>CM055119.1:64294538-65522327 GCA_029206835.1 Rana muscosa
AGACGTTCAGTTCATTGGCCATTCGAAGTGCTAGTACATTACCGGTCGCATTAGCCGCGCCTCACGCTTGAATCATTCCCCGAAAAAAGTAAAAAATAAATAAATAATAAATAAATAAATAAAAAAAGTAAAAAAAAACATTATAAAAATAAGAAACAAAAAAAAGAAAAAAAGAAAAAAAAAACATAAATAATAAATGAACCAATAAATAACAATAGTCAAATGTAAATAAATTACTAGTAGTAAAATGCAACTTTCTTCATGCATTACACACCTTACTTTAAATTACTCCAGGTTCATCACGGACGGTCATCCCTACATACTCACAATTCACAAACTTTCCTTCTTTCGCCTCTCAGCAAGGCTACTTTCCCTCGCAATCGCTGCGAGCATTCAACAAGTGGTTCAAATCAGCCACTCCTCATCTCCAGTAGCAACACGACTACTCACCTTTTCTCTGTCACTTTCCCCATGCAGCTCAGTGTCACAGGTTTCGGGTCGACCCATGTCTCGACCTCGACCAGACTTAAACTACTGGCGCACAAGTTAGGGCGTCAGTGCAAGGCCCCTCCTTGCTTTCTCCTCACACTCTTTCACGACATATGTTTCTTCACATACACAATTTGACCGCTCGTGAGGCGTTAGTAACTGTCACATACTTCTGTGCACTACACTCTGTTTTCGAAGAGCGATCCGAGATCCTTCACCACACAGACAAGGTCGCCTAACATCCACCTTGCTGGCAGTGCGAGGGTTAGCAGACCGACCACACGTCAACCACTACAGATCGAAACATTCTTACTTAGCATACCAGACTTCAGCCACTCGCCCCAGCACGCCCTGGGGGCTCTGGTTCATTAGTCTGTGCCGAGCACAGACGGCACCTGAGCTATCGGTTATCTAGCCAGTCACCTCCTGGCTCACCTCAGTTGCCTCGCATTCTTTTGAGTTTTCCAAATTTCACTCAACCGCGCTCGTACGCAAACTAATCTGTCATCTACGCCTATCGCTCCTTGCCCTGTCCTCACTGCTCTCCTTCTTCCTCCCCGTTTTCTTAAACCCTTCTATCCCCTCCAAACCTCGCAAACTTACTCTAAACATATGCATTCCCCTCCTTTTAACCGACGCCATGCCGGGAGCCGACAGCAAACTTTGCCTCACCATCACCCTTCGCGGGTCCGGCGGTCGGCAATACACAGTTCCCCAGACCTTGGACCACCCCCAGGCCTCGGCCGAACTACGACGTATGGGCATCCCCTACCTGGCCTCAGCCAGGAAAGCCAAGCTTAGGCTGCTCTTGCCACCACCAGCGGCAGCCTTACCAGACACACAAGCTCCATCACAGTCGATATACTCTGCAATTATCCAGCCGCACGCCTTGGCGACCACACTGGCAACTGCAGTCACCGATGTCCAGGCTAGAGTAAGGGGCCCTGCAACACGACCAGCCATGCCCCCCTTAGCCCCAGTCTCCACCGGCTGGCACAGTGCCAGCTAACACCAACTGGAGCACTATTGACACAGAACCATTCTACCGCCACTTCACCGACCTGCGCTCCCCACTCTGTACAATCTGTCAATCTGCCACCCTCACAAATTAATTGGTGCTCCGAGCTGAGGCGCAGGCTATGCACCTCGTAGATTATCAGCATGCCACAGTCCTCCCAGTCGGGCACACTAGGACGTCTAATTTGTGCACCGGAGGGGCGCAGCCATCTCCAACAACTTTCTAGGGTTGATTTTACCCACACTGCAAACCTCGGCACATCTGTCTCCTACTCCAGACGGCTCCCCTCGAAGTACCTGCGGCACCGAGCAGCAGAACCCAGCTTATCTAGGCCGCATGCATGTTGGGCGGCTTGGCTTCTCTCCTCACATCCAACTCCCCCTCTAGCAGCCTTTCTAGGGCAGGTGTTCACTACAGGGTTCCACACTGGACTCATCACTTTACCCGTCTCTACCCAGAAAAAAAAAAAAAAAGGGGGTAAAACACGCTCTCAGTAGCCCCGACGTAGAAGTTATCAACACTCCGCTTCAGGTCGAAATGGACCGGGGGCATGCGGTCAGCCCCTCCCCTCTTTACGCAGTCACCGTTCACAGTACAGAGAGTCAGTCTTCAATCTTGTCGAGGGCAAGTTTTCCAATAAACTTTGTTTTAGTCTACTACTTATCCGCGCCTCATTCTTCTAAAACGTACCCAGTTAAACTCCCTCATACCCTCACAGGAGTTCTCACCAAATACTAAACCCCCAGCAGTCCTAGGAATTCTAGAAGAGATCTCTTAAATCAATATGCCCGTAACTGAGGAAAACGTAGGAAGCCTGGCTTAGCTCATCTCCTTCCGGACATCATCCTAGACAAACGCGCCATGCAGGCCAGCCCACCTCTCGGTAGTTTGACCCGCACAGGACTGTCGCCCATACGTCACCGTCACGCCAGGGTGCTCCGAACACACAGCTACAACCCCTACTGGGCATGCTCAACTTCACGATGAGGTTCATTTCTCAAGGGCGATCCTTTGTCTCACACTTCTTAGTGTCCCTCTCCCAGGCACAAGACCCTGACCAAGTCATTTAGCTAGACGCAGCCGCTATAGCGGATCTGGCCATCTGGGCCCACTTCCTCGAGAACTAGCATAGTAGACCCACGTTCATCCCATCAGCATCCCTTCATCACCACAGATAGTCAAAGACATAGCAGCTTCAACAAGCTTCATTGCAATTTTTGGCCATCATTGGTTCACAGGTCCGTGCCCGTCAGAGATACTCACAAATCCGCGTTTAGTCAGTCATCCTCTCTATTCGAGATCTACCCCATAGTTGCAGCGGCTCAAGTATGAGGCCGCACCTGGGCAGGACAGGCCGCTACGTTCGCCACAGGTAACCAGGCCACAGTCACAGTCGTTAAAAGAGGCTGGTCAATATCGATGGCCACCATGGCCTTCCTACGCAGGCCTGGTGCTACTGTCCCTACAACGTCAGTTCAGTATCCTCAGGGTCCACATCCCTGGTAAATGCAATACCTCGGCCGACGCACGTTCCCGCCTAACTATGCCTCATCCTTTCACCGGAGCCCAGAGCCGACCAGGCCCGGCTTCCCACGTTAGTCGCAACCGACTCTGCAACGAGATAGCACCTCCTGGTGCTACCTCCCTCGTCGATGTGTTCTATTCTTCCAATACACTAAAGGCCACCATACTGCCTGGAAGACCGGCAGGTTCCTAGCCGCTAACCCCGGGGCGGTTCCAGGAAACTCAGACATATCTGGCCTTCGTTCCTTCTGTCACACAATACCATCAGACTCTATTCAGCCGGCATCCAGCATTTACCTCTCTACTAGACCCTACCAAACCTTCCCTGTTCACCGCTCATGCGGTCAAAACCATACCACGTGGCATCCACAGGCAGCAACCACACACTGGTTCCTAACGCTTACCAGTGACCAACACCGTATTCCAGCACATGTATGCTATGCTTCCATGTTCCCCCTTCGGTTATGACCCAGCCTGGTAATTCGTGCAGCCATCACGTAGCCTTCCCCGGTTTTTTACGGCCCAGCAAATTTACCGTCACGAACCCGAGTACCTAGTACTACGCAGGCACCACCCGACTCACCACCAGAGTCGTTTCACCCTACACCCGACGGTGTCGGGAAACGCTACAATCCGGTCCCACAGTAGACGTCAAACTTTCCAGACTCTCAACGCCTGGTGCCCTATGGCAGTTCTAAAGCAATTGGTATACTCTACTGCCCATCCTTTCAGAGGACAGCCTCTTCTACGTTTCCCAACTGTACCTATAAGCAAGTACCAGTTCATCAGTTAAGTCAGAACGCTCCCATGCATCTTAGGCCTTAAACCCAGGTCGTTACTCAGGACATTCTTTCGCGTGGGAGCAGCCTTAGCCGCATCGCGTAACAGAGTTCCAGACCACGCAATCAGGATGATGGGCAGGTGGAAGTCCACGCGTTTCGCCCGATACGTCCCCAATCCTCAAACGGATCGTCACGAGTCTCCAACAGTCTCGCTCAGTTGTTATTGCCTCGTACAGTGAAACAATTCCTTCCCTAACCAAGTGTGTTTTTTGGCCCCTTCTCTTGGCATACCGTCCAACAGGCCAGGCCACACTTCAGGTCTTATCTGTGTTGTTAGTCTTGTGATGTATTTATGTGATCCATATCTCTTCGGACTGAGGGCTCCGACCATAAATAGGAAGGCCAGTATGCTGGCCTGAAATTATGGGAGGAGTTCGAGGGGTACTTAAGCAGGCCGTCCACCATCGTCAGTGTCGGCTCCAGTGCGCGGTACCCACCCACCCATAACCCTTTTTAGGGCACTTCCCTTCAAACAATTCTCAACAGAATTATTCATTACTTCTATCTTAGGTATGGCCCCTTCTCTTGGCATACCGTCCAACAGGCCAGGCCACACTTCAGGTCTTATCTGTGTTGTTAGTCTTGTGATGTGTTTATGTGATCCATATCTCTTCGGACTGAGGGCTCCGACCATATATATATATATATATATATATATATATATATATATAACATCTTCCAAAATTTGAATTTCGTATAGAATGAATTTAATTTGAATACAAAAGATTAGAATAGAAAATAATAGAAAAGGATAAACTAGAAAAACATATATTCTATTTTATTCTATTCTGTTCTATTGTTTTTCTATTCTATTCTATTCTTTTCTATTTTCTATTCTATTTTAATCTATTCTATTCTAATTTAAAATCATTCTATGGTTTTATATATATATATATAAATATTAGGGTTAACCCTAACCCTATTATATGTATATATAACCATTTTCCGAAATTTGAATTTCATATAGAATGAATTTGAATAGAAAAGATTAGAATAGAAAATAATAGAAAAGAATAGACTAGAAAAACAATAGAACCAAATAGAATACTCCATTCTAAACTTTTCTATTCAAATTCAAATTCATTGTATACAAAATTCAAATTTCAGAGGATAATTATATATATATATATATATATATATATATATATATATATATATATATATATATATATATTTCTATTCTGTTCTATTGTTTTTCTATTATTTTCAATTCTATTCTAATCTTTTCTAGCCAAATTCAATCTATATGAAATTTGAATTTTGGAAGATGTTAGAAAAAATAACATATATATATATGTATATATATATGTAGCACTTACCCCCATTTAAGGAACCGGCTGGTTTTGTTGGGTCTGCAAACTACCTCCAAGGCTTCCGTTGTCAGGGTGTGAGAAAGTCTTTAGAAAGGCCAATGTCCACACAATGTAAAACCCAAACAGTCAGGCTTTATTTTACTTTGCTGAAGTGGAAAACTTTAGAGGAATGTAGGAAACAAGAGAAACACAGGGAAAGGTTCAGGCACGCAACAATAAAGTCCCAATCGTCGCCACTCAAGCCTGAGTGGGTATTGCTCACCCAGATAGTCCCGTTTAGTGGTCCTAGCAGCCGGGATGAAGAACGAATCAATCTTTCCAGGGATACGATCAGGAATCCTCTGCCACAGGATTGTTAAAAGTCCTGAACCTCCCAGCCAAGCAATAGTGAAGAACCTTTAAGCTGGATTGGCGTATTGCAGGGCTTGTAATGATGGATCCCTCCTTAGGTGAGCTCCGGGCCTCCTTCCGAGACAGCAGTACCGTCACTAGTCTCCTCCAGGGCAGATCCTCCCCTGGTCTCCTTCCTTAAGCGTGGCTTCCCTCAAGTGGGTAGCTGAGGATCCTTTTTGAAAGTATAGGCCTCAGCCAGCAGAGCTGGGCCTATCATGCATCGATGTAGCCTCGGCTAAAGGTGCCCGGGGCCAGAACACACACATGCACCCCGTGCCATGAGGGCCACGAGGTGCACACCGACCCCAATTCATGGCGTCTGCCCCTTATGTACCCTCTCCCAGCATGCACAGCGGGTAGACCACGCCCACTGTATGGCTGCCGAGAAAGGACACCCAAGGTGTTGTGATACCCCCTGTAGTTCAAACTATGCCGGTGATGACAGTGCCACCTACAGGCAGACAGGGAACACTACTGCCAGGCAGTATCACACCCAGAGCAGAAGCAAATCCAGAACAATCAATTGGTCTGAGCCCAATTACTGGCTCAGACTACCCTTAAATTTACACATAGCGCCCCCTCCTAGAAAAAGACACTGTCCCCAGTGGCTGGGGAAATCAAAATCCTTCAACCCTGAAGGCTGCTGATTTACAAAAAAATAACAAAAAACATTAACTTGGTACCTGAACCAAAAATATTTTGGGAAAGGAAAGAGAAAAGAAGAGAGAAAACACACAAATAACATTACAATCTCCAGACATGTAAAAAAAAAATACACTCCACCCATTACTGACTATCTATCCCCCCCCCATTCTCTGGTGGTCTTAATAGTAGCTTCTGGTACCTGCAAGAATTCACAAACAATACACATAGAAACAGCAAACATCCTAACCACTACTCACATTCTATCCTACAAAAGAAGCAGACTGTTTCCCCCGAGAGGAAGCAGTTTCCTTCTATAAAAGTTTTCTTAATGCTAAGTCTAGCATAAAGTTTTTTTTTTCTAAGTGCCATATTATCATTACAGTCTTTTTATTCCTGCAGAATACTGCCACCTAGTGTTGGCAGAGTCTCAACGTCCTGTACTGGTTACGGAGGGGTTTGCAACAAAACACACTGAGCATCCCACTGTTGATCACGGCGTTTCCTCACCATAACATACTAACTATCTAACCCAAAGTTTGCTCAGAGGAAAAACTGTCCTTTCTCCGGAGAGAAGAAAAAAAAAAAACTCTCCGTCTTTTCCTCGTTAGGAGCAGACATCCTCTTTCAGCAGAGGGCAAAGTCACCTTGATCCAAGATTCAGTTCACCCATGAAGGGACAGGATATAAAAACAAAAATCAAGCTCCTTTCTTTAAAAAAAAAAATTAAAGGTAAAAACTTGGATCCGGGAGGGTAACTGCTTTCCACTTCTTGTGTTGCCGCAGTTCCAGACACTGCGGCAACATTTGAACCGATCTGTCATGGCAGATGAGTGGGCAAAGTTCCTGTACGGCTTGGGCACTTTAAGGTAGTCCCAGATAGCTTCCCCATACCACCGTTCACGACAGGCCTCAATTTCAAATAATAGAGTTGCAGGGTCTCCTGCTCCAGGCATTACATACGAATCTGGGGACTTCCGGACCAAAGGCTCCGGTGAGAGTCTTTCATTTGTCACAGCGATAGCCTTCTCTGTCAAAGCGAGGACTTTGCGAGGAAGACCTCGTCTATCTCCACATCATCCCCAACATCGGATGATGAGTCAATATCCGAGGAATCCAACTCTTCATCAGGCAGGTAATTCCTGACATTTACAGACACTTTTCCCCCAGCCTCCTTACTGTCCCCTGATGTGGACTTCTCTGGCATCTCCTTTCTTTTATAGTCCGGTTCCGGCAGGCGCTGGGGCAGGCTTCGACCGTGGCAGTGGGAGGCCTTGACATATCCCACCTTCCATTTTGCTGGCGGGATATGAACTTCGGTAGTGGCGGAGGCAGCGTCCGCTGTGGTGTTCGCCGATGGCTCTGCAGCGGCAGAGGCATCCTCTTCGGTCACCTCCGTGGCAGCCAATGTGATGCTCGTGGGTTCGGCTGTAGGGGCATAGGCATCTTCCTATGAAGTAACGACGCCTGTAACACAATTTACCCAGTAGGCCCGGGGCGATTCGGTGGGCTGGTCCACCTCGAACAAAAATTCCCCACAGGACAAACATCGTCCGAACGGCCATAGCTGCACAGCCAGTCCACTGCATCTAGGACAGAGCATGCCCAGGACCTCCGCAGCGAAGCGGCCCCGGGGCTTGAGCCGTATCCCCGTATCCGTGAGTGTGGCTGTAAGTGGAGCAATGTCCATGGTAGTAGGCATTTATATATATTATATTTTACTCTGTTCTGTTCTATTGTTTTTCAAGTCTATTCTTTTCTATTATTTTCTATTCTAATCTTTTCTATTCAAATTCATTCTGTACAAAATTTGAATTTTGGAAAATGATTATATATATAAATATTAGGGTTATGGTTAACCCTAACCCTATTATATATATATATATATATATATATATATATATATACAGGGCCGCTCCGCCCTATACGCGGACTACGCAAGCTGCGCAGGGCCCCGTAATACTCGGGGCCCCGCCGCCGGTGCTAGAGGTCCGCGGTCGGTGGGGATAATGTCTCCGCCGGCCGCCATTTTTCTGAAGGCCAGACCCCAGTAAAAAATGGTGAAGAGCGGCGGTTCAGAACTGTGCATGCGCAGTTTGCGGAAATCGCAGAGAAGATCCGATTCTCCACGAGTGCTACCTCTGTCTATCCAACGATGATGACATCAGCCACACCGCCAGCTCCGCCCACAGCACGCCAGACTTAAAAAAAAAAAGCAGGAGGAGCTGAGGGTAGATGGACGGAGCAGAGTGGTGACTCGTGGAGTGGATAGAGCAGACAGCACAGCAGAGTGCGACAGAGTCGGACCCCTGTCGGCAGTGCCGGTTTTCGTGAGCCTGTAACCTGCCCAGCCACCAGCCAGTACAGACACAGAGTACCCTGGTCGGTGTTGTACAGTGAGTGGCTGTCTGGCTGACTGTGCAGCTTGCACAAAGATCGAGGGGTGGGGGGCAATGGTGGTCTGCTGCTCAGTTTGCTGTGCTCACTCGAGTGGGTGGGGAGATAGACAGTGACCCAGTCAGTCTCAGAGAGAAGAGGCCAGGGGCAGTATATGAAAGTGACTGAAGTATGGTGGTAAATTTAATATCAAGGGGAACAGAGGAGGAAACTACCATGTCTGCCAGCCTCTGACATCTCCTGCACCATGTCCGCCAGCCTCTGACATCTCCTGTACCATGTCCGCCAGCCTCTGACCATCTCCTGTACCATGTCCGCCAGCCTCTGACATCTCCTGTACCATGTCCGCCAGCCTCTGACCATCTCCTGTACCATGTCTGCAGCCTCTGACCACTGGGGACACCTGAGATGTAAGGAGGCACTCCATTGGGGACACCATAGATGTAAGGAGGCACTCCACTGGGGACACCAGAGATATAAGGAGGCACTCCGCTGGGGACACCTGAAATGTAAGGAGGCACTCCGCTGGGGACACCTGAGATGTAAGGAGGCACTCCGCTGGGGACACCTGAAATGTAAGGAAGCACTCCGCTGGGGACACCTGAGATGTAAGGAGGCACTCCGCTGAGGACACCTGAGATGTAAGGAGGCACTCCACTGGCTGGGGACAGTGACATCAGAGCTCCCACTGATTCAGCATTATGGTGAGTTGAATGATTTCATTTTATATTACAATGTAATAATAGAAATAATGCGCTTCAATCATCCTGACACCATAACAACCATGGTGCCGGGATGATTGAATTGCTAACACCAGGTGTTTGGAGTATCTTTATCTGCTGATTGTTAAACTTTCTGGAATACACATATTTCTATTGCGGTGTAGGATCTGGGCCTGCTGTCCCTTCACCCCTCTTTCTTTCTTTCTTTCTTTCTTTCTTTCCTTCCTTCCTTCTCCCTCCCTCGTTCATCTCAGACTCTAATCACACCCCGTTGAGTCACGCCCCTTTAAGCCATGCCCAATATTATGCTTAAACCACGCCCATTATTCACGGGTCAGGTAGAGGGCCCCTTTGCAGAATTTTGCATAGGGCCCCATGGAGGTCAGGATCGGCACTGTATATATATATATATATATATAAAACCATTTTCCAAAATTCGAATTTCGTATAGAGTGAATTTGAATAGAAAAGATTAGAATAGAGAATAATATAAAAGAATAGACTAGAAAAACAATAGAACAGAATAAAATATAATATATGTTATATTTTATTCTATTCTGTTCTATTGTTTTTCTAGTTTATTCTTTTCTATTCTATTCTAATCTTTTCTATTCTAATTCAAAATCATTCTATACGAAATTAGAATTTCGGAAAATGGTTATATATGTAAATATTAGGGTCAGGGTAACCCTAACCCTAACCCTATTATATATATATAACCATTTTCCGAAATTCAAGTTTTGTATAGAATGAATTTGAATTTGAATAGAAAAGATTAGAATAGAAAATAATAGACTAGAAAAACAAACAAACAAACGGAATAGAAAAAATATATAATATATATTATATTTTATTCTATTCTGTTCTATTGTTGTTCTAGTCTATTCTTTTCTACTCTATTCTAATCTTTTCTATTCAAATTCATTGTATACGAAATTCTAATTTCGGAAGATGGTCTTTTTTATATACATACATATATATATATATATATATATATATATATATATATATATATATATATATATATATATATATATATATATATATTTCTATTCTGTTCTATTGTTTTTCTATTATTGTCAATTCTATTCTAATCTTTTCTATCCTAAGTCATTCTATATGAAATTCGAATTTTGGAAGATGTTTATATATATATATATATATATATATATATATATATATATATAATATTTTTTCTATGCTGTTCTATTGTTTTTCTATGCTATTCTTTTCTATTATTTTCTAATCTTTTCTATTCGAATGCAAATTAATTTTATACGAAATTCGAATTTCGGAAGATGGCTTCTGAAATTCGAATTTCGGATTGAATTATTTTGAATTAGAATAGAAAAGATTAGAATAGAAAATAATAGAAAAGAATAGCATAGAAAAAATATAATATACCATATATACTCGAGTATAAGCTGAATTTTTCAGCACATTTTTTTTTTGCTGAAAATGCCCCCCTCGGCTTATACTCGAGTCACCTTTTTGCGCCTGATCTCCCGGACTTTGGGGATCTGGTACCGACCGGCCGTAGGTCCACTGGACCCCAAACTTGGCACACATATAGCCCCACTCTTCCTCTACAAGTGTGCAAAGTTTGCTGTCTAGGGGACCTAAGGCCAGGGAGCACCGATTTTTCAAAGCCGGGCAGCCCTTCCATATACTCCCATGTTAAACGTAAAGTATAGTCATGGACACAGTGAGGCATGGGCACAGTGAGGCATGGGCACAGTGAGGTATGGGCACAGTGAGGTATGGGCACAGTGAAGCATGGGCACAGTCAGGCATGGGCACAGTGAGGCATGCACATGGACATAGTGAGGCAAAGTGAAGCACAGTGAGGCATGCAGATAGACACCCTAGGCTTATACTCGAGTCAATAAGTTTTCCCAGTTTTTTGTGGTAAAATTAGGTGCCTCGGCTTATTTAGGGTCAGCTTATACTCGAGTATATACGGTGTGTATATATATATATATATATATATATATATATATATCCTCTTCTGAAATTCGAATTTCATATAGAGTAAAATCGAATTTGAATAGAAAAGATTAGAACAGAAAATAATAGAAAAGAATAGCATAGAAAAACAATAGAACAGAATAGAATAAAATATAATATATATTATATTTATTTTCTATTCCATTCTATTGTTTTTCTATGCTATTATTTTCTATTGTATTCTAATCTTTTCTATTCAAATTTTATACATTTCTGAAAGTCTGAAATTCGAATATCGTATAGCATGAATTTGAATTAGAGTAGAAAAGAATAGAAAATAATAAAATAAAATAGAAAAACTATAGAACAGAATAGAATAAAATATAATACTGCATATATCATATTTTATTCTATTCTGTTCTATTGTTTTTCCAGTCTATTCTTTTCTATTATTTTCTATTATTTTATTGTGATTCATTCTATATGAAATTCGGAAAATGGTTTTATATATATATATATATATATATATATATAAATAGAATAAAATAGAATTCTAATAGAATAGACTAGAATAGAAAAAAACAGTAGGACAGAATAGAAAAAAAATAATATTATTTATTTTTATATATATATATATATATATATATATATATATATATATATATATATATATAAACCATCTTCCGAAATTCGAATTTGGTACAGAATGTATTTGATTAGAATAGAATATATTATATTTTTTTCTGTTCTTTGCTATTGTTTTTCTATGCTATTGTTTTCTAGAACTTTCGATTCCTTTCTAATCTTTTCTATTCAAATTCGATTTCTTTCTATACGAATTTCGAATTTCGTAAAATGGTTACATATAGTTTAGTTCAAATGTGGTAGAATTATTTAGAATTTGATAGTTTTTATTTGAATGCGGTAGAGTTTTTTTTGAATGTAGTAGAATTATTTTGGATGCGGTAGAGTTTTTCCGAATGCGGCTGAATTTTTTCGAATTAGAATACGAAACAAAATGAATCCCGAAAACAAATGTAACGAACGCAATAAATATGACTAAACAAATTTAGTTAAATAACGAAACGAAACAAAACAAATTTTTTCATCCTGCACATGTCTAGTAGGTTCCGTAGAAGCTCTCAACGTACTTTTATTTAGGGGCCGTAGGGCACTTCATCAGGTGACTATTCCTATGCTTAATACTATTCATGCTTGGGAGGCCGGCCTTAGATGTGAGGGTTATCCAACGGGAGCGATTTCTCCAAATGCCCCTCTATGGCTAAACCCTACCTTACCTCAATTCTTTAAAACTCCAGAGCCTATTGCATGGACCAAATACAATATAAAATTACTTGCCCAAGTGGTTACTGATCAGAGACCATAGGTGTGCGCAGCCTATTGCATTAGGGTGTACACCACAAATCTCAAACACACTACCGATCACTAGGGATGAGCTTCGTGTTCGAGTCGAACATACGTTCGACTCGAACATCGGCTGTTCGATCGTTCGACGAAGATCGAACGATTTGGGCCGTTCGCGCCAAATTCGAGTGACGCGAACGGCCCACAATGCACTACGCCATCGCAGTGTCATCCAGGCGCTGTGATTGGCCAAGCATGCACTGTGACCCCGCATGCTTGGCCAATCACAGCGCCGGCAGCGAGGAGAGCAATGATTGGCCACAGGCAGGATGCCTGTGGCCAATTATTGCTGAGGGTGTTTAGTACACGCCCCACACTATAAAAGGCCGCCAGCACGGCGGCCTAGTGTAGTGTGTTCCGGAGCAGGGAAAGAGCAGCATAGGCAGGGACAGTGACATTTATTTCTTTCTTGCTTAACCTGGATTCCTTTAGTTTAGGGAAAGAGAAGGATAGGTAGGGAGAGTGTCAGTGTGTTTTACTGTTCGAGTCCTTGTTTCTAGGGACAGGGAAGGACAGTGAGTGAATTCTCCTTGTGCTATAGTGTGCTTTAAAAAAACATTTTTTCTAGGGACAGAAAACTCTAGGTAGGGAGAGTGTCAGTTTCTTTCACTGTGCAAGTCCTTGTTTCTAGGGACAGGGAAGGACAGTGAGTGAATTCTCCTTGTGCTATAGTGTGCTTTAAAAAAACATTTTTTCTAGGGACAGAAAACTCTAGGTAGGGAGAGTGTCAGTTTCTTTCACTGTGCAAGTCCTTGTTTCTAGGGATAGGGAAGGACAGTGAGTGAATTCTCCTTGTGCTATAGTGTGCTTTAAAAAAACATTTTTTCTAGGGACAGAAAACTCTAGGTAGGGAGAGTGTCAGTTTCTTTCACTGTGCAAGTCCTTGTTTCTAGGGACAGGGAAGGACAGTGAGTGAATTCTCCTTGTGCTATAGTGTGCTTTAAAAAAACATTTTTTCTAGGGACAGAAAACTCTAGGTAGGGAGAGTGTCAGTTTCTTTCACTGTGCAAGTCCTTGTTTCTAGGGACAGGGAAGGACAGTGAGTGAATTCTCCTTGTGCTATAGTGTGCTTTAAAAAAACATTTTTTCTAGGGACAGAAAACTCTAGGTAGGGAGAGTGTCAGTTTCTTTCACTGTGCAAGTCCTTGTTTCTAGGGACAGGGAAGGACAGTGAGTGAATTCTCCTTGTGCTATAGTGTGCTTTAAAAAAACATTTTTTCTAGGGACAGAAAACTCTAGGTAGGGAGAGTGTCAGTTTCTTTCACTGTGCAAGTCCTTGTTTCTAGGGACAGGGAAGGACAGTGAGTGAATTCTCCTTGTGCTATAGTGTGCTTTAAAAAAACATTTTTTCTAGGGACAGAAAACTCTAGGTAGGGAGAGTGTCAGTTTCTTTCACTGTGCAAGTCCTTGTTTCTAGGGACAGGGAAGGACAGTGAGTGAATTCTCCTTGTGCTATAGTGTGCTTTAAAAAAACATTTTTTCTAGGGACAGAAAACTCTAGGTAGGGAGAGTGTCAGTTTCTTTCACTGTGCAAGTCCTTGTTTCTAGGGACAGGGAAGGACAGTGAGTGAATTCTCCTTGTGCTATAGTGTGCTTTAAAAAAACATTTTTTCTAGGGACAGAAAACTCTAGGTAGGGAGAGTGTCAGTTTCTTTCACTGTGCAAGTCCTTGTTTCTAGGGACAGGGAAGGACAGTGAGTGAATTCTCCTTGTGCTATAGTGTGCTTTAAAAAACATTTTTTCTAGGGACAGAAAACTCTAGGTAGGGAGAGTGTCAGTTTCTTTCACTGTGCAAGTCCTTGTTTCTAGGGACAGGGAAGGACAGTGAGTGAATTCTCCTTGTGCTATAGTGTGCTTTAAAAAAACATTTTTTCTAGGGACAGAAAACTCTAGGTAGGGAGAGTGTCAGTTTCTTTCACTGTGCAAGTCCTTGTTTCTAGGGACAGGGAAGGACAGTGAGTGAATTCTCCTTGTGCTATAGTGTGCTTTAAAAAAACATTTTTTCTAGGGACAGAAAACTCTAGGTAGGGAGAGTGTCAGTTTCTTTCACTGTGCAAGTCCTTGTTTCTAGGGACAGGGAAGGACAGTGAGTGAATTCTCCTTGTGCTATAGTGTGCTTTAAAAAAACATTTTTTCTAGGGACAGAAAACTCTAGGTAGGGAGAGTGTCAGTTTCTTTCACTGTGCAAGTCCTTGTTTCTAGGGACAGGGAAGGACAGTGAGTGAATTCTCCTTGTGCTATAGTGTGCTTTAAAAAAACATTTTTTCTAGGGACAGAAAACTCTAGGTAGGGAGAGTGTCAGTTTCTTTCACTGTGCAAGTCCTTGTTTCTAGGGACGGGGAAGGACAGTGAGTGAATTCTCCTTGTGCTATAGTGTGCTTTAAAAAAACATTTTTTCTAGGGACAGAAAACTCTAGGTAGGGAGAGTGTCAGTTTCTTTCACTGTGCAAGTCCTTGTTTCTAGGGACAGGGAAGGACAGTGAGTGAATTCTCCTTGTGCTATAGTGTGCTTTAAAAAAACATTTTTTCTAGGGACAGAAAACTCTAGGTAGGGAGAGTGTCAGTTTCTTTCACTGTGCAAGTCCTTGTTTCTAGGGACAGGGAAGGACAGTGAGTGAATTCTCCTTGTGCTATAGTGTGCTTTAAAAAAACATTTTTTCTAGGGACAGAAAACTCTAGGTAGGGAGAGTGTCAGTTTCTTTCACTGTGCAAGTCCTTGTTTCTAGGGACAGGGAAGGACAGTGAGTGAATTCTCCTTGTGCTATAGTGTGCTTTAAAAAAACATTTTTTCTAGGGACAGAAAACTCTAGGTAGGGAGAGTGTCAGTTTCTTTCACTGTGCAAGTCCTTGTTTCTAGGGACAGGGAAGGACAGTGAGTGAATTCTCCTTGTGCTATAGTGTGCTTTAAAAAAACATTTTTTCTAGGGACAGAAAACTCTAGGTAGGGAGAGTGTCAGTTTCTTTCACTGTGCAAGTCCTTGTTTCTAGGGACAGGGAAGGACAGTGAGTGAATTCTCCTTGTGCTATAGTGTGCTTTAAAAAAAAAAATTTTCTAGGGACAGAAAACTCTAGGTAGGGAGAGTGTCAGTTTCTTTCACTGTGCAAGTCCTTGTTTCTAGGGACAGGGAAGGACAGTGAGTGAATTCTCCTTGTGCTATAGTGTGCTTTAAAAAAACATTTTTTCTAGGGACAGAAAACTCTAGGTAGGGAGAGTGTCAGTTTCTTTCACTGTGCAAGTCCTTGTTTCTAGGGACAGGGAAGGACAGTGAGTGAATTCTCCTTGTGCTATAGTGTGCTTTAAAAAAACATTTTTTCTAGGGACAGAAAACTCTAGGTAGGGAGAGTGTCAGTTTCTTTCACTGTGCAAGTCCTTGTTTCTAGGGACAGGGAAGGACAGTGAGTGAATTCTCCTTGTGCTATAGTGTGCTTTAAAAAAACATTTTTTCTAGGGACAGAAAACTCTAGGTAGGGAGAGTGTCAGTTTCTTTCACTGTGCAAGTCCTTGTTTCTAGGGACAGGGAAGGACAGTGAGTGAATTCTCCTTGTGCTATAGTGTGCTTTAAAAAAACATTTTTTCTAGGGACAGAAAACTCTAGGTAGGGAGAGTGTCAGTTTCTTTCACTGTGCAAGTCCTTGTTTCTAGGGATAGGGAAGGACAGTGAGTGAATTCTCCTTGTGCTATAGTGTGCTTTAAAAAAACATTTTTTCTAGGGACAGAAAACTCTAGGTAGGGAGAGTGTCAGTTTATTTCACTGTGCAAGTCCTTGTTTCTAGGGACAGGGAAGGACAGTGAGTGAATTCTCCTTGTGCTATAGTGTGCTTTAAAAAAACATTTTTTCTAGGGACAGAAAACTCTAGGTAGGGAGAGTGTCAGTTTCTTTCACTGTGCAAGTCCTTGTTTCTAGGGACAGGGAAGGACAGTGAGTGAATTCTCCTTGTGCTATAGTGTGCTTTAAAAAAACATTTTTTCTAGGGACAGAAAACTCTAGGTAGGGAGAGTGTCAGTTTCTTTCACTGTGCAAGTCCTTGTTTCTAGGGACAGGGAAGGACAGTGAGTGAATTCTCCTTGTGCTATAGTGTGCTTTAAAAAAACATTTTTTCTAGGGACAGAAAACTCTAGGTAGGGAGAGTGTCAGTTTCTTTCACTGTGCAAGTCCTTGTTTCTAGGGACAGGGAAGGACAGTGAGTGAATTCTCCTTGTGCTATAGTGTGCTTTAAAAAAACATTTTTTCTAGGGACAGAAAACTCTAGGTAGGGAGAGTGTCAGTTTCTTTCACTGTGCAAGTCCTTGTTTCTAGGGACAGGGAAGGACAGTGAGTGAATTCTCCTTGTGCTATAGTGTGCTTTAAAAAAACATTTTTTCTAGGGACAGAAAACTCTAGGTAGGGAGAGTGTCAGTTTCTTTCACTGTGCAAGTCCTTGTTTCTAGGGACAGGGAAGGACAGTGAGTGAATTCTCCTTGTGCTATAGTGTGCTTTAAAAAAACATTTTTTCTAGGGACAGAAAACTCTAGGTAGGGAGAGTGTCAGTTTCTTTCACTGTGCAAGTCCTTGTTTCTAGGGACAGGGAAGGACAGTGAGTGAATTCTCCTTGTGCTATAGTGTGCTTTAAAAAAACATTTTTTCTAGGGACAGAAAACTCTAGGTAGGGAGAGTGTCAGTTTCTTTCACTGTGCAAGTCCTTGTTTCTAGGGACAGGGAAGGACAGTGAGTGAATTCTCCTTGTGCTATAGTGTGCTTTAAAAAAACATTTTTTCTAGGGACAGAAAACTCTAGGTAGGGAGAGTGTCAGTTTCTTTCACTGTGCAAGTCCTTGTTTCTAGGGACAGGGAAGGACAGTGAGTGAATTCTCCTTGTGCTATAGTGTGCTTTAAAAAAACATTTTTTCTAGGGACAGAAAACTCTAGGTAGGGAGAGTGTCAGTTTCTTTCACTGTGCAAGTCCTTGTTTCTAGGGACAGGGAAGGACAGTGAGTGAATTCTCCTTGTGCTATAGTGTGCTTTAAAAAAAAAAAATTTCTAGGGACAGAAAACTCTAGGTAGGGAGAGTGTCAGTTTCTTTCACTGTGCAAGTCCTTGTTTCTAGGGACAGGGAAGGACAGTGAGTGAATTCTCCTTGTGCTATAGTGTGCTTTAAAAAAACATTTTTTCTAGGGACAGAAAACTCTAGGTAGGGAGAGTGTCAGTTTCTTTCACTGTGCAAGTCCTTGTTTCTAGGGACAGGGAAGGACAGTGAGTGAATTCTCCTTGTGCTATAGTGTGCTTTAAAAAAAACATTTTTTCTAGGGACAGAAAACTCTAGGTAGGGAGAGTGTCAGTTTCTTTCACTGTGCAAGTCCTTGTTTCTAGGGACAGGGAAGGACAGTGAGTGAATTCTCCTTGTGCTATAGTGTGCTTTAAAAAAACATTTTTTCTAGGGACAGAAAACTCTAGGTAGGGAGAGTGTCAGTTTCTTTCACTGTGCAAGTCCTTGTTTCTAGGGACAGGGAAGGACAGTGAGTGAATTCTCCTTGTGCTATAGTGTGCTTTAAAAAAACATTTTTTCTAGGGACAGAAAACTCTAGGTAGGGAGAGTGTCAGTTTCTTTCACTGTGCAAGTCCTTGTTTCTAGGGATAGGGAAGGACAGTGAGTGAATTCTCCTTGTGCTATAGTGTGCTTTAAAAAAACATTTTTTCTAGGGACAGAAAACTCTAGGTAGGGAGAGTGTCAGTTTCTTTCACTGTGCAAGTCCTTGTTTCTAGGGACAGGGAAGGACAGTGAGTGAATTCTCCTTGTGCTATAGTGTGCTTTAAAAAAACATTTTTTCTAGGGACAGAAAACTCTAGGTAGGGAGAGTGTCAGTTTCTTTCACTGTGCAAGTCCTTGTTTCTAGGGACAGGGAAGGACAGTGAGTGAATTCTCCTTGTGCTATAGTGTGCTTTAAAAAAACATTTTTTCTAGGGACAGAAAACTCTAGGTAGGGAGAGTGTCAGTTTCTTTCACTGTGCAAGTCCTTGTTTCTAGGGACAGGGAAGGACAGTGAGTGAATTCTCCTTGTGCTATAGTGTGCTTTAAAAAAACATTTTTTCTAGGGACAGAAAACTCTAGGTAGGGAGAGTGTCAGTTTCTTTCACTGTGCAAGTCCTTGTTTCTAGGGACAGGGAAGGACAGTGAGTGAATTCTCCTTGTGCTATAGTGTGCTTTAAAAAAACATTTTTTCTAGGGACAGAAAACTCTAGGTAGGGAGAGTGTCAGTTTCTTTCACTGTGCAAGTCCTTGTTTCTAGGGACAGGGAAGGACAGTGAGTGAATTCTCCTTGTGCTATAGTGTGCTTTAAAAAAACATTTTTTCTAGGGACAGAAAACTCTAGGTAGGGAGAGTGTCAGTTTCTTTCACTGTGCAAGTCCTTGTTTCTAGGGACAGGGAAGGACAGTGAGTGAATTCTCCTTGTGCTATAGTGTGCTTTAAAAAAACATTTTTTCTAGGGACAGAAAACTCTAGGTAGGGAGAGTGTCAGTTTCTTTCACTGTGCAAGTCCTTGTTTCTAGGGACAGGGAAGGACAGTGAGTGAATTCTCCTTGTGCTATAGTGTGCTTTAAAAAAACATTTTTTCTAGGGACAGAAAACTCTAGGTAGGGAGAGTGTCAGTTTCTTTCACTGTGCAAGTCCTTGTTTCTAGGGACAGGGAAGGACAGTGAGTGAATTCTCCTTGTGCTATAGTGTGCTTTAAAAAAACATTTTTTCAAGGGACAGAAAACTCTAGGTAGGGAGAGTGTCAGTTTCTTTCACTGTGCAAGTCCTTGTTTCTAGGGACAGGGAAGGACAGTGAGTGAATTCTCCTTGTGCTATAGTGTGCTTTAAAAAAACATTTTTTCTAGGGACAGAAAACTCTAGGTAGGGAGAGTGTCAGTTTCTTTCACTGTGCAAGTCCTTGTTTCTAGGGACAGGGAAGGACAGTGAGTGAATTCTCCTTGTGCTATAGTGTGCTTTAAAAAAACATTTTTTCTAGGGACAGAAAACTCTAGGTAGGGAGAGTGTCAGTTTCTTTCACTGTGCAAGTCCTTGTTTCTAGGGACAGGGAAGGACAGTGAGTGAATTCTCCTTGTGCTATAGTGTGCTTTAAAAAACATTTTTTCTAGGGACAGAAAACTCTAGGTAGGGAGAGTGTCAGTTTCTTTCACTGTGCAAGTCCTTGTTTCTAGGGACAGGGAAGGACAGTGAGTGAATTCTCCTTGTGCTATAGTGTGCTTTAAAAAAACATTTTTTCTAGGGACAGAAAACTCTAGGTAGGGAGAGTGTCAGTTTCTTTCACTGTGCAAGTCCTTGTTTCTATGGACAGGGAAGGACAGTGAGTGAATTCTCCTTGTGCTATAGTGTGCTTTAAAAAAACATTTTTTCTAGGGACAGAAAACTCTAGGTAGGGAGAGTGTCAGTTTCTTTCACTGTGCAAGTCCTTGTTTCTAGGGACAGGGAAGGACAGTGAGTGAATTCTCCTTGTGCTATAGTGTGCTTTAAAAAACATTTTTTCTAGGGACAGAAAACTCTAGGTAGGGAGAGTGTCAGTTTCTTTCACTGTGCAAGTCCTTGTTTCTAGGGACAGGGAAGGACAGTGAGTGAATTCTCCTTGTGCTATAGTGTGCTTTAAAAAAACATTTTTTCTAGGGACAGAAAACTCTAGGTAGGGAGAGTGTCAGTTTCTTTCACTGTGCAAGTCCTTGTTTCTAGGGACGGGGAAGGACAGTGAGTGAATTCTCCTTGTGCTATAGTGTGCTTTAAAAAAACATTTTTTCTAGGGACAGAAAACTCTAGGTAGGGAGAGTGTCAGTTTCTTTCACTGTGCAAGTCCTTGTTTCTAGGGACAGGGAAGGACAGTGAGTGAATTCTCCTTGTGCTATAGTGTGCTTTAAAAAAACATTTTTTCTAGGGACAGAAAACTCTAGGTAGGGAGAGTGTCAGTTTCTTTCACTGTGCAAGTCCTTGTTTCTAGGGACAGGGAAGGACAGTGAGTGAATTCTCCTTGTGCTATAGTGTGCTTTAAAAAAACATTTTTTCTAGGGACAGAAAACTCTAGGTAGGGAGAGTGTCAGTTTCTTTCACTGTGCAAGTCCTTGTTTCTAGGGACAGGGAAGGACAGTGAGTGAATTCTCCTTGTGCTATAGTGTGCTTTAAAAAAACATTTTTTCTAGGGACAGAAAACTCTAGGTAGGGAGAGTGTCAGTTTCTTTCACTGTGCAAGTCCTTGTTTCTAGGGACAGGGAAGGACAGTGAGTGAATTCTCCTTGTGCTATAGTGTGCTTTAAAAAAACATTTTTTCTAGGGACAGAAAACTCTAGGTAGGGAGAGTGTCAGTTTCTTTCACTGTGCAAGTCCTTGTTTCTAGGGACCGGGAAGGACAGTGAGTGAATTCTCCTTGTGCTATAGTGTGCTTTAAAAAAACATTTTTTCTAGGGACAGAAAACTCTAGGTAGGGAGAGTGTCAGTTTCTTTCACTGTGCAAGTCCTTGTTTCTAGGGACAGGGAAGGACAGTGAGTGAATTCTCCTTGTGCTATAGTGTGCTTTAAAAAAACATTTTTTCTAGGGACAGAAAACTCTAGGTAGGGAGAGTGTCAGTTTCTTTCACTGTGCAAGTCCTTGTTTCTAGGGACAGGGAAGGACAGTGAGTGAATTCTCCTTGTGCTATAGTGTGCTTTAAAAAAACATTTTTTCTAGGGACAGAAAACTCTAGGTAGGGAGAGTGTCAGTTTCTTTCACTGTGCAAGTCCTTGTTTCTAGGGACAGGGAAGGACAGTGAGTGAATTCTCCTTGTGCTATAGTGTGCTTTAAAAAAACATTTTTTCTAGGGACAGAAAACTCTAGGTAGGGAGAGTGTCAGTTTCTTTCACTGTGCAAGTCCTTGTTTCTAGGGACAGGGAAGGACAGTGAGTGAATTCTCCTTGTGCTATAGTGTGCTTTAAAAAAACATTTTTTCTAGGGACAGAAAACTCTAGGTAGGGAGAGTGTCAGTTTCTTTCACTGTGCAAGTCCTTGTTTCTAGGGACAGGGAAGGACAGTGAGTGAATTCTCCTTGTGCTATAGTGTGCTTTAAAAAAACATTTTTTCTAGGGACAGAAAAATCTAGGTAGGGAGAGTGTCAGTTTCTTTCACTGTGCAAGTCCTTGTTTCTAGGGACAGGGAAGGACAGTGAGTGAATTCTCCTTGTGCTATAGTGTGCTTTAAAAAAACATTTTTTCTAGGGACAGAAAACTCTAGGTAGGGAGAGTGTCAGTTTCTTTCACTGTGCAAGTCCTTGTTTCTATGGACAGGGAAGGACAGTGAGTGAATTCTCCTTGTGCTATAGTGTGCTTTAAAAAAACATTTTTTCTAGGGACAGAAAACTCTAGGTAGGGAGAGTGTCAGTTTCTTTCACTGTGCAAGTCCTTGTTTCTAGGGACAGGGAAGGACAGTGAGTGAATTCTCCTTGTGCTATAGTGTGCTTTAAAAAAACATTTTTTCTAGGGACAGAAAACTCTAGGTAGGGAGAGTGTCAGTTTCTTTCACTGTGCAAGTCCTTGTTTCTAGGGACAGGGAAGGACAGTGAGTGAATTCTCCTTGTGCTATAGTGTGCTTTAAAAAAACATTTTTTCTAGGGACAGAAAACTCTAGGTAGGGAGAGTGTCAGTTTCTTTCACTGTGCAAGTCCTTGTTTCTAGGGACAGGGAAGGACAGTGAGTGAATTCTCCTTGTGCTATAGTGTGCTTTAAAAAAACATTTTTTCTAGGGACAGAAAACTCTAGGTAGGGAGAGTGTCAGTTTCTTTCACTGTGCAAGTCCTTGTTTCTAGGGACAGGGAAGGACAGTGAGTGAATTCTCCTTGTGCTATAGTGTGCTTTAAAAAAACATTTTTTCTAGGGACAGAAAACTCTAGGTAGGGAGAGTGTCAGTTTCTTTCACTGTGCAAGTCCTTGTTTCTAGGGACAGGGAAGGACAGTGAGTGAATTCTCCTTGTGCTATAGTGTGCTTTAAAAAAACATTTTTTCTAGGGACAGAAAACTCTAGGTAGGGAGAGTGTCAGTTTCTTTCACTGTGCAAGTCCTTGTTTCTAGGGACAGGGAAGGACAGTGAGTGAATTCTCCTTGTGCTATAGTGTGCTTTAAAAAAACATTTTTTCTAGGGACAGAAAACTCTAGGTAGGGAGAGTGTCAGTTTCTTTCACTGTGCAAGTCCTTGTTTCTATGGACAGGGAAGGACAGTGAGTGAATTCTCCTTGTGCTATAGTGTGCTTTAAAAAAACATTTTTTCTAGGGACAGAAAACTCTAGGTAGGGAGAGTGTCAGTTTATTTCACTGTGCAAGTCCTTGTTTCTAGGGACAGGGAAGGACAGTGAGTGAATTCTCCTTGTGCTATAGTGTGCTTTAAAAAAACATTTTTTCTAGGGACAGAAAACTCTAGGTAGGGAGAGTGTCAGTTTCTTTCACTGTGCAAGTCCTTGTTTCTAGGGACAGGGAAGGACAGTGAGTGAATTCTCCTTGTGCTATAGTGTGCTTTAAAAAAACATTTTTTCTAGGGACAGAAAACTCTAGGTAGGGAGAGTGTCAGTTTCTTTCACTGTGCAAGTCCTTGTTTCTAGGGACAGGGAAGGACAGTGAGTGAATTCTCCTTGTGCTATAGTGTGCTTTAAAAAAACATTTTTTCTAGGGACAGAAAACTCTAGGTAGGGAGAGTGTCAGTTTCTTTCACTGTGCAAGTCCTTGTTTCTAGGGACAGGGAAGGACAGTGAGTGAATTCTCCTTGTGCTATAGTGTGCTTTAAAAAAACATTTTTTCTAGGGACAGAAAACTCTAGGTAGGGAGAGTGTCAGTTTCTTTCACTGTGCAAGTCCTTGTTTCTAGGGACAGGGAAGGACAGTGAGTGAATTCTCCTTGTGCTATAGTGTGCTTTAAAAAAACATTTTTCCTAGGGACAGAAAACTCTAGGTAGGGAGAGTGTCAGTTTCTTTCACTGTGCAAGTCCTTGTTTCTAGGGACAGGGAAGGACAGTGAGTGAATTCTCCTTGTGCTATAGTGTGCTTTAAAAAAACATTTTTTCTAGGGACAGAAAACTCTAGGTAGGGAGAGTGTCAGTTTCTTTCACTGTGCAAGTCCTTGTTTCTAGGGACAGGGAAGGACAGTGAGTGAATTCTCCTTGTGCTATAGTGTGCTTTAAAAAAACATTTTTTCTAGGGACAGAAAACTCTAGGTAGGGAGAGTGTCAGTTTCTTTCACTGTGCAAGTCCTTGTTTCTAGGGACAGGGAAGGACAGTGAGTGAATTCTCCTTGTGCTATAGTGTGCTTTAAAAAAACATTTTTTCTAGGGACAGAAAACTCTAGGTAGGGAGAGTGTCAGTTTCTTTCACTGTGCAAGTCCTTGTTTCTAGGGACAGGGAAGGACAGTGAGTGAATTCTCCTTGTGCTATAGTGTGCTTTAAAAAAACATTTTTTCTAGGGACAGAAAACTCTAGGTAGGGAGAGTGTCAGTTTCTTTCACTGTGCGAGTCCTTGTTTCTAGGGACAAAGAAGGAAAGTGAGGGGAATTCTCCTTGTGCTATAGTGTGCTAAAGCATTCCTCATCAACCATCTTTGAAATCCTTGTTTTTTGGACAGTCAGGGAAATTGTCGTTGTGCTATTCTGTGCAAAAGCAATCATCCTCAACCATATTTAGAAATCCTTAAGTAAAGGGACAGAGAAGGACACCTGAAGGTAGCCCTTATTGCTTTTTTCCCATCTCCCTGCAGGCCATCTATTAGAATGTCTGGAAGGCAAACAAGGAGAGGCAGACAGTCAGGAGGCAATAAAAGAGGGCAAGCAGGCTCTGTGTCTGGGGGCAACAGTGCTGGTCGTGGACGCGGTGCATTGTCATCAGCACATGGCCATGGGACACGCTTGTCCTTCTTTTCGGCAGCTGGACATGTTGAGCCACATCATGCCGAAGACTTGGTAGAGTGGATGACCAAGCCCTCCTCCTCCTCCTCATCCTCTCTCACCCAGGCTCAGGGTACTGGCAAAGCAGCTGCCAAAGCGTCCTCTTCCCTGGTATCAATGTCAGACTCATCATCAGTCACTCCTTCCCTAGACCCACCATGTCCTCCTCCTGAGGAGTCCCCCGAACTGTTTGAGCACAGTGTTGGGTACATGCTCCAGGAGGATGCCCAGCGTTTCGAAGGGTCTGATGATGAAACCCAGCTACAGGAAGGCAGTAGGGTGAGAGCAGACAGAGGGGATGCTCAAGAAGGACACCAATCTGGCAGTCATGTTCCAGCAGCTGCAGCATACTGCCAGATTGGCTCCAGTGATGAGGAGGGAGGGGATGATGAGGTCACTGACTCCACGTGGGTGCCTAATAGGAGAGAGGAGGAGGAGGAGGATGAGGAGGAGGCACATCTCCAACGAGGCAGGATGCCCTTTGGTGGCCAGCGTAAGGGCAGTACACCAACGGAATCACACCGCAGAGCTCCGCCTGTGCAGGGCGCTGCCTCTGCCCGTCATTCAAAAAGTTCCTTGGTGTGGGCCTTTTTTGAGGCTAGTGCATCAGATCGCACAGCTGCTGTTTGCAACATATGTCTCAAGCGTATATCGCGTGGCCAAAACATCAGCCGCTTGGGTACCACATGCCTGACCAGACATATGTTGACCTGCCATGCAGCTCGTTGGCAAGCCTACCTCAAAGACCCACACCAAAGAACAAAGCGGACCTCTCCTTGCACCGCATCAGCTGGGATCTCCAACCCCACTATAACTTCAGTCCTCTCTGAAACATGCACTGAGAGGAATGAAGGTGTAGAATTAGGTGTGTCACAGCCAAGTACTTGCGGCCACTCTGCTAGCAGTACACCGACGTCCGATTCTAGCAGGCAAATTTCCCTGCCCCAGCTGCTGGACCGTCGAAAGAAGTTCACTCCCAGCCATCCACATGCCCAGCGGTTGAATGCTAGCTTGGCTAAATTGCTAGCGCTTCAACTGCTGCCTTTTCAGTTGGTAGACTCGGCCCCCTTCCGTGAGTTTGTGCAATGTGCGGTTCCTCAGTGGCAGGTTCCCAAACGCCACTTTTTCTCACGGAAGGCTATTCCGGCTCTCTACCGGCATGTGGAAGGCAATGTCTTGGCCTCGCTGGACAGGGCGGTCAGCGGGAAGGTGCATATTACCGCTGACTCATGGTCCAGCAGGCATGGACAGGGACGTTACCTTTCTTTCACGGCCCATTGGGTCACTCTTTTGGCAGCTGGGAAGGATGCAGGACAAGGTGCAGTAGTGTTGGAGGTTGTTCCACCGCCACGCCTCCAAAATGCTACTACTGGTTGTGACACACCTCTCTCCTCCACCCCCTCCTCTTCTTCTTCCTCCATGGCCTCTTCCTGTGGTTTGTCCTATGAACCAGCGGTGCTCCGTAGCCGTTCACGGGGCTACGCAAGTACGCAGGCAAAAAGATGCCATGCCGTGCTTGCGCTGGTGTGTTTGGGGGACAGAAGCCACACTGGGGCAGAGGTCCTGTCTGCTCTGCAGGGCCAGGCCGAGAGGTGGTTGACGCCACGTCAGCTTAAGCCAGGAATGGTGGTTTGCGACAATGGCACCAACCTCCTCTCCGCCCTCCGACAGGGACAACTGACCCATGTGCCCTGTGTGGCTCACGTCCTTAACCTGGTGGTGCAGTGGTTCTTGGGCAGGTACCCGGGCTTACAGGATGTCCTGAGGCAGGCCAGGAAAGTCTGTGTGCATTTCCGCAGATCTTATAATGCCAGTGCTCGCCTGGCTGAGCTGCAAAAGGAGTTGAACCTGCCCAAGAACCGCCTTATATGTGACATGCCCACCAGGTGGAACTCAACGTTGGCCATGCTGCAGCGGCTGCACACGCAGCAGAGGGCCATCAATGAGTACCTGTGCGACTACGGCACCAGGACAGGGTCAGGGGAGCTTGTTTTTTTTTCTCCACGCCAGTGGGGCATGATCAGGGATGCATGCACTGTCCTGGCACCATTTGAGGAGGCCACGAGGATGGTGAGCAGTGACAGCGCATGCATCAGTGACACTGTACCTCTTGTCCACCTGTTGGAGCACACGCTGCGTGGAATAATGGACAGGGCACTTGAGGCAGAACAGAGGCAGGAAGAGGAGGACTTCCTTGCCTCTCAAGGCCCCCTTTACCCAGACAGTGTTCCTTCTGTCCCACCCATCGCACAGGAAGAGGAGGAGGAGGAGGAGGAGGAGGATTGTGTCAGCATGGAGGTGGAGGCTGGCACTCAGCATCATCAGCAGCAGTCTTTTAGGGATGATTTACAGTCCCAAGAAACCAGTGGACTTGTACGTGGCTGGGAGGAGGTGGCTGCGGATCATGTCGTCCTTAGTGACCCAGAGGACTCCGGAGCGAATGCCTCAGCAAACCTACGCTGCATGGCCTCCCTGATCCTGCAAAGTCTGCGGAAGGATCCTCGTATTCTTCGGATCAAGGAGAGGGACCATTACTGGCTGGCCACTCTCCTTGATCCACGGTACAAGGGTAAGGTTGCGGACCTTATGTTACCGTCGCAGAGGGAGCAGAGGATGAGACAACTCCGGGAGGCCTTGCAGAAAGGTCTGTGCAACGCGTTCCCAGAGACTGGGAGGTTACAAACTCCTGGTCCTGGACAACGAGTTGCTGAGGCTTCGGCCAGTCAAAGAAGGAGCGGTGGGGAAGGTGGCCGTCTGACCGATGCGTTCAGACAATTCTTTAGTCCGCAGCCCCAAAGTATGATCGGTTCCAGCAACCATCGCCAGCGTCTGATAAACATGGTGCAGGAATATCTAGGGGCAAGGTCAGACTTGGACACCTTCCCCACCGAAAATCCTCTGGCTTACTGGGTCTTGAGGATGGATCACTGGCCAGAGCTTGCACAGTATGCAATTGAGCTACTGGCCTGTCCTGCATCCAGCGTTCTTTCGGAACGCACATTCAGTGCTGCTGGAGGATTTGTCACGGATCACAGGGTGCGCCTGTCCACCGACTCGGTTGATCGACTGACTTTCATCAAGATGAACCAGTCTTGGATCACCACCAGCTACCACACACCTGATGCTGATATAACAGACTAATTGATTTTAACATGTCACATCCCTTCAAGACTGATGCTGATGCTGAGTGCCTGTGCTGTTATGTTGACTGGCTATCCTCCTCCTCCGAGTCCTCAATGATACGATTGATGATAATAGCTTGGAAGATCATTTTTGTTTATGGGTGCCGCCACCAGTGGCTAAGGCCCAATTTTTCAGCCCCTGTTTTACAGGGGCGTGTAATTACAATTTTTTTAGCAATAATTTGCCATAGGGCTCATTGCTGTGCTCCAAGTACAGTATCTGTGAGGGGTTGGAGTGTTGTGGCACCAGTGCCTAAGGCCCAATTTTTCAGCCCCTGTTTAACAGGGGCGTGTCATTACAATTTTTGAAGCAATACTTTGCAACAGGGCTCATTGCTGTGCTCCAAGTACAGTATCTGTGAGGGGTTGTAGTGTTGTGCCACCAGTGCCTAAGGCCCAATTTTTCAGCCCCTGTTTAACAGGGGCGTGTCATTACAATTTTTGAAGCAATACTTTGCAACAGGGCTCATTGCTGTGCTCCAAGTACAGTATCTGTGAGGGGTTGTAGTGTTGTGCCACCAGTGCCTAAGGCCCAATTTTTCAGCCCCTGTTCAACAGGGGCATGCAATTACAATTCTTGATGTAATAATTCACAGCAGGGCCCATTGCTGCACCCACCAAGAGTAACTCTGAGGGCTTACAGTGTTGTGGCAACGCCACCACCACCACCACCACGAAAGGCCCAATCTTTCAGCCCCTGTTCAAAAGGGGCATGTAATTACAATTCTTGATCTAATAATTCACAGCAGGGCCCATTGCTGCACCCACCAAGAGTAACTCTGAGGGCTTACAGTGTTGTGGCAACGCCACCACCACCACCACGAAAGGCCCAATTTTTCAGCCCCTGTTCAAAAGGGGCATGTAATTACAATTCTTGATCTAATAATTCACAGCAGGGCCCATTGCTGCACCCACCAAGAGTAACTCTGAGGGCTTACAGTGTTGTGGCAACGCCACCACCACCACCACCACCACGAAAGGCCCAATTTTTCAGCCCCTGTTCAAAAGGGGCATGTAATTACAATTCTTGATCTAATAATTCACAGCAGGGCCCATTGCTGCACCCACCAAGAGTAACTCTGAGGGCTTACAGTGTTGTGGCAACGCCACCACCACCACCACCACGAAAGGCCCAATTTTTCAGCCCCTGTTCAAAAGGGGCATGTAATTACAATTCTTGATCTAATAATTCACAGCAGGGCCCATTCCTGCACCCACCAAGAGTAACTCTGAGGGCTTACAGTGTTGTGGCAACATCACCACCACCACCACCACCACGAAAGGCCCAATTTTTCAGCCCCTGTTCAACAGGGGCATGCAATTACAATTCTTGATCTAATAATTCACAGCAGGGCCCATTGCTGCACCCACCAAGAGTAACTGTCAGGGCTTACAGTGTTGTGGCACCAGCACCACCATCAAAGGCCCAATTTTTACTACCACTGTTCAACAATTATATGTAATTAAAATTCCTGATATAATAGTTGACAGCAGGGCGTTCCAGCACCAACCAAGAGTAACTGTGAGTGCTTACAGTGTTGTGCCAACACCAACAACTAAGGGGCCTATTTCTGCAGAGTATATACGGCAGGTCCCTACTTTCAAACATCCAACTTACAAACGACTCCTACTTGCAAACGCAAGAAGACAACAGGAAGTGAGAGGAAATCTACCCCTAGGAAGGAAAATTCTCTCCTGTAAGAATAAATATGGGAGAAAGGTGTCTCCTCTGTACTGATGCTTTATCAGCAATCCTTGTTTCAAGAAAAACACCACATTTCAAAAACAGTTGACATTGGGACGGAAAGTGAGGTGAAATGTTCTGAACAGGGGCACAGACAGCAAAACAAATGTTACAGGGGTGATAACCCTTCCCTATGTTTTCCAAAAAGCTTAAAAATAGATTTTTTGGCTGGAGCTACACTTAAACAATGTACCTGTTCAAAATTACAAACAGATTCTACATAAGAACAAACCTACAGTCCCTGTCTTGTATGCACCGCCTGTATACGGCTGTTCAGAGTATATAGGGCCTTTTTTATTTTATGTGCGGGGTTCCCCTTAATATCCATACAAGACCCAAAGGGGCTGGTAATGGGCTGGGGTGGGGGGGGGGGGGTCATGGGGTAGCTATGCCATTTTTCTTAAAGATTTTCATCCATATTACCGGGACCAGACATTACATTAAAGCCGCAAGCAGTTTTAAATGGCTTTTTTTTCCTTTAGAAGTGTCATTTTGTGCAGGGACAGTTCTAAACACGGGAAACACGTGGCACTTCACAGGCATACTTTAGACACCCCCCAGGTACGATATTTAAAGGAATATTTGACTTTTTTTTTTTCACTTTATGCATCATTAAAATGACTGCTCCCGAAAAACGACCGTTTTTAAAACTTCTTTTTGCATTGATACATGTCCCCTGGTGCAGAACCCGGGTTCCCAAACCCTTTTTAGGACAATAACATGCATAATAGTTGTTATAATTAGCACTTTAGAATTCGAACGTTCGCATCCATTGTATTTAATAGGGTTCTAATGTTCGTACGAACTTTCGGTCCGTTCGCGGGTTCTGGTGCGAACCGAACCCGGGGGTGTTCGGCTCATCACTACCGATCACTCACCATGTTCATTCAGATAGGGAAGGGGCTTATAAATACATATTTACCGGCCCCTTCCCTCACTCATCTTAAAACATCTCCGCAGCAACAGGAGAGGAGGGAAGCCGGAGGTGCTGCAGAGGGAAGGAGTGGGGAGCCAGGGCATTGGGGGAATCTGTGCTGCACAGAATGATTAGGGTGTGCCTTGGCACCCCAGGCACACCCTGTGTGCACGCCTATGTCAGAGATTATCCACCTTCTCTACACTAACCTCAATTTTTAATCTTCCTAGCTCTTATCTATTTAGATACTACCTGCTTTCACATACTTTTCATGTGCAGTTTAAACAGGATAGTTGATACAATCTACTTTGGAGTTAGTACTTAGGTCTGAGTGTTACATAGTTACATAGTCAGGTTGAAAAAAGACACAAGTCTATCCAGTTCAACCATAAAAAAATAAATAAAAATAATATCATGCAATCCCATATACCCAATCTATACCCAGAGTTGATCCAGAGGAAGGCGAAAAACCCCAGCAGAGCATGATCCAATTTGCTACAGCAGGGGAAAAAAATTCCTTCCTGATCCCCCGAGAGGCAATTGGATTTTCCCTGGATCAACTTTACCTATAAATGTCAGTACCCAGTTATATTATGTACATTTAGGAAATAATCCAGGCCTTTCTTAAAGCAATCTACTGAGCTGGCCAGAACCACCTTTGCAGGGAGTCTATTCCACATTTTCACAGCTCTTACTGTGAAGAAACATTTCCGTATTTGGAGATGAAATCTCTTTTCCTATAGACATAAAGAGTGCCCCCTTGTCCTCAGTGTTGACCGTAAAGTGAATAACTCAACACCAAGTTCACTATATGGACCTCTTATATATTTGTACATGTTGATCATATCCCCCTTAATCTCCTCTTCTCAAGAGTGAATAAATTCAGTTCCTCTAATATTTCCTCATAACTGAGCTCCTCCATGCCTCTTATCAGTTTGGTTGCCCTTCTCTGCACTTTCTTCAGTTCCCCAATATCCTTTTTGAGAAGTGGTGCCCAAAACTGAACTGCATATTCCAGATGAGGTCTTAATAATGATTTGAACAGGGGCAAAATTATATCTCTCTCTCTGGAGTCCATACATCTCTTAATACAAGAAAGAACTTTGCTCGCTTTGGAAACTGCAGCTTGGCATTGCATGCCATTATTGAGCTTATGATCTACCAAAACTCCCAGATCCTTCTCCACTATGGATTCCCCCAGTTGTAATCCCCCTAGTATGTATGATGCATGCCTATTCTTAGCCCCATAGTGCATAACTTTACATATATCAACATTAAACCTCATCTGCCACATAGTTGCCCAATTAGACAGTGCATTGAGGTTGGCTTGTAAATTGGAGACATCCTGTAAGGACATCATTCCACTGCATAGCTTAGTGTCATCTGCAAAGACAGAAATGTTACTTTTGATCCCAGATCCAATATCATTTATAAAGATATTAAAAAGTAAGGGTCCCAGCAATGAACCTTGGGGTACACCACTGATAACCTTAGACCATTCAGAGTAAGAATCATTAACCACTACTCTCTGAATCCTGTTGTTTAGCCAGTTTTATATCTATTTACAAACTGATATTTCCAAGCCTGTAGACTTTACCTTACACATTAGCCATGTGTAAGGAACTGTATCAAACGCTTTTTCAAAATCCAAGTATACCACGTCCACCGCCACCCCTCTGTCCAAGGTTTTACTTACCTCTTTATAAAGAGAAATCAGGTTTGTCTGACAACTTCTGTCTTTCATGAATCCATGCTGTCTGTTGCTTAAAATGTTTTTTTACAGCAAGAACTTGTCTATGTGGTCTTTTATTAATCTTTCCAGTATCTTCCCAACTATAGAAGGTAAACTAACAGGTCTATAGTTACTTGGTAAAGACGTTGTTCCCAGGGGCACGTCCGGATGCGAGTAGAGAAAGACGTGTTGCTGTGGAGCTCCGCTTACCTTGCTGGAATCCACTGCCATCCTGAGCCAGCGATTCCAATATTAGCCACCAAACTGTCCATCCAGGTCCCAGGGCATCCCCAGAGCTGATCCCAACCGGAATTGAAGTTCCCAGCCGGCCATGCGCTCTGCTACTCGGCCCGTAGCCTGCTCCATACACCGGGGACCCGCCACCATCTTGAGGCCTATGAGGCCTCCGCAGTCTCCGCGCTCGAGTGCCGCTATCCGCGGGACGAGCGGCAGCCCCATCCGTGTACACCAGTGACAGCTTCATCAGACTGGGAGGACAGCAGGATGAGAGGTGGCCCAGACAGAGCGGCGCTCCTCCGCATGAAGGCCTGAGATGTTTGCAAAAGAGGTTAGAGTCTTGCACAGGTTAGGGAGGGAGGTTAGAGGTGAGGTAATGAACAGAATTAGGTCGTCTGCAAATAGACCACATTTGTGTACAAGAGGCCGCATTAAACCACTTTAATATCGGAATTTTCTCGTATTGCTATCGCTAGTGTCTCTATGGCTATGGCGAATATCAAAGGTGATTAAGGGCAGCCAGTTTTGTACCTCTAGTAATGTGGATTGGGGGGAGTAGTTTCCTTGTAGGTGTATAAGTGCTGTGGGAGAAGAGTAGAGAGCTTTCATGATTCCTAAGAAGCGGTTTCTAAACCCCCAAAGCTCCAAGAGCGTGAATATATATGGCCAGGACACTGAATCAAAAGCTTTCTGTATATCAAGTGAGATAGTGAGTCTGGTTCCCCCGGGCCAGTTGGATTGTAGGATTGATACTATATCTATGGCTCGTCTAGTTTGATTGGGGCCCTGTCTCCCTGGGATAAAACCCACTCGATCCTTATAAATGTAGGAACTTATAAAGGAGGTTTGTTTGTTTTGGTTGTGGATAACCAACTAATAAGATATAGCACCAAATCCCTAAATTGGTAAATAGATGGGAGCAAAGAAAATGGGATTTTTAATGGTGCAGAAATGACAAAGTATCAAGCAGATTATAGTAAAATATTTTTATTTTGACACCAAAATAAAAACAATGGTAAAAAACGGTGTAGAGAGTGATTGTTACAAACAGTACAGTTGAATTGGACAGTTGGATGGCCAACTCCTACATGTTTCGCCCCTAAATCGGGCTTCTTCAAAGGGGAAGCACTGTCCAATAGTTGACATACACCTTCTACAAAATACAGAAAAAGACACACACAAATACATATACAATCCATTAATAATGATAACCAAAAACATATATTATAATATTAGTGATAAAAAGGTCTATGCATGCACAATTCACCCCCCATAGAGAGGTAAGGGGCTTGGCCCTAGGGGGGTGAATTGTGCATGCATAAACCTTTTTATAACTAATATTATAATATATGTTTTTGGTTATTATTATTAATGGATTGTATATGTATTTGTGTGTGTCTTTTTCTGTATTTTGTAGAAGGTTTATGTCACCTATTGGACAGTGCTTCCCCTTTGAAGAAGCCCGATTTAGGGGCGAAAGATGTCGGGAGTTAGGCCATCCAACTGTCCAATTCAACTGTACTGTTTGTAACAATCACTCTCTACACCGTTTTTTACCATTGTTTTTATTTTGGTGTAAAAATAAAAATATTTTACTATAATCTGCTTGATACTTTGTCATTTCTGCACCATTAAAAATCCCATTTTCTTTGCTCCCATCTCATAAAAGGAGGTTAGTCTGTTCGCTAGGATTTTAGTGAGGATTTTCAGGTCGTTGTTTATTAGTGATATTGGTCTGTAGTTTCCTACCTCCTCTGGGTTTTTATCGGCTTTCGGGATGACAGTGAAGAAAGTTGTATTCATGTCAGGATTAAGGTGGTCGCCGGACACTGTGGCATTGAAGAATTTAGTCATATAGAGGGCTAGCGTATCTGAAAATGCTTTGTAGTGGGGCACTGAGAGTCTATCAGGGCCGGTTGCGGAGACCCTCTTTAGGTTTTTAATGACCTTCACAATTTCCTCTGCTGTGATGGGTTCTTCCATAATGGCTTTATGCTTTATGCTTGTCAGAGAGTGTGGGAATAGGGAGGGTTTCAAGGAATTGAGAGATGGTGCTGTTGTTGCTAGGCTTGTGCAATTCATTTCATAACGAATCAAAATTTGTCAGAAATTAGCAACTTTCGGACATTCGGAAGCATTCGAATTTCCGAACAAAGCAATTACGAATAAAACCGAATCCAAAATAAATTATGTCGCAAATAGCGAATGCCCGAATGTCTTCGGCATAATTCGTTATGAAAAAAGTTACGAATGTACGAATCCATTCTGTCAGAGATTGTTAATTGACCAGACTGTGTGACTTCATAAAAGGAAACCAAACGGGTGTAGGTGAAAATATATATAATTTATTACGGTGAGTGACCAACATACAACAACCAATAAAACGCAGTGCAATAAACCAACAGTGACTACAAACAATATATACAAGTAAGGGAGATACCAGAATCGTAGTAGAAGCCAGGCCGAGGTCATACACAAGGGGATCAAGCAGATGGGTATGGATGGGAGGAAGCAGGAACAGGGAGGGGACGGATGGATAGGCTGCAGAGCAGGGATCCAGGTAACAGAAGGGAAAGCTGCAGGATGGGCACAAGGTAAGGATCAGGTTAAACAGGATGCGGGTTCAAGGTAGGGATCTGGTCGGATCAGATCAGGCAGGGTGCAGGTTAGGATCAGATACAGGCTAAAGTCCGGGTCACAGGTCCAGGGGGTCAGGAAGACAGATACCAGGGCAACGAGTGTTTGCATTTGCCGGGTATATAAAGAAGTCCAGATGATTGAGCTTCAGGTCACAGCTGACCACAGGAAGTGCTGCCTGCCCCATACTGCCAGAATACACCCGCTGGTGGATGCCGGTACTGCAGTCCACGTATCATGTGTTACCACCAGCAGGTGAGATCCTCCAACAGAGATATTGGCTGCAGGAGGACACCTGCTGGCGGACACTAGCACTGCAGTCCAAAGGACCAACAGCACCACCAGCGGGTGAAGCCTTTCCTGACACATTCTAAGCACAATAACACTCTGCTCTGCTCTCTGCTTCTCCCTCACCGTGCTGAACTCCCTCTCAAAATGGTGTACAGGGGCGGAGGCTATAGCCGCATGTAAAAAATGAAAGTAAAGTACAAGATTTCGAATCGTTACAAATAACCGCTATGTATTTAGAAAAGTACAAATCCATTCGAAGCACCTTAGGCATAATAGGCAGCGTCGTTGTGAGAGAGACACGGAAAAATACGAATCAACTAACCTAAAAAAAGTTACAAAAGTAGGAGTTGTGTCCAGAATCAACAAAAAACAATGCACTCTACCGAAAGTACGAATTATAAATCAACTAAAAATAAGGCTTACATTAATACGAATCATTCCGATTTAAAGAAAAATGTCGCTTGCGAAAATACGAATTAGTCCGAACACGAAAAATCCCGTCTAGCAAAATTACGAACTATTACGAATCAACAGGACCGAAAAGAAACGAACCGAAACTAAACAAATGTTTCCGTTGTGCACAAGTCTAGTTGTTGCCCTGCGAGTTGGAGCTATAAAGTTTATTGTAGAAGTCCCTGAAGGCTACAAGGATTTTGGTGGGATCAGATGTTGTGGTCTGACCATGAGTCCGGATCTTAGGTAGGGAATGAACCCTCGCCCTGGGGGAAAGTTTGGGGGCCAGCTTTATCCTTCTGAGTGTAAAATTTAGCCCCACTCCATCGGACCTGCTTTTCGGCTCGTGCTGTTAGGGCCATGTTCAGCTCCAATCTGGTTGCATCTAATTGGGATATAGTGATTCTTGAGCGTTCCATTTTGCATTGATCTCTAAGGGATGTGTAAGCTTGTTCCAGTTTAACAATATCTGCCTCTTTTGATTTGGATAATCTTTCCCCTTATGATGACTTTATGAGCAGCCCACAGCACCTCCACCGAGGTATCCCCCACATTATTCAGAGTGAAATATTCTAGCAGCGCTTTATTGATTTCAGTGACCTTGATGGAGTCTGATAAAATGGATTAATTTAGCTTACTCTGAGAATGTTTGGGGCGGTGAAAGGTTTTATAGAGCGATACATTCATGATGGAGTGGTCTGAGAGTGTGGTGTCTATGATTTTGGAGCTGGCGACATTGGGTAGGTGGTGTGTGGACATGAGAATGTGGTCTATCCTAGCATAGGATTGGTGGGGGCTAACAAAATGAGTGTAGTCCCTCTTCATTGGGTTCGTCTCTCGCCAAGCATCTGCCAATGGACTAGTCTAGCAAATTTGAGGCTGGCCCTAGTTGAACGGGTCAGGATTATTTTGGATGGGATGGACTTATCGAGCCCTTGGTCAAACTCTACATTGGAGTCTCCTCCAAGTATGGGGGTCCAGTGTTGTCATCATCGATTGAATAAATGTATGTTGGCCCTTGTTGGGGGGGGGTAATAGGAGATAAAGGAGAATAAATGGCCATTTTTAAACCCTTTAACCAGGATAAATCTGCTTTCCGGGGCTTTATAATCTGCCTGCCAGGGAAAATTACACACTTTGGAAAATAGAATAGCTGCACCTTTAGACTTTCCTTCTGCCTTTGCCAGGTAGAACAAGGGGTATTGATGGTGCAGGTAATTGGGCCTGTACCGATTAGGAAAGTGGGTTTCTTGAACCATGATAACATCTAGTTTGAGGGAGCTGTAGCTATCGAATATATTTCTCCTTTTGAGGGGAGAGTTCAGGCCCTGGGCATTATGTGTAGCTATATTAAGTGTGGGTCTTCGAGCATTAGCCATGGAGCAGATGTAGGAGGATGCTGTCTTGCTCTGCGTGACTTACCATCAGATGGATATGGTATAGATTACCCATACAGAAGAGCCACCCAAACTGTAACACTGTAAACTTGTGATGAACCTGGAAGGTGACTGACAAAAACACATTTGTTAATTTCCCAGTGGGGTAATTGGAGATAGGAGAGAGGGGAAGAGGAAAGAATGAATGAGTGAAAATAATAGCAAGGAAAGATGAAGAGGCTGTAGAGAGCATTTTCAGTAGTTTTAGACCGGCTCCCTGGGGGAAAAAGCAACCCCCAGGTACCGAGTCTAACCAATATTGTCTGCTCAGCAAAGGGCAGACAACCTATCCCACAGAGTCGAGGGAGTCTGAAGGATAGGTGGAGGCACATGCCCGACACCCAGCACCAAGGCGCCTATTTGAACAGGAAATTAATTTTAGAAAAATGTAACACAGAGTACACACATTCCCTTATGAGGAATTACGTCATACCCCCAAACATTTATTTGTAGTGGAACCCCCCTCCTCCCCCGTTCGAAGGCAGGGAGGGGGGTTCCAGATGTGTTACACAGCCCTTTTTGGAACCAGGTTAGGGCTTGACAGTCTAGATGTCTCGTCTAATTGCTGAGACTTCCATTATTGGGGGTTACTTAATAGCCTGTAAACTAAATTTAATGGAGAAAACAGTTCTCCCAAAAAATATAAATCCGGGGTCGTCTGGAATAAAAAAAAAAAACTGGGAAAGAAGTGAAGAACAAATTATTTCTGACAAAAGAGTCCAGAACAGAACTTGTAGAGCGGGGGCTCCTTTCAGCAGGGCAGTAGGTCCCTGGTAACTAGCGCTACATTCACATTTCCATTATCTTTTTAATTTCAGTCACATTCTAGTGTAGCAGCTTTTCCATGCAATTTTGTTTTTTATTTTTTTGATCAGCGCAATATTTTCCCCCTTTTTCCCTGGTAACTACGACCTTGATGAGGTGAGGATAAAAGTGTAAATTGCAGCAGTCATTTCTTCGCTTCAGGTCAGACTGTTGTCTTTCGTTCTCTTCATCTTGTTCCACAGGGTGGTCAGAGGGCTTGTGGGTGAAGGACGTTTTGCTGAATTAAGAGCGAGGTTGGACATGTCCACATCTGCTTCCAGAGAAATGAGCTTCAGGGATAGAAGGATTTTCTCCCCTTCTTGAAGATTGGTAAAGGAGTAATGCTTGCTCTTGAAGTAAAATTTAACAGCAAATGGAAAATTCCACCAGTATTTAATGTCCTTTTGGGCTAGGACTGATAGAAGGGGTTTCAGGGCCTGTCTCCTCTGGATCGTAGAGGGGGACAAGTCCGCAAAAATTAGTATTGGGTGACCTTGACATGATATCCGTTTCATCGCTCTGGATTGCTTCATTATCTCCTACTTGACCTGGTAGAAATGTGGTTTTGCTATGATGTCCCTCTGGGAACCATCCTTTCTTGGGGGCAAAGGCTCTGTGGACTCTGTCAAATTCCATACAGTGTTGTGGGATGTTCGGGATCAAAGACTTGATTATCTCCTGGGTTTCCTGGGAGACATCAGTAATGGACTCAGGCAGGCCTCTGGTCCTAAAATTGTATCTTCTGGAGCTGTTTTCTAGCTTGTCAATCCTAGAGAGGGCAGAGTCAAGCCTGTCTTGAAGTGTTTGAGTGTGGTCAAAGTTTTGGTTGGTGGTTGCCACCGTCATGTCCAGTTTGTTCTCGATGGCTTCCATCCTTGAACCCAGGTTCTGGAAGTCAACTTTGATGTCCCCAGTTATCTTTGCTGCTGTGGAGGCAAACCCACTCTCCAGTAGTTCTGATAGCTTTAGGAAGAGATCACCTGGTTGGAAGTATGTGTCCTGAGCTGGGGTTGCAGGGAAGGAGACCCCCTGGTGTGGTGTTAGAGCAGGCCCAGCCGGGGAGAATGCACTGTCCCCAAACCCCGGCCGATTAACGATTCAGTGGACGCTGGGGAAAGAGTCCCTTGCTGTTGGATAATGTTCTGGCTTACAGGGGTGTATGTCAGGGAAGCAGGAGCTATCACTTGCCTGAGTTCTGCTTGTCCCTCCGTGCCTGTAGCATGCTGCTGGGCCACGGCTGCCATCTTGGTACACCCTGCCAGCGCTGCCCAATCAAAGTCTCTGAGGACCTGGATCCCAATCATGCGGGGGGTGTCCCTGGTCAATGCGGGGTCTGGATCGCCGATATTGGCTGTTTTTTAATAAATTATTTTGGTCAAGGGAAAGTTCTGGTAAATTTATATCGGAAAAGAATGCATCTGCTGCTTTCGGGTCGAAGTTATTGGATGATGTATATAACGAGGTCAAGTGGGAATGAAATCTCTGAACTATTTTGGTAGGGTTGCTCATGTAAACGTCTTTTGCCAGTTTCAAGCGGATTGGTTTAAAGGGTTTGTTCAAGGAATTATGCGTACGTGCAAGGTAGGTTCCCGACTTATTGGATTTCATAAAATTGTTATGTCTCAATTGCTGACTGCTTCAGTCAGAAATAAATCATATGCAACACGAGTTTTGTCTAAACGGGATTTTGTTAGTGGTGATGGATTGTCCTGATGGGATATAAAGGCAGCATTAAACTCCAATTCCAGTATGCGAGCAAGGGTTATCCGTTCATGTTTGAATATGGCTGATTGTTTCTGAATTGTATTATGTTTAACTGGCTTATGAGCTTCCCAAAGTGTTAGTGTATTAATTTCGGGACTGGTATTGAATGATATATAATCTTTAATGGCTTGTTCAATGGTTTGGCGATAAGATGGGTGTTTGAGTAGAATGTCTGGGAGGTTCCAAGTAGGGTCGTGGCCTTTGGGTAATGCTGATTTAATAGAAGTGATTACTGCATTATGGTCAGACCATGGTACAGGAATTATATCTGCTGTAATAATTTCAGGGAGCATACCTGTAGTTAGGAATATGTGGTCAATCCTTGAAAATGTTTTATGAGGGTGGGAGTAGTATGTATATCTACGTTTAGTGGGATTACCTTCTCTCCATGAATCTACTAAATTATATTTGGATAGAAGTTGTGAAAAATAAATTTTTAATGTATTGTGAGATGGTGTGTACGGGTATTTATCTAGAAATGGGCGGAGGACCTGGTTAGAATCTCCACACAGTATGACTGATCCTGTTTTATGGTCATTCACGACTTGTAGAAAGTCTGACATGAATGGGTTTGGTTGCTTATTTAGTGGGTAGTATTAAACTACAGTAATTGCAGTGTCCATAATATGGCCTGTGAGAACCCAGTAGCGTCCTTCTGGATCTTTTATTTGAGATTGAAGGGTAAATGGGGTAAAGCAATGAAAGTCTATGAGGGTGCCCCGATGCCTAGAGGTAGACAAAGCCGTAAAGGTTTGCGGATAAAAGTGGGACATAAATTTGGGTGTGAAAGTGTTTGTGAAGTGGTTCTCTTGTAGGCAAACTATGTGCGCCTTTCTGGCATGGAATGCACGGAAGGCCTTGGTACGTTTCTGGGGGATGTTTAGTCCCTGAACATTCAGGGACAGAATGGTGCCATGGTAGCAGAATAGACAAAAGAGACTTACCCATTAGCGAGTTATTCAGGTCCGTAGATACGATCCAAGTGGACTCAAAGAAAGAAGAAGAGAGAAGAATGGAGATGAGTACTAGGGTGAGGAAAAGGAATAAAACAATAATGGTTAGAGAGAATAATGTATAGATCAACATAAAGACACATTTAAGTGTTTCCCGTGAGTGGGAGCAAAGATCACCCACTGGGCAAAGGGTGCTTCCGTCAGACTTCCACATATTGTATGTGGCCAAATGAGGGAGGGAGAGCAGGGCGCACGGATCTCCCGTTCAAGGGGGGAGAGCCTTCCGAAAAGAACATCTTAATGATGTGTAATACTGTAAACCTCACAACTTATAATAAGAACTATTAGGGTTAAAGTTAACTACCGTATTTATTTATGAAAATAGAGGGTAAACCGTGCCTGCGTGTAATACGCCGATATCTTTTTTTTTTACCAACAGGGAGCGGGGATCGGGCGGTCCTCCCCGAGTGCTACCTATTGGGAGGGTGTCAGGATGGCCGCCCCACCTCTCCTGGCCGTGGGATAGAAAACATCAGTGCCAGTCCCCTGTCACACACCGCCCACCCCCCCCGTGCAACCCCCAATGCAAATCCAAGCCTCTGTATACCTCAATCAACGCTGCTCGTTGTGGCTGCTCTCCTCCTCCCGCTCTGCCTCCTCCTGTGTAGCTTTTGATTGGAGGAGGAGGGCGGTCATGTGACTGTCAATGAAGGAGAGGAGAGCAGTCACATGACCGGGTCCAAGAGAGAGAACAGCGTCAATGGAGGTATTTTTAGATCTTTGCTCCACAATGACAGCGGCACAGGGGGAGCGGCGCATGAGAAGGGGCCGACAGTGTGAAGCCCTCTCAATCCTAGAGTACGCCGGCAGCGCTGTCCCTGTCCCAGTGCTGGGAGTGCAGGGCGGATCTTTATAATGAAAGTGGGCTGCGGTGTTGTACAGGGGGCTGCGGTGTTGTACAGGGGGCGTACTATGCAGGGAGTCCGTGTAAAGTTTTTTCCTGAAATTTCCCTCTTAAAGTTAAGGTGCGTGTTATACGCCTGTGCGTGTTATACGCCGATAAATACGGTATATTAAGGAAGGGACGGTATTGGTAATAAATAAAGGAATGGCATCTGATTGTCCCAAGGTACCCTGGAGGGTAGAGTAGGGTCGGGATAACCCCAACGTTAACATTGGGGGTATAACTAAGGTTCTACCAGGGAGAAGTGAAGGTGAGAATTTCCTAGAAAATATAGTACTAATGCTACATTAAAACTTCCTAATGGTAGTCTAGGGTCAGCCGAACCTTAACAATTAGAACAAGTAAGACCTATGGCCATAATAATTCTTATGAATGCCAAGAGACCTTGTACACATGCCCTTTATGTAGATCAAAAATGGTTGAATTAATTAGCACGTATGCATGCAAAGGGCTATGAAGAGGACTTACTGTAGAACTCTGACTGTAAAAATAGTATTCAGTCCTGGAAATTTAGCTGAAATAAATAAAAATGAAAGCAAACATTGAGCTTGCAATTCTGGAGAACAAAAAGGAAACAGTTTATAGAACAGAACTTAATATTATGTATTAGAGAACTAGTAGGTGCAATGTGTTGCACAATACGTCTTTAAAAAGACTAGTAGCAGGGTGAGGAATGAGCCAAATGCTCAGTTTTAGAACTTCTTTCAGCCCATTGAATCATCTAGTTCTTGAGGAGGTGATGCGAAGCGACTCCTCTTGTGGGATGGATGGTTTCCATTTCTCGGATTGGGTTGGGAATGATTTCCTTTGGATGAGAGAGGTGTTGACCTACTGCGTGATGGAGTATTTTGTGGATCTGGTTCCATTAAATTCAGGTCTATGAGTGTTTGTCGAAGTTCATCAAAAGCTCTGCAGGTATATTTTTCCATTTGTAAGCAAAACGCAGGGAAAATGGGAACGCCCATTGATAGGTGATGTCATGGCGCTGTAATTCCAGAAGAAGGGGTTTTAATGCTCTCCTTTTAGCAATTGTTAATTGGGACAAATCAGCAAACAATTGGTAGTAATTTCCTTGGAAATTCAGCTGCTTTTTGTCCCTAGCAGATGACAGAAGCTGTTATTTCATACGATAATAGTGTAATTTCACTATAATATCGCGTGGGGGACCGTCAGGTTTTTTTGCAGCAATGGCCCAATGGATTCTGTTGAATTCCAATCTTTCAATGGGAATGGCTGGTTGCAATTCCCTGAAACAGAGCAGTTATGGTAGATTGCAGGTAAGTGATTGTTTCAGGAATTCCCCTGATATGTAGGTTGGACCTCCTGTCCCTGTTCTCATGGTCCTCGAGTTTAGTATGGAGCATTAGATTTTCCCCTTTGAGGTTTCCTATTTCCTTAGTGTGTTCAAGAGAAATATTTTCTAAATCATCTGCTTTAACCTCTAAAGCTGCTGTGCGCTTTCCAAGTTCTCTTATCTCTCTAGTGAGGTTAGAAGTGATTTGGTCAGATGTTTGTTTTAGAGCTTTATGCAGCATATGTTCAAATTGTTTTAATATGGCTGGGGCTACTTGAGGGGTCTGAGGAGAGTCTTGTGAGGTGAATAAATCGCTGTCAGAATCAGCTGGGGAGACAGGCTGTGCCAGGCTTTGCCTGTGAGAGCGCATAGTGGCTGTGTATGAAGAGGGGGGCGGCGCCATTTTAGTCACGACTTTCCCATTTGAAGCCTTCATGAGGGAATTCTTTATCTTGGCACGGCCACCTCCCCGAACCATAATTCTGCCCACAAATTGGCCAGCAAAGTCCCTGGTATTAGTTTTACCCTGTGGGTATGTCGGAATACTTGCGGGTTTTGTTTAAATACCGGCTCTCCTCCCGAACGGTGCAGAGCTCTAGCACTGCATTACCGCACCGCTAGACTCCGCGCATGCGCTCGACTAAAAGGTTTTCATTCCAAGTCGCTCGACACACATCAATATGCAAAGATTGTTTACCAATCTCCAAATCCCTAATGCTTCTTCTGTGCACAGGGCAATAGTAGCCATCGACACACATAAAGCCTTTAATTCTATTGAGTGGCCATATTTGATATACTGTATGTAAAGGAAAAATTTGTCTTTGAGGATACCTTTCTTTCCTGGATTTGTATTTTATATGATCAACCCCTAGCTCATCTTCATATAAACAGTAAAATCTCCAAGTCCTTTGCTATTCATTGACGCACTAGACAGGGGTGTCCCTTCTCCCCATTACTGTTTGACCTTGCTATAGAACCCCTAGAGCAATCACTAAGAGCTTCCTATGAATTAAAGGGTATGTGGATTGGCTCTTTAGAAGAGAGGGTTTACCTTTACGCAGATGATATTTTGCTTTATCTTTCTGACCCCAATCCTCAATTTATGCTATGCTGCAACTTATTCAAAATTTCTGAGTTTTTTCCAGGTTTAAGGTCAACTGGTCTAAGTCAACCTTGTTCTCTCTGGATCTGACCATCCCACTCTCTATTCCTCCAGATTTCCCTTTACAGATCACCACATTGTTTAAATATTTAGGATTTACAATACAATTGCCTTTATCTACATACGTTAGTAATGATTTCCTTCCCTGTATAGCTTTATTCAAAACCAAATTCACTAGTTGGGAAAAATTGCCCTTGACCTTACTATAAAACTTACAATAAACTTGTTTAAATTAATGGTAATTTTTCCTAAATTTTTATATGTTTTTTGCAATAGCCTAGTGTACATCCCAAAACAAATTTTTGCAAAGGTGGATTCTCTACTATCCTCATTCTTATGGTACCCTAATAATCCCACAATCTCTTTAGCTACTCTGCAGCTGCCAACCTCCCAGGGTGGTTCAGCATTTTAATACAATTGTATTATTATGCCACCCAACTTGTATACATACGTTGATGGCTTTTCCCACAATTAAATAATGCAGCAATGGCCTCGGAGGCAGCCCTAGTTTAACCCAATTTTGTTCTTGTTTATGCAACCATGGATGTTATCCTGATACTATGTATATGTTACCTCTGGAATGGAGGCAAGTAAATGTTTTTGAAAGCTTGGATTTGTATTCTGTTCGAATGGCTTGTCGTATATGCTGTACTTACCTTGTTTATAATGTTCAATAAAAAGCAGTATAAAAAAAAAAGAAATTGTAAAAAATAACAAAAATAAAAACCATCCACTGGGATACTGACACCATCCACTGCACTACTGACACCAACCTCTACCCTACTGACACCAACCTATGCCATGCTTACACCGTCCACTGCTCTACTGACTGACACCATCCATTGCCCTACTGATACCAACCTCTGACCTACTGACATTGCTTTACTGATACTGTCTACTGCCCTACTGACACCGGCCACTTCTTTATTGACACTGTTTATTGCCCTACTGACACAATCCACTGCTCTACTGGCACCATCCTCTGTCCTATTGACACCATCCACACACCATCCACTGCTCTACTGACTGACACTATCCCATCTTAAGGTAAGCTAAGTTTATATTTTTACAGCGACATTTGTTTTATTATATTTTTCTAAGTTTTCCTTACTATTTAGTTAGGCCTTTTTTTTTAAAGGGCGCTGAATCTCTGTGATCTTTGATCTCTTTCATGTTGTTCAGGTAGATTTCTGCCTCTCAAAGGTTGCCTAACCCTGTTTTACAGTTTGTTGCTGGGAAAAAGTGCTGGCCATGTCACCCTGCATATGTAATTCAGTAAACTCAGAGGGCCCAGGCTCATTCTGGGCCTTTTAAGTTTCCGTTTTCACCTACACATCATGATAGGGCAAGCTCTTTCCCCCAGGGGTGCACTCTCTGCTCAGTCCCCCACCCAGCCCAATACAGCCCCTCCCCCTTTCCCAACTCAGCCCTGCTAAACTGTGCACACAAGGTGGGGGCAGGCAGGAAGTGGGAAGTAGTGGTGGAAACCCAGGTGGTAGTGGAAGTGGTGGGTGGTAGTGGAGGGGCCCCAGGACAACTTTTTCATCAGGGTTCACAAGCTTCAAGGTCTATGCCTCTGGAACTTTTCTGTGACCTGGAGAATCCTATCAGGATGCTTGGGGCCCTCTCCTTGTGGATTTTGTGGATTATAAATACTCTTACTAAGAGAGTAAGCGATAAAATTAGAGTTTGAAGGGCACACCAATTTTTACTGTATATTTAATCCTCTACTGGTCAGTGATTAAGATAGGGCCAAAAAGACATGGTGTTTCTTTTAAAGCTATTCTCTACTGTGTTTTAATACATTGCTGTCAGACAGGTAATTCTTCTCCTCTCTGCCCCAGTAAGTTTGACAAGGCCTTTCACAGGTGATAAGAGGGAATGAGAGTGTTAGAACCTCTCTTACCAATTGTTTGTTCCTGTATTTATTATTGGGTTACCCCTGTTACTGCAGTTACTGTTTAAGCTGATTTTCCTTCTGATATAATGCAAGGCGTTCCACATTATGTTGGTATATTAGAGGATATTAGCACATTCATTTATATACATTATGCCTTTATGGATTTGTAGTAAAGGCATTACAACCTCAGGTAGGTTAGAACAAGTGGAACTGAACTGTCATATTTTCTTTGGCTTCAAAACCTCTGTTGCAATATATTGATTTGCAGTGTGCATTTACATATTAATGCCTGCATTACATAATGATTACACAGATTTGGCATGTTTCATTGGCTTCAAACTGCGTTTTTGCCACTGGTTGCAATCTAGAAAATAAGAGGCATAATTTGGAAGGGATTAACTAGTGCTGGATGCCATGTTAATAAAATAAGATCTCGCTAAAGAAGATAATGGTGTAAGGATTTATTTTTATTCCTTTTTATGGCAGATTATAAAATAATGAAACATATTCTAGATGTGTCAGTTGTGTTGATTTTATTTAACCTCTATTTAAATGATTTTAAAGACAATTTTTGATTATTTATGTAAGATAAATAACAAAATATTATAGGGTATGGCTTTTTCATTTTACCATGCCTTGGTGACACCTTGGTTACATTGTGTGGCTTTTACTCATGTAGTGTTCCAAGAAAATGTTAATTAGTTCCCTTTTGATGGTTAGTAGGTTGGAGAACTGGTGTATAGTTGTTATACTTATTTTCGGTGGCACCGCCCTTCTTCTGGCATCATGTGACGTCACTGTAACCCTATAGAGCATTGGTTCTCAACCTGGGGGTCGGGACCCCCTCGGGGGTCGAATGATGATTTGCCAGGGGTCACCAAATCCTGGGCTGTTCCTGAAGCCCGCACTGCTCTCCCAGCCTTTTCGCAGCCACCCAGCAGGGCTGTTCCTGAAGCCCGCAGCTGCCCATTCAGTTCATGGCATGGCTGGGGGGCAGAGACTAGAGGTCAGCTGACTGGTGAGGAATGTGAAGTGGGAGGAGCTGGAGGAGACCCTATCTCCTGATTTCGGCATAGGGGTCACTGCTACGAGACACCACAAAGCTGGAGACACAGTGAGTAACACTACCTGTGATTATAGTTGCCATTATAAGTCCCCACTACAGTTCTCAGATCAGCAGATGACATTGTTCAAGAACACCTAAGTTGGCCGATCATAACTCCCCCCCAGCACTGCCACTGATCCCACCCCCCACCAGCACTGCCACTGATCCCACCCTCCACCAGCACTGCCACTGATCCTACCCCCCACCAGCACTGCCACTGATCCCACCCCCCACGAGCACTGTCACTGATCCCACCCCCCACCAGCACTGCCACTCATCCCAACTCCGTGCCAGCACTGCCACTCATCCCAACTCCCTGCCAGCACTGTCACTCATCCCACCCCCCCCACCAAGGAGAGTAAGATAAGGAATAAAAATAGAGAATACATGGAAGGGAGAGGAAAAGAGAGGGAGGAACAAAGAAAAAGGAGAGAAAGAATAAGAGAAAGAACAAGAAAGACGGCTAGAGAGAGGGATGGGGAACAAGAAATTAGGATAGTGAGAGATAAAGGGGAAAGAAAGGAGAACAAGGAGAAAGAGTGGTACATCCTAAAATGTACCATAAGGGGTTTTAATACTGTACACGTGGAAGGGACTCAGGGAGCGCTAAATGTCCGTGGGTTAGGGGCGCAAATTACTGTCTTGCCTTGGGTGCTGACAACCCACGCTACGAAAATAATTTTACCGTTAGGGGTCCCCACAACCTGGGAGATTTTATCAAGGGGTCACGGCACTAGTAAGGTTGAGAACCACTGCTATAGAGGGAGTCATACTTGTAACTGTCAGCCTTGCTATGCCTCATGGGACTTGTAGTTTTTCAACAGCTGGAGGGCCGCTAGTTTGACTCCTGTGTTCTAGAGGTACTCTTGATGAAAGCACAAGTTGGCCTTGCTGTAAAAACATAAAAATGTGATGCCCCTGTCAAACAGTTGCGGAAAAAGCGGGGTTTGGTGTTGGTGGTGCCTTCACACCGTAACCCTTTAGAGGTAATCTTGATGAAAGCAAGAATTGGCCTTGTCAAAAAAACAAAATTTGATGCCAAAATATTTGCGGAAAAATTGGTCTTTGGGTGTTGGTGGTGCCTTCACCCCATAACCTTCTAAAGGAACTCTTGATGAAAGCAAGAATTGGCATTGCTGTAAAACAGGTGTGGAAAAATTGGTCTTTGGGTGTTAGTGGGGCCTTCACAACGTAACCCTACAGAGGTACTCTTTATGAAATAAAGAATTGGCCTTGCTGTAAAAAATAAATAAAATTGATGCCCCTGTCAAACAGTTATGGAAAAAGCGGGGTTTGGTGTTGGTGGTGCCTTCACACTGTATTCCTATAGAGGTTGTAAGGTATTGAGGGCCTTTTATTTTGAGGGGGCCTTTTATATTTTGATTATAGCTTTTATATTTCAAGTATTTACCAAAGGAGTATATACATATTTCTCTAGATTCATAGCTAAGCTTATTTTGCAACTAATATTATAACAAGTTTAATATCATAAGTTAAAACAGGATGTCTTGTGGTTAACTGATCTGAGAACCCACCAGACTTCAAGATCTGGCTCAACGCCTGGATTATGGTCTTAGCACCCATATTTTTTTGCAGCTTTATAGACAGATATTACTGTATTACTGTCTCCAGGCAGAATATCTTATAATAGTTATTGATAGATATGTCTTGTAACCTCATGTTTTCTCTTGAATATACCCTGTTGTAGGACTATAAGTATGCAGAGCTATCAATACACCATTGTAATTTTGATTCACCATAAAACTGTGCGTGTGTCTTGATTACCTGACTGGTCATAGAGCGTATCCATACACCCATTGGTCCGGCCTAGGCTTTAAGGGATAGAAGTGGTCTAACGCGCTGCCTTACAGTGGTGCCCCGTGTGAGGATCATCGATTAGCAGGTAAGTGGAACTTTGTGAAAGAAATTTTGCAAAGCTAATTTCACTTACTCTGTTAAGATTGATTTTGAATATTTTAGTTGTATTTAAGTTGTCTCGAGGATTGCTAGGCTGGCTTCCTGGGACATATAGGAGCGCAAAGGTTAGACAGATAGGAAGTCCGACTAGGTTGGTCTGATTATAAACTAAGAGAGTCCGACTAGGTTGGTCTGACTATAAACTAAGAGAGTCCGACTAGGTTGGTCTGACTATAAACGAAGAGAGTCCGACTAGGTTGGTCTGACTATAAACTAAGGGAGTCCGACTAGGCTGGTCTGACTATAAACTATTATAGTATAGGATAGGAATATTATAGGGTAGCAAATATTGCTCCCGGGTTTAGAAGGACGGGTGTATGGAGCTCTAAGTTTTAAATATCCCAATTGTTTTATGGGTAATTTTTGATAGGGATATATGCATATATGTACATTATTGCATTTTCTGTTGGTTGTATTCTTTTATATAGATCTGATGTTGTGAATCATACCGTTTCTCTAATCAATTGTTTCATGCATGTTAAAGTGTTAAGTAATATAAAGTGATGAAGTTAATGGAAGGTTAAAGTATTAAGACTGTTAAGATTGTTGATTCATCTAAGCTCCCATCGTTGATACAGTATGTATGACTGTTTTTCAACCAGACCCTTAGGGGCTTCCCCGCCATATTTCAGAAATTCCCCTTTATGTCCTTATTATTCCTAAACGTTTAGTTCACCCCATCCCTCTCCCCTTAACCTCTCTTTCCTTATCCCTCTTTCCCACTCCCTCCTCCTTTCTATATTACCCATTGTAATATCGAAACTATGTTTTTGCTTTGTTTATCAACAACACGACTCTGTATGATATATCACGCTGAAATGACTTTTATTCATTTGCTACCAGTCTCTGATTTCTGTATTAATGTAAACCACATTATCTTTTTATATCAATAAAATTATTTTTGATTGTGAAAAAAAAAAAGATTGTTGATTGAATTTTGTGACCCATACTTGCCATAATAGATGCCCCAGAACTGCCCTGAGTGTTTAACTGGTGTCCTGATCATATTTCATGGACGGGTACCCACACTATTGGCCACAGTCCCTGAGGGATACAAGAATAAGATTGGGAAAGGTCCTCATTTTCCAGAATGAGGGACCCCAAAATTTTGGGTTCTGAGATATAATCTACATAACCACAACCAGAACGGGAGGTTTGCAGAAGGTTTAACTCTGTGGGAAATACAGTCTCTCTGCCATCAAAACAGAGAGGTTTATACTATTTGCCCCAAATCAGTCAACATTTTTGGTTATAAGGCACTCTATTTGGCATGATGGGAAACAAACAGGGAAAGGATGGCTTTGAAGGTGAGCACGGCCAACCCTCCCCATATGATTTTGCAAGGAGTATCTTAGCCCCTAAAGTTGTTGAACCATTTTGGACTTTAATAGTACAGAGATCACAATGTTTTCAAATATCTGGTTTAGGGCCAGCAGGGCCATGTAGTGAGGAGGATTGGAAGGAAGTACAGAAAACATGTGGGATACATGATAAAAATAATTATCCTGAAGGGAAATGGGATTAGAATTATATGAGTAAATGTAAAAAGTGGGAAAGGGCTATGATAGAGTACCAGGAAAGATATCCCTCTAAATATTCCTAACACAGGAAAGACAGGACAAAATTGATAGAGAAAATGAAAGGATAAGAAAGGATAAAGAAAAAACAACGCCAAAAAGAAAAAGAGGAATATTAAGAGAGTTTAAAAAGGTTAAGTGTTATTAAGGAACAGAGAAAGTTATTAGAAACAGAAGAAGAAATATTAAAGGGACAGAGAGAACAATTATCTCAGTTAGCCAAGCAAGTGGAAGAGGCTAGGAAAGAAAACGGCAAAGGGAAGAGTAGACCTTAAACATTTTACAGTTAACTGAACAGGAAGGACAGACTGTAACGAGATCAGCAGCAGAAAGAAGGGAGGAAGAGAGGAGAAGAAAAACTGAGGAGGATAAGGATGATGAGGCAGTGGGTGGCTTGACCTCAGGGATAGAAGCCCTCAAATTCCCCGTTATTCACATGGGAGAAACCCCGGTCCATATCCCACTCCCCCTCGGGACGTTACGGGATATGAAAGATCTTTGCCCAAAGCCCCGCAAACACCCCAGAGAGGCAGCTCTGTTCTTACAGAGACATTGCGCGGGCACTGGCATGAATGCCGATGACTGCAAAATAATAATACAGACAGTAGATCCAGATCCCACCTGCGATGTAGAAGTTAAAACATTATTTGCTGAGAATGACCCCTTTAAAAAGGCAAAGGGATGGGAATCGTTTTGAGCAGCAGTGGCAGCTGTTTGGCAGAAAAGTTACAAAGGAGAAAGCGCTTTGCAGATAATGTGCACTGCAAAGCAGGGACCGGGAGAAAACTTTTATTCATTTTGAAAACGGGTATACCAGTTATACAAAGATACAGGAATGGAAAACCCTGAGCTGTATGTGAGCACAGTCATGTCCGGGGGAGATCCTAAAACAACGCAGTTACTTAAATTAATTAACCCCGATTGGTCAAAATTAAAACCTGATGTCTTTCTCGAAGACATTAAAAAAGCGTGCATCCTCAGGCTTATTCACCACAAAAGGAGGGGTATTTCCCTCATTTAACCCCGAACAGATAGAAAGTCCGCAATTAGCTGCTCTACAAATGGTTGTCCCTTATACACAACCAGCTCCCCAACAATTCCAACAAGCACCATACCAGTCATATCCCCAGGATAACCAGCAGGGTTGTTTCACATGCGGGGACATGGGACATTGCCATTCGGAGACCAGAAGTCAGAATGCCCCCTTAGGGCAGGAACAAGCCAGGGGTAACCGCAGGGGTAATATGGGAAGAGGCAGAAAGTCCCGTTGGTACAGTTCATGACCAACATATTTTTGAAATGAGTTTTGCCGTTCTGACTGACTGTCCACTTCCTTTGGGAAGAGACTTTATGTCAAGTTTAAACATACAGATCAAATTCACAAAGGATGGAGGCCTGCTGGCTACATCAGAAATCTTTGATTTGTCTAATCCAAAAAAGACAGGATTTTAGAGGGTACTTTATGCTACTACCGGCACACTTTGAAGCACACCCTATATGGGCACTGCATACATTGTACACCATACAAACCCACAATTGGGGAAGGAGCAGTAGTACATTACCAAAAACAATATAGGGGTCAGAGGGAAAAATTGCAGGCATAGCACCAAAAATAGAGCAATATTTAGCAGAAGGAATACTGAAACACACAATCAGTCCATGGAACACCGGCATTCACCCAGTACGCAAAGCCAGTGGTGAATGGCGCTTTGTACAGGACCTAACGGCCCTGAACAAAGCTATTGTCCCCCTTCCACCTTTTGTTGCAGATATTGCTACAATATTTTGTGAGATACCGGCAACGTCCAAGATCTACACGGTCATTGATTTAAGTATCGCGTTCTCTTCCATACCTGTTGCAGAGGAAGCCCAAAAATACTTTAAACCTGGGCTAGGCTCCTGCAAGGCTTTGCAGGCAGTCCTGCAGTGTACTCCATGGTCTTGAATCGATCCTTGAGCGATTGGGTACCAAAAGAAGGCTCAGTGTTGCTTCAGTATTTGGATGACCTATTGCTGTGTAATGAAAATGAGGTCAGCTGTGCGGAGGACTCAGAGCACCTACTAACTCACCTCGCCTCAAAAGGTCACTTGGTGTCTCGCAAAGAGATCCAGTGGTGCAGGTCGCAGGTTGAGTACTTGGGGTGTATAATCCGAACCAAACGTTTGGTGTCACCAGCTCGAGTCAAGGCACTGTCCTCCTGGAGTCCACCAAGAGACATGTCAGCGCTTCTCTCTTTCCTAGGGTCCATAATATACTGCAGGCAGTGGATACCTGATTGCTCTTATTATGATTCTATCCTAAGGTCTGCTACCCTGCAGGATGCCCCAAAGTTTATAGATTGGACAACAGAGAGGGTTAAGGCTTTCACAGCATTAATCAGCTCTCTAAGGCAAGCCCCTGCATTGGGACTTATAGAGTGCGCAGGGCCATTTTCATTGTACTGTGTGGTATCTGGACCTACGGTTGCAGCAGTCCTAGCACAATCACATGGAAATTCTCTGAGACCCGTATCATACATCTCAAAGAAACTTCCAAATCAACTTCCACATTGCTTATAGGCCGCAGCAGCCTGTGCAATGGCAGTACAAGAGGCTTCAAAGGTGGTCCTGGGACATGACCTGACACATGACCTGACACTGTATACCACACATACAGTTGCACACCTCATGACAAACACTCAACACATGACAGCACAAAGGTCCAGCGGCTATGAGATTATCTTGCTAAACACACATAATCTCACCATAAAATCATGTTCAGAAACCTCAAAGCCCATTAGGTTTTTACATTCAGGAACACGATTGCACTGAGGTACTTGCAGAAACTACCCTCCCTAGACCAGACCTCACAGATGTTCTGTATCCAAATGCAGAAAATGTTTATGTAGATGGCAGCTGCTCCCGACCTGATGACAAAACTTATCAAACTGGATATGCCATTGTTCAATTGCCAGATGTAATGATTGAAGCCAAATCTCTGAATGCTAGTTCAGCCCAGATTGCAGAACTCATTGCTCGAGTTTGTCAGATTTTTGAAGGAAAAGATGTAAACATTTACACTGACAGCAGATATGGGTACACAGGTTGACAAAAGATCCTACTGGACTTTGGTCACCCAAGGAGGGAATAATAGGGAATAATGATCCACATGATAGAATCCCTAGTAGGGTCTTGCCTGACCTGTGCACAGAATAATGTACAAGGAAAGAAAAATGGGTTACATGGACATTTGGCGCCCCCTACAGGGAAAAACGGGTTACATGGACATTTGGCGCCCCCTACAGGCCCTTTACAGGATTTACAAATAGATTACACACATGTCCCCACACAGAAGGGCAACTTAAAATATCTTTTGGTTATAGTTGACAGATTTACAGGATGGGTAGAAGCAATCCCTACCACAGGAGAGACAGCTAAAAATTACAGCCAGAGTACTAATAAACCAGTGGATTTGCAGGTTTGGTCTTCCGGCCACTATATGGTCAGATCAAGGTCCAGCATTTACCTCGGCCTTAGTGAAGGAGCTAGTAAAAATTCTAGGCATCCAGTGGAAGCTTCACATTCCCTACCACCCACAGAGTTCAGGAGTAGTGGAAAGAATGAACAGAACCATAAAAGACAAATTGAAAAAAGCAACAGGTGGTACAATGAAAAACTGGTTAGATTACTTTCCAGCAGTCTTATATCAAATCAGGACTAATGCCCCATACACACAATCGTTTTTCATGCTGTTAAAAATGCCATTTTTAAAAATGGGCATTAAAACCGATTGTGTGTATGCTCCAGAGCATTTTTAACGACGTGAAAAACGGCCATTAAAAATTTCGAACATGCTCTATTTTTTCACGTCGTTTTTCATATCGTTTTTTTTAACGACGTGAAAAACGATAGTGTGTATGCTTTTACGAGGTGAAAAAAAAAACACGCATGCTCAGAATCAAGTATGAGACGGGAGTGACTCGTTCTGGTAAAACTAGCGTTCATAATGGAGATAGCACATTCGTCACGCTGTAACGGACTGAAAAGCACGAGGCTGAAAAGCGCGAATCGTCGCTCAACAAACTTTACTAACATGAAGGGTGGTGCCATCCGAACGGAACTTCCCCTTTATAGTGCCATCGTACGTGTTGTATGTCACTGCGCTTTGCTTGAACGTTTTTTAAAATGATCGTGTGTACGCAAGACAGGCTTGAGAGGAAACATGAAAAAAAAACGACGAGAAAAACGTCGGTTTAAAAAATGGCATGAAAAACGATCGTGTGTACGCCGCATAACCCCCAAAGCAGAACAGGAATATCTCCTTTTGAGATATTAATGGGAAGGCCAGCACAAATGAGAAAAGGAGGGACAGAAGGGATAGGGACAGGTGAGGATAACATATTTTCCTTACTCTAACATGGATTGACACATATGGGGGTGAGAGAGGGCTGCAGATCCGATTTGAATATTAGAACACAAAAATAAAATTTTCCCGTGGGATTTTAAAGCAGCAAAGAAGAATCAATGGTAGATAAAATTTCAATTTTATTGGAAAGATTGCGATGACGCATATAGCATAAAAAGATGAATTCATGAATCTTTTGAGCTCCGGTAATTAAAAAACCAACAATAGAACACAGAAATACTACAATTAACATACATGGTGTACATTTAGGATGGTGTGACATTACACATTTAATGCATTACGATGTACTGTAGAAGAGACCCCGATGCATTTCGACCTCTCTAGGTCTTCCTCAAGGGGATTCAATTGTTCTATAGGACATCAAAAAATAAAAGATTATATATACAAATTAATCATGTTTCCTGCGTCTTCTGTAATAAATGTTAATTGGATAGGCAATTTTTTCAAATGTAGTCATTTATTAAAAGACGTACAGGGAAAACAGATTGCTAAATCGATCATCGTTAATGAAAAATTGCATATTTACCCTCTGTATCGAATTGAATGGTGAAACCGGAGACTTTCGTATTAAAAGCGTAATTGCGTATGCTCTCCCAGGGTTCCCAATGAGGGTCCGTATTGGCTGAGGCGCCCACCTCCCACTCCATGGCGGATCCACTCCACAACTCGTCCTACTCAAAAGGGGTCACACTCTTCGGGAGTATCCCAATAGCGGGCAAGAAAGCAGGGGAGGAGGGTAACAGTGTACCATGTAGCCAACACCTGAAGGTTATAATTTCAATCATCTTACTATGTTTCATATAATACTCTTAGTCATCTATTAGTCAATATAATTTTGTTACATATGTACTACAGTCTCAATTATAACTTGAAAACAGGGTAAACGGCACTGGGCATACATGCCCTCAACCAAGGAGGTTCAAGGAGTTTTTTAGAGGCACTAAATACTGTATTGCGTTTATTATACCTGGTATTAAGACCAGAATGTCAGCATCTGTTCGGGTGTAGCCGATGCGACTATTCATAGGCCCCCTAAAGAGGGGGAAGGAGGGAAAGGGTTAATGATTTATATTAATGTATAGCTGTTTTATATATGATATGGTATTAATTGTTGCAGTAATAACTGATGTATATGAGTGATAATGATAAAAAATGGTAAAGTAAGAAGACTAAATTTGCAGAAATTTGAACATGTCAAGAAATGAATATGTATGAGTATGCAATATATCTTGCATAAAGATGGAGTAGGTGGAGTTGGGAAGAGTACGTGAAACATTTGGTAAGTAGTCTTACTGAAAAATATGAACAAGTGGCTGTCACCTTTCCTCCTTTTTCCACAGAACCAACACATCCTTTCATCCCGGGTGATAAAGTGTTTGTCAAACAGCTTGCAGTAAGAAAACACAAGGGACCAGTCTATCAAGGACCATTCCGAATTGAGAAGGTCACCAGGACTGCTGTCCTCACCGACCAAGGCCCACAATGGATCCATGCCTCAAGGCTAAAGAAGGGCCCAACAATGCCACAGACTTTGGACAGCTCTCCACCAGGACAGAGGGAGTCGGAGCCTCAGGAGAAACCGGACTCCCAGAATTCCATGACTACCCCTTGCCCCAAATCCCCCAATAGAAGACAATGAACAATGGGTGAAGGAGCATGCCCACTCCCAAACCTTCCCCAGGACCCCAAAGACACTACCAGAGACTGGAGTTTCATTAGACCTTGCAATGCCCCCAGTCCCGCTACCCCCCTGAACTCTAGAGTGTCTAAAATACATTGCCAGTTTACTATTCCAGAAGCCCCCAGGGAAAAAAATAAGGTTGCAATGTTATAATTTCTCGTTCTCTCTTGTACTGTCCTCATTAGTATATTAGTTATGTGGGGTTGCTATTTCTACCAGTCATGTGGGATGGGTTCCCAGGGTTCCCAAGGAGGGTCAGCTCAAGGATTTAACCACACTAGACCATAAAGAGAATTGGCTGAAAGTTTCACTGACAAAATGCTGTTACTAAAAAAAATGTATTCTTATGCTAGAAAATCAGGGTATGACAGATGCTGTATATATAGTAAACTTCACCCAGAGACAGCTAGAATCCCTCTCTTGTCAGTACCAGTGAATCTTAAACCTCTTCTTAATGACACTGTGGGGTTGGTAATGCAGAACATCTCACTTATACAACAAAATGCCAGGGATATTGCCAGGACCTGGGATCCTCTTGGAGGGGAAGGATTTGGCCTCAAAGGAATATTTTCCTGGATAAAAGATATAGCTATGGCAATTGTAGTCATATTGCTTTTGATTCTCATTATATATTTGGTAATTAAACAAGTGTTTTGTGCTATTGGGAAAATGAACAGCCTGTGATCAAAGGAGAGAAATGATTCCTCCACTAGGGATGAGCTTCGAGTTCGAGTCAAACTCATGTTCGACTCGAACATTGCCTGTTCGCCCGTTCGCCGAACAACAAACAATTTGGGGTGTTCACGGCAAATTCGAAAAGTCTATGGGAGAAATCTAAAGTGCTAATTATAAAGGCTTATATGCAAGTTATTGTCCTAAAAAGTGTTTGGGGACCCGGGTCCTGCCCCAGGGGACATGTATCAATGCAAAAAAAAAAGTTTTAAAAACGTCCGTTTTTTTAGGAGCAGTGATTTTAATAATGTTTAAAGTGAAACAATAAAAGTGAAATATTCCTTTAAATTTCGTACCTGGGGGGTGTGTATGATATGCATGTAAAGTCGCGCATGTTTCCCGTGCTTAGAACTGTCTCTGCACAAAGTGTCATTTTTGAAGGAAAAAAAGTCATTTAAAACTCACTCGCGGCTATTAATGAATTGTCGGCTTTTATCAATACATAGAAAAGTCATTGATAAAAAAAAAAAAGCGTGGGGGTTCCCCCAAATTCAATTACCAGGCCCTTCAGGTCTGGAATGGATATTAAGGGGAACCCCGCCGCAAATAAAAAAAAAATGGCGTGCAGTTCCCCCTAAATATCCATACCAGGCTCTTCAGATCTGGCATGGATTTTAAGGGGAACTCCACCCCAAATTAAAAAAAAATGGTGTGGAGTCCCCCAAAAATCCATACCAGACCCTTATCCGAGCACGCAACCTGGCCGGCCGCAGGGGAAGAGGGGGGGATGAGAGAGCGCCCCCCTCCCTCCTGAACCGTACCAGGCCACATGCCCTCAACATGGGGAGGATGTCCCCATGTTGATGGGGACAAGGGCCTCATCCCCACAACCCTTGCCTGGTGGTTGTGGGGGTCTGCGGGCAGGGGGCTTATCGGAATCTGGAAGACCCCTTTAACAAAGGGGACCCCCAGATCCCGGCCCCCCTATGTGAATTGGTAAGGGGTACATTGTACCCCTACCATTTCACGAAGAAAGTGTAAAAAAAATTAAATAAAAACACACATTCCAGCGATGAAATCCAGTGTTCCTTCACTGTGTAATTCATGTATAGACCCCCCCCTTCTCGCGTTCCGCATCTGGTCCGCTGAGCGGACCTGATGGGTAACTTTAGAAGGGGCGGGTCTATACATTTAAAACACTGCGGAGGAAGTTCCCCATCAGGTCCGCTCAGGCACAAACAATGACGGAGAGCGCTGGACATCGGGATCGCTGCGGGACACTGGATTTTATCGCTGGAATGTTTTTGTTTTTTTTAATAAAGGACTTTTCCAAAGAGTTTCTGTGTTTTTATTTACATTTTTTTACACTTTCTTCGTGAAATGGTAGGGGTACAATGTACCCCTTACCAATTCACATAGGGAGGGGGCCGGGATCAGGGGGTCCCCTTTGTTAAAGGGGTCTTCCAGATTCCGATAAGCCCCCTGCCCGCAGACCCCCACAACCACCAGGCAAGGGTTGTGGGGATGAGGCCCTTGTCCCCATCAACATGGGGACATCCTCCCCATGTTGAGGGCATGTGGCCTGGTACGGTTCAGGAGGGAGGGGGGCCGCTCTCTCGTCCCCCCCTCTTCCCCTGCGGCCGGCCAGGTTGCGTGCTCGGATAAGGGTCTGGTATGGATTTTTTGGGGGGACTCCACGCCATTTTTTTTTTACATTTGGGGTGGAGTTCCCCTTAAAATCCATGCCAGATCTGAAGGGCCTGGTATGGATATTTAGGGGAAACCACACGCCATTTTTTTTAATTTGCGGCGGGGTTCCCTTTAATATCCATTCCAGACCTGAAGGTAATTGAATTTGGGGGGACCCCCACGCTTTTTTTTTTTTTTTATGAATGACTTTTCTATGTATTGATAAAAGCCGACAATTCATTAATAGCCGCGAGTGAGTTTTAAATGACTTTTTTTCCTTCAAAAATGACACTTGTGCAGGGACAGTTCTAAACACTGGAAACATGCGCGACTTTACATGCATATCATACACACCCCCTAGGAACGAAATTTAAAGGAAAATTTCACTTTTATTTTTTCATTTTAAGCATTATTAAAATCACTGCTCCCGTAAAAACGTCTATTTTTTAAACTTTTTTTTGCATTGATACATGTCCCCTGGGGCAGGACCCGGGTCCCCAAACACTTTTTAGGACAATAAATTGCATATTAGCCTTTATAATTAGCACTTTAGATTTCGAACGTTCGGAGTCCATTGTATTTAATAGGGTTCTAAAGTTCACGCAAACATTCTGTCTGTTTGCAGGTTCTGGTGCGAACCGAACAGGGGGGTGTTCGGCTCATCCCTGTCCTCCACCCAGATGGCAAAGTTCGTTACTACACACACATGGTATAGTGAGTGACCAAGGCGGACAATCCTGTCTGCCTTGGTCAAAGGAGGGTTTGTAAGGTATTGAGGGCCTTTTATTTTGAGGGGGCCTTTTATATTTTGATTATAGCTTTTATATTTCAAGTATTTACCAAAGGAGTATATACATATTTCTCTAGATTCATAGTTAAGCTTATTTTGCAACTAATATTATAACAAGTTTAATATCATAAGTTAAAACAGGATGTCTTGTGGTTAACTGATCTGAGAACCCATCAGACTTCAAGAATTGGCCTTGCTGTAAAAAAATTCAATTTGATACCCTGGTCAAACAGTTGTGGAAAAATTGGTCTTTGGGTGTTGGTGCTGCCTTCACCCCGTAACCTTTAAGAGATAGACTTGATGAAAGCAAGAATTGGCCTTGCTTTAAAAAAATAAAAATTTGATGCCCCGGTCAACAGTTGCGGAAAAAATGGTATTTTTGGGTGTTGGTGGTGCCTTTACCCCATGACCTTCTAGAGGTACTCTTGATGAAAGCAAGCAATCCAGCAATGATTAATTTTGACAAATGCCAGCCTGTCAACGGAGTCTGTGGACAGACACGCTCTTTTATCTGTCCCAAAACCTCCAGAAGCACTGGATGCCCATTTGAAAAGTGCCACATACCTGGTGATGAAGTCTAACATAGAGAAGAAGGCGATCTCTTACATCTCTGGCTCGGTAACCCTGATAAGGCCGGCAGATGTTATATAGCCAAGGGCGGGGCCACCCAGGTGATGTAACCGGCTGACCCCGCCCCTTCTGACACCATGTGACATCAGAAGGGGGCTGTCAAAACCGTGATAGACAATGGATTTACATTTTACATTTTTTTTAAAACTGTCTGCTGCCTTTTTTACTTTTTAGGCACTTTTTTGGTGAATGTACCCCATACTCATTCACATAGGGGGGGCAGGATCTGGGGGCCCCCTTGTTAAAAGAGGCTTCAAGATTTTGATAAGGATCAGGAGCCAGTAATCAGAACAAAGCAGAGTCCAGAAGCAGGGTCAAGGCAAGCCAGGTTCAGCAAAAGGTATCAAGCAGGATCACAACAGGGTTCATGATATCGGGTAACAGTTGAAGACCAGTCAGCAAGGGTCTGGGGTCAGGGCACTTCCTTAAATAGGCTGTTTGGCACCAATTGGCGCTAGGGATGCGCTCCTGCACGTGCAGGCAGTCTGTTGCGCGTGCATGCGCAGTGGTGCGCGCGTGCGCATGAGCATTGGACGAAAACGAATGGTTCTCTTACACGGCCTGCCAGGTTGCATGCTCAGATAAGGGTCTGGTATGGATTTTGGGGGAACCCCACACCATTTTTTTTATTTTGGCGCAGGATTCCCCTTAACAACTTCAATACACTGTGTTATATAAACTACACTGCCGCATTGACTGAATATAGAGTCTACACTGAATATATAGGCTACACTGAATGCAGAGTGTATATATATATATATATATATATATATATATATATATATATACACTAGACTGTATATATCAAACATCAAATACACTGCCACTAACTAACCTGCTTGCCTAATCTAGCTCAAACTATCTCCGTCCACACACTATACCTGGCCACTATGTAAGCAGCCTTATATAGTGTGGGGCGTGGACTTAGTCCCCCATAGCCATTATTGGCCAAAGGCACCCTGTGAATAGCCAAAGCATGCAGGTCAGGTGCATGCTTTGGTCAATCATCATACAGCCATGCACTGCGATCTCACAGTGCATTATAGGGCATTCTGTGATGCTTGGATTTCCCGTCAACGCCCCATATGTTTGGTTCATTTTAGAACAAACGAACATCAGATGTTCGAGTCGAACTTACGTTTGCCTCGAACCGCGGGCTCACCCCTAGTTCCTAGTTTCAAGCAGAGTTACCCAGTGCATTGTGAACAAAATATATCATCCCTGACCATGCTTGCTGGACCACATGTCAGCAGTAATATTGATTTTGTGGCCTTCCACATGGTATTGGAGCTGGAATGGCCTTACGTGCAATGAAATAGTATCTGGGAATCTGCCATTGTGGTACAGCACATTCTGAAAATTTACAGAAGGGGACAGAATCCAGCAGACAGAAAGGCAGGAGTTGTAAAGCCAGCAATGTTGACAAGCTAGAATTTAGACGCTGGGTATGTGGGTGGCAGGGTGTGTATTTTTTTTCCGATGCAACATCTGGGGCAAACAAATTTGCCTGCTATACTCTACAGCTGGTGGTTTGTTGCTGGCATACATTTTGAAAGCACCTGTGACACCCTTTGCTATACCATCATCCCTGTCAGTGGATGTTGCTGAGAGGTCATGAGATATAGTGGGGGTAGACATAAAAGTTGAAGAGTGAGGAGGAGAAGAATTGTCCCTTGTGTTTGGCTTTCAGGTGTTCTTGCCAATGGGTTGAGTGGTGGGAGGTTAAATGCCCTGTCAAGCGTGTGGTACCCAAATGGGCAGTGTTTTTGCCACGCTTGATCGGCTTGCAGCAAAGAATGCAAATTGCAACAGTGCGATCTGCTGCACATGTGCTAAAAAAGAGCTAAGCTGAGGGAAGTGGGCCGGGAGATAACAGCTTCACAATCTAATTGCATCGGGTGGCTGCCTCTGGAGGACATCTAGCCTTGTTGCGATCAGCTCGACACCCAAATGTGAGGTAGGCTGCTTACCAGAAGGCAGTGACTGCCGAGAAAGTCTCACTAAGCTCAGGGAATTGTCGGTCTCCCCGGGACCTAATATAAAAGAGAAATTCTCTGATGGTGCAGTACATTGATTCAAAATAATTTAATAAATGAATAAATTGCACTTACAGGAACGATATTAGTATGTCAGCGAACAGCAGTCAAATCAGAGATAGTAAACAAGCTGTGGCCTCTCCATTTGCTTCTCTCTACTTCCTATACGAATTGTCTATCCACCGTCTGGGAAGGAGAAAAAACGTAATGACATCACCGTCGGAGGCTCCACCCTATGCGTTTTGTCACAAATGGACTTCTACTGGGGATTGGCCATCTTTCTTCCTGCAACTTATCCCTACCTGCTTGGATGTTAAGCACTGCATAGACCCATATGGACTTCAATGCGATTGGGACTCTGCTATAGTTTTCTCCTTCTTACTAGGGATGAGCTTCGCATTCGCGTTGAACACACGTTCGACTCGAACATCGATCGTTCGACGAAGAACAAACTTTTTGGTCCGTTCGCGCTAAATTCGTGTTGCGCGACACGGCCCATAATTCACTGCGGCATCGCAGTGCATTGCTGGCTGATGATTGGCCAAGCATGCACTATGACCCGCATGCTTGGCCAATCACAGCACGGAAAAAACAGAGAGCCGTAATTGGCCAAAGCCAGGGTGGCTTTGGCCAATTATGGCTCAGGGGGTTTAGTACAAGCCCCACACTATATAAGGCCGCCTGGAAGTCGGCCTTGTGTAGTGTGTTGGCGTTTGTGAAAGAGGCAGTTTCAGAGAGATAGACAGTGTCATTTATATTGAGTTAGATAGAGCAGGCAGGCGAGTCAGTTAGCTGCTATTACAGTGTGTAGAGGATATATATGCATCTTAGGTGTTGTATATATATTTATACACTGTATTGAGTTTAGATAGATCCGTTCCTGTTAGTCTCTATACTGTGACAGGCAGGCAGGTGATTGTGCTAGCTGCAGACAGTCAGGCCCCTTTCACACTGGGGCGGTTTTCAGGCGCTATTGTGCTAAAAATAGCGCCTGCAAACTGAGCCTAAACAGCGGCTGCTGTCTCTCCAATGTGAAAGCCCGAGGGCTTTCACACTGGAGCGGTGCGCTAACAGGACGTGAAAAAAAGTCCTGCTAGCCGCATCTTTGGAGTGGTGAGAGGCGCGGTGTGTTTACCGCTCCTACACCGCTCCTTCCCATTGAAAGCAATGGGAAACCGCAGTAATACCGCCGGCAATGCGCTTCTACAGAGGCGCATTGCCGGCGGTATTAACCCTTTTTCGGCCGCTAGCGGCCGAATACCTCCGCAATTCCGACGGTATAGTGCCGCTAAAAATAGCTTTTGTTTCAATAAAAAACGCAAATTTTCCAAAAACATTTGTCATTGGGATGGAAAGTGAGGTGAAATGTTCTGAACAGGTGCACAGACAGCAAAACAAATGTTACAGGGGTGATAACCCTTCCCTATGTTCTCCAAAAAGCTTAGAAATTGATTTTTTTGGCTGGAGCTACACTTAAAAAATGTACCTGTTCCAAATTACAAACAGATTGTACTTAAGAACAAACCTACAGTCCGTGTCTTTTTTGCACCGCCTGTATACTGCTGTTCAGAGTATATAGGGCCTTTTTTTATTTTAGGTGCGGGGTTCCCGTTAATATCCGTACAAGACCCAAAGGGGCTGGTAATGGGCTGGGGTAGGGGTGGGTGATGGGGTAGCCATGCCATTTTTCTCAATGTTTTTCATCCATATTGCCGGGACCAGACATTACATTAAAGCCGCAAGCAGTTTTAAATGGCTTTTTTTCCTTTAGAAATGTCATTTTGTGCAGGGACAGTTCTAAACAAGGGAAACACGTGCCACTTCACCGGCATACTTTAGACACCCCCCAGGTACGATATTTAAAGGAATATTTCCCTTTTTTTTTCCACTTTATGCATCATTAAAATCACTGCTCCCAAAAAAACGACCGTTTTAAAAGATTATTTTTACATTGATACATGTCCCCTCGGGCAGGACCCGGGTCCCCAAACCCTTTTTAGGACAATAACATGCATATTAGGCATTATAATTAGCACTTTAGATTTCGGACGTTCGCGTCCATTGTATTTAATAGGTGTCATAGAAATCCTGCCAGCTACAGGAGTCCTGGACTTCCTGGTTTCCAATCTCGGGCACGTCCGCACGCGCTTAGCGGGGGCACGCGCACGCTCCACAAAGCGCGCCAGAAGGGCTATTTAAACATGTCTGTGACAGACAGTCCCTGCTGTCTGCTCTACAGCATGTAGTACTCAAAGAGACCTGATTCGTGGATTTACCTGCATCTGACCCGGCTTACCTTGACCCTTCCAGTTTCCTGCCTGCCTCTGACCACCGGCTTGTTTTGACCACTCTTCTGCCTGATCCTCCAGTACCTTGTCGCCAGCCAGTTCTACCGACCCGGCTTGCCTGACCAATCTCTCCGTTGCTGTGTTCCTGGTTCCAGTCCAGTCTGCTTCATCGGTTCCAGTCCAGTTGCTGTGTTCCTGGTTCCAGTCCAGTTGCTGTGTTCCTGGTTCCAGTCCAGTCTGCTTCATCGGTTCCAGTCCAGTTGCTGTGTTCCTGGTTCCAGTCCAGTCTGCTTCATCGGTTCCAGTCCAGTTGCTGTGTTCCTGGTTCCAGTTCAGCCTGCCATACTTCCTGGGTGCCTGGATCCGTCCCAGTCTTCAGACTCTACTCTACCTTGATCCATCCTGCCAGGCACTCGTACCCCTTCTACCTCCGTGCCTCCTGTCTTCACTACCAGGGGCCGCTGGTGGAAGCCGTAAGTGAGGCCTCCCTCTGCAGATCCGGGCTCGTCACCGTCAGGTACGTGACAGTAGCAGACAGCCATGTCTGAGCCCGGGCAGGGAGCCTCACCTATGGAGGAACTCTGTCGGCACCTGGCAGGTTTGTCTGAAGCAGTCAAGAGTCTTCAACAAGGCTACACCCGCCTGGAAGAGCAAGTGCGGGCCCTCTCCAATCCCTCTGCCATCCAAGAGGGGCCCCACGCCTCTGCTTCCACAGCCGGAACAAGTTCCTCACCCACAGTGGTCATGCTTCCTCCTGAACCTAAGGTTCCTACACCCGAAAGATTTTCCGGGGATCGGAGCAAGTTTAGGGCCTTCCGGAATTCGTGTGAACTGTACTTTGCCCTACAGCCCCGCACCTTTTCTCTAGAGGCCACCAAGGTGGGCTTTGTGGTCTCTTTGCTCGCTGGAGACCCTCAGAGCTGGGCCCACCATCTCTTTGAACAGAAGGATGTATCACTAAACAATCTCGCTGCTTTTTTCGATGCCATGGCCCAGCTATACGAAGACCCCCAGCTCTCAGTAACCGCAGAAGCCGCCTTGCGTTCCCTTCAACAAGGACGCAGACCAGCGGAGGACTATGTGGCAGAATTCAGGCGGTGGAGTGCGGATACCAATTGGAATGATGCCGCCCTCCGCCATCAGTTTCGCTTAGGACTTTCCGATTCCTTGAAGGACGAGCTTGCTAGAGTCGGTGTACCACAGACACTCAACCTGTTGATTGACCTAACCATCCAGATTGACCGACGTCTGAGGGAACGGAGGGCTGAGAGGACCACTGGCTTCTCCCGCCCAACCTGGATGATTCCTCGGGCTCCTAGTCACCTGTACCCGGCTCCTGCTACACCTCCAACCCCCACATCTGACACGCCTGAACCAATGCAGCTTGGGGTCCTTCGTCCATCCCTCGCTCCTGAAGAACGCCAGCGCCGCCGAATAAATAATTTGTGCCTGTACTGCGGGGAACCCGGACATTTCGTTAGAAACTGTCCCCTGAAGCTTCGTAAGTTTCTTTCAGTTTCTTCTAACATGACTAACCTACAAGCCAAAACCACATCTCACCTTGCCCTCTCTGTTTCATTACAGCTCCCAGGAAGGACTTTGCAAGTACCCGCCATTATTGATTCTGGAGCATGCAGCTGCTTTATGGACTCAACCTTTGCCATTAAACACCAAATTCCCCTTCGTACCAAGACCCACGGACTTCGTGTCCATCTGGCTGATGGTTCCGTTATTAAGTCCGGACCTGTGATCCAGGAGACCACTCCTATACCCGTCACCATCTCTACCACCTCTGGAACCCACCAAGAATACTTATGTCTGGATATCATCTCTTCTCTGTTGTTTTCCTTGATCCTTGGTATGCCTTGGTTACAAGCCCACAATCCCACTATCAACTGGGCCACGGGAGTAGTTACCTCTCCTTCTTCCTATTGCCAGCAGTCCTGTGGCTCATACGAACCTCCTGGGCCGGCCTCTTTACTATGCATTGATACAGAAGATGGCACGCGTCAATCCATCCCAGAAGTTTACCACGACTTTCTTGATGTATTTAGTAAACAAAGGGCAGAGACTCTACCGCCCCATCGGGCCTATGATTGCCCCATCGACCTACTTCCTGGAGCAAAGATTCCGTTCGGTAGAATCTTCCCTTTAACGGAGGTAGAACAAGGGGCTTTAAAAAATTATGTTGATGAGAACTTGCAAAAGGGGTTCATCCGCCCTCCCACATCCCCAGCAGGCGCAGGCATCTTTTTTGTAGAGAAAAAGGACCACACCCTTCGACCTTGTGTGGATTACCGTGAACTGAATAAAATTACAGTAAAAAATCGCTACCCTCTCCCCCTGGTACCAGAGCTATTTCAGAGACTAGGGACTGCCACCATCTTTACCAAACTTGATCTCCGTGGAGCCTACAACTTGATCCGTATCAAAGAAGGGGACGAATGGAAGACCGCCTTCCGTACCCGGTATGCGCATTTTGAGTACTTGGTAATGTCATTCGGGTTGTGTAATGCCCCTGCCACTTTCCAGTATTTTATCAACGATGTTCTACGGGACTTCCTAGACCTCTTTGTCATTGTTTATCTCGATGATATATTAATCTTTTCTTCCTCCCTTGATTCTCATCGCAGACATGTCAAAAATGTGTTGGGTCGGCTCCGCCAGCATGGCATGTATGCGAAGGCCGAAAAATGTGAGTTCGAGCAAGAGAGTATATCATTTCTGGGGTTAATCATTTCTAGCAAGGGCATCAAAATGGATCCTCAAAAGATTACCGCAATCCTGGACTGGCCAGAACTGGTGGACAAGAAGGGAATCCAACGTTTCGTTGGATTCGCCAACTTCTACCGCAAGTTCATCAGGGGGTTTTCAGCTATTATCGCACCCATTACCCAACTAACCATACAAGGAACACGTTTTCACTGGTCTCCTGAAGCCCAAAAAGCTTTTGAACGCCTGAAGGCCCTATTTACCTCTGCCTCTATCTTAAAACACCCAGACTCTTCACTGCCATTCGTACTTGAGGTAGACGCCTCCGAAATAGCGGTAGGAGCAATACTGTCCCAAAGACAGGGAATCAAAGCCTTGCTCCATCCAGTAGCCTTCTTCTCTCGCAAGCTATCTGCAGCGGAGAGGAACTACGACGTGGGGGATCGGGAGTTACTAGCGATCAAATCTGCACTGGAGGAATGGCGGTACCTGCTGGAGGGCGCGGCTCATCCGATTCTGATATTCACTGACCACAAGAACCTGGAGTACCTGAAGGCCGCGAGAAGAATGAATCCACGGCAAGCCAGGTGGGCACTCTTCTTCTCCCGGTTCTCTTTTCATGTTACTTATCGTCCTGGGGCCAAGAATATTAAGCCTGACGCCCTGTCTCGGGTGTTCCGTAAGTCCAAGGAGACTTCTCCGCCTGATACCATCCTTGCCCCCGGAAATTTCCTTCTTCTACAGGAGAACCTGTTCACTCAGATCAAACAAGCTTCCACTGGGCAGAGACAGTTCTCAGAGCCGGAATTGCAGGTTAAGGATGGACTATTGTGGTACCAAGACAGAATCTACGTACCTGAGGAATTGAGAGTAACCGCATTAGAACTCTGCCACGACCATGCCCTGGCCGGACATTTTGGCGTTGCCAAGACCACTGACCTGGTACAGCGCACCTTCTGGTGGCCTCAAGTACGTGAAGACTGTAGGAGGTTTGTAGATTCTTGTACAACTTGCACCCGAAACAAGGGTTCCAGATCCAAGGCCTGGGGACTACTAAAACCCTTACCTGTTCCAGATAGGCCCTGGAGAATGTTGTCCATCGACTTCATTGTCGAGTTGCCCCCGGCTGAGAACCATACCACCATCTTCGTTATAGTGGACCGTCTGTCCAAGATGGCACACTTCATCGGCGAGGAGTGTGGAGGGTATGATGGGGGTAGTATGTATAGGAGAGGAGTGTGGAGGGGATGGTGGGGGTAGTATGTACAGGAGAGGACTGGAGTGTGGAGGGGATGATGGGTGTAGTATGTATAGGAGAGGAGTGTGGAGGGGATGATGGGTGTAGTATGTAAAGGAGAGGAATGTGAAGGGGATGATCGGTGTAGTATGTATAGGAGAGGAGTGTGGAGAGTATGATGGAGGAAGTATGTATAGGATAGGAGTGTGGAGGGGATGATGAGTGTAGTATGTATGGGAGAGGAGTGTGGATGGGATTATGGGGGTAGTATGTATAGGAGAAGAGTGCGGATATGTTGATGGGGTAGTATGTATAGGAGAGGAGTGTGGAGGGTATGATGGGGCAGTATGTATAGGAGAGGAGTGTGGAGGGGATGATGGGGGTAGTATGTATAGGAGAGGAGTGCGGATGCGATGATGGGTGTAGTATGTATAGGAGTGTGAAGGAGATGATGGGGGTAGTATGTATAGGAGAGGTGCGTGGAGGGGATGATGGGGGTAGTATGTATAGGAGAGGAGTGTGGAGGGGATGATGGGTGTAGTATGTATAGGAGAGGGGTGTGGAGGGGATGATGGGGGTAGTATGTATAGGAGAGGAGTGTGGAGGGGATGATGGGTGTAGTATGTATAGGAGAATAGTGTGGAGGGGATGATGGGGTAGTATGTATAGGAGAGGAGTGTGGAGGGGATGATGGGGGTAGTATGTATAGGAGAGGAGTGTGGAGGGGATGATGGGTGTAGTATGTATAGGAGAAGAGTGCAGATGGGATGATGGGTGTAGTATGTATAGGAGGGGAGTGCGGCAAGTATAACAGTGCAGAATGGGGAGGGATTGCAGTGTCTATGGGGTGATCAGGGAGTGATGTTGGGAAGAGAAGGAAAGGTAAGGGACTATGGAATGATGTTCATATAACCCTGTGTTATCCAAGCTCTGAGTCTGTATAAGTTACACTCTCCACATACACACAGGGTTAATGAATGGTCATAAATTACTTCACATTATCTGGACTGAGGATGTGGGATGTTTTTATAGACAGAGGTGTGAGGCTTGGAAGATATAGGTCACACACACTTCCGATTCTCCTGTCACCTTAACCCTTCACAGCAACTACTGCAAAACAAATCCTGTCAGCTTTCCACCCTAGGAGACTCAGACAAAAAATCTCAGCTCACCTCTTCCCTGCATATAGTGTGAGCAGCGCCAGCCCGACAGTATGTACAGTGATCTACTCCTTAGCTCCGCCTCCCGGGGTCTCTAAGCACACCGCACTAGTGATGGGGGGGGGGAGACTTAAGTCACAGATAACAGAGTGTCAGGGACGTGCTGGGCTTGAACATGGGACCTCTTCTGTGTCTGGCATTGACTCTACCAGCGGAGCTATCTGAGATGCTGGACAGTTCCCTGCCTGATCTGCTGGATAACCTATCTGATCCATTAGACTACTCTGCTTGGTGTCTGATTACTGTTGAACTCTGAACCCCTTGCTCCTCCCATGTACTTCCTATAAAAGACATTCCAGAGATGTTGCCCCTTGCGGTTTGATCTGCTTCTGTTCCCTGAGTTCCTGATTCTGTGCTTGTATCCTGTTTCTGTGTTTGACCCGGCTTCCTGACCACGCTTCTGTCCCCAGTCCTGACCTCGGCTCGTTTGACCCTGCTCAGTTATCTGCCAGTCTGCCTGTTGCCAAGATTTGGCCTGGACTTTGACTACTCTCTGCCTGCCACTTGTGATGTTTACCTTGATGTGTATGACCCGGCTTGTCTGACTCTGCAAACCTGCACCAGCTTACCTGCATCCTCTGCTCTGCAAGCTGCACACGCTGACCTGCATCCTTTGCAATGCAAACCTGCACCTGCTGACCTGCATCTCTGCTCTGCAAACCTGCTGACCTGCATCCCTGCTCTGCAAACCTGCACCTGCTGACCTGCATCCCTGCACCTGCTGACCTGCATCCCTGCTCTGCAAACCTGCACCTGCTGACCTGCATCCCTGCTCTGCAAACCTGCACCTGCTGACCTGCATCCCTGCTCTGCAAACCGGCACCTGCTGACCTGCATCCTCTGCTCTGCAAGCTGAACCTGCTGACCTGCATCCGCTGCTTCCGGAACCAGCCGTTCCAGTCTCCACCACTCCAAGCAGTGAGGATCAGACAGGCACCCTTACCTCACCGTGCTCTTACCACCACTGTCCCCACTCCAGTGGTCTCCGAGCCGGGGTTGTACGGGAGGTCCCTCTCCGCACGTCAGGCTCACACCTAAGGTACGTTACACAGAGACCCTTCAGGAGCCTGGAGGGGGACAACAGGAATGAGCTTTTGATTCAAACACACAAACCAGCACATTGTATTTATGGAGAAGCAGTGACACTGCTGCTGTCTCCACAGTGACAAATATGCTAATGGAGCTCCCCTGCCAGAATGGTCTGTCTGGGTTTCAGACAGTCTGAAAAACGGGCAGATGATTCAGAACCCAGGCTGTCCAGGTGAATCCCGTACAGGTGGCAATACTAGTTGTGTGTCTCTGCTCACCTCTAGGGGTACTCTGGAGCTCCTCCCCAGATGGCTGGATCTCTATGGTCAGTGTATCTTCTCTATGGTGGTCCTAAGTATCCTCCCTCAATATCCTTGGTGGTTAAACTCATATGTAAAAGAGACTCTCCATGGTATAATACCGTTTTGCAAGGTTTACTAAGATTAAAAGGTGGTTTTACTCACATTAGCAGAAAAAATAAACATGCATGTACTCCACAAGTACTAAACTCGTATTCCAGAGTCACTTCCAGTATGCCCTGCTCACGCCTGCTCTGTGTTACGTCACGCCCACGTGACTTCATCAGGGATAACAACCGGCATACAAGCTGTCCTTATATAGCTGAATATTATTGATAATGATGTCGGCCACTTTGTTGTAGCCCAAGGACTTAATATAGTATGGTATCATGGTCTATGGCCATCTTCAATTTTCTAAAAACCCAGAGATACAGTCTATCATCTCCTATGTCTATATACTGTATATTCCTATTGGGGGCCATTTTCCCAAAGCCTCTCTCTTTCTAATGGTGCATCACAGACTTAGATACATGTATGTCCCTGTCTATGATATGACTTGCTATATAGATATTGGAGTTCTTGTGTATAGAGCTTAGAATGGACAATCGGGAAGGAGCCCAGAGTGTAACAAATAATATAAACATAATTATACTGGATTAATGGATAAAATTAATAGGACATAAAAGTATAATATAAAAATATATTGTAAAAATCCAAAAAAAATTATATCTAGAATGCAATAAACTATATGTCGGATATATCAATATATCCTTGTAATCTGGGTATGAAATTATACCAAGGATTTAAACCACAATAAATTGAATATGCAAATAATTAAAAAAATATAAACATTAAAATATAAAAAAATAAAATTAACTCGACAATGTTAAAAGGGGAAGACGTGTCAGTGGTGCACTATGGTGTGGTCAGGGATGTATATACCATCTGCACTTGTCAGAGCAGATGTGTAATATTGAAAGGAATAATAAAGGTAGAAAAGTTAATAACAGGAAACTCAAAAAATATATTAATAGACTCATAATGCTGTAGTTAAAAATCACTGATAAAGCAGTTAAGATCGAATTCTATGTTTAACCCATGTGACGTAAGGGTATCCATCCAAAAAATCCCTTTTGACTCTAATGCCCCGTACACACGATCGATTTTCCTGTCGGAAAAAGTCAGATGAGAGCTTTTGGTTGGGAATCCCGACCGTGTGTATGCTCCATTTGACTTTTTACAACAGGAAAGCAGACAAAAACGGCCGGCAAAAGATAGAGAGCTGGTTCTCTTTTTTTCCTGTTGGGATTCCCGACTGACTTTTTCCAGTCGGAAATCCCGAAGTGTGTGTACGGGGCATTACTGGCTGGATGTCCTGACTATGTGACTTCCTCTCCAGTGTTTTTTTATGGTTCAATACCCGAAAATTTTAAATGTGTAGGGCCCCTATTGTGAACCTTGGCAAAGTGTTTGAGAATGCTCTGCACGTGCTCCTTGATTCTTATTTTGAAAGATCTGTTTGTTCGTCCCCTGTATTTTAATCCACAGCTGCATTCCAGGGTCTTATATCCTATTAAATCTTTGATATTATATGTTGTTCCTGTCCTCGTAGATTGAAAGTTGATTTTCTTATCATTTGGACATTTGGTGCGTGTACATGCATAGCAGTTTTTGCAAGGATAGAATCCTTTGCCTGCAAAGAAAGTGAAGTGCTTTTTTGGGGGTCTAATATAATTTTTTACCACTTTGTCTCAAATGGTATGAGCTTTCTTGTAGACAAATTTAGGTTTTCTAGGTAATATGGCTTGAAGATGTTTTTTTTTTTTCCATAATTTTTTTTATTAAAGTCAAAAAGAAGTAAGTGCTTACATTTCGAACATCATATATGACATGCAAATATATTGCGGACTTACAGTGGCTTGCAAGCCATACAGTGTAACAAAGAAAGTAAAACAGTACATTCAGGAATTCATATAAGCAAAATAACTATTAGGCCATAGAGTTGAAAGCCTATTTGTACCGCTATGAAAATGGCCGTCAATCCCACTATGCCCGGTTCATGGGAATAGCCGTTACTCCTAAATAAGAAGAAGATACCTAACAGAGCAGAGCATAGAAGCAAAAGAAGAGAAAGGGTAAAAAAAAGTAAAGCAGGTGAGGGAAGGGAGGAGGGGGTAAGGAAGAAAAAAAGGGAGAAGGACCAGGGGGAAAAAGGAGTGGGGGGTTAGGATATCGGGGCTGGTTATATTCGTTCCCCCTCTCCCCCTCCGCCTGTTAGTTTAATTTGGACTATCGCCCTCACTATAAATAGCATTTGTGACTTGCCAAAAACCTTCCACTTTTATTACCGTGTTTGTGGAATACCTTCTGATGGAGCAGATATCGGTGCCTTGTATGTTTCCCCAGTTCCTCCAGTAGAAGATAACAAGTATGTAGCAATTCTTGCAAAGATTTTTGTGAGCAAGTGTCACGAATGTCACGTCTACCCCAACGCAGCTCGTCAGACACTATAACTGGCTACTGTGCGCTTCACCTACAGCAGCCCCCTTTTCCTTAAGGCAAGCAGGCCTACTGGTACTTGGTTTCACCCCGGACTTAAACACAATGCTGTAAAGTCCGGCTACCATGTAAACAGGAACGAACAAGTCTTCTGGACTGCAGCACTCCAAAAAATAAAAGCCTTTATTTTAAAATAAGGAATCCAAAATACATGCTATACATCACGGCACACAGGTCAAAAAAATCCGGCTAACATGTTTTGCACTATGCTAGTGCTTATTCATAGCTACCTAATGCACAAAAATTAAACCAATATATACCCTAAAAGAAAAGGGATCATGTGATCCAGCACCATGTGAAAACAATTGTTCAATGATCTACTTGTAAGTGAGTGATTCTAGTGAAGCAGTGTGATCATCCGATCACTGTGATAAGAGAGGAGAGAATCATTCTCAAAAAATCAATGAAGAAAAAAAAAGTATGTGTGAAGGATATGTGTGTGTGTGTGTGTGAATAAAATCATGTAAATAATAATAAAATGTGATATAATCATATCAGGATGTAATAAACACTAAAATAGGAATGGAATTAGTAAGAAAGAATAAAGTCAAAATGGTCTGTGATGTGTGTGGCCAAGATCAATTATATATATGAAAATTATATATGGGAACAACGAAGGAAAGAACAGGTGACTGCTGGACGTGAAACCACCAGGACATGAAAATTATGTAAGTAATGTTATTTCTACCAAAACCAGCAAAATGACCAGGGACAGGGTGGATTATGAAAGCGGCAATGTGTACACCTGGAAGAAAGCACAATTTGTGTCTGGACGATCACGAAGGAAGAATTCAGTTAAAAAAGTCAGCTTTTCTGATCCTGAATATGATCTGCCCAATGACACGATGGCTGCATCGGCATCGGATTCCTCACCTGAGCGTCCCCTGAGATCTCCTACCCCTCATCATTCACAGAATGGAATACTGCCTGAAAACCCTCAGGGGCTACACAGAAAAGCAAAGCAGAAAAACGACATAAGAAAACCAGGAGAGGAGGAAAAAGACACTTGCATGCAAAAGAGGACACCATACACCTTGCGAGGGAGGAAGAAGTAGACACTTCTAATGTTATCAATATCTCAAAAAAGAATTTAAGTGGTGAAGAAAAATGCCTTTTATCCAAGGGGTTGAACTTTTGTCCCACCAGGCATTTCAACCTTTTCAACACACTATTAACAAATTCTCCTGCAGTTTAACACTTAAGAAACACTACTTTGATTTCCCCACAGAGGAACTGGACACCTCCTCCGGTGACCAGGATATGGGTGAGTCCCCTCCTTTACCTGTTTTATTTTCTGAAATATGTGCTCTTCAGGAGCTTACAGATTTGGCCCTTGAGTCCAGTCCTTGTCCTGTTGACCCCACTGACATTTCAAATAGCATTTCGTTTAAGCTTAGATCGGATTTTTATCCAGTGGGGTCACGGGGCAAGGATCTTGACCTTTTCCAAAAAATGGTCGAGGAGGATCTCACCCATCTGGCCCGTAATTGCCGCAGGGGGTCGACGGTCTCCAATAATTTGTTCCCATTAGAATACAAGGCTCTTAATGATCTTGCAACAGATACGAGCATTGTGATTCGGAATGCGGACAAAGGTGGGCTGGTGGTTGTATTAGACTCTGACAGTTACAGGGCTGAAGCTTTACGCCAGTTGTCTGACAACAACACTTACATCTCATTAAAAAGTGATCCTACCATCCCCTTCACTAGTAAACTTTCCTCCCTACTGGACATAGCAGTTCACACAGGCATTTTTTCAGCACAAGAAGAACTGCTTTTCATTCCTGTTAACCCTGTCATGCCAGTGTTCCATCACCTGCCTAAAGTCCATAAGGACCTAGACCCCCTAATGGGTAGGCCCATAGTAGCGGGAATTGGATACTTGAACGAACGTCTGGGGGAGTGGATAGATGGTCAGCTTCAACCTATAGTCGCCAACCTTCCAGGTTACCTACGTGACTCCAAGCAACTATTAATCAAACTCAGGGATTTCCAGTGGAAAACAGAATACAGGCGGATCACATGTGATGTGGCCAGCCTGTACTCGAGTATCCCCCATGATTTAAGTATTTTGGCAGTGTCTGCCTTTCTTAAAGAATCTGGGAGATATTCGTTAATTTTACAGGAATTCATTTTGTTTTCATTAGAGTATCTACTCACACATAACTTCTTCATGTTCGACGGGGGCTATTACCTCCAAAAATGCGGGGCCTCCATGGGAGCCAAATTTTCACCTTCCTTGGCCAATCTCTATATGGGATTTTGGGAGAGGTCCCGCATTTTTGGACACGATAGCCCCCGACGCCTGGACACCGTCTTTTTTTTGTAGATTCATTGATGACCTCCTGTTTGTCTCCTCCAATGAGGATATGGAGTTAAAGACATGGTTGGATCACTTAAATGACAACTCCATGAATCTCCGCTTCACAGGGAAACTTAATGCCACCTCGATTGACTTTTTAGATGTCAATCTGTCAGTCGCCAATGGCAGGGTAGCCACTAGCATCTACAGAAAACCCACAGCCGGTAACGCACTCCTTAGAGCTGATTCGGGTCACCCCAGCCACACCATTCGTGGGGTCCCAGTCGGCCAATTTCTTAGGCTCCGACGGCTGTGCAGTACACCTGAGGATTTCTCTAGTGAAGCTGCCAACATGACCCAACGGTTTATTAGCAGGGGGTACTCACCCAAAATAGTGAAAAAAGCCCGTGATTCTGCCATTGCCATCCCCAGGGAAACATTGCTTCAGAAACATTCTAATAAATCCAAGAAATCATCAGCCATGTTATACAAAGGGGCTCCGGTTTTTTCCACAACATTTAGTTGTGAATTAAGCAAAATAAAATCGATTGTTGGAAAATATCTCCCAATCCTTTTGAATGACCCCGCTTACCATGAAATTCTTTCTAAAGGGGTTAAAACTGTATCTCGTAGAGCCCCCACTTTGGAAAGTCGCTTATCACCGAGTCTTTTTCTCAGTAAACCCCCAGGAGCTAATTGGTTGCATTTTCAGGGTACCTTCCGATGCGGCATGACTAATTGCAACTACTGTAGACACATCAAAACAGGTGATATAGTTGAATCGAGCACTAATCACAATACCTTTAACATCAAGCAATTCATTAATTGCAACACCAAGTTTGTGGTATATGTGATAAAGTGCGAATCATGTAACATCCAGTACGTCGGGAAGAACGACCCGTAAACTCAAGGACAGGTTGTATGAACATTTGTATGATATCCAGAAGGATAGGAATACAAATGTTGGCAGGCATTGAGTCTCTGTGCACCACAAGAACGTATTAAGTCTCTCCATACAGGGGATTGAGAAAATCAACACACCTGTTAGGGGGGGAGATAGGTTCAGGACACTGTGCAGGCGTGAGGTCGTTTGGATTTTCTCGTTGGATACGAGAATACCGGCTGGCCTCAACTTTGAATGGGATGTTTCCCACTACTATGATTAGTCCTCGCGCCTGCACAGTGTCCTTTCCAAAGTGTCTTTTCCTACATGCAGTATGGAAGCTGTAGTTTACAGCTGACAACTTATTTTTGTTTTGCTTTGTTCACTCTGATTTAGCCCCTTGGTGGTGGGGACACCACCATGTATATGTATATATATATATATATATATACACCATTGGGTGCTGGTTAGGACTCTTTTGCAACATCGCCAACATCTACAACACCACCATTGTTGCTTGCCAGCCATGTAATATTCTAAAGTTCTGCTATTTTTAAAGGGACCCTGTCTTTTCCCTTTTTTCCTTTTAGTTCTGGATTTTTTCATCCATACACCATTCAGGAAAATGAACGGACTTGGTCTTCTCTTTTGCACAATCTTCCAACTAGTGGCTGATTGACTTCGATTTTAATTGTGTTTTAATTGTGTTATAATTTTATATGCTGGTGTTTTACATATTGTATATATGTGTGTTTTGGTCATTTTTTGTTTTGTTTTAGGTCATATTATGTTCAATTTTGTGATTGTGGATCACGTCTAGCCCTCATGAATACACACATACTGCTCACATAAGTTATTTTACACTCAGTATTCATGGGTTATACGTATCCTCTATTTGTGGCATCTTATGTGTTAACTTGATGATAGACAGGCATGTGTATTTTTGCTTCACACATTCATGGGGTTGATTTCTCTTATTCAATATGTGTCTGGATTCCGCAACAAGGTTTCGGATTCCCATGACACATTTGTCTAAATTTATGCCACACATGTAGCGATATCGCGCATTAGTCAAATGCACTATTCGCACACAAGTGGTTATAGTTGGACTGGTTACTCAGATAATCTTTTCATTTTCAAAATTACACCCCATTCATGTTACACATACACACATGCCCCTCTTTGAAATTTGAAATGTGAAATTTTAAACTTTAAATTTATATGTATGTTTCTATACATCCATCTCTTTTTCATTTTTTAATTTTTTCATTGTTTCATTCATATCATACAGGTTCTGGCTCAGGATATATATAAACATCAATATTTCCCTATACCTAATCATTGATTCCATATTTTATTTTTTGCATTACTTCAATATGACCTACACTTAGAATAATCTACTGACGAGCGACAGCCAATGGCATGAGTTTAATCGTTTCCCGTGCATACATGCACATTGATTGTGCATGTTGCATATGCTCAATACCGGCTTGGTGCGCTGCACATGGGACACACATTCATGCATGGTAAAAACCACAACACAATACAAGTCCAATTAATCAATTTAAATAGAAGTCCTTTATTCACAGTTAATATATATACAATAATAATAATAATAATGATATAATAGACAAACAGTCTATTATTTAAAACAAATAACATAAAAATAGGAATGTGTTTAGGTCATCAAGATCAAGAACAACACACTGATAGATTGATTGCACTGACGACACGTCCACACAAAAATAAAGTAACAAATAATATATATATTAAATGCTATTACATAAGAATGCTGTAGTTTACATGCGTAGCATCGTATGGTTTACAACGCACCTTACCAAACTAATTTACTTATATCGCTGTCATGTCCATTGCGTTTACCATCTTTAATATATTGAATATATCACAAAACATATACTCACATATTATTTTTTATGTTTTCACGTTTTTGTTCTTGTTTATCCAGCCTAACTTGATTAACTTTTAAGCCCCATACACACTATCAGTTTTCTTGCAGGTTTTTCTCTTCAGGTTTACCAAAACCATCTAATATGAGGTCAAACCTTAAGAGTTTCAATTCGTATGCAATCAGGCAGGCCCTTGCACTACATGGTTTTGGTAAACCTGAAGAGAAAAACCTGCAAGAAAACTGATAGTGTGTATGGGGCTTCACTCTTGCTTTCCAATGGGACTAAAATTACTTACATAATTTTCATGTCCTGGTGGTTTCATGTCCAGCAGTCACCTGTTCTTTCCTTCATTGTTCCCATATATAATTTTCATATATATAATTGATCTTGGCCACACACATCACAGACCATTTTGACTTTATTCTATCTTACTAATTCCATTCCTATTTTAGTGTTTATTACATCCTGATATGATTATATCACATTTTATTATTTACATGATTTTATTCACACACACACACATATCCTTCACACATACTTTTTTTTTTCTTCATTGATTTTTTGAGAATGATTCTCTCCTCCCTTATCACAGTGATCGGATGATCACACTGCTTCACTAGAATCACTCACTTACAAGTAGATCATTGAATAATTATTTTCACATGGTGCTGGATCACATGATCCCTTTTCTTTTAGGGTATATATTGGTTTAATTTTTGTGCATTAGGTAGCTATGAATAAGCACTAGCATAGTGTGAAACATGTTAGCCGGATTTTTTTGACCTGTGTGCCGTGATGTATAGCATGTATTTTGGATTCCTTATTTAAAATAAAGGCTTTTATTTTTTGGAGTGCTGCAGTCCAGAAGACTTGTTTGTTCCTGTTTGCTGTCAATAGCATTGCTTGCACCCTCGGCTGCTGGGAGGAGGTGATTTGAAGGATTTCCACACCTGAGCGGCTCCCTTTTTCCTGTCTCTCATAAATTTCTGGATTTTGCTACCATGTCAGGGCAGATGTAAAACAGGTACTTGCAGTTTAACAGATAGCGTGGTTCAAAGACAGTTCAGGTAAAGGCAAGCTGAGCTCAGGGGATAATCCAGTATCCGTTCCAGGTAAAAGACAGGCTGAGTTCAGGGGATAATCCAGTCAAATCCGGGTCATACACAGGGAATCCAACAGCAAGCAAGGCAGACTAACATGATGCTTGGTCTGGGACAATGCAGGTAAGTCTCTCTCTATCACAAGCGAGGTATAGAGTGTTCAGTTTGCCTATATCAGGTGACTGACCAGTAGGGATGAGCTTCGTGTTCGAGTCGAACATACGTTCGACTCGAACATTGGCTGTTCGATCGTTCGACGAAGATCGAACGATTTGGGCCGTTCGCGCCAAATTCGAGTGACGCGAACGGCCCACAATGCACTACGCCATCGCAGTGTCATCCAGGCGCTGTGATTGGCCAAGCATGCACTGTGACCCCGCATGCTTGGCCAATCACAGCGCCGGCAGCGAGGAGAGCAATGATTGGCCACAGGCAGGATGCCTGTGGCCAATTATTGCTGAGGGTGTTTAGTACACGCCCCACACTATAAAAGGCCGCCAGCACGGCGGCCTAGTGTAGTGTGTTCCGGAGCAGGGATAGAGTAGCATAGGCAGGGACAGTGACTGTTATTTCTTTCTTGCTTAACCTGGATTCCTTTAGTTTAGGGAAAGAGAAGGATAGGTAGGGAGAGTGTCAGTGTGTTTTGTGCTTCTGCTATAGTGTGCTTAAAAAAAAACATTTATTCTAGGGACAGAAAACTCTAGGTAGGGACAGTGTCAGTTTCTTTCACTCTGCAAGTCCTTGTTTCCAGGGACCTGGAAGGACAGTGAGTGAATTGTCCTTTTGCTATATTGTGATTAAAAAAAACATTTATTCTAGGGACAGAAAACTCTAGGTAGGGACAGTGTCAGTTTCTTTCACTCTGCAAGTCCTTGTTTCCAGGGACCTGGAAGGACAGTGAGTGAATTGTCCTTTTGCTATATTGTGATTAAAAAAAACATTTATTCTAGGGACAGAAAACTCTAGGTAGGGACAGTGTCAGTTTCTTTCACTCTGCAAGTCCTTGTTTCCAGGGACCTGGAAGGACAGTGAGTGAATTGTCCTTTTGCTATATTGTGATTAAAAAAAACATTTATTCTAGGGACAGAAAACTCTAGGTAGGGACAGTGTCAGTTTCTTTCACTCTGCAAGTCCTTGTTTCCAGGGACCTGGAAGGACAGTGAGTGAATTGTCCTTTTGCTATATTGTGATTAAAAAAAACATTTATTCTAGGGACAGAAAACTCTAGGTAGGGACAGTGTCAGTTTCTTTCACTCTGCAAGTCCTTGTTTCCAGGGACCTGGAAGGACAGTGAGTGAATTGTCCTTTTGCTATATTGTGATTAAAAAAAACATTTTTTTCTAGGGACAGAAAACTGTAGGTAGGGAGAGTATTTTTTTTCTTTCACTCTGCAAGTCCTTGTTTCCAGGGACCTGTAAGGACAGTGAGTTAATTGTCCTTGTGCTATATTGTGCTGAAAAAAACATTTATTCCAGGGACAGAAAACTCTAGGTAGGGACAGTGTCAGTTTCTTTCACTCTGCAAGTCCTTGTTTCCAGGGACCTGGAAGGACAGTGAGTGAATTGTCCTTTTGCTATATTGTGATTAAAAAAAACATTTTTTTCTAGGGACAGAAAACTGTAGGTAGGGAGAGTATTTTTTTTCTTTCACTCTGCAAGTCCTTGTTTCCAGGGACCTGTAAGGACAGTGAGTTAATTGTCCTTGTGCTATATTGTGCTGAAAAAAACATTTATTCCAGGGACAGAAAACTCTAGGTAGGGACAGTGTCAGTTTCTTTCACTCTGCAAGTCCTTGTTTCCAGGGACCTGGAAGGACAGTGAGTGAATTGTCCTTTTGCTATATTGTGATTAAAAAAAACATTTATTCTAGGGACAGAAAACTCTAGGTAGGGACAGTGTCAGTTTCTTTCACTCTGCAAGTCCTTGTTTCCAGGGACCTGGAAGGACAGTGAGTGAATTGTCCTTTTGCTATATTGTGATTAAAAAAAACATTTATTCTAGGGACAGAAAACTCTAGGTAGGGACAGTGTCAGTTTCTTTCACTCTGCAAGTCCTTGTTTCCAGGGACCTGGAAGGACAGTGAGTGAATTGTCCTTTTGCTATATTGTGATTAAAAAAAACATTTATTCTAGGGACAGAAAACTCTAGGTAGGGACAGTGTCAGTTTCTTTCACTCTGCAAGTCCTTGTTTCCAGGGACCTGGAAGGACAGTGAGTGAATTGTCCTTTTGCTATATTGTGATTAAAAAAAACATTTTTTTCTAGGGACAGAAAACTGTAGGTAGGGAGAGTATTTTTTTTCTTTCACTCTGCAAGTCCTTGTTTCCAGGGACCTGTAAGGACAGTGAGTTAATTGTCCTTGTGCTATATTGTGCTGAAAAAAACATTTATTCCAGGGACAGAAAACTCTAGGTAGGGACAGTGTCAGTTTCTTTCACTCTGCAAGTCCTTGTTTCCAGGGACCTGGAAGGACAGTGAGTGAATTGTCCTTTTGCTATATTGTGATTAAAAAAAACATTTTTTTCTAGGGACAGAAAACTGTAGGTAGGGAGAGTGTTTTTTTTCTTTCACTCTGCAAGTCCTTGTTTCCAGGGACCTGTAAGGACAGTGAGTTAATTTTCCTTGTGCTATATTGTGATTAAAAAAAACATTTTTTCTAGGGACAGAAAACTGTAGGTAGGGAGAGTGTTTTTTTTCTTTCACTCTGCAAGTCCTTGTTTCCAGGGACAGAGAAGGACACCTGAAGGTAGCCCTTATTGCTTTTTTCCCATCTCCCTGCAGGCCATCTATTAGAATGTCTGGAAGGCAAACAAGGAGAGGCAGACAGTCAGGAGGCAATAAAAGAGGGCAAGCAGGCTCTGTGTCTGGGGGCAACAGTGCTGGTCGTGGACGCGGTGCATTGTCATCAGCACATGGCCATGGGACACGCTTGTCCTTCTTTTCGGCAGCTGGACATGTTGAGCCACATCATGCCGAAGACTTGGTAGAGTGGATGACCAAGCCCTCCTCCTCCTCCTCATCCTCTCTCACCCAGGCTCAGGGTACTGGAAAAGCAGCTGCCAAAGCGTCGTCTTCCCTGGTATCAATGTCAGACAAATCATCAGTCACTCCTTCCCTAGACCCACCATGTCCTCCTCCTGAGGAGTCCCCCGAACTGTTTCAGCACAGTGTTGGGTACATGCTCCAGGAGGATGCCCAGCGTTTCGAAGGGTCTGATGATGAAACCCAGCTAGAGGAAGGCAGTAGCGTGAGAGCAGACAGAGGGGATGCTCAAGAAGGACACCAATCTGGCAGTCATGTTCCAGCAGCTGCAGCATACTGCCAGATTGGCTCCAGTGATGAGGAGGGAGGGGATGATGAGGTCAATGACTCCACGTGGGTGCCTAATAGGAGAGAGGAGGAGGAGGAGGATGAGGAGGAGGCACATCTCCAACGAGGCAGGATGCCCTTTGGTGGCCAGCGTAAGGGCAGTACACCGACGGAATCACACCGCAGAGCTCCGCCTGTGCAGGGCGCTGCCTCTGCCCGTCATTCAAAAAGTTCTTTGGTGTGGGCCTTTTTTGAGGCTAGTGCATCAGATCGCACAGCTGCTGTTTGCAACATATGTCTCAAGCGTATATCGCGTGGCCAAAACATCAGCCGCTTGGGTACCACATGCCTGACCAGACATATGTTGACCTGCCATGCAGCTCGTTGGCAAGCCTACCTCAAAGACCCACACCAAAGAACAAAGCGGACCTCTCCTTGCACCGCATCAGCTGGGATCTCCAACCCCACTATAACTTCAGTCCTCTCTGAAACATGCACTGAGAGGAATGAAGGTGTAGAATTAGGTGTGTCACAGCCAAGTACTTGCGCCCACTCTGCTAGCAGTACACCGACGTCCGATTCTAGCAGGCAAATTTCCCTGCCCCAGCTGCTGGACCGTCGAAAGAAGTTCACTCCCAGCCATCCACATGCCCAGCGGTTGAATGCTAGCTTGGCTAAATTGCTAGCGCTTCAACTGCTGCCTTTTCAGTTGGTAGACTCGGCCCCCTTCCGTGAGTTTGTGCAATGTGCGGTTCCTCAGTGGCAGGTTCCCAAACGCCACTTTTTCTCACGGAAGGCTATTCCGGCTCTCTACCGGCATGTGGAAGGCAATGTCTTGGCCTCGCTGGACAGGGCGGTCAGCGGTAAGGTGCATATTACCGCTGACTCATGGTCCAGCAGGCATGGACAGGGACGTTACCTTTCTTTCACGGCCCATTGGGTCACTCTTTTGGCAGCTGGGAAGGATTCAGGACAAGGTGCAGTAGTGTTGGAGGTTGTCCCACCGCCACGCCTCCAAAATGCTACTACTGGTTGTGACACACCTCTCTCCTCCACCCCCTCCTCTTCTTCTTCCTCCATGGCCTCTTCCTGTGGTTTGTCCTATGAACCAGCGGTGCTCCGTAGCCGTTCACGGGGCTACGCAAGTACGCAGGCAAAAAGATGCCATGCCGTGCTTGCGCTGGTGTGTTTGGGGGACAGAAGCCACACTGGGGCAGAGGTCCTGTCTGCTCTGCAGGGCCAGGCCGAGAGGTGGTTGACGCCACGCCAGCTTAAGCCAGGAATGGTGGTTTGCGACAATGGCACCAACCTCCTCTCCGCCCTCCGACAGGGACAACTGACCCATGTGCCCTGTGTGGCTCACGTCCTTAACCTGGTGGTGCAGCGGTTCTTGGGCAGGTACCCGGGCTTACAGGATGTCCTGAGGCAGGCCAGGAAAGTCTGTGTGCATTTCCGCAGATCTTATAATGCCAGTGCTCGCCTGGCTGAGCTGCAAAAGGAGTTGAACCTGCCCAAGAACCGCCTTATATGTGACATGCCCACCAGGTGGAACTCAACGTTGGCCATGCTGCAGCGGCTGCACACGCAGCAGAGGGCCATCAATGAGTACCTGTGCGACTACGGCACCAGGACAGGGTCAGGGGAGCTTGGTTTTTTTTCTCCACGCCAGTGGGGCATGATCAGGGATGCATGCACTGTCCTGGCACCATTTGAGGAGGCCACGAGGATGGTGAGCAGTGACAGTGCATGCATCAGTGACACTGTACCTCTTGTCCACCTGTTGGAGCACACGCTGCGTGGAATAATGGACAGGGCACTTGAGGCAGAACAGAGGCAGGAAGAGGAGGACTTCCTTGCCTCTCAAGGCCCCCTTTACCCAGACAGTGTTCCTTCTGTCCCACCCATCGCACAGGAAGAGGAGGAGGAGGAGGAGGAGGAGGAGGATTGTGTCAGCATGGAGGTGGAGGCTGGCACTCAGCATCATCAGCAGCAGTCTTTTAGGGATGATTTACAGTCCCAAGAAACCAGTGGACTTGTACGTGGCTGGGAGGAGGTGGCTGCGGATCATGTCGTCCTTAGTGACCCAGAGGACTCCGGAGCGAATGCCTCAGCAAACCTACGCTGCATGGCCTCCCTGATCCTGCAAAGTCTGCGGAAGGATCCTCGTATTCTTCGGATCAAGGAGAGGGACCATTACTGGCTGGCCACTCTCCTTGATCCACGGTACAAGGGTAAGGTTGCGGACCTTATGTTACCGTCGCAGAGGGAGCAGAGGATGAGACAACTCCGGGAGGCCTTGCAGAAAGGTCTGTGCAACGCGTTCCCAGAGACTGGGAGGTTGCAAACTCCTGGTCCTGGACAACGAGTTGCTGAGGCTTCGGCCAGTCAAAGAAGGAGCGGTGGGGAAGGTGGCCGTCTGACCGATGCGTTCAGACAATTCTTTAGTCCGCAGCCCCAAAGTATGATTGGTTCCAGCAACCATCGCCAGCGTCTGATAAACATGGTGCAGGAATATCTAGGGGCAAGGTCAGACTTGGACACCTTCCCCACCGAAAATCCTCTGGCTTACTGGGTCTTGAGGATGGATCACTGGCCAGAGCTTGCACAGTATGCAATTGAGCTACTGGCCTGTCCTGCATCCAGCGTTCTTTCGGAACGCACATTCAGTGCTGCTGGAGGATTTGTCACGGATCACAGGGTGCGCCTGTCCACCGACTCGGTTGATCGACTGACTTTCATCAAGATGAACCAGTCTTGGATCACCACCAGCTACCACACACCTGATGCTGATATAACAGACTAATTGATTTTAAAATGTCACATCCCTTCAAGACTGATGCTGATGCTGAGTGCCTGTGCTGTTATGTTGACTGGCTATCCTCCTCCTCCGAGTCCTCAATGATACGATTGATGATGATAGCTTGGAAGATCATTTTTGTTTATGGGTGCCGCCACCAGTGCCTAACGCCCAATTTTTCAGCCCCTGTTTAACAGGGGCGTGTAATTACAATTTTTGAAGCAATACTTTGCAACAGGGCTCATTGCTGTGCTCCAAGTACAGTATCTGTGAGGAGTTGCAGTGTTGTGCCACCAGTGCCTAAGGCCCAATTTTTCAGCCCCTGTTTAACAGGGGCGTGTCATTACAATTTTTGAAGCAATACTTTGCAACAGGGCTCATTGCTGTGCTCCAAGTACAGTATCTGTGAGGGGTTGCAGTGTTGTGCCACCAGTGCCTAAGGCCCAATTTTTCAGCCCCTGTTCAACAGGGGCATGTAATTACAATTCTTGATCTAATAATTCACAGCAGGGCCCATTGCTGCACCCACCAAGAGTAACTGTCAGGGCTTACAGTGTTGTGGCACCAGCACCACCATCAAAGGCCCAATTTTTACTACCACTGTTCAACAATTATATGTAATTAAAATTCCTGATATAATAGTTGACAGCAGGGCGTTCCAGCACCAACCAAGAGTAACTGTGAGTGCTTACAGTGTTGTGCCAACACCAACAACTAAGGGGCCTATTTCTGCAGAGTATATACGGCAGGTCCCTACTTTCAAACATCCAACTTACAAACGACTCCTACTTGCAAACGCAAGAAGACAACAGGAAGTGAGAGGAAATCTACCACTAGGAAGGAAAATTCTCTCCTGTAAGAATAAATATGGGAGAAAGGTGTCTCCTCTGTACTGATGCTTTATCAGCAATCCTTGTTTCAAGAAAAACACCACATTTCAAAAACAGTTGTCATTGGGACGGAAAGTGAGGTGAAATGTTCTGAACAGGGGCACAGACAGCAAAACAAATGTTACAGGGGTGATAACCCTTACCTATGTTTTCCAAAAAGTTTAAAAATAGATTTTTGGGCTGGAGCTACACTTCAACAATGTACCTGTTCAAAATTACAAACAGATTCTACATAAGAACAAACCTACAGTCCCTGTCTTGTATGCACCGCCTGTATACGGCTGTTCAGAGTATATAGGGCCTTTTTTATTTTATGTGCGGGGTTCCCCTTAATATCCATACAAGACCCAAAGGGGCTGGTAATGGGCTGGGGTAGGGGGGGGGGGGGTCATGGGGTAGCTATGCCATTTTTCTTAAAGAATTTCATCCATATTACCGGGACCAGACATTACATTAAAGCCGCAAGCAGTTTTAAATGGCTTTTTTTTCCTTTAGAAGTGTCATTTTGTGCAGGGACAGTTCTAAACACGGGAAACACGTGGCACTTCACAGGCATACTTTAGACACCCCCCAGGTACGATATTTAAAGGAATATTTGACTTTTTTTTTTTCACTTTATGCATCATTAAAATGACTGCTCCCGAAAAACGACCGTTTTTAAAACTTCTTTTTGCATTGATACATGTCCCCTGGTGCAGAACCCGGGTTCCCAAACCCTTTTTAGGACAATAACATGCATAATAGTTGTTATAATTAGCACTTTAGAATTCGAACGTTCGCATCCATTGTATTTAATAGGGTTCTAATGTTCGTTCGAACTTCCGGTCCGTTCGCGGGTTCTGGTGCGAACCGAACCCGGGGGTGTTCGGCTCATCACTACTGACCAGATCAATCAGTCAACAGGTGAACACAGACAGGGAGGAAAAGCAACAGCCATCACCCAGGTGCTGGAATGAGGAACAGGGGCACTAAGTGATCATGACAGCAAGAATGTTTATGGAGAGTTTCTAATCAGTTAATTTTGTTAATCAGGGTCTGGACTGTCTCCTGGTGTTTTCTTTTAGCATTTACAGCTAGGGCCAACAATTCTCCCTGGATCACACATTTGTGTGGCTCCCATATTGTGATTGGGGAAATATCTGGGGTAGCGTTCTCAGCAAAATATAGCTGAAGTCACGATTTGAGTTGGGAAAGAATATCTGAGTCTTTCAACAAGGACGATTTAAACGCCAAGTTTTGGTCCTGGGGATTGTTTTGGGAAAAGTTAAGGTGATAGAGATCGGTCTGACAAAAACATTGGTTCTATTGTTGCCCAGTGAAGATAGGTTAGGTACTGCTGTGAGAGAAAGAAATAGTAAATTCTTTAATATTTTTGAAATGGGGTAGAGTAGAAAGTGTAGTCTCTATCTGATGGAAACAAGGTGTGCCAGGTGTCATGTAGAGCTAGACCCTGAAGTTGTACTTTAATCTGGCGTAGTGCACGATATATCAGTGTAGATGTGCCCAAAGAGGTGTCCATGTCTGGGTTTAGTGGCACGTTAAAGTCCCCTCCCAAGATGACTATTCCCTCGCTGAAGGAGGATAGTAGGTTGCATATTTTCCTAAAGAAGGAAACTTGGTGTTCGCTTGGACAATAGATGTTAGCCAGTGTTACTGCCTTAGAGGCAAATTGGCCCTTGAGGAAAATAAATCTACCCTCTGGATCTACAATGGAGTCCAGCATCTGGAATTGGGCGTGCTTAAAAATCAGTATGGATACTCCCTTAGTTTTAGCAGAGGGGTTTGTTGAATGGACTACTGTCTGATAAAGGTGGTTGGTAAGTTTGGGGATTGAACCCAATAGGAAGTGGGTTTCTTGAAGAAAGTGAAACTGGGCTTAAGCCCTAGTTAACACTGGTGTGTTTTGCATGTCAAATCCGCGGCATTTGCTGGGAATTGCCGGAAACCACACTGTCCTAATCGATCCTAGCGCTGTGGCGTTGCACCGATTTCAAAAAGTCGTTTCTGTACTAATTTTTGCGATTCTGGGCAGAGATTTAAATTGACATCTGTGCAGAAACCTGCACAGATGTCTCTGAAATCGCGGCCGAAATCGGGACTGACAAGCAGGCGTGAAATTGTGCAAGTTCAGCGGAACTCGCACGGCTTCATTATGCAGCCCAGTGTGAACCTGGGCTTATGCTTGGAAAGTGCGGACAAGACTTGTGTTCTTTTTTCTGGCATGTTCAACGCTTTGACATTGAGTGAAATGCATTTTAATGTCAGAGGTGACCTGTTATTTTGATTCTTCTGCATGGTTCGCTGACCCTTCTTCCCCCTGAAATTGGGATACAAGCCGAGTAGGAGTATGTGTGTTAACCCCTTCAAGTACGTGAGGAAGCCTCCGAGATCTGTAAGGAGACAGGCAAGAGGGGGAGTCTGTCTATGGGGGGTACCAGTAGGGAGATGAGAAGGGAGGAAGGAAGAAGGGAAAAAAGAGGGGGGGGCAGGGAGGAAGGATGGGCAGGGGAGAAAAGTTAGAGGGGAGGAAAACAAAGGGAACTAAGAGAGAGAAAAAGATAAAAAAGTTGCGTAAAAGAAGGAAATGGTAGGTGGATGAAAGATAGCTTGGGATAATCCCACGCTTTGTGTAATAGGCGATACCAGAGGTAACGATAAACTATGCCACCTAAAAAAAGGAAGTAGGAGCTGGAGGGTCAGCAGATACAGTGTGAGTACTGCTGCTGTGGGGGTGAAGGTATGGGCGGGATTTATATGTTTCTGCAATAAAGAGGACTAACATAAGCAGATGATGTAATGGGGAATCTCAGGAAAAGGAGGCAAGCCAAAAGAATAAATTTGGCAAAGCGGGCAGTAAGGTCACCGTTCTGTAAGTACCAGTTTTTAACCATCAACTTACACTCAAGCTGCAAAACAATCTTGTGTTTTCAACTTTAAACCATGAAAATATCAGTTTTGTGGACAACTTTAATCAATGTTGTTTAATATTGTTTTGGTCCCATCTTAAGATTTAAAACTAAACAAAGTAATGTGATCCTATTTCTTCTGAGACTGAGGAACAAGATCATTGTAGAAGGCAATCTGAATTATGCCTAAAGTATCTATGATCCGGAGTTTATTGTATTACCTATAGCTCCTGCGTCCCAGGAGGTCGGGACCACATGATCTCCTACCATTGAGTCATGCTTGTTATATCAAATCTAGGTTATATATTAATTTCGGGGGCCATCATCATAGTTCCCTGGCTGGTAAGCTCCGTGCACTGTTCACTCATCAGATGTAAAGCATTTTCAGCCTCTGCTCCCATATATAACTAATGATGCTCGGACTAGTGTGGAAGCACACCATCCGGAGACTGCCTTCTCAGGGAAAGTTCACAAGATAGGAAGGACCATAGCAGTAATCCCTGGAATGTCCATCCTATAGGTCTTAACATAAGATTTGTCATCGAGTCATATTAAAAGTGACCCCTTTTTGGGATCAAGGGTGTATCCCTAAGTTTAGGTGCAGCTTTGAGCTGGAAAACTTACTGTAGTCGGTTCGACAATTGACCAGAGGGAAAGGGTGTGGCCCGCAGCCCCAACAGGAGACATGAAAACCCCACACTCTCAAAGAAGGGGGTGCATAGATTCCCCCCTTTAAGTATCAAGGGAGTCGTTAAGGCCTAGCTAGGCAGCCAGTAAGGAGTCGCACTTCTATATATATTGTTGCATTGTCATTGAACTAACACATTCATTTTTAGTAGTGTGTGAAGTAAGTAAGGCATAGTGCAATGCTGCATTCTCCGAGCAGGGCCCCCGCCACACCCCCTCCTCCCCAAGGTCTTAAACATATATGGCAAATTTATCATGGCTATAGGATAAGAATGAACTTATTAAAGAGCACACCCATCCGTCTGGCGATGAGTACTTGAGACTTGAACCTTGAACCAAAAGATTTGAGCTCTCAAATTAGACATGTTGAGGTCTCTTATCACCAATTGTGGATTCAGTCCCCTCAATAGGGGTTTAAGTTTAGGTAATCATATCTGCATACAGTTTTCAATGGGTTATATAAGGTACAAGGTAAGAACCCTTAACAGGGCAAGTCTGTACAGGCAGATTGATGCTTCCCACTTCATCCCACTGGGCATATGCCATTTAGGGCTAGTATTAAAAGTGTGTTGGCGCTGAAGACTTGTCTTTGTAAGAGATATATGTAGTCTGGTCTTATGAATGGGACTAGTTTTGTAAAGTATGAAAAATTATATTATCATATTATATTTTAACTGGCAACAGTGGTACCTATGGAACGTTAACCGTGCGTTCTTATGAGGTTTCAGGCTTTCAGATGATCCCTACATGCGGTCGATGAGATTCCAGGGCTATGTTGATTCAAATCGCTACATGAACAGGGTTGGTCAGGTGAGATGGGATCCAGTCTAGGGATGAGCCGAACACCCCCTGGTTCGGTTCACACCAGAACTAGGGATGAGCTTCGTGTTCGAATCGAACATACGTTCGACTCGAACATCGGCTGTTCGATCGTTCGACGAAGATCGAACGATTTGGGCCGTTCGCGCCAAATTCGAGTGACGCGAACGGCCCACAATGCACTACGCCATCGCAGTGTCATCCAGGCGCTGTGATTGGCCAAGCATGCACTGTGACCCCGCATGCTTGGCCAATCACAGCGCCGGCAGCGAGGAGAGCAATGATTGGCCACAGGCAGGATGCCTGTGGCCAATTATTGCTGAGGGTGTTTAGTACACGCCCCACACTATAAAAGGCCGCCAGCACGGCGGCCTAGTGTAGTGTGTTCCGGAGCAGGGATAGAGCAGCATAGGCAGGGACAGTGACTTTTATTTCTTTCTTGCTTAACCTGGATTCCTTTAGTTTAGGGAAAGAGAAGGATAGGTAGGGAGAGTGTCAGTGTGTTTTGTGCTTGTGCTATAGTGTGCTTAAAAAAAACATTTTTTCTAGGGACAGAAAACTGTAGGTAGGGAGAGTGTCAGTTTCTTTCACTGTGCAAGTCCTTGTTTCCAGGGACCTGGAAGGACAGTGAGTGAATTCTCCTTGTGCTATATTGTGCTTAAAAAACACATTTTTTCTAGAGACAGAAAACTGTAGGTAGGGAGAGTGTCAGTTTCTTTCACTGTGTAAGTCCTTGTTTCTAGGGACCTGGAAGGACAGTGAGTGAATTCTCCTTGTGCTATATTGTGCTTAAAAAAAACATTTTTTCTAGGGACAGAAAACTGTAGGTAGGGAGAGTGTCAGTTTCTTTCACTGTGTAAGTCCTTGTTTCTAGGGACCTGGAAGGACAGTGAGTGAATTCTCCTTGTGCTTTATTGTGCTTAAAAAAAACATTTTTTCTAGGGACAGAAAACTGTAGGTAGGGAGAGTGTCAGTTTCTTTCACTGTGTAAGTCCTTGTTTCTAGGGACCTGGAAGGACAGTGAGTGAATTCTCCTTGTGCTATATTGTGCTTAAAAAAAAACATTTTTTCTAGGGACAGAAAACTGTAGGTAGGGAGAGTGTCAGTTTCTTTCACTGTGTAAGTCCTTGTTTCTAGGGACCTGGAAGGACAGTGAGTGAATTCTCCTTGTGCTATATTGTGCTTAAAAAAAACATTTTTTCTAGGGACAGAAAACTGTAGGTAGGGAGAGTGTCAGTTTCTTTCACTGTGTAAGTCCTTGTTTCTAGGGACCTGGAAGGACAGTGAGTGAATTCTCCTTGTGCTATATTGTGCTTAAAAAAAACATTTTTTCTAGGGACAGAAAACTGTAGGTAGGGAGAGTGTCAGTTTCTTTCACTGTGCAAGTCCTTGTTTCAAGGGACAGAGAAGGACACCTGAAGGTAGCCCTTATTGCTTTTTTCCCATCTCCCTGCAGGCCATCTATTAGAATGTCTGGAAGGCAAACAAGGAGAGGCAGACAGTCAGGAGGCAATAAAAGAGGGCAAGCAGGCTCTGTGTCTGGGGGCAACACTGCTGGTCGTGGATGCGGTGCATTGTCATCAGCACATGGCCATGGGACACGCTTGTCCTTCTTTTCCGCAGCTGGACATGTTGAGCCACATCATGCCGAAGACTTGGTAGAGTGGATGACCAAGCCCTCCTCCTCCTCCTCATCCTCTCTCACCCAGGCTCAGGGTACTGGCAAAGCAGCTGCCAAAGCGTCCTCTTCCCTGGTATCAATGTCAGACTCATCATCAGTCACTCCTTCCCTAGACCCACCATGTCCTCCTCCTGAGGAGTCCCCCGAACTGTTTGAGCACAGTGTTGGGTACATGCTCCAGGAGGATGCCCAGCGTTTCGAAGGGTCTGATGATGAAACCCAGCTACAGGAAGGCAGTAGGGTGAGAGCAGACAGAGGGGATGCTCAAGAAGGACACCAATCTGGCAGTCATGTTCCAGCAGCTGCAGCATACTGCCAGATTGGCTCCAGTGATGAGGAGGGAGGGGATGATGAGGTCACTGACTCCACGTGGGTGCCTAATAGGAGAGAGGAGGAGGAGGATGAGGAGGAGGCACATCTCCAACGAGACAGGATGCCCTTTGGTGGCCAGCGTAAGGGCAGTACACCGACGGAATCACACCACAGAGCTCCGCCTGTGCAGGGCGCTGCCTCTGCCCGTCATTCAAAAAGTTCCTTGGTGTGGGCCTTTTTTGAGGCTAGTGCATCAGATCGCACAGCTGCTGTTTGCAACATATGTCTCAAGCGTATATCGCGTGGCCAAAACATCAGCCGCTTGGGTACCACATGCCTGACCAGACATATGTTGACCTGCCATGCAGCTCGTTGGCAAGCCTACCTCAAAGACCCACACCAAAGAACAAAGCGGACCTCTCCTTGCACCGCATCAGCTGGGATTTCCAACCTCACTATAACTTCAGTCCTCTCTGAAACATGCACTGAGAGGAATGAAGGTGTAGAATTAGGTGTGTCACAGCCAAGTACTTGCGGCCACTCTGCTAGCAGTACACCGACGTCCGATTCTAGCAGGCAAATTTCCCTGCCCCAGCTGCTGGACCGTCGAAAGAAGTTCACTCCCAGCCATCCACATGCCCAGCGGTTGAATGCTAGCTTGGCTAAATTGCTAGCGCTTCAACTGCTGCCTTTTCAGTTGGTAGACTCGGCCCCCTTCCGTGAGTTTGTGCAATGTGCGGTTCCTCAGTGGCAGGTTCCCAAACGCCACTTTTTCTCACGGAAGGCTATTCCGGCTCTCTACCGGCATGTGGAAGGCAATGTCTTGGCCTCGCTGGACAGGGCGGTCAGCGGTAAGGTGCATATTACCGCTGACTCATGGTCCAGCAGGCATGGACAGGGACGTTACCTTTCTTTCACGGCCCATTGGGTCACTCTTTTGGCAGCTGGGAAGGATGCAGGACAAGGTGCAGTAGTGTTGGAGGTTGTCCCACCGCCACGCCTCCAAAATGCTACTACTGGTTGTGACACACCTCTCTCCTCCACCCCCTCCTCTTCTTCTTCCTCCATGGCCTCTTCCTGTGGTTTGTCCTATGAACCAGCGGTGCTCCGTAGCCGTTCACGGGCTACGCAAGTACGCAGGCAAAAAGATGCCATGCCGTGCTTGCGCTGGTGTGTTTGGGGGACAGAAGCCACACTGGGGCAGAGGTCCTGTCTGCTCTGCAGGGCCAGGCCGAGAGGTGGTTGACGCCACGCCAGCTTAAGCCAGGAATGGTGGTTTGCGACAATGGCACCAACCTCCTCTCCGCCCTCCGACAGGGACAACTGACCCATGTGCCCTGTGTGGCTCACGTCCTTAACCTGGTGGTGCAGCGGTTCTTGGGCAGGTACCCGGGCTTACAGGATGTCCTGAGGCAGGCCAGGAAAGTCTGTGTGCATTTCCGCAGATCTTATAATGCCAGTGCTCGCCTGGCTGAGCTGCAAAAGGAGTTGAACCTGCCCAAGAACCGCCTTATATGTGACATGCCCACCAGGTGGAACTCAACGTTGGCCATGCTGCAGCGGCTGCACACGCAGCAGAGGGCCATCAATGAGTACCTGTGCGACTACGGCACCAGGACAGGGTCAGGGGAGCTTGGTTTTTTTTCTCCACGCCAGTGGGGCATGATCAGGGATGCATGCACTGTCCTGGCACCATTTGAGGAGGCCACGAGGATGGTGAGCAGTGACAGTGCATGCATCAGTGACACTGTACCTCTTGTCCACCTGTTGGAGCACACGCTGCGTGGAATAATGGACAGGGCACTTGAGGCAGAACAGAGGCAGGAAGAGGAGGACTTCCTTGCCTCTCAAGGCCCCCTTTACCCAGACAGTGTTCCTTCTGTCCCACCCATCGCACAGGAAGAGGAGGAGGAGGAGGAGGAGGAGGAGGAGGAGGATTGTGTCAGCATGGAGGTGGAGGCTGGCACTCAGCATCATCAGCAGCAGTCTTTTAGGGATGATTTACAGTCCCAAGAAACCAGTGGACTTGTACGTGGCTGGGAGGAGGTGACTGCGGATCATGTCGTCCTTAGTGACCCAGAGGACTCCGGAGCGAATGCCTCAGCAAACCTACGCTGCATGGCCTCCCTGATCCTGCAAAGTCTGCGGAAGGATCCTCGTATTCTTTGGATCAAGGAGAGGGACCATTACTGGCTGGCCACTCTCCTTGATCCACGGTACAAGGGTAAGGTTGCGGACCTTATGTTACCGTCGCAGAGGGAGCAGAGGATGAGACAACTCCGGGAGGCCTTGCAGAAAGGTCTGTGCAACGCGTTCCCAGAGACTGGGAGGTTACAAACTCCTGGTCCAGGACAACGAGTTGCTGAGGCTTCGGCCAGTCAAAGAAGGAGCGGTGGGGAAGGTGGCCGTCTGACCGATGCGTTCAGACAATTCTTTAGTCCGCAGCCCCAAAGTATGATTGGTTCCAGCAACCATCGCCAGCGTCTGATAAACATGGTGCAGGAATATCTAGGGGCAAGGTCAGACTTGGACACCTTCCCCACCGAAAATCCTCTGGCTTACTGGGTCTTGAGGATGGATCACTGGCCAGAGCTTGCACAGTATGCAATTGAGCTACTGGCCTGTCCTGCATCCAGCGTTCTTTCGGAACGCACATTCAGTGCTGCTGGAGGATTTGTCACGGATCACAGGGTGCGCCTGTCCACCGACTCGGTTGATCGACTGACTTTCATCAAGATGAACCAGTCTTGGATCACCACCAGCTACCACACACCTGATGCTGATATAACAGACTAATTGATTTTAACATGTCACATCCCTTCAAGACTGATGCTGATGCTGAGTGTCTGTGCTGTTATGTTGACTGGCTATCCTCCTCCTCCGAGTCCTCAATGATACGATTGATGATGATAGCTTGGAAGATCATTTTTGTTTATGGGTGCCGCCACCAGTGGCTAAGGCCCAATTTTTCAGCCCCTGTTTTACAGGGGCGTGTAATTACAATTTTTTTAGCAATAATTTGCCATAGGGCTCATTGCTGTGCTCCAAGTACAGTATCTGTGAAGGGTTGGAGTGTTGTGGCACCAGTGCCTAAGGCCCAATTTTTCAGCCCCTGTTTAACAGGGGCGTGTCATTACAATTTTTGAAGCAATACTTTGCAACAGGGCTCATTGCTGTGCTCCAAGTACAGTATCTGTGAGGGGTTGTAGTGTTGTGCCACCAGTGCCTAAGGCCCAATTTTTCAGCCCCTGTTCAACAGGGGCATGTAATTACAATTCTTGATCTAATAATTCACAGCAGGGCCCATTGCTGCACCCACCAAGAGTAACTGTCAGGGCTTACAGTGTTGTGGCACCAGCACCACCATCAAAGGCCCAATTTTTACTACCACTGTTCAACAATTATATGTAATTACAATTCCTGATATAATAGTTGACAGCAGGGCGTTCCAGCACCAACCAAGAGTAACTGTGAGTGCTTACAGTGTTGTGCCAACACCAACAACTAAGGGGCCTATTTCTGCAGAGTATCTACGGCAGGTCCCTACTTTCAAACATCCAACTTACAAACGACTCCTACTTGCAAACGCAAGAAGACAACAGGAAGTGAGAGGAAATCTACCCCTAGGAAGGAAAATTCTCTCCTGTAAGAATTAATATGGGAGAAAGGTGTCTCCTCTGTACTGATGCTTTATCAGCAATCCTTGTTTCAAGAAAAACACCACATTTCAAAAACAGTTGTCATTGGGACGGAAAGTGAGGTGAAATGTTCTGAACAGGGGCACAGACAGCAAAACAAATGTTACAGGGGTGATAACCCTTACCTATGTTTTCCAAAAAGTTTAAAAATAGATTTTTGGGCTGGAGCTACACTTAAACAATGTACCTGTTCAAAATTACAAACAGATTCTACATAAGAACAAACCTACAGTCCCTGTCTTGTATGCACCGCCTGTATACGGCTGTTCAGAGTATATAGGGCCTTTTTTATTTTATGTGCGGGGTTCCCCTTAATATCCATACAAGACCCAAAGGGGCTGGTAATGGGCTGGGGTGGGGGGGGGGTCATGGGGTAGCTATGCCATTTTTCTTAAAGATTTTCATCCATATTACCGGGACCAGACATTACATTAAAGCCGCAAGCAGTTTTAAATGGCTTTTTTTTCCTTTAGAAGTGTCATTTTGTGCAGGGACAGTTCTAAACACGGGAAACACGTGGCACTTCACAGGCATACTTTAGACACCCCCAGGTACGATATTTAAAGGAATATTTGACTTTTTTTTTTTCACTTTATGCATCATTAAAATGACTGCTCCCGAAAAACGACCGTTTTTAAAACTTCTTTTTGCATTGATACATGTCCCCTGGTGCAGAACCCGGGTTCCCAAACCCTTTTTAGGACAATAACATGCATAATAGTTGTTATAATTAGCACTTTAGAATTCGAACGTTCGCATCCATTGTATTTAATAGGGTTCTAATGTTCGTACGAACTTTCGGTCCGTTCGCGGGTTCTGGTGCGAACCGAACCCGGGGGTGTTCGGCTCATCACTAACCAGAACATGCGAACAGGCAAAAAATTTGTTCGAACACGCGAACACCGTTAAAGTCTATGGGACACGAATGTGAAAAATCAAAAGTGCTAATTTTAAAGGTTAATATGCAAGTGATTGTCATAAAAAGTGTTTGGGGACCTGGGTCCTAACCCAGGGGCATGTATCAATGCATAAAAAAGTTTTAAAAATGACCGTCTTTTCGGGAGCAGTGATTTTAATAATTCTTAAAGTGAAACAACAAAAGTGAAATATTCCCTTAAATTTTTTACCTGGGGGGTGTCTATAGTATGCCTGTAAAGTAGCGCATGTTTCCCGTACTTAGTAAAGTCCCTGCACTAAATTAAATTTCTAAAGGAAAAAAAGTAATTTACTGTAAATCTACTTGCGGCTATAATGAATTGTCGGGTCATTGACACTTTGGGTCTGGTATGAATATTAAAGGGAACTCCGAAACAAAAACAAAAAAAATCCTGGGGGTCCCCTTAAATTCCATATCCGGCCCTTAAGGTCTGGTATGGATATTAAGGGGAACCCCGCGCCATATAAAAAAAAGGGTATGGGGTTCCCCCCAAAAATCCATAACAGACCCTTATCCGAGCATGAAACCTGGCAGGCCACAGGAAAAGAGGGGTGGGACAAGAGAGCGCCCCCCCTCCTTAACCGCACTAGGCCACATGCCCTCAACATGGTGAGGATGTCCCCATGTTGATGGGGACAAGGGCCTGATCCCCAAAACCCTTGCCAACCTCTTGACGAAATATATGGATTCATCGGATATCACTGTATACTTGCATAGTTCTTGCTCTACTTAGTGGAGTACCTGTAAGTGACCTTGGCAAAACATTCAAGTTATTCTCTGCATCATGTTTATTAAGTTCTTGTCAATTGCTTACTGGGCACATAAACCCCCTTCCTGCCCAGGCGAAATTTCAGCTTTCGGCACTGTGTCGCTTTAACTGACAATTGCGCGGTCATGCGACATGGCTCCCAAACAAAACTGACGTCCTTTTTTTCCCACAAATAGAGCTTTCTTTTGGTGGTATTTGATCACCTCTGCGGTTTTATTTTTTGCGCTATAAACCAAAAATTTTGAAAATTGCTATAATAAATATCCCAATTTTTTTTTTTTTTTAATATATTTTTTTCTCAGTTTAGGCCGATAAGTATTCTTCTACATATTTTTGGTTAAAAAAAATCCCAATAAGCGTATATTGATTAGTTTGCGCAAAAGTTATAGCGTCTACAAAATAGGGGATAGAATTCTGACATTTTTTTTTTTTTTTTTTTACTAGTAATGGCGGCGATCTGTGATTTTTGTCAGGACTGCGATATTGCGGCAGACACATCGGACACTTTTGACACATTTTTGGGACCATTCACATTTATACAGCGATTAGTGCTATAAAACTGCACTGAGTACTGTATAAATGTGACTGGCAGGGAAGGGGTTAACACTAGGGGGCGAGGAAGGGGTTACATGTGTGCCCTATGAGTGATTGCTACTGTGGGGGGAGGGGACTGACTGGGGGAGGTGACCGATCTGTGTCCCTATGTACAAGGGACAAAGCATTGGTCTCCTCTCTCCCTGACAGGACATGGATTTGTGTGTTTATACACACAGATCCATGTCCTTGTCTGTATACCGGCCGATCGTGGGTACCTGGCAGACATCGCGGCCACCAGGCACGCGCATCGGCATCTCAGTGATGCGCCGGGCACGCGCGCACGCCACCGGTGGTGCTCGCATTCCCCCCAGTGGCCGGAGGAGCGGAGGCCGTATAATGACGGCCTCCCGGCATTTTAGAACCACTTTGCGGCCGTCATTTATCGTATGGTGGGCGCGAAGTGGTTAATTTAAAAGGTCTTAACCACCCTGCCAAGTAATCATCTCTTTGGAAAAAAAAACCAATTCCATTGTGATGTGCTATGCCTTCAAGAAATGCATTTCAACCAACCTATGCCCCCTAAATACTCACATCAGTTTTCCGCATATTTTTTCCACATCTATACCAGCAAAAAAGAAGATAGTTCTACTCGCAATTCTCAACACAGTGGCTTTCAATCTGATTGAGGAATTTATTCTTGTCAAATTTGTTTATTGGTTTTGAAGTAAAGAGAAAACAAAAGATACAATTGACAATAAATGATTACAAGAGATGGTATCATGTGTTAAGAGAGCATTGGAAACATAGAATCAGCTGATATATGTTTGAAGATCCTGAGAAGAATATCGAAGGAATTGTTGAACCAGATTATAGTCAATCTAATCATGTAAAACTATTACATTTGAACAAATATGTAAATATTATAGAATAATATTAGCAAAACTGGATAAAATAGAAACATTGACTATAGCTATAAAAGAGTAATAAATTAATAATAAGTCGGCTCAAAAATATAAAGAGAGGGGGGATAGGGATCATATTTATAAAACATATTATATTATTAGGAGTAGAAGTAAATATCGTTTATATATTCAAATATACCATTTTATATATTAAGTTATGTAAAGATAGAAAAAAGATAGAAAGAAGAGAAAGAGAATTAAAGGAAAAAGGACAAATTGTGGACTATAAAAGATAGAGAGTGAATAGAAACAAAAGGATAGAAATAAAAGTACAGGATAGAGAGAAGACTCTGGGATTATTACATATAAAGGGGTAAAGATAATATTGAGATAAAGTATCTAGAATATTACTGGCTTTCATAATCTCACCAAGGTCTCAGTAAAGAATTGTCAGGGTTAGATGGGATAAAATAAGTCACCCAAGGGTTCCATATTTTTTCAAATAGATCTATGGAATCATTGGTTATGGCTTCTGATTTTTGGAGCATGGCTTGGTGTACTCTATTTCTAGTTTCAGAGACTAGAAGAGTAGCTGTTTTCCAAGCTTTGGTAATGGTTTGTTTTGTGGCTGGGGTGATTTGTAGTAATAACTTAAATTGAGTATAAGAGATACAGTCAGGTTTTAAATTTAGAAGTGCGATAGTCGGATCAGGAGTAATGGGTTTCTTAAAAACTGTTGAAAGCATGAGGAATATTTCTTTCCAAAAAATGTTCGTAACAGGACACTCCCAAAAAATATGTAAATGTGTTCCCGGATCACCGCAGCCACGAAAACAGAGCAGGGAATATTGGGGAGCAAATTTTGCAATTCTAACAGGATCCAGATACCAGTGCATGATAACTTTATAGTTTGTTTCCAGAGCAAGTATATTTTGGGAAGACATTTTAGTATTAGACCATACTTTACTCCGGGTAGATGTATCTATATTGGAACCAAGTTCGCTCACCCATTTTTCAGTATATGAAGGTAATTTTGCAGTAAGCTTAGTATTTAGTTGGCTATATAGTATTGAGATGAGCCCTTTTGAGTGAGAATCTCGTTTACATATTCGTTCGAACTGCGTCATATCACTCAAATTACTAATATCTTGTATGTATGGTGCAAAGAAGTTCTTGATCTGTAAGTAGTGAAAAATTTCTGAAGACGGAAGTTTATGACTTATTTCAGAAAATGTTTTAAATGAAGTAGATGATACAAAGTCACAGCATTGTTTTAGACCAGCGGAAGTCCATTTTGTAAAAGTTCTAGGAAATGTGAGGGCCGGGTAAAATTGTGAGTTTCTCATAAAAAATATAAGAGGTACATGTGGGGATTGTAAGCCCTGGGTTGTTTTGAATCTTTCCCAAATAGAAATTGTGTGTTTAGTTATCTTATTATCAATTATTTTGTGGTAAGAAGAGGTGGACCATATGAGGTTTGGTATAGAGATTGGGTCGCTGTCAATGGTTTCAATTGCTACCCATAGTGGAATTTAATGGCTTGAGTGGTACTTGGGAATATTTGCTATTTGTGCAGCATGAAAATAAGTGGCAAAGTTTGGGAAACCTAAACCTCCTTTAAGTTTAGAGAGGTATAGGGTGTGAGAAGAAATTCAAGATTTTAGAGAGTTCCAAATAATTGATTGTGTTTTACATTGTAAGTTTCTGAGGAAGTAGGCTGGAATAGGTATGGGTAAAACTCTAAAGAGATATAGAATTTTTGGTAATATAGTCATTTTTATAACATTTATTTTACCTAATCATGATAAAGGCAGAGTGGACCATTGTTTTAGATAATTTGAAATTTTTCGTAACAGTGGAGGGTAGTTAGCAGAAAAAATATCCTTTAGATCAGGGGTAAGTACAATACCTAGATATGTGAGGTGTGACGATGACCATGTAAAAGGAAGGGATGTCTTTGTTTGTTGTAGTATATCTGGGGGTAAAGAAATGTTTATAGCTATGGATTTTTGTGTTTACAGTTAGTACAGATATATGGGCAATATGATCTAGTTTGTTTATAATGTTGGGAGCTGTGATATGGGGGGAGGACATGAAAATTAAAATGTCAAAAGCAAATAAGCAGAGTTCATGGTGGTAGCCGGCCAATTTTATACCTTTAATTGATGGATCTGTTCTAATAGCTTGAGCAAGGGGTTCAATGAGTAAGGCGAATAAAAGTGGGGAAAGGGGACATCCCTGGCGAGTGCCTCTGTTGATATCGAACATGGCTGATTTATATCCTGCACATTTAATGTATGCCTTTGGATTATTGTATAAAGATGTGACCCAGCTGCTTGAATCAGCAATATGGCCCTACGAACATTATCAGTTGCTTGGCGCAAAGGGATAAAACCAACCTGATTATTACTTATTAAGGAACCTATTATGTTATACAAACGAGTCGCTATCACTTTCGCTAGTAATTTTATATATAGATTTAAAAGCGATATAGGTCTAAAATTAGCACAGGATGAGTCATCAGACTGTGGTTTAGGAATCATTGATATAATAGCCGTAAGAGTTTCAGATCTGAATGATTGGTTGTTGATGATGGAATTGAATGCTTCTATCAGCATGGGGGTTAATAAATTAGAGAATTTTTTATAGTAAAGGGCTGAAAACCCATCAGGTCCCGGACACTTATTAGGTTTGAGGGATTTGATTGCTTGCTCAATTTCAATGGGAGTGATGGGACTTTCAAGGCTTTCATATTGATTCTGGGATAGGGTAGGATGTTTTATTTGTGAAAAGAATGTTTCTGATGAAGATTGGTCAAAATAGCCTTCTTTTTTATATAAGGAGGTGAGATGTTTATGGAAGGTATGGAGGATCTTAACTGGATTACTAGTATGGTAAAGAAGGAGGAATTGGGGAAAAGGGAACTGCAGGACTTTAGATGAGACACCCTAGATAAATGTCTCCATCCCTAATCAATGTGTACACAAGAGGGGGGCGAGTTTGGCACTTTAAATGAAGCACATAGGTGGAACAATTAATTGAAAAAAGGTACATTTTATTAAAACCACATATGTTATACATATATCTTGGCCATAAGGCTCCATATAAAGACATAAGTTAACGAGGATACTACAAGTCAAATGAATCACAACATGTTGTAAAAACATAATACCATCTTATGGCGTGTGCGTTGTGGGGAGTTTACCCATTGCTGCGAGCGGCCGGCGACGCTCTAAGCACGGACTCCTCTCCACTCCAGCCACGCCAGTGTGACGAAGGGGATGCAGCCCTGGGTTCACCTGGGCCTCTCTCCTGGCTCCCGGCATGGCATGGGAGTCCTGGCTGGTTGCTGGTGCCAGTGGTGCTCCCCGCACATTAGCACGAATCATTCACTTACATATATCAGGTAATACACAGTGACCATAGTTGGAGCCTCATGCTCCCCTCCATTCCCCTGATTCCCCCCTTCCACCCCCTTTCTTATCCACCACCCTCACCTCATGTTCCACCCTCACTCTCATTGTTTATCTTACCGCAGTATTGATTTTTCCACTTACACATACCACAAACACAGTGACCCCTACTGGAGCCCCACATTCCTCTCCCCCCTCCCATCTCCTTCTCCTGCCCTCCATCCTCACCTTGTGCCCCACCCTCATTTTCACTTCTATTTCAATCATTTTTTTTCCCATTTTCTCTCTTTTTTTCACCCATCCAACCCCATACCCTTACCTCTTTTTCACTTTCACCCACTTCCCCATCCCTAGGTTTCACCACTACTAGCCCCTTCATTTTCGCCTTCACCATTCCCCATTCTTTTTTTTTCTTTTTTCTAGACACTCCCCATCATTTCATCATCCCCAGTGCCAGTGTGGGCGCTCTTGTTTAGTTGAGGGCCTGGTTTTGTCGCCCGGTCTCTCAGGGGTTGTTCGTCCCCTCAGCTCCCGGTGGGGTGACTTGACTTTTGCTGCTGGCGCGGCGCCACTTGTTGACCATATGCTTGCCACATGTAAGTAGGAGAGTTAACCCCCTTCCCTTCTTTTACCTTTCTCCTTTCCTATATCTAATTCCTCATTTTGCTTTTCATCCCAGGGTCCCTAGAATTTAATTACCGGTCCCCAATTTTTCTTTCAACTTTTTCAGACTAAATGCATCTGCTCCTGATGAGGCGATTAACCGCCGAAATGCGTCGAGCCAACGAGCCTTTTCGTATCTTTGGTTCTCCTAGATGTATTATGTTTTTACAACATGTTGTGATTCATTTGTCTTGTAGTATCCTCGTTAACTTATGTCTTTATATGGAGCCTTATGGCCAAGATATATGTATAACTTATGTGGTTTTAATAAAATGTACCTTTTTTCAATTCATTGTTCCACCTATGTGCTTCATTTAAAGTCCCAAACTCGCCCCCCTCTTGTGTACACATTGATTAGGGATGGAGACATTTATCTAGGGTGTCTCATCTAAAGTCCCGCAGTTCCCTTTTTCCCTATTCCTCCTTCTTTACCAAATCAATTAGGGATGGAGGCACATAGGTGGTTATTATTTTATATGATCTCTGTTCTTTTGCTATGTATTAATTTTTTATTTTCATCTTTATTTTCTGTAACTACATCTATTTCCATTTGTTATATATTCATCAGTATTATATATTATTGTTGTATAACATTTTCATTCCTTTCCCTCCCTCCCTCTTTTTTGTTTACGTCCATGCTCCTTTATTATATACCTTTTTTCAAATTTTATTCATTTTTCTATATTTTCTATATTTTTTGCCCTGCTCTTGTCATCTGGCTTGCATCGGGTGGCGCCCTGCCGGCCGCTCTGTCTTTGTTTTCCCCTAATCCGGGAACTGCAATGCTTTCCTGGCGCCCCCCTTCCCCCCTCTTTCCAGTATCCTTGCTGGGATCGGGGGCTTGGGCGGGCCTGTCCAGCTACGCTTCGGCGCCATGCAGGATGCCGCTGCATGGGAGGTCATTCTTGACATCATCACGCCAGCGTCCACTACCATCTTATGGCATGCGTTGTGGAAAGTTTACCCGTTGCTGCGAGCGGCCGGCGAAGCTCTAAGCACGGACTCCTCTCCACTCCAGCCACACCAGTGTGACGAAGGGGATGCAGCCCTGGGTTCGCCTGGGCCTCTCTCCTGGCTCCCGGCATGGCATGGGAGTCCTGGCTGGTTGCTGGTGCCAGTGGTGCTCCCCGCACATTAGCACGAATCTTTCACTTACATATATCAGGTAATACACAGTGACCATAGTCGGAGCCTCATGCTCCTCTCCGTTCCCCTGCTTCCCCCCTTCCACCCCCTTTCTTGTCCACCACCCTCACCTCATGTTCCACCCTCACTCTCATTGTTATTCTCACTGCAGTATTAATTTTTCCACTAACACATACCACAGACATACCACAAACACAGTGACCCCTACTGGAGCCCCACATTCCTCTCCCCCCCTCCCATCTCCTTCTCCTGCCCTCCATCCTCACCTTGTGCCCCACCCTCATTTTCACTTCTTCTATTTCAATAATTTTTATTTTTTTCCCATTTTCTCTCTTTTTTTTCACTCATCCAGCCCCTTACCCTTACCTCTTTTTCACTTTCACCCACTTCCTCATCCCTAGGTTTCACCAATACTAGCCTCTTCATTTTCTCCTTCACCATTCCCTATTCTTTTTTTTTCTTTTTTCTAGACACTCCCCAGCATTTCATCATCCCCAGTGCCAGTGTAGGCGCTCTTGTCTAGTTGAGGGCCTGGTTTTGTCGCCCGGTCTCTCAGGGGTTGTTCGTCCCCTCAGCTCCCGGTGGGGTGACTTGACTTTTGCTGCCGGCGCGGCGCCACTTGTTGACCATATGCTTGCCACATGTAAGTAGGAGGATTAACCCCCTTCCCTTTTACCTTTCTTTTTTCCTATATCGAATTCCTCATTTTGCTTTTCATCCCAGTGTCTCTAGAATTTAATTACCGGTCCCCAATTTTTCTTTCAACTTTTTCAGACTAAATGCATTTGCTCCTGATGAGGCGATTAACCGCCGAAACGCGTCAAGCCAACAAGCCTTTTAGTATCTTTAGTTCTCCTAGATGTATTATGTTTTTACAACATGTTGTGATTCATTTGTCTTGTAGTATCCTCATTAACTTATGTCTTTATATGGAGCCTTATGGCCAAGATATATGTATAACTTATGTGGTTTTAATAAAATGTACCTTTTTTCAATTCATTGTTCCACCTATGTGCTTCATTTAAAGTCCCAAACTCGCCCCCCTCTTGTGTACACATGGATTACTAGTATATTTATCGTGAGAGGTTGGAAGTAATATTTTTGTTTGGATTTACGAAAAGTTTTGTCCACTGATTCTGATAAGAATAGATCTAGACTTAAGCTAGCTTTCTCAAGTTGTGTTTTATTTTGTGGTGTGGGGTTAGATTGGAAATTATTATGGCAATTGTTAAATTCAGTTTTACGTTTTTGTTGTAGTTTTTTCTTTTCTTTCTTTTGATATGATGCTTGACGTAAGCAATGCCCTCTAAGGACAGGCTTATGTGCTTCCCATAATGTTAGTGGGGATATATCTGAGGACTTATTATTTTGAAAGTATTCTTTTAGGGCAATTTCTAGGTCTAGAGAGTGTGAAGGGTGTGATAAGAGTGTTTTGTTTATTTGCCATGTTGATTCTTGTGTTTTTGGAAGTAAGGAGTTAAAGGTGGAAATTATAGCACAGTGATCCGTCCATGTGTAGGGTTAGAAATATGAGGTGAGCAATTCTGGGGACATACATATAGAAATTTAAAATATGATCAATATGGGAAAAAGATCTGTGAGGGTGAGAATAAAAGGAGTATTTACGTTTAGAAGGGTTAATTTCACGCCAGGAATCTATTAATGAGTGTTGTTGAAGGAGTCTCTGAAACGATCTAGATTGAGAATTAGATGTAGGTGATTTATCTAGGTATGGATATATTGTTTGGTTCAAATCTCCACAAATCAAGAGTGTGCCTACTTTATGTGTATCAATAACTTGAAACAGGTGGGATAGAAATGATGTTGGTCTTTTGTTAGGTGCATAATATGAGACTACTGTGATTGGGATATCGCATAGATTGCCTGTAAGTATGAGGTAGCGACCTTCTGGAGCTTTCTGCTACAAGGGAAAAGGGTGTAGTACGGTGGAATGCTATCAACACTCCTCTGTGTTTGGATTTGGCTGAGGCTGTAAAGACTTGTGGATAGCTTGCACCAAAATATTTAGGGGTGGAGGATTCAGCAAAATGAGTCTCCTGGACTATGTGTGCTTTTGATGCAGAAAGTGTCCTGAAAACTTTAGTACATTTATGAGGTATATTTAGACCTTGTGTATTTAAGGTAAGTACATTCAAGGGAGCCATAAAAACAGCTTGAGAAGAATATAGCAATACATAACAAATATAAATTGTGATACCAGATTTAATCCGGAGTAAGAGAGGAAGATGGGGAAAGAATAAGAATAATAGGATAGAAGGAAAAAAAGAGGGGGTTCTCATCAATCTAAATAGATTGGAATAATTCAAATACTTAGTAAAAAATAAAAAGTTGGCTTTCTGAGCTCAAAAATGGCACAAGCTCAGAGGCACAAAGTCTGTCTGAGCAGGCCCCCTGCACTATAAACACAGTGAGGGAGAGTCCTAGGACAGAAAAATGGGGACGCAGTGACCACTCCTCGGCTTCCCCACGGCTAAAATTATTCAAAAAAATAAGGGGATTTTTTTTTTTATTAAACTAAGACAGCCAGACTTGGCAAGGCAACCAGCTACAAACATGCTTAAAATTAGTAACTAGCTATTCCTTAATTAATAACAGAAAATAAGCAAATAATACTATAGGTTTCAAGACGAGATACGATGCATTTCAATTCTATTACGTTCATAGAATTAAAATGCCCAGAGTGCGCATACGCGGGACTTCCGGGAAGACGCTCTGAACGGGAGCTCCGCACTGCTCCGGCCTCTCGCAGCCCCCTGAGCCTACAGACCGAGCGGGAACCGGCCAGGACTGACCCCATCGCCTCCCGGGTGAACCAGGCACATTATCATATGCCGGGCGGCTCACAAAAGAGCGAGGTGAGCCGCCAGATGGACTTTACACTGGAAGCCCCTGCTTCATCCAAGATGGCGGCCGCAGCACGAGGCAGCATGGAGGACCCGGACTCCATTGCGGATCCTCCATCCCATTACCAGCACCAGATCGGTCTGCTGGCAACTCCTGTGAGTACCTGCAACCCCCAAGGGATCTCCCCAGCATCCACTGAGTCCCTGCTGAACCGAACTTTTGGAGATCTCCCCCACTCTCCCATGCTGCGATCCCCCTTAGGCCTGGCAGGCCCCCACCTCTCCTCCCCCTTGCAGCCAGTTCACTTCGCTGACATGCAACTCATGCTGCAGAACTTTTCTGAGATGCTAGCCACAGGCCTAGCTCACAATGCCACACAGATCACTGCTACCATTAAGGCTGATTTGCAGAGCCTGGGAGCCCGCATGGATGCAATTGAGCAGGCTGTGGATAACACTGCCGCCCGTACTAACCAAAATACCACATGCATCCAAACCTTACAAGATCAACTTGAGACAGTTCTCTCTAAAATCGATGATTTAGAGAACAGAAGTAGGAGGTATAATTTCCGTATACGTGGGATCCCTGAATCTGTTACTGATGTTCCCAGCACAGTTAAATTGTTCATTAAAGAACTCATGCCAGACATTCAGGACCACAGATTGGAACTTGAAAGGGCTCACAGAGCCCTCCAGCCCCCCCGCCCAGATGGTCTCCCAAGGGACATTGTAGTCAAGCCCCATTACTATGGTGTGAAGGAGGATGTTATGAGACAGACCCGCAACCTGGACAATCTCTCCTTCCAAGGGAATAAAATCCAAATCTTTGCTGACATCTCGCCCACCACGGTCCAGAAACAGAGGTCCCTTAAACCCCTCCTGGAGGTCCTCAACCAGAATTCCATCAAGTACCGCTGGGCTTTTCCATTCCGCCTACAATTTCATTTCAGGGACAAATCCTTTGACTTTTCCACCTTTCAAGATGGCGAACGTCTCCTGCTTCAACTTGGTCTTATCTCCCAAGAACTTGCTACACAACAAGCGACAGCCAAATCAGGCTCCTCAAAGCGTCCACCCCCAGGCAGTCCTCTGACCCCGTTATGGAATAAACAACAAACGAAGAGACAGAGAGAATCCCGCCCCCCGAGATGAGGGACTTCTTTTTTACTCCCGGACGGGAGATGTGTTGTTTTTGACTACCCCTAATGATTCAGAGCGTTAACTACTCTCCGCCTCTAGTATGGTGGTAGACAGACCCGCACAGCCCTGACTTGCATCAGGCGGGCCAGGGTCTTGATCTGTTTGGTTTGGGCCCCACTTGCTCATCTTATGGCTAGTTGGGACTCCCAATACCTCCCGTTCCTCCCACCTCGATGAGGGGGACGCTTTCATTGACTTTCTGACTTGTTGCATATAATATATGCCTTTCCTAGTTCCTACATATGGTTAGGGTAGCCTCTATCCTTCCTCCCCCCTTCACCCCCTTTCCCTTTCCCCTCCCCCTTCCCCCCTCCCCTTCCTGTCCTCCCTCCCCCCCTTCCCTTTCCCTCCCTTGCAGGTTCCACTCCTAGCACTGGTTATGTTCTGGTTATACAATTTTACGGAACGTTATATTTGTTTGTTTACTGTATTTTTTGCACTTTGGCCGTTCCAGTACTGTTTTACCCCCCAGTGGGGGCTCTGACGGCCGGAGCGGTTCATCATGCCACTCTCTCTGTTGTGACGCGGAGGGACTTTTAATCCCTCTTTTCGTGATTTAATTAACCAACATAATGACATCTCTGATCTTTTCTCCTCTTTCTCTTCTATTTCTTCACCCCCGCCTTCTCTCCTCCCCACAGTGTTCTCCTTCCCTCTCCTCCAGGATTCCTCACAGAGACCTCCCCCAGGCCTTGCTCCAGGGCGTTTGTTGATAACCTACCTCACGCTGGATGTCCGGATTCTCCCTTCTTTTCAGGTAAGCTCCCCTTTTACATTCTTGCACCCCCCCTCGGGCACCCATGGCTGAGACTGACACTCGCAAGCTGCCTTTGAAAGTAGCTACCCACAATACACAGGGACTTAATTCCCCCTCTAAACGCCGGAAGGCCTTTCAGAGCTACCACGCCAGAAGCCTTGATGTTGTCCTTCTTGATGTTGTCCTTCTTCAGGAGACCCACTTCCCTGCTAGCTATACCCCTTCCTTCCTCCACTGCAGCTTCCCCACCTTCTACCTTGCGAATGCTGACAACAAACAGAGGGGTGGCCATTCTCTTGGCTAAGCGTATCCCATTTACCCACATCCACACAATTCGTGATGAAGATGGTAGGTACCTGCTGGTCAAAGGGCTCATAGAAGGGGTGACGTACTGTTTTGTTTCATACTATGCCCCCAATCGGGGCCAGGCAAATGTTCTCAACCCTCTCCTCTCATCTAGAAGGTAGAATCCTAATAGGGGGTGACTCCAATATCATGTTTGACCACACACTTGACAAATCCCACCAGAACAGGCCCCGCCTTAAGAGACCCTCCAAACAAAGCCTCAGAATCGCCCGACTCCTACACGACTTGGGCCTGATTGATTCTTGGAGGCAGTTGAACCCCACGGCCAAAGACTTTACCCATTACTCTGCCCCCCACAAAACATTTGCCAGGATTGACCACATCTTCATACCCAATTCGGACATTTACACAGCCACTCACTCCTCAATACAAGAAGTTCCGTGGTCGGACCACTCCTTAGTAACCCTTAGAATCTCTAGCTCCCTATCACCTTCAGGCCCCCCTCAGTGGCGCATGAGTAAATCCCTCCTTGCCAACCCGGTCCACTGCACCATGCTGGAAAAGGACATCCAAGAATTTTTCCTCCTCAATGACACCGGGGACACAACCCTTAGTTCTCTCTGGGGGGCTCATAAAGCCGTCTTGAGGGGGAGGATAATTCAAATGGCTTCCAACCTGAAAAAAGGAAGGAAGGTGGATGTAGAAAACTTGGAAAGGGATTTTAAACTACTTAGTAAAGCCCATAAGTCTAAACCCACTCCCGCCAGTCTGGCCAAGTTGGAATCTGCTCGCATTGCTTTAAATCTTGCCTTAACTTCTAACGCAGACAAACACTTGAGCTGGTTAAGCAGCAAATTCTACTTACAAGCTGATAAAATCGGCTCACGCTTGGCGGCCAAACTCTCCCCAAAGATCAAAAATTTCTCCTTACCCAAGATTAAATCGTTATCGGGTTCTCTCACCCAGAACCCCCATAAAATCCTAGAAACCTTCCAGGCTTTCTACTCCAAACTATACACATCTCCCTCCTCTGCTGACCCTGTCCCCTTAGAATCCTTTTTGGCTGACATTGATCTCCCCAAACTTTCAGAGTCCCATAGATCCATGATGGAATCACCTTTTCGCACTGAGGAGGTCCAGGAAGTCATCAAAAATCTCAAAACAGACTCAGCGCCAGGGCCGGACGGCTTTTCCGCCCTTTATTACAAAACCTTCTCTGGGGTCCTCTCTCCTCGTCTGGCCCATCTCTTTAACTCCCTACGTGAAGACTCCACTCTCGAACCCGCTGCCAATCTCGCATATATCTCTGTGATCCCCAAACAGGGAAAAGATTCTAGTGATGTATGCAACTATAGGCCAATTTCATTGATCAATAATGACCTGAAAATCATGACCAAGATTTTGTCCAACAGAATGGCCTCCTTCATCGCTTCTTATGTTCATAAGGATCAGGTGGGTTTCATTCCCGGGAGACAGGGACCGGACCAGATCAGGAGAGCGGTAGATTTGATTTCCCTCATGCAATCCTCCTGGGATGGCGGGTCCCCTCAGAAGGGATACATTCTCTCCATAGACCTCCAAAAGGCCTTTGATACGGTCACCTGGCCATACCTTTTTTCCATTCTACGCCATTGGGGCTTTGGCCCAGAATTCCTAAGAACCCTGGAGTCTCTATACTCCTCCCTGAAAGCCCAGATCAAACTGCAGGGACATCTCTCCGACCAATTCCCAATCTTAAAAGGTACCAGACAGGGCTGCCCGCTCTCCCCTATTCTCTTCGCGATAGCGATAGAAACCCTAGCTCTAGCAATTAGACAACACCCGGACATTCATGGGGTTCAATGTGGTCAACAATACACACAAATGTGCCCTCTTTGCGGACAATGTCCTCCTTTTTATCACCTCCCCTCTCAAGTCGACCCCCAGTATTCTCCAACTCCTCAACACTTTTGGAACGGTTTCAGGCCTTCAGGTCAACATGGCAAAGTCAATGGCCCTGAACGTCACTACACCCCAAGATATGGTCGATAGGCTCAAAACTAACTTCCCCTTCTCCTGGTGCGCCTCTTCTCTTCCCTATTTGGGAGTTTTCCTCACCCCAAAAGTAGAGCTCCTATTCCAACACAATTACCCTGCCATGTTCAAAAAACTCACAACTGAACTTACACAATGGTCTCTCTATAAATTGTCCTGGCTGGGTAGAGTCAATTCCGTCAAGATGACCCTCTTGCCCAAATTTCTTTATCTTTTCCGGTCCCTGCCTATCCCTGTCAAGAAGCGAGCACTGGATAGACTTCAATCGAAAATCATACAGTTCATATGGGGGGGCAAGGGACATCGTCTATCTAAAAAAGTTCTGTATAGGGCAAGGAAGAAAGGAGGCCTTGGCCTTCCCAATATGTGGTGGTACTACCAAGCTGCCCAACCCTGTCAATTCTCAGCGATATATACTAAAGGACCTAAACCAGACTGGGTAGACATAGAAAGGCAGGCAACCCCTAACCACACATTGGACTATTTAGCCTGGAGACCACGTAAGGACCGCCCCTCGATCCTGTCACCCGCCCTTTCTCACTCAATGGCCCTCTGTGATACCCTTCATAAACATCCCTCACTATCCTCTTCCTGGCATCCCCTGGCTCACATCTTCCACAACCCCCAATTCCACCCAGGTCTAAACATCAAGGCTTTTGGATGGTGGCTCGACAAGGGTCTATACAGAATAGGACAATATTTTAACAATGATGGTCCCATCTCGCTCAAATACTGCACTTCCAAACTGGACATGCCCTCCTCCGAAACTTTCCGCTATTATCAGTTGTTACATTTTCTGCGTGGGGTCTGGAAAAGCTCAGACAACCCACTCTCTGTTACTAAATATGAGCTTTGGTGCTCCTCAGCCATGGGCGTCAGGGGAGGCATCTCCCTGATCTATTCAGCGTTAGCTGACCCTCAGGGCAAAGCGAGCTATATGTTTAAATGGGAGCATGACCTCCAGTTTGAATGGAACCTAGACACTTGGCACACAAACTTCTCCCGCTCATTTAAGGGTATCTTAAACACCTCCCTGATGGAAGCTGACATTAAGGTTATCTCCAGATGGTACCTGGTCCCTACTCGCCTTTCTAAGTTCTACCCGCAGTCTTCCCCCCTCTGCTTCAGAGGATGTGGCCTCGTAGGCTCTCTCCTCCACACCCTCTGGGAATGCCCTAAACTTAGGGGGTTCTGAAATAGAATTTTCAGCCTCATTCACAAAGTCACTGGTTTTGAGGTGAAGCAAAACCCTACTATTGCCCTCCTTAATGATGCTATCCCTAAGGTCCCTAAATTGTCCCACTCTCTCATACACTTCATCCTTCTGGGGCCAAGATTACCTTAGCCCACGCCTGGAAGTTGCCCTCGGCGTCATTTCGCCAAGCTAAACACAAGATTTCCTGGATAATGACACAGGAAAGGATTTCTAATACCTTACTAGACAATCCAGAAAAATTCCGTCTTATTTGGGAACCCTGGGCTACACATGTAGGCATATCCCTTCTTCCCCAATAGGTGAGCGCTGGACAGCCCCTATTCGGCTTGTTGCTGGTCATTCTTCCCCCCTCTCCACGAGGAATCCCGACTTCCCCGCCCCCTCCTTTCCCTCTTATTCTCTAGTTCGCTACCCCTTCTTCTTCTTTTCTTTTCTTCCTACTCTCAATCTCTGTCTTAGACTGTCACTGGCTACTCAGGGATTACATCTGTTCAGTCTTTCTTGTTTTATGTTGATGGATACAGCTAGATGCTCCGCCTTACAGGCTTTTGGAAGCCGCTCCATTAGTTGGGTTTTTAACCCCTTCGGACTATTAACAGAGGTTCGAGCTCAGACTCCCCCCGGATGGTACGCCCCCTCAGGGGGTCAGCAACCAGGACAGGTTGGCGGGTTGCCAAGCCCTTTGTTCATATCCCTCCCTGGGTGTTCTATTCCCGATCGCTCCGTGCACAGCAGGATCCCAATTGATGTGCGTGGACTGGTCGGGAGTAGACGTAGGGCCGTTGTCCCTCAGGGCCTGCTTTAAATTTATTGGTGCCTACTTTTTGTATGCAGAGTCTGCTCTACCCTCTATATTATGCACTGTGGTCTATGATATTGTGATGGAACATATTTCCAAGTGGCCTTCTTTTGTTTGTTTCTGATGATCATATTCTGTACCGACCTTGGTTGGGGTCCTTTGTTACCTTCTTTTATAATTGTACTGCATCTAATCACAATAAACCTTTTTTAAAAATCAAAAAAAAAAAAAGAATTAAAATGCCCCGGGGTTGTTGTAAATGTGGAGGGTACTGTAATTAAATCATTCATTCAGTTGGAAAAGAAATAGGGTTAATAACAAGAATATTAATTTAAATATGCAAAACTTTGAAGGTGTAATGTCTGTCTCTGTTTGGTGTACAAAGGGAAGGAAAGGGGAGTGGTATGGGGGGGAGGGGGAGGGAAGGAATAAGGGTGGTTTTAGGAGGAGGGGAGAAAGATAGGATGTTGTGATGAAGAGAGACATAAAGAGGGAAATAATGGAAATTTGGTAGGGTGATTTTATTTGTTCTGATACTTATCCTTTGTAGATAGCAAAATTTTAAGGGAACTAAGGCATGGCTAGATTAACCATGAGATTTGGAAAAGATGCATAGGGGGTAATTTACTATAGCGCCGCGGCGCTAATTAGCGCAAATTGCCGCGAATTCGCGCTAATTAGCGCAAATCGCGGCAATTTGCGCTAATTAGCGCTAAAACGGTATTCACTATAGCGCTGGAGAAAAAATACTTACCAAAATCGAATTTACTATAGCTCCCAGAATCCAAATAGCGCCCAAATCCTTACTCTACTAAAAGCTGGAGTTGTGCACATGAAAATAATGTTTAGAGCATGATATAATTGCCTAAATGGTACTGAAATATGCGGTATATTATTTAAAGATAATCTGCTTTTAAACTGTGTGAAAAAGTGATTTCTACACTGAAATATCTTTAAAAGTCTGAGAAGTAAAAAAATGCCCGTTTTTGGACAACTATTTGCAAGCTAAACTGAGCATGCCCAGAGCTAATATAACTCAAATTTTAACTCAAGTGACTTTTTTCACAAGAGTTATAGTAAATACCGAAATGAGAGCTAATTAAAGAGCATGTTTTGGAAGTGAAAATCTGAGCTATTTTAGTCCAATGCAAGTTTTAGCCATTGATTCTAATGATACAATTGTAACTTTCACAAATAAATCCTTTTAATGTTGAGATGAAATGTATCTTTCTCTGAAATAAATTTTCCTTTGCAACAATGTTGCTTCTAATGAAAATATTTTGTTTTTAAAGAAAGCTAGAATGTGGAATGTTTTGATAAAATATATTTTTCTCTGTCACTTTCACTAGTTACTCTCCATCTCACACCAATTTTTACCCAACTCACACAGGTGTCTTTACAAAGCACAAACATTACCATTGCTGATGCAAATTTAAAATTAGTCACATTTTTTTGTGCTTTTTATTATTTCTAAATAATCATAATTTGAGCCCCAAAAATCTGATATGTGTTCCAACATCAGAAATAAAAATGTAATTCCCCAAAATTTGAGGGTAATATCACTATTCTAAACTCACCCCCCAAAAAAACACCAAATATCACAGAATAAATCAAGAAGAATAACTCTTGAGTAATGTAATTCCATCTCCTGTATGTCCAAAGAAATGCAGTATTTATGTGTATTTACGTGTAGGAGGTTTCCACATGCGGCAGCTCCGTGGCTTAGAGGTTAGAACTTTTGCTTAGCATCCCTGAGTGTCTGGGTTCAAATCCCAAACATGCTGCTTCATGTAGAGAATTTGTCTCATCTCCCAGGTCCTAAAACTATGTCTAAATGTTGTATTTATGTGTATTTACGTGTAGGAGGATTCCACATGTGGCAGTTCTGTGGCTTAGAGGTTAGAACTTCTGCTTAGCATCCCTGAGTGTCTGGGTTCAAATCCCAAACATGCTGTTTCATGTAGAGAATTTGTCTCATATCCCAGGTCCTAAAACTATGTCTAAATCTTGTATTTATGTGTAGGAGGGTTCCACCACCACTGTAAATCTTGCCAGATACACAATTTAGCCCAAAGTATTGGGACGCCTGCCTTTACACACACATGAACTTTAATGGCAGCCCAGTCTTAGTCCGTAGGGTTAAAATTTGATTTGGTCCACCCTTTGCAACTAGAACAGCTTCTGGGAAGGCTGGGAAGGCTGTCCACAAGGTTTAGTGTGTCTATGGGAATGTTTGATCATTCTTCCAGAAGTGCATTTGTGAGGCCAGGCACTGATGTTGGATGAGAAGGCCTGGCTCGCAGTCTCTGCTCTAATTCATTCCAAAGGGAGTTCTATCGGGTTGAGGTCAGGACTCTGTGCAGGCCAGTCAAGTTTCTCCACCCCAAACTCACTCATCCATGTCTTTATGGACCTTGCTTTGTGCACTGGTGTGCAGTCATGTTGAAACAGGAAGGGGCCACCCCCAAACTGTTCCCACAAAGTTGGGAGCATGAAATTGTCCAAAATGTCTCAGTATGCTGATGCCTTAAGAGTTCCCTTCACTGGAACTAAGGGGCCAAGCCCAACCCCTGAAAAACAACCCTACACCATAATCCCCCTCCACCAAATGATTTGGACCAGTGCACAAAGCAAGGTCCATAAAGACATAGATGAGTGAGTTCGGGGTGGAGGAACTTGACTGGCCTGGACAGAGTCCTGACCTAAACCCGATAGAACACCTTGGGGATGAATTAGAGCGGAGACTGCAGGCCAGGCCTTCTCATCCAACATTAGTGCCTGACCTCACAAATGCACTTGGAAGAATGGTCAAACATTCCCATAGACACACTCCTAAACCTTGTGGACAGCCTTCCCAGAAGCCTTCCCAGAAGAGTTGAAGCTGTTATAGCTGCAAAGGGTGGGCCAACTCAATATTGAACCCTATGGACTAAGACTGAGATGCCATTACAGTTCATGTGCGTTTAAAGGCAGGCGTCCCAATACTTAGGCCAATATATTGTATATTGCTTGGAGACACGGAACTTGGCTATGGACTTAGGGCTGGTTCACACCACAGAGATGCAGAGAACATGTGTGAGGCTGCCTGGTGGCTAAATGGGCAGCAATTCCATCTAGCAACACTCGGGTTGCTGGTTCAATTCCCCAACATGCTAATGCTTATGTTGAAGACATGCTGGCATTTTATTTGTCTACTGTCAAAATAGTCTCTAATGTAAGAAAGTTTATTTTGGACTTTAGATTGGAAGCTCATTGGAGCCAGGGCCTGATGTTAATGTTTATTAGCACTAATCATACCCAGGGACTTGGACATTTAAAATTGTAGGGTTTACACTGCACAGGTACATATGCTTAGAAAACTGTTGCTTTGTTTATGTGCATGTAAATGGACTTGGATCTTTGGCCTGTAGTTGGAGATTTGATGCACATAGCCAAGGTTGCAAATAGTATTATTTGCTCCTGCCCATCAGGTGAAATAACTTTAGACATACACGAAGAGACAGATTGAAAGATACTGGTGGGCGTGTACTTCTAGTGGGCGTGTACTTCTATTGGGCGTGTACTTCTATTGGGCGTGTGTCAGTTTGCTAACAATACAACCTCTCTTATATAAAGGCCTGCAGTATGGGGGATCGTTTGGTCTGAGAAGGCCAGGTTTTTTGCTGTGATTTGTGGGGGAGAAGGAATGATATTGCGCTGATTGACAAACCCCCAACTAGTGTATTTGCTGAAATTCTTGTGCATTTTTTCAATCAAAAATTGTGTGTGTATTGTTCCTGTCTGACCATGCAAAATCGTTTGGAAGCATCTGCTGACCTTCTACTCTTGGATCTCATTGCTTAATCATGTACACAGAAATACAGCTTCCAGCAGAACATGGTCACCAACAGGGATGAGCCGAACACCCCCCTGTTCGGTTCGCACCAGAACCTGCGAACAGACAAAATGTTCGTGTAAACTTTAGAACCCTATTAAATACAATGGACTCGAACGTTCGAAATCTAAAGTGTTAATTATAAAGGCTAATATGCAAGTTATTGTCCTAAAAAGTGTTTGGGGGCCCGGGTCCTGCCCCAGGGGACATATATAAATGCAAAAAGAAGTTTTAAAAACGGCCGTTTTTTCGGGAGCAGTGATTTTAATAATGCTTAAAATGAAACAATAAAAGTGAAATATTCCTTTAAATTCCGTACCTGGGGGGTGTGTATGATATGCATGTAAAGTGGCGCTTGTTTCCCGTGCTTAGAACTGTCCCTGCAAAAAATGTCATTTTTGAAAGAAAAAAATGCATTTAAAACTGACTCGCGGCTATTAATGAATTGTCGGCTCCCGGCAATACATACAAAAGTCATTGATAAAAAAAAAAAAAAAAGCGTGGGGGTTCCCCAGAATTCAATTACCAGGCCCTTCAGGTCTGGAATGGATATTAAGGGGAACCCTGCCGCAAATTTAAAAAAAAATTGACGTGGGGTTCCCCCAAATATCCATTCCAGGCCCTTCAGATCTGGCATGGATTTTAAGGGGAACTCCACCACCAAATTTTAAAAAAAAAATGGCGTGGAGTCCCCATAAAAATCCATACCAGACCCCTTATCCGAGCACGCAACCTGGCCGGCCGCAGGGGAAAAGGGGGGGACGAGAGAGCGCCCCCCCTCCCTCCTGAACCGTACCAAGCCACATGCCCTCAACATGGGGAGGATGTCCCCATGTTGATGGGGACAAGGGCCTCATCCCCACAACCCTTGCCCGGTGGTTGTGGGGGTCTGCGGGCGGGGGGCTTATCGGAATCTGGAAGACCCCTTTAACAAAGGGGACCCCCAGATCCCGGCCCCCCCTATGTGAATTGGTAAGGGGTACATTGTACCCCTACCATTTCACGAAGAAAGCGTAAGAAAATGTTAAAAAAAACACACAAACACCTTGAAAAAGTCCTTTATTTAAAAAAACTAAAAATAAATAAAAACATTCCAGCGGTGAAATCCAGTGTCCCGCGGCGATCCCGATGTCCAGCGCTGTCCTTCATTGGTTGTGCCTGAGCGGACCTGATGGGGAACTCCCTCTCAGTATTTTAAATGTATAGACCCGCCCCTTCTAAAGTTCCCCATCAGGTCCGCTCAGCGGACCAGATGCGTAACATGAGAAGGGGCGGGTCTATACATGTATTACCAAAGTGAGAGCAGTTCCCCTTCAGGTCCGCCCCCTCGGTATGTCGGACCCGCCTACGTCATTGGCTTGAGCTGGGAACTTCCTTCACTATGTAAATTTAAATTACACAGTGAAGGAAGTTCCCCGCTCAAGCCAATGACGTAGGCGGGTCCGACATACCGAGGGGGCGGACCTGATGGGGAACTGCTCTCACTTTGGTAATACATGTATAGACCCGCCCCTTCTCATGTTCCGCATCAGGTCCGCTGAGCGGACCTGATGGGGAACTTTAGAAGGGGCGGGTCTATACATTTAAAATACTGAGAGGGAGTTCCCCATCAGGTCCGCTCAGGCACAACCAATGAAGGACAGCGCTGGACATCGGGATCGCCGCGGGACACTGGATTTCACCGCTGGAATGTTTTTTTTTTATTTTTTTTAAATAAAGGACTTTTTCAAGGTGTTTGTGTTTTTTTTTTAACATTTTTTTACGCTTTCTTCGTGAAATGGTAGGGGTACAATGTACCCCTTACCAATTCACATAGGGGGGGCCGGGATCTGGGGGTCCCCTTTGTTAAAGGGGTCTTCCAGATTCCGATAAGCCCCCCGCCCGCAGACCCCCACAACCACCGGGCAAGGGTTGTGGGGATGAGGCCCTTGTCCCCATCAACATGGGGACATCCTCCCCATGTTGAGGGCATGTGGCTTGGTACGGTTCAGGAGGGAGGGGGGGCCGCTCTCTCGTCCCCCCCTTTTCCCCTGCGGCCGGCCAGGTTGCGTGCTCGGATAAGGGGTCTGGTATGGATTTTTAGGGGGACTCTACGCCATTTTTTTAAAAAATTTGGGGTGGAGTTCCCCTTAAAATCCATGCCAGATCTGAAGAGCTTGGAATGGATATTTGGGGAAACCCCACGTCAATTTTTTTTTAATTTGCGGCGGGGTTCCCCTTAATATCCATTCCAGACCTGAAGGGCCTGGTAATTGAATTCTGGGGAACCCCCACGCTTTTTTTTTTTTTTTATCAATGACTTTTGTATGTATTGCCGGGAGCCGACAATTCATTAATAGCCGCGAGTCAGTTTTAAATGCATTTTTTTCTTTCAAAAATGACATTTTTTGCAGGGACAGTTCTAAGCACGGGAAACATGCGCCACTTTACATGCATATCATACACACCCCCCAGGTACGAAATTTAAAGGAATATTTCACTTTTATTTTTTCATTTTAAGCATTATTAAAATCACTGCTCCCGAAAAAACGGCCGTTTTTAAAACTTATTTTTGCATTGATACATGTCCCCTGGGGCAGGACCCGGGTCCCCAAACACTTTTTAGGACAATAACTTGCATATAAGCCTTTATAATTAGCACTTTAGATTTCTCCCATAGATTTTTCGAATTTGCCGCGAACACCCCAATTTGTTTGCTGTTCGGCGAACGGGCGAACAGGCAATGTTCGAGTCGAACATGAGTTAGACTCGAACTCGAAGCTCATCCCTAGTCACCAATGTATGTATATGTGGATTGTGGGGTGGGTGTTTTGAACATGTGTCTTTTTTATTATTATGTTGGAATGCTTTGTAAGAATAATGACTTGAGTATGTTTCTATAATCTTGCAGATAAAAATGTGATGTGTTGCCCGTTATACACTAAAAGTAAAGCTGTGTGCACTCTAAGGTTTTGACAAATTTCAGATTGTAAGCTCCTATGAGCAGGGCCCTTAAAATCCAATTGCTAAATGTAGCACCATGTATCCTGTCCAAATTTTTTTGAAGCTAGTAAATGAATGTACCTAATTTTGTTTCTGCTAGCAAAATAAAAGTATGTTATTGAGCTTTGGTGTGTGCGCTTTTTTTTTTTTTTTTTGGCAAAGTGCAAAATCCTTAATATTTTATTTCTATATGAATTTGTGCACCAAAAAATGAATCTCTTTGCCCTTGTTCACATTGATGCTACTTTGAAATCGTGCTACTTCACTTAAGCTAGCGCGATTTTAGGTACTACTTAATAGACATCTGTGTGGCTTCATACACAAATGTCTATTGAAGTCGCACCTGAAATTGGCAAAAGTAGTGCAGGAACTACTTTTGGAAATCGGTGCGGCGCCACAAAATTGGGGTTGCATCGATTGGAACAGTGCCATTGCCACCAATAGTCATGCGATTTGATTTCTGAAAGTGCATGACAAATCGCCCCAATGTAAACCTAGGCTTCAGCACACCTGCAAGTAAATGATAAAGGTGGAATGTTTATATATACCAGCTGTGGAGAATTGCAGGTAATGAATTCAGCTGGAGGATAGACAGTGTTGTATGTGCCAGCTCTGGGTCACATTGGTGCGATTTGACATGTCAGATCGGTGGCAATTGCGCTGTTCTAATTGGTGTGATTTGTATTGATATAAGTGCAGGAACCTGCACAGATTTCTCTGATGTCCCCCCCCCCCCTCCTGCAGTCGGGACTGACATGCGGGAATGAAAATCGTATGAGTTCAGCTGAACGATTTCCTCCCGCTGTCAGTGTAAAGCAGAGCTCAAACCGGGCCTTTTGCCTTTGTAATTCACCTGCTGCTATGGCAGAGACACCATTCCTTTTCAAACTCCCTTAAGTTTACCTTCAAACATCATATGTAGAAATACAGATTTGCATATCTGCAAATAATCAAAAATAATAAATTCTAAGTGTGATTGAGATCAAATTTTCGCAGCTGCAATCAACAGAGCGTGGTTTCACCTCCTGACCCGGAAATGAGTCATTGTAATCACCCGAAAGTGCTTGCTGGTCAGGATCTCCATCTAGCTGGACAGGGCGAGCTCCCTCTTTAGCATAGAGGAAGTGCTGCTAATTTGCCGGGTAAGTGTAGGATATGTACTTGTGCTTACTCAAGGTGGGGGTGGATTTGGTGTGGGTGGGCTTCATTCATTTGTTTGGTATCACTACACATTTGCTTCTGGACCATGTGCACACATCACTACTTCCTGCATTTGTTCTGCCGATGTAAATCAGTAAGGACTATGCAAGTATAAATGAGAGCTCCTTTCTATTAAAATATATATGACTTGATTCACAGTTGGGCGACTTTTCATGACTCTCAATGATAACCATTCATATCTGTGCTACTTTAAGTCAGACCAACTTCAAAGTAGTCCTTGTACTACTTTGGTGTGACTTTCAGGCTCGGTTTCCACTAGTGCAACTTGTCATGCATGTCATACCCTATGATTTCCAATGAGTATGGTTCATATCTGTGCGACATCAAGTCGCAGCGACTTCAAAGTAGTCCCTGCACTACTTTGGACCCACTTTGATACAACTTGAGGTCCATAGACCTCAAGAATATACAGGCATTGCTCCAAGTCGCATCAAAATCGCGGCAAAAAATTGCGGCAAAATCATGCGAATTTAGGGTTGCAATAATGGAAACAGAGCCTCATGTGACTTGAGGTACATAGGGCGCAATATTACACAGGCATTCCCAGAAGTTGGGGCCAAGTTGCAGCGACAAAGTGGCAGCAAATTAGGGTGACTTTCAGGTCGCAGCAGTGTGAAAGAGATTCAAGGATATCTTTGAATTTGGCCCTATTGTCACTTGTGCATCCTGAAAGTGGGGAAAATTCATCCCTGCACTACCTTGGTTTGACTTTGATGCGATTTGAGGTCCATACACCACAAGATAACACAGACATTGCTTCAAGTCATGGAAAAGCTGTGCAATTTTAAGGTCGCACAAGTGCAAATGGGGCTTTATTCAAAGGTGTTATTTAATCTCATTAGGTTACTTTCACACTTATGTGACTTTTCATGCAGCTTTGGACCTCAGAGTCGCATTAAAAGTCCCCCCCCCATGAGTTCCATTCATATCTATGCAACTTCACCCATGTTCACCTAGCTCTGAATTGACATGTCAAATTGCAGGCCAAATCGGCGCCTATTGACGGCAATAGAGCTGTCCGAATTGGTGCGACGCCACACAGATTCCCAAAAGTATTTCCTACACTACTTTGGGCGACTTCAGGAGGCGATTTCTTACCTCCCAACTTTTTGAGATGGGTATAAGGGACAACTATTAGCAAAAGTATGTAGGCATAGTACACACCTCCTAAAACACCTTTTTAAAGGAGAATTATTAAAAATATATATATATATTAGTTAAACCCCCAAGTGCTTTTTTTTTAACAATAATATCCCTTTAGATTGACTTTGAGAATTTACAAACAAAGCAATTTAGAAATTAGATGAAAGGTTTAGCGCTGGGAAACACTTTTTGAAAGATAAAAATTGCATTTTATATCAAACTATACAGATCAGTACAAAATGAGGGACAAATGAGGAGGAAAGAGGGACAGAGGGACTTTGGTCCAAATCAGGGACAGTTGAGACCTATGTGATTTCACTAGACATCTGTGCAGGAAAGTGCACTGATGCCTCTGAAATCGCTCACAAAGTCGGGCTGAGGCCCCTTTCACACTTGAGCGACTTTTCCTGAGACTTTGGTCATCAGAGTTGCATGACAAGTCATACCCCATGATTTTCAATGTGTACCATTTATATCTGTGCAACTTCAAGTCACACCGACTTCAAAGTAGTCCCTGTACTACTTTGGTCCGACTTTGATATGAGTTGACAGGCATTCCCTGGGATCGCAGAAAAAATGCAGACGAAAGTTTACGCGCCTTTCCCTGCGACTCCTGCGTCCATAGACCTCAAGATTACACAGGCATTGCTTAAAGTCGCATCAAAATCGCACAAATTTCAGGTCGCACAAGTGTGAAAGGGGCCTAAGTCACTGTGCTGAGTACTATTATACCTAGAATATAAGGTAGTCCCACCATCAAACACTCAGCAGCATATGCTGAAAAGAGGCGAATGCCTATTAGCCAATGCCACATCAGCATGAGCATGGTTGTTACAATAATATTAAAGTGGTTGTAAACCCACTTAGACAACTTGCATCTATCTGTAGGTGCAAGAAATATCTCCTTAACCTACACACTAGTAGATGTTTGTGCTACGCTCAATAGGCTAGTGGTCAGCACTTCTACCTTGAAAAACTCAGGCTTTGAAGCACTTATGAGTTCAAATCCCACAGAGAGATACTAAAAGATTGTATTGGTGAAAAAAGGCCTATTAGCCAATTAGCCAAAGAAGCATATGCTGAAAATAGGTGAATGCCAATTAGCCAATGCACTTTTATTCAATAATATTATGGTGTGGACTTCCAAACATCACACACTAGCTAACGGGCAGTTTACATTTCTTTGTTTGTTTATTTTAATTTGCTTGTGCAAATAATAAACATAGCTGTTGGATGGTATTTGAACTTGTAACATGAGAGCTGTATAGACATGGGAGGAGACCACTAAGCCATTGTGCTAAGTACAAGACCTGCATAATAGTTTAGTAGGATTAAAGAATGGACATAAATAATTACCGCTTTATAGCCACCTAAATGAAAAAATAAAAACATGAAAAAAAAACAACATACAACAAATAGGTAACCTAATACGTGTAATTTTACATAATAGCAGACATTACTATGTAATAATCCTTCATAACTGCATTTGTTAGCAAAAGAAGGAAAAAAACTAGGAATACTAATTGCAATATACATCAATAGATAGAGCACATCTCATATAAAAATGTTTCTTTCACATACATGGATCATGGTTACAGTGCAGTGCTATATAAAAAACGTAGTGGAAATTGGCATTTGCGCGTACGCGGATTTGCTAATTAGCGCTGATTTCACATTTACTAACACTTGTTTGCTGCTAATAGCGCTCTTTTTCATTTGCAAATTCGCGCATGGAATTTTTAATTGTCAAAAATTGGAGCTATTTTTTGCAATGTGCTCAGTACTTCCTGGAGTTATAGTAAATCAGCCCCATAGTGAGTTTCACAGTCAAATCAGTCCATTGTGTCCTGCTGGTCAGAAACTGGAGAGTTGAAACGGCCTCTCTTTGAAGTAGCTTGTCTGTTTCCATCAGATTCAGGGTGTGATGAATTTGGAGGAGAATTGGAAAGGGTGCGGCGTTGAGGGCTTGCAGATGACTTATTGTAAAGCTGAAGCTTTTGTAGTGTGTTCTTTAGTTCTTTAGTTGATCTACTGGAGTATTTTGTTCCTTGATAGGTGAAGCTAATTGAAAATGGAAATCCCCATTGATACAGGATGTGGTGGTGTTGGAGATTTATGAGCAAAGGTTTCATCTAACGTCGTTTAGCTACTGTTATTGGAGATAAGTCTGCAAATATTTGATACGAATGTCCTTGGAAAGTAAGAGATTCTTTTTGTCTGGATGCAGCCATAATTTGATCTTTAGTGCGGAAGAAATGGAACTTAGAAATTAAGTCGCAAGGGGGGCCATCAGCTTTGCGTGGTGCCAAAGCTCTGTGGATCCTCTCCATTTTCAATCAAACAGGGATCACTCATATTATGTGGAGCCTTTAATTTGACCCTGGACCCTACTATGGACTCCACTACACAGCCCAGATGCCTACCAGCATCTCTACAATATTTTTTTCCATTCCCAGGACCTCTTTGTTAGCTGGCATTGTTTACATGCCTTGGAGAAAGACTTCACCTTTTTCTCTACCAGCTACAACTCCTACTCATGGATCAACTTGTTTTTAGTTGACAAATGGTTACTTAAGTTGATACAGGATTCATCTATGAACGATATTACATGGTCTGACCACACATCTACAACCCTTAACCACTTCCCGCCCAGTCAATAGGAGATTGACGCCCGGGAAGTGGTTGTGTTATCCACACTGGACGTCTATTGACGTCCTGCAGGATAACAGCCGCTGCGGCGATCGGTGGAGCGGTGTGTCAGTCTGACACACCGCTACACTGATCTCGGTAAAGAGCCTCCGGTGGAGGCTTTTTACCACGTGATCTGCCGTGTCCACGATGTAAACAGGAAGAGCCGTTGATCGGCTCTTCCTCACTCGCGTCTGACAGATGGGCACTGACTGGCACCATCATGGCACAACCACAATGTGTGATGCCCAGCAATGCCAGCCACCAGTGTCATCAGTGCCACCTACTAGTGTCCATCAGTGCCACCTATCAGTGCCCATCATCAGTGCCCATCAGTGCCACCTCATCAGTGCCACCTCATTGGTGCCACCTCATCGGTGCCCATCAGTGTCGCCTTATCAGTGCCCGTCAGTGCCGCCTTATCAGTGCCCGTCATTGAAGTAGAAAAGGTACTTATTTACAAAAAAAATTAACAGAAACAAAGAAAAACATAGTTTTTTTCAAAATTTTTGCTCTTTTTTTATTTGTTGTGCAAAAAATAAAAATCGCAGAGGAGATCAAATACCACCGAAAGAAAGCTCTATTTGTGGGAACAAAATTATAAAACATTTGTTTGGGTACAGTGTAGCATGACCGCGCAATTGTCATTCAAATTGTGACAGCGCTGAAAGCTCAAAATTGACTTGGGCAGGAAGGTGTATAAGTGCCTGGTATTGAAGTGGTTAATGTCCTGGACCCTCTGTCACCTAAGCATGTGTCCCTCTGGAGACATAATCCTTACCTGTTTCACCCACCAGAGAATAGAGAAATGCTGGATGCCCATTTGAATCCTGCCCCCCGCCCCCTCTGTGGATTGATGATGTCCTTTCCTGCTAAGGTGTTACATTTGTTGTTTCTGCAAATGTTGTTTTGTCTTTAGTCTTTATTTTATCTTGATGCACTTTTCCAGGTCTTTTCTTGTCCTGATTTTTTCAATGCCTCTGTGACCCTGGACATTTGGGACTCTTGTACCTCTTCACGGGCGGATGCTCCACTGTTTTCCTCCCCCTGGTCTACACCTTATTTACTTTTGAGTTTTTCCTGGACACCTAAGTATAGCAACTACCCTTGATCTGTATTCATGATTGATATTTTTCCCTTAATGTTAAAGGTCTCAATTCTAAGTAGACATCTGGCCTGGAGAGAATTTAGGTGTTCTGCAACTGATATTGTCTTTGCCCAAGAGGCACATTTAGATAAAACTGGCACTGTGTCATTTGCTTCTAAACATTTCTGTCAAATGTACCTTGCCTCCAATCCACTGAAAAAAGCTGGGCTAGCAATTCTCTTTAAGCAGGGTTCTCTTTTTCAACTACATAAAGTTTATACTGATGTTTTGGGTCAATGCATTATCATTACGGGGGACTGGAAAGACACTGCTCTAACTTGGTGCAATTTATACTCTCCCAATGCCAATCAGTCATCTTTTTTATCAAAAGTCTGTAACTAACTTTTTAGGTTTAGTCATACCCTTCTAGTAATTGGCAATGATTTTAATGTGCCATACTCCTCCTGTAGGGATAAGTTGGTTATCACCAATAAAACTCCTCAGCCCTCACTGGAGAGGCAATCGCTACTCTTTTGCCATCTGACCAGAAAATGTGCTCTGTTCGATCACTTTACATACGGCCCATCCAACAGACAATTTGCTTTTACTCCCATCTGCATGAATCCCACTCTTGTATCAATTATTTTATTTCTGAGCGCCCCCACTTTAAAATGATGTGCTCACTCTGACATATCCTATTACCTGGTGGTAAGTGGGGTCCCCCAAAAATCTGTCCTGGAACCAATTCTGTTTAATTTATTACTAAATGATATAGAGGTTGGTATAAATAGCTCAATATCAGTGTTTGCTGAAGATACAAAGCTAAGCAGGGCAATAACTTCACAACAAGATGTGGAAACCTTGCAGGAGATCCTTAATAAAATAAAGGGTAAGCAACAACATGGTGTGTTGCTATGGCAATTTCTATAATGACTTTATTGTAATAATTAGAGTTTAGGTAGTAACAGGATATGTGTACAGAGCCCCTCCCCCTCCATTGATACTGGACATTCTTTGCAGGAAACAGGAAATGGGTGGGAGGGGCCCCTCCCTCCCCCTCCATTGATCAGGAAACAGGAAATGGGTGGGAGGGGCTTGGAAAGGGTTTTTGGAGACACATGTGTTTGGAACAGATGGTGTTGGAGAGGACAAAGAGAGACATGACTGCCTGGAGCTGGAGAGCTTTGAAGAACTTTTGAGATGGACTGAGCAAAGGACCATGGAGGACATCTTGACCCCTAAATTGAGTAATTATTTAGTTTACTTAATGTGTACATGTTGTACATGCTTATATTTGTAGGCATATATTTTGTAAGCTAAGTAAGTTGTGTTGTATTGTGCATCCTAAAGTTGTATGTGCAGATTTTTCCTTGTTTAGTAAAGCATTGATACACTACAGAAGTTTAATCTTCCTTGATTTTATCACAAGAACTTAACAGATAGACGTAAAGCATTACAATGGGGGCTTGTGGCCGTGATTTGTGCTAAAATTTCAACAGAAGCTGACCTGTTTTCTGTGGTGTGTTTTGTTGCTTGTGCTGGGGGGAAAACCATCAGCACTGAGGAATTATAGGGGAACTAACCCTTACCATCAAAGTGGCTAACCATTATATGACCACTGGGAATCACATTCAGTGGTTGAGTTAATGGGCTAACCTACAGGGGAATTAACTGGATATCTGGCAGCTCCCACCTGTGGCAGTGATCAGGGACTATAACTGGATTTTATTGTTTTTCTTGATGTGAATTATTTACTTTTAGAGTATATATAATTTTTGGCACTGGATCATATTGAGTACACATAGCACTTTTAAGGTGCAGTCTGTATGGATTAGGATACAGGAATCTACACGTAACGGGAAAAATTTTTTTTTTTACTTTTTGTCATCACTTTTTTTCATTATTGTTTTTTTCACTTAGTATGTCAATGTGAAATGTATGTAAAGTGTTACACATCTAAAAAGGTATTATACACACCGCTAAAGTAAGAGTAGAAGATAACTAAAAAGGGTAATATTTCATAAGCACATATGTTATAACCCTCACAGGGCACCAAGAGTGTGAGGAACTATATATAAGTTGAGGATCACAATACAAAGCCAATATAGAGATTGGTTTTATTGGCACGCAATTATACACAGTCCTAACCTATCAAAAAATATCCCATAGGGGCCTAGTAGTTGGATGTGCGGAGGGAACACAAATCCAACATAATTCTATTAAATAGGAGGTAGACAGGATTCCCCAGATTACAAGGGAGCGGCTTTAACCCCATAATCTCCAATAAATTTACAACAGTAATTTGTCCAGTGACCGATTACACACAAAGGGGGGGCAGCAGCCTAACAGAGTCCAATTAGCGCGGAACATTATCATAAACATATAGGGAAGGGATAAAGGATGATGAGTTAACAAAATTGAGAAATTTCAGAAAATCCAAGGAAGACCATGCTTTAAAAGATAAAGGATATATCCATGCCGGGTAAAAGGTTGGGTTTTTGAGGAAGGAGAGGAGAGGGTTATGTGGAGATTGCAAATAGTGTTTAAATGTATATGTATCCCAGATGGATAGGTAATGTTTAGTTATTGGATTACTTAGGCCAAGGCGGTTTTTGGAATGAAGCCATAATATATTGGAAATCGATAAAGGGTCACATTCACAAGCCTCTATCGATACCCATAAAGGTATTTCCTGAGTGGCATGATATTTGGCTAAACTAGCTATGTGAGCTGCTCTATAGTAAGTGGCAAAATTAGGTACTCCTAGACCTCCTAAGTTTTTAAGTAAGTATAGTGTTTTGAGAGGTATACACGGTTTTGAAGATCCCCATATAAATTTAGATGTTCTTTTCTGGATAATACGTAAGTAGTGGGTGGGGACTGTTATCGGTAATACTCTAAATAGGTATAGCAGTTTGGGTACTATTGTAATTTTAACTAAATTTATTTTCCCCATCCAAGAAATAGGGAGGTGGGACCAGTTATCCATTAGCTTTGTGATGTGTTTTAGAATGTTAGGGTAGTTAGCTGAGTATAGGTCTGATAAAGAGGCTGTAAGGTGAATCCCTAAAAACGGGATTGACTCTATGGCCCATGTGAAGAATAGTGCTATTTTAGCTGATGTTAATTCTATTGTTGAAAGTGTTATTTAATGCAATACATTTCTTGGGGTTTATCTCTAATCCTAATATGGTAGCAAATTTGTTAAGAATGGGTATTGGATTTGGGCCTGAGACTTGGGGGGATGATAGGAATAGTAAGATATCATATGCAAATAAGCTAAGTTTATGTTGGATTCCACCTAGTTCTATTCCAGTTATAGTTGGATCTAATCTAAGGTATTGGGCTAAGGGTTCTATTAAAAGGGCAAATAGTAAGGGGGAAAGTGGGCAGCCCTGACGTGTGCCTCTCTCTATATTAAAATATTCCAATTTATAGCCTGCGTATTTTACATAAGCTTGGAGTTTGTTATAGAGAGCTGATATCCAACTAGTCAAGTGGGGACCGAATCCCCATTTCTGGAGAGTGTAGTGTAAGTACCAAGGTTACTGAATCAAAGGCTTTTCTAATGTCTAGAGACAGGAAGCATGTAGGAATGCGTCTTTTTTTGGCTATATATGCCAAAAGGATAGCTTGACGTACATTATCGCTTGCTCGCTTCTTTGGCATAAATCCAACTTCGTCGTTGTGTATAATTTTGCCAATTATCTTGTTGAGGCGAGTAGCTATAATTTTTGCTAGGATTTTAATGTCCTGATTTAAGAGGGAGATGGGACGGAAGTTCATGCAGGATGTGTTATCTTATTTGGGTTTGGGGATCATGCAAATGATTGATAGTAATGATTTGCGTCTAAAGGAATAGCCATCTATTAGGGTATTGAATGTGTCCACTAAAATAGGAGAAAGGGTTTCAGAAAATGTTCAGTAGTATAGGGCTGAGAAGCCGTCTGGGCCAGGCCTCTTGTTTATTTTCAGATCTTTTATGGTTTTCAAGACTTCCGCTGTTGTTATGTGTTCTTCAAGCAAGATTTTTTTTGTGTGTGTTAGTTTAGTAAGATTTATTTTAGAGAAGAAGTTATTAGCATCGGTCTGATTAAATTCTTTTGATTCTGAATACAATGATGTTAAATATTTACGGAATTTTTGAACGATTTTAACCACTTAACGACAAAATGGCAAAATGGCACGGACAGGCACAATCACGTACCTGTACGTGCCTGCCTTCGTATGGGTGGGGGGTCCGAGCAGACCCCCCTCCGGTACAGTGAGCGGTCGGTATCACTCCGGGAGTGATCCGTGATGAGGGGGCGGCCATTGGTTTCTAGCCACCCCCTCGCGATCGCTCCTGGCGAATCAAATGCTTCCTCTGCCTGTGTAATGTATACATAGGCAGGAGGAAGTGATGTCATCTCTCCTGCGGCGCTCACATAGACCGGAGCGCCATGGAGAGAAGACATCAAGTAAGTGCACCAACAGCCCACTGACACGTAGGTACACATAGGCACACGATCGCCCCCCCCCCCCAGTCACCCCCAAATCACCCCCCAGCCCCCAGTCACAGTGTCACTGATTGCAGTGATCATTTATTTACTGATCACTGCAAACAGTGACATTTGTAACTGTAAAAGTGTCAGGGCAGTTCGTTTTAGGTCCAGGGTAGCCCCCTAACCCCCCCTAATAAAGGACCACTGTTACTAAGCGATCGTTTTTCTGTCGGTGGTGCCGCTAGGTAGTCAGTTATTTTCTAGGTTCGCCGCCAGGTTTTTATAGCGTCAGGTACCCCCATATATTACCTAATAAAGGTTTAACCCCTTGATCGCCCCCCAGGTAACCCTTTTACCCCCTTTTGCCAGTGTCACTAAGCAATCATTTTTCTGATGGCTGTATTTGTTATGCTGGTGCCGCTAGGTAGTCAGTTATTTTTTTAGTTTCGCTGCCAGGTTTTTATAGCGTCGGGTACCCCTAAATATTTCCTAATAAAGGTTTAACCCCTTGAATGCCCCCCAGGTAACCCTTTCACCCAGTGTCACTAAGCAATCGTTTTTCTGATCGCTGTATTAGTTATGCTGGTGCCGGTAGGTAGTCAGATATTTTTTTAGGTTCGCCGCCAGGTTTTTATAGCGTCAGGTACCCCCATATATTATCTAATAAAGGTTGTAACCCCCTGATTGCCCCTAGAGTTAACCCTTTCACCAGTGATCACTGTATAAGTGTCACTGGTGACACTGGTTAGTCAGTTAGTTATTTCGTTATTTAGGTTCCCCGTCAGGTTTTTATACAGCGTCAGGTACCCCCATATGTTACCTAATAAAGGTTTTAACCCCCTGATTGCCCCTAGTTAACCCTTTCACCAGTGATCACCGTATAAGTGTTACTGGTGACGCTGGTTAGTTAGTTTGCTTTTTATAGTGTCAGGGCACCCGCTGTATATAACCCAATAAAGTTTTAGCCCCCTGATCGCCCGGCGGGTGATATCAATTAGGTTTTAGCGTCAGAGAGGGTCTGCGCCACACCCCAGGAAGCGTCAGGTTTGTGCCAGTAGCGCTAACACCCACGCGTGAAGCATACACCTTCCTTAGTGGTATAGTATCTGAACAGATCAATATCTGATCTGATCAGATCTATACTAGCATCCCCAGCAGTTTAGGGTTCCCAAAAACGCAGTGTTAGTGGGATCAGCCCAGATACCTGCTAGCACCTGCGTTTTGCCCCTCCGTCCAGCCCAGGCCACCCAAGTGCAGTATCGATCGATCACTGTCACTTACAAAATACAACAGACATAAATGCAGGGTTCGCAGAGACAGGCCTGATCCCTGCAACTCCAGTGCTGTAGGAGGTGATTTCACCCCCACAGTTAAAAAAAAGAGCATATATGCCGAAGCATGGGGGCAGCAGGGGCGGAGGAGCGATTTTGCTCCTAATGCCGCGTACATACGGTCGAAATTCCGACTGAGGCTTGCCTGTGGAAAAGTCCGAACCGCGTGTACGCGGCATTACTTTTGCGGGAGGATGCCCCCATGCTTCGGCATATTTAAATGGTGCATGTATGCCCATGATTAGAAGTGGGTGAATGAAGGGAGGTATTCTAATAGTGGGCATACCCACCGATCAATCGCTTTTTTTCATTCAGCCAACAGGCTGCATGAAAAAAAAGATTACAATACATGTCCAACAAGGACCAGAAACGTACTGGTATGTTGCTGGATTTTGAATGGTTATACCAGAATGATGCCTGTGGGTTTAGGTATCATCTTGGTATCATTCTTTTCAGCCAGCGGCTGGCTTTCATGTAAAAGCAATCCAAGTGGCTAATTAGCCTCTGGACTGCTTTTACAAGCAGTGGGAGGGAATGTCGCCCCCGGATATAAAAAGCGCCATTGGGAAATTGGGAAAGCATTTTATCACACCGTACTTGGTGTGGTCAGATGCTTTGAGGGCAGAGGAAAGATCTAGGGTCTAATAGACCCCAGTTTTTTTTTAAAAAGAGTACCTGTCAATACCTATTGCTATCATAGGGGATATTTACATTCCCTGAGATAACAATAAAAATCATTAACAAAAAAATATGGAAGGAACAAAATAAAAAAGCAAAATTAATAAGTAAAAAAAAAAAAAAGCAAGCGTCGGTCTGGCGTCATATGTAAACAGGAATTGCATCATGCATGTGAGGTATCACCGCGAAGGTCAGATCGAGGGCAGTAATTTTAGTAGTAGACCTCCTCTGTAAATCTAATGTGGTAACCTGTAAAGGCTTTTAAAGGCTTTTAAAAATGTATGTAGTTTGTCGCGTCTGCGCGTTCGTGCGAAATTTTAAAGCATGTTGTGTATGGTATCCATGTACTCGGCCTAAGATCATCTTTTTTATTTTATTAAACATTTTGGCAATATAGTGTGTTTTAGTGCATTAAAATTTAAAAAAGTGTATTTTTTCCCCAAAAAATTAGTTTGAAAAATCGCTGCGCAAATACTGTTGGGAAAAAAAATGCAACACCCACCATTTTAATCTGTAGGACCTTTGCTTTAAAAAAATATATAATGTTTGGGGGTTCAATGTAATTTTCTTGCAAAAAAAAAAATGTTTTCATGTAAACAAAAAGTGTCAGAAAGGGCTTTGTCTTCAAGTGGTTAGAAGAGTGGATGATGTGTGACATAAGCTTCCTAATGTTATGTATAAAATGCCAGGACAGTTCAAAACCCCCCCAAATGACCCCATTTTGGAAAGTAGACACCCCAAGCTATTTGCTGAGAGGCATGTCGAGTCCATGGAATATTTTATATGTTGACACAAGTTGCGGAAAAAATATATATATATTTTTTTTGCACAAAGTTGTCCCTAAATGATATATTGCTCAAACATGCCATGGGCATATGTGAAATTACACCCCAAAATACATTCTGTTGCTTCTCCTGAGTACGGGGATACCACATGTGTGAGACTTTTTGGGAGCCTAGCCGAGTACAGGACCCCAAAAACCAAGCACCGCCTTCAGGCTTTCTAAGGGTGTCAATTTTTGATTTCACTCCTCACTGCCTATCACAGTTTCGGAGGCCATGGAATGCCCAGATGGCACAACCCCCCCCCCCCCAAATGACCCCATTTTGGAAAGTAGACACCCAAGCTATTTGCTGAGAGGTATGGTGAGTATTTTGCAGATCTCGCTTTTTGTCACAAAGTTTTGAAAATTGAAAAAAGAAAAAAAAAATTCTTTCTTCATTTTCAAAAACAAATGAGAGCTGTAAAATACTCACCATGCCTCTCAGCAAATAGCTTGGGATGTCTACTTTCCAAAATGGGGTCATTTGGGGAGGTTTGTGCTATTTTGGCATTTTATGGCCTTCAAAACTCTGATAGGTAGTGAGGAGTGAAATCAAAAATTTGCGCCCTTAGAAATCCTGAAGGCGGTGCTTGGTATTCGGGTTCCCGTACGCGGCTAGGCTCCTAAAAAGTCCCAAACATGTGGTATCCCCGTACTCAGGAGAAGCAGCAAAATGTATTTTGGGGTGCAATTCCACATATAACCATGGCATGTGTGAGCAATATATAATTTAGTGACAACTTTTTGAATTTTATTATTTTTTTGTCATTATTCAATCACTTGAGATGAAAAAAAATATTAAATGGGCTCAACATGCCTCTCAGCAATTTCCTTGGGGTGTCTTCTTTTCAAAATGGGGTCATTTGGGGGGGGGGGGGTTGTACTGACCTGCCATTTTAGCACCTCAAGAAATGAGATAAGCAGTCATAAATTAAAAGCTGTGTAAATTCCAGAAAATGTACCCTAGTTTGTAGACACTATAACTTTTGCGCAAACCAATAAATATACTCTCATTGACATTTTTTTTACTAAAGACATGTGGCTGAATAGATTTTGGCCTAAATGTATGACTAATGTATGACTAAAATTGAGTTTTTATATATTTTTTTACATTTTTATTGTTATAGTTAACAAGCTTACAAATATCAATTGAATGTAAGTGGTAAGAAGGTTCCAGGGGATGTGCCCCCGGAAAAGTATAGAGAAGTACATTCCAAGTGAATATGTTATATAATACTAATGTAACAGGCAAATAACGTGAGTGGACTGTTTTACCATCCCGCCGAAGCTTGGTTTCATGGCATCACTTCACGGGTCAGTCCTCCGGACCAGCAAGGTCCCCCCCACCTCCGGCACCCCTAAAGGTATCATGCTGTGCCAGAGGCAAGGTCCCCCCGCCACCTCCAGAGCCCCGACCCAATCACGACTAGCCAGATGGGATGTAATGAGTAGATGCCTGGTCTATTATATCATCAGACCTACAGTCCTAAGACATCTGAAAACTCAACAGAATCTCAAAAGAGATAGAACAACCTGTTTGTATAAAGGAGATAGAGAAAGAAGATATAGAAGGAAATGGGAAGAAGGAGAGAGTAGGTGAGGGAGGGGAAGGTGTGTGGGGAAGATGAGTGTCTAATACGAGGCTTAGGGATGGTGTACAACCATGGGAATACCGGGAATAATGGAGATTCCGATAAATTGGGCCCAGGGTTCCCATATCTTTTGGAATTTGGTGGAGGAATCTGTCAGGATGCTGGAAAGCTTTTCTTGTGTCATAATCCAGGATATTTTTCGTTTGACAGCTTGGAAGGATGGTTTTGGACGTTTCCATGCTTTAGCAATCGAAATTTTAGTTCCGAGTAGCATAAAATTGATTAAGGATTGTGTAGCCTTAGGAATTTGTGGGATATGTCCATTTAGTATGGCAACCTCTGGAGATCTAGGGACGTGGCAACCTGTCACTTTGTATATTATGTTGAAGATCAGTCTCCAAAATGTGCGAATCTTAGGGCATTCCCACCAAATGTGGGCCATGGATCCCCTCAGCTGACAGCCTCTGAAGCATAGGGGATCAGAGGAAGGGTAAATGTTTGCTAGCCTGGTAGGGGTAAGATACCATCTGGTCAAAATTTTTATGCTAGCCTCCATTAGGGAGATATTTCGGATCCCCTTGCAGGATTTGGTGAAAGCTGTTTGCCAGATCTCCAGCTCAAAGCTGCATTGGAAGTCTGCCTCCCACGCTACCATATAGGAGGTTTTTTCCTTCGGGCAAGTGAGTGCTGAGTAAACCACTGAGATACCACCCCTCTGCTCCATGGCCTGTCCACACCATATCTCGTAAGCCGTGAATTTGGGAGGTAAGGGTTTGTCCGTCCATAGTTTGTGAAGGAAGTGGGAAATTTGTCTAAAGCGGAATCTTTCCGAGACCGGGAGCTCTAAATTGTTGACACAATAGTCGAGAGAAATGGGTCCGCTGGAGGTAAAATAGTGCCCTATCCGGTATAGCCCCTTGTCCAGCCACCACTTGAACTCCTTAATGTTTAAACCAGGTGGGAAATCAGGGTTGTGAAATAGGTGTGCTAGAGGACGTCCTGGGGAGACTAAAGATGGATTGTTCCTTAGGGTGTCCCATAGGGTGTATGAGTGAGATAAAACAGGTGAGAGTATAGGAGGGCGGTTCTTCGGAGGGCACCAGAGGAGGTAGTCTAGAGTGAAGGCAGGAGTGGCCTGTCTTTCAATTGTCACCCAATCTGGTTTTTCATACCTAGAATAAATTGTGGAGAGCTGGGCCAGTCTAGCTGCAATAAAGTATTTGTAAAGGTTAGGAAGGCCCAGGCCTCCCTTACGTCTATGTATAAAGAGAGTACTCTGAGGTATGCGATATCCCGATTTTCCCCATGTGAATTTCAATATTTTACTCTGAAGGGATCGAAGGTGATCCTTTCTAATTGGGATGGGAAGGGCACGGAAGAAATAGAGGATCCTCGGGAGCAAGGTCATTTTAATTGAGTTGATTCTACCCAACCATGAGAGTCCATGTTTGGACCAGAGTTGGAGATCTGCCTCCAATCTCTTATATAGTGGGGGATAATTGTGGTTGTAAAGGGTTTCCATTTTAGCCGTGAGCGAGATGCCTAAGTAACTAATTGAGACATCATTCCAGGCAAACTTGAAGGACTGTTTCAGGAGTGACACCGTCTGGGGAGGAAGGGAAATATTGAGGGCTCGTGATTTGGAGTAGTTGACTTCAAGGCCCGAAATCTTAGCAAAGTCTTCCAGTATGTGATAAAGGTTAGGTAAAGAAGTGAGGGGGGAGGTGAGGAACAGCAAGACGTCATCCGCGAACAGGCCACACTTGTGGATCTGGTCTCCACAGGTGACCCCTTTGATGTCAGGGTTCTGCCGGATAGCGATGGCTAGGGTTTCTATCGCTATTGCGAATAGTAGTGGGGACAGTGGACATCCCTGTCTAGTACCCCTAGCTATGTCCATAGGTTTGGAGTAGTACCCCTGTAATCTTATGAGAGCCTGCGGATGGGAGTAAAGGGCCCGCAAAAGTCCCCGAAAGCTTTCCCCGAACCCCCAGCGTTCCAAAAGGGAGAATATGTAAGGCCAGGAAACTGTGTCAAAAGCCTTCTGCAGGTCCAGTGATAGAATGAAACCCTGTTGTTTATTCCCCCCTGTCCAATTTGTTTGTAAGATCAAAATCAGGTCTATTGCCCGTCGGATCTGGTCGGGGCCTTGTCTACCGGGTAAGAATCCGACTTGGTCTTTATGTATGTAGCGGCTGAGGAAAGAAGACAGTCTATTCGCTAAAATTTTGGTGAGAATTTTTAGGTCATTGTTTATTAGGGATATTGGGCGATAATTGCTGACATCTTCATGATTTTTATCTGGCTTGGGGATAATTGTGATGTATGCCGTATTGAGATGAACATCCAGGGGATCGCCCTTAGTTTTCGAGTTGAAAAATTTGATCAGATGAGGTGTCAGAACGTCTGAGAAGGTTTTATAATAAGTAACGGACAAGCCATCCGGGCCTGGGGCTGATCCCTGTTTCAGGTTCTTAATGACCTCTGTCACCTCCTCCTCAGAGATGGGGGAGTCCATCCTATCCTTATGGGCAGCTGTCAGGGAAGGGATGGGGAGGTTTTCAATAAATCTGGAGATCGAGTCTGCGGTGGATTGATCGGTAGTGCTGTAAAGTTTCAAGTAGAAACCTTGGAAGGCGTCCAATATCTTTGTAGGATTAGATGTTGGAGGTTGTCCTGCTGTTCTAATTTTGGGCATATTGAGGAGCCGAGGGCGTGGGGAAAGTTTATTGGCTAGAAGAGGGCCAAATTTGTCTGCTTGAGCGTAGAATTTATGATCCCTCCATCTAATGGATTTTTCGGCCTTTCCTGTGAGTGCAAGATTGAGGGCCAGTCTAGCATTATCAATTAGTCCCATCGGGAATTTGGAAGGGTTCTTTTTGTGCAGTGCTTTAAGGGTCGTGTATTCCTTATCTAGGCGTTCTACATCGGCCCTCCTTTCCCTGTGAATTTGGGAGGAGATCTGAATGAGTCTTCCCCTTATGAAGGTTTTATGTGCCGCCCAGAGAATTTCTGCGGAGGTATCCTCAGTGCTATTTAGAGAAAAGTACTCTTTAAGGGCTTTACTCAGTTCTGCTACTCTGATAGGATCAGAGAGCAAAGACTCATTTAGTCTCCAGTGTCCCCGTGTCCCTCCCCGGGTCCCGATACAAAGAGATATGATCACTAAAGAGTGGTCCGAGAGTGCAGAGTCCCTGATATGTGCCTTTAGAACCATGGGTAGAAGGGAAGAAGGAGTAAGGATGTGGTCAATCCGTGTATACTTATTGTGAGGGTGTGAGAAGTGGGTGTAATCCCTCTTGGATGGGTTGAGTTCTCTCCATGTGTCCACTAGCCCGCTCTCGTTAAAAATCTTTGCTATTTTAAGGCTCTCTTTTGTTGGGCGAACCAATTGGGATCTCGGCGGTTTGGACTTGTCAAGCCCCTGGTCGAAGGCGACATTTGAGTCACCTCCAAAAACAATCGTTCCTTCAAGTTTAGAGGAGAGAGTGTTCAGTAGGGTGTTGAAAAATTTGGCCTGTCCTCTATTGGGAGTGTAGTATGAGACTAGGGAGTAAATATGGTCACCCAGTGTGCCTTTCACTAGGATAAACTGGCCTTCAGGGTCTACAAAATCAGAGATTTTTACAAACTTGCAGGATTTGGAGAATAAAATAGCCACCCCTTTGGTCTTGTTATCAGCACTGGCCAGAAAGAACTGTGGGAAGTGTGAGTGGAGGTACTTGGGGCTATACCGGGCGGGGAAATGAGTTTCTTGTAGCATAAGTATGTCTAGCTTGAGCGACTTATAGTAATCAAGCACCTTTCTCCGCTTAATCGGTGAGCTGAGGCCCTGGACATTGTGTGAGGCTATAAGAATTTTAGCGTCAGGACCGTTAGACATGGAGCAAAAGAGGCATACTGCAGCCTGATCCACCCTCACTCACCCTACAGAGTCTTGGGGCAAAAGTGGTGTCCTCAGCGTAGCCAGCATGTGAGGTCAAGATCTGAAAGCCCAGTTCCCAGTAATTGAGTTGCGGACCTGAAAAAGATTCTTGTATTAGGCACGTTTGCAATGATACGGATAGGCGGGTTAAGGAGGGGGGAAGACAGAAAAGAATAGAAAAAAAAAGCTCTCCAAGAAGTGAAGAACGGAATTCAAGGGGGGAGCGAATCCTTGGATTCAGTGAACAAAGCAAAAAACGTGTCTGTCCCAATAGGGCCCAGACTACCCAGCCCCCGGAGACCATCAGGTGTCCAAAGGTTGGGTGGAGGCGCAAGTGTTCCAACCCGGAACAGGGCACCCTAATTAAAAGTGTCTTGCAAATAATCAAAGTGTTGCACAGCCTAGTATGGGTTTGGATAGTGTGGAATATCACATCACCGCTGTTCCCCTGAATAATCTCCCCAAACATGGAGCAGGGGGGCCACCCAGGGGCCAACAAAATACTATGTCCCCTGGTGCTAGTTGGAAGTCAATCTTCTCCTCCCTCTCACTTCCCCCCACACATCGTCCATAAGTGGAACAAAACAGAGTCCCTGCTGTATCTTGCAGAAGATAACCCTTCGGGGAGCGGGATAAATTATGCGAGGATGGTCGGGTTGACCCGAACTGAGAAAAAGACTCAGAAAAATCTTCTGGTCAACTCCAGAGATTGGAACAGAAAACAATAAACAGTAAATTCAATCAATAAGCGACGGAGAAACCAGAGTCTCGTATCTCGGGCTGGAAAGAGTCCAAAACGGCGTGGTCAAAAAGTCCCTGGGCCGAACTCTGGGTCCGGCAAAAGGAGAGATCAGTTCCAGATGGTAATTGTTTCAGGTGGGTCCATTATCTTTAACCTTCTTTGCTTTGCCTTTGGTCCACATGGGGGATTGAGGGCTGGTAGGGACTGGTCTTTTGTTAGAGCCATGTCCGGAGTTGGAGGTGTCCATTTCCGCCTCTTGGGAAATGATCTTCAGGTGTAGGAGTAATTTTTCTCCTTCCGGCAGGGAGGAAAAAGCATATTTCCCTTTTTCCGTGAACTTAACCGCAAAAGGGAAGGCCCACCTGTATTTAATGTCCCTCTGGGAAAGAGCGTGGAGCAGCGGTTTCAGAGCCCTCCTCCTCTGTATCGTGGATGGGGAGAGGTCTGCAAAAACTTGCACCTGGTGGCCCTGGCACATTACCACCTGTGCAAATCTAGCCTGTCTCATTACTTCCTCTTTTACAGAGTAATGGTGGGGCTTGGCGATGATATCCCTTGGGGTGCCATCCTTTCTGGGGGGCCCAAGAGCCCTATGGGCTCTGTCGAGCTCAAGGCGGTGGGGAGGAATATTAGGGACCAGACTTTTAATTAAGTCCTGCACTGCTTCCTGCACATTCAATATGGTTTCCGGGAGACCCCTGATCCTAACATTGTACCTCCTAGACCTATTCTCCAGGTCATCGATGCGGGACATGGTCAGATCAAGTTGGTCCTGTACCGTGTATATATACTTAGAGTTCTGGTTCTTCACGGCTATTGTTTCCTCCAGTTTGTTTTCGATTATGTCAATCCTAGTACCCAAATTGTGGAAATCTGCCTTTAAGTCTCCCGTTATTTTTGCGGCCGTCTGAGCCAGGCCTCTGTCTAGGAGAGTTGAGAATTTGTGGTAGAGGGTCTCCATCAGATAAGCAGGGTCCTGTGTATGTGGGCTGTGGTGATTATATCCTGGCTGCAGTACTGTATTATGCCCCATAGGTGAGGGGGATAAGTCTGCCATTGTACGTTCCAGCAGGGACACTGTGGAAGCTGGGGAAGGGGTGGAGGCTGGCAGGAGCTCCATCTGCTTTGCTGGGGTGAGGTGAGGTGGGATGTGGGGTGGCTCTGACCTGTAGTCCGCGCCACCCGCCATACTGAGATCCTGCATCTGAGGTGATGCTGCAGCGGCCATCTTAGCCGCGATCTCCGCTCCTGCTCCTGCCTTCTCCATCAGTGGCCGCAAATCCCGCTTTACCGCGGAACGGCTCATACAGGGACGTGCCCGGGAATGTAGGGGGTAATCCCGCGGCGATATGGAGTGTCCTGGGCCGATGTGCAGAGTGCTGTGGGTGCTGCTGTTGTGGATTGTAGCGGAGCTCTCAGCTCAGGCGGCCATCTCCAGAGCCCCGCGCATGCGCTCTCCTATTTCGATTTTTCTTATAACAAAAAGTAGAAAATATTCAGTTTATATCGCAAAAAAAAAACAACGCAGAGGCAATCAAATACCATTAAAATAAAGCTCTATTTTTGGGAAGAAAAGGACGCAAATTTCGTTTGGGTACAACATTGCATGTCCGCACAATTTCCAGTTAAAGCAGCGCAGTGCCAAATTGTAAAATCAGCTCTGGTCTTTATGCTGCGTATTGGTCCGGGGCTTAAGTGGTTAAGAGGGTTACTTGTGTAAGTGTTGTTTGATAGTTTTATGTCGTATTGGGTTGGATTGTCTGTCAATGGATTTCAGTGCTCATGCCAGGAGGGTATTAGGTTTATTTGATTTAATGTAAAACACGTGTTTTGATCTGCGTAGTGTCTTATCTGCTGATTCTGTTAGGAATAAATCATATTCCAATCAGTTTTTTTCCAAATGTGCTTTTGATGTTGGGCTAGGATTGCTTTGGAAAGAGGTAAAGGCATTATTAAAATTGGTTTCTAATTTACGTGCTAGAATATTACGTTCTCTTTTGATCAGTGCCATTTGTCTTTGGATCAATCCACGCATCACAGGCTTGTGCGCTTCCCATAAGGTAAGCGGAGATATGTCAGGATTAGTGTTATATTCTAGATAATCCTTTATACCTTGTTCAATTATTTGGCTATAGGAGTGGATCACGAGTATGATGTCAGGGAGATACCACGTTGAGTCGTGAGCTTTAGGGATGGTAGAGGATAAAGTGGTGAAAACTGCGTTGTGGTCCGACCAGGGGATGGGGATTATGCTAGATGCATGTACTTCAGGTATCATAAACTAAATGCAAAGAAATCCTGCAAGGCACCACTCCTAAATGCTTCAAAACACGTCTCATAAATCGTGCCAAACTAATAAATAAACAAAAATGCAGCGCTACTAAAAATGTGGTACACACACCACCGTGAAAAATAGAGAATACTGGTATATAGCATTCAGTGTGATCAATATAAATAATGTAGAAACCTAAGTTAAAAATAAGTGAAAAATAAATACATGCATATGTCAATAGAGAAATATATATATTCACAACACACTATAAGTGCTCAGGTGCAAAAACATTGTATGAATATAATAATAATCATAAACAAAAGTGCATAACAGTGGGATCCAATAAATCCTATAAAAGATAATAACACACAAGTCCATATATGAATAATCCAGCTGAAAAGTGCTTCAGTGCATAAAGTTATAAGTGACAGCGTTCCAGGGAATGATGCTTAATACAGTTCATAGGTATCTCACGGCCCAGTGAGTGATCCAGAAAACATGCCAAGGTGCAATCACACAGGTGCTCCCCTATGGTAGTGGACGCTCACCTTAGAGCGTGCGACTTTGCAACTAAGCTCAGTCTAAGCACGCTTATGAACCACACCTGGGTTCTATTGGTCAATCATGGGTTCCTGGGCTCTTCAATAGGTGTCTCCAAATGATATAAAAATAAAAGAAACTATATATCGTTTTGCAACTTTTATTAAAAAAGAGAAATCTCCTGCCGGGGTACTTACACAGAACAGGTGCGCTAGTGCACCACTCTATGAAAGGCACATACGATATAGGTACCGGGATAATGTATACGTCCTCCTCAGCCATAAACTGACTCTCCTGCCATCATGTCCCCTCCCCAACGCGTGTCGATACAGGGGGTGTCATATCTTCTTCAGGGGGAAATTTGATTGGACGGTAAATATGTCAATGTTATATATCACGTCAGCGGCCATTAATATATATTAATACATCAGCTGTTTGCCCACAATGGTATCCAAATAGCTCTCCTCTATACATTACATGCATTGTAGAGCATTAACAATAACTAGAGTGTCCGCGGTCTCCGGCAAAATTGCCGCCGACGTGATATATAAGATTGACATATTCACCGTCCAATCAAATTTCCCCCTGAAGAAGATACGAAACAAAAAGAAGATAGCCCTAGGGACTTTAAGTGAGGTGGGAGAGAGATAAGGTGCATGCTCACACATATTGAAGTAAAAAAGTATTTATTATACACAATGCTATATGACCAAAGTGGAGACAGCAATAAATGTGCGTCACCCGGCATGGTGGCCGAGGTTCATAAACATGGTAGAAATAAATGTTGATACATTGCAAAAATTGTACATCCATAGAACAACAATGCAAATGATTAAGATGTTTATACTCATAAAGCAAAAATGTGTGTGGTTGTGACAACTCAGCCAGGGAATGCATGCACACAGTTGTAGAAATTCATGTATAAAAGTATAAATATTGGGATAGTGTGTGGGCATATAGCCGGAAACATTGATCCTCAACATCACCAGATAGACAAACGCATCCTGGGTGCCCTACGCGTTTCGCGAGACTACGCTCGCTTCCTCAGGGGCAGATGCATGATTGTTGTATCAATGTGCTGTGCTGAGATGCCTGTCGCTGTGTGCAAAGATGGCGGCAAATAAATATCCAGGTCGGGAGCTGAGGGGGCGAGGTAAGTGGACATCGCAGCGGAGAGATCTCCAGGTAAGCAGCAAGGTCTGCGTGGAGGTGCCTGGCCAGCGGTCAGTGTGGCCCAAGAATGTATCTTGTTGGAAAGGGTAAGTCCAGACATGGAAGGAGCACTCCCAGCAAGAGTGTGACCACTGAATCAGGCTGCCAGTTTGCAAATTGCAAGTTCCCCATCAGGTCCGCTCAGCCAATGACGTAGACGGGGTCTGACATACGAGTGGGCGGACCTGATGGGGAACTTCATCCACAGTTTAATACATGAATAGACCCGCCCCTTCTCACGTTCCGCATGAGGTCCTCAGCCTTACACCTACGTCATTGGCTGAGCGGACCTGATGGGGAACTTTAGAAGGGGCGGGTCTATTCATTCAATACACTGCTGAGGAAGTTCCCCATCAGGTCCGCTCAGGCTCAGCCACTGGATTTCATCGCTGGAATGTGTTTTTTTTATTTATTTTTTTATAAAGGACTTTCCCAATGGTGTCTGTGTATTTTTTTTTACAATTTTTTACACTTTCTTTGTGAAATGGTAGGGGTACAATGTACCCCATTACCAATTCACATGGGGGGGCCGGGATCTGGGGTCACCTTTGTTAAAGGGGTCTTCCAGATTCCGATAAGCCCCCCGCCCGCAGACCCCCACAACCACCGGGCAAGGGTTGTGGGGAAGAGGCCCTTGTCCCCATCAACATGGGGACATCCTCCCCATGTTGAGGGCATGTGGCCTGGTATGGTTCAGGAGGGGGGGGCGCTCTCTCGTCCCCCCTCTTTTCCTGCGGCCTGCCAGGTTGCGTGCTCGGATAAAGGGTCTGGTCTGGATTTTTGAGGGTACTCCACGCCATTTTTTTTAAAATTTGCGGCAGGGTTCCCCTTAATATCCATACCAGACCTGAACGGCCTGGTAATTGAATTTGGGGGAACCCCCACGCTTTTTTTTTTTTTATCAATTACTTTTCTATGTATTGCCAGGAGCCGACAATTCATTAATAGCGAGTGAGTTTTAAATGACTTTTTTTCCTTCAGATATGACACTTTGTGCAGGGACAGTTCTAAGCACGGGAAACAAGCGTGAATAGTCCTCAGAAGTTCGGGTCCCCATTGACTTCAATGGGGTTCGGGTTCGGGGTCAAGTTCGGGTCAAGTTTGGTCCCGAACTCTAACTTTTTACCGAAGTTCGGCCGAACCCGTCGAACCCGAACATCCAGGTGTCCGCTCAACTCTACTTCCTGTACCTCTTCTGCTGAGAAGGGGACCTCCGGCATATTATTATTATTTTTTATTTTTTTTATGTTATTTTAAGTTATTTCCCTATCCACATTTGTTTGCAGAGCACTTGCCATGCTCTTAACAACATTTTGCTGCCATTTGCAGCCCTCTAGCCCTTTCCATTACCTTTTTAGAGCCATTTTAGTCCTCAAAAGTTCGGGTCCCCATTGACTTCAATGGGGTTCGGGTTCGGGGTCAAGTTTGGTCCCGAACTCGAACTTTTTTCCCAAGTTCGGCCGAACCCGTCGAACCCGAACATCCAGGTGTCCGCTCAACTCTACTGACCACAAAAACCTTCTGTACCTTTAGACAGCCAAACATCTGAATTCACATAAAGCACAGTAGGCTCTTTTCTTTTGCCCCGCTTCAACTTTATTCTTCCTTATGTTCCAGGACACAGGAACAAACAAGCTGATGCTCTATCTCGACAATTTGAAACTTTTGAAACTGATCAGCCCACTGAACAGTACATAATACCACCTCACACGATTGTGGCACAGCTCTCTGCAGCCCTTTCACAACAGTTACAGGAGATCCAGAGTCATATTCCCCGAGGTCAAAAAGAACCATCTGGTCGTCTGTTTGTACCCCGTAGTCTCAGAAAGGCGGTTCTTCTTTGGGCTCATGATGGGGTGTTGTCTGGTCACCCTGATGTCACAATCACTTTAAAAACTTTAGCGCACCATGTCATAGTGCCCTTCATTCCACACCTTTTTATGCAGCTCTAGGCTATCTTCCACTCATTTTTCCTGCAGTCTTCTTCTGGCGTACCGGCAGCAGACCTACGAGTATAGGAAATCCTACTACACTAGAGGAAAATTTGCCTGCTTCTACAAAAAGGAGAAGGCAAATATAAACACTACTCTGTTAAACGAAGGCGCCATATACCTCCATATGCAGTGAGAGACAATGTATGGCTGACTGCCAAACATGTGAGACTAAATAAAACTTCTTCTAAGTTGAGCCCATGATTTATCGGTCGCTATAGGATCATTTCTCATTTTGGACTAGCCTTTTATTGTCTAAAATTGCCACCTTCTTTCCGGATACATCCAGTTTTCCACGTTTCTCTACTAAACATGGCAATCTTTAACTGGTACTCAAGACCTCAACAACTACCTCCTCCTCTTCTCGTGGATGGGCAGCATGGGTACGAGGTATCTAAAGTAGTGGATTCAGGAAGACAGGGGCTGAGGTGTACATTACCTAGTGAACTGGAAGGAATACCCTGTGGCTGATAGATCTTGGGTTCATGCTAGAGATCTACATGCTCCTGCCCTCATTCGGGACTTTCATGCCACTTTTCCCACAAAGCCTTGCTAGGCCCCCAGAGGAGTCCATGGGAGGCGGGCAGCTGACATGTGCCTGGGATTGAACTTGGGTCCTTCGGTCTTTGGGCTGTGGCTCTGTTCGCTCTGCCACTGTGCAACCAGAGCCTTGTAGTATACACCTTGCATAGTAGCTCTGCTCCTAATACTCTCTAACCCCACCTGTCTCCCATATGCAATCAATCCACAATTATATAAGCTTAAATTGCAGGACTTCCTGTGGACTGTACTCATTTTTAGATTTGTTTCCCTGGATGTGTGATATACTGCTTATCTACTGAACTTCTGGGCTTTGACCTTTGGCTGTTTCCTGGATTACTGTATTTGCCTGATGATTTGCATTACTCTGCCAGTCTGTGTATGACCTTACCTGTCCCCGACCATGCTTCTGGATCCTGACTTTGTACCGTGCTGTCAAGACTTGTTGCTGACCCGGCCTGCTTAACTATGCTAACGCCTCAACCCCCAGTCAAAGCTCCACTGTGAACCAAACCTTTCAACAGGTATCTTACATGTTTGGATTGTCCAATCATTGGCGAAACACTCATTAGGATTGGCACCTCATCCCATGTTTTACCTTTTTGCCACTTCTCTTTATATTTATAATTTATTTATCGGAGGCCGCATCCAACAATGTGGGATCGCATTTAATATACAGGACACGGTTGTCATTGGCTATAGTGGGTTTGTCCCATTTTCCATATTGGACTGCTGGGTTTATAATTATTTCTAAGCCAGCTATTTGACTTAGTTATATATATATATGGAGACTATTGTCTACTATGTTCCACTTTGATATGTAACTAATGTTAAAAGGAATTTTTTTTTTAAATGTAAAAAATAAATAGTTAAAAAACAAATATTTATTTATAAGAATATTGCTTAAACGCAACATATGTCTCACATATACCCTGTTATTTAAATTGCTTAACCAATGTAACCTTCAGACTCCGTGTGCCTATTTTTGGAGGACATAGGCACACCATGCTATTTATATTCATATTTATGTTTAAACAAACTGAAAATAATGTGGTTTCTTTTAGTGGCTTCCACAACTTCCATCTGTGTTTTTCTGCAAGCAGACAGCCCCTCAATATCTGCAAGTGAACATACTCCTGTTCACTTGACCCTACGTAAGTCACTCTTATCTACTGCAATTATTCATACATTTCATATTAGACTGACTTTTTCCGTTCTGTATGGTTTGCTTAATTGCTCACCATCCTTTTTACAATTTATAATTTATTTCTACCTCATCCCTTTCTCTGCACCCATCTTCCTTTTTTCCTTTTCTTTTTCCTCTTTCTTATCCCTGTTTTTTGTTTTAGGCATCCAGCCGGTCTCCTATCTAGTGTCCACTGTGGTCACATATCCGCATTTTTCTATATGGGGTGACCGTTGCTCTCGATCCTGCGTTTTCTGGTGTTCCGCTGCAGACAATACAGGTGGCAGGGTAAGTAGCATTGGGAGGGGTCCAGCATTGCAACATGACCCTGTTTATACCTAATTTGTTCAAATATAACATACAATGTATTTCAATGTGTAACTGTATATATTTTTCTTCCCTTTTTTTCTTCCGTATAGTCATACTTGACAAATATGGATGGTCATCGCAAACCCCTGAGGAAGCTGTTTTAAGTGAAACATGTTGGTTTTCTATGCGATCTTATGTTCATCCAAACGCTATGTATTATGACCACCACTTGTGTATGACACTGTATATGTACTAAAAAATCCAGGATTGGTTTTATACATTTTATACCTTTTTGTCTAAATGTGTATTAACCACTTAAGCCCCGGACCATTTCGGGCCATTAGGACCAGGCCTGTTTTTGGGATTCGGCACTGCGCTGCTTTAACTGTAAATTGTGCGGACATGCAATGTTGTACCCAAATGAAATTTGCGTCCTTTTCTTCCCACAAATAGAGCTTTCTTTTAATGGTATTTGATTGCCTCTGCGATTTTTATTTTTTGCGATATAAACAGAAAAAGACCGAAAATTTTGAAAAAAAATGATATTTTCTACTTTTTGTTATAAGAAAAATTGAATAAACTCAATTTTAGTCATGCATTTAGGCCAAAATGTATTCAGCCACATGTCTTTAGTAAAAAAAATGTCAATAAGCGTATATTTATTGGTTTGCGCAAAAGTTATAGCGTTTACAAACTAGGGTACATTTTCTGAAATTTACACAGCTTTAAATTTATGACTGCCTATCTCATTTCTTGAGGTGCTAAAATGGCAGGGCAGTACAAAACCCCCCCAAATGACCCCATTTTGGAAAGTAGACACCCCAAGGAAATTGCTGAGAGGCATGTTGAGCCCATTGAATATTTTTTTTTTTTGTCCCAAGTGATTGAATAATGACAAAAAAAAAAAATTACAAAAAGTTGTCACTAAATGATATATTGCTCACACATGCCATGGTTATATGTGGAATTGCACCCCAAAATACATTCTGCTGCTTCTCCTGAGTACGGGGATACCACATGTGTGGGACTTTTTAGGAGCCTAGCCACGTACGGGACCCCGGAAACCAAGCACCGCCTTCAGGATTTCTAAGGGCGCAAATTTTTGATTTCACTCCTCACTACCTATCACAGTTTCGAAGGCCATAAAATGCCAAAATAGCACAAAACCCCCCCAAATGACCCCATTTTGGAAAGTAGACACCCCAAGCTATTTACTGAGAGGCATGTTCAGTCCATGGAATATTTTATATTTTGCCACAAGTTGCGGGAATATGACAAACTTTTTTTTTTGCACAAAGTTGTCACTAAATGATATATTGCTCACACATGCCTTGGGCATATGTGAAATTACACCCCAAAATACATTCTGCTGCTTCTCCTGAGTACGGGGATACCACATGTGTGGGACTTTTTGGGAGCCTAGCCGCGTACGGGACCCCAAAAACCAAGCACCGCCTTCAAGGTTTCTAAGGGCATACATTTTTGATTTCACTCCTCACTACCTATCACAGTTTTGAAGGCCATAAAATGCCAAGATGGCACAAAACCCCCCCAAATGACCCCATTTTGGAAAGTAGACACCCCAAGCTATTTGCTGAGAGGCATGTTGACCCCATTGAATATTTTTTTTTTGTCCCAAATGATTGAATAATGACAAAAAGAAAAAAAAATGTACAAAAAGTTGTCACTAAATGATATATTGCTCACACATGCCATGGTTATATGTGGAATTGCACCCCAAAATACATTCTGCTGCTTTTCCTGAGTACGGGGATACCACATGTGTGGGACTTTTTGGGAGCCTAGCCGCGTACAGGGCCCCAAAAACCAAGCACTGCGAACGCTGCAGTTATGTGTGTTGTGTTTGGTAAGTGACAGTGATCGATCGATACTGCACTTGGGTGGGCTGGGCTGGGCTGGGCGGAGGGGCTAAATGCAGGCGCTAGCAGGTATCTGGGCTGATCCCGCTAACACTGCGTTTTTGGGAACCCTAAACCGCTGGGGATGCTAGTATAGATCTGATCAGATCTGATCAGATACTATACCACTAAGGGGGGTGTATGCTTTGCGCGTGGGTGTTAGCGTTACTGTCACTAACCTAACACTGCCTGGGGTGACGCAGACCCTCTCTGGCGCTAAAACCTAATTGATCTCACCCGCCGGGCGATCAGGGGGGTTAAACCTTTATTGGGTTATATACGGCGGGTGCCCTGATGCTATAAAAAGCAAACTAATCAACCAGCGTCACCCGTAACCTTTTATATGGTGATCACTGGTGAAAGGGTTAACTAGGGGCAATCAGGGGGTTAAAACCTTTATTAGGTTAAATATGGGGGTACCTGACACTATATAAAAACCTGACGGGTAACCTAAATAACTAAATAACTTACTGGCTAACCAGTGACACCAGTGACGCTTATACGGCGATCACTGGTGAAAGGGTTAACTCTAGGGGCAATCAGGGGTTAAAATAATATATGGGGGTACCTGACACTAATAAAAACCTGCGGCGAACCTAAAAAAAAATAACTGCCTATCTAAAACACCAGCGACACGAATACAGCGATCGGAAAAACAATCGCTTAGTGACGCTGAAGTTGGGGGGTGAAAGGGTTACCTGGGGGGTGATCAAGGGGTTAAACCTTTATTAGGGGGGGGTTAGGGGGCTACCCTGGACCTAAAGGGGCCTAATCCTAACTGCCCTGCAACTTTTTACAATCACAGATGACACTAAATGCAGTGATCAGTAAAATAAATGATCACTGCAATCAGTGACACTGTGATTGGGGGCTTTGGGGTGACCTGGGGGGTGATCTGGGGGTGACTGGGGGGTGATTTGTGTGCCTATGTGTACCTACGTGTCAGTGGACTGTTGGTGCACTAACCTGCTTCTTCTCTGCTCGGCGCCGGGAACGAAAAGACCGCGGCGAGGGAGATGACATCACTTCCTCCTGCCTGTGTTTACATCACATGGCGGAGGAAGCATTTTCATTGGCCGGGAGCGATCGCGAGGGGGGGGCGGAATCGAGCGGCCGCCCCCTCATGCCTGATCGCTCCCGAACACTTAACGGCCGCTCACTGCAGTGAAGGGGGGTCCGGATGGACCCCCCAACTGCACAAAGGCGATCACGTAGATCTACGTGATTCTGCCTGTCGGTGCCATTCTGCCGACGTAAATCGGCGGTGGGCGGTCGTTAAGTGGTTAAGGTAATCTCTTGGAATGTGAAGGGTCTCCATTCTCCTAACAGTATTGCATAAAAAACATAGCAAAAACAATAATGACATAACATACCTAATGTAGTAGTTCAAAATGGAATAGTATATGGATTATGACATTCAATGGTAATACGATATGATAACATATTTGGTTAATAAAAGTAAACTGGTTCTGTATAGTAATGTTTACAAAATGTACCAAATATGCCTACTGTGAGCTAATCAGATGCCCTTTTGCATATATATGTTAATACCATTACTACCTACCAGTTCCTTTACCCAGTGGACTGTGCCAGCCTAATCAAGTTCTACTTTTTTACTATGGAGACACGCTTCAATTAATTGCCCCCCTCTCCCTTTTTTACTTTTTTATATATGAACCAAATATGTTATCATATCGTATTACCATTAATTGTCATAATCCATATACTATTCAGTTTTGAACTACTACTGTACATTAGGTATGTTATGTCATTATTATTTTTGCTATGTTTTTTATGCGATTAAAATACTGACTGACAATTGTTGTCATGTAATGCTCTCATGTAATGTCTTTGGTTCTATTAGACGGGATACCTGCCATATTCAATTGATCCGTGTTATCTCCTGAGATGCATGCTTCATTTAAAGTCCTACACTTGCTTCTCTCTTTTTTCAAATATCGGGGATGGAAGGGCTCTGCCAATGCCCTGCGCCTCATACAAAGTCCCAAACTTTTAGTATTCCATGTTGATGAGATAATGGAGCCAAAATAGTCCAAATCCAACATCATCAGGATCAACTCTTTTTGTACCTCCTGTATCTATCTATCTATCTATCTATCTATCTATCTATCTATCTATCTATCTATCTATCTATCTATCTATCTAATCTATCTCTATCAAGCATCTCTATATCTGTCTAACAGTATAAATAATTTATAGTGTTTGTTTTTCTTACATCCAAATAGGTTCACCTTTTCTAAAGAAATGCAGTGGAAGGGAAAAAAAAAACATATTTTCAAAGTTAATCTTTCAAAATAAATTCAATTTAAACTAACAAGACATGTGAAGGCTGCCATAGTTCTTTTTTTAATGGATATCATCAGTCAATGTCATTACAAAATGCTCCTGCACTGTAGTTGAGAAATAAAATCTAGATATAAGTTCAGGAATGAGGTACTGTTCACTGTAAGGAACACTGGTAACATAAATTTATTCTGGCCCAGATTCTTGGAGGAAATGTGCAGATATTTCATAATATGTCATTAAACATGTATATAATGAAAACACAAGAACATTTCACATTATACTGGTTTCAAAATGATGAGTCAGCTGTTTTGCTAGTCTTACATTGATTTTTAAAGATATCGATGCATTAAAGGGTTTAGCCCCTTTAAGATTATGTAAAAAGGATATTATCATTTCCCCCAATCATTAACAATGTACCATATATACTTGAGTATAAGCCGAGTTTTTCAGCACATTTTTTTGTGCTGAAAATGTCCCCTCGACTTATACTCGAGTCACCTTTTTTGTGCCTGATCTCCCTGAATTTGGGGACCCGGTACTGGCCGGCCGTAGGTCCCCTGGACCCTGAACTTGGCACACATGTAGCCCCACTCTTCCTCTACAAGTGTGCAAAGTTTGTTGTCCGGGAGACCTACGGCCGGGGAGCACCAAATTTTCAAAGCCAGGCACCCCTTCCATAGACTCCCATGTTAAACAGTAATTTCTTCGGTGACTTTGGGGACCCGGTACCGGCCGGTTGTAGGGAGAAAAGATTACCGCTCCAGGTGAGTGAGTTCTGTTGATTCTTCAACAATCAGGAAGCCGTGGGTGCAAGGCAAACAGGAACAGCAGGAAAAAGGAATGGACAGCCGCACTCCAAAAACACCTTAACGGTTGCTTTTATTGTAAAAATAGATGAACAAATGCACCACAGGTCACACACAGGTAAGCACTAACATTTGTAGTGTGAAATGCGTCAGCTGATCCCTGCCTTGCTGTGACCTGTGGTGCATTTGTTCATCTATTTTTACAATAAAAGCAACCGTTAAGGTGTTTTTGGAGTGCGGCTGTCCATTTCCTTTTCCTGCTCTACTGGCCGGTTGTAGGCCCCCTGGACCCGAAACTTGGCACACATGTAGACCCATTTCTCCTCTATAAGTTTAAAAAGTTTTTTGTCTGGGGGACCTACGGCCGGGGAGAACCAATTTTTCAAAGCCAGGCACCCCTTCCATAGACTCCCATGTTAAACGTCAGTCTGGTCATGGGCACAGTGAGGCATGGGCACAGTGAGGCATGGGCACAGTGAGGCATGGACACAGTGAGGCATGCACATGGACACAGTGAGGCATGGACACAGTGAGGCATGCACATGGACACAGTGAGGCATGGACACAGTGAGGCATGCACATGGACACAGCGAGGCAAAGTGAGGCACAGTGAGGCATGCAGATGGACACCCTAGGCTTATACTCGAGTCAATACGTTTTTCCAGTTTTTTGGGTAAAATTAGGTGCCTCGGCTTATATTCGGGTCGGCTTATACTTGAGTATATACGGTATTCTTTGTAGAAAGAGATCACATTTATTTTCCTTTGCATTAACCAAGTAACTATAGACCTGTTAGTTTAACTTCCATAGTTGGGAAGATACTGGAGAGATTAATAAAAGACCACATAGATGAGTTCTTGCTGGAAAAAAACTATTTAAGCAACAGACAGCATGGATTCATGAAAGACAGAAGTTGTCAGACAAACCTGATTTCTTTTTATGAAGAGGTAAGTAAGACCTTGGACAGAGGGGTGGCTGTGGACGTGGTATACTTGGATTTTGCTAAATCGTTCGATACAGTTCCCCACACACGGCTCATGTTCAAGGTAAAGTCTACAGGATTGGAAATATCAGTTTGTAAATGGATAGAAAACTGGCTAAAAGACAGAATTCAGAGAGTAGTGGTTAATGATTCTTACTCTGAATGGTCCAAGGTTATCAGTGGTGTACCCCAAGGTTCAGTGCTGGGACCCTTACTTTTTAATATCTTTATAAATGATATTGGGTCTGAGATCAAAAGTAACATTTCTGTCTTTGCAGATGACACCAAGCTATGCAGTGGAATAACGTCCTTACAGGATGTCACCAATTTACAAGCCGACCTCAATGCTCTGTCTAATTGGGTGACTATGTGGCAGATGAGGTTTAATGTTGATAAATGTAAAGTTATGCACTTGGGGGCTAAGAATATGAATGCATCATACATACTAGGGGGAGTAAAACTGGGGGGATCCGTAGTGGAGAAGGATCTGGGGGTTTTGGTAGATCATAAGCTCAATAATGGCATGCAATGCCAAGCTGCGGTTTCCAAGGCGAGCAAAGTCCTTTCTTGTATTAAGAGAGGTATGGTCTCCAGAGAGAGAGATATCATTTTGCCCCTGTTCAAATCATTAGTAAGACCTCATCTGGAATATGCAGTTCAGTTTTGGGCCCCAGTTCTCAAAAAGGATATTGGGGAACTGGAGAAAGTGCAGAGAAGGGCAACCAAACTGATAAGAGGCATGGAGGAGCTCAGCTATGAGGAAAGCTTAGAGGAACTGAATTTATTCACTCTTGAGAAGAGGAGATTAAGGGGGGATATGATCAACATGTACAAATATATAAGGGGTCCATATAGTGAACTTGGTGTTGAATTATTCACTTTACGGTCAACACAAAGGACAAGGGGGCACTCTTTGCGTCTAGAGGAAAAGAGATTTCACCTCCAAATACGGAAAGGTTTCTTCACAGTAAGAGCTGTGAAAATGTGGAATAGACTCCCTGCAGAGGTGGTTCTGGCCAGCTCAGTGGATTGCTTTAAGAAGGGCCGGGATTCTTTCTTAAATGTACATAATATAACTGGGTACTGACATTTATAGGTAAAGTTGATCCAGGGAATATCCGATTGCCTCTCGGGGGATCAGGAAGGAATTTTTTTCCCCTGCTGTAGCAAATTGGATCATGCTCTGCTGTTTTTGTTTGCCTTCCTCTGGATCAACTGTGGGTATAGAATTGGGTATATGGGATTGTACGATATATTATTATTTTTTTTTATGGTTGAACTGGATGGACTTTTTCAACCTGACTAACTATGTAACTATTAAAGGGGAGGAGAGCTTTATTTATTTTGGTATACCAAGGCTAATATAGTAAATATTTAAAGTGGTTCTAAAGGCAGAAGTTTTTTTTCTTTTTCGTACATCACGGGACACAGAGCGACTTAGTCATTACTAATGGGTTATATAGTTTACCTTCAGGTGCTGGCACTGGCAACTTCCAAACCGGAAGTACCCTCCCCTATATAAGCCCCTCCCATCCGGGAGCACCTCAGTTTTTTGCCAGTGTCTAAGGTGTTGGCCAAAGAGTAACATGTGTTTTCCTGGGCTTGCGTACAGGTTCTTTTACGGGCCTTAGTAAGCTGTTCCGGATCCCACCAAAAAAGCTTCATAGCTAAACGGTCGGTACCCGGGCCTTGCAACAGAAGAGCAAGGTTTTGCCTGTAATGCCTCTCTTAGGAGGGCTGGACCCTGGGATCCAGAGCTCTGGTCATACCCACGACCAAGATGTTGTCTGTGCAGGGTGCTATACAGGTCCAGGGGAGTGGAATCCTTGGGAACCCGGTCCCTGAAGGTTTAATTACAATGCCTGCTGTGATAGGTGAAGTTTGGGCTTCTGTGGACCAAACAGAGTCCTGCGGCGGGGAACAGGTAAGTGGGGGCCCCCAGGAACTTGGTTCTATTGGGGGACCCCCAAGCCTAATTTGTCTTTCTGTCTGTTACCTAACGGTATTCCCGCTAATATCTGTGTATGCCTATAACTACTGGAAAATGTAAAATTTTAATAGTAGTCAAGAAAAAAAAAAAAAAGAGGACCGCGGTACCTGTGTTAAACCACTAGAGGCCGCTGTGGTCCATTTTTCTTGTCATGTGGATCTTTGGTTTTCTCAAGTCAAAAGATCCAGGCAGTTGGTAAGTTTCTCTGTGGGAATCCAGTTCCTCTGCCCTGTTGCTGCGCTCATCCACCACACAGGCCCTCCGGCAAAAAGGGCCCTGGCTCCTAGTCCCTGCTTGGTTTCAAAAAAGGGCACCAATGGTGCGCGGGGCGCGTGCACGCGCCTCCTATGAAAAAAAAAGGGGCGGGTGGATGACGCTCGATGCGCGTCGCGGCGCTTCTGCGCATGTGCAGGCGTCCCAGCATGTATAAAAGACACAGTACAAGTGTCAGCTGGATGCAAACAGAGCTAGCAACAAAACGGTGGCACACAGAGGCGGTTGATGCAGGCATCCCCATAGAAAGGCACTTTAGTGGACACCAGCTGGTATATAGCAGCAACTGTGTTAGACTATTACCAGCAAAATTGGTGTATGACGACGGGAATACCTCAGCTTTGTGCTTAAAGGATATGTCGTCCAGACACTCCGGAAATAAGTCTTCCAGGAAGCCAAAGGGGTCTCCATCGGGCTCTGAGGATATTGGGCATGCTTGTACTGCACCAATCTCCCCTGAAAATTCAGAGGTCAGTAGCCGTAGGAACCCCGCAGGAGTGCCTGGTGCTGCGGCTGTCCCCAGTCCACCTGCTCCTGTATATATAACAGAGGAGGTTTTATCCTCAACTCTGGGAGGATTGGAAGAGAGATTAACAGCATTGATCGCTGCTTCCCTGTCACAGGGAAAGCGCGTCCAATCTCCGTCTCCTCCTTCAGAGTGCCTGTTAGTGGAGGAACAGCCCCACACAGAGATCGACCTACCTGAAGGGGATCAGGATGAGGTTGATTCAGTTATAGAGGAATCAACAGTGGAAGAACCTTTCTCAGCATCTCAGGCTGAAAGATTATGGGTTCAGTCTCTGACTAACATGGTCCGATCAGCATTTAAAATGCCTCTGGCGGAACCATCAACCACTACGGTTTCCTCGCTGGGGTCGCTGAAAGCTCCCCAGGCTGACTGTTCCTTCCCAATCCACCCTTTATTGGAAGGGCTTATTTACCAGGATTGGGAGCATCCTGATAAAATATTTACTCCCCCCAAGAGATTTCCAGTGATCTATCCCATGGAGGATAAGTTCATAAAAAAATGGAGGGTCCCTACAGTGGACACAGCCATCTCTTGTGTAAATAAATCACTGACATGTCCAGTAGATAATGTTCCAATGTTCAAAGACCCAATAGATAAAAAATTGGAGTCTTTACTAAAATCTGCTTTCTCTACAGCAAGCATGGTGACACAACCTGCAGTAGCAGCGATTGGAGTCTGCCAAGCAATGAAAGATCAGTTGAAACAAGTCTTAAGGGACTTACCAGATCAGCAGGCTCTTGCCCTAGCTGTGGTCAAAAGTATGCAGCGCTTATCAATCACATTAGCATAGTTAAACAAAATAAGCATATGATAAGAAATGTGCTGAGTGATAAAACATTGATAAAAATAATAAATAAAGAATATGTGAAGTGAAAGAAAGTCCAAAAACTCAATCCGAGTGGAAATCCTTTAAAAAGAACTGAGTCCAAAGTGAAGAAAACGATGTGCTCCAAAACACCTTGAAAAGGGTAGCTTCAACCAGTGAGTGTAATCCTCTAGATAATGCTGACACCCAAAGTGAAGAGAAAAAGTTTCTGCTTACCAGAAAGCCATGACTGCAAATTGACAGTCTCGCCTAGCATAGGAAATAAGGTATTCCCACAACCATAAAAGCTCCAATACAGCAGGTTTCCACAGTGTACCTTGATCTCAGACATAAAGGGAAAAGCTCATGGTGTAGTATGAAAAACCAGCGGAGTTTATTAAAAGTTAAATTGCACTTACAGAATCCAAAAGCAAGTTCAGCATTGATGCGATGAATCAAATAGTTACGGCATTCGTCCGTGTCTCTCCCTAAGCTCCGTATGTTCCGCAACGCTGCTTCTCATCCGAGGAAAGCGTGATGATGTCACCGGCCCCCTACGCGTTTCGTCACGATGGGACATCAACTGGGGATTGGCCGAAGGCGACCGTCAGCACGCTCTGGATATAAATACACAGCGGGCGCCATTTTGACTACTGGCACCCATAAGGGTGTATTGAGAAAACGAAGGGCAGCTAAATAAAAGCTGAATAATACGGATAGCAGAGAGACATATTAGCAAAACCTAAGGGATACTATAAAAATAGTATAGAGCCATCTAGTGGCCAGATGACCGAGTTGCAAGCATGCAAAACTAAAGAAGCAGGAAGAGACAAGGACTCATGCTCAGAAACACAAAAATCTTACAATGAGATAAACCAAACACTGAAGTGCTGATAAAAACAGACATATGAATATGTAATAAACAAATAAAAATGGATTAACCACAAAAAAAAAAAAAAAACACCTGACATTTAATAAAGAATGAAAAATTAAGAATTATTAATAAAACAATTTATATCCCAGTCCACATTAAGGCCAAAAGGTTTAAAACATTTCATAAGGAATATCCATCTTGTCTCGGACTGAGAGATGGCCCTAACCATATTGGTCCCTCTCCAATGTGGACGAAGGGAATCTATAGCCAAAAATTTAGTTCCCTTAAGTTGACGATTATGATATTTATCATAATGCCTGGATAGATTGTGCTTTGGAAAGCCCCGCAGAATATTACCTATATGTTCACTAAGACGTATGTGCAATTCCCTTTTTGTACGTCCAATGTACTGCTTAGAGCACGGACATTCAATCAGGTACACTACGTACTTAGTGGAACAGGTAATAAATGTGTCAATCTCATACTTGATATTGGTGACTGTAGAGGAAAAGGTGTAATTTTTTCGACTTATAAGTGGATTGACCTTACAGACATTACATCTCCGACAAGGAAAAAAACCTTTCATGTTGTGAAAGAAAGAAGGCCTATGAGGTGGATCAATTACATTGGGAGCAACAATCAACCTCAAAGATGGTGCACCTCTATAGATCATCACAGGTTGTTCTGGAATGACAGGGCCTAAAACACTATCATTCCGCAACACATCCCAGTGTTTTTTGAAAATCTTTTTGATAGAGAAGTGCTGATTAGAGAATCGTGTAATCATTGACCATCCGAACTTGTCTGTTAAGGATTCTCCTTTCTTTCTTTTAGTTAGTAAGGAGTTTCTATCCATAACTGCAACGTTATTAATAATTTCATCAATCACAGTCAACTGGTACCCTTTGTTGAGGAATCTCTCTTTTAATAGATTCGCCTGTATATAGTAATCTGAAATATCAGTACAGTTCCGCCTAATCCTCTGAAATTGTCCCTTAGGGACTGAGGCAAGCCAGGAATTGTGGTGACAACTACCCATAGGGATGAAAGAATTACGATCAATCTCCTTAAAGAAGGTGGTCGTAAATAAACAACCATCCCTAACGGTGATATTAAGATCCAAAAAATGAATCTGGGTGTCACTAATCGTGTAATCTAGAACTATACCTCTGTTGTTACAATTTAACTGTGAGAAAAAATTCTCAAGAGATGGAATATCACCTTCCCAAATTAATATAATATCATCTATATAGCGTTTCCAAAAAACTAATTGTTTGGGAGGGTTAATATCAATAACCTCTGATTCCCAATGTGCCATAAAGAGGTTCGCCAGGCTGGGGGCGAATTTGGCCCCCATGGCGACACCTCTTGTTTGTAAGAAAAAGTTACCCCCAAACCAAAAATAATTATGGCTAGTAGCGAACCTCAACAAATTCATAATGAAATTTCTTTGTAAGAAGGAAAGAGATGAATCTTGTTGAAGATACAAATCAACTGCCTCATATCCCTGATGATGTGAAATGATTGTGTAGAGGGAGGTGACGTCTGCTGTCGCTAGAACGCACCCCTCCCTCCATTGAAAATCATTCAGCAAATTGAGAACTTGCATGGTGTCTCTCAGATAGGCAGGGGTGTTAACCACCAGGGCTTGTAAAAAATGGTCCACATACTTTCCAATCCTCGAGGTGACGGAATCAAGGCCACTAATTATGGGGCGGCCTGGTGGCTTGGTGGGATGTTTATGTAACTTAGGTAAATAATATATAACAGGAACCCTAGGTGTAATAGGGATCAAATGAGTCTTCTCTTTTTTATTCAGAATCTCCTGTTCAAAACCACTATCCACAAGGGCAGAGAGCTCCTTCCTGTATTTGACAGTTGGGTTAGTGGCCAAAGGAGTATAGGTAGAATGATCAGAAAGTAGTCTATTCATTTCCTCAACATACTGGGATTTATCTAGAACAACAATACCCCCCCCTTTATCTGCGGGTCGTATCAAAATGTCATTACGTTTACAGATTTGCTTAATGTATTGTTGATGTACATTTTTAGTGTTGTTATTTGGAATGTTGAGTTCCAAAAGATCATGAAGAACAAGTTCCTTAAAAACCTGTACAGAAGGTGCTACAAAACCAGGAGGGTTAAAAAGTGAAGCATTCCTCATGTCAGTATGTCGAATGGTAGAAACATCAGTCGGGTGAACCATATGATTAGTGCTAGGCAACCGATTGGTGCTAATGTGAGGCAAAATGCCTCGGGCAACCTGACTAGAATTACCTGTAGAATTCAACATGAAATGTCTCTTAATGTTCACTTTCCTGATGAATTTGTGAACATCAATAAACGTCTCGAACTTATTCAACTTTCGTGGGGGAGCAAACTTCAAACCGTTACTTAAAACTCTTTGCTCACCCACAGAAAGTGTGGCCGTACTTAGATTAAATATGCCACTAATGTCTAATTTCTCCTTTTTTTTGGCCCGGATTCGCCTCCCCCCTCTGGAGCCTCTCGATCATCGTAGCCTCTTTTTCCCCTGTTGTTGACCATGGGAAAAAAATGACGAGCATTAGCATCAAGATCTCGAGGAGATTCAGAATAATATTCTCCCCTAGATAATGGGTAGTCGTTCATTTGATTAGGATGTTGAGTAATCACATAATCTTCCTCATATAAATCATCTTGATACTCAGCACGAGGAGCAAAACGATTATCCAAATGGGTAGATCTTCCCTGAGGTGTTTGCTCTGGAGGGCCAGAATTTTGATAACGAACTAAGTCTCTGGGGTCTCGTGAAGGGTCACCAGATCTTACATTTTTGGGCCTTTGGGGTCCTGTATTGCTTCTATCATTCGCATACCCTCTCATTCTCTGAGGAGCAGGGCCAGGAAACCAATTATTCCTCGAATTATCCCTATAGTCCCAGGGTCTATGTGAGACACCATTATCAAAATGGGAACCTCTGGGAACAGGGTAATTCATCTGTCCATGATTAGCATAATTGGGACCTCTAGAACGAGACCTACGTGGCGTACCTTTAGAACCCATATAATAGGGCACAGATTGCGAATGAGAGTTATAAGGTTGATTGTAAGATTGATGAGGGGGTTGTGAATAGCCTCTCGAATAATCACCTTCTTTAGATACAGAGATGGGGGGCGGTTTCTTAATACCTTTCTTTTCATGACCTTTTTTCATAGGTGGAGGGGGTATAGCTCTATTGGAAATGGTAGCAACAGCCTCCTGTTGAGTAACCATTACATCCGAAGCTATATTTGTCTCCATATCTTCTAATTTAGTCTGCCATTTAAAAACGACTTTATTAGAATAATCAGAGAAATCTCGATTAAACTTTTTCTTCTTTTTGTTTTTTTGTTCAAATTCCTCCTTTTCCAAACATTGCTTCAATTGGTCGGATTTCAATTTATATATTTCCTGACCTTTGAAGGAGGACAATCTCTCTTTGATCAGAGAAATCTCCTCATTCAAAGACCGCAGTTTGGGTTTTTTCTTACCAAGGAGGAATTGCAAAAATGTAACCCCTATATCATTGAAATAAATAAACCAACCCTCTAGGTCAGTTTCGCCTTTTTGGGGGCTGACCTCCCATCTAAGGCTACGGGGTACCATTTTTTTAGAAACATAATGTTCCAAATAAGCTATGTCCCAACTGGTGTGTAGTTCTGAAACTAGGAGATTCTTTAATCTCAAAAAGAGACCTCCCAATTCATCAGGCTCATCTGGATTTCCATCAAATACACCATCAACATTGATATTGTGCTGTGATCTAAAGTCAAAGATGTCCATGATGGCTCGGTTATGCAGCAACGTGAAGTATTCTAAAATAGATAAAAAAAAGGGGAAAAGGCCCTAGGGCCAAACGTTGCGCCAAATAAACCGTGCTAAAGTATGTAGTAAAACAATTGAATCAAAAAATAAATGAAAAGTAAGCTGCTAGCATATATAGCTAAATACAAATAAAACTATAAAAAATCAAATGTGGTCAAAAGTATGCAGCGCTTATCAATCACATTAGCATAGTTAAACAAAATAAGCATATGATAAGAAATGTGCTGAGTGATAAAACATTGATAAAAATAATAAATAAAGAATATGTGAAGTGAAAGAAAGTCCAAAAACTCAATCCGAGTGGAAATCCTTTAAAAAGAACTGAGTCCAAAGTGAAGAAAACGATGTGCTCCAAAACACCTTGAAAAGGGTAGCTTCAACCAGTGAGTGTAATCCTCTAGATAATGCTGACACCCAAAGTGAAGAGAAAAAGTTTCTGCTTACCAGAAAGCCATGACTGCAAATTGACAGTCTCGCCTAGCATAGGAAATAAGGTATTCCCACAACCATAAAAGCTCCAATACAGCAGGTTTCCACAGTGTACCTTGATCTCAGACATAAAGGGAAAAGCTCATGGTGTAGTATGAAAAACCAGCGGAGTTTATTAAAAGTTAAATTGCACTTACAGAATCCAAAAGCAAGTTCAGCATTGATGCGATGAATCAAATAGTTACGGCATTCGTCCGTGTCTCTCCCTAAGCTCCGTATGTTCCGCAACGCTGCTTCTCATCCGAGGAAAGCGTGATGACGTCACCGGACCCCTACGCGTTTCGTCACGATGGGACATCAACTGGGGATTGGCCGAAGGCGACCGTCAGCACGCTCTGGATATAAATACACAGCGGGCGCCATTTTGACTACTGGCACCCATAAGGGTGTATTGAGAAAACGAAGGGCAGCTAAATAAAAGCTGAATAATACGGATAGCAGAGAGACATATTAGCAAAACCTAAGGGATACTATAAAAATAGTATAGAGCCATCTAGTGGCCAGATGACCGAGTTGCAAGCATGCAAAACTAAAGAAGCAGGAAGAGACAAGGACTCATGCTCAGAAACACAAAAATCTTACAATGAGATAAACCAAACACTGAAGTGCTGATAAAAACAGACATATGAATATGTAATAAACAAATAAAAATGGATTAACCACAAAAAAAAAAAAAAAAAACACCTGACATTTAATAAAGAATGAAAAATTAAGAATTATTAATAAAACAATTTATATCCCAGTCCACATTAAGGCCAAAAGGTTTAAACCTTTTGGCCTTAATGTGGACTGGGATATAAATTGTTTTATTAATAATTCTTAATTTTTCATTCTTTATTAAATGTCAGGTGTTTTTTTTTTTGTGGTTAATCCATTTTTATTTGTTTATTACATATTCATATGTCTGTTTTTATCAGCACTTCAGTGTTTGGTTTATCTCATTGTAAGATTTTTGTGTTTCTGAGCATGAGTCCTTGTCTCTTCCTGCTTCTTTAGTTTTGCATGCTTGCAACTCGGTCATCTGGCCACTAGATGGCTCTATACTATTTTTATAGTATCCCTTAGGTTTTGCTAATATGTCTCTCTGCTATCCGTATTATTCAGCTTTTATTTAGCTGCCCTTCGTTTTCTCAATACACCCTTATGGGTGCCAGTAGTCAAAATGGCGCCCGCTGTGTATTTATATCCAGAGCGTGCTGACGGTCGCCTTCGGCCAATCCCCAGTTGATGTCCCATCGTGACGAAACGCGTAGGGGTCCGGTGACGTCATCACGCTTTCCTCGGATGAGAAGCAGCGTTGCGGAACATACGGAGCTTAGGGAGAGACACGGACGAATGCCGTAACTATTTGATTCATCGCATCAATGCTGAACTTGCTTTTGGATTCTGTAAGTGCAATTTAACTTTTAATAAACTCCGCTGGTTTTTCATACTACACCATGAGCTTTTCCCTTTATGTCTGAGATCAAGGTACACTGTGGAAACCTGCTGTATTGGAGCTTTTATGGTTGTGGGAATACCTTATTTCCTATGCTAGGCGAGACTGTCAATTTGCAGTCATGGCTTTCTGGTAAGCAGAAACTTTTTCTCTTCACTTTGGGTGTCAGCATTATCTAGAGGATTACACTCACTGGTTGAAGCTACCCTTTTCAAGGTGTTTTGGAGCACATCGTTTTCTTCACTTTGGACTCAGTTCTTTTTAAAGGATTTCCACTCGGATTGAGTTTTTGGACTTTCTTTCACTTCACATATTCTTTATTTATTATTTTTATCAATGTTTTATCACTCAGCACATTTCTTATCATATGCTTATTTTGTTTAACTATGCTAATGTGATTGATAAGCGCTGCATACTTTTGACCACATTTGATTTTTTATAGTTTTATTTGTATTTAGCTATATATGCTAGCAGCTTACTTTTCATTTATTTTTTGATTCAATTGTTTTACTACATACTTTAGCACGGTTTATTTGGCGCAACGTTTGGCCCTAGGGCCTTTTCCCCTTTTTTTTATCTATTTTAGAATACTTCACGTTGCTGCATAACCGAGCCATCATGGACATCTTTGACTTTAGATCACAGCACAATATCAATGTTGATGGTGTATTTGATGGAAATCCAGATGAGCCTGATGAATTGGGAGGTCTCTTTTTGAGATTAAAGAATCTCCTAGTTTCAGAACTACACACCAGTTGGGACATAGCTTATTTGGAACATTATGTTTCTAAAAAAATGGTACCCCGTAGCCTTAGATGGGAGGTCAGCCCCCAAAAAGGCGAAACTGACCTAGAGGGTTGGTTTATTTATTTCAATGATATAGGGGTTACATTTTTGCAATTCCTCCTTGGTAAGAAAAAACCCAAACTGCGGTCTTTGAATGAGGAGATTTCTCTGATCAAAGAGAGATTGTCCTCCTTCAAAGGTCAGGAAATATATAAATTGAAATCCGACCAATTGAAGCAATGTTTGGAAAAGGAGGAATTTGAACAAAAAAACAAAAAGAAGAAAAAGTTTAATCGAGATTTCTCTGATTATTCTAATAAAGTCGTTTTTAAATGGCAGACTAAATTAGAAGATATGGAGACAAATATAGCTTCGGATGTAATGGTTACTCAACAGGAGGCTGTTGCTACCATTTCCAATAGAGCTATACCCCCTCCACCTATGAAAAAAGGTCATGAAAAGAAAGGTATTAAGAAACCGCCCCCCATCTCTGTATCTAAAGAAGGTGATTATTCGAGAGGCTATTCACAACCCCCTCATCAATCTTACAATCAACCTTATAACTCTCATTCGCAATCTGTGCCCTATTATATGGGTTCTAAAGGTACGCCACGTAGGTCTCGTTCTAGAGGTCCCAATTATGCTAATCATGGACAGATGAATTACCCTGTTCCCAGAGGTTCCCATTTTGATAATGGTGTCTCACATAGACCCTGGGACTATAGGGATAATTCGAGGAATAATTGGTTTCCTGGCCCTGCTCCTCAGAGAATGAGAGGGTATGCGAATGATAGAAGCAATACAGGACCCCAAAGGCCCAAAAATGTAAGATCTGGTGACCCTTCACGAGACCCCAGAGACTTAGTTCGTTATCAAAATTCTGGCCCTCCAGAGCAAACACCTCAGGGAAGATCTACCCATTTGGATAATCGTTTTGCTCCTCGTGCTGAGTATCAAGATGATTTATATGAGGAAGATTATGTGATTACTCAACATCCTAATCAAATGAACGACTACCCATTATCTAGGGGAGAATATTATTCTGAATCTCCTCGAGATCTTGATGCTAATGCTCGTCATTTTTTTCCCATGGTCAACAACAGGGGAAAAAGAGGCTACGACGATCGAGAGGCTCCAGAGGGGGGAGGCGAATCCGGGCCAAAAAAAAGGAGAAATTAGACATTAGTGGCATATTTAATCTAAGTACGGCCACACTTTCTGTGGGTGAGCAAAGAGTTTTAAGTAACGGTTTGAAGTTTGCTCCCCCACGAAAGTTGAATAAGTTCGAGACGTTTATTGATGTTCACAAATTCATCAGGAAAGTGAACATTAAGAGACATTTCATGTTGAATTCTACAGGTAATTCTAGTCAGGTTGCCCGAGGCATTTTGCCTCACATTAGCACCAATCGGTTGCCTAGCACTAATCATATGGTTCACCCGACTGATGTTTCTACCATTCGACATACTGACATGAGGAATGCTTCACTTTTTAACCCTCCTGGTTTTGTAGCACCTTCTGTACAGGTTTTTAAGGAACTTGTTCTTCATGATCTTTTGGAACTCAACATTCCAAATAACAACACTAAAAATGTACATCAACAATACATTAAGCAAATCTGTAAACGTAATGACATTTTGATACGACCCGCAGATAAAGGGGGGGGGGTATTGTTGTTCTAGATAAATCCCAGTATGTTGAGGAAATGAATAGACTACTTTCTGATCATTCTACCTATACTCCTTTGGCCACTAACCCAACTGTCAAATACAGGAAGGAGCTCTCTGCCCTTGTGGATAGTGGTTTTGAACAGGAGATTCTGAATAAAAAAGAGAAGACTCATTTGATCCCTATTACACCTAGGGTTCCTGTTATATATTATTTACCTAAGTTACATAAACATCCCACCAAGCCACCAGGCCGCCCCATAATTAGTGGCCTTGATTCCGTCACCTCGAGGATTGGAAAGTATGTGGACCATTTTTTACAAGCCCTGGTGGTTAACACCCCTGCCTATCTGAGAGACACCATGCAAGTTCTCAATTTGCTGAATGATTTTCAATGGAGGGAGGGGTGCGTTCTAGCGACAGCAGACGTCACCTCCCTCTACACAATCATTTCACATCATCAGGGATATGAGGCAGTTGATTTGTATCTTCAACAAGATTCATCTCTTTCCTTCTTACAAAGAAATTTCATTATGAATTTGTTGAGGTTCGCTACTAGCCATAGTTATTTTTGGTTTGGGGGTAACTTTTTCTTACAAACAAGAGGTGTCGCCATGGGGGCCAAATTCGCCCCCAGCCTGGCGAACCTCTTTATGGCATATTGGGAATCAGAGGTTATTGATATTAACCCTCCCAAACAATTAGTTTTTTGGAAACGCTATATAGATGATATTATATTAATTTGGGAAGGTGATATTCCATCTCTTGAGAATTTTTTCTCACAGTTAAATTGTAACAACAGAGGTATAGTTCTAGATTACACGATTAGTGACACCCAGATTCATTTTTTGGATCTTAATATCACCGTTAGGGATGGTTGTTTATTTACGACCACCTTCTTTAAGGAGATTGATCGTAATTCTTTCATCCCTATGGGTAGTTGTCACCACAATTCCTGGCTTGCCTCAGTCCCTAAGGGACAATTTCAGAGGATTAGGCGGAACTGTACTGATATTTCAGATTACTATATACAGGCGAATCTATTAAAAGAGAGATTCCTCAACAAAGGGTACCAGTTGACTGTGATTGATGAAATTATTAATAACGTTGCAGTTATGGATAGAAACTCCTTACTAACTAAAAGAAAGAAAGGAGAATCCTTAACAGACAAGTTCGGATGGTCAATGATTACACGATTCTCTAATCAGCACTTCTCTATCAAAAAGATTTTCAAAAAACACTGGGATGTGTTGCGGAATGATAGTGTTTTAGGCCCTGTCATTCCAGAACAACCTGTGATGATCTATAGAGGTGCACCATCTTTGAGGTTGATTGTTGCTCCCAATGTAATTGATCCACCTCATAGGCCTTCTTTCTTTCACAACATGAAAGGTTTTTTTCCTTGTCGGAGATGTAATGTCTGTAAGGTCAATCCACTTATAAGTCGAAAAAATTACACCTTTTCCTCTACAGTCACCAATATCAAGTATGAGATTGACACATTTATTACCTGTTCCACTAAGTACGTAGTGTACCTGATTGAATGTCCGTGCTCTAAGCAGTACATTGGACGTACAAAAAGGGAATTGCACATACGTCTTAGTGAACATATAGGTAATATTCTGCGGGGCTTTCCAAAGCACAATCTATCCAGGCATTATGATAAATATCATAATCGTCAACTTAAGGGAACTAAATTTTTGGCTATAGATTCCCTTCGTCCACATTGGAGAGGGACCAATATGGTTAGGGCCATCTCTCAGTCCGAGACGAGATGGATATTCCTTATGAAATGTTTTAAACCTTTTGGCCTTAATGTGGACTGGGATATAAATTGTTTTATTAATAATTCTTAATTTTTCATTCTTTATTAAATGTCAGGTGTTTTTTTTTTTTTTTTGTGGTTAATCCATTTTTATTTGTTTATTACATATTCATATGTCTGTTTTTATCAGCACTTCAGTGTTTGGTTTATCTCATTGTAAGATTTTTGTGTTTCTGAGCATGAGTCCTTGTCTCTTCCTGCTTCTTTAGTTTTGCATGCTTGCAACTCGGTCATCTGGCCACTAGATGGCTCTATACTATTTTTATAGTATCCCTTAGGTTTTGCTAATATGTCTCTTTGCTATCCGTATTATTCAGCTTTTATTTAGCTGCCCTTCGTTTTCTCAATACACCCTTATGGGTGCCAGTAGTCAAAATGGCACCCGCTGTGTATTTATATCCAGAGCGTGCTGACGGTCGCCTTCGGCCAATCCCCAGTTGATGTCCCATCGTGACGAAACGCGTAGGGGGCCGGTGACGTCATCACGCTTTCCTCGGATGAGAAGCAGCGTTGCGGAACATACGGAGCTTAGGGAGAGACACGGACGAATGCCGTAACTATTTGATTCATCGCATCAATGCTGAACTTGCTTTTGGATTCTGTAAGTGCAATTTAACTTTTAATAAACTCCGCTGGTCTTTCATACTACACCATGAGCTTTTCCCTTTATGTCTGAGATCAAGGTACACTGTGGAAACCTGCTGTATTGGAGCTTTTATGGTTGTGGGAATACCTTATTTCCTATGCTAGGCGAGACTGTCAATTTGCAGTCATGGCTTTCTGGTAAGCAGAAACTTTTTCTCTTCACTTTGGGTGTCAGCATTATCTAGAGGATTACACTCACTGGTTGAAGCTACCCTTTTCAAGGTGTTTTGGAGCACATCGTTTTCTTCACTTTGGACTCAGTTCTTTTTAAAGGATTTCCACTCGGATTGAGTTTTTGGACTTTCTTTCACTTCACATATTCTTTATTTATTATTTTTATCAATGTTTTATCACTCAGCACATTTCTTATCATATGCTTATTTTGTTTAACTATGCTAATGTGATTGATAAGCGCTGCATACTTTTGACCACATTTGATTTTTTATAGTTTTATTTGTATTTAGCTATATATGCTAGCAGCTTACTTTTCATTTATTTTTTGATTCAATTGTTTTACTACATACTTTAGCACGGTTTATTTGGCGCAACGTTTGGCCCTAGGGCCTTTTCCCCTTTTTCTTAACCCTGGCTGACCTACCTAGAGCCTTGTGTTGCGGTGGACGCCATAAAGGATACAATCCAACAGGCATCCCGCTTTACGCTGTCTGTAGACATATGCGTAGGCTTCTATGGCTCAAAAACTGGTCTGCTGAAGCTCCCTGTAAGAAATTGCTGATTAGCTTCCCATTTCATGGAGAACGCTTATCTGGAGATGATCTGGACAAATATATCCAGAAAACTTCTGCCGGTAAAAGTACACTCTTGCCGGTTAAGAACAAGGGTAGAAGTCCTTCTTTTAAGAGGCCTACTTCTCCAGTCCCTGGCACATCGGCTGTGAAACAGTTCCGACGGCCTCCGCGGTCAAATCCAGGGGGCAGAAATCAGGGACAATCACAGGGTAACAAGAAACCCTGGGTCAAGAGAGGTACAAAACCTCCCCCCAAGTCATGAAGGGTTGCCCCCACTCAATCGGGTGAGGGGAAGACTTCAGTTGTTCACAGAGACCTGGCGGGACACCATCAGAGACAGATGGGTGATCTCCGCAGTAAGTCTGGGATACAGGCTGGAGTTAAAAGACATTCCTCCTGCCCATTTTATAAGGTCAAACGTGCCAAGCGATCCCCAGAAGAGTGGATCCCTCCTTCTGGCACTAGAACAACTATTGCTCCAAGGGTAATCATGAAGGTTCCCTTGGAAGAAAGCGGGTTCGGGTTTTACTCGAACCTTGTCACAGTCCCCAAACCAAATGGGGACGTGAGGCCCATATTAAATATAAAAGGGCTAAACGAGTTCCACATATCAGGACTTTTTCGGATGGAGTTGATCCGATCGGTGGCCACCGCCCTACAAGGGCAGGAATGGTTAGCCTCGATCGACATAAGGGATGCTTATTTGCATATTCCCATCTGTCCGGCCCACCAGAAATTTCTACGCTTTGCAGTAGAAGGGTGCCATTTTCAGTTCAGAGCCTTACCTTTCGGTCTGGCCACAGCACCACGAGTGTTCACAAAAATTCTGGCCCTACGATTGGCCAAACTAGGAACACAAGGTGTAACGATAATGGCATATCTAGACGACTTGTTGCTGATAGACCACTCAGTGAAAAAAACTAGAAGTGGTCGTTCACAAGATAATCAAGTATCTGGAATCTCACGGTTGCATTATCAACCGAGACAAGTCAGCCCTAAAACCAGTCAAAAGTCTGGAATACTTGGGGGCTAAGACTGGATTCAAATCAGAGAAAGATTTTCTTACCTCCAGAGAAGGTGTCGTCTTTGAAAGATTTGACCCACTTAGTGGGTACAAAAAAGAAAACCATCCATACGCCTGTGTATGAGGCTGCTGGGAAAAATGGTGGCTTCATTCGAAGCAGTACCCTACGGTCAATTCCATTCAAGGAACTTGCAGAGGGCCATACTGTCAGCCTGGAACAAAAAGAGTTCAGGCTTTAGACTTACCAATGTCCCTGTCCCCTTCCGTTCGCAAGAGCCTCCATTGGTGGTTGGTGCCCCAGAATCTGGAAAAAGGGAAACCCTTCAGTCCGGTTTCTTGGAAGGTGGTCACTACAGATGCCAGCCTCATAGGCTGGGGGGCAGTACTGGAGCAATGGTCTCTCCAGGGCAAGTGGTCAGAAGCAGAGAAGGCCCTGCCCACCAATCTCTTAGAGATACGAGCAGCCCGGTATGCCCTAGTAGCATGGACATCCAAACTCCAAGGGTCACCTGTCAGAATTCAATCAGACAATGCCACAGCAGTGGCATATATCAATCACCAGGGTGGCACCAGGAGTCGTGCAGCCCAGAGGGAAGCAAATTGCATCCTGGAATGGGCAGAAAGATATGTCACAGCCATATCCGCGGTTTTCATCCCAGGAGTGGAAAATTGGAGAGCGGACTTTTTAAGTCGCCAGCAATTATGCCCGGGGGAATGGTCTCTTCACCCCGAGGTTTTCCAGGCAATATGCCAGCGGTGGGGAACACCGGATGTAGATCTGCTAGCATCCAGATTCAACGCAAAGGTGGACAGATTTGTGTCTCGCACAAAGGATCCCCTAGCTTGCGGTTCGGATGCCCTAGTGTTCCCTTGGGATCAGTTCAAGCTGATATATGCATTCCCACCGCGATTAATCCGCAGAATCAGGGTAGAAAAGAAACCAGTGATTCTGGTGGCTCCAGCGTGGCCCCGAAGGGCATGGTACGCGGAGATTGTAAAAATGTCAGTGGGAAGTCCTTGGACCCTCCCACATCGTCCGGACCTGCTTTCGCAAGGACCGATATACTACCCTTCCTTACCAGCCCTAGGTTTGACGGCCTGGCTATTGAAGCCCACATTCTAAAAAAGAGAGGGCTCTCTAATCCTGTGGTATCTACCATGATCAATGCCAGGAAGCCAGTATCCAGGCAGATCTATTATAGGATCTAGAAGGCGTACATCACGTGGTGTGAGGCCAAGAAATGGCATCCACGTAAGTACGTAATAGGTAGGATTCTGGACTTCCTACAGTGGGCTGTACATAGGAAGCTTGCCTTGAGTACTATCAAGGGTCAGACGGCCTTGTCAATATTTTTTCAAAGGCCCTTGGCTTTGCATTCATTAGTCAAAGCTTTCATACAAGGAGTGATGCGTATTAGCCCTCCGGTTAGTATTCCCATATGTCCATGGGACTTAAACCTGGTTCTGTCGGTTCTACAGAAACAACCATTTGAACCATTGCGGCACATTTCCTTAGTTCTTTTCACCAGGAAATTGATTTTCTTAGTAGCCATTTGTTCGGCTAAAAGAGTATCGGAATTAGCCGCCTTGTCCTGTAAGGAGCCATATCTGGTTGTCCATAAGGACAGAGTAGTATTACGTCCTCACCCAGCCTTCTTCCTAAGGTGGTATCGAGGTTCCATTTGAACCAAGATGTGGTTCTTCCTTCCTTTTTCCCCAAACCTAGTTCGGTAGAGGAAAAGTTATTGCATTCTTTGGATGTAGTAAGAGCAGTTAAAGCTTATCTTAAAGCCACTGCTCAGATTCGCAGAACGGATACTTTGTTTGTTCTGCCGGAAGGCCCCAGAAAGGGTCAGGCAGCATCAAAAATCTACTTTAGCCAAGTGGATTCGACAGGTCATAATACAAGCCTATGGCTTGAGAAGGAGACCGCCTCCGTTCAAAGTTAGGGCGCACTCCACAAGAGCAGCTGGAACTTCATGGGCAGTGCATCACCAGGCCTCCCTGGCTCAAGTCTGTAAGGCCACAACATGGTCCTTAGTACACACGTTTACTAGATTCTACCAGGTAGACGTCAGAAGTCAGGAGGATGTCGCCTTTGGGCGCAGTGTGTTGCAGGCCGCAAAAGAGCCTCATGCTTGATGGCCCCAGCTTATGTATAGTGTATCCCTCCCCTCATTTGGCATTGCTTTGGGACGTCCCATTAGTAATGACTAAGTCGCTCTGTGTCCCGTGATGTACGAAAAAGAAAAAGGGATTTTTATAACAGCTTACCTGTAAAATCCTTTTCTTGGAGTACATCACGGGACACAGAGCTCCCACCCCTCTTTTTGGGACACTTATTGCTTTGCTACAAAACTGAGGTGCTCCCGGATGGGAGGGGCTTATATAGGGGAGGGTACTTCCGGTTTGGAAGTTGCCAGTGCCAGCACCTGAAGGTAAACTATATAACCCATTAGTAATGACTAAGTCGCTCTGTGTCCCGTGATGTACTCCAAGAAAAGGATTTTACAGGTAAGCTGTTATAAAAATCCCTTTTTTTTAGATGTTGAATTTTTTTTTTTTTTACGATAGTTTTTATTAAGATTTTCAAATAGTATCAATACAGAAGGATTGGAAGAAATCAATGACATTTCTTATTATTCATTATAACGGATGGTAGAGAATTATTTACTAGGTATAACATTTGTCGTGCTGAAACTTGAACGGTAAATGCGGTGTTAGTACTATTTGAATGGTGCTATTTGAATGGTACTATATAAATGGTGTCGGTACCGTCCCCACACCCAGACACCCCATCTCGGGAACTAACTGTGCCATGGGGTAGGAGGCAGCTCGGACAACCATTATTTTGGTAGTAGTGGTTCTTTATCTTGTAAAGAACGGATGAAAGACAATAGATGATTGTACATCACAATAACAATAACGTGGATTCACCTATACTAATTAGAGATTATACAGTGACAGTACTGAGCATATCATTGGTTAATTACAAGGATAATAACAGTGTAACATTGTCAATAACAGTGGAGTAGATGAAAGAGGTAGGTATTTGACCTAGAATGTAGGTTTAGTTCATTGGTTTGAAATAAGAGAGGGTATAAAGTTCAACTCTATTAGGAACTTGCACGGATATGAGAAAAGGGGTGAGCTGCCGATCAGTTTTTTTTTCTATGTTATAGGGCTATGCTCCTTTGATCAGCAATCCAAGGTGCCCAATTTTTGTAGAAAGAGGAGGTGGTCAATTTGGCTTTAGCAAAATAGAACTCTGTGTGGCTAACAGTATATGAGTTTCCAGTACTTTGAGTTGTCCAAGCCACTTGGGGATTGTCAGACCCAGGAGAAGATCCAATGGGATAATGGGAAAGAGACATTGCATATAGTAGAAATGAAGGTACTGTAGCTACTTCTTGCCAATATTTTTTAATGTTAGGGCAGTCCCATCAAATTTAAGGTAGGTTTCCCAACCCATTGCAACCTCTCCAGCATTGAGGTAATGTTAAGGGTTAGATTACAGACAACCTGGTGTGGGTGAATAGTTTTTGTATGGATTCCCAATGGGAGGTACAGTGTGACAAGCGAAGGGATAAGGTTAAGGCTTGGTGCCATAGTTTAGGCTAGGGCAGAGTATTTGTTAATAAGGACCAAAAGTTGATTGAAGATGATGTCTGGTGAATAGGAGGCGTAGTTAGTAGATTGTATGCAAATGAGATTCCTTTAACTGTTGGAACAGGGGTTTCATAGAATTTTAAGAGAGTAACTGGTAGAGAGTCTTTATCTGTGAGGTTGGTTTTGGAGAGTATTGATCGAATTCTGAGATATAAGAAGAATGTCGTAGGGGGATGCCATATGTCTGTTGCAAGTGTGAGAAATAGTGCATCCCTGAAATGGAGAATAGTAGCCCTAAGTTGTTGAGCCCTCTGTGTATCCAGGTTGTGAGAGATAAGTCCTGTGATAGCAATTCTATCGCTTTCTTGGGAAATCAAGAGAGAATGGACCTAGGTAGTCCTTTGGTATGTTGTGGGGAGGCTGACCATACCCGTAGTGCTGCAGGTACAGAGTTTAGATATTGGTGTTGTGGTTTGAAGCAGGAGTAAGAATATGTTTTATGTCCACGTTGAGAGCTGTGGATTCAATTAGGGTCCATTTTTTGTTGGAATTAGGTAACCATCATTTTCTGAGTTGTACCACTGCTCTATAGCATGCCCGGTTGTTTGGGGCTCCCATTCCCCCCTGGTTTACAGGGGTGAGGAGAGTGTCTTTCTTGAGTCTGGGTTTTTTGCCATATAAATGTGTTGATTATTCCTTGTAGTTTCTTTAACTGGGTGGATAGAAAGGGTATGAAACATATATAGTATGTGGGGGAGCATATACATTTTTGATTGAGCAATTATACCTGCCCAGGAGACAGGAAAATGGCTCAGTTCTTTGGATATGCGCATAAGCTTTTCTTGGAGGTCATCATAATTTACTATTTTTTTTTTTCGAAAAGTTTTTATTGAGATATATGAAGATCGTAGATAACAAAGATAACAGCATTTGTAATGCCGCGTACACACGATCGTTTTTCACGTCGTTAAAAATTAAATTTTTTAACGTGGGCATTAAAAACGATCAGGTGTAGGCTCTAGAGCATTTTTAACTACATGAAAAACGAGCTAAATTTTTTTAGAACCTGCTCTATTTTTTCACGTCGTTTTTCATGTAGTTTTTTTTCCCGTCGTGAAAAACGGTAGTGTGTATGCTTTTACGAGGGGAAAAAAATGCGCATGCTCAGAATCAAGTATGAGACGGGAGCGCTCGTTCTAGTAAAACTAGCGTTCGTAATGGAAATAGCTCATTCGTCACGCTGTAACGGACTGAAAAGCATGAGGCTGAAAAGTGCGAACCGTCGCTCAACAAACTTTACTAACATTAAGGGTGGCGCCATTCAAACGGAACTTCCCTTTTATAGTGCCGTCGTACGTGTTCTACGTCACTGCGCTTTTCTCAAGCATTTTTTTTAATGAACGTGTGTATGCAAGACAGGCTTGAGAGGAAACAAGAAACATCACGTCGAGAAAAACTTCGTTTTTGAAAATGACATTAAAAACGATCGTGTGTATGCGGCATAAGACATTTTACAAAAACACTTTACAAGAACATTTTTAGAAAGAAAAAGAAGAAGGAACATGTAATCTAGGGTTCCTGGGAGATGAGGCAGATTGGAATAGCAGGAGAGAAATATCATAATACATCAGAACTGTATCTGCTGTCTATAAGTAGGTAACTGGATGGATCTTACAGTACAATAATGTCTTAGGATTACAAGAAGAATAGCAAAACAAAATAATATAGAATAACACATAGGTTCAGGGAGGGGGGTAGGGGAGAGGAGGGTGGGAGCACAGATCTAGCGTAGCGTTATTGAGAGCGGAAAGTCTTCATTACTGTGAAGGTAGAAAAGATCTGAGACGGTGGATGGAAGAGTGGGTAGAAGACTTTTAGGACTTAGGTAGTTCAGGTAACTATGAGCGGTCATTTGTGGTGGGTTGACCGTAAGGGGAGACTGCCTCTCCTGAGCAAGAAGAAGGGGGAGTCTTGAAGTATGAGAAAGTGTACTGGTCAAAGTTGTCTAAATCCTCTGGAGAAAGTGCTGAGAGCATGAAAGGTTTCCATATGGAGTAGAATCGAGTTTTAGATGTTGCATGTTTGAAGTCTGTGTTAGCTTGGTCTTTGAAAAAGAGGAGAAGGAGCTCCCGTCTGATTTGGGTGGTAGTAGGGCAGTGAGAAAAAGTCCATTGTTTTAAAATAGTTCTCTGTGCGATGAGGAGGCAAATCAAAGACCATTTTTTGTAGGTGTGGCAAAAGTTTGGATGTCCAGTGGTAGTTGGGTTCGTAGTTTGAGACCACGGCAGTAGTTGGGGGTCCCAGTACCCAAAGATGAGGAGCAAAGGGTCCTTCTGTAGTTTCAGTAGTGTAACCTCAAAAATGTAGGCTAGGACCTTGTCCCAAAAGGAGGAGATGAAAGAGCACGCCCAAAAGCGGTGGGTCAGGGAAGGTCTCGGTTGGTGGCAGAGGGGACAATTAGCACAGTTCCGATCCATCTCGGAAAAGATGAAGGGTATATGTGCTTGGTGGACAATTTCCAGTTGAGTTTCCTTCCATATTTCTTTGGGGGTTATTCGTTGAACTTTGTTGAAGCCCTGTAGAATTTTGTCTATCAGGTCAACATCCTGAAAAACTTTTCCCCTGTTGGCTGCAGATGAGGATGCCAGAGGGGGGGTGGTCTTTTGAAGTACAGGTTTGTAGATGTCCGAGATTTTATAAGATCCTTCCACGAGTAGCTGGTCAGTGATGTTAGGTGTGAATCGCTTACAGTCTTCTTTGCATGCGTCTTTCAGGTAGCTGGTGCATTGCCAAAAGTGGAAAGCGTGGGATTGGGGGAGTGAGTAATTTTTAGCAATGGTTGAGAAAGATAAAGGACGCCCCGTTGTAGTGTCACATAAAGATGAGCATTTTGTAAGGCCTTTTTCCTGCCGAATTTTGAAGGGTTTATGTTCCAGACCCGGGGGGAAACTAGGGTTCCCCTGTATTGGTAGGTGGCTTGACATGAATGGGGAGAGCTTGAGGCTCTTCCTGGTTTCTCTCCAGGCAATAGCTGTGTCTCTCAGCAGGAGGTTATGTTGGTACAAAGGTGGGACTGATTTCCACTTGCAGTGAAGAAGGGCCACTAAGGAGAAAGGGTGGGCCATTGCAGTCTCCATGGAGTAATTACCTTGAGGCTTGTGAGATCCAGTCCAGGCTAGTTCTTAATAGGCATGCTAAGTTATAGGTTCTGACATTTTTTTTTGTTTAATATATTTTTATTGAAAAAGTTGTGTAGACATATCAAACAAATAAGATACATCAACAAGAGAAAAAAAAATAAATTAAAGATTAAATACACTGGGTTAACGTGTGAAGAAAATCACTCGGGTATTCGGTAGAAATGGTAGGAGTAACCCAACTTATCGAAGCAAACCAGCAATAGAACGAATACGTAGAGAAAAGAAAAAAGAGAGAAAAAAAAAAAAGAAAAAAGGGGGGGGGGAGAAGAAAAGAAAGAAATACAAGAAAAGGATAGGGATGGGGAAGAAGGGAGGGAGGTGGCACACATGGCAGCAAAGATGAAAAGTTGGCTAGTACATTTAGTGAGGCTAAACCTTACAATGAAATTAAACCCATCAATAGCAAAATATATGAGAATGAGACATCAAGGGTACAGGAAACCTGAGTTGCTCAAGGAGACGAAGAGATTATGTCTTTAAAACATTGGGTAGAAAGGAAGGAGGACCACGGGGCCCAGGTTAAGGTATATTGTTTAGAAGTGTCTCTTGCAATATGGGTGAGTTCTTCCATGAGGTTAACGTCAGAGACTCTTTGCAGCCAGTGCTTCATGGTTGGAGGTGTAGGTTGACCCCAAAAAGCAGGAATGATAGCCTTGGCCGTATTAAGAAGATGTGGTACGAGTGAGCGTTTATATCTACCTATTGACATTGAGGTAGCGTGGAAAAGCACTATCCAGGGGTCCAAGGGTAACTTGATGTCTGTGATCTGGTGAATCAGGTCAATTACTTCAGACCAGTAAGGGCGAATGATCGGACAGAACCACCAGATGTGGGCATGGGTGGCCTCCTGTCCACAGTTTCTCCAGCATAACGGAGAGTTAGTAGGAAACATACGGTGTAATTTAACAGGTGTATGATGCCATCTAGTGAGAAGTTTGAAGTTAGATTCAGCCACGGAAGAAGCCAGAGAGGAAACATGCGTAAGTAGTAGAACTTTATCTTTTTTCTTGTCTGTGATAGCAGCTCCCAGGTCGCGCTCCCAGCTGGTGAAATACTGTGGGTAGGTAGGGGTTTGTAGGTTAATAAGCGCTTTGTAGAATAGGGAGATACAGTGGAGAGGGGGATCCTTATGAAGGAACACGTGTTCAATGTCATTCAGTTCTTGGAGTCCCCGTAGTGGCTGAGGGAGATTTTGAATAAAGCCGTTCAGTTGGTTATATCTCCACTTATCCATAAACGTTGATGGTCTACGACCTAGGAGTTCAGACAAAGGTTTAGGCGTATTAGAGTTTAATACATGGTGCAAAAGGAGGGGGCCTCCAGGCGACCAGGACTGGAAACCCGGGTCTAAGGATCCTGGTACAAAGTAGTTATGGTTCAGGAGAGGGGTTAGCGGAGAGTTATAAGGCCAGATAAGTTTCTTATGTAGTCCATCCCAGACGTCCAGAGAGGACACGGTAAGAGGTGAGGTATTGTTGGTGAGGTTTCTAAAAGAGCGTGGTATCCAGGGAGCAGAGGAGAGGTCCGAATCACATAGAGAGTATTCCAGTTGTACCCAAAGTTTAGTAGCAAAGGCATATCTCCAGTCTGCTATGCGTGGTAAAATAACAGCATGGTAATAAGCTTTAAAATTGGGTAGGGATAATCCCCCAGAGCGCTTAGCCTGAAATAGGACCTCCCTAGAGACTCTGGGGTGACCATCCCTCCACACAAAGCGGGCAATCATGGTCTGCAACAGGGTGAAGAAACCTATAGGAATCTTGAAGGGAATCATTTGTAGGGTAAAGAGAACGCGGGGGAGTATGTTCATCTTGATTATGTTCACCTTACCTAGCCATGAATGTGAGAGGGAGGACCATTTCCTGAGATCATCTCTTATGTTGTTAAGAACAGGAATGTAATTATGTCTAAAAAGGGAGTGGAGATGAGGAGTTAGGTATATGCCGAGGTATTTCATGCGTGAGGTTTCCCAGCGAAAGGGGAATAGGGGCTTCAGCTGATCAACCACTGGTTGGGGTATCGAGATATTCAAAATTTCAGATTTTGACAGATTAATTTTAAAGTTGGACAGCGTCTGGAACGTAGAGAATTCCGACATCAAATTTGGTAGTGAAATGCGTGGTTGTTGAATAAAAAATAGAATGTCATCCGCATAGGCTGCATATTTATGAGATCTAGAACCAACCTGAGTGCCATGGATATTTCTATTGTGTCTAATCGTGGCCAGAAAGGGTTCAAGAGAAATAGCAAAAAGGAGAGGAGATAAAGGACATCCTTGCCTTGTTCCATTATGTAGTGTGAATGTGTCGCTTAAGGAGCCATTTATGCGTATTTGCGCCGTAGGGTTAGAATAGAGGGAAGAAATACAGTGAAACATTCTGGAACCTAGACCGAAATAGTGGAGAGTGGTTCTGAGGTAGTCCCAGTCCACCCTATCAAACGCCTTCTCAGCATCCGTGGAGAGAAGGAGGGTGGGCTGGGAGCACCTACGTACATAGTGGATCAGGGACAAAGCACAAAGTGAGTTGTCCCTGGCCTCTCTGTTAGGGATAAATCTAGTTTGATCAGCCGACACCCACTGGGGTAGAAAAGGGAGTAGCCTGCTAGCCAAAACTTTGGCATAGAGTTTAGTGTCGATGTTTAAAAGGGAAATAGGTCTATAACTACTACACAGAGTGGGGTCCTTGTCAGGTTTAGGAATCACAGTAATGTGGGCGGATAACGATTCCGGACGAAGGCCAGACTTAGGGGAGATGGAATTTGCATATGCAGTGAGATGGGGAAGTAAAATGTCACTGAAGGTTTTGTAGTATAGAACGGTGAAACCATCAGGGCCAGGGGCCTTTCCGGAGGGGGAGGATTTGAGAGCCTGTTTAAATTCCTCAATGGTAAAATCGGCTTCTAATCCATTAAGTGCTGACTTCGACAATTTTGGGAGGTTGGCCTCTCTGAGATAAGAGAGTATACGTTTACGTTTTTCCGACAATGGTAGAGAAGCTAGATCACCTTCCACATTGTACAAGTCGGCATAAAACTCCCAGAAGGCTTTTGAAATTTGGGGGGTGTTGTGGACTAGTTCTCCTGATGGCAGTTTTATTTTGGGAATGAAGGAAAGAGTTTTTTGGGCCGCGAGGGATCTAGCCAACTGTCTACCCGGTTTATTACCCCATGCGTAAACTTTCTGGGAAACGGAATGAAATTTCCGTTTAGTTTCAAGATTGAGGAGAATTTTAAGCTCCTCTCTCTTAAGGGTGAGGGCCTCGAGATGTGAGATGTGTAAGGAAAGTTTATGCTTTTTCTCTAGGTCAGCAATTTGTTGTAGGACCTGTTGAAGCTGTTGACCATGCTCTCTCTTTCTCCTCGCACCCAATTCAATAAGAGTACCCCTCATGGAAGCTTTATGCGCTTCCCACAAAACAGAGGGAGAGGTGTCCGACGTTATGTTGTCTTTAAAGTATTGGGATAAGGTAGTAGATAGCATGGAGACCTCTGTTGCATTAGAAATGAGAGAGTCATTGAGCTTCCAATTACTGGAGCGAGGAGGCAGAGCGGGCACGTCCAAGCAGATGGAAACAGGAGCATGATCGGAAAGAGTAGCAACACCAATGTGAGCTGAGCGGAGAAAGGGCAGGTGAAAGTGATCAAGGAAGATGTTGTCAATTCTAGAGTAAGAGTTGTGTGTTTTAGAAAAGTGGGAGTAGTCCTTTTCTTTAGGGTGCATAAGACGCCAAGCATCCATTAGTTGAAGATCTAGGAGTTTTTTTTTTTACTTGAGCCAATCTTTTGAATGGGATACCAGAGCGGCCCTGTGAGGTGTCCAGAGTGGGATCTAAAGGCATATTTATATCTCCCGCTAGAACTATCAAACCCTCAGCAAAATTAGATAGTTTTGTAAGAATTTGATTAAAGAAGACAGGTTGGTTGTGATTGGGACAATAAATGTTCGCTAGAGTGCAACTAGTATTGCCTAAAAACCCCTTGACAAAAATGAAGCGACCATGATCATCCGCCAACATATCAGCAAACCGAAATGATACACTCTTGCTGAATCCAATAGCCACTCCTTTGGCTTTGTTAGTGTCTGATAGGCTATAATACCATTGTGGAAAATTCTGTGAGTATAATTTAACGGACGTTGTATGGGTCAAATAGGTTTCCTGGAGGAAGGCAATAGAACAAGCTGAATTTTTCAATTCCCGCAGCACCTTATGTCTCTTTGCGGGGACACAAAGGCCCCTAACATTGTATGAAAGGATCTTTAGATTAGCCATGTCGTCAGCAGAGAGTGAATCATTATTCCATACAGCCATGGGTGCCAACAAAACCGAGAGGGGAGGGGGAAAGGGAAATAGAGAGGGGGAAGAGGAAAAGCCAGAAAAAAAGAAGAGGGAATAAGACATACATGATAAACAATATAACAATCATTAGAGCAAATGGGATTGGTATGAAAATCACGCAGAAATCTGCGGTGGTCCCAGTGGGGATGAGGGGAGCAAGCAACCAAGAAGGGTTTTAGACAAAATTCAAGGAGAAAAAAATGATTGCCAACTCCCATCAACCCCAGGAGGAGAGGGGCAGAGAATAAACTCATTTGCGTAGGCATTAACAGGGAGCATAAAGCCCCGTCAGCAAACAGCCTATAAAGTAGTAACGAACATTTACAGATACCAGCATTGGTCAGAACAAAAGTACACAAAAGCATAACCAGAAAACACAAACCCTAGTTTACCGACAAGGAAGATGATTGTGGGCAGTGAAACGCATCATCCGTTTTTCTGAGATGAGCCAGGGGTGGAGACACGCCTTTGCTTGGCTGGGGTTTTCCGCCATTGGGGGGAACGGTTAGCAGAGAAGGTGGGTATAGTATTCTGCCAACCCGGAAGCTCCGTGGGCGGCAAATTCAGATCCTGGAGGAATGTTGGGAGGTCCTCATGGAAGCGCAAAGTGGAGGAGCGACCATTTTTAGTAGCAATTAAGCATGCAGGGAAACCCCATCTGTAAGTAGTTCCATCACCCCTCAGATGCTCCAAAAGAGGTTTTAAAGCCCTGCGGCGATCAAGAGTCTCCTTAGCTATGTCAGGAAAGATGTTTAGGGTAGCGCCATCAAAGTCAATGTTAGGAGTATTTCGCAGTTTCATCATGATGGCATTTTTGTCTTCAAAATAGTGCAGGCGACAAATCACATCCCTGGGTTGGTCAGAAGTGAAGTTGCGAGGTCTCAGGGCGCGGTGAACTCTGTCAAAACGCAGAGGGGCAGTGACAGGGTTACCCAGGACGGTGTTAAGGATGCCACGAATCGAGGGTTCCAGGTCGTTATCTCTGGTCGCTTCCGGCAGCCCTCTGATACGCAAGTTGTTTCTGCGGTTTCGATTTTCGAGGTCCTCAAGTTTGTATAATGAGGCTCTGTGAGCGTATGCTAATTGAGTAACAGTCTCTTGCATTTCTTTAATGGCCGCCTCTTGTGAGTCTTGGCGATGTTCTGTTTCCTCAACTCTGTCGAGTAGATGCGACATGTCCGCCCTAACTGCGGAAATTTCCTTTTTGATAGATTTTTCCATATTGTGGAACATACCCGCCATTTCTTTTTTAAGCTCATTCACCAGGGAAGACATTTCCGAGCCAGTGGGGGAGCCGGGGTCCTCCATCAGCTCCGAACCGCAGGATGAGGCTGGGGAGCTTTCACGGACGGAGGCCGCGTGTGAGGCCGGAGATATAATAGATCGCGAGGCTCTGGTCTTGTTAATCCGAGTGCTGGGGCTGTCATGCTCCGCTGCTAGGAATCTTTTGATAGTCCCTGCAGTAGCTTGGTGTAAGGTTGAGGGTTTCGTGGATCGTTTACTTATTGATGAACGGGAACTAGATCCTTTAGAAGGCATTGCTGGGTATGTATGAGGCCGAGTGCTGGACGGGGCTCGTTTTAAGCGCTCATCATCTGTGCCATGTGTAGGTCAGCGGTATCGGTCCAGCAGGGGAAGCAAGTATTTTAGCTGAGAGGCGTAGGCGACCGAAGGTTGTACCAGTTAGATACTATGAAGGTATAGCTGCCGGAGTTTAAGCACAACAGTCAGCACACCAGGCCCAAATAGGAGGTTTGTAGTAGCTTGTGGACGTAAGTTTATGGGCAGAGCGAACCTCTATATCCCATTCAGGGGAGGCCGTTTAGATCCCTGGTATGTATATCTATGGGAAGAGGTGCACCAAGATGGCCGCCGTACTACTTAGTATGCTTAAATGGGTGGCAAATGTCTGTGTATTGCCACGGCAACCCCCTAATTATCAATAGAATGGGACATCACATTCACCCTTTGAGGAGGAAGCCGAGCTGTGAGTCAGAGGAGCCGTGAGGGGGAGAAGACACAGTCCGCGGGTGTAGCAAGATGGCCACCGTACCTCCGAGAGTAGGCCGAAGCCGCGGCCTCGAGTGCGGGGCGAGGAGGAAAATTACGCCGACGACCTCAGGTGATGTGGCGGGCAGTCAGGGGCCAATCTGTCTGTAGGCTAGCCTGGAGGTGAGCGGTCTGGGGGAGGTAGCGTGGTACTCACTGTGTCCTTGAATCGAGGCCGCGTCTGGTACCGCAGGCCGCAGGACGCTGGATCACCTCGCCAGGAGTCTCCAAACGGTTCCCAGCAATGTAACGACCGCGCTGTGTCTTCCGGGTGTAGTGCAGCTGTCAGGCGAGGCTAGTTGGCTCACAGATTGCAGGCGTCAGATGCCGGAGAGGCAGTGGATCTGCAGGCCCCAAGATGGCGGAGGGCCTCAGTAGCGTGGAATCAGTCACAGGCCCAGAGCGGATCCAGCTGCACAAAGTCCTCCAAATCTCTTGGGCAGCAGCAGAGGGTGTCCAGGGAGTAGTACAGGTGGACCGGGGCCCCAATAAAGCAAAAGGGGCAGAGGATGGCAATGGATAAGTGGTGGTTTCCTGGAGCTCTGCAAGAACACGTCCTCCCTGCTTCAAGTCCGGACACGCCCCAGGTTCTGACATTTGGGAGACTAATACCCCCTTTGCGTCTGGGAAGATATAACTTCTTTAAAGATATACATGGTCTTTTGCCCTGGCATATAAATTTTGAAATGGCTGAGTTAATGAGTTTAACGTCTTTTTGGTGAAGAAGTAGAGAAATAGTTTGCATTGGGTACAACAATCTAGCAAAACTGACCATTTTTACCAGATAACATCTTCCCAGGAGCGATAGGGGCAGATCCATCCAGTTTACCAATTCCTGAGAGATTTTTGAAATCAGAGGAGGGTAGTTAAGGTGGTACATAGAAAAAAACACAAAAGCAGCACTCAATGGATGTAGCATAAAACTTTATAGTCTTGTGTAGAATAAAATACATAGATATAGCACATAATAGAATCGCTAAAATGCACACAATAGGCGATGTGGTATATTAAAAGCAGCAATAATAGCACTGGAGAGTCAAGGCTTGTTAACATCAATCCATAGTTAGTATGGGTCCCCAGGGAGCACCTATCAATCCAGAAAAATGACCACCAATGACATGTGGAGTGGGGGATAGCGATATAATTGCTGTTGGACCTGTACTTAAGGGATATGACAGCTGATGGAATAGGGTGTAGAGCGTGATACAGGGAGCCCGGGATGGGCAGGGATCACTTTAGATGGCAAACGAGCAACAGCTCCAGGACACCAACCTGTAGTGTGAAGGATGTCACAGCTGGTAACTGGGGTGCGGAGCTTGATGCTGGAACCACAGGGCTTGCAGAGATCACTTGTGAGCAGGTAACTTCCTCCAGAACCCAGCCTGTGTGGGGATCGATGGATGAAGCCGCATGTGTGCGTGGACCTCCGTGGCTGTAGGTGGATAGATGGCTCTGCGGGAACGCAGAGAGCGGCAACCGACCACTCAGAAGCCGGGCGCGTACTGATGACGTCAGCACCAAGCCATGCAGACACAGAGCGAATAGGCAGCCAATGGGAACCCAGGCTCACCAAAAGGTGTCAGTGATGTTATGGATATGATCAAGCGGAGATAATGTTAATTAGAAGACTCAGGTTAAAGTACTTTGAAAAATCGTAGGAAAGCGAAACATGTCAGTCACGGCTCCCCGCACAGCTGCATAGCTGTATTATTGTCACTGTATCCTGAGTCTTCTAATTAGCATTATCTCCGCTTGATCATATCCATGATTCCGAATTTGTGGAGGGTTGCGTCTAAGTGTGCCTTTTTAGTTAGTTCAAGTGTGTCTGCCCAAGCATCGAAGGACCTCTTAGCTGCATGCCATTAATTTCTATTGTCAGGGGAGTCCGTGGTGTATAAGGATCTTTGTGCCTGGTGCAATCGGGTCCGAGCTAATCTGTATTTTGATAAGGTATTCCTTTTAAAGGAGGTAGCATAAGAAATGATCCGACCCCTGAGGAATGCTTTGCCGGCATCCCAGAAGAGGTTCGGGTCATCAGAGTGGGGAGCATTGGCCGTGGAATATTCTGACCATGATTTTTCCAGGAATTGCTGGAAATCAGTGTTGTTATAGAGGTAGGATGGAAAACGCCAGATCTTGGGGTCAGGAGGTAGGTGGAGATTGTCAAGGTGGGCTAAAATCGGTGCGTGGTCAGATATGGCAATGTCGAGGATGTCTACATCTGATAACATGGGTATTAGGTTGTCAGAGCCAAAAAAATTGTTGATTCTGGTGAAAACGTTATGTGGATTAGAGTAGAAGGTGAATTCCCTGTCCGCGTGATGTTTTAAACTGCAAAGGTCCTGGAGGTGAAGGGAGTCCATGGTGGATTCAAAGAGTGTGGGAGTGGTTGGAGTCGGGTCCCAGCCTGGGGAGTTTAGGGGATGATCTGTCATCAATCTGGTGTAAGATGTCATTAAAATCACCTCCAATTAAATGTGGGAGGTGGGTGATTTGAAGTAACCATGCAGATAGTTCACTGTAAAAGGGTTTACCGGGGCTGTTAGGGGCGTATATGTTTAAGATTACTAATTCCTTGGATCCTATTTGGACATGTGCTGTAATGAGCCATCCGTGGTTGTCTGATTGTACTGAGAGGACCGTACAGGGAAGGTTTTTGTGAATCAGCAGGAGACCACCTGCTTTACGTCCAATGGCCTCTGAGCCTAGGACTGTTCCTACCCAGAGTTTTTTCATGCAATGAAAATCAGGGGTTGATAAGTGGGTTTCCTGGAGTAGGGCGGTGTTAGTTTTAAGTCTTTTGAGATGTCAGAGGATCTTCATTCTCTTGTTAGGGGATCTAAGCCCTTTTACATTCCAAGAGACTACCTTCATGTTAGGGGGGTTGGGAAAGGGATTTGCGACAAACTTACAGATATACCACCGTGTAGTTGGAATTGTGAGGTAGTTACCAGAGTAAGAAGAAAGAAATTATTTTCTCTATGGGAGATTGGTGTCAGGGAGATTGGTACCGTGTAGGTGCCTAGGCAAAAGAGAGTGTGGGGGGGGGATAAGGGGGGAAACCTGAAACAGAAATAACATATGCATTCACATGAACTTCACTTCTTTCCGCATGGAATGACTGTGTAAGCCGGTTCCCAGTGCACAACCCCGGTAATATGAGATCCGAGGGCCCGTGTCTGGAGAGGGGGTTTTGTACGGCTGGCACGAATCACGAATGGGAGGAAATTATGTGGCTGTACACAGTGAGGCCAGGAGGGTTCGCATAGGATATTGAAAACAGTTTAAGAGGAAAACAAACAAATAAAGCTAGCAGAGCAAGGTTACCATAGAACATGTAAGTAGCTGAACAATACACCGTAGAGCACAGGGTGCATACCTGCCACTTCAACTGAGTGGCTTCAGGAGGTGAAACACAGGTGGATAAAGTGTAGAAAAATGCTCATACAAAGATAAAGTTAAAACCTGGGGTACTGCATTGTGTGCGACTGTGAGGAGTTGAGTGATAGGGACAAGAGTTATGTCATCCATCTCAGCGCGGAGCTGCCTGGAGGTGTGTCGGGACCGATGACCTGAAGCGTTTGGGGGAGTCCTTACGTGGGCTTCTTTGGTCCAGGGAACGGTTGATTTGAGCGGTTTTAAATGGGGTATGGGGGTTGGACCTGCATGCAAAGACCGTAAGAAGGCTTCTGCCTCAGAGGGGTCATGGAATGACAGTTATTCGCCATTAGGGGTCTTGAGGCAGAGAGTGGCCGGAAAAGCCAGAGTGAATTTGACTTATCCATGCCGACCTGCTGGAAAGCTTTCCTTTTCTTTGAGACCTCAATTGAGTAGTCAGCAAATATGAGGACCCTTATTCCATCAATTTGAAGTTAGCGGGATTGTCTGAACTTTTGCAGTATAAGGGCCTTGTCAGAGTAATTTAGGTATTTGGCAATTATTGGCAGAGGTGATTTGCGGTCGGAGTTGAAAGCTCCCATGCGGTGGGCCCTTTCCACTGTGTAGGGGCCAGGAAGGCCTAGGGCTTCTGGGATGCGCATGGCGCAAAATTCAGTAAGAGCAGGAGCTTGCAGCGATTCCGGGACGCCTACGAATCGCAGGTTGCTCCTTCTGGACCTATTTTCTAAATCGTCCAGCTTTTGGATAATGTACTGATTTGTCTTGTCCTGGGTTTGCTCTGTGGTCTGCGCCTGATAAAGCTCCTCTTCTACACTAGATAGGCAGTTTTCCAGCTCATTGAGTCTGGTATTGTGTTCCCCTAGCTGGGACTTGATCTGAGCCATCCCTGCATTGACGGCCTTCTCCACAGATGCAGCTATCATGGGGGACAGGAGAGCAGCCACAGCCTGAGCTATGCGCTCTGTGGTGTTGTCCCCAGCTTGCTGTGTCATGGAGGCATGTGGAGAGGAAGGGGGGGATGTGCAGCCTTTTACCTCCATCGCCGCCGTCAGTGTTACTGCAGGAGGATGCGTGTAGGCCGAGACCGGGGCCTCGATTTGCGGCTGGGCTGGCAGCGCCGTCTGGGCCGTTTGCGTGCAGGCGCCGGATTTTTCCACAAAACGGTCCATGTGGAAAGGGGATAAGTACCTGGGGGTAGAGGTGTGCTCGTGGGGCGACTCAGGCTGGATTTAGGGAGCCGAGGAGAAGAGCAGTCACTCCATGCGGCGCCAGAACCGGAAGTCATAATTTACTCTTAATAGCATCCTGCTTGGATAAGTTAGGTGAATTCCCAAGTATGGGAGTGAGGAACTAGCAGACCACAGGAAGGGGGTTTCGTTTGAAATGTTATATTTGGTTTGAGGGTCGATACCTAGGCTTAACATAGTGGATTTACTGGGGTTAATTTTATAGAGAGAGACTAAGCTGAAGTGTTCTAGGATCTTTTGGACAGCTAGAAGGGATTATTTGGGATTGGTTAGGGCGATGACGACATCGTCGGCATATAGGCCCAATTTGTGTTCTACGTCCCCAATCTTGATACCTGTTACTGTTGATTAGGGATGAGCCTGATGACTCGAACATCGGGTGTTCGCCTGTTTGCCAAATAGCGAACATTATGCGGTGTTCGTGGCAAATTTGAAAGCCGCGGAACACCGTTTAAAAGTGTATGGGAGATTAACATGAAAAATCTAAATTGCTAATTTTAAAACCAATTGCCAACCGCTGCACAACTATATACTGTACATTGGTAGAATGGCTCGGCTGGGCATATGGACGTACCTGTATGTCCCCTTTTAAGAAGCGGCATTGTGGGCGTGTGCACGCATCCTCCATGAGCTCCGTGAGTCTGACCGCGGGTCCCACGGATGTCCATCGGGAGTCTCGTGATCGTCTCACGGAGAGGAAGAACGGGGAAATGCTAATCTAAACAAGCATTTCCCCATTCTTCCTAGTGACAGGACACTGATCTGAGCTCCCTGTGATCGGGAGTGGTGATCAGTGTTGTGTCACATGTAGCCCATCCCCCTACAGTTAGAATACATCCCTAGGACACACTTAACCCCTTTAGCGCCCACTACTGGTTAACCCCTTCACTGTCAATCACATTTACACAGTAATCAATGCATTTTTATAGCACTGATCGCTGTATAAATTTGGATGATCCAAAAATAGCGCCAAAAGTGTCCGATGTGTCCGACATAATGTCGCAGTCACAATAAAAATCGCTGATCGCCGCAATTACTAGTAAAAAAAAAAATATTAATAAAAATGCCATAAAACTTTCCCCTATTTTGTAGACGCTATAACTTTTGCGCAAACCAATCAATAAACGCTTATTGCGATTTTTTACCAAACATATGTAGAAGAATACGTATCAGCCTAAACTGAGGTAAAAAATCGTTTTTTATATATTATTTGGAGATATTTATTATAGCAAAAAGTACAAAATGTTTCTTTTTTTTCAAAATTTACTTTTTTTTGTTTATAGTGCAAAAAATAAAAACCGCAGAGGTGATCAAATACCACCAAAAGAAAGTTCTATTTGTGGAAAAAAAAGGACGTCAATTTTGTTTGGGAGCCACGTCGCACGAAAACGCAATTGTCAGTTAAAGCGACGCAGTGCCGAATCGCAAAAAGTGCTCTGGTCTTTGGCCAGACAAATGGTCCGGGGCTGAAGCGGTAAAGGCTTATGTGCAAGGTATTGTCATAAAAAGTGTTTGGGGACCTGGGTCCTGCCCCAGGGGACATCTATCAAGGCAAAAAAAGTTTTAAAAACTGCAATTTTTTCAGGAGCAGTGATTTTAATAATGCTTAAAGTGAAACAAAAAAAGTGAAATATTCCTTTACATTTTGTGCCTGGGGGGTGTCTATAGTATGCCTGTAAAGTGGCACATTTTTACTGTGTTTAGAACAGTCCCGCAGCAAAATTACATTTCTAAAGGAAAAAAAGTCATTTAAAACTACTCGCGGCTGTAATGAATTGTTGGGTCTCGGCAATACAGATAAAACTCAATGAAAAAAACGGCATGGGTTCCCTTTGGGTCTGCTATGAATATTAAGGGGAACCCCAAGCCAAAATTAAAAAAAAATTGCGTGGGGGTCCCCCGAATTCCATACCAGGCCCTTCAGGTCTGGTATGGATATTAAGGGCAACCCTGCGCCAATTTTTTTTTTTAAATGGCGTAGGGGTCCCCCTCAAAATCCATACCAGACCCTTCAGGTCTGGTATGGATTTTAAGGGGAACCCTGTGCCAAAATTAAAAATAATGGCGTAGGGGTCCCCCCAAAAATACATACCAGACCCTTATCCGAGCACACAACCTGGCAGGCTGCAGGAAAAGAAAGGGGGGCGAGAGACCCCCCAAAGCACCTTGTCGCCATGTTGATGGGGACAAGGGCCTCATCCCCACAACCCTTGCCCGGTGGTTGTGGGGGTCTGCAGGCAGGGGACTTATCGGAATCTGGAAGCCCCCTTTAACAAGGGGACCTCCAGATCCCGCCCCCCATGTGAATTGGTAACGGGTACATTATACCCCTACCATTTCACCAAAAAAAGGTGTCAAAAATGGAAAAAAAGACAAGAGACAGCTTGGGAAAAATCCTTTATTAAAAAAAAAAAATGTTCAGTGATGTAAATCCATCTCGCACCGATGACCAAAAAAATAAATAAGCTGCAACAGTTCCGCCTCCGCGGGAGGCGGCCGCTGAGTGACGCTTCTCCCGCCATGACAGCTGTTATATAGCTGAGGGCGGGGCCACCTGGAGACATATACAGGTGACCCCGCCCCCTCTGACGCCACAGGGAAACGTCGCTGGGCCACCCGGTGACGTTTACGGGTGACCCTGCCCCCCCTTCTGCACCAAATTAAAAAAATTGGTGCAGGGTTCCCCTTAATATCCCAAAATAATTAAAGTTTTCCCCAAGTGTTTTTTTAGGCAGCAAAGAATATTATACAGGAGTAATTAAGTAAAACCTGAAGGGCCTAATATGGAATTTGGAGGGACCCTCACACATTTTTTTTTTAATTTCGGTTCGTGGTTCCCCTTAATATTCATACCAGACCCAAAGGGCCTGGTAATGGACTGTGGGTACTTTTAAATGACTTTTTTTCCTTTAGAAATGCCATTTTGCTGCGGGACTGTTCTAAACACTTGAAAAATAGGCCACTTTACAAGCATACTATAGACACCCCCCAGGCACAAAATTTTAAGGAATATTTTACTTTTATTGTTTCACTTTAATGCCGCGTACACACGACCGCTTTTCTCGACGAGAAAAACTGCATTTTTTTTTCGCCAAGAAAAACGATCGTCTGTGGGCTTTATGCCGTTTTTCTCGTCTAGAAAAACGGCATAAAAAACGACGAGAAAATTTAGAACATGTTCTAAATTTTCTCATCGTTTTTTCCAGCATTTTTTTCCGCGGCAGTTTTCCCATAGGGAAACACTGCCGCGGAGCCCACAGACGGTCGTTTTTCTCGTCAAGAGAAAAAATGACGGGAAAAACGACCGTGTGTAGGGAACCAAGCGGTTCCCTCGTTTTTCCTGTCATTATTCACGGCGGTTTTTTAACCGCCGTGAATAATGATCGTGTGTACGCGGCATTACAGCTGTAATTGCAGCGGAAGGTGGTTCTACAAAGTATTGACAAATGCATACCACACTTTTCAGATATTTATTTAAAAACATTTTGAAAACCATTTGTAATTTTCCTTCCACTTCACAATTATGTGCCACTTTGTGTTGGTCTATGTGTTGGCATAAGCATTATTAAAATCACTGCTCCCGAAAAAACTGCCATTTTTAAAACTTTTTTTGCATTGATACATGTCCCCTGGGGTAGGACCCAGGTCCCCAAACACTTTTTATGACAATACCTTGCATATAAGCCTTTAACCGCTTAAGGACCGCCTCCTGTATATATACGTCGGCAGAATGGCACGGACAGGCACAAGCAAGTACAGGTACGTCCTCTTTAATATGCCACCGTGTGGTCGCGCGAAGCCCAGCCAGCGGTGCGCTCGCGACCCTGCCGCTTTCTCCGTGAGCCTGACCGTGGGTCCTGTGGACTTGATCGCCGTGGGGACACCCGCGATCGTCTCACAGAGAGATAGAGCGGGGAGATGCTTATGTAAACAAGCATCTCCTCGCTCTGCCTAGTGACAATGACAGTGATCACCGCTTCCTGTAATCAGAAGCGGTGATCACTGTCTTGTCACACACAGCCCACCCTCCCTACAGTTAGAAGCACTCATCAGGGCACACTTAAACCCTACAGCGCCACCTAGTGGTTAACCCCTTCACTGCCAGTGTCATTTTCACAGTAATCAGTGCATTTTTATAGTACTGATCGCTGTAAAAATGACAATGGTCCCAAGAATGTGTCAAAAGTGTCCGATGTGTCCGACATAATGTCACAGTCACAATAAAAATTGCTGATCACCCCCATTACTAGTAAAAAATAAATATTAATAAAAATGCCATAAAACTACCCCCTATTTTGAAGACGCTATAACTTTTGCGCAAACCAATCAATAAACACTTATTACAATTTTTTTTTTCCAAAAATATGTAGAAGAATATGTATCGGCCTAGGTCACATATTGGCTTTAATAAATTTCCTGTAGTGGCTGAGTGATTTTTCTATTCCTGTGCCCCCAGTTTTATGAACAAGCCCCGTAAAAAAGCTTTGGGCGCATGCCAGATAATAGATTGGTCATCAAATGAGTGCAGGTTATGTTCAAAATAGTTCTTAATCTCGGATCGAATTTTGTCTTCTCAACAATTTGGGTTGTTGAGAAGGGAGGAATTTAGTCTCCAGACAGTATGTTTTGGGGATTGGTTGTAGGTGAATAACTTAAATGATATTGGCACTAGGGATGAGCTTCGTGTTCGAGTCGAACATACGTTCGACTCGAACATCGGCTGTTCGATCGTTCGACGAAGATCGAATGATTTGGGCCGTTCGCGCCAAATTCGAGTGACGTGAACGGCCCACAATGCACTACGCCATCGCAGTGTCATCCAGGCGCTGTGATTGGCCAAGCATGCACTGTGACCCCGCATGCTTGGCCAATCACAGCGCCGGCAGCGAGGAGAGCAATGATTGGCCACAGGCAGGATGCCTGTGGCCAATTATTGCTGAGGGGGTTTAGTACACGCCCCACACTATAAAAGGCCGCCAGCGCGGCGGCCTTGTGTAGTGTGTTCCGGAGCAGGGAAAGAGAAGCATAGGCAGGGACAGTGTCATTATTTTTCCTTTACTAATCCTGGATTCCTTGTGTTTAGGGACAAATAAGGATAGGTAGGGAGAGTGTCAGTGACAGTGTGCTATTCTGTGCTAATCCTTGTTTGTAGGGACAGAGAGGTACAGTGAGGGAAAGTGTCAGTGTGCTATTCTGTTCTAAAACTATTTTGCTGAACCATATTTTCAATCCTTGAGTTTAGGGACAGAGAGGTACAGTGAGGGAAAGTGTCAGTGTGCTATTCTGTTCTAAAACTATTTTGCTGAACCATATTTTCAATCCTTGAGTTGAGGGACAGAGAGGTACAGTGAGTGAAACTGACAGTGTGCTATTCTGTTCTAAACCAATTTTGCTGTTCCATATTTTCAATCCTTGAGTTGAGGGACAGAGAGGTACAGTGAGTGAAACTGACAGTGTGCTATTCTGTTCTAAACCAATTTTGCTGTTCCATATTTTCAATCCTTGAGTTTAGGGACAGAGAAGGACACTCGTAGAAATTATCAGTGTGCTATTCTGTGCTAAATCTTGTTTGTAGGGAGGGACAGAGTAGGACAGTGAGGGAAAGTGTCAGTGTGCTATTCTGTTCTAAAACTATTTTGCTGAACCATATTTTCAATCCTTGAGTTGAGGGACAGAGAGGTACAGTGAGTGAAACTGACAGTGTGCTATTCTGTTCTAAACCAATTTTGCTGTTCCATATTTTCAATCCTTGAGTTTAGGGACAGAGAAGGACACTCGTAGAAATTATCAGTGTGCTATTCTGTGCTAAATCTTGTTTGTAGGGAGGGACAGAGTAGGACAGTGAGGGAAAGTGTCAGTGTGCTATTCTGTTCTAAAACTATTTTGCTGAACCATATTTTCAATCCTTGAGTTGAGGGACAGAGAGGTACAGTGAGTGAAACTGACAGTGTGCTATTATGTTCTAAACCAATTTTGCTGTTCCATATTTTCAATCCTTGTGTTTAGGGACAGAGAAGGATAGGCAGGGGACAGTGTCAGTGTCATTGTTGCTAAGCCTCCTGCACAGTATACACCTGAAGGTAGCCCTTATTGCTCTTTTTCCCATCTCCCTGCAGGCCATCCATTAAAATGTCTGGAAGGCAACCAAGGAGAGGCAGACAGTCAGGAGGCAAAAAAAGAGGGCAAGCAGGCTCTGTGTCTGGGGGCAACAGTGCTGGTCGTGTACGCGGTGCATTGTCATCAGCACATGCCATGGGACACGCTTGTCCTTGTTTTCGGCAGCTGGACATGTTGAGCCACATCATGCCGAAGACTTGGTAGAGTGGATGACCAAGCCCACCTCATCCTCCTCATCCTCTCTCACCCAGGCTCAGGGTACTGGCAAAGCAGCTGCCAAAGCGTCCTCTTCTCTGGTATCATTATCTTCATTAGTCAATCCTTCCCTAGACCCACCATGCCCTCCTCCTGAGGAGTCCCCCGAACTGTTTGAGCACAGTGTTGGGTACATGCTCCAGGAGGATGCCCAGCGTTTGGAAGGATCTGATGATGATACCCAGCTAGAGGAAGGCAGCAGCGTGAGAGCAGAGAGAGGGGATGCTCAAGAAGGACACCAATCTGGCAGCCATGCTCCAGCAGCTGCAGCATACTGCCAGATTGGCTCCAGTGATGAGGAGGGAGGGGATGATGAGGTCACTGACTCCACGTGGGTGCCTAATAGGAGAGAGGAGGAGGAGGAGGAGGAGGAGGAGGAGGATGAGGAGGAGGCACATCTCCAACGAGGCAGGATGCCCTTGAGTGGCCAGCGTATGGGCAGCACACTGACGGAATCACACCACAGAGCTCCGCCTGTGCAGGGCGCTGCCTCTGCCCGTCATTCAAAAAGTTCTTTGGTGTGGCCCTTTTTTGAGGCGAGTGCATCAGATCGCACAGGTGCTGTTTGCAACATATGTCTCAAGCGTATATCGCGTGGCCAAAACATCAGCCGCTTGGGCACCACATGCTTGATCAGACATATGTTGACCTGCCATGCAGCTCGTTGGCAAGCCTACCTTAAAGACCCACACCAAAGAACAAAGCTGACCTCTTCTTGCACCGCATCAGCTGGGATCTCCAACCCCACTATACCTTCACTCCTCTCTGAAACCTGCTCTGAGAGGAATGAAGGTGTAGAATTAGGTGTGTCACAGGCAAGTACTTGCGGGCACTCTGCTAGCAGTACACCAACGTCCGATTCTAGCAGGCAAATTTCCCTGCCCCAGCTGCTGGACCGTCGAAAGAAGTTCACTCCCAGCCATCCACATGCCCAGCGGTTGAATGCTAGCTTGGCTAAATTGCTAGCGCTTCAACTGCTGCCTTTTCAGTTGGTAGACTCGGCCCCCTTCCGTGAGTTTGTGCAATGTGCGGTTCCTCAGTGGCAGGTTCCCAAACGCCACTTTTTTGCACGGAAGGCGATTCCGGCTCTCTACAGGCATGTGAAAGGCAATGTCTTGGCCTCGCTGGACAGGGCGGTCAGCGGTAAGGTGCATATTACCGCTGACTCATGGTCCAGCAGGCATGGACAGGGACGTTACCTTTCTTTCACGGCCCATTGGGTCACTCTTTTGGCAGCTGGGAAGGATGCAGGACAAGGTGCAGTAGTGTTGGAGGTTGTTCCACCGCCACGCCTCCAAAATGCTACTACTGGTTGTGACACACCTCTCTCCTCCACCCCCTCCTCTTCTTCTTCCTCCATGGCCTCTTCCTGTGGTTTGTCCTCGGAACCAGCGGTGCTCCGTAGGCGTTCAAGGGGCTACGCAAGTACGCAGGCAAAAAGATGCCATGCCGTGCTTGCGCTGGTGTGTTTGGGGGACAGGAGCCACACTGGGGCAGAGGTCCTGTCTGCTCTGCAGGGGCAGGCCGAGAGATGGTTGACGCCACGCCAGCTTAAGCCAGGAATGGTGGTTTGCGACAATGGCACCAACCTCCTCTCCGCCCTCCGACAGGGACAACTGACCCATGTGCCCTGTATGGCTCACGTCCTTAACCTGGTGGTGCAGCGGTTCTTGGGCAGGTACCCGGGCTTACAGGATGTCCTGAGGCAGGCCAGGAAAGTCTGTGTGCATTTCCGCAGATCTTATAATGCCAGTGCTCGCCTGGCTGAGCTTCAAAAGGAGTTGAACCTGCCCAATAACCACCTTATATGTGACATGCCCACCAGGTGGAACTCAACGTTGGCCATGCTGCAGCGGCTGCACACGCAGCAGAGGGCCATCAATGAGTACCTGTGCGACTACGGCACCAGGACAGGGTCAGGGGAGCTCGGGTTTTTTTCACCACGCCAGTGGGGCATGATCAGGGATGCATGCACTGTCCTGCCACCATTTGAGGAGGCCACGAGGATGGTGAGCAGTGACAGTGCATGCATCAGTGACACTGTACCTCTTGTCCACCTGTTGGAGCACACGCTGCGTGGAATAATGGACAGGGCACTTGAGGCAGAACAGAGGCAGGAAGAGGAGGACTTCCTTGCCTCTCAAGGCCCCCTTTACCCAGACAGTGTTCCTTCTGTCCCACCCATCGCACAGGAAGAGGAGGAGGAGGAGGATTGTGTCAGCATGGAGGTGGAGGCTGGCACTCAGCATCATCAGCAGCAGTCTTTTAGGGATGATTTACAGTCCCAAGAAACCAGTGGACTTGTACGTGGCTGGGAGTAGGTGGCTGCGGATCATGTCGTCCTTAGTGACCCAGAGGACTCCGGACTGAATGCCTCAGCTAACCTACGCTGCATGGCCTCCCTGATCCTGCAAAGTCTGCGGAAGGATCCTCGTATTCTTCGGATCAAGGAGAGGGACCATTACTGGCTGGCCACTCTCCTTGTTCTACGGTACAAGGGTAAGGTTGTGGACCTTATCGTACTGTCGCAGAGGGAGCAGAGGATGAGACAACTCTGGGAGGCCTTGCAGAAAGGTCTGTGCAATGCGTTCCCAGAGACTGGGAGGTTACAAACTCCTGGTCCTGGACAACGAGTTGCTGAGGCTTCGGGCAGTCAAAGAAGGAGCGGTGGGGAAGGTGGCCGTCTGACCGATGCGTTCAGACAATTCTTTAGTCCGCAGCCCCAAAGTATGATCGGTTCCAGCAACCATCGCCAGCGTCTGATATACATGGTGCAGGAATACCTAGGGGCAAGGTCAGACTTGGACACCTTCCCCACCGAAAATCCTCTGGCTTACTGGGTCTTGAGGATGGATCACTGGCCAGAGCTTGCACAGTATGCAATTGAGCTACTGGCCTGTCCTGCATCCAGCGTTCTTTCAGAACGCACATTCAGTGCTGCTGGAGGATTTGTCACGGATCACAGGGTGCGCCTGTCCACCGACTCGGTTGATCGACTGACTTTCATCAAGATGAACCAGTCTTGGATCACCACCAGCTACCACACACCAGATGCTGATATAACAGACAAATTGATTTTAAAATGTCACATCCCTTCAAGACTGATGCTGATGCTGAGTGCCTGTGCTGTTATGTTGACTGGCTATCCTCCTCCTCCTCCTCCTCCTCAATGATACGATTAACGATGATAGCTTGGAAGATCATTTTGGTTTATGGGTGACGCCACCAGTGGCTAAGGCCCAATTTTTCAGCCCCTGTTTAACAGGGGCGTGTAATTAAAATTTTTGATGCAATACTTTGCAACAGGCCTCATTGCTGTGCTCCAAGTACAGTATCTGTGAGGGGTTGCAGTGTTGTGCCACCAGTGCCTAAGGCCCAATTTTTCAGCCCCTGTTCAACAGGGGCATGCAATTATAATTATTGATCTAATAATTCACAGCAGGGCCCATTGCTGCGCCCACCAAGAGTAACTGTCAGGCCTTACAGTGTTGTGGCACCAGCACCACCATCACCACCACCACCACCACCACCAAAGGCCCAATTTTTTTTTTTTATCATTCAAAGTTTTTTTATTAAGAGAAAGAATAAAAACAATACAGAAGCGCACTTATCAAAGGACGCAGATGCAACTGCAGACATTGCGATCGAAACAGTACATTGTGGCAAACAGTCAATGTCAATGTTTAGCTGAAGACTGCTGTCAGGATATAGTCACGGGCGTGAGTCATGACTGACAAAGAGAAAGGTGAATGAATAGTGAAGAAAAAAGCTTTTACACGTTATTACTACCAGTCTTCTAAGCAAACTTCATAGAAAGTAATGTTAATCTGTACATAGTCGAAAAGTAGGAACGCAACAGTGTCTTCTAGTTAGAAGGGATCAAAGAGCAATATCAACCTGTACTTTCTGAGCAAACATTATTGCAACATCCGCTATCTCAATTGAAGCAGTGTTTAGATTTAAGAAAAGGAAAAGAGAAAGTAGGGGTAAACGAATCAAAGCAGGGGGGGGAAGAGGAGAGAAGGGGAGAGAGAAAAAAAAAAAAAAGTGGGAGTATTACGTTTATTACGAAGGGTAGACGGATTGGTCTCAAAAGGCGGTCAGCTTCTAAGGGCCAGCCGCAGGAAGGGTTATTGTAACGAACAGTCTTAGGAGGGCGTGTTCCTACCCTCATGTGAATATTCCCGAGAATATTTAAAATCAAACCACGGTAGCCAGATGTCGTGGAACTTCTTCGCATTATCACCATCCTGGGCCAGGGTGTCTTCCATGGTGGCTATTTCCCCTACTTTATTTAGCCATTCAGAAATGGATGGGACTCGAGACGAGTTCCAATACAAGGGAATTAGGGTCTTGGCCGCATTCAAAAGGTATTTTGTCAGGGAGTGTTTGAATCTCTTAAGTGAAAAACTGGAAATATGAAGCAGGCAACATGCAGCATCTAAATTTAGCTTAGTTTCAGTGATCTGTTTAATCAGTGTCCGCACTTCTGACCAGTAGCTGGTGATCAGTGCACAATGCCACCAAATGTGAACCAACGTACCCCTTTCCTTTTGACATCTCCAACATATCTCAGGTTTTTGGCTATCCCATCTGTGCAGTCTTACAGGCGTGTGATACCACCGTGTCAGTAACTTATAGCTGGTTTCCTGTAAGTTAGTACTTATGGAGCATTTGTGTGCCAAGATGCTTGCATATTTCCATTGTTTATCCGATATCTCCTTGTTTAGGTCTCGGGACCACTCTCTCCTATGTACACTCTCCCCCACATCTCCCCGGTTTTGCAACCAGGAATATGCTAGAGAGGTGGCCTTAAATACTGGGGTTTTGTTATGACAGGCCTCTTCCATCTCGGTCAGAGGTCTGTAAAGATCTGGAGAGTTTCTAAACTTACCCAAGTAACTTCGGATCTGAAAATAAGTCCACTGTTTTAGGTGGGGTAAGTCGCAATCAGTCCTAAGGGATGTCCAGTTTCTAACCTTAGTACCTAGAAAGCATTCACCCATTCGTAAGGAGATACCAGTCGTTGCTGAATGGAGCGTGGGGTTATGAATACCCGGGGAGAAGTCAGGGTTGTCTTTCAGCGGGGTCAGAGGGCTGGGGATCGTGGTGATATTTGTCCCCTTCTTTTTAACTAGTGTTCTCAGAATGTCTAATGTATTATGTGTGATCGGGCAGCTTTTTTGACTGGAGAAAAGGCCCGACCCTGGAATCCATGGTGAGTGCATGAGCTGGAACGCGCTCAAGATCGCTTCCAACTTAACCCAATCTTTTGTGTCGTCGTGACAGTGCCAATCGATGACCCTAGCTATATGTGCTGCGTAATAATAGTTTTTAAAATTCAGTGGGTTAATCCCACCTGCTTCTTTAGGCATCATCAGAGTAGTTAATTTCACCCTTGGTTTCTTGTGGAGCCATAAAAATTTCAGAATGATGGAGTTTAGTGCTTTAAAGAATTTCGGAGGGATCTTGGTCGGTATGGTGCGCATCAGGTATAGAAATTTAGGCAGGACCACCATCTTGATGATGGCCGCGCGACCAAACCATGAAAAGGTGCCTAGATGCCAGTTATTGAGATCTGTTTTGCAGGTTTTGAGCATGGGGGGGGGGTAATTCACCTCGTAAATAGACTGTAGTTGTGGGGTCAGCCATGTTCCTAAGTACCGGAGGGCGATGGGATCCCACCGAAATGTGGAGTTGGCCTTAGTCAGGGAAAGTACAGCTTCTGGGAGTGAAATATTGAGTGCTTCAGATTTTGAATAATTTATCTTTAAGTTTGCTAAATAGCCAAATTGGGCGAATTCTTTTAAGAGACTGGGGACGGTCAGTGTTGGGTCGGTCAAGAAGAATAAAAGATCATCAGCATAGGCTGCCGTTTTAAACTCCCTATCCTGAATCTGGAAACCGTGGACCGTCGGGTTATTCTGGATCGTCCTTATGAAAGGTTCCAATGAAAGAATAAACAACAGGGGTGACAATGGCCATCCCTGTCTGGTGCCATTAGAGATGGATACTTTTTTAGATAGAGTACCATTTATTTTTAGGTATGCAGAGGGGTTCTTATATAATGCTGAAATCCACGACAGCATGTGCGGACCCAGGCCTACTCGGGCACACACTGCCAACATGAAGTCCCATGCCACCCGATCGAAGGCCTTCTCCGCATCAGTGGAGAGGAGAAAGCCTTCGATCCTCCGCACCTTCGTTGCATGAATCAGAAGCAACGCTTTGGTAACGTTATCCTTTGCTTCCCTGCCAGGTATGAAGCCCACCTGCTCCAGACCAACTAGCCCTGGCAGAAGTGGGCCCAACCTCAAGGCCAGTACCTTTGCGAACAACTTCACGTCCAAATTCAACAGGGAAATGGGCCTATAGTTAGCACATTCACCGGGGTCTTTTCCTGGTTTCGGAATCACTGTTATGTGTGCGGTCAGGAAGTCAGGAGTGATCTCCTTGGGCCCAGACAGGGAGTTCAGAGCCTCTTTCAGAGGATCCGTTAGGGTGTCTATAAAGGTCTTATAGTAGATTGCCGAGTACCCATCCGGTCCAGGGCTTTTGCCAGTTTTGAGCTGTTTGATAGCCTGTCTGAGCTCCAAGGAGGAAATTGGGGATTCCAGTGAAATAGAGTCAAGCTCTGATATAGCTGGAAGACCACTTTTAACTAAATAGTCTTGGATAATCTGTGTCCTGTCTCCTTCCATATGTGGCTGTTTATGTTGGGGGGGTAAGTTGTAGAGTTTAGAATAGAAACCATGAAAATGTCCCGCAATCGCCTCTGATGCAACATCTAGTTTCCCCGCTGAGTTTCTAATACCGGCAATATTGTTGAAGGAAGCATGATCCTTCAAGGCTCTGGCCAGCACTCTGCCCGTCCTATTCCCAGATTCGTAGTAAAATTTTTTTTTTTAAAAATAGCATGCGCTTCGCTCTAGAGTCAAGCAACAACTGTAATTCCCGCCTAGTCTCTAACAGCCGAGTAGCAGAGTCTATCGACAAAGTTTGCTTGTGTTGGGTCTCTAAGGAATTGATCGTCGTAATCAGAGTCTGAATGGTGGCCTCCCTTTCTTTCTTGCGCTTAGAACCCATCGCAATCAACATCCCTCTAATAGTGCATTTGTGAGCCTCCCATACAATCAAAGGATCCATCCCTGGGGTGATATTAGTTTTAAAAAAGTTTGTCAGTTCAGCGGAGATTTTCGGTAGTAGATCTGGGTCAGTTAATAGCGAGGCGTTCAGGCGCCAAGAGGGTTGTTGTGTGGTCAGACGTGACATGTCTAGCGAAAGGGATACAGGGGAATGATCAGAGATCGTCTGAAGACCTATATGTGCCCCCGAAACCCTGGGAAGATCCCTCTGTGTTATGAACAGATAGTCCAATCTGGCATATCTTGAATGGGGAACAGAAAAGTGGGTGTAATCGCGGCCGTCCGGGTCAAGGAAGCGCCAAGTGTCTATCAATTGTAAGGATTGCAATAGCGATTTAAACTTCTTGAGGATCTTATAAGAGATACATGTCTTGCCATTGGACGTATCCAAGAGGGGATTCAGAGGCACATTAAAATCCCCCCCAAGAATCGTGCAACCAGCTGCAAACCCCTTGAGTTCCCTGACTATTTTCTGACAGAATTTAACATGTTCCTTATTTGGAAAGTACACGTTTGCAAGTGTTACAGGTGTGCCTGCATATGTCCCCTTCAGGAATATAAATCTACCTTGCGTATCACAGAGTTGTTCAGACAGCTCAAAAGAGGCGTCTCTACTGATCAGTATGGAAACCCCTTTGGACTTAGATTCATCATTCGTGGCGTGGATTGCTCTAGTAAAATATGAATCTGTGAGTCTCGGTATCTGGCGTGTTTTGAAATGGGTCTCCTGAAGAAATACAAAATGGGGCCTACCTTTCTTTAGTTCCTTCATAAGAGTGGAGCGGCGTTCTGGGATGTTTAGGCCCCTGATGTTATGCGATATCACCGTGGGGCGTCGCCCCAGGGAAGAGTACGCCATGAAGGGGGTCAAAAGGAGGTGTCCCTAGGAGCACTCTGCAATAAATCAAAATGAAGACTATACCGTAGGGATTAGTATCCGTGTTTGAAAACTAAGACAACAATCCAACAACACTTCTAGAAAAGACTTTTTGGGGAGAAAAAAAAAAAAAAAGGGAGGGGGAGGGGGGGAAAGAGAGAAGGGAGAAATAAAGATTTATGAAGAAACAGAAGGTCAAAAAGAAAGACACAATAAGAAGATGGCGTAGAAATCGTCCCACTTCCTGAGCGGTCAAAACCCCCCCCCAGGAAGGAATAGTTGCCAATTTATAGTAGAGATCCCTGCTTCCCAAAAGGGGGAGCAAGGAGCTCTCTGTGGGGTCGTTGGGAGACACACGACCCGACGACAGCCCACCCAAAGGAGCGATGCCAAGGGAGACCCGAGAAAATGAAAGGGTCCTCCCAGTTACCGCCCACACAACCAAGTTAGAGAAAACATATTAAACATTTCAATGTATTGTACACCCGACCATGGTGTAACTAAATTTTCTTAGGCAAGAAATGAACAAAAAACAATAAACAGTAAACAACCGTTCACAGAAAAGGGAGCCTCCGGGATAAGTGTAGTTGTAAACCCCTTCTGGCCCGCTGAGCAAAGACTTATAGGCATATATATTATCAATGTATATGCGGATCCCCATTAGCGGAAAAAGGAGGACCAGGTGCACCCAGAATCTTCCACAATAAGTCTGCAAGAGAGTTGAAGCAATCAATAGAGGTCGGAAGATCTGGGCGTCGCAGATGCAAACCCCTTAGGGAGCAAGGCTACATCTCTTGGGATGAGAAGGTAGACCTTGCGGCTGACAAAGTATTAAAAAAAAAAAAAAAAGGGGTCAAAGGTCAAACTCTGACAATCAATTCAATGGGGCCGATCCTGGAGGATGATTAGGTATAATGGCTGTATAAAGTCGCAAACAATCCTCAGTATTCCAGATCGATCTGTGCGTCAGGAGAGGATTCCAGCCTGGATTCAAGTTAGGGAGGCGGAGACTATTTACCCCGAAGGGCCCAATTCAGACAGTAATTACCAACATGGCAACAGGGGTGAGGTGAATAATGGTAGCTGATCAAAGCGTGGACAGAGGTCTCACCACAAGTGGAAAGGTAAAGCAATTAGCATGAACATGGAGTAGGGGAGTACCAACAATGCTGCGGAGTGTCACTCTGCGTTTCGGTCCCTGGAAGGCCCCGCATGTCTGCCCGGTGTGTCGGGTCTGCTGCTCCCACCTCGCCCCTTCTTAGCTTTCTTAGAGAGTCTGGTGTCAGGTGACATGAAGGGAGAGGCGGGAGGGCTCCTCTCCAGAGGAGTGTGTAAAAATTCCGCATACCATTCAGGGAGGGCTACATGTTCCATATCTAGTGATTCACAAAACTCAGGAAGGTCTGCTGGAGAACGTAAAATATGCAAGTGACCATTGTAAGATACAGTCAAAGCGAACGGAAAGCGCCACGAATATTTCAGATCCCTCTCTCTCAGGCGGTCCAACAAGGGACGTAGGGCCCGTCTGTTTCTCAGAGTTATCTGGGACAGGTCCTGAAACAACATTATTGTCGCACCATTAAAAATGATCCTGTCATTTCTCCGCGCTTTGCGCATAATATCCTCTTTAAGGCCAAAGCTCTGCAGGCAACATATGATGTCTCTTGGGGGTGCTGAATCAGAACTTCTGGGTCTAAGAGCCCTATGTGCCCGTACAAAGTCTATCTCCATATCTTCCTGGCGTTCTAATAGACTATTGAACACTCTCCTGAGGGCCGGGACAATCTGTTCATGCTCGACAGATTCGGGGATCCCCCGCACCCTAATGTTGCACCTGCTGCCCCTATTGTCCAAATCCTCTATATGCCGATTCATGTCAATGAAATGCTGCGTTTGGGCCTGAGTGGTAAGCTCTAATCTGTATATGGCCTTGTCCCTGCGTTGACCTGCGTGCTCCGCCGCCGCCATTTTTTCATTAATGACTATCATGCTCGTTTTCAAATCCGTGATAGCCGCTGAGAAAGTTGCTTTGATGTCCGCGGCTATCACAGACATATCTGCTAACGTTAAGGGGTGGTCTGGTGCAGGCTTACCCCTGTTAGAGTCTACAGGCGCCGGTCGGGAGTCCTCACCGTCGTCTTCCTCGTGTTGCGGCGGCGCCATCTTGGATCTCGGAGATCCGTTGCGGCCTGACTGTTGTGTTTTAAAGATGTCCGCTATGTTTTTCGCGGCGGACGATCCGGTGTTGCGGCGCAGGTGGGAGCGGGGAGTTGAGTACAGCCTTCTGCCCGGCATCTGAGAGCCTGTGGTCGGGTGTAGAGCTTCTAATGGTCGCGTGGGCTGAGGAGCTCCTCTAGTGTGCTGCCATCCTCGCCGCGCGCCAGGCCACGCCCCCCCAAAGGCCCAATTTTTAAGCCCCTGTTCAACAGGGGCATGCAATTATAATTATTGATCTAATAATTCACAGAAGGGCCCATTGCTGCGCCCACCAAGAGTAACTGTCAGGCCTTACAGTGTTGTGGCACCAGCACCACCATCACCACCACCACCAAAGGCCCAATTTTTCAGCCCCTGTTCAACAGGGGCATGCAATTATAATTATTGATCTAATAATTCACAGCAGGGAGCATTGCTGCGCCCACCAAGAGTAACTGTCAGGCCTTACAGTGTTGTGGCACCAGCACCACCACCACCACCACCAAAGGCCCAATTTTTCAGCCCCTGTTCAACAGGGGCATGCAATTATAATTATTGATCTAATAATTCACAGCAGGGACCATTGCTGCGCCCACCAAGAGTAACTGTCAGGCCTTACAGTGTTGTGGCACCAGCACCACCATCAAAGGCCCAATTTTTACTACCACTGATCAACAATTATATGTTATTACAATTCCTGATATTATACTTGACAGCAGGGCGTTCCAGCACCCACCAAGAATAACTGTGAGTGCTTTCAGTGTTGTGCCAACACCAACACCTAAGGGGCCAATTTCTGCAGAGTATATACGGAAGGTCCCTACTTTCAAACATCCAACTTACAAACTACTACTACTTGCAAACAGAAGAAGACAACAGGAAGTGAGAGGAAATCTACCCCTTGGAAGGAAAATTCTCTCCTGTAAGAATTAATATGGGAGAAAAGGTGTCTCCTCTCTACTGATGCTTTATCACCAATCCTTGTTTCAATAAAAACACCACATTTCAAAAACAGTTGTCATTGGGACGCAAAGTGAGGTGAAATGTTCTGAACAGGGGCACAGACAGCAAAAAAAATGTGACAGGGGTGATAACCGTTCCCTATGTTTTACAAAAAGCTAAAAAAAAGGAATTTGCCATGGAGCTCCACTTAAACAATGCAGCTGCTCAAAATTATAAACAGATTCTACATAAGAACAAACCTACAGTCCCTGTCTTGTATGCACCGCCTGTATACGGCTGTTCAGAGTATATAGGTCCTTTTTTATTTTGTGTGCGGGGTTCCCCTTAATATCCATACAAGACCCAAAGGGGCTGGTAATGGGCTGGGGTAGGGGGGGGGGTTGATGGGGTAGCTATGCCATTTTTCCTAAAGATTTTCATCCATATTACCGGGACCAGACATTGCATTAAAGCCGCAAGCAGTTTTAAATGACTTTTTTCCCTTTAGAAATGTTATTTTGTGCAGGGACAGTTCTAAACACGGGAAACACGTGGCACTTCACAGGCATACTTTAGACACCCCCCAGGTACAATATTTAAAGGAATATTTGACTTTTTTTTTTCACTTTATGCATCATTAAAATGACTGCTCCCGGAAAACGTCCGTTTTTAAAACTTCTTTTTGCATTGATACATGTCCCCTGGTGCAGAAGCCGGGTTCCCAAACTCTGTTTCGGACAATAACATGGATAATAGTCGTTATAATTAGCACTTTAGAATCTGAACGTTCGCATCCATTGTATTTAATAGGGTTCTAATGTTCGTGCGAACTTTCGGTCCGTTCGCGGGTTCTGGTGCGAACCGAACCCGGGGGTGTTCGGCTCATCACTAATTGGCACATGGTCAGACCAGGTAATTATACCTATACGTTCTTCTGTGACTGATTAGGGTAGGTATTTATCTGTGAGAAAAAAATCGGCCTGAGAGTAAGAGTGTTGGGAGTGGGAATAAAATGTGTAGTCTCGCTCTTTATCGTGTAGGCATCTCAAGGGTTGGTATAAGTCCTTCTTTTTCGGTAAAGAGGACAATGCAGAAGGCCTTCTTTTTGTTGAATTTGAAGTGTCAAGGAATGTATCAACAATATCATTAAAGTCCCCATATAGTATTACTGGATTAGATCTATAAGGGGATAATTTAGAGAGCAAGTTTGTGTAAAAAAAAATTTGAGCGGTATTGGGCGCATAAAGATTCAATATCCCTGTAGGCATTGATTCTCAATTGTAACGGAGAGAATCAAGTACCTGCCATCCACACCTGCCTCACAGTGGTGTAATGTGAGAGAAACAGAGGAGCAGATCGCGATCAGGACCCCTCTTTTTTTCTTAGGGGCACTGGCAAAAACACAGTGTGGGTAGCATTTATGTGAGCATGTGGGGGGTTAATTTTTGGAGAAGTGCGTTTCTTGCACACAAAGCACGTTTGCTTGATAGGTTAGAGCGTCTTTCCATAAAAGGTTTTGTTTGAAGGGGGAGTTTAATCCTTTGGTATTGAGTGAGGTGGTTGTGATGGCCATTTTGATGGATATTACCTGAGGATCAGTGGCGGCCCGTCCATAGGGGGCGCCCGGGCGCCACCCCCCCTCCTGTGGTCACCAAAAAAAAAAAAAAAAAGCTAGCGGCTCTGATAGGCTTCCCGACTACAGCCTGTGGGCTGTAATCGGCTTCTAAATATCTAATGAGAGGACGCACAGGGGTGCGTTCCCTGGCCAATCAGGTTCACCGGGTCTGGTTACTGGTAACCTGATTGGCTGAAGCGACATAGAGGGCGGGAGAAGACATCGAGGACGGAAGAAGGACGGCGCTGACTCGAGGAAGGTAAGTGCAGGGCTGGGGGGGACAAACTGGCTGTATATGGGGGACAAACTGGCTGTATTATGAGGACAAACTGGCTATATTAGGGGAACAAACTTGCTGCATATTGGGGACAAACTGGCTGCATATTGGGGACAAACTGGCTGTATTATGGGGGACAAACTGGCTGTATATTGGGGGGCAACTGGCTGTATATTGGGGGGCGACTGACTGTATATTGGGGGACAAACTGGCTGTATTATGGGGGACAAACTGGCTGTATATTGGGGGGGGAAACTGGCTGCATACGGGGGACAAACTGGCTGTATATTGGGGGGCAACTGGCTGTATATTGGGGGGCAACTGACTGTATATTGGGGGACAAACTGGCTGCATATGGGGGACAAACTGGCTGCATATTGGGGACAAACTGGCTGCATATTGGGGACAAACTGGCTGTATTATGGGGGACAAACTGGCTGTATTATGGGGGACAAACTGGCTGTATTATGGGGGACAAACTGGCTGTATATTGGGGGACAAACTGGCTGTATATTGGGGGGCAACTGGCTGTATATGGGGACAAACTGTCTGTATTATGGGGGACAAACTGTCTGTATTATGGGGGACAAACTGGCTGTATTATGGGGGACAAACTGGCTGTATTATGGGGGACAAACTGTCTGCATATGGGGGACAAACTGGCTATATATTGGGGGGAAACTGGCTGTATATTGGGGGGACAAACTGGCTGTATTATTGGGGGGACAAACTGGCTGTATTATTGGGGGGACAAACTGGCTGTATTATTGGGGGGACAAACTGGCTGTATTATTGGGGGGACAAACTGGCTGTGTTATTGGGGGGACAAACTGGCTGTATTATTGGGGGACAAACTGGCTGTATTATGGGGGACAAACTGGCTGTATATGGGGGACAAACTGGCTGTATAAGAGGGACAAACTGGCTGTATATTGGGGGACAAACTGGCTGTATATTGGGGGACAAACTGGCTGTATATTGGGGGACAAACTGGCTGTATATTGGGGGGACAAACTGACTGTATTTTGGGGACAAACTGGCTGTATTGTGGGGACAAACTGGCTGTATATGGGGGGAAACTAGTGGCGTTTGGGCACAGTGGCTGTGTTTAATGGGCACAGTGGCGGCAATTGATGTTTTTTTTTTTTCAGTTTGTTTGCGCCCCCCCAAAAAAATTTGAGCACCAGCCGCCACTGCTGAGGATGGAGACGAAGGGAGCGAGACTACACCTGTGATGTTTGCCAATTGAGTGCAGTAGAGGGGAATCAAACCAGTTCACCAATATACAGATTAGGTCCACGATATGCAGTGTGTCACAAGATAAACAAGTTGAAGTTTTTATAACGTATTAGATGTATCCCGGGTTCTGCCCCAGGGGACATGTATCAATGCAAAAAGAAGTTTTAAAAACTGACGTTTTTTATGGAGCAGTCATTTTAATGATGCATAAAGTAAAAAAAAAAAAAGTGAAATATTCCTTTAAATATCGTACCTGGGGGGTGTCTAAAGTATGCCTGTGAAGTGGCATGTGTTTCCCGTGTTTAGAACTGTCCCTGCACAAAATGACATTTGTAACGGAAAAAAAGCCATTTAAAACTGCTTGCGGCTTTAATGTCATGCCTTGTCCTGGCAATATGGATGAAAATCTTTGAGAAAAATGGCGTATTGCATCAAAAATTGTAATTACACACCCCTGTTAAACAGGGGCTGAAAAATTGGGCCTTAGGCACTGGTGCTGGTGCCACAACACTGCAACCCCTCACAGATACTGTACTTGGAGCACAGCAATGAGCCCTGTTGCAAAGTATTGCATCAAAAATTGTAATTACACACCCCTGTTAAACAGGGGCTGAAAAATTGGGCCTTAGGCACTGGTGCCACAACACTGCAACCCCTCACAGATACTGTACTTTGAGCACTGCAATGAGCCCTGTTGCAAAGTATTGCATCAAAAAAAAAAATTTTTTATTTATATTCTCTTTATTAATTTTCTTATATATTCAAATTAACATTATACATGCTTTTATATATTTATTTTTCACAACAATAAATTAACAAAATGTTATCAGTGTAATTTTCACTCTATTGATCCTCATCCCTCCCTCCTTCCCCCCTCCCCCTTACTATTTCTCATATTAGGTTTTTTCTTCCATTTTTACACATTATTCAAAGTTTATTTTTGTTTTCATTTATTTTCCTTATCTCACTCTCCGCTTTGCAGGGGTGTCCCTATTTTTTCCAACCACGGGTTCCACACCTTTTCAAACTCTCTTGTGTTCCCTCTCTTAATATATACTACCCTCTCCTTCCATATTGTTGCGGTGACTATATTAGCCCATTCTCTCACTGAGGGGGGGTCTTCTGCCTGCCATCTTTGCGCTATCAATTTTCTAGCGTGAAAAAGGCATCTAAGCACTGCTTTTGTTGTACTGGTCGCTCTGCTTGTTCCCTCCTCTAGTCCCAGGACACACATTCTAGGGTCCATTTCTATTGTTGTCATATATGTCCTATTAATGCTATCTAGTACCCCTGTCCAATACCTAAATAATTTCGGGCACCTCCATAGCATATGTATCAGGTCACCTGTGTCCTGACATCTGGGACACCCTGCATCTGTTCTCCATCCAAAATCAAACAGCCTTTTTGGTGTATAATATGTCCTATGTAATAGCATTAAGAATGAAAACTTCTGGGCCGGTGACACAGATACAAGGTGTCCACTCTCTAGTACCCTTTTCCATTGCCCCCCGGATATGGGCCCCAGATCTTCCTCCCATTTCCCTCTAATTTTAAGATGTTCAGGAGCTGTAATACTTCCTTTGCATAAATGTGGGTATATTTCGGATATACGCCCCCCGGTCTCACTCTGATTGCCCAATCTCTGAAAGATAAGGGATTTATGCCAGGTTGGTCCCTGTCTATCAAACTGCATATTTAATGTGTGTCTAATTTGCAAATATCTATAAAATGTATGTTTAGGGACATCATATTCTTCTCCAAGTGTAGCAAATGTTTTTAGGATTTCTCCCTCATACAGCTGGGCCAGCCTAGTTATCCCCTTCCCTCCCCATTCCTTAATTTTCCCCATCGGCTCCAGCTCCTGAAGATTCCTGTTATCCCAAAGGGGTGTATATTCTGTCTCTCCTTCTAATCCCCCTATTGCTTTCACAGCTTTCCACACCTTTATTACCATCTTGACCGTAGGGGATTTGTATAAAAATGAGTTTGCCTCCAATGCCTCCATCACCAACTTGTGGGGTGACCCCATTGTCATCAACCGCCCATTTGTATCCCCTCCCATCTCTGGTCTCATTCCTATATGCTGCAGCTGTGCTGCCAGGAAGTAGCACCGTGGGTGTGGTACCGCCATACCTCCCTCCCTTGTTGACAGTTGAGGGTCTGTAGTCCTATCCTCGCCTGGCCTCCTTTCCATATTAATTCTCTAAATAGTGTGTCAATTTTCCTAAACCATTTCTTATGTATCCATGTTGGTGTATTATGCAATACATATAATTGTGGCATCCACAGCATTTTGATCAGGTTACATCTCCCTGCAACTGACAGTGGGAGCCGCCTCCATATTTGAATTTTGCATCAAAAATTTTAATTACTCGCCCCTGTTAAACAGGGGCTGAATAATTGGGCCTTAGGCACTGGTGCTGGTGCCACAACACTGCAACCCCTCACAGATACTGTACTTGGAGCACAGCAATGAGCCCTGTTGCAAAGTATTGCATCAAAGATTGTAATTACACGCCCCTGTTAAACAGGGGCTGAAAAATTGGGCCTTAGGCACTGGTGCTGGTGCCACAACACTGCAACCCCTCACAGATACTGTACTTTGAGCACTGCAATGAGCCCTGTTGCAAAGTATTGCATCAAAAATTTTAATTACTCGCCCCTGTTAAACAGGGGCTGAATAATTGGGCCTTAGGCACTGGTGCCACAACACTGCAACCCCTCACAGATACTGTACTTGGAGCACAGCAATGAGCCCTGTTGCAAAGTATTGCAGCAAAAATTGTAATTACATGCCCCTGTTAAACAGGGGCTTAAAATAGGGCCTTAGGCACTAGTGCTGGTGCCAGAACACTGCAACCCCTCACAGATACTGTACTTTGAGCACTGCAATGAGCCCTGTTGCAAAGAATTGCATCAAAAAATGTAATTACTCGCCCCTGTTAAACAGGGGCTGAAAAATTGGGCCTTATGCCCCGTACACACGATCGTTTTTCATGCCGTTAAAAATGCCATTTTTAAAAATGGCCATTAAAAATGATCGTGTGTAGGCTCCAGAGCATTTTTAACAACGTGAAAAACGGCCATTAAAAATTCCGGACATGCTCTCTTTTTTCACGTCGTTTTTCATGTCGTTTTTTTTAACGACGTGAAAAACGATAGTGTGTATGCTTTCACGACGTGAAAAAAAACACACATGCTCAGAAGCAACTATGAGACGGGAGCGCTCGTTTTGGTAAAGCTAATGTTGGAAATGGAGATGGCACATTCGTCACGGTGGAATTAATAGCATCGTTTTAATGCAGCGCATTCCGTTCTTCTTTTGACATTGAGAGTTTTATGCCAAACTTGTTTCTAAAGTAATTCCAAATTGCTCTAATGATTTTAAAATATTATTTATAAGCCGCACCTCCCTCCTAAATAATACTAATAATAATAAAATAAGTTAATTCTCATTTTTTCTTTAAATTTTATATTATTTCTTGTTATTTTTTTTGGCCTTTTTTTAAGTATTTTGGCTTAAATTATTCTTGTGTAAAGTTACCACAACAACCTTCCAAATGTGTCTCATTTGGCCTCAGGGAGGTTTGTGTCCCCTGATAATAACAATAATATAATTTGAGATGTCCCTGCCTGCTTCCTAGCAAGCTCTCTTTTGAAATACAAATCACATAGTCAAGTATTTAAAGGGCACTCAATTTTTTTTTATTTCAGAACATTAACAAATTAAAGTGGAAGGCAGCACTGGAGAGCCTGCTTGCATTTGTGCATCCCTTTGACCCCACAACAACCATACAAGATGTCCAAACCAAAATAGAGATTAGATCCCCCAAAAAATGAGCCCAATCTTGTCTTGAGCTCCCAGAGGTCAGGAGCCACAGCAGATAAGTCCTATATGTCCCCAGTCTGTGGTACTACAGCAGGCATTATTTTCTTCTCTTCCTTGTAGCCTTCTCTGCAGCCTTGGTTGGTTTCTTCCTTGGAGGCTGGGGATCAGGAGGAGAGGTTGTGGCAGGAGGAGTAGTAGGAGGAGGAGGAGGAGGTGGAGGAGTAGGGACAACCTCCGTTATGTCCGTGTACCTAGTGAGTTCACCCAGCACGCCCTTATTGATGACTTTCAATAGCAGGGTCTCACTGTAAATTTTTTGCTGCAACTCCATTTGCCCTAGTTTGTGGGCGAGGACAGCGGCAGATCCCTCTTCAACAGAGGGTGCCTCTCTGAGGGCCGCTGTTGCCTCTCTGAGGAAGGCCCTGGTTTCCTCCTCCACCTGCCTACCTCTCCTTGGCCCTCGTGGTTTAACTACCAGGGGAGGCATCTGGGCTCTTGTGCTGGGCCCAGCCTCCTCCTGGGTGCCCCTGGGCCCAGCCTCCTCCTGGGTGCCCCTGGGCCCTGCCTCCTCCTGGGTGCCACTGGGCCCAGCCTCCTCCTGATCCCCAACATCACCCTCTTCCTGGCTCTGCTCTGGCTGTAAAAAAAGAAAGGGACATTATTTATTTTGCCACATCATCATTCACAGACATTGTTCACCTCTAGACATTGTTGAAATCAATGCCAAAAGTTATGTCCTTTTCATTGATTACGCATCCTGGTTTTGTTGTCTTGGACACATAAAATTAGGCCACTACTGTATCTTGCTCTTCACAAACTTTATTGGTAGAAGTGTACATACCTTTAACAATACTAACATCTATTTAAAATCTACAATTTTGTACGATAGAAATATAGATAGCAAAACTTTACCTGGCTCCATATCTCCAAATCTGCCTCCTCGAGGCCCTGATCTTGATCCTCAGAGGAAGCCAGAGCAGGGTTGACAGGAAGGCTGGAGGACTGGCTGCAGGGAAGGCTGGAGGGTTGGGTACAAGGAAGGCTGGATTGACCTCTGGGGGGAAGGGTGGAGAGAGATTCCCGCACTTCCAGCTGGTCATCCAGAAAAGCAAGCTTACTGTAGTACCACAGACTGGGTTTATAAACCTTATCTGCTGGTGCACCTGACCTCTGGGACCTCAGGACCATAGTCCTCTGCGTCCTGTATGTCCCTCTGATGGTCCCAATTTTGTTTTTGACATCTTGGAGAGTTGTTGTGGGTATCTTTGTTTGCACAAATGCAAGCAGGCTCTCCAGTGCTGCTTTCCTGGCGTCTTTATTTTTATTTCCGCCACTTTTGGTTTGCCATAATATAGGGAGCTCTTGCCATTTGTCGATGAACTCCCCCATGAAGTCTGGGTTTTTAAAAGTATTCATGATATCTGTAAAAGCGAGAAACCAAAATAAAAATATATTTCAGGCAACATTCCTCAACTGTGCATTGTCTACATATTTTGAGCACACAAATCTCCTCGTCTGATGAACCTCAAAAAGTAAAATTGTTAGGTACCTTGGTCACGACGTTCGTTGCTAACTCTCTCTCCTGAAAAATGAACGTATTTCCCAGACATGGATCTTCACTTTATATACACAGCGCATGCGTGAAACTCCGCACGCTTTCCCCGCCCCTGACGTTCGATATTGTACTTTCCCCGCCCCTTCTCGCTCGTAGTGCTGAACAAAACATGGCGGAGACACAGGTGGCTGAGATTACCTCTACAGAGGATGAAATTACAGAGGAGCCCAAATCAAGACCCAGGAGATATAAGGCATCCAACATGTCATTCGAGGAAATGGTGGAGATGGTCGCCATTTTAAAGAAGGAGGATTATGATGCCAAGCATGGTCCATATAAAAGGCCTAATCTGGTCAAGTCCAGAATTATGGGCAAAGTGGTTAAAAGTCTCCACCAAAAATTCGGGGTGTGCAGAACGAAGGAACAGCTCAGAAAACGATGGTCAGATCTGAAGTTGCGGGAGGCCGACCAATATAAAAGAATCAAGAAAGTTATATTAAAAAGTAAGTTGTTTTTTTTGAGTTTCCATGGTACATATTATTTTCTTGTATTCTGTCGTGTATTTTTAACTTTCATATAGTACACTGAAAGATACCATCTTTTTTAGGTTCGATCGCATAGTAAACGGACGTATTAAACCTCTTTCTCCGTACAGTTCCTCAAACGATGTTTTAGGATCATCCAGTGTGAACACCCATGTTTTTTTGTTTATTTGGGGGAGTACATTTGGGCCACACTTATTTTTGGTGTGCTAATCCAAAGGAGATTTGTTCATTTTGAAAAACGATATGCATGGTAATGTTAAAGGGAGTGAATGCTCAGCAGCTGATGAAACATCTGAACGCAGTAGTACAAGTGTGGGCCTAAAGCCAAAAAGCTTGATGGAGTCACACACAGGTGATCCAGTGTAGATACTTTGGGGTGTTACAATGTTTCAAATTTGTTCACAAAATGTATATGCTCTGTTTTGGCCTATGTATCCAATTATTTGTCCCGGTTGGCACAGGGGTTAAAAATTAAAATGGAGCATGCTTCAAAAGAATGATTAAAAAGTGTTTTTCCATGTTTCTTATTTCAGCAAAATTGAGTCGCTACTAATGAAACTATTCCTTTTATTTCAATCTCCCTAGGGATTCGAAAAGCTACCTCAGATGAGACGAGAATTGCAATACCTACAACAATACCCCCAGAACCCCAGGATGGAGAGGAATGTGATGTTGTGGAAGTTGAAAGTGGCACCACCACAGGTCAGAGAGAAACCAGACACATGCATGTTAAATAGATGTAGGCCTACATATTCTATCCTACATATTTCTTTTTACATTTAGGTGCAGTTCTGGCCGAAGACCCCAATAAGTTGTCACATCACAATGCCCAGATCCTGATCCAATACCTGATGGTCTGCTGTCGTGACCTCGAAAAAATTAAGGGAGATTTGCGAGAGATCAGGGCAAATACAAAGCGGGTGGAGGAAAGGCTCCAAAATATCATGGCTGTGCTTGGGCGTGTCTAATGTTTTTACACCAAATAACGTTTTACTTGCAGAGTTTTCTATTTTTTTTGGTTATTTTACCCTTTAATGACTAGCACATGTTTAGCTTTTTCAAAATTTGGAGAACTATAGTTTGTTTATGCATGGCTGGTCATGCGTTTTAATACACCTGGAATTAAGGGAACATCCACATTTCTATGGAAGTTGCCCACCTAAACAAAGAAAATAAAGGTATTTTTACATAACAAATCATTGTGGCTTCATTATGTAAATGTGGTGCTGAGTGAACTAATCAATGTTTGGTGTTTACACTGACAATGAAGGCTAATTAAAAGATTTTTTAATCCACATGGCAAAACAAATGCACTAGGTAAACCTACCAGAAACATCAAACATTATATACAATAAAAATGACAAACCAATCTTTACTTTTTTTATTTTTTTTATTTTTTTGGGTCTAAAATTATTAGAGATTGTCTGGCATTTCAATGGCCCCCCTACCCATAAAATAGTCCACATATTGGTTACGGACCTCACGTCCGGTTGGGGGGGGCCAAGCCAGGACGGCCAGGTTCCAGGGCCACCAAAGTTTCTGCATTGATTAAAGAGGCCTCAGGCCCACTCAAAGATATATAACTCGTTGAATGCACCCTTAGGAAATAATGCAGCACACAGCACGTCATAACCACATGGTTCCATTTGTATGGGGCAAGGTGGATGGAGGTAAGGAAGAGGCGAAATCGGCTGGCCATGATCCCAAACGCATTTTCCACCACCCTTCTGGCTCTGGCCAGCCGATAATTGAAAACCCTCCTCTCAGGGGTGAGGGTGCGTTGCGGGAATGGCCTCATCAAATGGGGTCCCAGGCCAAACGCCTCATCCGCCACAAACACAAAAGGTAGTCCCTCCACATTCTGCTCCGCGGGTGGCAAGGCCAGCAGATCCAAAAGGAGCCGTTCTCCAAACCCCGTCTGGGCAAAAACTCCTCCATCAGACATCCTGCCATTCTTGCCAACGTCCACATAGAGGAACTCGTAGGTGGCCGACACCACTGCCATCATCACGACGCTGTGGAACCCCTTATAATTATAATAAAAGGATCCCGAATGGGGTGGTGGGACGACCCGAACATGTTTGCCGTCGATGGCTCATCCACAGTTCGGAAAGTTCCATCGCTGGGCAAACTCGGAAGCCACATTCTGCCATTCATGTGGCGAAGAAGGGAACTGTGGAATTAAAGAAATAACAAATTAATACTTGGAGCCAGAAACATTGCAAGCTGATTTCATACACACATTCATGGCCAACATTGGTAGAAACTGTTAAAAACATAAAAAATTGGAAGCAAGAAAAAAACAAACAAAAAAAAAAAATTATGGGGGGGGGGGGAAGGGTTGAAGATGAGTTGGGAATATCACACATGAAGGCTGTAGCACTCTGTATTGAAGTTAACAAAAATGAAACATTCCTAGGCAAAATTTAGAGTGCGTTTTGGGTAAAGCACTACGATGGAACATATAATAAAAAACATGGAAATGACTAGGCAAGGGAGGTATGGCCCCAGGATAGCATGCTGGAGAGGTTAGGTAAGCCAAATTTACAGGTAGGCCTCAAACACCAAACTTTAAATAATAAAACATGGGTAGAAAGGGGACATTCCCTGCAGCTAAGAATCATGTGAATTAGGGACTGCAAATAAAGCAAATTAAAAATATCCCAAAATAAAAACCATACAATATGAATTTTTGAAGAACAACACTTACCTTAATATAGTCCTCCTGCAAAACTTGAAGGATGGCAGAACAAGTCTCTGGTATAATGATCCCCAGAGCCTGGGGGGATATGCCTGTGGAGAACTTAAGGTCCTGCAGGCTTCTTCCAGTAGCCAGGTATCGCAACGTGGCGATGACCCTCTGCTCAGCACTGATGGCTTCCCGCATAACGGTGTCCTGCCTGGTAATATAGGGGGACACCAAAGCCAACAGCTGCTGAAATACGGGGTCAGACATCCTGAGAAAATTCCTGAAATCATCAGGATTATTCTCCCTGATCTCCCGCAACAAAGGCATGTGACAGAATTGGTGCCGCTGGAGCAACCAATTCTTGGTCCATGAACTCCTCCTGACCCTGCTCATGGCATGGAGTCGGGATACAGCATGAACCCCTGCACCAACTACAGCACGAACTCTACGACGAGTACGTAGCCGCAACATGGCTAGATAACGGTCGGCTGAACAGAACGTACTAGAAGAACGCACGGAAGAACAGCAAGGCCTATGAAGAACAGGCCGCACTGAATAAACAGATACGAACTGACTACAAGCAGTGCTAAACAGATACGAACCCACAGGCGCAATCTGAACTCCCGAAAACGATCTTCAAAGCACGAAGACTGAAAAGCGCGAATCGTCTCTCACCAAACTTTTACTAACACGCGGAAACACGGAATTAGCAAAAGCGTCCCAAAGGGTGGCGTCATTCGAACGGAACTTCCCCTTTATAGTGCCGTCGTACGTGTTGAACGTCACTGCACTTTGCTTGATCGTTTTTTTTAATGATGGTGTGTACACAAGGCAGGCTTGAGAGGAAACATGAAAAAAAACGAGGAGAAAAACGTTGGTTTAAAAAATGACATTAAAAACGATCGTGTGTACGGGGCATTAGGCACTGGTGCTGGTGCCACGACACTGCAACCTCTCCCAGATACTCTAGTTGGAGTGCAGGAAAAATTGGGCCTTAGCCACTGGTGGCGGCACCCAGAAACAAAAATGTTCTTCCAAGCTATCATCAGGATCATTGAGGAGGAAGAGGATAGTCAGTCAACATAACAGGACAGTCACTCAGCATCAGCATAGGCAGTCTTGAAGGGATGTGACATTTCAAAATAAATTATTCTGTTACATCAGCTTCAGGTGCCTGGTAGCTGGTGGTGATCCAAGACTGATTCATCTTTATGAAGGTCAGTCGATCAACCGAGTCGGTGGACAGGCGCACCCTGTGATCGGTGACAAAGCCTCCAGCAGCACTGAATGTGCGTTCCGAACGAACGCTGGATGCAGGACAGGCCAGTAGCTCAATTGCATACTGTGCAAGCTCTGGCCAGTGATCCATCCTCAAGACCCAGTAAGCCAGAAGATTTTCGGTGGGAAAGGTGTCCAAGTCTGACCTTGCCCCTAGGTATTCCTGCACCATGTATATCAGACGCTGGCGATGGTTGCTGGAACCGATCATACCTTGGGGCTGCGGACTAAAAAATTGTCCAGGACCAGGAGTTTGTAACCTCCCAGTCTCTGGGAACGCATTGCACAGACCTTTCTGCAAGGCCTCCCGGAGATGTCTCATCCTCTGCTCCCTCTGCGACGGCAAGATAAGGTCCGCAACCTTACCCTTGTACCGTGGATCATGGAGAGTAGCCAGCCAGTAATGGTCCCTCTCCTTGATCTGAAGAATACGAGGATCCTTCCGCAGACTTTGCAGGATCAGGGAGGCCATGCAGCATAGATTAGCTGAGGCATTCGGTCCGGAGTCCTCTGGGTCACTAAGGACGACATGATCCGCAGCCACCTCCTTCCAGCCATGTACAAGTCCACGGGTTTCTTGGGACTGTAAATCATCCCTAAAAGACTGCTGCTGTTGATGCTGAGTGCCATCCCCCTCCTCCTCCTCCTCCTCTTCCTGTGTGATGGGTGGACAGAAGGAACACTGTCTGGGTAAAGGGGGCCTTGAGAGGCAAGGAAGTCCTCCTCTTCCTGCCTCTGTTCTGCCTCAAGTGCCCTGTCCTATATTCCACGCAGCATATGCTCCAACAGGTGGACAAGAGGTACAGTGTCACTAATGCATGCACTGTTACTGCTCACCATCCTCGTGGCCTCCTCAAATGGTGCCAGGACAGTGCATGCATCCCTGATCATGCCCCACTGGCGTGGTGAAAAAAAAACGAGCTCCCCTGACCCTGTCCTGGTGCCGTAGTCGCACAGGTACTCATTGATCGCCCTCTGCTGCGTGTGCAGCTGCTGCAGCATGGCCATGTTGAGTTCCACCTAGTGGACATGTCACATATAAGGCGGTTCTTGGGCAGGTTCAACTCCTTTTGCAGCTCAGCCAGCCAAGCACTGGCATTATATGATCTGCGGAAATGCACACAGACTTTCCTGGCCTGCCTCAGGACATCCTGTAAGCCCGGGTACCTGCCCAAGAACCGCTGCACCACCAGGTTAAGGACGTGAGCCACACAGGGCACATGGGTCAGTTGTCCCTGTCGGAGGGCGGATAGGAGGTTTGGTGCCATTTTCGCAAACCACCATTCCTGGCTTAAGCTGGTGTGGCATCAACCACCTCTCGGCCTGCCCCTGCAGAGCTGACAGAACCTCTGCCCCAGTGTGGCTCCTGTCCCCCAAACACACCAGCGCAAGCACAGCATGGCATCTTTTTGCCTGCGTACTTGCGTAGCCCCTTGAACGCCTACGGAGCACCGCTGGTTCCGAGGACAATGCACAGGAAGAGGCCATGGAGGAAGAAGAAGAGGAGGGGGTGGAGGAGAGAGGTGTGTCACAACCAGTAGTAGAATTTTGGAGGCGTGGCAACGGAACAACCTCCAACACTACTGCACCTTGTCCTGCATCCTTCCCAGCTGCCAAAAGAGTGACCCAATGGGCTGTGAAAGAAAGGTTACGTCCCTGTCCATGCCTGCTGGACCATGAGCCATATGCTCCTTACCGCTGACCGCCCTGTCCAGAGAGGCATGGATATTGCCTTCCACATGCCGGTAGAGAGCCAGAATCGCCTTCCATGAGAAAAAGTGGCGTTTGGGAACCTGCCACTGAGGAACCGCACATTGCACAAACTCACGGAAGGGGGCAGAGTCTACCAACTGAAAAGGCAGCAGTTGAAGTGCTATCAATTTAGCCAAGCTAGCATTCAACCGCTGGGCATGTGGATGGCTGGGAGTGAACTTATTTTGACGGTCCAGCAGCTGGGGCAGGGAAATTTGCCTGCTACAATCGGACGTCGGTGTACTGCTAGCAGAGTGCCCGCAAGTACTTGGCTGTGACACACCTAATTCTACACCTTCATTCCTCTCAGTGCAGCTTTCAGAGAGGACTGAAGGTATAGTGGGGTTGGAGATCCCAGCTGATGAGGAGCAAGGAGAGGTCCGCTTTGTTCTTTGGTGTGGGTCTTTAAGGTACGCTTGCCAACGAGCTGCATGGCAGGTCAACATATGTCTGGTCAAGCATGTGGTGCCCAAGCGGCTGATGTTTTGGCCATGCGAGATACGCTTGAGACATATGTTGCAAATAGCAGCGGTGCGATCTGATGCACTCGACTCAAAAAAGGCCCACACCAAAGAACTTTTGGAATAACACGCAGAGGCAGCGCCCTGCACAGGTGGAGCTCTGCGGTGTGATTTAGTCGGTGTGCTGCCCTTACGCTGGCCCCCGGAGGGCATCCTGCCTCGTTGGAGATGTGCCTCCTCCTCATCCTCCTCTCTCCTATCAGGCACCCACGTGGAGTCAGTGACCTCATCATCCTCTCCCTCTTGATCACTGGAGCAAACCTGGCAGTATGCTGCACCTGCTGGAACATGACTGCCAGATTGCTGTTCTCCTTGAGCATCCCCTCTCTCTGCGCTCACGCTACTGCCTTCCTCTAGCTGGGTATCATCATCAGACCCTTCACAACGCTGGGCATGTACCCAACACTGTGCTCAAACATTTTGGGGGACTCCTCAGGAGGACATGGTGGGTCTAGGGAAGGAGTCACTGATGATGACATTGATACGAGGGAAGAGGACGCATTGGCAGCTGCTTTGCCAGTACCCTGAGCCTGGGTGAGAGAGGATGAGGAGGATGAGGAGGGCTTGGTCATCCACTCTACCAAGTCTTCAGCATGATGCGGCTCAACACGTCCAGCTGCCGAAAATAAGGACAAGTGTGTCCCATGGCCACGCGCTGATGACAATGCACCATGTCCACGACCAGCACTGTTGCCCCCAGACACAGAGCCTGCTTGCCCTCTTTTATTGGCTTGTGACTGTCTGCCTCTCCTTGTTGGCCTTCCAGACATTCTAATGGCCTGCAGGGAGATGGGAAAATCAGCAATACGGGGTAGCTTCAGGTGTATACTGTGCAGGAGGCACCTACTCCCACTGTAACTACTTGCAGATGCCTGTCTGTGTTACACAACAGAACAACACCAAGAGCAATAAGGGGTAGCGTATACTGTGCAGGAGGCACCTACACCCACTGTAACTGCTTGCAGATGCCTGTCTGTGTTACACAACAGAACAACACCATGAGCAATAAGGGGTAGCGTATACTGTGCAGGAGGCACCTACACCCACTGTAACTGCTTGCAGATGCCTGTCTGTGTTACACAACAGAACAACACCACGAGCAATAAGGGGTAGCGTATACTATGCAGGAGGCACCTACACCCACTGTAACTGCTTGCAGATGCCTGTCTGTGTTACACAACAGAACAACACCACAAGCAATAAGGGGTAGCATATACTGTGCAGGAGGCACCTACACCCACTGTAACTGCTTGCAGATGCCTGTCTGTGTTACACAACAGAACAACACCACGAGCAATAAGGGGTAGCGTATACTGTGCAGGAGGCACCTACACCCACTGTAACTGCTTGCAGATGCCTGTCTGTGTTACACAACAGAACAACACCACGAGCAATAAGGGGTAGCATATACTGTGCAGGAGGCACCTACGCCCACTGTAACTGCTTGCAGATGCCTGTCTGTGTTACACAACAGAACAACACCACGAGCAGAAAGGGGTAGCGTATACTGTGCAGGAGGCATCTACACCCACTGTAATTGCTTGCAGATGCCTGTCTGTGTTACACAAAAGAAATACACCAGCAATACGGGGTAGCTTCAGGTGTATACTGTGCAGGAGGCACCTACACCCACTGTAACTGCTTGCAGATGCCTGTCTGTGTTACACAACAGAACAACACCATAAGCAATAAGGGGTAGCGTATACTGTGCAGGAGGCACCTACACCCAATATAACTGCTTGCAGATGCCTGTCTGTGTTACACAACAGAACAACACCACGAGCAATAAGGGGTAGCGTATACTGTGCAGGAGGCACCTACACCCAATATAACTGCTTGCAGATGCCTGTCTGTGTTACACAACAGAACAACACCACAAGCAATAAGGGGTAGCTTCAGGTGTTTACTGTGCAGGAGGTTTAGCAAAGAATAACACTGACACTGTCCCTGCCTAGCCTTCTCTCTCCCTGCACGCCAACACACTGTAAATGCACAAGGTTTAGCAAAGAATATCACTGACACTGTCCCTGCCTATCCTTCTCTCTCCCTGAACACCAACACACTGTAAATGTTTTAACTGATCATGTGCTTTTACTGTTTTATACAAATTATGTATTTTTTGTAATCAATTAATCGATGTGTAAATGTTTTTATGTATACAATTTGGTATTTAGTCCTTAAAATAATGGGAAGTCAAGAGGTAACATACCAATAATTTCTTCCCCATGGATATGTGTCTTTTATGCTCTCTATGTATGATATAGAAGGTATGTTGTGTCAATGATCATGAATTTGTATTATTGCTCAAAATTGACACATAATAAATACCAATTCCATTAATCACTTGGACTGCGTACCTCATTTAAAGTCCCACCCTGCATTCTTAGTTTCATGTAAATGCAAAAGGTTTAGCAAAGAATATCACTGACACTGTCCCTGCCTATCCTTCTCTCTCCCTGCACGCCAACACACTACACAAGGCCGCTGCGCTGGCGGCCTTTTATAGTGTGGGGCGTGTACTAAACCCCCTGAGCTATAATTGGCCACAGGCATCCTGCCTGTGGCCAATTATGGCCCTCCTCGCTGCCGGCACTGTGATTGGCCAAGCATGCGGGGTCACAGTGCATGCTTGGCCAATCACAGCGCCGGCAATGCACTGCGATGGCGCAGTATATTGTGGGCCGCTCGCGTCACATGAATTTGGCACGAACGGCACACAAAGTTCTGGTTTCGCCGAACACGCGAACAGCCGATGTTCAAGTCAAACATGTGTTCGACTCGAACACCGAGCTCATCCCTATAGGTGACCAACAATTTAGTAGGGAAGCCCCACTTGTAAGTGATTTTCCGCTCTTGAAGGATAGAGGCTCTGCGCAATTCCATGGAAGCCTTTGAGAGATCACTGAACAGCAGAATGTTGGTGTATGGTGCTGGTAAAGGTTTAGTGGTTTTGGCAGCATGGAGAATTTGTTCCTTGACATGAATACAGTGTATCCGTGCCAGGATATCTCTTGGGTTATCTGGGGGAAGGTGTGCGGGCTTAGCGAGTCTGTGGGCCCAGTCAATAGTGATGTCATGTGCGTTCAGGCGAGGTAATAATTGTGAGAACAATTGCTGCAGGTAAGGAGTAATCTTGTTTGTCTTAATTGACTCAGGGATGCCTCTAAATTTTATGTTATGTCTAGAGCGATCCTCTAAATCAGCTACCGTATATACTCGAGTATAAGCTTTTCAGCACATTTTTTTGTGCTGAATATGCCCCCCTTGGCTTATACTCGAGTCACCTTTTTGCGCCTGATCTCCCGGATTTGGGGACCCGGTACCGGCTGGCCGTAAGTCCCCTGGACCCTAAACTTGGCACACATGTAGCCCCACAAAGTTTGTTGTCTGGAGGACCTACGGCGGGGGAGCACCGATTTTTCAAAGCCGGGCACCCCTTCCATAGACTCCCATGTTAAACGGTAATTTCTCCAGTGATTTTGGGGACCCGATACCGGCCAGTCATAGGTTCCTTGGACCCCAAACTTTGCACACATGTAGCCCCATTTCTCCTCTAAAAGTGTGCAAAGTTTGTTGTCTGGAGGACCTACGACCGGGGAGCACCGATTTTTTAATGCCGGGCACCCCTTCCATAGACTCCCATGTTAAACGTCAGTCTAGTCATGGGCACAGTGAGGCATGGGCACAGTGAGGCATGGGCACAGTGAGGCATGGACACAGTGAGGCATGGACACAGTGAGGCATGGGCACAGTGAGGCATGGACACAGTGAGGCATGCACATAGACACAGCGAGGAAAAGTGAGGCACAGTGAGGCATGCAGATGGACACCCTAGGCTTATACTCGAGTCAATACGTTTTCCCATTTTTTTGTGGTAAAATTAGGTGCCTCGGCTTATTTTCGGGTCCGCTTATACTAGAGTATATACCGTAATTAAATTTTAATATGATGTATTTCTGATGCATGGTGGTTATGTGCAACTAACAGCTCATTATGCACTTTAACATGGTAATGCATGTTCTCCAGTCTTCACTAGCACATCAGCTCTTTCTTCCAAACAGTCCACCCTGTCATGTATTTGAGAGACTGAGAATTTCAATTCCCTGTGTAAGTCTTTTTGCAATGTAAGTAGCATTGATTTTAACATTGCTTCTGTTACAGGGTTGTCTGACATAGGAATTGCTGCTAGAGCTGGAGTGTGCTCTGTGTCAGTAGCCAGATTAGCCCATAGTTGTTTTTTGGGCTGGGGTTCTTTCCTGGGTGAGAGAGCAAAGGAGGATGCCAGACTCTTACATCTATCCATACTTTGCAGTGAGGATGGGGTGTCTAGTGAGGGCAGGGTGTCCATGTCATCCCTGGCACCATCCCTGGAGAGTGTAGCAGGGAAATCCTCCTGGTGGAATGCAGAGTGTTTTATCTCTGCAGCTAGAGAGCAGGGTGTTGCATTACATTTGCTCCCGGCGCCATCTTGGGCCAAGTTCATAGCAGTGCTGTAGAAGTAGTCTGTGAGGCGGCGGGGTGCAGATAGCTTGTACTGCTTCCTTGACATGCCCAGTATGGTCCTTCCCCCCACAATGTGGCCGGATCGGGGATCGGACAGTTGCCTAGGGTTGCTCTGGATCCCAGCAGTGAAGCCGAGCTCGGGACTTAAATCTCCATTGCGGTCCACAGCAGGCCACGCCCCTCCAGAAGGTAATGCATTCTATGCATTAAGATAAAAAAACTTCTGTGTGCAGCGGCCCTCTTTTGCCCCCCTAAAACGTACCTGAACCCAATCTTGATCCAGTGATATTGTAAAAGACTCTCCCTCCTCATTGGCCATTGGCTCCCGCTGCTGTCAATCAAAGTTAGTGAGCCAAGGGCAGGACTGAGTCACGGCTCGGCTCGGATGCTCCCATAGTAAGCTGCTTGCTGTGGGGGCACTCGGCAGGAGAGAGGGGCCCGGAATGCCAGCAAAGGCCCAGAGAAAAGGAAGATCTGGGCTGCTCTGTGCAAAACCACTGCACAGAGCCAGTAGGTATGACATGTTTGTTATTTTTAAACAAAAAAAAGTCAAGACTTTAATATCACTTAAAAGGTTGTTCATTTTGTAAAATATGTGTTAATTTTGCAAAGTGAATGTTGTTAAGTAAGCTGTCCACTTTGAATAGTTACTGTAATGATGTGCAAGGGTAATATAAAAAAAAAGAAGATTTAAATCACATTTGTGTATACAATGTGAACAACAAATGGGACGTAGTGCCTGACCAATTGTAATCAATAACTTTCCAATAGCTTGGTATGTCCCCAGAATGAAGCTAACTCTAATAGGCTATGTTTTTTGTGTATGTATATTGTATCTCATTTTAATTACACATACATGCCTCGGTTCAAACATAAATACAAATGCATTTAAAAACATTTAAAATGTTTTATCCTGTAATGCAAATCTGGCTGATATAAAAAAACAAAACAAAAAAAACATCCCCCTACTAATATTCTTCTCAATGTTTAGAGCTATAGACAAAACTTTAACAGAACAATAATGGAGGCTCCCAGTTAGGGATGAGCTCGGTGTTCGAGTCGAACATACGTTCTACTCGAACATCGGCTGTTCCTTCGTTCGACGAAGATCGAACGATTTGGGTCGTTCGCGACAAATTTGAGTGACGCGAACGGCCCACAATGCACTACGCCATCGCAGTGCAATCCAGGCGCTGTGATTGGCCAAGCATGCACTGTGACCCCGCATGCTTGGCCAATCACAGTGCCGGCAGTGAGGAGAGCCATAATTGGCCACAGGCAGGATGCCTGTGGCCAATTATAGCTCAGGGGGATTTAGTACACACCCCACACTATAAAAGGCCGCCAGTGAGGCAGCCTTGTGTAGTGTGTTCCGGTTCAGGGAGAGAGAAGGATAGGCAGGGACAGTGTCAGTGATATTCTTTGCTAAACCTTGTGTGCAGGGAGAGAGAAGGATAGGCAGGGGCAGTGTCAGTGATATTCTTTGCTAAACCTTGTGTGCAGGGAGAGAGAAGGATAGGCAGGGGACAGTGTCAGTGTCATTTTTGCTAAGCCTCCTGCACAGTATACACCTGAAGCTAGCCCTTATTGCTGTGTTTTCCTGTTGTGTAACACAGGCAGGCATCTGCATCACTTACAGCGGGCGTAGTGTGCTTCCTGCAAAATATACACCTGAAGCTAGCCCTTATTGCTGTGTTTTCCTGTTGTGTAACACAGGCAGGCATCTGCAGCACTTACAGCGGGCGTAGTCTGCCTCCTGCACATTATACACCTGAAGCTAGCCCTTATTGCTTGTGTTTTTTTCTTTTGTGCTACACTAACAGGCATCTGCAGCACTTACAGCAGGAATAGTGTTCATCCTGCAAAATATACACCTGAAGCTAGCCCTTATTGCAGTGTTTTCCTGTTGTGTAACACAGGCAGGCATCTGCAGCACTTACAGCGGGCGTAGTGTGCCTCCTGCACATTATACACCTGAAGCTACCCCTTATTGCTCGCGGTTTTTTACTTTTGTGTTACACTAACAGGCATCTGCAGCACTTACAGCTGGCATAGTGTGCTTCCTGCAAAATATACACCTGAAGCTAGCCCTTATTGCTGTGTTTTCCTGTTGTGTAACACAGGCAGGCATCTGCAGCACTTACAGCGGGCGTAGTGTGCCTCCTGCACAGTATACACCTGAAGCTACCCCTTATTGCTGGTTTTCCCATCTCCCTGCAGGCCATTAGAATGTCTGGAAGGCAAACAAGGAGAGGCAGACAGTCAGGAGCCAATAAAAGAGGGCAAGCAGGCTCTGTGTCTAGAGACAACAGTGCTGGTCGTGGACGCGGTGCATCGTCATCAGCACGTTGCCATGGGACACGCTTGTCCTTATTTTCGGCAGCTGGACGTGTTGAGCCGCATCATGCCGAAGACTTGGTAGAGTGGATGACCAAGCCCTCCTCATCCTCCTCATCCTCTCTCACCCAGGCGCAGGGTACTGGCAAAGCAGCTGCCAAAGCGTCCTCTTCCCTCGTATCAATGTCATCATCAGTCACTCCTTCCCTAGACCCACTGTGTCCTCCTGAGGAGTCCCCCAAACTGTTTGAGCACAGTGTTGGGTACATGCTCCAGGAGGATGCCCAGGGTTTTGAAGGGTCTGATGATGATACCCAGCTAGAGGAAGGCAGTAGCGTGAGAGCAGAGAGAGGGGATGCTCAAGAAGGACAGCAATCTGGCAGTCATGTTCCAGCAGCTGCAGCATACTGCCAGATTGGCTCCAGTGATGAGGAGGGAGGGGATGATGAGGTCACTGACTCCACGTGGGTGCCTGATAGGAGAGAGGAGGAGGAGGAGGATGAGGAGGAGGCACATCTCCAATGAGGCAGGATGCCCTCGGGGGGCCAGCGTAAGGGCAGCACACCGACTGAATCACACCGCAGAGCTCCGCCTGTGCAGGGCGCTGCCTCTGCCCGTTATTCCAAAAGTTCTTTGGTGTGGGTCTTTTTTGAGTCGAGTGCATCAGATCGCACGGCTGCTGTGTGCAACATATGTCTGAAGCGTATCTCGCGTGGCCAAAACATCAGCCGCTTGGGCACCACATGCTTGACCAGACATATGTTGACCTGCCATGCAGCTCGTTGGCAAGCGTATCTTAAAGACCCACACCAAAGAACAAAATGGACCTCTCCTTGCTCCTCATCAGCTGGGATCTCCAACCCCACTGTACCTTCAGTTCTCTCTGAAACCTGCACTGAGAGGAATGAAGGTGTAGAATTAGGTGTGTCACAGCCAAGTACTTGCGGGCACTCTGCTAGCAGTACACAGATGTCCGATTCTAGCAGGCAAATTTCCCTGCCCCAGCTGCTGGACAGTCAAAAGAAGTTCACTCCCAGCCATCCACATGCCCAGCGGTTGAATGCTAGCTTGGCTAAATTGCTAGAAATTCAACTGCTGCCTTTTCAGTTGGTGGACTCGGCACCCTTCCGTGAGTTTGTGCAATGTGCGGTTCCTCAGTGGCAGGTTCCCAAACGCCACTTTTTCTCACGGAAGGCGATTCTGGCTCTCTACTGGCATGTGGAAGGCAATGTCCATGCCTCGCTGGACAGGGTGGTCAGCGGTAAGGTGCATATTACCGCTGACTCATGGTCCAGCAGGCATGTACAGGGACGTTGCCTTTCTTTCACGGCCCATTGGGTCACTCTTTTGGCAGCTGGGAAGGATGCAGGACAAGGTGCAGTAGTGTTGGAGGTTGTTCCGCCGCCACGCCTCTAAAATGCTACTACTGGTTGTGACACACCTCTCTCCTCCACCCCCTCCTCTTTTTCTTCCTCCATGGCCTCTTCCTGTGCTTTGTCCTCGGAACCAGCGGTGCTCCGTAGGCGTTCAAGGGGGTTCGCAAGTACGCAGGCAAAAAGATGCCATGCCGTGTTTGCGCTGGTGTGTTTGGGGGACAGGAGCCACACTGGGGCAGAGGTTCTGTCTGCTCTGCAGGGGCAGGCCGAGAGGTGGTTGATGCCACGCCAGCTTAAGCCAGGAATGGTGGTTTGCGACAATGGCACCAACCTCCTCTCCGCCCTCCGACAGGGACAACTGACCCATGTGCCCTGTGTGGCTCACGTCCTTAACCTGGTGGTGCAGCGGTTCTTGAGCAGGAACCCGGGCTTACAGGATGTCCTGAGGCAGGCCAGGAAAGTCTGTGTGCATTTCCGCAGATCATATAATGCCAGTGCTCAGCTGGCTGAGCTGCAAAAGGAGTTGAACCTGCCCAAGAACCGCCTTATATGTGACATGCCCACCAGGTGGAACTCAGCGTTGGCCATGCTGCAGTGGCTGCACACACAGCAGAGGGCCATCAATGAGTACCCGTGCGACTACGGCACCAGGACAGGGTCAGGGGAGCTCTGGTTTTTTTCACCACGCCAGTGGGTTATGATCAGAGATGCATGCACGGTCCTGGCACAATTTGAGGAGGCCACGAGGATGGTGAGCAGTGACAGTGCATGCATCAGTGACACTGTACCTCTTGTCCACCTGTTGGAGCATACGCTGTGTGGAATAATGGACAGAGCACTTGAGGCAGAACAGAGGCAGGAAGAGGAGGACTTCCTTGCCTCTCAAGGCCCCCTTTACCCAGACAGTGTTCCTTCTGTCCCACCCATCACACAGGAAGAGGAGGAGGAGGAGGAGGATTGTGTCAGCATGGAGGTGGAGCATGGCACTCAGCATCAACAGCAGCAGTCTTTTAGGGATGATTTACAGTCCCAACAAACCCGTGGACTTGTACGTGGCTGGGAGGAGGTGGCTGCGGATCATGTCATCCTTAGTGACCCAGAGAAATCCGGACCAAATGCCTCAGCTAACCTACGCTGCATGGCCTCCCTGATTCTGCAAAGTCTGCAGAAGGATCCTCGTATTCTTCGGATCAAGGAGAGGGACCATTACTGGCTGGCCACTCTCCTTGTTCTACGGTACAAGGGTAAGGTTGCGGACCTTATCTTGCCATCGCAGAGGGAGCAGAGGATAAGACATCTCCTGGAGGCCTTGCAGAAAGGTCTGTGCAACGCATTCCCAGAGACTGGGAGGTTACAAACTCCTGGTCCTGGACAACGAGTTGCTGAGGCTTCGGTCAGTAGCAGAAGGAGCGGTGGAGAAGGTGGCCGTCTGACCGATGCGTTCAGACAATTTTTTAGTCCGCAGCCCCAAGGTATGATCGGTTCCAGCAACCATCACCAGCGTCTGATATACATGGTGCAGGAATACCTAGGGGCAAGGTCAGACTTGGACACCTTTCCCACCGAAAATCCTCTGGCTTACTGGGTCTTGAGGATGGATCACTGGCCAGAGCTTGCACAGTATGCAATTGAGCTACTGGCCTGTCCTGCATCCAGCGTTCTTTCGGAACGCACATTCAGTACTGCTGGAGGCTTTTTCACGGATCACAGGGTGCGCCTGTCCACCGATTCGGTTGTTCGACTGACCTTCATAAAGATGAACCAGTCTTGGATCACTACCAGTTACCAAGCACCTGAAGCTGATATAACAGAATAATTTATTTTCAAATGTCACATCCCTTCAAGACTGATGCTGATGCTGAGTGACTGTCCTGTTATGTTGACTGACTATCCTCCTCCTCTTCAATGATCCGATTCTTGATGATAGCTTGGAATAACTTTTTTGTTTCTGGGTGCCACCACCAGTGGCTAAGGCCCAATTTTTAATCCCCTGTTTAACAGGGGCATGTAATTAAAATTTTTGATGCAATGCTTTGCAGCAGGGCTCATTCCTGCACTCCAACTAGAGTATCTGGAAGAGGTTGCAGTGTCGCGGCACCAGCACCAGTGCCTGAGGCCCAATTTTTCTGCCCCTGTTTAACAGGGGCGTGTAATTACAATTTTTGATGCAATACTTTGCAACAGGGCTCATTGCTGTGCTCCAAGTTCAGTATCTGTGAGGGGTTGCAGTGTTGTGGCACCAGTGCCAAGGCCCAATTTTTCTGCCCGTTTAACAGGGGCGTGTAATTACAATTTTTGATGCAATACTTTGCAACAGGGCTCATTGCTGTGCTCCAAGTTCAGTATCTGTGAGGGGTTGCAGTGTTGTGGCACCAGTGCCTAAGGCCCAATTTTTCTGCCCCTGTTTAACCGGGACGTGTAATTACAATTTTTGATGCAATACTTTGCAACAGGGCTCATTGCTGTGCTCCAAGTACAGTATCTGTGATGGCTTGCATCGTTGTGGCACCAGTGCCTAAGGCCCAATTTTTCTGGCCCTGTTTAACAGGGGCATGTAATTACAATTCTTGATCTAATAATTCAGAGCAGGGCCCATTCATGCGCCCACCAAGAGTAACTGTGAGGGCTTACAGTGTTGTGACAACACCACCACCACCACCACCAAAGGCCCAATTTTTCAGCCCCTGTTCAACAGGGCCATGCAATTACAATTCTTGATCTAATAATTCACAGCAGGGCCCATTCATGCGCCCACCAAGAGTAACTGTGAGGGCTTACAGTGTTGTGGCACCAGCACCACCACCAAAGGCCCAATTTTTCCTGCCACTGTTCAACAGTGGCATGTAAATACAATTCCTGATATAGTTCACAGCAGGGCGTTCCAGCGCCCACCAAGAATAACTGTGAGGGCTCACAGGGTTGTGGCAACACCAACGTGTAAGGGGCAAATTTCAGCAGAGTATATACGGCAGGCCCCTACTTTCAAACATCCAACTTACAAACGACTCCTTCTTGCAAACGGAAGGAGACAACAGGAAGTGAGAGGAAATCTACCCCTAGGAAGGGAAATTCTCTCCTGTAAGAGTTAATATGGGAAAAAAGGTGTCTCCTCTCTACTGATGCTTTATCACCAATCCTTGTTTCAATAAAAACCCCACTTTTCAAAAACATTTGTTATTGGGACGGAAAGTGAGGTGAAATGTTCTGAACAAGGGGCACAGACAGCCAAACAAATGTTACAGGGGTGATAACCCTTCCCTATGTTTTCCAAAAAGCTTAAAAATAGATTTTTTGGCTGGAGCTACACTTAAACAATGTACGTGTTCAAAATTACAAACAGATTCTACTTAAGAACAAACCTACAGTCCCTGTCTTGTTTGCACCGCCTGTACACTGCTGTTCAGAATATATAGGGCCCTTTGTATGTTGTGTGCGGTGTTCCCCTTAATATGCATACAAGACCCAAAGGGGTTGGTAATGGGCTGGGGTAGGGGGGGGCTGGTGGGGTAGCCATGCCATTTTTCTCAAAGATTTTCATCCATATTACCGGGACCAGACATGACATTAAAGCCAAATGTGGTCAAAAATATGCAGCGCTTATCAATAACATTAACATGATAGATCAAAATTAGCATATAATGATAAATGTGCTAAGTGATAAAAACATTAATGAAGAATGTAAATGAAAAATATATAAAGTGAAAGGAAAGTCCAAAAACTCAATCCAAGTAAAACTCCTATTAAGAGAAATGAGTCCAGAGTGAAGAAAACAATGTGCTCCGAAACACCTTGAAAAGAGTAGCTTCAACACGTGAGTATGATCCTCTAGATAGTGCTGACACCCAAAGTGAAGGGAATATGTTTCTGCTTACCAGAAAGCCATGACTGTAAAATGACAGTCTCGCCTAGCATAGGAAATAAGGTTTTCCCACAACCATAAAAACTCCAATACAGCAGGTTCCACAGTGTACCTTGATCTCAGACATAAAGGGAAAAGCTCATGGTGTAGTATGAAAAACCAGCGGAGTTTATTAAAAGTTAAATTGCACTTTCAAAATCCAAAAGTAAGTTCAGCATTAATGCGATGAAGCAATGCAATTACGGCATTCGTCCGTGTCTCTCACTAAGCTCTGTATATCCAGAGCGTGCTGACGGTCGCCTTCGGCCAATCCACAGTTGATGTCCCATCATGACGAAATGCGTAGGGGGCCGGTGACGTCATCACGCTTTCCTCGGACGAGAAGCAGCGTTGCGGAACATACAGAGCTTAGTGAGAGACACGGACGAATGCCGTAATTGCATTGCTTCATCGCATTAATGCTGAACTTACTTTTGGATTTTGTAAGTGCAATTTAACTTTTAATAAACTCCGTTGGTTTTTCATACTACACCATGAGCTTTTCCCTTTATGTCTGAGATCAAGGTACACTGTGAAACCTGCTGTATTGGAGTTTTTATGGTTGTGGGAAAACCTTATTTCCTATGCTCGGCGAGACTGTCATTTTACAGTCATGGCTTTCTGGTAAGCAGAAACATATTCCCTTCACTTTGGGTGTCAGCACTATCTAGAGGATCATACTCACGTGTTGAAGCTACTCTTTTCAAGGTGTTTCGGAGCACATTGTTTTCTTCACTCTGGACTCATTTCTCTTAATAGGAGTTTTACTTGGATTGAGTTTTTGGACTTTCCTTTCACTTTATATATTTTTCATTTACATTCTTCATTAATGTTTTTATCACTTAGCACATTTATCATTATATGCTAATTTTGATCTATCATGTTAATGTTATTGATAAGCGCTGCATATTTTTGACCACATTTGATTTTTTATAGTTTTATTTGTATTTAGCTATACATGCTAGCAGCTTACTTTTCACCTATTTTTGATTCATTTGATTTATCATACACCTTAGCACGGTTTATTTTGCGCAGCGTTTGGCCTTAGGGCCTTTCTCCTTTATGACATTAAAGCCGCAAGCAGTTTTAAATGGCTTTTTTTCCTTTAGAAATTTCATTTTGTGCAGGGACAGTTCTAAACACGGGAAACACATGCCACTTCACAGGCATACTTTAGACACCCCCCAGGTACGATATTTAAAGGAATATTTCACTTTTTTTTCACTTTATGCATCATTAAAATGAATGCTCCCGAAAAATGGCAGTTTTTAAAACTTCGGTCCGTTCGAAGGTTCTGGTGCAAACCGAACCGGGGGGTGTTCGGCTCATCCCTACTCCCAGTGTACATGCTGCCAGGCAGCATACTGTATGTAGCACATACCATCTTTTGTGCCCCATAAATGTTATTACCACAATTCTTTCATGTCCAAGATATCTATCTTTATAAGGATAACCTATAAGGTTCATCCCTATAAAGATAGGACCAACCCTGATAGAGCATACACATACTCTTACTAGACTATGGTGGCAAGAGCAAAATCTTTTACCCCGCTTGCTAATGCATGGTGGCACAAATATTAAAGCTAAGCACCTGGTGGTGCTTAATTACATTCTCTGGATGTACTATACATTCTGTGGACCCACATATGTTCCTGATTACTGTTGCCTAGTTTATGTGATTATGTGCATACACCTCAATCGTAGTGGTATGGACATATACTGTACATATCTAGATCTGAGAGATCTTACACAAAAGAGGTAGTTCCATCCGCAATACAGCATTCCTGTGCGATCCAGTTCAGGTGTGAACCGAGCCTCAATATTTGGAACTTTGGCTTTGCCTTCTGAAATAAAAACTCTTTGAAAAAAAAACTTTTAAACTCTCCATCTCTACAGTCCACATTTCTGGATCTCAGTATCGGTAGTCATCACTTGTTCTGGATGTAATAAGTCCATAATAAAATAATAAGAGACAAAAGAAGAATAAATAAATAAAGAATCTTTGTTCTCAACAGTCCAATAATAATAGTACGAAAGTCCATAATGCCAATCTGGTCATTAGGGATGAGCCGAACACCAGAACCTGCACCAGAACCTGCAAACGGACCTAAAGTTCGCGCAAACTTTAGAACCCTATTAAATACAATGGACTCGAACGTTCGAAATCAGAAGTGCTAATTATCAAGGCTAATATGCAAGTTATTGTCCTAAAAAGGGTTTGGGGACCCGGGTCCTGCCCCAGGGGACATGTATCAATGCAAAAAAAAGTTTTAAAAACTGAAGTTTTTTCGGGAGCAGTAATTTTAATAATGCTTAAAGTGAAACAATAGAAGTGAAATATTCCTTTAAATTTCGTACCTGGGGGGGTGTCTAGAGTATGCCTGTAAAGCAGCGCTTGTTTCCCGTGCTTAGAACTGTTTCTGAAAAAAGTGTAATTACTGAAGGAAAAAAAGTCATTTAAAAGCACTCGCAGCTATAATGAATTGTCGGCTCCCGGCAATACAGAGAAAAATCATTGATAAAAAAATAAATAAATGCGTGGGGGTCCCCTCAAATTCAATTACCAGGCCCTTCAGGTCTGGTATAGATATTAAGGGGAACCCTGCATCAAATTTAAAAAAAATGACGTAGGGGTCCCCCCAAATATCCATACTAGACCATTTATCCGAGCACGCAAGGTCTGGTATGGATTTTAAGGGGAACTCCATGCCAAATAAAAAAAATGGTGTGGAGTTCCCCCGAAAAATCCATACCAGACCCTTTATCCGAGCATGCAACCTGGCAGGCCGTAGGAAAAGAGGGGGTGACGAGAGAGCACCCCCCCTTGAACCGTACCAGGCCACATGCCCTCAACATGGGGAGGATGCTTTGGGGGTCTGTGACCCCTCAAAGCACCATTTCCCCATGTTGATGGGGACAAGGGCCTCATCCCCACAACCCTTGCCCGGTGGTTGTGGGGGTCTGCGGGCGGGGGGCTTATCGGAATCTGGAAGATCCCTTTAACAAAGGGGACCCCCAGATTCCGGCCCACCCCCATGTGAATTGGTAAGGGGTACATTGTACCCCTACCATTTCACAAAGAAAGTGTAAAAAAAAAAAAAAAAAACACACAGACACCGTTGGGAAAAGTCCTTTATTAAAAATAAAAAATAAATAAAATAAATATTCCAGCGGCGGTAATCCACTCTCGGTATCCTGCGATGGGTGATCTCCTCTCTGGGGTCCAGCGATGTATGATCTCTCCTCTCCGGGGTCCAGACTCCAACGATGATGTCCAGCGCAGCGAGGAACAGCACTCTTCACCGGAACGGAGACACCCCATGAATGATGCGGCTTCAGCCAGTGACAGCTCTTAAGTAGCTGAGGGCGGGTCCACCTGTCACGTGACCCCGTCCCCCTCTGACGCAAGGGGAAACCCGGGCTTCCCCAGTGATGTGCGGGTGACCCCGCCCCCCTCTGATGCAACGGAAACCTGCGTTACATCCGAGGGGGGCGGGGTCACCCGCACATCACTGGGGAAGCCCGGGTTTCCCCTTGTGTCAGAGGGGGACGGGGTCACGTGACGGGTGGCCCGCCCTCAGCTACTTAAGAGCTGTCACTGGCTAAAGCCGCATCATTCCCGGGGTGTTTCCGCTCTGGTGAAGAGAGGACCGTGTGCTGTTCCTCGCTGCGCTGGACATCATCGTTGGAGCCTGGACCTGGAGAGGAGATCATCCACTGCTGGACCCTGGAGAGGAGATCACCCATCGCAGGATACCGAGAGTGGATTACCACCGCTGGAATCTGTTCTTTTTTTTTCTTCCAATCAAATATTTTTTTTTTTCTTCCCTTATTAATACAGGGGAATACAAAGAAAAATCATACATATAACTCTAAATTCTAGACTTGTGCACAACGGAAAAATTTGTTTAGTTTCGGTTTGTTTCTTGTGCACAACGGAAAAATTTGTTTAGTTTTGGTTCGTTTCTTTTCGGTCCTGTTGATTCGTAATCATTCGTAATTTTGCTAGACGGGATTTTTCGTGTTCGGACTAATTCGTATTTTCGCAAGCGTCATTTTTCATTGAATTTTTAGTTGATTTATAATTCGTACTTTTGGTAGGGTACATTGTTTTTCATTGATTCTGGACACAACTCCTACTTTCGTAACTTTTTTTGGGTTCGTTGATTCGTAATTTTATGTGTCTCTCTCACGACGACGCTGTCTGTTATGCCTAATGTGCTTCGAATGGATTTGTACTTTCCTAAATACATAGCGGTTATTTTTAACGATTCGAAATCTCGTATTTTACTTTCGTTTTTTACATGCGGCTATAGCCTCCGCCCCTGTACACCATTTTGAGAGGGAGTTCAGCACGGTGAGGGAGAAGCAGAGAGCAGAGCAGAGTGGGTGTTATTGTGCTTCGTATGGATTCGTACATTCGTAACTTTTTTCATAACGAATTATGCCGAAGACATTCAGGCATTCGCTATTTGCGGTATAATTTATTTCGGATTCGGTTTTATTCGTAATTGCTTTGTTCGGAAATTCGAATGCTTCCGAATGTCCGAAAGTTGCTAAATTCTGACAAATTTTGATTCGTTACGAAACGAATTGCACAAGCCTACTAAATTCCATGTTGATCGATTAACAAATACAGGTAATAAGAAACCTATATACACAAAAATAAAAGGAAGAAAAACCAACTCACCCCTTTTGGCCTTTAAACATCTTGGTACTAATTGAGACCTATTTCTATTCATTAATAAGTCTGCTATTATAGTGTCTCACTTCCTTCTATTTACCTACTGGTAATAATTGTCCTGTACATCTTGGTATCTTTTTTTCCCCTATCAACACACAGTTCCTTATACCTGTTCCTTCTGTAATTTCAAACTTGTCTTCCTCGATTCCAGGCCTTATTCCACTAACATACCCCCTGTGACAGCAGGAAGGTAAAGTCACCTGGTTGCATCCAGGGGGGTAGGTATATTTCTCCCAGATTCAGGCTTTATGCCGACTTATACCTCTAGGGAGAGTGCTGGGCGTCGTGCAGGCAGGGAGTTGATGAGACCAGCTGAAGCTTGTCAGCTCGTTTAAGGCCTCTATAAAAACTCCCAGCTTCATTAGGTGTTTGCTCATGCCTGGAACCAGACCTGTGTGGACTGTCTAGGGAGAGTGAATCCCTGTGCGGTGAGACAAAGCCTGTGTGGCTATTTGTTTGGACATTTACTAAACCAGGGACTTAGGGACTAGGACAGCACCAGGCTGATCCCAGTTGTTAGTTAGGGAAACCTGCATGTTTAGTCAGAGGTCAAGCTGACCAGGATTTATTTTGTTTATGTTTCTTTTTGCTTTGCTGTGTTTTTGTCACTGTAAATAGAGAAATAAACCGCACCTTTTGATCTTGAAAACCACAACCTCCGTCTGCTGGGCCTGTTTTTGTGTGGGGAGCCCATCCAGGGGGTCACACACACCCGCTACCGAGCTAACCCCCTCACAGTTGGTGGAGAATACGGGCAGTTTTTTTTAAGCCAGCATGGAGGAGATACTGAAACAGCTGGCTCTAGCAAATGCCAATCAACAGCAGACAAATGCAGGTTTGCAAAAGAGCTTCGCAGCCCAGCAACAAGCCCAGCAGCAATCTGAGGCCCGCTTCATAGACCTGTTGCAGAAGCAAGAGCAGAGACTACAACAACAGATGGAAGCAGTAATGCAGCAACGTCCGCAGACCAGTGAGGAAAGCCGTCCCACTAATACCGCGTCCTTTGGGGTGAGTCGTTTATTGACAAAAATGACTGGAGAGGATGATCCAGAGGTATTTTTGACCACATTTGAAAGGACTGCTGAAAGAGAAAAGTGGCCTGAGGAGCAGTGGGCTGGACTGGTGGCTCCTCTGTTAACTGGTGAATCGCAGAAAGCTTACTATGACCTAGAGCCTGACCAAGCAAAAGACTATGTGATGCTAAAAGCTGAAATATTGGCAAGGCTGGGTGTCACCCTGGCTGTCCGGGCTCAGCGTGTGCATAACTGGACTTTCCAGCTTGAAAAACCCCCCAGGTCTCAAATGTATGATCTCATTCACCTGAGCAGGAAGTGGCTACAGCCAGAGACTTTGTCCGCACCGGAGATTGTGGAACGTGTTGTGATGGATCGTTTCTTGAGAGCTCTTCCTACCGCCATTCAAAAGTGGGTAAGCCATGGAGACCCAGAAACGGCCGGTAAACTTGTGGATCGTGTAGAGAGATACTTGGCTGCAGAGAACCTGACGGCCTCTTCCAGAGACTCTCGGACTTTCCACCCTAAGGCCAGACCATACCCAGGGGCGGATAAGATGATTCCAAGGGGTGAGGGTGGAGAGAGTGAGAGGGTGGGAGCTCTGCCCAGGGTTTGGCGAGAACAGCCTGGGAAGTCGGGGGCTCAAGAGGCAGCCAAAAGGATTGTTTGCTACCGCTGCCAGCAAACGGGACATATTGCAGCAAATTGCCCGGTTGTGGAGGAACCCATGCAATGTGACTTTCTGACGGACAGACGTCAGTCGCTGTGTGCGACAGTCGCATGCACTGCCATTCGGGGAACTGAGAAACATTTATGCAAAATGTGTATTAATGGTAGAAATGTTGTGGTATTACTGGATTCAGGTAGCCTTGTGACCCTGATAAAGGCTGAATTAGTTAAAACAGAGGTCTCTGGGAATAGCAAGGTAGCTGTTATTTGTGTGCATGGGGACACCCGAGAGTATCCAGTGACTACAGTGTGTTTCAAGACCCCCAAAGGTACCCTCTCTCATCCAGTGGGGTTAGTATCTCAATTACCGCATGATGCCATTTGTGGGAAGGGATTTTCCGAAGTTCTGGGAACTGTGGGATGATCCTGAGCCCCCCACTGGTGCCCCTATGTACCAGGAAGGTGATAGCCAGAACTCCTCTGAGAGTGGTGAGGACTCTCCAGAATTTCCCTTGTCAGTATTGGCAGGCGAGACTCAAGAAACTGGAGAGGAGCCCACCTCCTCAGACGAAAACCTACCGTCTGTGGAGTTTTCTGATCTTGAGGTTCACAGGGAAAATTTTGCACAGAACAGTTAAAAGACCCCGCCCTAATAAAGGCACGGGAAAATGTAGTGGAAATAGATGGCGAGTTAGTGAACCCAGATAATACCTGCACTTACCCATACTTCAGCGTAGAGAAGGACCTACTGTATCGGGTGGCAAAAAGGGCAGAAGAAACCGTTGAGCAGCTTGTGGTGCCCAAACCTTACAGGAAGTTGGTGTTGGAGTTGGCCCATGGGCACATTCTTGGAGGTCATCTGGGGACAGAGAAAACCCGAGAGAGGGTATTACAGAGATTCTATTGGCCTGGGGTGATGAAGGACATAGAAAATTATTGTTCCTCCTGCCCTGTGTGTCAGAGGTCGGCCCCGATGCCACATTTCCGTAGCCCGCTGGTCCCTCTACCCATCATTGAGGTCCCGTTTGAGAGGATCGCAATGGATTTGGTAGGTCCTATAATCAAGTCCGCTAGGGGGCACCAGTACATATTAGTTATAATGGACTATGCCACCCGTTATCCAGAAGCGATCCCTCTCCGAAATACCTCGGCCAAAACCATAGCCAAAGAGCTATCTCTTGTTTTTAGCCGGGTGGGTATTTGTAAAGAACTGCTTACGGACCAAGGTACACCCTTTATGTCCCAGGTTATGAAAGAGCTGTGTAAATTGTTCAAAGTGACGCAATTGCGTACGTCTGTGTATCACCCCCAAACCGATGGGCTGGTTGAAAGATTCAACAAAACCCTAAAACAAATGTTGAAGAAAGTGGTGGATAGAGATGGAAAGGATTGGGACTGTCTACTTCCTTATTTGATGTTTGCTATTAGGGAGGTGCCCCAATCCTCTACGGGATTCTCCCCCTTTGAGTTACTGTATGGGAGACACCCAAGAGGGCTGTTGGATATTGCCAAGGAAACTTGGGAAAATGAGAGTTCTCCCCACAGGAGTGTGATTGAGCATGTCGCCCTGATGCAAGATCGAATTGCACAGGTAATGCCCATCGTGAAGGAACATTTGGCCCAAGCGCAGTTGGCACAGCAGAGAGTGTACAACCGTGGAGCCAAGACCCGTACCTTTTCCCCGGGGGATAGGATATTGGTACTTGTCCCTACGGTTGAAAGTAAATTCCTTGCCAAATGGCAAGGCCCCTACGAGATAATGGAAAAAGTGAGCGAAGTGAATTACAAGGTCAGACAACCAGGAAGGCGAAAGCCCGAACAGATCTATCACGTTAATCTGTTGAAAGCCTGGAGGGATAGAGAGTCCCTAGTCGCAGAAACTTGGTCACCAGCTCAAACTGGTTGCGTGATTCCGGAGGTTGGAATAGCAGCCACCTTGTCACAACCCCAACAACAGGAGGTTAAGGAGTTTGTGCTTCGCAACAAGGAGGTGTTCTCTGAGCTGCCGGGACAAACATCTGGGGTAGAGCATGATATTATTACCCCGCCCGGTGAAAGGGTGAAGTTAAAACCCTATCGGATCCCAGAGGCCCGACGGGAGGCAATACGGGAGGAAGTACAGAAAATGCTGAACTTAGGGGTGATAGAGGAGTCCCAAAGTGATTGGTCTAGTCCCATTGTGTTGGTGCCTAAACCGGATGGGAGCTGGCGATTTTGTAACGATTTTCGTCAGTTGAACAAAGTTACAAAATTTGACACCTACCCCATGCCACGTATAGATGAGTTGATCGACCGGCTGGGAACAGCCCGATACATGACGACTCTTGACCTCACAAAAGGGTATTGGCAAATTCCCCTGGCCAAGTCGGCCAAAGAGAAAACCGCATTTGTAACCCCAGACGGGGCGTTCCAATATAAGAGAATGCCGTTCGGGTTACAGAATGCGCCGGCCACATTCCAGCGGAAAATGGACCAGATACTGAGGCCCCATCGGAAGTATGCTGCGGCTTACCTGGATGACGTAATTGTCCATAGCACAGATTGGGCCTCACATCTGCCAAAAGTGCAAGCAGTCCTAGACTCTATCCGGGAAGCGGGGTTTACGGCTAACCCCAAGAAGTGTACCATTGGGCAGGAGGAGGCCAAATATCTTGGGTACACCATTGGCAGGGGAGTAATAAAACCCCAACTCAACAAAGTCGAGGCCATCCAGAGTTGGCCACGTCCCAACAGCAAGAAGCAGGTACGAGCCTTTCTGGGAATCGCGGGTTATTATCGGCGCTTCATTCCCCACTTTGCTTCTAAGGCTGTGCCCATAACCAACCTGACGAAAGGGAAAGGGTCGGTCATGATTAAATGGACCCCCGAGGCTGAGGCAGCGTTCCAATTCTTGAAACAAGCCTTATGTAGCCAGCCAGTGTTGTACTCACCCGACTTCTCTAAAGACTTTGTCGTACAAAGTGATGCGTCAGATGTGGGGTTAGGAGCAGTATTGTCCCAGGTCTGGAACGGGGAAGAGCACCCAGTCATTTACCTCAGCAGGAAGTTGAAGTCCCATGAGGTAAATTACGCCACGGTTGAAAAGGAGTGTTTAGCGGTGAAGTGGGCTCTAGATTCCCTTCGGTACTATCTGCTAGGTAGGCACTTTGACATGGTTACGGATCACGCTCCGTTAAAGTGGATGGCTCAAAACAAGGAGACAAATAGAAGAGTAAATAGGTGGTTCCTGGCCCTACAGGAATTCAACTTCACAGTAAAGCATCGCCCTGGCGTTCAAATGGGGAATGTGGATGCTTTGTCTCGAGTACATGAATGCCTGATTGCTGGTGTTCCAACCCCAAGGTTAAAACAAGGGGGGGGGGGGTATGTGACAGCAGGAAGGTAAAGTCACCTGGTTGCATCCAGGGGGGTAGGTATATTTCTCCCAGATTCAGGCTTTATGCCGACTTATACCTCTAGGGAGAGTGCTGGGCGTCGTGCAGGCAGGGAGTTGATGAGACCAGCTGAAGCTTGTCAGCTCGTTTAAGGCCTCTATAAAAACTCCCAGCTTCATTAGGTGTTTGCTCATGCCTGGAACCAGACCTGTGTGGACTGTCTAGGGAGAGTGAACCCCTGTGCGGTGAGACAAAGCCTGTGTGGCTATTTGTTTGGACATTTACTAAACCAGGGACTTAGGGACTAGGACAGCACCAGGCTGATCCCAGTTGTTAGTTAGGGAAACCTGCATGTTTAGTCAGAGGTCAAGCTGACCAGGATTTATTTTGTTTATGTTTCTTTTTGCTTTGCTGTGTTTTTGTCACTGTAAATAGAGAAATAAACCGCACCTTTTGATCTTGAAAACCACAACCTCCGTCTGCTGGGCCTGTTTTTGTGTGGGGAGCCCATCCAGGGGGTCACACACACCCGCTACCGAGCTAACCCCCTCACACCCCTATAAGTCACAACACAAACACACACAAGCATCCCAAAAAAACAAAAACAAAACAATAAATAATTCTTTCTTCCCTTCCCTTCTCCAGTGGATGTAAAGGGAAAATAGAGCTACCCCGTATATCCTAATTCTGGCTGTAGGTAAGATTATCAATCTAATTGGGCCTCTTAGTTATTCATTTCATTTTCCAGAAGGGCCATCCCATCTTCAGAGGCCAGGAAAGCCCCCAGGAAGACCATGTCCTGGAGTATCTTTCCTGTTGGTGACGTGTCGATAGGACCAGGTCTTCTAATCTACTGATCTCCCTCACCTTACGAATCCACATCTCTATTGTTGGTGGAGATAGTGATTTCCATCTCAAAGGAATATGTGCCTTTGTGGCGTCTAAAAGATGGCAGATACAAGATTCCTTATATTCTCTCTCTGATAATTGATTTATATGCAGGAGGAAAAACTCTGGGTCTTCCGGTATCACTTGGTCTGTGCAGATTTCAAGGATTCGTTTAATTTCCGTCCAGAAACTCCTCAGCTTGGGACAGTCCCAAAAAATGTGTAGCATAGTGCCTCTATTTCCCTGACATCCCCAACAGCAGTCCGGGGTATCAGGGAAAATGTTATTTAAATTTTCTGGTGTTCTAAACCACCTGGTAAAGATTTTATAATTTGTTTCTTGTGTTTTTGCACAAATGGATGTTTCATGTGTGAGCCTATACATACATTGTCTCTGTTCCAAGCTAAAGGTCCTCCCCAATTCCTGTTCCCATTCCTGAACACATTTCAAGGGATAGGTTTCGGGCTGTGTATTTAATAATTCATAGCTTGCTGATAGGGTATGTGATATTACTCCCTTTTCATAGCACAATTTCTCAAATTTAGTAAGGGGTCTAATAAAACATTCCGGGTTTGGGAGAGTCCTAAGGAAATGACTAATCTGTAATGCATTCCAAAAATTTCAATCGAAATATATTCCTTTGTTCCATCAATTCCAATATTGTTATCCATGTCCCTGCATGAATATAGTTGACTGCCTGGGTACAATCTGTACGGCTTAAGTGCCGAAAGGCACTATCTTCATGTCCTGGTGAAAAAAAGGGGGTTACCTATTATCGGGTACAAAGGAGAAGTCGTGGGTACTATACCTATCGTGGGGAACAAGGTCGAGCAAAGCCTGGCCATGTTGCCCACTACAGGGTTGTTAGTCACCTCTTTAGGAAGTGACGTAAAGCACCATGGTGCCCCACTCAAAGGTATTAGTGATCGATTTGTACCCACAACTTAGCCTCTGTATGTCTATTCCAGTCTAGAAGTCTATTCAGATGTACTGAGTAGTAATACTTCTGTATATCTGGAACCGCAAGTCCTCCCTGATTTTTAGTAAGCATTAGTTGTTTCCTTTGTATTCTAGGGTATTTATGTGCCCATATAAACTCAAAGATTCCCCTTTGGCTCTGTTTAAGATAGCTCAGAGGAATATGCACAGGTAAGGCTTGTAATAGGTAAAGGAATTTAGGGAGTATATTGATCTTAATAATATTGCAACGCCCTAACCAGGTGTGAAAACCCAAATTCCATTTATCTAGTAACGCCTTAACCTTTTGTAATAGGGGTGGAAAATTTAAGTAAAAAATCTTAGTTAAATTTTTTGGGAGTTGAGTTCCTAGGTATGTTAAAGCTCTATCGGTCTATTTGAACTTAAAATTTTGTTTCAACTGATTAACCCCCATAGCTTCTGACTTATTAAAGTTAATACAAAGGTTCGAAAGAGAGCCATATCTCTCAAACTCCTCCATCAAGTTAGGGATTGTGATCAATGGATTGGTTAAAGTAAATAGCATGTCATCCGCATAGGCCGAGATTTTACAGTGATTATTCCCTATTTGTATTCCGCAAAGTTTCTGATAGTATTCCATTAACCCGAACCTTTGCCGTTGGGCACGAATAAATGAAAAAAATCCACTGTATTATCTTACTCCCAAAACCTCTGTGTTGTAAAACTGCCCGCATATAATTCCAATTCATAGTGTCAAAGGCCTTCTCGGCGTCTGTATTTAAGAATACACATTGCGTCTGGGTTGTGTTCACTATCTGTAGTAAATTCAGAGCTTTCGTGGTATTATCGCATGCTTCCCGTGTAGAGACAAATCCAACCTGATCTAGGTGTATCAAATCCGGAATGCATTGTTGTATCCTATTCGCCAAAATTTTAGTAAATAATTTAAGGTCCAGATTTAGCAGGGAAATTGCCCGATAGCTTCCACAGGAAGCTGGGACTTTCCCCTCTTATGGTATCACAGAAATATATGCTAACAGGGTCTCTTTTGTGAAAATTGCCGAAGACCCTATAGCGTTAAATCATTTAACCATATATTCAGATAAGGAGGGGAGCAGTATTTTATAATATTATGCCGTAAAACCATCAGGCCCAGGGGCTTTCCCCAACTTCATTGATCCTACCGCTTCCTTGAGTTCATCCGCAGTTATAGGGTCTTCAAGTTTCTCTCTATCTACCTCTGAAAGCTTAGGCTAGGGATGAGCTTCTAGTTCGACTCGAACATTGCCTGTTCGCATGTTTAACGAACAGCAAACAATTTGGAGTGTTCGCGGCAAATTCGAAAAGCCGCGGAACACCCTGTAAAAGTCTATGGGAGAAATCTAAAGTGCTAATTTTAAAGGCTTATATGCAAGTTATCATCATAAAAAGTGTTTTGGGACCCGGGTCCTGCCCCAGGGGACATTTATCAATGCAGAAAAAAGTTTTAAAAACTCACGTTTTTTCGGGAGCAGTGATTTTAATAATGCTTAAAAAGAAACAATAAAAGTGAAATATTCCTTTAAATTTCGGACCTAGGGGGTGTGTATGGTATGCCTGTAAAGCAGCGCTTGTTTCCCTTGCTTAGAACTGTCCCTGCACAAAATGTAATTTCTGAAGGAAAAAAAGTTGTTTAAAAGCACTCGCGGCTATAATGATTTGTCGGCTCCCGGCAATACAGAGAAAAGTCATTGATAAGAAAAAAAATAAAAATGCGTGGGGTTCCCCCAAATATCCATACTAGACCCTTCAGGTCTGGTATGGATTTTAAGGGGAACTCCACCCCAAATAAAAAAAAATGGCGTGGAGTTCCCCCAAAAATCCATACCAGACCCTTTATCCGAGCACGCAACCTGGCAGGTCGCAGAAAAAGAGGGGGGACGAGAGAGTGACCCCCCCCTCCTGAACCGTACCAGGCCACATGCCCTCAACATGGGGAGGATGTCCCCATGTTGATGGGGACAAGGGTCTCATCCCTGCAACCCTTGCCCGGTGGTTGTGGGTGTCTGCGGGCAGGGGGCTTATCGGAATCTGGAAGACCCCTTTAACAAAGGGGACCCCCAGATCCCGACCCCCCATGTGAATTGGTAAGGGGTAAATTGTACCCCTACCATTTCACAAAGAAAGTGTAAAAAAAAATGTAAAAAAAAAACCCTAGTATCTCAGACCCCGCCTACGTCATTTGCTAAGCGGACCTGTTTAAGAACTTCCTCTTCAGTGTAAAAAAAAGAATAGACCCACCCCTTCTCACGTTCCCCATCAGGAGCGGACCTGATGGGGAACGTGAGAAGGGGCGTGTCTATTCATTTTTTTACACTGAAGATTAAGTTCCCCATCAGGTACGCTCACCCAGGACGTAGGCGGGGTCTGAGATACGAGGGCGCCTGCCCCCTCAAACCCCGCCTACGTCATTGGCTGAGCGGACCTGATGGGGAACTTCCTCCGCAGTGTAGGTCTGCTCAGCCAATGACGTTTCGAGTGGAGACTGCAGCGCTGGACATCGGATCTCCGCAGGACATTGGATTACATTGCTGGAATGTGTTTTTTATTTTTTATTTTTAATAAAGGACTTTTCCAAGGTGTCTGTGTGTTTTTTTTTACATTTTTTTTACACTTTCTTCGTGAAATGGTAGGGGTACAATGTACCCCTTACCAATTCACATAGAGGGGGGGCGGGATCTGGGGTTCCCTTTTGTTAAAGGGGTCTTCCAGATTCTGATAAGCCTCCTGACCGCAGACCGCCACAACCACCGGGCAAGGGTTGTGGGGATGAGGCCCTTGTCCCCATCAACATGGGGACATCCTCCCCATGTTGAGGGCATGTGGCCTGGTACGGTTCAGGAGGGGGGGGCGCTCTCTCGTCCCCCCTCTTTTCCTGCGGCTTGCCAGGTTGCGTGCTTGGATAAAGGGTCTGGTATGGATTTTTGGGGGAACTCCACGCCATTTTTTTTTATTTGGGATGGAGTTCCCCTTAAAATCCATACCAGACCTGAAGGGTCTAGTATGGATATTTGGGGGGAACCCCATGTCATTTTTTTTTTTTATTTGATGCAGGGTTCCCCTTAATATCCTATCCTAAAGGGCCTGGTAATTGAATTTGGGGGGACCCCCCGCATTTATTTATTTATTTTATCAATGACTTTTCTCTGTATTGCCGGGAGCCGACAATTCATTATAGCCGCGAGTGGTTTTAAAGGGCTTTTTTTCCTTCAGAAATGACATTTTGTGCAGGGACAGTTCTAAGCAAGGGAAACAAGCGCTGATTTACAGGCATATTTTACACCCCCCCCCCCCCCCCCAGGTACGAAATTTAAAGGAATATTTCACTTCTTATTTTTCACTTTATGCATTATTAAAATCACTGCTCCCGAAAAAACGGCAGTTTTTAAAACTTTTTTTTGCATTGATACATGTCCCCTGGGGCAGGACCCGGGTCCCCAAACCTTTTTTAGGACAATAACTTGCATATTAGCCTTTATAATTAGCCCTTTTGATTTTGAACATTCGAGTCCATTGTATTTAATAGGGTTCTAAAGTTCACGCAAACTTTAGGTCTGTTCGCAGGTTCTGGTGCAAACCGAACAGGGGGGTGTTCGGCTCATCCCTAGTCTAGGCATTGATGCCTCCAATTTTATTTATTTTTTAATAAAGGACTTTTCCTTACGGTGTCTGTGTGTTTTTTTTTACAATTTTTTGCACTTTCTTTGTGAAATGGTAGGGGTACAATGTACCCCTTACCAATTCACATAGGGGGGGGATGAGATCTGGGGGTCCTCTTTGTTAAAGGGGTCTTCCAGATTCCGATAAGCCCCCCGCCCACTGACCCCCACAACCACCGGTCAAGGGTTGTGGGAATGAGGCACTTGTCCCCATCAACATGGGGACATGGTGCTTTGAGGGGTCACAGACCCCCAAAGCATCCTCCCCATGTTGAGGGCATGTGGTCTGGTATGGTTCATGAGGGGAGGGGCGATCTCTCGCCCCCCCTCTTTTTCTGCCGCCTGCCAGGTTACGTGCTCGGATAAAGGGTCTGGTATGGATTTTTCAGGGGAACTCCACGCCATTTTTTTAATTTGACGCAGGGTTTCCCTTAATATCCATACCAGAACTGAAGGACCTGGTAATTTAATTTGAGGGGACCCCCACGCATTTAAAAACATTTTTTATCAATGACTTTTCTCTGTATTGCCAGGAACCGACAATTCATTATAGCCGCGAGTGCTTTTAAATAACTTTTTTTCCTTCAGAAATTACACTGTGCAGGGACAGTTCTAAGCACGGGAAACAAGCGCTGCTTTACAGGCATACTCTAGACACCCCCAGGTACGAAATTTAAAGGAATATATTTCACTTTTATTGTTTTACTTTAAGCATTATTAAAATCACTGCTCCCGAAAAAACGACCCTTTAAAAAAAAAAATTGCATTGATACATGTCCCCTGGGGCAGGACCCGGGTCCCCAAACACTTTTTATGACAATAACTTGCATATAAGCCTTTAAAATTAGCACTTTAGATTTCTCCCACAGACTTTTACAGGGTGTTCCGCGGCTTTTCGAATTTGCCTCGAACACCCCTTATTGTTCGCTGTTCAGCGAACGGGCGTACAGGCAATGTTTGAGTCGAACTCGAGTTCGACTCGAACTCGAAGCTCATCCCTACTGGTCATGTTGCCCTTGCTTCTGGGACAGCCTTCCATGGTGATTCCAATTGGATACAGCATACAGTAATGGCCTTTGGAACAGCTTTCCTGGCTTTCTGAGATTATACTTTATTATTGTGGACGAAGGTAGGGAAAGAAAAACATGAGTATCTGGTAATTCTGAGTAGTAAGGACCTTTTATTAGAATTGACATAGATACAGTATACTGCGACATAATAACCAGACCCTTTCCCATTGACATGTTTAACAATTTGAATGGTTACCCCCTTTAGCCAGGTTGTCTGATTTTCATCACCCATCTTTCTTCATCCATTGTCATATACCTGCAAGTACTGTAACTCTGCCCCATCTTTTGCTGATTACCATTGTGTGTATATGACCCTTCAAGTCTCCAGGGGGGATCCTGTTGCCATCGCAACTCACCACTCACTCCTTTTACTGAAGCTGTGTTCAGTTATACCAACCCTGATTAGCTAAAACATTGTCTGATGCCAAAAATTTGTGCACATAGCTCCATCCTTGGCTACCATGTGTAGCTACTGTACGAGTCCTGCCTTTAGCAGGCTATGGAAGAGGTCATAACTTTAAGAGGTCTCAGTGCAGATTAGGCAGTGTCAACTAAGCAGACAAAATAATTTGATTTCAGAATATGGATAAGTGTGATGTCACCAGTTACTTGTGGCTTCAGGAATAATCAAACTAAATTACTCTTAATTACAATGGTACTATACCATACCTGCTATTTGCCAATCACTTTGCGTCTCACAAGTCCCATTATATCTATATGATATTCAAACAATGCTCTTTGAACTTAGTTATGGCACACAAAAAAACTGACCAACTTAAAAAAAATTATCAATGACCACATATAATGACTGCAGGGGTGGATCCAGAGTCTAGTCTCGGGAGGGACACTGCCAGAAAATACGTTTTTTTGGGGGCAATTTATCGGGGAAATGACTGGTGTTGGCGCTTCAATCATCACTGCACCATGCATGTTATGGTGTCAGGATGATTGAAGCGCATTATTTCTATTATTACATTGTTATATAAAATGAAATAGTTCAACTCACCATAATGCAGTGGGAGCCCTGAGCGTGTCACTTGTCACCGTCGCCTGCCACCAGATGCAGCTTCTCACTTGTCACGTCGCCTGTCACCAGATGCGGATTGTCACTTTCCACGTCGCCTGTCACCAGATGCAGATTGTCACTTGCCACGTTGCCTGTCACCAGATGCAGATTGTCACTTGCCACGTTGCCTGTCACCAGATGCAGATTGTCACTTGCCACGTTGCCTGTCACCAGATGCAGATTGTCACTTGCCACGTCGCCTGTCACCAGATGCAGATTGTCACTTGCCACGTCGCCTGTCACCAGATGCAGATAGTTACTTGCCACGTCGACTGTCACCAGATGCAGATTGTCACTTGCCACGTCACCTGCCACACGTTGCGGATTGTCACTTGCCACGTTACCTGCCACACGTTGCGGATTGTCACTTGTCATGTCACCTGCCACATGTTGTTGATTGTCACCAGATGCAGATTGTCACTTGCCACGTCGCCTGTCACCAGATGCAGATTGTCACTTGCCACGTCGCCTGTCACCAGATGCAGATAGTCACTTGCCATGTCTCCTGCCACACGTTGCGGATTGTCACTCGCCATGTCACCTGCCACACATTCCCAGATTGTCACTTGCCACATTGCCTGTCACCAGATGCAGATTGTTACTTGCCACGTCGCCTGTCACCAGATGCAGATTGTTACTTGCCACATTGACTGTCACCAGATGCAGATTGTCACTTGCCACGTCACCTGCCACACGTTGCGGATTGTCACTTGCCATGTCAATTGCCACACTTTGCGGATTGTCACTTGCCACGTTACCTGCCACACGTTGCGGATTGTCACTTGTCATGTCACCTGCCACATGTTGTCGATTGTCATTTGCCACGTCACCTGCCACACGTTACGGATTGTCACTTGCCATGTCGCCTGTCACCAGATGCAGATTGTCACTTGCCACGTCACCTGCCACACGTTGCGGATTGTCACTTGCCACATCACCTGCCACACATTGCGGATGGTCAATTGCCACGTCACCTGCCACACGTTGCGGATTGTCACTTGCTGTGTCACTTTCCTGCTAAGGTGGTATCTTGCTGTGTCCCAGAATCAGGCAGAAGATTACCAGTCAGGCTGCCTGCTCAGAGAGGGCGGAACTACACTGCAGGGATGCAGGGCGGGCGCCGGGCGGTGAGAGATGATGTCATCTCTCTGCTCCCCCGCCCGCGGGATCCTTTATTGGCCAGCTGTCCGCTCACCCACCAAGCCGCCTAGCTGCTCGCCTGCTCTCTCACCTGCCCGCCGAGCCTCGCGCCCGCACACAAATCGAGCCGCGGAGCCGCCCGCTCTCTCGTCCGCGGAGCCGCCTGCTCTCTCACCCATGGAGCCGCCTGCTCTCTCACCCGCGGAGCACCAGATTGTCACTTGCCACGTCACCTGCCACACTTTGTGGATTGTCACTTGCCACTTCACCTGCTACACTTTGCGGATTGTCACTTGCCACGTCACCTGCCACACGTTGCGGATTGTCACTTGCCACACGTTGCGGATTGTCACTTGCCACATCACCTGCCACATGTTGCGGATTGTCACTTGTCACGTCACCTGCCACACATTACGGATTTTCACTTGCCATGTCACCTGCCACACGTTGCGGATTGTCACTTGCCACGTCACCTGTCACACGTTGTGGATTGTCACTTGCCACATCACCTGCTACACGTTGCAGATTGTCACTTACCAAGTTGCCTGCCACACATTGCAGATTGTCACTTGCTGTGTCACTTTCCTGCTAAGGTGGTCTCTTGCTGTGTCCCAGAGTCAGGCAGCAGATTACCAGTTAGGCAGCAGAGAGATGATGTCATCTCTCTGCTTCCCGCAACTGCTTGCACATTGAGGGTGGAACTGCACTGCAGGGATGCAGGGCGGGTGCCAGCCGGTGAGAGATGATGTCATCTTTCTGCTCCCCCGCCCGCCGGCTCCCTGATTGGCCAGCCGTCCGCTCACCTATCGAGCTGCCCAGCTGCTCGCCTGCTCTCTCACCCGCCTACCAAGCCTCCCGCCCGCTCACCAACCGAGCCCCCCGACAGCCTGGAATGCCCACTGAGCCGCCCGCTCTTTCACCTGCAGAGCCACCCGCCCACGTAGCTGCCCACTCTCTTACCTACGGAGCCGCCCGCTCACTCACTCACCCACATTCTCGGGGGGATAATTGCCCCGTTTCCCCCCCTGGATCTGCCCCTGGATGACTGTCACATATTAGGACTGTAGAGAGGACTGTGTGTCACATGTACAAAGAAAATAGTCACATGACTGTTGCTAAAACCTGGTATTTCTTTTACTATTGTCATAGTTTGTAATAGCTAAACTGACATCAATTTCTATAAAACAATTCAACGTTAAAAGGAGAAAAAAAACTGTTGGAATTTGGCCCAAACACAAAATGCTGTGGGGAAGCTTTAATATTCTATATTAAAATTTTTAACTGTTTTAAATGTTCTACATATAATGTTCCCCATACTCCCCTGTTTTTTTGTTTGTTTTTTCACCATAGCAAAACCAAACTCCAGAATCACCCAAAAATAAGGGTGATACAGGAAAGAAAAAAAAGTTAACATTAACCACTTGCCGCCCGCCCTATAGCGGATTGACGTCGGCAAAGTGGTTGCAAAATCCTGACAGGACGTCATATGACGTCCTCAGGATTTTGAGCCGCTGCGCGCCCCCGGGGGCGCGCATCGCGGCGATCGTTGCTGCGGGGTGTCAATCTGACACCCCGCAACTCCGATCTAGGTAAAGAGTCTCCGACGGAGACTCTTTACCACGTGATCAGCCGTGTCCAATCACGGCTGATCACAGTGTAAACAGGAAAAGCCGGTCATCGGCTTTTCCTCACTCGCGTCTGTCAGACGCGAGTAGAGGAGAGCCGATCGGCTGCTCCTCTGACAGGGGGGGTTTGTGCTGATCGATTATCAGCACAGCCCCCCCGAGGATGCCCCCACTGGACCACCAGGGATGCCACTGGACCACCAGGGATGCCAGCACCAGGTATGCCACCCTAGACCACCAGGGATGCCAGTTAGTGCCCCCTAATTGATGTCAATCAGTGCCCACAATGGATGTCAATCAGTGCCCACAATGGGCATCACTGATTGGCAGGCATTTTTGTTTGGCACTGATTGGCATCCATTACAGTACATCAGTGCCGCCTATCAGTGCCCACCCGTGCCACCTATCAGTGCCCATCTATGCCCATCCGTGCCACCTATCAGTGCCCATCCATGCCCATCCGTGCCGCCTATCAGTGCCCATCCGTGTCGCCTATCAGTGCCCATCCGTGTCGCCTATCAGTGCTCATTCGTGCCGCCTATCAGTGCCCATACGTGCCGCCTATCAGCGCTCATACGTGCCGCCTATCCGTGCCCATCTGTGCCGCCTATCCGTGCCCATCTGTGCCGCCTATCCGTGCCCATCCGTGCCGATTATCTGTTCCACCTATCAGTGCCGCATATTAGTGCCCATCATCAGTGCCCATCAATGCCACCTCATCAGTGCCACCTCATTGGTGCCCGTCAGTGCAGCCCCATCAGTGAAGGAGAAAACTTACTTATTTAAAAAGTTTTGTAACTGAAACAAAAAAAATACTTTTTTTTTTCAAAATTTTGGGTCTTTTTTTATTTTTTTTAGCAGAAAATAAAAATCCCAGAGGTGATCAAATACCACCAAAAGAAAGCTCTATTTGTGGGGAAAAAATGATAACAATTTTGTTTGGGTACAGTGTAGCATGACTGCGCAATTTTCATTCAAAGTGCAACAGCGTAGAAAGCTGAAAATTGGTCTGGGCAGGAAGGTGTTTAAGTGCCCAGTATGGAAGTGGTTAAAATAAAAATGAAAAAAATTAAACAAAAAAGAAAAAAAAGTACAGATTTAATGCTGCCTCAACATGAGATTTGCGACACACCTTTCTCTTTAAATTGTTAAAAAGCATTGAGTCTGTATTTAGTTATTCAGTATGTCTTGTGTTTTGTTTTTCCTTCCAAATTGACTCATGTCTTGTTAATGCGTATGAAGGGTATATGTTTATATGTTGTTGTATTAGACTTCAAGTACTTAGAAACCCACCAAGTTTTCAATAACCTTTTTGTCAGAGTACAGATATGTGGGTGTGTCTTTACAGTATTTTGCCAAGTCTGGGTCCGCTCTGGATTATCCGCCAATGTTTGTGTATTTACCCTAAAATACAAAACTCCAAAACCATAAATATCACCTCACTCTATCTCTCTGGGAGGTTTCCAATGACTACACTAGTTGTGGATGCTTGGAACCCCCTTCCAGAAGAGATGATGAGTCCAACACTAAGTACAGTCAAAAATGTAAAGACACACCCACATATCTGTACTCTGACAAAAAGGTTATTGAAAACTTGGTGGGTTTCTAAGTACTTGAAGTCTAATACAACAACATATAAACATATACCCTTCATACGCATTAACAAGACATGAGTCAGTTTGGAAGGAAAAACAAAACACAAGACATACTGAATCCATACAATGCCATAAGGTGCAAAGTAGTGTATTATTATGTACTTTACAAGTGTCAAAGTGAATGAAACTTCACTCTAAGCCCCAGAAAAGTAAAAAAAAAAAAATCCCTACAATTTCTCAGAGTTATAGGAAACTGAATCTCATATCTGTGCACAGGTTCATTATTCGAGAATAAATGTAAACTTGTAAAAGAAAAACCAAATCATAAATGTAAATGTAAACTGGTACCAGTACTGAGCTCATTACAAATGGAAACTAAAATAAAACGTATTCGCGTTAATGTGATCACATTTCTTATTGATTGCCAGCCAACAATGGTGTGTACACACCCCAGAGAAAAATAAACCTTGTTTACACATAGTCAGTTAATACACATCTACGACATCACCCAGACACACATTAATTGAGATTGAATCCCATACATTAAGAATAGAAAAAGCTTATGTAATTCTGAATGAATTACTATGTGTTTCTGCAAACGGGAAAAAAAACAAGAAAACAACCTCCCCCCAAAAAAACGAATAAAGCAAGAGTAAGCTTTTGTACTAAGTAATACTTGTACCCTATATCTTTAAATGTTTATGGCAGTCTTCTGATCAAAAACCTGTATTCATAATTACCCTTTTTTTAATACCTAGTCTAATATACATTACCTTTGTTAGGTGTGTGTATTTATGTATTTACTGTATAAATACACCTGCTGTATGTGTAAATACTTTTTCATGAGCTCACTGAACCTGGAAAAAATAACTTATAGACAAAAGTTATTACCCTTTCCCCTTTCTTTGACACACAAAGAAAGAAAATAATAATGCATTGTTACATTTACACTGGTATATGGTCACTGACATTCACACTTGGATCTGGTGAAAATAAATTGCTCAGATCATAGACATCGGAATCACACATTTGATCTGGTATTTCATCCGCTCTTTCTACATTGCTTATTTCCAAGGTTTGTTCACAGTAAGGTGAAGTCCTAGCAGATAACATAGATAGGTTGGGCCTCTCTCCTGTAGTTTGAATGGAACAGATGGTTTTCTGTGTGACCTTAAAAATTTGATCAAAAATATTGTTTTATTTCATTCAGTTCTTTCCTACACTGTACCACATCTGCATTGCATGCTTCATTTGCACACTCTGCAGCTCCGTGACCTTCAACGCCATGTCGAAGATCTCGAGAATAGGGGCAGAACCACAACCTGAGCGTGAGAGGCCTTCCCGAATCCGTTGAAAACGACCTGATTCTTCCCGCGGTCACCGACCTATTCAACCGCCTTTTGGACCAGCCACGCCACACAGATTGCAATGGAACGCATTCACAGAGCTCTCCGACCTCGAGGCAGAGACACTGACCCCCCTAGAGACATCCTCTGTCACATAAATGACTTCGCCATCAAGGAAGTCATCCTCAAGAAGGCCCGCAAAAAGGAACAACTGGAGTTTGAGGGCCACTCGGTCCACATATACCAGGACCTCTCAGCCATTACACTCGGACACCGCAAGGACTTGCGCTCCCTATTGGAAGTCCTGCGGACCAGAGGGATCTGTTACCGCTGGAAGTTCCCTTTCGGCCTCCTTGCTACCCATCAGGGCCGCTCAGCCCTCCTGAGAGTCCTGGAAGACTTGGACGCCTTCTGCAAACATCTGGATATACCATACGTTGCTGTCCCAGACTGGTATGCAGAGTTTGGGATCTCTGACCCTCACCACCGCACACCCGACGAGGAACCGATGGAAGCTCAGGACACAAGATTCCGGAGGAGACGGTCACTATCTGCTTCCAGACCCAGCTCTACCGCACAACACCGGCTCCCACCTCCTAGCCCCACTACGGTGCCTCTGCCTTGTAGGGCTCGCCGGGATCGTTGAACTAACCTCCGCTGACTTTGCCCAAGTCACCCTGATGTGATGAGTACACTTGTTCCCTCTACCTCTCTTCTTTCTCTTCTTCCCCTACATGTGGGTGTCCTGATCAGGTCGATGAACGCTACCCTCTTAGATGTTCTCCTGGTGGAACACACAACTCCACTGCAGTCCAAGTTCTTAGGCACCTAACTCCCCTGTTATGGATCATCTCCCCTGACCACAGTTGCACAGCACAGACTAATACCTGCTGGATATCGCTCTTCTCAACCTCCCGCCTTCCTTGGACTCTTATATTTGAACGCTTGCGAGGACAGCTTGGCACACGCAACCGCACTACCTGACCGGTTTCCTCCATAGGGCATCAGGGACCTGCGCAAGGCACTATATACTTTTCTCGGTCAGCCTCTACCCCCGAAACCTACCCTAAATAATTGTTGTTCTGTGATCCCAAACTTTCTGCCTCAGGTGCTGGGGTCCAGGTGTTATTCGAGACCCTCCTGTTGACTCTTTCTGTCCACCTCATGAGCAATGCCGGAAAAACAATCTGACATTGCTCATTCCAGGGATGATATTGCTGACCGGACTCTTTCCACACACCGGCATTACCATCAGTATCCAGGTAACAAGGTATATTCCCTATGTGTGACTATCCCAAAAGACTTAATGTTATTTTTTGTCTCACATGCAGAGAACAGCTATGTAGGCTTTGTGTTAATAGTGCGGCATACTCTCTCTTCTGCCTCCCTCACTGTAGTTGTATTAAGCCTGACTGACACTTTTTATGTGCACACGTTCTACACTGCCATCTAGTGATGCTTTAGGCTTATGACCACGGTAAACAGGCTTAGACATGCTTTGAAGTGTACCTATTACACCACATAGCCAAATAACGATAATATAACACTCGATCCCTACTCCATGCAGGAACTCACCTGACCTGGCCCCTCCAATAGCTCTCAGGTCTGTTGTGGAAAATTGTATTAATGTATGTTGTCAGATGTCCCCCAGTGTCGGTTTTGCTGTAATGCGCTTATTTGAACGTATTCGCACATACAGACATTGGTGGAAGACCGGTGGCGGGGAAAACCTTCCTGTGGACACAGCGATGTTTGCTCCTTTTAGGGATACTTGTTTTATGCCTCACCAAGGGACTGGCCACTTCTTGGCGTTGGCATTAAATGACTCAGAGTGGACAGATCTGCATCCACAAGAACTATAGCATAACGATACGACAATTGTGGTCCATTGAGCCATAATTGACGTATGGTTCCCGTCATTGGAACCAGTGCATGTCACTGCTTGTCTATTTGGATGTATACATGTCTGTAATTGGTTCTTTTGTTGTATTCATGTATTGTATGTATTTAAATAACCCTGTTGGAAGGGATATCCTTATATGATCATCTGCTGGGTGGAGCTCACACCCTGTGAGCTCACTTCCTATGGAGGAGGTCACATGTTGTGACGTCACTTCCGGCTGGGAGTTTAATAAAAGCCTTTTAAGGGCGTCGGCTTGGCAGTCTTTGCTGGGAGGCCTTGATGATGAGACCAGTCTGGTGATGCTTCTTGATTTGTATGAATGGGATGAATGGAAGGTGAGTGAGTTTTAGCCTAAGATGCATTATTACATTAAGATGAAGCGTGTGATGTTTAGCACAGGAAAAATAGGCTGTGTGCTCTGCATACAACCTATTTTGCAAGACAAAGTTTGGTTTGGTATGGCGCACTTTGGAAAGGGCTGTATAGAGGTCTATAACGAAGGAAAGGAGGGGGGAGGGGTAATGCACTGGGTGGAGTTGTGAAAGCTCAGTTATTAATAGTTCAGTAGTAAATATGTATGTCCATGTATGGAAGAAAAGTTTAGGGCAAGATTGCTGAAATTGATTAGATGGCTGCCAGTTCAGATTGGAAGCTAGAAGAGGCTCTGGAACAGACAAGACGAAAAAGGGAACGGCGCCCTCTAAATGCAGCAAGTAAAAACAGTTTTTAATTAAAGGGTTAAAATACACTCACATTTGAGCAGTGGTAATCGAGCGTGTCAGGGGTTGACAGGAACTTCATCCGCAGATCCTCAGGGGTGATGGTGGTTTCACGGGCAGCTGGGCTGGAGTCCTCGATCCTGTGTCTCTTCCTGCACTGGATGTTGAGCAGCGCCGGCCGGAAACTTCGATCTGGACTGTGTGTGCTCCGTGGGGTCCTGGGGTCATCACTTCCGGGTCAGAGGTATGCGGGAGGTGCTGACCCGGAAGTGATGACCCCAGGACCCCACGGAGCACACACAGTCCAGATCGAAGTTTCCGGCCGGCGCCGCTCAACATCCAGTGCAGGAAGAGACACAGGATCGAGGACTCCAGCCCAACTGCCCGTGAAACCACCATCACCCCTGAGGATCTGCGGATGAAGTTCCTGTCAACCCCTGACACGCTCGATTACCACTGCTCAAATGTGAGTGTATTTTAACCCTTTAATTAAAAACTGTTTTTACTTGCTGCATTTAGAGGGCGCCGTTCCCTTTTTCGTCTTACAACCTATTTTGCCACTACAATTTAATGGCGGGCCAAATGTAGGACTAATTATGGCCTCTTTGAGCATCAGATCAGCAGAGGGGGAGAATGGATGCACGATCTGATGTGTGGGGAGGCTGTGCTTTGTAAAAGAACAAATGTTTCGTCTTTTTGAAATAATGCTGGCTGGAAGAGAATCGTAAGTGTGTGTGTGTGTGATTTTATTGGGAGAGAGATCGTATGCCTGTGAATTTGATCGTGTGTGCCTGCGTGTGCCATGATGTTTGTGTGGGGAAGCTGCAGGCTGTAAGAGTGAAACTAAATGAGAAATATAGACTGAATATAGAAATATAGACTGTATGTGATTTGTTTGTTTGATGCAGAACACGTGTCCCCATGAGTGAGATTGAACCTGTGTGCTCATGGCTGCTGCATTGTTAAAGATGGCCGCTGCATTGAGCCATCATCCATGTGCTTGTGTATGCATATGGAAACTGAATATTGTGTATGAAATGTAGGTATAGCTGTGGGATTATTTAGTGCAGCCTACACTGAGCAGTTTGTAAGTTGATGATTGTTTGTGTGCCATGTGGCTTGGGGGAAGGGCAGCCCACTGCTTACAATGGAGAATGTTTTGTGTTGGAGGGGCTACGCCCTGAGGGATGATAATCTGAAGTACTGAGAAAGCATACAAGCAACATTGTGGTGAAAAGAATGCTGTTGTTTTTAATGTTGCGCATGTAACTAACATTTTTGAATGTGCTGTTTAGTTGGCCAAAGGGTCTTAAAATATTTGTAAGTGCTCATGTGGTGTCTCAGGTGTGTGGCTTTGTGGAGATTGCATGAACCTTGTGGAGTGTGTAGCTGACTCAAGACACAAATTTTTCAGTGGATTTTGATGGTCATATAGAAAAGTTTCAATGTTTGTGAGTGTTTGTGGAGATGTTTTGGCTAGTAGTGAAGAGATCCTGGTTTTGGCGGGAAAAAGTACAAGCGTTAATGGCGCCATTTTGTTGTGGCCTGGCTTTTGTTGTTGGCCATGTGGCTTGTCTGCCATCTTGAGGCGCAGTTTCTCCTTAGCCTGTGGGTCATCCTATAAAGGGAACGTGCATACATCTTTCCTTTGGGTGTGATACCACGTGACCATGCTGTGGCATTCGTCGGCTATCTTGTTGGTGGAATTTCACAGCTTTTGGTGCAAATTTAGTAGTGCGGTCTTTTCTGTGTTGGAATCTGGTGGAGACCATTTTTGTTTTCCTTTGTGTGTGGGAACCCATGTGGTCTTGTGTTTTATATTTAAGTGTTCATTTGATGTCCCATGTTTGTCAGTTTTTTGGCTGGTAGGGAAGTTTGTGCTGATTTTGGCAAAATCAAAAACTGCACTGCATGCGTTAATGGCGCCATTTTGTTGTTGTCCAAGTGGCTTGTCGGCCATCTTGAGAGGCAGTTTAAGGATTTTGTGTCCTTTGTCCTGTGGGTCATTCTAGAGAGGAAGCTGCTCCAATTCCTTTGTGTGTGTGTAGTGCAGTCTGTCCTGTTTTAAAAAGGTGATTTAGAGGCGCAGTTCTTAACGTTTTTATCCGGGAGAACCCACATTTTGAGGGATTTTTTGCTTTATACAGTTTGGCCTGTGGATCGTCCCAGAGTAGTGAGACACCAGGGTGACATACTGAGAGGCTGTTTTTGTTTAATGTTAAATTTGCTAGTTTAAATAGTTTTTCTAAGCATCGCCTCTCGAGTTGAGTAGAGTGGTATCTTGATATAGCGCGGTCCTACCCCGAGGGGTCCCGACGCGCTTGCGGACACATGCACATGCTGGGGCCCATTTATGGATGGGATCTGGTTGACCTACCAGCATGTCTTTGGAGTGTGGGAGGAAGCCGACACAGACACAGGGAGAACATGCAAACTCCATACAGATGGTGTTAGGATGGGGATTTCTCTGTTTTCATTTAAGTGAATGTAAGCTATTGTGGGTTAGCTCACTTTGCAGTGTATGAGCGGTTTTTGTATTGAATTTCGGTTTTAGGTGAAAACTTTACTTTACACTGAATTTTGATAGATTGTAAGACTAACTTTAACTGAGTTTTTGTACAGTGGTGTGTGTTTTTATGTTTAAATATTTGGGAGTTTCCCAGAAGGCAATTCATTGTTTTTGTAGGTCTTGAAACTTGTGGTTTGACCTCCAGAGGATGTGTGGGTCAGGGGGGGATTCCCTCCCATTTGAAAGAGGGGGGTTTGTTCCATCATTTCCTTGACAAAGGTTTTTTTTTTAAATTGTTAAAATATATATGATGTTTAGCCATGGATTTTTTTTGTGTCTTAATAGACAAGGTGATGGGGCTAGGCTCCCCCTCCCTCTTCCTGTAAGTTGATATGTAAATAAACCAGTTTGTTTTTTTGAGCTGAGCATATAACAGGAAGTTCTTTTCAGCATGTATGTATCAGCAGGAAGTTGGTGGGAGGAGTTTGGGGTTTTCTGAAAAGTGGGCAATGAGATTTGTATTTGGAAGGAAAATGGAAAGCATTTTGGCGTTTAAAAGTGTTATATTTTGTTCCAATTTTGCGAAGTTTTATACTGTAAATACAGTTGTGGGTAGAGAGCAAACAGGGGGGGGGGGCATCACCATTATTGTTGTAACATCTAGATGCAGGTGGAAAGAAGCCATAATATTGTTTAGAATAGTGGAGGATTTCATGGTGCTTTGTAGTTCGTCTGACAAACACGTTTAGAAGGCTGTATATCATGAGACAGGTCGGTCCGTGTAAAATAATCGGAATTCCTGTGCGCAATTGTATTAGCATAAACGTAAGAAGTAGTACGCTAACAGCCCTGCTCAGTCTGTGTAGAATAACTGGGATGCAGGGGTCGATTATGGTAATAAAGGCGCAAACCATAACCGCTCCGAAAATAGCGCAGGGTTCTCTGGACGCAGAGTTCCCCAAAAAAAGCGATTTGAATCGTCATGGGCAAATGTGCCGTCAATGCAGTGCACCAGTCAGACAACTGCACCGCACATGAGGTCTGGGTTTGGGGCTCCGGACATGAGACCCCTTAAAGGATGACACATCTGGTCAGAGGGTACAGTAAGGTGTATTCCTTTGGAAGGTACTTTTGCTGGAGGTACGAGACCTCAGAATAAAGGTACCTTGGATGTAGTTCAGCTGTGGCTTCAGAAATCTGTAATGATGAGTGTTGATGGAGGTGTAGTACACGCTTTTGTGATTCTCAGAGGAGGAACGGTGGTTAAAGTCTTTCGCCCGTTTGTTTGAACTTTGTATGGCTGGTCCATGCAAAGTTTTTGAGCTGCTCTCATGTTTTTCCTATTGCATTTTTTTTCTATTTCTGAAAGAGTGAAGGTAGAATTCTGGCTGTTTTGTTTTTTTCATTTTTGGTTTTGGAAACTATGAAGTTTCTCCCCCACATTTGTATCTGAATGTTTGTTGTAACGTGAATATGTTCGAACTTACCGATGTGTCGCGGCTGTTGTATATTTGTAGGAACGGGAAAAGTAAGGGTTACAGAGGGTTTTCATTGAATCGGTTTTGAAAGAATGTCATTGACAATTTACCAATGTACAGGAATGTAATTTTTGTTTACCATTCTTTGCAGGTTAAATATGAAGGATAGAGTAATGATTTTGCTTATAAGTATTTTTCAGGTCCAAGGAGTTTGTACATAGAGAGCAGGTGTATGTAGACAGCTGTACGTATGGATAAATACATGAGTCTAAGGAGGTAAAAGTATCATGGGCTATTTCATTGTTTCTTTTTTCCTGCACCACGCATTTCTTCCTTCAGTCTGTAATGAGTAAGAAAATGGGGGGAGAAGTGATAAATGTAAGAATGACAGTTTTTATTTCAAACTAAGAATACTAACCTCTGTAATTCTAACCAAGTTTGTGCCAAGACTGTCTTTCTTTGATAGAATTTGAATCGGCGAGCAGCAGTCTGGTGAAGTCCCATCCCAGATGCTAAGAACCTTTTGTCAATGGTTCCATGTGATTGGGTCGTTGTAAAGAAGCTTGAGGGATGAGACCATGCCAGCCACTGCAAGACGCGGCCCAACCACACCAAAGAATGAGTAGTATCTTCATTTATTTATATATTTTTTTGTTTAGTAAATTTTAGCAAGGGTAACGATGAAAAGCATCCCAAGTTATTATTTAAAGTGTATTTCCTGACTAGCTCAGAAAGCGAACAGGACCGATTGCTAGGTCTGTTCTGAGTCTCCACCGAGTTTTAGTACAAACGATGACAGCGGTACATGCCATTTATGATGTTATTATGGGTATGAGGAGTTTTGACAAACTAGTGAAGACTCCAAACAGACACTTGTCAATGGAATCTAACGATGCATTTTTAGAGGGTAAAATTGGTTAGTTTTAATAGCTCTGTCTCTTGTCGGTTTGGGTATCTAGGTAGCCCACAAGTGTGTTTGAACTTTAGTTTGGTGCTTATGCGGATCTGCAGCTTATAAGGTAATTCTCCCAAAGCAAGAGGTTCATGCATAATGGTGAAGCTGTCCCAGCATCTTATGTCGCGGCCAATCGCGAGGATCTGATGGCGCGAGAAATTAAGAATGGCAGGGACAGCTAGAAGGGAATTGTTCACCAACCCCGACCAGGTCTGGGCATGGTTTTCTGGATGTACAAGGTGGGGGGGGCTCGAGCTTAAGATACGATTGAACAATTCTCATCCATTAAGGATGGGATTATTCATGTAACTGTTGAAGCCAGAGCTATAGCTAGTGAAGGTTGGGAGCCCTTTTAAGGGTCTAGGAATCTTTGGGGATCTATTTTTTTATTTTACAGCGCATCGTGGTTAAAGGAAGTGGGAATATATATACTCATGTCATTTTTATTTCTATTCTTTCTATGTCGTGACGAGGTGCTCCTGTTGCCTGATTGGACGCGTGACCAGAGCTTCCTTGATGAGACGCCCCGAAGCTGGACCCCCGTACGAGACACAGAGGATCACAGACGGATCGGCGATTACTACAGCTCCCCATGTCGTGTCCTCCTTATAAGTCATGCTCCTGAAGAACAGAGTCTACATGTCAAGCCGTGTTTTCCTTTTTATGGACTCGTATGGACTGTAAGGACTGATTAATTTCCAGGTGTAAGAAGCAGATCAAGTTTCATCGATGGACATGGGGAGCTATTGACAAAAAAGGGAAAACTGTTGTGGAACATTTTATTAATGTATGTGGTCAGATGTCCCCCAGTGTCGGTTTTGCTGTAATGCGCTTATTTGAACGTTTTCACACATACAGACGTTGGTGGAAGTCCGGTGGCGGGAAAAACCTTCCTGTGGACACAGCGATGTTTGCTCCTTTTAGGAATATTTGTTTTATGCCTCACCAAGGGACTGGCCACTTCCTGGCATTGGCATTAAATGACTCCGAGCGGACTGATCTGCGTCCACAAGAAATATAGCATAACGATACGACAATTGTGGTCCATTGAGCCATAATTGTCGTATGGTTCCCATCATTGGAAGCAGTGCATGTCACTGCTAGTCTATTTGAATGTATACATGTCTATAATTGGTTCTTTTGTTGTATTCATGTATTGTATGTATTTAAATAGCCCTGTTGGAAGGGATATCCTTATATGGTCATCTTCTAAGTGGAGCTCACACCCTGTGAGCTCACTTCCTATGGAGGAGGTCACATGTTGTGACATCACTTCCGGCTGGGAGTTTAATAAAAGCCTTTTGAGGGCGTCGGCTTGGCAGTCTTTGCTGGGAGGCCTTGATGATGAGACCAGTCTGGTGATGCTTCTTGATTTGTATGAATGGGATGAATGGAAGGTGAGTGAATTTTAGCCTAAGATGCATTATTACATTAAGATGAAGTGTGTGCTGTTTAGCACAGGAAAAATAGGCTGTGTGCTCTGCATACAACCTATTTTGCCACTACAGGTCTCTCTTTCCCCAGACACCCACGCCCTAGTCTTTTCACATGCCATATTATATGTACCATCCCTCTGGTTCTCTGCACGAGTCCTTGTTGTCCCGTTGACGATTATTAACCACTTCAATATACAGGGCACTCCCCCCCACCCTCCTGCCCAAGCCATTTTTCAGCTTTCAGCGCTGTCACACTTTGAATGACAATTGCGCAGTCATGCAACACTGTACCCAAATGAAATAATTTTTTCCCCACAAATAGAGCTTTCTTTTGGTGGTATTTGATCACTTCTGCGGTTTTTATTTCTTGCGCTATGAACTAAAGAAGAGGGACAAGTTTGAAAAAAACACAATATTGTTTACATTTTGCTATAATAAATATCCATTTTTTTTTAAACAAATTTTTTCCTCTGTTTAGGCTGATATGTATTCTTATACATATTTTTGGTAAAAAATTGCAATAAGCGTATATTCATTGGTTTGCGCAAAAGTTATAACGGCTACAAAATAGGGGCTAGATCAGTGGTTCTCAACTCCTGTCCTCAGGACCCACTAACAGGCCAGATTTTAAGTATTACCTTGGTGAGATGCAGACTAGAATACTGCAATCCCTGAGCAGCAAATTATATCACCTGTGATGCATTTCAGTTATCTTGCAAACTTGGCCTGTTGGTGGGCCCTGAGGACTGGAGTTGAGAACCACTGGGCTAGATTTATAGCATTTTTATTATTATTATTTTTTTTACTACTAATGGTGGCGATCAGCGATTTTTATCGTGACTGCGATATTGCGGCGGACACATCGGACACTTTTGACACATTTTTGGGACCATTCACATTTATACAGCGATCCCTGCTATAAAAATGCATTGATTACTGTATAAATATGACTGGCAGGGAAGGGGTTAACACTAGGGAGCGATCAAGGGGTTAAATGTGTTCCCTAGGGAGTGATTCTTACTGTGGGGAGAGGGGACTGACTGAGGGAGGTGACCGATCGATGTCCCTATGTACAAGGGACACACCATCGGTCTCCCCCCCGACAGGACGTGGATCTGTGTGTTTAAACACACAGATCCACGGTCCTGCTCAGTTACTGGGCAATCACGGGTGCCCGGCGGCCATCGAGGCCGCCTGGCACGCGCATCGGGTCCCCAGTGACGCGGCAGGTGCGCGCCGCCCAGAACGAGAGGCTCTTCGTCCCGCCGCCATTTGACGGTGGGCGGTAGACTAGTGGTTAAACTCGTTTTATGGCAGTGTCTCCTCTCCACAGAGTTCCACGGCCCATTGGGCTCAACCATAAAAATGTTATATGTTCAGACATGTGTTAGTCTATGTTCAGTTATCTCACTTACTTTGTGATACAGATTCATTCGATACAGACTCATCTATTTTGCCCTCGAACCAAACCGACAGCTATAGTTCCCTAAATGACCTCATCTGTGCAGATTGAAAGAGGCCACGTCCTCAAAGGACCAACCCCTGAGTTTTGACATACATTATACGACTTCCACCGCCTAGTCCCCATAACCCTCTCTTCCGCATGCATAACATCTTCCCTACCCGCTCATAACTCTGCACGATTTGGCTTTGGATGTGACGGACATTACTGACAAATCTTTTTATTCTCTTCCAATCCTCTCATTAGACAAACCAACCATTACACAGTGGTTCCAAATAAACACCAGTGTTCTCGATCATACACTTATTGCTCAGGCCACTGACCTTTTCCGGTACTCCTACTTTTGTGGTACCCACTCATCTGGACTGGTGGGTGAGACCTCATGCGTCTCCGGAACACCACCCCCCTTTTCCCTCGCCCTAACCCCCATGCTACCCAACACCCCTCCTTCTATTCTCCATATCCCACTTTCTCACTGCACCCCTCCCTGCCACAGCTCTTGATACATCCCTTCCTTTGTAATCTGTAGGACACACAGGCTAGCATCAATGATGGTTACCCCACCACCCAATACAGCATTACCACTGGTTAAGATCATCTCGCTTAATGCCAGGGGTCTCATTATTCCAGAGAGACGATCTCAACTCCTTTTAGGGTTGAAAATATATTTATTGGTATTTTAACAGGGAATACATGGAACCATATATAATGTTACAATCCTTAAACAGTCACGTATAAGCATGTGTGATGAGTCAGCCAAACGGCTATCGCCCACAGCTTAACTCACATTACATTGTAAAACAATATCAACTTCAGTGACCAGTACTTGGAGTAAAAAACGGGTTTGGCTAGAAGAGCCCCGTTGTACATGGCAAAATTGTAAACATGCATGTTAGGAATTACAATTAAAACAAAAAGAGGGAACAAGGAGAAAATGGTAGTGGGGGGTCAGGTGTTGTGTGTGGGGTGGGGTATAGAGGGATAGAAATAGGGGGGAGAGAGGAAAGGAGAAAGAGAAGAAAAAAAAAGAAAAGGAAAGACGGAAGGAAAGTAAGCAAGGAGAGATCGTAGAAAAGTGTTAGAGCCACTGAGTAGAGATTCAGAGAGGGGTAATTAAGGGACCGTGGGGGGAGGGGGACCGTCAGGTACATACCCCGCCCGTCCCATTGCCGTGTTACATGATCAAGTCGGAGTCGACAACATGCTCGCAAGAGTGTCAGAAGAGGAGAAGCGGAGCCAGATGAACCACAGTACTTTATATTTGTCAAAAGTATCGTTGTCAAGGGCCAGCATCTCCTCCATTCTCATAGTGTCATTCATAATCGAGACCCATTGTGATAAGGGAGGAGTGGTGGTCGACTTCCAATAGGAAGGGATGAGCTGTCTAGCTGACGACATAAAGAAATGGAGGAGGTTCTGTTTCTGTGAGGCTATTGAACCCGGGAGTATAGAGAGAAGGGCAATCTTAGGGGAGGGAGTCAGCGTTTCATCATAGAGTTTGTTATAGCAATCAAATACCTGAATCCAGAATGGGCGGATCCTCTCGCATTCCCACCAGACATGTAGATAGGTCTCTATAGAGGTAGAACATCTCCAGCAGGATGCTGGTGTGGATGGAAAGATTTTGTGCAATGTGGAGGGGTCCCTGTACCATCTTGACAGAATCATGTAATTTTTTTCTTGCGAATAGCAGGATATCGTAGATTTATGAGTAAAATGGAACGAAGTCTGCCAATCTGGTCGTGGGATGTCCTCACCCAAGTCTGCAGACCACATCCTGGCGTAAGAAGGTAGATCATTGTGTGTAAGAGCTTGTAAGAGACAATATATGGTCGAGAGGAGGTGTCTAGGTGTCTCAGAGAGGGAGCACAGCCGTTCAAACTCAGTGCTAGAGCGGTGTATTTGGGAGGAAGAATGTAAGTGTTTTGCAAATGTAAATAAGTGCAGGGTGGTGAGCCAATCGGAGGACCCCGTCGGCGTGACAGGTGTCCCGCGTGTGGGGTGTACAAAGGAGTGCGCCTGGGGCCAGTCAGTCCTTTTGAAGGGACCCAATGTTGTCGTTCCTATACCCTGAGGAGAGGCGGGGTTATCAAATAGGGGGGATAAAGGGGAGGGATCGGAAGACAAAGTGGAACACAAACCCCTATTATACCACAGTCTAAGAGAGGCCAGCGTCAGTGGAGAGGAAGAGGGTATACGGGTGAGATCGGATTTATATCCCCAGAGCAGCGCTCGGAGATCGACTGGAGCTAGGTCCTGTTCTATGGCAACAGAAGCCTTTAAGAAGGGGCGAGGGAACCATTCTAGGGTGCGTGCTACGTGGGTGGCCTTGGAATAGGTCTAGAAATAGGGGAGGCCCGCTCCACCCTGTGGTTTTGGACGGGTGAGCAAATTATATTTCACCCTAGGTAGCCCACGGTTCCACATAAATCTGATAGCGAGAGAGCGCAAGGATGTAAAGAAAGACCTGGGAACTAAGATGGGTATCGTTTGGAGAAGGTACAGTAGTTTGGGTAGTCTATCCATTTTTGGAGTATTGAATCACCCAAACCACGGCAAGGAAGACCCTCCCCACTCTTCCAAATCCTTCCGTATGCGGGATAGCAAAGGAACATAGTTTAAAGAGAAAAGATTAGAGAGGTTAGAGGGTATAACTACCCCTAGGTACAAAATCCCCTTCTTCTGCCACCGAAAAGAGAAATTCGACCCAAGTGCGGACATCGTAGTGGAGGGGAGGGAGATATTGAGAGCTTCAGTCTTGGAAAGGTTAAGTTTAAAATTGCTAAAGGAGCCAAATCGTCGGAATTCTGAGAAAAGGGATGGTAATGAGATATGGGGGTGTTGCACGTAGACCAGTAGGTCATCGGCATAGAGGGATAATTTGTAGTGGGAGGAAGGTGTTTGGATACCGTGGATGGAGGAGTTTTGTCTAATGGCACAGGCTAGATGTTCAATAACAATAACAAATAGGAGAGGGGAAAGGGGACAGCCCTGCCGGGTGCCATTGGAAATATCAAACGGTTCAGAGGCAGTGCCATTGACCAAGACCGAGGCCAAAGGTTGGGAGTATAAGGACATCACCTTAGAGATAAAGGTCCTTCCTAAGCCTAACTGTTCTAGGGAGAGTCAGAGAAATCTCCAGTTGACCCTATCAAACGCTTTTTCAGCGTCAAAGGAAAGGAGACAGGCTTTTAGGTCTTTGCGTTGGATAAAGGAGATGAGGTGAATAGTTTTGGTTGTATTGTCCCGTACCTCACGACCCGGGACAAATCCTACCTGGTCATTATGGACCACTCCAGGGAGTAGGGGGGATAAGCGGGTGGCCAATACCTTTGCGAACGGTTTGAGGTCTATGTTGAGCAGAGATATTGGCCAGTAGCTGCTACATTGGGACGGGTCTTTGCCCGGTTTGGGTAATATGGAGATATTAGCGGACAATAAGCCTTTAGGTGGCGTATGAGATTCAGCCACGGCATTGAACGCCTTAGCCATAAGTGGAGTTAGGAGGGGGGCAAAAGTTTTGTAAAAACGGGGGGTATACCCATCTGGGCCAGGACATTTGCCTATCTTCAAATCTTTGATAGCGCCCAGGAATTCGGGCGCGACCAGGGGTTTGTCTAGTTCATCAGCATCTGACGCGTTGATAGTGGGTAATGCCGTTTCCATTATATAATCTTGCATGTCATCGCTCGAGGAGGTGGTGCGTGCATTGGGACTTGTGGGCTGTAGGTTGTAGAGTTGGGAGTAGTATTCCCGAAAGGCAGAGGATATGCCATTTGGGGATAACGTTGTGTTTTGATTGGGATGCGTAATAAAGGGAATGGAGTATCGGGGTGGCCTGGGGTGAAGGACCCGTGCTAGGTGTTTGCCACATTTATTTGCTAAAGAGTAATGGTAATTGCGTGCCCTATCACGAGCTATTAAGGAATGTGAGTCTAGAAGTTGGAGTAGGTCTCTACGGGCATTCGACAATCGGACAAAAATGGCAGGGTCCAAATCTCGTTTGTGCAGAGGTTCGAGTTCTGCTATAGTGGAGAGTAGATGGCGGATATCATCCGTACGTATCTTTTTGAGGCATGAGCCATGTTGTATAAGTACGCCCCGAACCACACACTTCAGTGCCTCCCACTGAATGAGGGGGAGGTAGTATCTGAGGAGTGATCGGAAACAAAGTTCCGAATGGTTTTGGAGATATCCGCTACACAGGCAGCGTCCCGTAATAAATTGCAATTGAGCCTCCATTGTGTACCTCTACGTGATTTTGGGGGACGTGAAAGGGTCAAGTAGGCCGGGGCGTGGTCAGAGCAGAGTAGGTGACCCAATGATGCCTGGATGGGGGGTATCTAGCAGTGATTGGGATATCAGGAAGTGGTCGAGTCTGCTATATGAATTGTGCGCTGCTGAATAATGGCTGTAATCCCTCTCCGTAGGGTGCTGGATACGCCAAACATCCACCAGATGAGAGGAATGCAATAGGGCTTTGATGCGTGTCAGTGTAGAGGATGGAACAGAGGACTTACCCCGAGGATGTGTCTACAGACGGGGACATAACGACATTGAGATCTCCACCGATGATGAAGTAGGGCCCCCCAAATGAGGATAGTCTGGTGAGGACTGACGAGAGGAACCGAGCCTGATCCACATTAGGTACATATATATTGGCCACTGTGAAGAGAAAATCGTTAAGTTTCAGTTTAAGAAAGATGAAGCGACCATTAACATCAACAAAAGAGTCTAGGACCTCAGGTTTAAAAGATTTATGAAAGGCGATGGATACACCCTTCGATTTGGCTTGGGGGTTAGTACTGTGGTACCATTGTGAATAGTACCTGTTGCGTAGAGCAGGTACGGAATCCATACGGAAGTGAGTTTCTTGTAACAATAAGATACTGGAGCGCCTTTTATGAAAGTGATAGAGAATCTGGCTCCGCTTCTCTGGTGTGTTAAAGCCCCTGCAGTTGAAAGATGCCAAAGTTATTGGGCAAGCAGAAGCCATAATGTAATCAGGTGTGTTGGGCAGGGGTAAGGGGAGAAGATAGACATGGCAGATGGTTCACATTTCAGTAGCTCTTGGAGAAGAAAGCAGCGCCATAGAAGGGCTAGAGATGGAAAGAGAAAAGATGATGGTAGAGGAGGGGAAAAGAAGAGAGGGGAGAGGAGACGCAAGGAAAAAGAAGGGGGGGGGGGGTGATATAGGTTAGCAGGACCAGGTTAGCATACAAGCATTTTGACTGGTCATGGTCATCGTCCCCACCTCCGATGATAAAAAGCATAAATGTTAGAGCATATTCAAGTTGGGACAATGGGGAGGAAGACCAACATAGCAGGATTAATAATAAAGAAAAAAGAAATTTAACATAAATGTAGCGCTTCCCCCAGTTAAGAGAGCCGCTGGTTTGATTTCGGGCCCTGCATACAGCACCGCCAATCTTACTCGACCGACTCTGGCACAGTTAGTCTAGGGTTAAACTTATATCACATTCAGTAATATTGCAAGGGGCAATCTCTTTTGCAGTAAGACAACACACTGAGGCAAGAGATCAAATGCAACAACTTTACTTTTATATCAAAAGCATAGGCAGAACAGAACACATGCAACTTGCTTACAGAGCCCTGCAGCAATAGGTGTAGCACACAACAATGGCCCAGCGCGGTAACCCACCGCGCGCAGCTATTATGGTGTACGCGCCCTGTGGCGCACTAAACAATATTCTATCTCCCCTCCCTGGTCAGGCCTGACATAGAAGAAATCTCAGTCTTTTCACTGGTTATTTCTCTGCATGCAAACTTTCGGTGGTGCACTTGATGAAATAGTATTTGTAATCCACAAGTAGGCAGTCTCAAAGAACACTATACTGGAGACCATTTAACTCTGTCCTGCTACTGGTCTCCTAATGGAACAACAAACAACGATAGGTGGGCCAAGGCAGTCTATAGGCCTAAACACGGTACAGTCTATTGGCTTAAGCAAGTGCTTGCTCACCACTCCGGACGCGATCCCAGTCCGGGACTTCCACCTGCTGTGTCTCCGCACACAGCGTCTGCAACGATCGGGTCCCCGATCGAACTGATGTCCTCACTCGACAAGTCCGGTGCCACCCAGGCTCTGCAGTGGGGTGGAAGGCTCTTTGGAAGTTGCGCAAGGCCCAGGCTTCAGGCCTTGCACTGCAGCAGATCCGCACAGGAAGAAACTGTTGCTTGCAGCGCGGTGTCCAAAGAGGCAGAGCTCCGCCTCGCCTCCCTCTTAAATAGCCCCTCCCATGAGTCTCTGCGGTGGCTAATTGCACTCTGGGTGCCGAACGGGGTTCTGGGTACCGTAGTCCCGGGGCCTTAAAGGAGACCCCGCTACACACTCCCCCCACTTAAACTCTTTGGTCCCCAAAGATAACATAACACTATATTACAGGAAGTACAACATCAATCAAAGTTTCGGATGATGTTGGCAGAGGAAATTCCCACCAAAAACGAGGCAGTGAATTTCCCTGCCCACAGGTTACACTATCCTCAGTGTCCTGCCTAACTGTGCCAGAGAGTGAGTTGGGGTTGCCCCCCACTAAATGAACAGTGGGAGGATCAGGGTCTTCCATACTCCTCCTGGCAGTAACCACAGTGTCTTCCGCACTCCTCCCCATCTGTGGGTAAGTTAATCTTCTGGGAGGCTTTATGGCTCTTCCTCTGTCCTCTTGGGCTTTCTGTAAAAACGGGCTCTTCTTCTGGAACTGACTCAGGAATTTCCTCTGGTTCAGGAGCACTGGACCCCGGAGCAGGGAGGTACAGGGACTCCCTTGGATCTTCTTCTGGGAGTAAGTCACAGGCATTCTCCCAAGAATCTGACCATGGTCTGGACGGAATGAACTCAGTAGCTTCTGCATTCAGCGTCTGATCTATGGTGTCTTCTTCAGGTGGAAGATCAATAGCAGAAGTTCCTGGGACCTGTGAAGGCCAAAGCCAATCAAGTTCTTCTCCCTCATCTTCACTTATCTCCGAGGTCTCTGTATCCCCAATCTGAGGGGTCTGGGACCGAGTGTTTGGTCTGGGAGTATCCAAGATGGAAGTGGCTCAGGGGAATCCGTCACAGGGGGTATCCGCTAGTGGGAGTAGGTGGTTCCGATGCCAGGTCTTCAAAGGTCCCACCTTCCCTTCTGGTTTAAGTCTGTAAACGGGCAGGCCCGGTAGCCTTTTTCAAACAACATAAGGTTCAGGTCTCCATCTGTCTGCAAGCTTGTGTTTTCCAGGGACCCCCAAGTTCCGTAGCAACACTCTGTCTCCTGGTTGTAAATCCTGAATCCTAACTTTCAAGTCAAAATGTTTCTTTTTGCGGGCCCCCCTTTGCTCCGAGGCCGCCTGGGCCTGTTCATAGGCCAATTTCAAATTGCGTCTGAGTCTATCGACATATCCCTTGTGGGAAGCAGCAGAACAATGGTCTATGGAAGTGCCAAAGGCCAGATCTACTGGTAGTCTTGCTTCCCTTCCGAGCATAAGTCGATAGGGTGAGTACCCTGTAGTGTCACTGGTGGTGCTGTTATATGCATGCAGTACTGCCGCTATGTGATTGCTCCAATGCTGCTTATTTTCACTGCTTAGGGTCCCCAGCATGTTGAGCAGGGTTCAGTTGAACCTCTCCGGTTGAGCATCACCTTGTGGACGATAGGGGGTAGTTCTTGTCTTCTTGATTCCCAAAGAAGCCAGGAGCTTCCGGATCAACCGACTTTCAAAATCCCTTCCCTGATCCGAATGGAGCCGTTGAGGTAACCCATAGTGTACGAAGTATTTCTCCATCAGCACTTTGGCCACAGTGGAAGCCTTCTGGTCCTTGGTTGGGAAGGCCTGGGCATACCGGGTGAAATGGTCGGTTACTACCAGAACATTTCCTAGTCCACTCAGGTCAGGCTCGAGGCAGAGAAAATCAATGCATACCAGATCAAGTGGACTTTGACTTTGCAGATGGCCCATTGGGGCAGCTTGATGAGGTAAAGTCTTTCTCTGGATGCATCGTGCACATGAGTGGCAGTATTCTTCAACTTCAGCCCTCATGCAGGGCCAATAGAAACGGTCCATAACGAGTTGGAAAGTCCTTTCCGCCCCTAGGTGGCCATGGTTGTCGTGCAAAGCAACCAGAACAGTCTCTCGGTGTTTCTCAGGCAGGAACAATTGCCATTTGTCTTCCAGGTCATCAGAGGGGCCCCTTCGGTAGACCACTCCCTGATGCACCTGCAACCTGTCCCACTCCTTCCTCAACAGGCGAGCTTCCTTTGAAGGGTGACGTAAAAGTCTATTCGGGTCCTGATTCTCCAGGGCCTCTAGGACCAATCTCCCCATGGGGTCTTCCAATTGGTCGGATCTCAACTCCTTCTTGGACAGTCTTGGCAAGTTATCTTCCCCCAATTGGCTTACCCCACAGTACTGCTTGGGGACTCCGACTATGGTAACCCCTATCTCTTCTGCTCTTGAGCCGCCACTGGCTTGTAGTTCAGCCCCTTGACAGAGGGCCCGCACCCCGTCGGGGGCCACTTGGGTCCACTCTTCTGTATTGAAGGTGGAGACATGAGATCTTCTAGACAAGGCGTCTGCATCTCGGTTTCCAGCCCCAGGCCTGTACTTTAAGCTGAAATTGAAGTCAGACAGAGCCGCCAACCATCTATGCCCTGTGGCATCCAACTTTGCTGTGGTGAAAAGATAGGTGAGGGGGTTGATGTCGGTTTTCACGGTGAATTCTGCCCCATACAAATAGTCTCTGAGTTTGTCAACTACCGCCCACTAGTTCTTCTCGGAGGGAGTCAGACTTCTGCTCACATACGCAACGGGCCTTAGTTGGTCTTCATGCTCCTGGTATAGCACTCCTCCCAAACCATCATGACTGGCATCTACATGAAGTTCATAAGGCTTCTTGGGGTCTGCGTAGGCCAAGACAGGGGCAGTGGTTAATGTTTTCGTCAACATCTGGAAGGCATCCTCACACTTCTCGTTCCACTGATCCTTGACTGACTCCCCTGGCTTTCTGGGGCCTGTGTCATCCTCTTCCCCCTCCGTCTTAAGCAGCTCATTCAGAGGCCTGGCTATCCGAGCAAACCCATCCACAAACCTCCTGTAATAGTAACAGAACCCCAGGAAGGATCTGAGCTCTGTCACAGTGGTGGGCCTGGGCCAGGAGGTGACTGCCTCCAATTTTTCGGGGTCTGTGGCTACCCCATCTTCAGACACTATGTGCCCCAGATAGTTGACTGATGACTGATAAAATTGGCATTTTTCAGGTGAGAGCTTGAATCCTTCCTCACTCAGTCTCTTCAAAACTTTCTCCAGCCTCTCTTCATGTTCTTCCAAGGTTCTTCCGAAGACAATGATGTCATCCAAGTATACTAAGACTTCGATGAGGTTCATGTCCCCTACAGTCTTCTCTATAAGACGTTGGAAGGTAGCTGGGGCTCCAGACAGACCTTGAGGCATCCGATCAAATTCAAAGAACCCAACTGGGGTTATGAAAGCCGTCTTCTCTTTGTCTTCTGGATGCATCAGGATTTGATAGTACCCGCTCTTTAGGTCCATAACACTGAACCACTTGGCCCCAGACAAGCTCTGTAGGGCATCCTCTATCCTCGGAGTTGTATACTGGTCAGGTATGGTTCTCCTGTTGAGGGTCCTGTAGTCTATGCACAGCCTCAATGATCCATTCTTCTTTCTGACCACCACTATCGGGGAGGCATAGGGGCTTCTGGATTCCCGAATCACACCGGTTCGCTTTAGCTCGGTGAGCTGTTCCCTCAAGTCCTCGAGGTCTGCTAACGGAACTCGCCTGACTCTTTCCCTGAAGGGCTTGTCTTCCTGGAGGCGGATTCGATGGGTGGCACTCCTTGCACACCCCACATCGAACTCATCTTGGGAGAAGATCTTTTCCCACCTGGTCAACTGGGCCTTGGCTCTCTCTTTCCAAACCCTGGGTAGGTTTGGGTTCTCCATGGAAAGTTTCTCCCACACAGTGTTTTCTCCATCTGTCTTCTCCACATCCGACAAACCAACCGGGGTGGCAGGGCTCACCTGGCCCAGCAGCATCCTGGCTGGGGTCTCCATGGGGCCACCTGTAGCATTCCTGACACTCACAGGTACCTTACAGTGGGCCTTCTTCAGGGCCCTCAACGGGACCACTTCTGGGACTACTTCTAAGCCCGAATGTTCTCCCCTTGGGTCGGGTTCCAACATGACAAAGAGCCCAGGCTGTTCCCAAGTGAGTTTCACAGTGGCTTTCAAACAGGCCACTTCACCGGGCTGTAGCACTATTCCTTTTCTTCCCAGCCTCCAATCCTTCCCTACCCCCTCTTCTGGGGCCTTCTGTTCTAAGATCAGTCGTTGATAGGCCGTCTTCAACATTGGGTGGATCCCAGCGACTGTGGGCCCTTTTCCTTTTGTTAGAGGGGTCAAGAGTCTTCGGACCAGATCCGTGTTGGTCCCTATTATTAAGGAACTCTTGTTAGCTCCAGGCGGTCGGGGGCATACTTGAGCTAAGGTATCAAACACTTCAGACTTCCCGGCTATGGACGGGTCAAAAGTCAGTTTTATTGGCAGATAGCCATCATAAGGGAAACTCTCTGTCCCAATTCCCCATATCTCCAGCTCTTCAATCTTCTGAATGGGTAGGTGACTTAAATGCTTGTCATAAAAGTCCCGGTACAACAGGGTCACTTGCGCCCCAGTATCCAATATGGCTCTTGTGTAGACTCCCTCCACTTGAACAGGTACTATCGGGGAGGGACCCACCAGCTTCTCTGGATACCGCTTCGAAGGGGTCTCTTTCCTTTGATCTTTGCATTTTCCTTTTGGACTTTCTTTCTTCCATTTCTCTTTGGACTTAAGTCTCTCTTGGGCCTGGTATGCATTGATCTCCCTCCTTTTGATGGGTATAACTACCCGCTGAGGGACACTACTCTCTTTCTTTGGGGTGCGTTCCCTATGAGGAACATTGCGTTTCTTCTGAGGGGTCTTGTCCACTCTTTTCATGGGCTTCTCATTCAGTTTGGAGCTCACTGGAGATGATGGGCACCCGGTTGACTCCTTCACCGGGGCCCGCTGAAGTTTTCCGGCGGCTTGCGGTTATTCATCTTTTTTTTCTTTGGACTGGCACACACTTTGGCGAAATGGCCAGCTCCTCCACAATTGAAACAAATCACATCCCCCCAATCTTCCAGGGATGCGGGCGCTGAGGTGGTGGGAAACAGCTCCTTCCTCGGACTTTCCCTCTCTGGTTCCCTTGACTTCTCAAGGGAGGTCATCATTCCCAATACTTTGGACATCTGCGACTTCAAGGTATCCACCTCTGAGTCTCTTTCCAGGGTCATGGCCGTCCTGACCATCACCAGAGGAGGATTCACCGACTCAACTGGTTGGCTCCTCTTCTTCTCCTCCAGCATCGCTTCTTCCTCTCTGACCACTCGGATCAAGTCAGGGCACTCCAGGCTCTTCCCGTCCTGTCTGGTGCGTAGCGCCAATGCGATGGGGTCCAGGGGCTGAGATTCTCTCATCACCTGTTGAACACGGGCCTCATCCACCCTCCGCGGGTCAATTTCCTTCTTCAGAATCATCTTATGCAGGACCTTATCCAGGCGCCTCATGAACTCTGACAGTTTCTCTCCTGTCTTTTGGTAGCAGTTCTCCAGCTGATAAGTGAGCTCAGTGATTTTCTCTGTTCCACCGAACACATTCTTCAGAATGTCCAGATAGTCCTGTGCATCACAGTCTGTCTTGCTCATCTTGAGGTTGCGTATGGCCTCTAGAGCAGGCCCCTTCAAGCTCTCAGCAATTCTCTGCTTCTTTCTGTGGTCTGGGACTTCCCATTCTTCTAAGGCCTGAGTGGCACCGTCTAACCACTCCTCAAACCCCTCTTCACCTGAAGGTACAGGTTTCCTTCCAGAGAATATTCTGAGTTTTCTGTATCCCAACATTTGGTAGTCTGTAGGATCCTTCTTACACTGGGCTACAATTTCTCCCAGGACTGTGCATAATTCTGCGCTGAGGGTGGCAGGTGGCGATCCGGGACTTTCCCTGTCTGAAACCATCCTCCTGGCTTGAGCGACAGCGCGTGTATTAGGCTATAAGTCTGATCATCTACAGCTTCTACACTTGGATTCTTGAAATGCTCTGGGACTCCGTTCTTCCATTCTATTAGTGCGTGGGTCAGTGAGGAATTCGTCCTGACATCCAACACCCATGCCTTCTGGTGCGGGGACAGTGACATCACTAGCTGCTTCACCGCTTCTTATTGCCAGATCCCTGGGAGTTCTATGACTACTACCCCGGCTGGATCTGTGCCGACCGCTTTGCACCACTGTCCTTCTTCTAGTGGGTCCATGCTGGTACTTTTGGCGCGTTACTTGCTGTATCAGGATCCCGGACTCGAGAGCCCCCACGTGTAGCGCTACCCCCAGTTAAGAGAGCCGCTGGTTTGATTTCGGGCCCTGCATACAGCAACGCCAACCCCCCGGCAATCTTACTCGACCCACTCTGGCACAGTTAGTCTAGGGTTAAACTTATATCACATTCAGTAATATTGCAAGGGGCAATCTCTTTTGCAGTAAGACAACACACTGAGGCAAGAGATCAAATGCAACAGCTTTACTTTTATATCAAAAGCATAAGCAGAACAGAACACATGCAACTTGCTTACAGAGCCCTGCAGCAATAGGTGTAGCACACAACAATGGCCCAGCGCGGTAACCCACCGCGCGCAGCTATTATGGTGTACGCGCCCTGTGGCACACTAAACAATATTCTATCTCCCCTTCCTGGTCAGGCCTGACATAGAAGAAATCTCAGTCTTTTCACTGGTTATTTCTCCGCATGCAAACTTTCGGTGGTGCACTTGATGAAATAGTATTTGTAATCCACAAGTAGGCAGTCTCAAAGAACACTATACTGGAGACCATTTAACTCTGTCCTGCTACTGGTCTCCTAATGGAACAACAAACAACGATAGGTGGGCCAAGGCAGTCTATAGGCCTAAACACGGTACAGTCTATTGGCTTGAACAAGTGCTCGCTCACCACTCCGGACGCGATCCCAGTCCGGGACTTCCACCTGCTGTGTCTCCGCACACAGCGTCTGCAACGATCAGGTCCCCGATCTAACTGATGTCCTCACTCGACAAGTCCGGTGCCACCCAGGCTCCGCAGTGGGGTGGAAGGCTCTTTGGAAGTTGCGCAAGGCCCAGGCTTCAGGCCTTGCACTGCAGCAGATCCGCACAGGAAGAAACTGTTGCTTGCAGCGCGGTGTCCAAAGAGGCCGAGCTCCGCCTCACTTCCCTCTTAAATAGCCCCTCCCATGAGTCTCTGCGGTGGCTAATTGCACTCTGGGTGCCGAACGGGGTTCTGGGTACCGTAGTCCTGGGGCCTTAAAGGAGACCCCGCTACATAAACAAAAAAGGCCATTAGGTGGCTCCAAAAGACTGTAAGTAAAAGAAAAAAAAAGCCTTACAGTGTGGCATACAGCCGCATACCAGTCAGTGTCCATAATGACACTGAAAAAAAGTGGAAACTCGCTGGGCAGGGTAGTCCCCTGGTCCCCAGCTCCATGGGAAATCAGTCAACAAACAGAACCAATAGACAAAAATCACAACATGAAAATAGTTATGCATAAAATTGGTCATGAACAGATTATAGGAAACTCAGGATTCAGGAAGGCAAGTAATATTGCTTAAGGCAACCACAGTATAAAAACCATAGGTGGGAGGCGACAGCAAAATAGGAAAATGGAAATCAAGGCTGCAGGGAGATAATACATGTTAACACATATCAATAGGTCGACAGTCTGAGCCAAATATCTCAACTCCTTTTAGCCATGCACCGCAGTAAGACGGATATTATATTCCTACAGGAAACACATTTCCGCATTGATTCAACGCCAAAATTACATAATTACCACTTCCCAACGGTGTACCACGCAACCAACCCCTCGACTAAATCGAAAACAGTTTCTATACTGATAGCAAAGCGATTCCCTTTTCAAATTACTGACTCAATGATAGATGTGGAGGGCAGATATCTATTTCTGAAAGGATCATACCTAGGCAGGACACATATATGCCCCGAACGTCCTCCAAGTACCGTTCTTCCGTACCATTTCTGACACACTATCCACCTTTCAAGAAGGCACCCTCATACTGGGGGGCTACTTCAACGCCCCACTCAATCCAGCCCAAGACACCTCCACCAGCACATCCTCCCTCCCGTACGCAGCTCTAAGAAAAATTAAATCTCATCTTCGCAATCTTTTACTCCGCGACACCTGGCGCACCCTAAACCCTAATGGCAAAGATTATACCTTTTTTTTAGCACAACAGATATTCTAGGATAGATTACCTGTTCTTAGCTCAGAAAGATCTGTCTCTGCTTACTCACGCATCCATTGACCCCTTGTTTATTTCGAACCATCACCCCATATCTATAACACTGATGTTCCCGGAAACGTTCCCTGGTCCGCAAACGTGGAGACTAGATCCCTCCTTACTTACCGACCCCTCTGTCGCTGCAGAGGTGGAAATCCGTCTCAAACTGTTTTTCCAAGGAAATAAACCAACATATACATCTCCAGTCACTAATTGGGAAGCTCATAAATGCGTAATTCGGGGCACTGTTATTGCGGCGGCCGCCAAACGAAACCGAGAAAGAAGGAAATTGTACACAGAACTCACCGACTGGATCCAAAAACTAGAAGATGCACACAAACACACTTAAGCTCTAGCCACTCTGGATGAGCTAATACAAGCCAGAACCGAGCTGTTAGACATGTTACGTAAACAGATTTGGCGCAAATTTGTCCTTTCTAAGAAAACATTTTACGAATATGGCAATAAAGCTAGAAAAATACTCACGAGAGCCTTGCAAGCTAAGAAAGCTACACGACGATACACTCTGTCACTGATGAATCGGTACGCAAATTAAACACGACTTCGGACATAGCCAAACAATTTGTCAAATATTGCACAAAACTTTACAACCTCCCTCCGACTGACCCGTCCATTGCTGAAACCTCGAGAAAACAAATGATTGTGGACTTCTTGCGACAATACAGCCCTACTCCGCTACCTGATTCCATAGCACAGGACCTAAATACCCCCATACAAAGAGAAGAAGAAGACCTAGCATTGAAACAACTAAAAACGGGCAAATGTCCAGGACCAGACGGTCTAACCGTCGGTTACTATAAAACATACACAGGGGTCCTCACGCCATTCTTTTTATCCTCCTTTAACTCCTTTGCAACCCCCACTGAACCTCCACGAGATCTTCTGAACGCCCACATTGTAGTGATCCCAAAGCCAGGCCCATCTCGTTGCTCAACGTTGACCTTTAATGGTACGCAAAAACACTAGCAAACAGTGTTTCCCTTTCCTTCCCCAACTTGTCGATCTTGATCAAGTCGGCTTTGTCCCAGGCAGAGAGGCGAGGGACAACACACTCAAAGCCATAAATATCCGCCACTGGCTCAAATCCACTCACATTCAAGGATTCCTACTTTCGCTCGATGCGGAGAAGGCATCCGACAGGGTGGCCTGGGACTACATGACAGAAGCTCTAAAGGTCAATGGACTCCCCACTAAAATGCTAAACTTCATATTAGCGATCTGCTCTAACCCTACAGTGAAAGTCCAAGTGAACGGCCACCTGTCGGATGTCTTCTCCATTTTGTATGGAACCCACCAGGGATGCCTCCTCTCCCCTCTCCCCTCTAATCTTCATCCTCACCCTTGAACCACTACTGAGACACCTCAGAGCCAACCCGGATGTTAAGGGCATGGACATTAAACACCGCACCTACAAACTAGCAGCCTTTGCAGACGACATCCTCCTCTTTCTTACAGAACCGCTTACAACAATCGCAAACTTACTTAAAGATTTTAACGACTTCAGGATCCTAACTAATCTTCAAATCAATTTTTCAAAATCTAATGCCCTGAACACTACACTACCCCCCGAAACATGTAAACTGCGCCAATCTAATTTCCTGTTTACATGGAACAGCCGAGCAATCACCTACCTAGGTATCCAACTCCCAGCCTCCCTAGCTGACCTATACTCCCTAAATCACGCTCCATTGATACAAAATATACTAGGAGACGTAAAGAAGTGGTCTTCTGGGCTTTTTTCCTTGTTCGGCAGAACCGCAATTGTCAAAATGAATATCCTACCTAGGATCCTATACATATTACAGACGATCCCAATTAAACTTCCACCTGCCTTCTTCTCTTCCTATCGGAAAGCCTGCACAGACTTTGTCTGGGGCAAACTATGCCCGAGACTTGGCTATATGAGACTCACCTCCCCCAAACTCAAGGGGGGCCTACCTGATATACGCAAATACCAACAAGCCTGTCACCTCGCTAGGATAATAGATTGGAACATACATTATGATTATAAAGACTGGGTCCAGCTTGAACACTCATTATCGTCCCTTCCATTGGCTCATCTCCCCTGGGTTACCCCTCGCCACATTTCTCCTGACTGTAAAATCCATCCACTTATTAACCCTACACTAACTGCCTTTCGAGATACCTACAACAATCACAAAATCTCTTCACTTAATGGTCCAATGACGCCACTCAGACTAAATCCAAACTTCACACCGGAAACACATTCCTCATTTTTGGCAGATGGTTGGCCTCACCCGGCCGTCCGAGAAGAACATTTCTTTGAAGAAGCTCTCCCAATCTGACTTAGCTTCCAAAATGAACAAAGACTCATTCCCCTTCTGGACGTATGTTCAACTAAGGCACTTCTTCGACAAACCTAAAACACGCCCTGATTGGTCTAGAAGCACCACCACATTCAAAGCCTTATGCTTGAGCGAGGAACCCCAAAGCCACCTGATTTCTTCTACTTATGCCTTACTATTCTCTGACCAAACGCCCAAACTGCATTGGGCCAACCAACAATGGGAACGGGAACTCTCAATTGACCTAACAGATTTAGAATGAGAAAACATATACAAGCACACCCATAAGGAAACAGTAAACGTACAGGTGCGGGAGAACGCCTTCAAAATTCTCTCCAGATTTTAATGTAGCAAGAACACTTACATTTAAGTTGATAAACAAGCGCTTTGTGCAAAAGATGTGGCAACAATAGACATCATCTGGAGTCCTAGGGACGAAACTCATCGGGAGGACTCTATTGTTGCCACATCTTTTGCACAAAGCGCTTGTTTATCAACTTAAATGTAAGTGTTCTTGCTACATTAAAATCTTGATACTATGTGGCCACTTTTTTCTTCCTATCCATGATATACACCCTTCCATACTGACCTGGGATTTCCTGGACCATCATGTTCTGCGAGATCACCTGTTAATCTTCTTCTGTGGCATATTCCATCCTGCTGGCGTTTGGTCACTCTCGATACAGCAATTGAAGAAACACACAGGATTGTCCTGGTTCCATCGTGGTTCCACCACATAAAGCCCGTTTGACCCATTTGAGCGTATGCTTTTCTGGGTTCAAACATGCTGGTAAGCCCCTTACCTATCGGTGGTGTTTTTTTTCACTTCAAGTCACTTCAATAATTGTTCACTTTCAGCACTTCAATCTTGAATTTATCACTAAGTTTTGGATTGTGTCAATACTCAAGTTTGATCACTCTAATGATAGACATTTGTGTAATTTTTGCACTTTTTGAATCTTCTACATATGGACATTTAATTTGCATGTATGTGGACATTCATTCATTTTATAATTTTTCCTTTGTCACATTTGAGATTTGAGCACTATATTAATTTATGGTTTCTGGTATTAATTTATTTTGATTAGCGCTACACTTTCTGTTCCCATTTCTTCTATTGGCAAGGAATCCAGATCATCCTCTAATTCCCCAGTGAGCATGCTGTGAGGCACAAACTCAGGGGCCTCTGGGCGAAGAGTTCCACTGTCAGCTACTTCAGATGGAGACAGGGGAGTGGTCATGGGTTCTGGCAATTGAGGTGACCACAGCCAATCAGGTCCCATCTCTTCATCCTCTAAGTCTTCATCTTCAGAATCTCCACCTTCCACATCTGGAAGTGTGGACTGAGATCTGGTAACTGGTCTGGATCTTTGAGAGGTTGAAGGGAACTCTTGTGAATCTGGTACAGGAGGCAGGCGAACTGCTTCAGAGAGGGGCAGCAGGTGATTCCGATGCCAAGTTTTTAGTGGGCCCACACTCCCTTCCGGCCTAATCTGATGTACTGGGAGGCCTGGTAACTGCTTGCATATGATGTATGGTTGTGACTTCCAGCGGTCAGCCAACATGTGTTTTCCAGGAATGCCCAGAATTCTTAGTAATACTCTATCCCCGGGCTGCAAGTCCTGTATTCTGACCTTGAGGTTGAAGTTTCTTTTGTTCCTCAGCCCCCTTTGGTCTGCCGTAGCTTGAGCTTTCTCATAGGCCATTTTCAGACTCTTCCGGAACCGATCCACATACCCCTTGTGGGATGCTGCTGAAGCATGATCAAGTGATACGCCAAAGGCCAGGTCGACTGGTAGCCGAGCCTCCCGCCCAAACATCAAACGGTACTGTTGTATGCATGTACAATGGCAGCTACATGCTTGCTCCAGTGCTGCTTCTTCTCTGAGCTTAGAGTCCCCAACATGTCTAAAAGGGTCCGGTTGAACCGTTCAGGCTGAGCATCCCCTTGTGGGTGGTACGGGGTGGTTCTAGTCTTTTTAATGCCCAACAAGTCTAACAACTTCCTTATCAGTTTGCTTTCAAAGTCTCTCCCTTGATCTGAATGAAGGCGTTGGGGCAGACCATAGTGCACGAAGAACTTCTCCACAAGTACTTTTGCTACTGTCGAGGCTTTCTGATCCTTTGTTGGGAATGCTTGAGCATATCTGGTGAAATGGTCTGTTACCACTAGAACATTCCCTTGTCCACTCAGGTCAGGCTCCAGGCAAAGGAAATCAATGCACACCAGTTCCATGGGTCCCTGACTCTGTAGATGGCCCATTGAGGCGGCTTGATGGGACAGGGTCTTCTTCTGGATGCATCGGACACAAGAATTACAGTACCCTTCAATTTCGGCCCGCATACAGGGCCAATAGAATCTGTCTCTTACTAGATGGAAAGTTCTTTCAGACCCCAGATGGCCATGATCGTCATGGAGAGCAGTTAGAACCACCTCCCTGTGTTTGGCGGGCAGGAACAGTTGCCACTTTTCTTCTGGATCATCAGAGGGGCCCCTTCGGTAGACCACCCCTTGATGTATCTGCAGCCGGTCCCACTCTCTGTGTAACAGTCGGGCTTCTTTAGAAGAGTCTGTTAGGAGCATCTCAGGGCACTGGTTCTCCAAGGCCTTCAATACCAGTTTTCCCAGAGGGTTTTCTAATTTATCCTTTCTTAAATCTTTCTTGGACAGTTTAGGTAGGCCCTCTTCTCCGACCTGAGTCACATTACAATAACATTTGGGTACTCCAACAGCCGAAACTCCAATCTCTTCGGCTCTTGATCCTCCTCTGGCCTAAAATTCCGCTCCCTGGTATAGGGCTCGCACTCCTTCCAGGGTCAACTGAGCCCACTCTTCAGTAGGGTCACTGGGGGCATGGGACCTCCTGGATAGGGCATCTGCATCCCTATTTCCAACTCCAGGTCGGTACTTCAGGCTGAATGTGAAACCTGAAAGGGCAGCCAGCCACCTATGTCCTGTGGCATCCTGTTTGGCGGTGGTCAGAAGGTAGGTGAGTGGATTGTTATCTGTCTTGACTACGAATTTGGCCCCATATAGATAGTCTCTTAACTTGTCCACTACAGCCCACTTTAAGGCCAGGAATTCAAGCTTGTGCGTGGGATAATTATTTTCCGGCGGGGATCAGACTCCTACTCACATAGGCAACAGGCCGCAAGTGACCATCGTGCTCTTGATATAACAGCCCGCCTAGCCCATCTCGACTGGAATCAACATGCAATTCGTAGGGTTTTGTGGTATCTGCATAAGCCTAAACGGGGGCAGTGGTCAGGCTCTTTTTCAAATGAATAAATGCCTCTTCACATTCGGTGGTCCACTGGTCCTTGATAGATTTCTTAGGCTTCCTAGGCCCCATGGAGGGTTTCACAGGCTTAACTTGTTCTGGGACATTATCCTCTCTTTCGCTCCTCAGTAATTCATTGAGGGGGCGGGCGATCTTGGCAAACCCCTCCACGAACCTTATATAGTAGGAGTAGAAGCCCAGGAAGGACCAAAGCTTGATCACATTGGTGGGTCTCGGCCAAGAGGTGACAGCATCCAGCTTCTCAGGGTCTGTGGCTATCCCTTCTGCGGATACAATGTGACCCAGGTAATGGACTGAGGGCTGGTAGAATTGGCACTTCTCTAAAGAAAGCTTCAGGCCTTCTTCATGGAGCCTCTTTAAGACCTTTTCCAACCGCTCTTCGTGTTCTTCTAGAGTTCTGCCGAACACAATAATGTTGTCCAGGTACACCAGCACCTCAATCAGGTTCATGTCTCCCACTGTTTTCTCCATCAGTCTTTGAAAAGTGGCTGGGGCTCCTGACAAGCCCTGGGGCATGCGGTTGAACTCAAAGAAACCCACTGGGGTGATGAAGGCTGTTTTCTCCTGATCTTCAGTGTGCATGGGAATCTGATAGTATCCACTCCATCAAGTCCATCACACTGAACCACTTGGCTCCTGACAAACTCTGCAAAGCGTCTTCTATTTGTGGGTTGGTGTACTGATCAGGTATAGTCTTTCTGTTCAGTGTTCGGTAGTCGATACACAGCCTCAGTGACCCATTTTTCTTCCGGACCACCACTATTGGAGAGGCGTAGGGGCTCCGGGACTCTCGGATAATGCCCGTCCTCTTAAGTTCTGCTAATTGCTCACGCAGGTCTTCTAGGTCACCCAGGGGAACCCGTCGGACTCTTTCCCTAAATGGTTTATCTTCCTGTAGGCGAATCTTGTGGGTGGCACTCTTCGCACATCCCACATCAAATTCATTTTTAGAGAATATCTTCTGCCATCGAGCAAGTTGGGCCTTGGCCCTCTCCTTCCATACTGGTGGGAGGGTCATGTCTTCAGAGCAGAGCTTCTCCACTGTGACTTCACCCCTGTCTTCCTTCTCCAAGTCAGATAGGGCAACTAGGGTGGCTGGGTTCACCTGGCCCAACAGCATTCTGGTCGGTACCGTCACTGGGGTGGTAGCAGTATTCCTAATGCTTACTGAGACCTTCCCGTGACTTCTCTTTAGGGCCCTTCACAAGACCACTTTGAGAATTACTTCTATTCCCCTTCGATTCTCCTGTGGATCCGGTTCAAGGACGATAAAGGGGCCTGGTTGTTTCCAGGTAAGCTTGACAGAAGCTCTCAAACAAGTCACCTCTCCGGGCTGTAATACCTTCTCCGTTCTATCCAGCTTCCAGATCTTTCCAACACCTTCTGCCGGGGCATTTTGCTCCAACACTAGGTGCTGGTAGACTTGCTGTAGCATTGGATGAACTCCTGTTAAGGCATCCTGCTCTTGGGCTAAAGGTGTCAGCAGCTTCCTGACCAGGTCAGTGTTGGTCCCTATAATGAGGAAACTCTTGCTGGCTCCTGGTGGCCGAGGGCAAACCAGGGTGTCGAAGGTCTCCGCTTCTCTTAAGCTCTCATTTATACGCTGCTTCTTTTGGGCCTCTGCCAATTCCCATCCTTCTAGAGCTTGCATGGCTTGCTCTATCCAGGCATCAAATTCTTATTCCCCAGCCGGCACAGGCTGTCTCCCTGAGAAGATCCTCAGTTTCCTGTATCCAGCTTCCACACATACTGTGTTATTCTTCTGCCACTTTGACACAAAGTCTCCCAAAGCGTTAAGGAGTTACCGTTCCTCTAGCTGGCTCTTCCTGACTAGTACCGGGGGACTCCCCACTTAGAGCTCTTGGGTGTACTATGTAAAACTTTGTCTTGTTCCCCAATTGCACGCTCTTTCCTCTGAAACTCTCAGGTACTCCCTCTCTCCACTCCAACGGGTGCGAGAAGTCAGAAATAGGATGAATATGTGGACAGCCGCACACCAAAAAAAACGTTAAGGTAGCATTTATTTAAAAATTGCAAAGCACTGCAAGTCACAGCAGACAAAAAGGGGGTACAACTGACATGTTTCGCACTGGGAACTAGTGCTTAGTCATAGCTGAATGACTTAGCACTAGTTCCCAGTGCGAAACATGTCAGTTGTACCCCCTTTTTGTCTGCTGTGACTTGTAGTGCTTTGCAATTTTTAAATAAAGGCTACCTTAACGTTTTTTTGGAGTGCAGCTGTCCACATATTCATCCTATTTCTTGCTATATGCATTGCCTGCACCCTTGGTATCCGAGAAGACATTGATTGCCAGATTGCACCCACCTGGAGCGGTATCTCTCTTTCTCTTCGGGTGCGAGAAGTCCCTTGATCCGGCCTGAGACCAATCACCCATGCTCTCCTAATCCCGGACGAGCCCCCACGTGTAGCACTACCCCTGAAGGAGCTACTGGTTTTGTTTTGGGTCTGTACTCTGGCTATCAACCCCAGGAATTTGGCTCTGTCTGTCTCTGGTCTGTACCCTGTCTGTCTCTGGTCTGTACCCTGTCTGTCCCCTGTCTGTCTCTGGTCTGTCCCCTGTCTGTCTCTGGTCTGTCCCCTGTCTGTCTCTGGTCTGTACCCTGTCTGTCTCTGGTCTGTACCCTGTCTGTCTGTGGTCTGTATCTTGTCTGTATGTGGTCTGTCTCTGGTATGTACCCTGTCTGTCACTGGTCTGTACCCTGTCTGTCCCCTGTCTGTCTCTGGTCTGTCCCCTGTCTGTCTCTGGTCTTTCCCCTGTCTGTCTCTGGTCTGTCCCCTGTCTGTCTCTGGTCTGTCACCTGTCTGTCTCTGGTCTGTCACCTGTCTGTCTCTGGTCTGTCACCTGTCTGTCTCTGGTCTGTACCCTGTCTGTCTCTGGTCTGTACCCTGTCTGTCTCTGGTCTGTACCCTGTCTGTCTCTGGTCTGTCCCCTGTCGTCTCTGGTCTGTACCCTGTTGTCTCTGGTCTGTACCTTGTCTGTCTGTGGTCTGTCTATGGTCTGTCTCTGGTCTGTACCCTGTCTGTCTCTTGTCTGTCTCTGGTCCGTCTCTGGTCTGTACCCTGTCTGTCTCTGGTCTGTCTTTGGTCTGTACCCTGTCTGTCTCTGGTCTGTCCCTGGTCTGTCTCTGGTCTGTACCATGTCTGTCTCTGGTCTGTACCCTGTCTGTCCCCTGTCTATCTCTGATCTGTACCCTGTCTTTCTCGGGTCTGTACCCTGTCTGTCCCCTGTCAGTCTCTGGTCTGTACCCTGTGTGTCTCTGGTCTGTACCCTGTCTGTCCTCTGTCTGTCTCTGGTCTGTACCCTGTCTGTCTCTGGTCTGTCTCTGGTCCGTCTCTGGTCTGTACCCTGTCTGTCTCTGGTCTGTCTTTGGTCTGTACCCTGTCTGTCTCTGGTCTGTCCCTGGTCTGTCTCTGGTCTGTACCATGTCTGTCTCTGGTCTGTACCCTGTCTGTCCCCTATCTATCTCTGATCTGTACCCTGTCTTTCTCGGGTCTGTACCCTGTCTGTCCCCTGTCAGTCTCTGGTCTGTACCCTGTGTGTCTCTGGTCTGTACCCTGTCTGTCCTCTGTCTGTCTCTGGTCTGTCCCCTGTCTGTCTCTGGTCTGTCTCTGGTCTGTACCCTGTCTGTCTCTGGTCTGTACCTTGTCTGTCCCCTGTCTGTCTCTGGTCTGTACTCTGTCTGTCCCCTGTCTGTCTCTGGTCTGTCCCCTGTCTGTCTCTGGTCTGTCTCTGGTCCGTCTCTGGTCTGTACCCTGTCTGTCTCTGGTCTGTCTCTGGTCTGTACCCTGTCTGTCCCATGTCTGTCTCTGGTCTGTCCCCTGTCTGTCTCTGGTCTGTCCCCTGTCTGTCTCTGGTCTGTCCCCTGTCTGTCTCTGGTCTGTCCCCTGTCTGTCTCTGGTCTGTCCCCTGTCTGTCTCTGGTCTGTCCTCTGTCTGTCTCTGGTCCATCTCTGGTCTGTACCCTGTCTGTCTCTGGTCTGTACCTTGTCTGTCCCCTGTCTGTCTCTGGTCTGTACCCTGTCTGTCCCCTGTCTGTCTCTGGTCTGTCCCCTGTCTGTCTCTGGTCTGTCTCTGGTCCGTCTCTGGTCTGTACCCTGTCTGTCTCTGGTCTGTACCCTGTCTGTCCCCTGTCTGTCTCTGGTCTGTCCCTTGTCTATCTCTGGTCTGTCCCCTGTCTGTCTCTGGTCTGTACCCTGTCTGTCTCTGGTCTGTACCTTGTCTGTCCCCTGTCTGTCTCTGGTCTGTACCCTGTCTGTCCCCTGTCTGTCTCTGGTCTGTCCCCTGTCTGTCTCTGGTCCGTCTCTGGTCTGTACCCTGTCTGTCTCTGGTCTGTACCCTGTCTGTCCCCTGTCTGTCTCTGGTCTGTCCCTTGTCTGTCTCTGGTCTGTCCCCTGTCTGTCTCTGGTCTGTCCCCTGTCTGTCTCTGGTCTGTCCCCTGTCTGTCTCTGGTCTGTCTCTGGTCTGTCCCCTGTCTGTCTCTTGTCTGTACCCTGTCCGTCTCTGGTCTGTACCCTGTCTGTCTCAGGTCTATACCCTGTCTGTCTCAGGTCTATACCCTGTCTGTCTCTGATCTGTCCCCTGTCTGTCTCTGGTCTGTACCTTGTCTGTCTGTGGTCTGTCTATGGTCTGTCTCTGGTCTGTCCCCTGTCTGTCTCTGGTCTGTCCCCTGTCTGTCTCTGGTCTGTCCCCTGTCTGTCTCTGGTATGTCCCCTGTCTGTCTCTGGTATGTCCCTTGTCTGTCTCTGGTATGTCCCCTGTCTGTCTCTGGTCTGTCTTTGGTCTGTACCCTGTCTGTCTCTGGTCTGTCTCTGGTCTGTCCTCTGTCTGTCTCTGGTCTGTACCATGTCTGTCCCCTGTCTGTCTCTGATCTGTACCCTGTCTGTCTCTGGTCTGTACCCTGTCTGTCCCCTATCAGTCTCTGGTCTGTACCATTTCTGTCTCTGGTCTGTACCCTGTCTGTCCCCTGTCTGTCTCTGTTCTGTACCCTGTCTGTCTCTGGTCGGTCCCCTGTCTGTCTCTGGTCGGTCCCATGTCTGTCTCTGGTCGGTCCCCTGTCTGTCTCTGGTCGGTCCCCTGTCTGTCTCATGGTCTGTCCCCTGTCTGTCTCATGGTCTGTCCCCTGTCTGTTTCTGGTCTGTCCCCTGTCTCTCTCTGGTCTGTCCCCTGTCTGTCTCATGGTCTGACCCGTCTGTCTCATGGTCTGTCCCCCGTCTGTCTCTGGTCTGTACCCTGTCTGTCTCATGGTCTGTCCCCTGTCTGTCTCATGGTCTGTCCCCTGTCTGTCTCATGGTCTGTCCCCTGTCTGTCTCTGGTCTGTCCCCTGTCTGTCTCATGGTCTGTCCCCTGTCTGTCTCTGGTCTGTCCCCTGTCTGTCTCTGGTCTGTCCCCTGTCTGTCTCTGGTCTGTCCCCTGTCTGTCCCCTGTCTGTCCTTGATCTGTACCCTGTCTGTCCTTGGTCAGTCCCCTGTCATTCTCATGGTCTGTCCCCTGTCTTTCTCATGGTCTGTCCCCTGTCTGTTTCATGGTCTGTCCCCTATCTGTTTCATGGTCTGTACCCTGTCTGTCCCCTGTCTGTCTCTGGTATGTCCCCTGTCTGTCCCCTGTCTGTCTCTGGTCTGTACCTTGTCTGTCCCCTGTCTGTCTCTGGTCTGTACCTTGTCTGTCCCCTGTCTGTCTCTGGTCTGTACCCTGTCTGTCCCCAGTCTGTCTATGGTCTGTCCCCTCTCTGTCTATGATCTGTACCCTGTCTGTTTCTGGTCTGTACCCCGTCTGTCCCCTGTCTGTCTCTGGTCTGTACCCTGTCTTTCTCATGGTCTGTCCCCTGTCTGTCTCATGGTCTGTCCCCTGTCTGTCTCATGGTCTGTCCCCTGTCTGTTTCTGGTCTGTCCCCTGTCTGTTTCTGGTCTGTCCCCTGTCTGTTTCTGGTCTGTCCCCTGTCTGTCTGTGGTCTCTCCCCCGTCTGTCTCTGTTCTGTCCCATGTTTGTCTCTGGTCTGTACCCTGTCTGTCTCATGGTCTTGTTGTGGAAAATTTTATGAAGATGTATTTAATATGTATTGTCATAATGTCACCTAGTGTTAGTACTTCCGCAACCCGCTCTAAAGAGCTGACTGGGGCAGTCTGAGGCTGGTTGAATCCTGTCTGGTAGTGGAAAACATCTTGAGGTTGGAGTGTGATGTTTGCAGCGTGGGAATATGTCCGCCGACGAGGGGCCCTCTGTGCATTAGCATGGACAATCGTTGAGGAGGGGGTATGCTCGCTCTGCAACGACATCATTGGTTATAGGCAGGTGTACACTCTTGTCTCGGCTGTGTCTGATCAGCATGGTTGAGATTCGTAACGCACGGCTGCAGATAGCCTCCCTACGCACAAGCAATAATAGTATAATCTGAATATGCGTTATTCTATGGAATAGCGTAGAATAAGGATTCCTGTCAGCGGTAATATGAGAGCTTGCAAGCGTTTTCAGAGTCAGGGAAAGCGTCCATGTTTTAAAGCAATACGGCTTAGTTTGCTGGGAGCATACACGTTTTCCCTGCCCTGACACGCCCATAAGACTTTAGCCATCATGTTGTTGAATATGTTGTTTTATTGTGTTATTTTGTATTGGTATTATAGTGTATGTATTTAAATATCCCTGTTGGAAGGGTTATCATGTATTGTCACATCCTGTGTTACAGGAGGGCGTCAGCAGGCAGTGGATGCTGTGATGCCGAGATGAACCTAATAGTCTAATAGTTCTTAAGTAGAATCTGTTTGTAATTTGGAACAGGTACATTTTTTAAGTGTAGCTCCAGCCAAAAAAATCTATTTTTAAGCTTTTTGGAAAACATAGGGAAGGGTTATCACCCCTGTAACATTTGTTTTGCTGTCTGTGCACCTGTTCAGAACATTTCACCTCACTTTCCGTCCCAATGACAAATGTTTTTAGAAAATTTGGGTTTTTTATTGAAACAAGGATTGTGATAAAGCATCAGTGGAGAGGAGACACCTTTTTCCCATATTAACTCTTACAGGAGAGAATTTGCCTTCCTAGGGGTAGATTTCCTCTCACTTCCTGTTGTCTTCTTCCGTTTGCAAGTAGGAGTCGTTTGTAAGTTGGATGTTTGAAAGTAGGAGCCTGCCGTATATACTCTGCAGAAATTTGGCCCTTAGGTGTTGATGTTGCACAACACTGTAAGTCCTCACAGTTACTCTTGGTGGGTGCTGGAACGCCCTGCTGTGAACTATTATATCAAGAATTGTAATTACATGCCATTGTTGAAGAGTGGTAGGAAAAATTGGGCTTTTGGTGGTGGTGCTGGTGCCACAACACTGTAAGTGCTCACAGTTACACTTGGTGGGCGCATGAATGGGCCCAGCTGTGAAATATTAGATCAATAATTGTAATTACATGACCCTGTTGAACAGGGGCAGAAAAATTGGGCCTTTGGTGGTGGTGGTGGTGGTGTTGCCACAACACTGTAAGCCCTCACAGTTACTCTTGGTGGGCGCAGGAATGGGCCCTGCTGTGAATTATTCGATCAAGAATTGTAATTACATGCCCCTGTTGAACAGGGGCAGAAAAATTGGGCCTTAGGCACTGATGCCACAACACTGCAACCCCTCACAGATACTGTACTTGGAGCGCAGCAAAGAGCCCTGCTGCAAAGTATTGCATCAAAAATTGTAATTACACGCCCCTGTTAAACAGGGGCAGAAAAATTGAGCCTTAGGCACTGGTGCTGGTGCCACAACACTGCAACCCCTCACAGATACTCTATTAGGAGTGCAGGAATGAGCCCTGCTGCAAAGTATTGCATCAAAAATTGTAAATACACACCCCTGTTTAACAGGGGCTTAAAAATTGGGCCTTAGCCACTGGTAGCGGTGCCCAGAACCAAAAATGTTCTTACAACCTATCAGCGTGATCATTGAGGAAGAAGGGGATAGTCACTCAGCATCAGCATAGGCAGTCTTGAAGGGATCTGACATTTAAAAAAAAAATATTCGGTTACATCAGCATCAGGTGCTTGGTCGCTGGTGGTGATCCAAGACTGATTCATTTTTCTGAAGGTCAGTCGATCAACCGAGTCGGTGGACAGGCGCACCCTGTGATCGGTTACAAGGCCTACAGCAGCATTGTATGTGCGTTCCGAAAGAAGGCTGGATGCAGGAAAGGCCATTAGCTCAATTGCATACTGTGCAAGCTCTGGCCAGTGATCCATCCTCAAGACCCAGTAAGCAAGAGGATTTTCGGTGGGAAAGATGTCCAAGTCTGATCTTGCCCCTAGGTATTCCTGCACCATGTAAACCAGGCGCTGGCGATGGTTGCTGGAACCAATCATACCTTGGGGCTGCGTACTAAAAAATTGTCTGAACGCATCGGTCAGGCGGCCACCTTCTCCACCGCTCCTTCTTTGACTGCCCGAAGCCTCAGCAACATGTTGTCCAGGACCAGGAATTTGTAACCTCCCAGTCTCTGGAAACGCATTGCACAGACCTTTCTGCAAGGCCCCCCGAAGATGCTTCATCCTCTGCTCCCTCTGCGATGGCAAGATAAGGTCCGCAACCTTACCCTTGTAACGTGGATCAAGGAGGGTTGCCAGCCAGTAATGATCCCTCTCCTTGATCACACGAATTCGAGGATCCTTCCACAGGCTTTGCAGGATCAGGGAGGCCATGCAGCGTAGGTTTGCTGAGGTATTCGGTGCGGAGTCCTCTGAGTCACTGAGGACGACATGATCTGCAGCCACCTCCTCCCAAGCCACGTACAAGTCCACGGGTGTCTTGGGACTGTAATTGATCCCTTGAAGACTGCTGCTGATACTGAGTGCTAGTCTCCACCTCCATGCTGACACAATCCTCCTCCTCCTCCTCGTCCTCTTCCTGTGTGATAGCCGGGCCAGCAGGAACACTGTCTGGATAAAGGGGGTCTTGAGAGGTAAGGAAGTCCTCCTCTTCCTGCCTCTGTTCTACATCAAGTGTCTTGTCCATTATTCCATGCAGCGTGTGCTCCAACAGGTGGACAAAGAGGGACAGTGTCACTGATGTATGCACTGTCACTGCTCACCATCCTCATGGCCTCCTCAAATGGTGCCAGGACAGTGCATGCATCCCTGATCATGGCCCACTGGCATGGGGAAAACAATTAAAGCTCCCCTGACCCTGTCCTGTTGCCATATTGCAACAGATACTCATTGATGGCCCTCTGCTGCATGTGCAGCCGCTGCAGCATGGCCAACGTAGAGTTCCACCTGGTGGGCATGTCACAGATTAGGCGGTTCTTGGGCAGGTTGTAATCCTTTTGCAGCTCAGCCAGCCGAGCACTGGCATTATATGACCGGCGGAAATGCCCACAGAGTTTCCTGGCCTGCTTCAGGACCTCCTGTAAGCCCGGGTACCTGCTCAAGAACCGCTGCACCACCAAGTTAAGGACGTGAGCCAAACAGGGCACATGGGTCAGTTGTCCCTGTCGGAGGGCGAAGAGAAGATTGGTGCCATTGTCGCAAACCACCTTTCCTGGCTTAAGCTGGCGTGGCATCAACCACCTCTGAGCCTGCCCCTGCAGAACTGACAGAATCTCTGCCCCAGTGTGACTCCTGTCCCCCAAGCACACCAACTCAAGCACCGCATGGCATCTTTTTGCCTGCGTACTTACGTAGCCCCTTGAACGCCTACAGAGCACCGCTGGTTCCAAGGACAAAGCACAGGTAGACTCCATGGAGGAAGAAAAAGAGGAGGGGGTGGAGGAGAGGGGTGTGTCAGAATCACCAGTAGTAACATTTTGGAGGCGTGGTGGCGGAACAACCTCCAACACTACTGCACCTTGTCCTGCATCCTTCTCAGCTGCCAGCAGAGTCACTCAATATGCCGTGAAAGATAGGTAACGTCCCTGTCCATGCTTGCTGGAGCATGAGTCAGCGGTAATATGCACCTTTCCGCTGACCGCCCTGTCCAGCGAGGCCAAGACATTGCCTTCCACATGCCGGTAGAGAGCCCGAATCGCCTTCCGTGAGAAAAAGTGGCATTTGGGAACCTGCCACTGAGGAACCGCACATTCCACAAACCCACGTAAGGGGGCAGAGTCTACCAACTGAAAAGGCAGAAGTTGAAGTGCTAGCAATTTAGCCAAGCTAGCATTCAACCGCTGGGCATGTGGATGGCTGGGAACAAACTTCTTTCGGCGGTGCAGCAGCTGGGGCAGGGAAATTTGCCTGCTACAATCGGACGTCGGTGTACCGATAGCAGATTGCCCGCAAGTACTTGGCTGTGGCACACCTAATTCTACACCTTCATTTCTCTCAGTGCAGGTTTCAGAGAGGACTGAAGGTATAGTGGGGTTGGAGATCCCAGCTGATGAGGAGCAAGGAGAGGTCCGCTTTGTTCTTTGGTGTGGGTCTTTTAGGTAGGCTTGCCAATGAACTGCTTGGCAGGTCGACATATGTCTGGTCAAGCACGTGGTGCCCAAGTGGCTGATGTTTTGGCCAGGCGAGATACGCTTTAGACATATGTTGCAAATGGCAACGGTGCGATCTGCTGCACATGTCTGAAAAAAGGCCCACACCAAAGAACTTTTGGAATAACGCGCAGAGACAGCAGCGCCCTGCACATGCGGAGCTCTGCTGTGTGATGCAGTCGGTGTGCTGCCCTTAAGCTGGCCCCTGGAGGGCATCCTGCCTCGTTGGAGATGTGCCTCCTCCTCTCTCCTATCAGGCACCCATGTGGAGACAGTGACCTAATCATCCCCTCCCTCCTCATCACAGGAGCAAATCTGGCAGTATGCTGCAGCTGGGGGAACACGACTGCCAGTTAGCTGTCCTTGTTGGGTACCCCCTCTCTCTGGGCTCACGTAACTACCCCCTCTCTCTGGGCTCACATTACTGCCTTCCTCCAGCTGGGTTCCATCATCGGAGCATTCAAAATGCTGGGCATCCTCCTGGAGCATGTACCCAACACTGTGGTCAAACAGTTCGGGGGACTCCTCAGGAGGACATGGTGGGGCTAGGGAAGGAGTGACTGATGCCATTGAGCCGAGGGAAGAGGCCGCTTAGGCAGCTTCTTTGCCAGACAAAGTACCCTGAGCCTGGGTGAGAGAGGATGAGGAGGATGAGGATGGCTTGGTCATCCACTCTACCAAGTCTTGGGCATGTTGCGGCTAAACATGGCCAGCTGACAAAAAGGACAAGCGTGTCCCATGGCCACATGCTGATGAGGATGCACCGTGTCCACGACCAGCACTGTTGCCTCTAGACACAGAGCCTGCTTGCCCTCTTTTATTGCCTTGTGACTGTCTGCCTCTCCTTGTTTGCCTTCCAGACATACTAATGGCCTGCAGTGAGATGCAGCTGCACAAAGGTGGGATGTATATATATATTAGACATGTGCACTGCCAAAAAATTCGTTAGTTTTCGTTTTCGTTTTCGTTTCATTCGTTTTTTTTTTTTTTTCGTTTTTCGGGTCATTCGTTATGATCGCAATTCGTAAATTCGTAAATTTGTACATTTGTAAATTTGTACATTCATAAATTTGTACATTCGTAAATTTATACATTCGTAAATTTATACATTCGTAATTTCGGAAATTTGGAAATTCGATATTTTCGAAAACCCGAAAATTTGAAAATCTGAAAAAATAACTATTAAATTATAGGTATTGTAATTTCCTTTCAAATTTGGCTGTTAGCGAACGTAACGAATACAAATTTATCTGAAGTTACGCATAACCTGAAATAACAAATGCCGCATCTAAACAAATGGAACGGAACAAATTAATAATAATAATAATAAAACGTTTTTATTATTATTATTGTTATTTATTATTATAATTAATTCATTACGTTCCATTCGTTTAGATACGGCATTCATTATGTCGGAAAACAATTCGTAACTTCGTTAAGTTCACTAACAGCCAAATTTGAAAGGAAATTACAATACCTATAATTGAATAGTTAGTAATAGTTAAGTTATTAGTTAATTATTATTTCAGATTTCCGAATTTACTAATTTACGATTGTACGAATGTACAAATTTACGAATATTCGTAAATTCAAATTTACGAATTTCCGGATAGTTGTACATTTGTAAATTCGTGCATTGGTAAATTCGTATATTCGTAAATTCGTACATTCGTAAATTTGAATTTACGAATATTCGTTAAAATTCGTTAAATGAGTTTTCGTTAATTCGGATATTTCCGAATTAACGAATTTGTCGAAATTCGTTAAAAAAAACGAATTCGGAACTAAACGAATTGCACATGTCTAATATATATATATATATATATATATATATATATATATATATATATATATATATATACTGATTATAATGCAGCTTTCAGAATCAACTGCCTGCTGTGGTATTAGTATGGGAAAAGCAGCAATTGTCTTCAGTTAGTTTTAGGTGAAAACAGTGCAGAGGACACAGTACACTAACTGAAAATACTTGCAGCTCTCTGCCTGTGGTTTTATTATGAGAACACCACTATTAATCACTAATTGTATTCAGGTAAGCCTTAGTTGAACGCTATGCAAAGCACACAGAACACTAAGTGAAACACTGACTGCAGCTAGCACAATCACCTGCCTGCCTGTCACAGTATAGAGAATAACAGGAACGGATCTAGCTAAACTGAATACAGTGTATAAATATATATATACACAACACCTAGGATGCATATATATCCTCTACACACTGTAACTGCAGCTAACTGACTCGCCTGCCTGCTCTATCTAACTCAATATAAATGACACTGTCTCTCTCTGCAATCTCTCTCTTTAAACAACTCCAACACACTACACAAGGCCGCCAAGCCGGCGGCCTTATAGAGTGTGGGGCGTGTACTAAACCCCCTGAGCCATATTTGGCCAAAGCCACCCTGGCTTTGGCCAATTACGGCTCTCTGTTCAGACGGTGCTGTGGTTGGCCAAGCATGCGAGTCATAGTGCATGCTTGGCCAATCATCAGCCATCAATGCACTGCGTTGCCGCAGTGAATTATAGGCCGTGACGCGAACGGCCCATAATGTTCGCAATTCGGCAAAAAGCCGAACAGACGATGTTCGAGTCGAACATGGGTTCGACTCGAACACAAAGCTCATCCCTAATTATGTGCATACACCTCAATCACTGTAGTCGTATGGACTTATACATAACTAGATCTGAGAGATCTTACACAAAATAGTTAGTATTTACAACACAATGTACAGTGTAGGTCCCCTGGCTTACATGGTATTTACAAATTACCCACAACAACCAGATTTACAATACAATATAAGATGCAAGTATAGCGTTATATCACCTGTTAACTTCTGGTCGGCCCATGGTGACTGTTGTGTGTCCCCAAACAACAGGGGGACTTAGCTTGGTCACAAAGCATTAGAGCCCCCCCCCTTTTTGTACTGTGGCTAATAGGGATGAGCCGAACACCCCCCGGTTCGGTTCGCACCAGAACATGCGAACAGGCAAAAAATTAGTTCGAACACCGTTAAGTCTACAGGAAAAGTGATAATTTTAAAGGTTAATATGCAAGTTATTGTCATAAAAAGTTTTTGGGGACCTGGGTCCTGCACCAGGGGACATGTATCAATGCAAAAAAAAGTTTTAAAAACTGCAGTTTTTTCGGGACCAGTGATTTTAATAATGCTTAAAGTGAAACAATAAAAGTGAAATATTCCTTTAAATTTCATACCTGGGGGCTGTTTATAGTATGCCTGTAAAGTAGCGCATGTTTCCCGTGTTTAGAACTGTCCCTGCCCAAAATGTAATTTCTAAAGGAAAAAAGTCATGTAAAGCTACTCGTGGCTATTAATGAATTGCTGGGTCCCGGCAATACAGATAAAAGTCATCGAAAAAAACATACCAAAATTAAAAAAAAAATGGCGCGGGGTTCTCCCCAAAAATACATACCAGACCCTTATCCGAGCACGCAACCTGGCAGGCCGCAGGAAAAGAGGGGGGGATGAGAGAGCACCCCCCTCCAGAACCGTACCAGGCCACATTCCCTCAACATGGGGAGGATGTCCCCATGTTGATTGGGACAAGGGCCTCATCCCCACAACCCTTGCCCGGTGGTTGTGGGGGTCTGCGGGCGGTGGGCTTATCGGAAGTTGTACCCCTACCATTTCACCCAAAAAAGTGCCAAAAATGTAAAAAAAACACACACACAGCTTTGGACAAGTCCTTTAAAAATAAAAAAAATTCCAGCGCTGTAAATCCTTCTACGACCCGGACCCACCGCTATGAATGATACAGCCTCCTCCGAGGTTCCCGGCCGAATGATGCGCTACCCGTCTGACAGTTCTTATATAAACGAGGGTGGGCGAGATACATGTTCTCTGGAGCAGGACCCAGGTCCCCAAACACTTTTTATGACAAAAACTTGCATATTAACCTTTAAAATTTGCATTTTTGATTTCTGCCATAGACTTTTAAAGGGTGTTTCGAATTTGCCGCGAACACCCCAAATTGTTCACTATTCGGCGAATGGGCGAACAGCCAATGTTTGAGTCGAACTCATGTTCCACTCGAACAGATAGCCCATCCCTAGTGGCTAATATAATTCTAGCTAATTGGTTCACAGCCTGGTTGGATGAGTCAAAGAATGCTGTTGTTTACTACTCAAGTGAGATGTGATCAGGGAAACAAAAGGCCAACCTTTGAAGTTGAACTAATTACAGTAACACCAACATGACATTCAATACTTTAATTATATTTCCTTCTAACTGAAATATATTTCTAATTGCAATATTATATACAGCTGTTAAAGTGGAGTTCCACCCTGAAATTTTTTTTCCCCAAAAATCCTAAACAAAATAGAAAAAAAAAATTGGAAAAAAAAATTAACTTAACAGAAATAGCGGTTGCTATGCGGAAGTCCCTTATCTGCCTCTTCATCGTCCGCGGCTGGTCTTCTTCTGCCGTCCTACTCACGGTGTCTTCTTGTGAATGGGGCGCGCTGCCTTCTGGGAACTATGTGTATCCCAGAGAGCAGCCGGCCCATTCACAAAGCACCGCGCGGCTCGCGCATGCGCAGTAGGAAACGGGCAATGAAGCTGCACGGCTTCACTGCCTGTTTCCCTTACTGAGGATGGCGGCGCCAGGAGCTGCCAGGATCGAGGGATCGGCCTCGGGGGGGCTGAAATTGCTGGCGAGGAGGACAGGTAAGTGTCCTTATTAAAAGTCAGCAGCTACAGTGTTTGTAGCTGCTGACTTTTAAAAAAAAAAATTGCGTGTGGAATCCCCCTTTAATGGAGATTTCACATAAACCCATTATGTAACATTACCTATGGATTTAGGAGATCCTGCACACTTGTCTGCTTGCATTTGTTTATTATTATTATACAAGATTTATATAGCGCCTTCAGTTTATGCAGCTCTTTACAACTTAAGGGTAGACAGTACAAATACAATACACTTTAATACAGTAGGAATCACAGGGTTTATATGGTTGTTTACTTTATGATCATACTGTAAAGTCATACTAGACAAATTGAAAAAATTATAACTAAGTAACATTGGAGTATTAGCTTTTAAACTGCATAATACCTGTATTTGCATCACATCACTTAATTGTACAATACTGTACATTATTCAATTATTAGGATTTTTTTTTTTTTTTTATAATATCAAGGTATGCATGCTCAGGAGAGATCTTTTTTAATGTATTTAAATGTATATGCATGTATGGTTGTGCCAAGGCATACAATATATGTGTAATTGTGTATTAATGTGTGGTACCATTTACATACAGAATGGGCATTGTCTGAGTCCATTCTATGAACTATTTTTTTGGTGTATTGAATGCTGTTTCGCTCTCAAAACACTGACTATGTGTGGTTCTAAACAGACAGCTAAACACTTGTCAGAGACTCCAGTAAACGGAAGCCCAATGCTTGATTTGTCTACCGAAGTAATTTGAAGTAATCCAACATTACTTTACTTCTTTGTGAAACTGCAATACAATACAATGACGAGATATCAGTACACATAGAATCACTAGTCTAGCGTAAATGACAGATGACACAACAGAAAGGCACTTACAGGTGATGATGTCTCAAGCCCCTTGGGAGAGAAACGGACATGCTGCATCCATATAGAATGGCAATCTAAAATGGCTGAAGAACTCCCTAAACCAAGTGTCACTTCCTGTCTGATAAATTTACATAACCAGAGATAAAGCTGCTACATACTTTGGTCACTAGATGGCAGTGGTAAACTACCCATTCTATATAAGTAACTATAACTAAATTAGCCTGTAAAGGCAGAACAAATGCGAACACCTTATTTACAATTTTTTACAAATAGTCCACATAGTAAACATTTACTTTAACAGCCTCTACACTAGTTTAGTAAATTAAACCCAGTATTTCTAAGAGAATCTTCCTGCTCCCATTTATCTGTACAGTATATAGAGACACCAATTCATGGGCTAATTTCAATAGTGACATATCACTGGGCATTTCTTATGATACTTAGGCACACAAGTGTTTTGTAATTACTGCAGAGGTTTTCATGCTAGAAAAACTTTGCAATTCATCATAATTAACCATGCCCATTTTCTCTGTAGGAATATAAACTAGATATTCACCATGTGTGTGGCAAAATAAAATTTAATTTGGTAAAGATATTTGCAGTGAGCTTGGCAGTTCTGACAGTGATTGTGCTCTCTGAAGGCTGTGCCAAAATGGGTACACACATGTGCAAACATTCAAGGCACAAGGGGTTTAAAGTGTATGTAATCCCAATTCATGAAATTTGAGCTGGGCACATATATCTGCAGTATTTTGTTATCTTTCTTCAAAGAGCTAAGTCTCGTAGCTCTCTCCTGACCAATTCCTCTGTTATCAGCCTGATAACTCCTGACACATCAGATAAAAGCAGTCTGAATTTTCTGTCAGGGGAGGTTGCTATAAATAGATTAGCAGGGAGCAGGCCCTGTTACAAAACACCTCTGAGAGTCTCTGCCTATGTGGAGAGGGGGCGTGTGCCTCGTAAACTATGCACATTTTTTCTTAGCCCTCTCTTTTTTTGACACATGCAACATACCCATTTATATTGGTGTGTGTGTGTGTATGTGTATATGTGTATATATATATATATATATATATATATATATATACAACACCCATTAGAAATATATATTTTTATATTTATTTTTTTCTTAAACACTCATCATGTTTTTTCACTTTACAAATTTCCTCTCTTTTTTATCTTTCTTTATACATATTTTTCACATACTTTTATACATCTTTTCCAGAACACCATATTTGCAATCATCCCCACACATATGGGATGTGTTGTGGCCATCGGGCATGCCATGTGGATGTTTTCTTGGCTGGGGCGGGGTTCCTTGCCTCAGCTCCGGAACAGACAACCATTTTGGGGTCCCATCTTTCTTGATGCTAGCCAAGGACATCGCTCTAGCCGACCTGTGAGTATAGATTTCTCTCTCCCCACGAGGTCTTTTCTCCCCTTATGGGGTAGAACATACTAACCAATACTACATATCCATTTGTATTTACAGTTTATTTCTGTACCCAACTCCTGATGAATGGCATATAGCCATGAAACGTGTTGCATTTCCATGGGGTGCGCAGTCAAGTCTGGCTCATTACCTATTCACCGGCCCATATATATCCTGTATAAATTCAAAATATTGAGTACTATGCAACTATTAATGTGTATGTGTATCCTTCTTCTTTGGTTTTATAGCAGCTCTGTTGCATATGGTGTACCAATGCCTGCTAAAAGGAAATACCCTGTATTATATTTTACTAATATTTATTACCTCTCTTGTGCTGCCAAGCTGACATACATGTATCTATTATGTTCATGCCATCTGTGCATGTGTATGTATATACTGTATATGAAAATACTTTTTTACTTGTTTAATACCATTGTTACAAATAAATAATGTTTACCAACCACTCGACTTCCACAAGTCAATTGCTTCATTCAAAGTCCCACATTCCTTTCTTATTTACTTGAACCCGGGATGGAGGTACATTTATTGTGCCTCATTTAAAGTCCCAAAACTCCCCCCTCTCAGCTAGGGGGTGTGTGTCTTTCCTCCCATCAGAAATTTTAGCTATATTGGCTGTATGCCCAGACATCACACTCTGTGTTAAACAGGAAGAGAACATTTCCTAACACGATCTGAACTTTCTAAACAGTATATAAATGTGAAGACAGCAGATATACATGTAAAACCTATGTAGGGAGATTTGGTTCATCTCTGTGTATCATCTTAGGCTGTTCCCTTCACTGGGTGTATGGAGGGTTTACATCCACTTTAAGGATGACAAGTACCTTACCCAAGTTACAAGGGAATCTCCAGTTGTATTTATTACAGGTGAAACTCGAAAAATTTGAATATCGTGCAAAAGTTCATTTATTTCACTAATGCAACTTAAAAGGTTAAACTAATATATGAGATAGACTCATTACATACAAAGCAAGATAGTTCAAGCCGTGATTTGTCATAATTGTGATGATTATGGCTTACAGCTCATGAAAACCCCAAATCCACAATCTCAAATAATTAGAATATTGTGAAAAGGTGCAATATTCTAGGCTCAAAGTGTCCCACTCTAATCAGCTATTTAAGCCATAACACCTGCAAAGGGTTCCTGAGCCTTTAAATGGTCTCTCAGTCTGGTTCAGTAGGAATTACAATCATGGGAAAGACTGCTGACCTGACAGTTGTGCAGAAAACCATCATTGACACCCTCCATAAGGAGGGAAAGCCTCAACAGGTAATTGCAAAAGAAGTTGGATGTTCCCAAAGTGCTGTATCAAAGCACATAGAAAGTTATGTGGAAGGGAAAAGTGTGAAAGAAAAAGGTACACAAGCAGCAGGGATGACCGCAGCCAGGAGAGGATTGTCAGGAAAAGGCCATTCAAAAGTGTTCAGGACTTTCACAAGGAGTGGACTGAGGCTGGAGTCAGTGCATCAAGAGCCACATCACATAGACGGTTCCTGGACATGGGCTTCAAATGTCGTATACCTCTTGTCAAGCCAATCCTGAACAACAAACCATGTCAGAAGCGTCTTACCTGGGCTAAAGAAAAACAGACCTGGTCTGTTGCTCAGTGGTCCAAAGTCCTCTTTTCTGATGAAAGAAAATTTTGCATCTCATTTGGAAACCAAGGACCCAGAGTATGGAGGAAGAATGGAGAGGCACCCACTGCAAGATGCTTGAAGTCCAGTGGGAAGTTTCCACAGTCTGTGTTGATTTGTGGAGCCATGTCATCTGCTAGTGTTGGTCCACTGTGCTTCATTAAGTCCAGGGTCAATGCAGCCATCTACTAGGAGATTTTGGAGCACTTCATGCTTCCTTCTGCAGACAAGCTCTATGGGGATGCTGACTTCATTTTCCAGCAGGACTTGGCACCTGCCCACACTGCCAAAAGCACCAAAACCTGGTTCAATGAGGGGGATTACTGTGCTTGATTGGCCAGCAAACTCGCCTGACCTGAACAATGCAGAAGAGCTGAAGGCCGCTACTGAAGCATCCTGGTCTTCCATAACACCTCAGCAGTGCCACAGGCTGATATCTTCCATGCCACGCCGCATTGAGGCAGTAATTGCTGCAAAAGGGGCCCAAACCAAGTACTGAGTACGTATGCATGCTTATACTTTTCAGGGGTCAGATATTGTTCTATGTACAATAGACATGTGCATTTGTTTTCGTCTGAATGCATTTTCGTTTGAAATTTCGGGGATTTTCGCGTTTGTTTTAACAAACGATAACGAACACACAGAATCAGAGATCTGAAAGATCCGACATAAAAAATGCTTTATTTTCGTTTCGTTGCGACAACAGTTTGATATAGATAGAAGATTCAACATGATGGTGACAATAGCGATCTGTGTCTATCGAACCTGCGGTTGAATGTGCCTAACCTAACTCTATTAGTCCAAGATTATTTGACATAGAGAGAAAAGATTTGATGTGAAGATTTGACGAAGCAGTCGCCGCGAGCAGACATTTATGGTCAAGTACTCCGCCCATAGGCTGTAGAGGAATTCTAATGTTGGTTGACTAGTAATAATAATTAATAAATATAATTATTACTAGTTATACAACATTAGAATTCTACTATAACTTGTGGGAGGAGCATTCGACCAGAAATGTACGATTGCGGCGTCGTACAGTTTAGCTGCTTCGTCGAATCTTCTTAGAACATTCGACAGAATTAAGGTCAAATCTGTCATTTGAAGGCTTATGGTGTCTGTCGAATGTTCTAAGAAGATTCGAAGAAGCAGCTAAACTGTACGACGCCGTAATCGTACATTTCTAGTCGAATGCTCCACCCACAAGCTACAGTAGAATTCTAATGTTGGTTGACTAGTAATAATAATTAATAAATATAATTATTACTAGTCATACAATATTAGAATTTAGACTTGTGCACAACGGAAAAATTTGTTTAGTTTCGGTTCGTTTTTTGTGCACAACGGAAAAATTAGTTTAGTTTCGGTTTGTTTCTTTTCGGTCCTGTTGATTCGTAATCATTCGTAATTTTGCTAGACGGGATTTTTCGTGTTCGGACTAATTCGTATTTTCGCAAGCGTCATTTTTCGTTGAATTTTTAGTTGATTTATAATTCGTACTTTCGGTAGGGTACGTTGTTTTTCTTTGATTCTGGACAACACTCCTACTTTCGTAACTTTTTTTGGGTTCGTTGATTCGTAATTTTCCGTGTCTCTCTCACAATGACGCTGCCTATTATGCCTAATATTGCTTCAAATGGATTTGTACTTTTCTAAATACATTGCGGTTATTTGTAACGATTCGAAATCTCGTATTTTACTTTCGTTTTTCACATGCGGCTATAGCCTCCGCCCCTGTACACCATTTTGAGAGGGTTCAGCACGGTGAGGGAGAAGCAGAGAGCAGAGCAGAGTGTTATTGTGCTTCGAATGGATTCAAAATCTCGTATTTTACTTTCGTTTTTTCATGCGGCTATAGCCTCCGCCCCTGTACACCATTTTGAGAGGGAGTTCAGCATGGTGAGGGAGAAGCAGAGAGCAGAGTGAGTGTTATTGTGCTTCGAATGGATTCGTACATTCGTAACTTTTTTCATAACGAATTATGCCGAAGACATTCGGGCATTCGCTATTTTGCGGTATAATTTATTTTGGATTCGGTTTTATTCGTAATTGCTTTGTTCGGAAATTCGAATGCTTCCGAATGTCCGAAAGTTGCTAAATTCGGACGAATTTCGATTCGTTACAAAACGAATTGCACAAGCCTATTAGAATTCTACTATAGCTTGTGGGCGAAGCATTCGACCGGAAATGTACAATTGCAGCGTTGTACAGTTTAGCTGCTTCGTCAAATCTTCTTTAGAACATTTGACAGATTCCATAAGCCTTTAATTGACATATTGACCTTAATTCATTCGGATTTTCGGACAAATGTTTAACGAAACAAAATAAATAAAAACGAATTTGGGGAGTAACTAAATAAATGAATTTTTTGGACGAAAACTAAATTTCCGAAACAAAATATTTCAGTGTGCACATGTCTAATGTACAATCCTTGTTTTATTGATTGCATGTAATATTCAAATTTTCTGAGATTTTCTGAGATTGTGGATTTGGGGTTTTCATGAGCTGTAAGCCATAATCATCACAATTATGACAAATCACGGCTTGAACTATCTTGCTTTGCATGTAATGAGTCTATCGCATATATTAGTTTCACCTTTTAAGTTGCATTAGTGAAATAAATGATATTCAAATTTTTCGAGTTTCACCTGTAAACTGTTGACTAGGGATGAGCTTCGAGTTCGAGTCGAACTCATGTTCGACTCGAACATTGCCTGTTCGCCCGTTCGCCGAACAGCGAACAAATTGGGGTGTTCGCGGCAAATTCGAAAAATCTATGGGAGAAATCTAAAGTGCTAATTATAAAGGCTTATATGCAAGTTATTGTCCTAAAAAGTGTTTGGGGACCCGGGTCCTGCCCCAGGGGACATGTATCAATGCAAAAAGAAGTTTTAAAAACGGCCGTTTTTTCGGGAGCAGTGATTTTAATAATGCTTAAAATGAAACAATAAAAGTGAAATATTCCTTTAAATTTCGTACCTGGGGGGTGTGTATGATATGCATGTAAAGTGGCGCATGTTTCCCGTGCTTAGAACTGTCCCTGCAAAAAGTGTCATTTTTGAAAGAAAAAAATGCATTTAAAACTGACTCGCGGCTATTAATGAATTGTCGGCTCCCGGCAATACATACAAAAGTCATTGATAAAAAAAAAAAAAAAAGCGTGGGGGTCCCCCAGAATTCAATTACCAGGCCCTTCAGGTCTGGAATGGATATTAAGGGGAACCCCGCCGCAAATAAAAAAAAATTGACGTGGGGTTCCCCCAAATATCCATTCCAGGCCCTTCAGATCTGGCATGGATTTTAAGGGGAACTCCACCCCAAATTAAAAAAAAATGGCGTGGAGTCCCCCTAAAAATCCATACCAGACCCCTTATCCGAGCATGCAACCTGGCCGGCCGCAGGGGAAAAGGGGGGGACGAGAGAGCGGCCCCCCCTCCCTCCTGAACCGTACCAAGCCACATGCCCTCAACATGGGGAGGATGTCCCCATGTTGATGGGGACAAGGGCCTCATCCCCACAACCCTTGCCCGGTGGTTGTGGGGGTCTGCGGGCGGGGGGCTTATCGGAATCTGGAAGACCCCTTTAACAAAGAGGACCCCCAGATCCCGGCCCCCCCCCTATGTGAATTGGTAAGGGGTACATTGTACCCCTACCATTTCACGAAGAAAGCGTAAAAAAATGTTTAAAAAAACACACAAACACCTTGAAAAAGTCCTTTATTTAAAAACAAAAAAACAAAACATTCCAGCGGTGAAATCCAGTGTCCCGCGGCGATCCATGTATAGACCCGCCCCTTCTCATGTTCCGCATCTCGTCCGCTGAGCGGACCTGATGGGGAACTTTAGAAGGGGCGGGTCTATACATTTAAAATACTGAGAGGGAGTTCCCCATCAGGTCCGCTCAGGCACAACCAATGAAGGACAGCGCTGGACATCGGGATCGCCGCGGGACACTGGATTTCACCGCTGGAATGTTTATTTATTTATTTTTTTAAATAAAGGACTTTTTCAAGGTGTTTGTGTGTTTTTTTAAACATTTTTTTACGCTTTCTTCGTGAAATGGTAGGGGTACAATGTACCCGTTACCAATTCACATAGGGGGGGGCGGGATCTGGGGGTCCCCTTTGTTAAAGGGGTCTTCCAGATTCCGATAAGCCCCCCGCCCGCAGACCCCCACAACCACCGGGCAAGGGTTGTGGGGATGAGGCCCTTGTCCCCATCAACATGGGGACATCCTCCCCATGTTGAGGGCATGTGGCTTGGTACGGTTCAGGAGGGAGGGGGGGCCGCTCTCTCGTCCCCCCCTTTTCCCCTGCATGCGGCCGGCCAGGTTGCGTGCTCGGATAAGGGGTCTGGTATGGATTTTTAGGGGGACTCCACGCCATTTTTTTTTTAAACTTGGGGTGGAGTTCCCCTTAAAATCCATGCCAGATCTGAAGGGCCTGGTAATTGAATTCTGGGGAACCCCCACGCTTTTTTTTTTTTTTTTTCTCAATGACTTTTGTATGTATTGCCGGGAGCCGACAATTCATTAATAGCCGCGAGTCAGTTTTAAATGCATTTTTTTTCTTTCAAAAATGACATTTTTTGCAGGGACAGTTCTAAGCACGGGAAACATGCGCCACTTCACATGCATATCATACACACCCCCCAGGTACGAAATTTAAAGGAATATTTCACTTTTATTTTTTCATTTTAAGCATTATTAAAATCACTGCTCCCGAAAAAACGGCCGTTTTTAAAACTTCTTTTTGCATTGATACATGTCCCCTGGGGCAGGACCCGGGTCCCCAAACACTTTTTAGGACAATAACTTGCATATTAGCCTTTATAATTAACACTTTAGATTTCGAACGTTCGAGTCCATTGTATTTAATAGGGTTCTAAAGTTTACACGAACATTTTGTCTGTTCGCAGGTTCTGGTGCGAACCGAACAGGGGGGTGTTCGGCTCATCCCTGCTGTTGACATGTTTTTACCAGCAAATCCAACTATGAAAACAATAGTTCACTGTGCCATGCTTAGAGAACCGTTTTGCTTACATAAATGCATTTATCATCCCAACTATTCAGGACTTCAACAGTAGCAAAGAAGCCTTAAAGTGGTTGTAAAGGCAGAAGATTTTTTTATCTTAATGCATTCTATGCATTTAGATCAGCCTTCTGTGTGCAGAAGCCCCCCCCAGCCCCCTAATACTTACCTGAGCCCCTTCTCGATCCACAAGTGCCTCTGCCATCCAGTACTCTCCCTCCTGATTGGCTGAGACACAGCAGTGGCGCCATTGGCTCCCACTGTTGTCAAACTCTGTTAGCAAATCAGGGGAGAGAGGGTAAGGGGCCGAACCGTGGCTCTGTTTCTTTTTTTCCACAAAATTTTTATTGAAAGTTTTTCATAGATAATACAAATAGTATCATAAAACATAAAACCAGGATACATATACATGTTTCCAAATAGAAGGAGGCATAGACTTCAAAGTTCGTGAGTAGTGATGAGCCGAACACCCCCGGGTTCGGTTCGCACCAGAACCCGCGAACGGACCGAAAGTTCGTACGAACATTAGAACCCTATTAAATACAATGGATGCGAACGTTTGAATTCTAAAGTGCTAATTATAACAACTATTATGCATGTTATTGTCCTAAAAAGGGTTTGGGAACCCGGGTTCTGCACCAGGGGACATGTATCAATGCAAAAAGAAGTTTTAAAAACGGTCGTTTTTCGGGAGCAGTCATTTTAACCACTTAAGCCCCGGACCATTTTGGGCCATTAGGACCAGGCCTGTTTTTGGGATTCGGCACTGCGCTGCTTTAACTGTAAATTGTGTGGACATGCAATGTTGTACCCAAATGAAATTTGCGTCCTTTTCTTCCCACAAATAGAGCTTTCTTTTAATGGTATTTGATTGCCTCTGCGATTTTTATTTTTTGCGATATAAACAGAAAAAGACCGAAAATTTTGAAAAAAAATTATATTTTCTACTTTTTGTTATAAGAAAAATCGAATAAACTTAATTTTAGTCATACATTTAGGCCAAAATGTATTCAGCCACATGTCTTTAGTAAAAAAAATGTCAATAAGCGTATATTTATTGGTTTGCGCAAAAGTTATAGCGTTTACAAACTAGGGTACATTTTCTGAAATTTACACAGCTTTAAATTTATGACTGCCTATCTCATTTCTTGAGGTGCTAAAATGGCAGGGCAGTACAAAACCCCCCCAAATGACCCCATTTTGGAAAGTAGACACCCCAAGGAAATTGCTGAGAGGCATGTTGAGCCCATTGAATATTTTTTTTTTTGTCCCAAGTGATTGAATAATGACAAAAAAAAAAAAAAAAATTACAAAAAGTTGTCACTAAATGATATATTGCTCACACATGCCATGGTTATATGTGGAATTGCACCCCAAAATACATTCTGCTGCTTCTCCTGAGTACGGGGATACCACATGTGTGGGACTTTTTAGGAGCCTAGCCACGTACGGGACCCCGGAAACCAAGCACCGCCTTCAGGATTTCTAAGGGCGCAAATTTTTGATTTCACTCCTCACTACCTATCACAGTTTCGAAGGCCATAAAATGCAAAAATAGCACAAAACCCCCCCAAATGACCCCATTTTGGAAAGTAGACACCCCAAGCTATTTACTGAGAGGCATGTTCAGTCCATGGAATATTTTATATTTTGCCACAAGTTGCGGGAATATGACAAACTTTTTTTTTTTTGCACAAAGTTGTCACTAAATGATATATTGCTCACACATGCCATGGGCATATGTGAAATTACACCCCAAAATACATTCTGCTGCTTCTCCTGAGTACGGGGATACCACATGTGTGGGACTTTTTGGGAGCCTAGCCGCGTACGGGACCCCAAAAACCAAGCACCGCCTTCAAGGTTTCTAAGGGCATAAATTTTTGATTTCGCTCCTCACTACCTATCACAGTTTTGAAGGCCATAAAATGCCAAGATGGCACAAAACCCCCCCAAATGACCCCATTTTGGAAAGTAGACACCCCAAGCTATTTGCTGAGAGGCATGTTGAGCCCATTGAATATTTTTTTTGTCCCAAATGATTGAATAATGACAAAAAGAAAAAAAAAATGTACAAAAAGTTGTCACTAAATGATATATTGCTCACACATGCCATGGTTATATGTGAAATTACACCCCAAAATACATTCTGCTGCTTCTCCTGAGTACGGGGATACCACATGTGTGGGACTTTTTGGGAGCCTAGCCGCGTACGGGACCCCAAAAACCAAGCACCGCCTTCAAGGTTTCTAAGGGCATACATTTTTGATTTCACTCCTCACTACCTATCACAGTTTTGAAGGCCATAAAATGTCAAAATAGCCCAAAACCCCCACAAATGACCCCATTTTGGAAAGTAGACACCCCAAGCTATTTGCTGAGAGACATGGTGAGTATTTTACAGCTCTCATTTGTTTTTAAAAATTAAGAAAGACATTTTTTTTTCTTTTTTTTTTTCTTTTTTTACATTTTCAAAACTTTGTGACAAAAAGCGAGATCTGCAAAATACTCAACATACCTCTCAGCAAATAGCTTGGGGTGTCTACTTTCCAAAATGGGGTCATTTGGGGGGGTTTTGTGCCATCTAGGCATTCCATGGCCTCCGAAACTGTGATAGGCAGTGAGGAGTGAAATCAAAAATTTACACCCATAGAAATCCTGAAGGCGGTGCTTGGTTTTTGGGGTCCCGTACGCGACTAGGCTCCCAAAAAGTCCCACACATGTGGTATCCCCGTACTCAGGAGAAGCAACAGAATGTATTTTGGGGTGTAATTCCACATATGCCCATGGCATGTTTGAGCAATATATAATTTAGTGACAACTTTTTGTACATTTTTTTTTTTGGTCATTATTCAATCACTTGGGACAAAAAAAAATATTCAATGGGCTCAACATGCCTCTCAGCAAATAGCTTGAGGTGTCTACTTTACAAAATGGGGTCATTTGGGGGGGTTTTGAACTGTCCTGGCATTTTATGCACAACATTAGGAAGCTTATGTCACACATCATCCACTCTTCTAACCACTTGAAGACAAAGCCCTTTCTGACACTTTTTGTTTACATGAAAAAAAAATTTTTTTTGCAAGAAAATTATGTTGAACCCCCAAACATTATATATTTTTTTAAAGCAAAGGCCCTACAGATTAAAATAGTGGGTGTTGCATTTTTTTTTCCACACAGTATTTGCGCAGCGATTTTTCAAACACATTTTTTGGGGGAAAAACACACTTTTTTTATTTTTAATGCACTAAAAAACACTATATTGCCCAAATGTTTGATGAAATAAAAAAGATGATCATAGGCCGAGTACATGGATACCAAACACGACATGCTTTAAAATTGCGCACAAACGCGCAGCGGCGACAAACTACATTCATTTTTAAAAGCATTTAAAAGCCTTTACAGGTTACCACGTTAGATTTACAGAGGAGGTCTACTGCTAAAATGACTGCCCTCGATCTGACCTTCGCGGTGATACCTCACATGCATGATGCAATTGCTGTTTACATATGACGCTAGACCGACGCTTGCGTTCGCCTTTGCGCAAGAGCAGGGGGGGGACAGCGGTGCTTTTTTATTTTTTATTATTTATTTGGCTTTTTTATTTTATTTTTAAACTGTGCCTTCCATATTTTATTTTTTTACCATTTTTATCGTTATCTCAGGGAATGTAAATATCCCCTATGATAGCAATAGGTAGTGACAGGTACTCTTTTTTTGAAAAAAATTGGGGGGTTAGACCCTAGATCTTTCCTCTGCCCTCAAAGCATCTGACCACACCAAGATCGGTGTGATAAAATGCTTTCCCAATTTCCCAATGGCGCTTTTTATATCCGGGGGGGGACATTCCCTCCCACTGCTTGTAAAAGCAGTCTAGAGGCTAATTATCTGCTAGAATTGCTTTTACATGAAAGCCGGCTGCTGGCTGAAAAGAATGATACCAAGATGATACCTAAACCCGCAGGCATCATTCTGGTATAAACATTCAAAGTCCAGCAACATACCAGTACGTTGCTGGTCCTTGTTGGACATGTATTGTAATCTTTTTTTTCATACAGCCTATTGGCTGAACGAAAAAAAGAGATTGATTGGTGGGTATGCCCACCATTAGAATACCTCCCTTCATCCACCCACTTCTAATGATGGGCATATATGCCGAAGCATGGGGGCATCCTCCCGCAAAAAAGTTATGCCGCGTACACACGGTCGGAATTTTCCACGGGCAGGCCTCCGTCGGAATTTCGACCGTATGTACGTGGCATTAGGAGCAAAATCGCTCCTCCGCCCCTGCTGCCCCCATGCTTCGGCATATATGCTCTTTTTTTTAACTGTGGTGGTGAAATCACCTCCTACAGCGTTGGAGTCACGGCTTTATGTATCGTGGGAGCAAACGCTGTTGCTGTCAAGATAAATAGATCCGCGCTGCAACTGAATGGTGTACCTGCTAAGCAAATGGTGGTTAACATTAAAACAAAGTAACATTACAGTACAACAGTAAGACCTTACCATGCCATACCTGCAAAGCAAATACCAAAACAAAACCTAGTAAAAAATAAAAAAATGTTTTAACGCAACCTGTGCCTAAAATATATATATGCCGAAGCATGGGGGCATCCTCCCGCAAAAAAGTTATGCCGCGTACACACGGTCGGAATTTTCCACGGGCAAGCCTCCGTCGGAATTTCGACCGTATGTACGCGGCATTAGGAGCAAAATCGCTCCTCCGCCCCTGCTGCCCCCATGCTTCGGCATATATGCTCTTTTTTTAACTGTGGTGGTGAAATCACCTCCTACAGCACTGGAGTCACGGCTTTATGTATCGTGGGAGCAAACGCTGTCAAGATAAATAATTCCGCGCTGCAGTTGAATGGCGCACCTGAAAACAAAAAATTACATACCTGAAAAGCAAGCATGATAAAACATTGCAGAATAGAATACAGTAAAAAAGAGCAGAACAATAGAGAGAAAATAGAGAGAGAGAGAACAATAAAACGACAACTATTTTTGGTTTTTTTATTTTATATTTTTTTTGTGTTTTGTTTTTTACGTTTTTTTTTTCTTTTTTACACTTTTTTTGTAACTTTACAACTGTAATGGTTCGGGTCTCTCAAAATGTAATGGCATCTTGGGAGACCCTGTGTAAGTGTGTCCTTGTCTGTGAAATGCTGTACCCTACGCTAAAACTTCACTTTTGAGTGGTAGCGTTCAAAACATTCACCTTGGCAAAGACCAGGCTTGTCAGGACAGAGTGGACAAAAACTACGGGTGTCACGCCTAAATCCGCGCTTGCTACAGACACGACATCTTTTTTGGGGGTGGCTTTGGGTAGGGGTACTCGGGAGGACATACGAATAATGCCTCTCATGCAGCCGGCTTACTGCATTTGGTTGGGGATGGTGAGGTGCAGAACCGCCTGGATACAGGAGTTCTGTGACTATCTCATTCTGGAATTTTAGAAGAGATAACGTCCCGCCTGAAGCTCTGTATAGCACATGAGCGTTCAGCAAAGCCAATTGGAATAATGATAGAGACACTTTTTTGTACCAGCGTCTCGCCTTACGGTCAATTAGATACGGCGCCATCAACTGGTCGTTGAGGTCCACCCCTCCCATATTTTGGTTATATTCGTGGACACAGAGGGGTTTCTCCACAACACCAGTCGCCGTACGAATTTGGACTGTCGTGTCTGCATGAAGGGAGGTAAGAAGGAAAACATTCTTATTGTCCCTCCACTTCATAGCGAGCAAGTTATTACACTTTACGCAGGCTCTCTCTCCCCCAGCCTAAGATGGGCATCTACAAGCCACTGGGGAAAGCCCCGGCGATTAGGTCGCACGGTGCCACATGCTCCAATCTGATGATCAAACAAGTGACTAAACAGTGGCACGCTCGTGTAATAATTGTCCACATACAAGTGGTACCCCTTTCCGAATAAGGGTGACACCAAGTTCCACACTATCTTGCCAGCGCTCCCTATGTAATCCGGGCAGTTGACCGACTCAATCTGACTATCTTTTCCCTCATAAACCGTAAAGTTCACTACATAGCCTGTTGCCCTGTCACAGAACTTGTAGAGCTTGACCCCGTATCTGGCACGCTTGCTGGGAAGGTACTGCTTGAAAGACAAGCGGCCAGAAAATTTAATCAGGGACTCATCAACGCAGACAACTTGATCGGGAGTAAACAAGGCTGCAAAACGTTCGTTGAAGTGGTTTATGAGGGGCCGAATTTTATAGAGCCGGTCGTATTCAGGGTCCCCACGTGGACGACAAAGTTCATTGTCGTTGAAGTGCATGAACCGCAAAATCTGCTCGTATCGTGCCCTGGACATGGAGGCAGAGAACACGGGCATGTGGTCAATTGGGTGCGTGGACCAATAAGCACGCAATGACGGAAATTTATGTGTGCCCATGTTGAGGGAAAGGCCCAGAAAGGTCTTAAATTCGGAAACCGTAATTGGTTTCCAATTTCTGGCAATTTTAGGCAACTGGGGGTTAGCGGCGATAAATTGACCAGCATATAAATTACTCTGGTCCACAATAGATCTATAGAGATCTTCCGTGAAAAACAGCGAATAAAAATCAATTGGAATAAAATCAGCTGTTTCCACCTGAATACCGGGTTGGGCAGTGAATGGGGGAAGTACGGGTTCTGCAGAAGTGGTGGGGACCCAATCAGGATAGGCGAATTCTGCAGGAAGGGCAGTATGGGCACGACGGGCCTGCCTTTGTCTTCTTGGTGGCAGCGGGACACTACTTGTGCTTGCCACCTCGCCAGCTTGAACTGCACTTATGGGACTCGCCACGTCACCAAGTGTTACTGCAGTGCTGGATGTACGTCCAGGCTGTACTAGGCCGCTGGTGCTTGCCAGTTCACCAGAAGGAATAGCGGCGCTAGTACTACTCTGCTCCATGATACGAGAGACCTGCGGTTCTTGCTCCTCAACAACCTCAGAAGATCGGGATCGGGTACACCTGACCTTAGCAGGGACCTCAACTTCGTCGTCAGAGCTATCTGACGTGGGGCCGCTGACGTCACTGTCTTCTACGGGAAGATATTCTGAGCCTGAATCTGACAGATACGTGACCTCCTCTTCACTATCTGTCATGCTCAGAATCTCGTAGGCCTCTTTACTAGTGTACCTTCGTCTTGCCATTTTGGGCTCTAAATTTAGGGGTACACTAGTAAGATTCACAGGAAAAAAAGCACCTGACTGTCGTCAGCAAATATATCAAACGCTACAAAAAAACTGTTAGCGATCGCAGGGATCAGGCCTGTCTCTGCGAACGCTGCAGTTATGTGTGTTGTGTTTGGTAAGTGACAGTGATCGATTGATACTGCACTTGGGTGGGCTGGGCTGGGCTGGGCTGGGCGGAGGGGCTAAACGCAGGCGCTAGCAGGTATCTGGGCTGATCCCGCTAACACTGCGTTTTTGGGAACCCTAAACCGCTGGGGATGCTAGTATAGATCTGATCAGATACTATACCACTAAGGGGGGTGTATGCTTTGCGCGTGGGTGTTAGCGTTACTGGCACTAACCTAACACTGCCTGGGGCGACGCAGACCCTCTCTGGCGCTAAAACCTAATTGATCTCACCCGCCGGGCGATCAGGGGGGTTAAACCTTTATTGGGTTATATACGGCGGGTGCCCTGATGCTATAAAAAGCAAACTAATCAACCAGCGTCACCCGTAACCTTTATATGGTGATCACTGGTGAAAGGGTTAACTAGGGGCAATCAGGGGGTTAAAACCTTTATTAGGTTAAATATGGGGGTACCCGACGCTATATAAAAACCTGACGGGTTACCTAAATAACTAGATAACTTACTGGCTAACCAGTGACACCAGTGACGCTTATACGGCGATCACTGGTGAAAGGGTTAACTCTAGGGGCAATCAGGGGGTTAAAATAATATATGGGGGTACCTGACACTAATAAAAACCTGCGGCGAACCTAAAAATAACTGCCTATCTAAAACACCAGCGACACGAATACAGCGATCGGAAAAACAATCGCTTAGTGACGCTGAAGTTAGGGGGTGAAAGGGTTACCTGGGGGGTGATCAAGGGGTTAAACCTTTATTAGGGGGGGTTAGGGGGCTACCCTGGACCTAAAGGGGCCTAATCCTAACTGCCCTGCAACTTTTTACAATCACAGATGACACTAAATGCAGTGATCAGTAAAATAAATGATCACTGCAATCAGTGACACTGTGATTGGGGGCTTTGGGGTGACCTGGGGGTGATCTGGGGGTGACTGGGGGGTGATTTGTGTGCCTATGTGTACCTACGTGTCAGTGGACTGTTGGAGCACTAACCTCTGTCTTCTCTCCTCGGCGCCGGGAACGAAAAGACCGCGGCGAGGGAGATGACATCACTTCCTCCAGCCTTGTTTACATCACATGGCGGAGGAAGCATTTTCATTGGCCGGGAGCGATCGCGAGGGGGGGGCGGAATCGAGCGGCCGCCCCCTCATGCCTGATCGCTCCCGAACACTTAACGGCCGCTCACTGCAGTGAAGGGGGGTCCGGATGGACCCCCCAACTGCACAAAGGCGATCACGTAGATCTACGTGATTCTGCCTGTCCGTGCCATTCTGCCGACGTAAATCGGCGGTGGGCGGTCGTTAAGTGGTTAATGATGCATAAAGTGAAAAAAAAAAGTCAAATATTCCTTTAAATATCGTACCTGGGGGGTGTCTAAAGTATGCCTGTGAAGTGCCACGTGTTTCCCGTGTTTAGAACTGTCCCTGCACAAAATGACACTTCTAAAGGAAAAAAAAGCCATTTAAAACTGCTTGCGGCTTTAATGTAATGTCTGGTCCCGGTAATATGGATGAAAATCTTTAAGAAAAATGACATAGCTACCCCATGACCCCCCCCCTACCCCAGCCCATTACCAGCCCCTTTGGGTCTTGTATGGATATTAAGGGGAACCCCGCACATAAAATAAAAAAGGCCCTATATACTCTGAACAGCCGTATACAGGCAGTGCATACAAGACAGGGACTGTAGGTTTGTTCTTATGTAGAATCTGTTTGTAATTTTGAACAGGTACATTGTTTAAGTGTAGCTCCAGCCCAAAAATCTATTTTTAAACTTTTTGGAAAACATAGGTAAGGGTTATCACCCCTGTAACATTTGTTTTGCTGTCTGTGCCCCTGTTCAGAACATTTCACCTCACTTTCCGTCCCAATGACAACTGTTTTTGAAATGTGGTGTTTTTCTTGAAACAAGGATTGCTGATAAAGCATCAGTACAGAGGAGACACTTTTCTCCCATATTAATTCTTACAGGAGAGAATTTTCCTTCCAAGGGGTAGATTTCCTCTCACTTCCTGTTGTCTTCTTGCGTTTGCAAGTAGGAGTCGTTTGTAAGTTGGATGTTTGAAAGTAGGGACCTGCCGTATATACTCTGCAGAAATAGGCCCCTTAGTTGTTGGTGTTGGCACAACACTGTAAGCACTCACAGTTACTCTTGGTTGGTGCTGGAACGCCCTGCTGTCAACTATTATATCAGGAATTTTAATTACATATAATTGTTGAACAGTGGTAGTAAAAATTGGGCCTTTGATGGTGGTGCTGGTGCCACAACACTGTAAGCCCTGACAGTTACTCTTGGTGGGTGCAGCAATGGGCCCTGCTGTGAATTATTAGATCAAGAATTGTAATTGCATGCCCCTGTTGAACAGGGGCTGAAAAATTGGGCCTTTCGTGGTGGTGGTGGTGGTGTTGCCACAACACTGTAAGCCCTCACAGTTACTCTTGGTGGGTGCAGGAATGGGCCCTGCTGTGAATTATTAGATCAAGAATTGTAATTACATGCCCCTTTTGAACAGGGGCTGAAAAATTGGGCCTTTCGTGGTGGTGGTGGTGGTGGTGGTGGCGTTGCCACAACACTGTAAGCCCTCAGAGTTACTCTTGGTGGGTGCAGCAATGGGCCCTGCTGTGAATTATTAGATCAAGAATTGTAATTACATGCCCCTGTTGAACAGGGGCTGAAAAATTGGGCCTTAGGCACTGGTGGCACAACACTACAACCCCTCACAGATACTGTACTTGGAGCACAGCAATGAGCCCTGTTGCAAAGTATTGCTTCAAAAATTGTAATGACACGCCCCTGTTAAACAGGGGCTGAAAAATTGGGCCTTAGGCACTGGTGCCACAACACTCCAACCCCTCACAGATACTGTACTTGGAGCACAGCAATGAGCCCTATGGCAAATTATTGCTAAAAAAATTGTAATTACACGCCCCTGCAAAACAGGGGCTGAAAAATTGGGCCTTAGCCACTGGTGGCGGCACCCATAAACAAAAATGATCTTCCAAGCTATCATCATCAATCGTATCATTGAGGACTCGGAGGAGGAGGATAGCCAGTCAACATAACAGCACAGGCACTCAGCATCAGTCTTGAAGGGATGTGACATGTTAAAATCAATTAGTCTGTTATATCAGCATCAGGTGTGTGGTAGCTGGTGGTGATCCAAGACTGGTTCATCTTGATGAAAGTCAGTCGATCAACCGAGTCGGTGGACAGGCGCACCCTGTGATCCGTGACAAATCCTCCAGCAGCACTGAATGTGCGTTCCGAAAGAACGCTGGATGCAGGACAGGCCAGTAGCTCAATTGCATACTGTGCAAGCTCTGGCCAGTGATCCATCCTCAAGACCCAGTAAGCCAGAGGATTTTCAGTGGGGAAGGTGTCCAAGTCTGACCTTGCCCCTAGATATTCCTGCACCATGTTTATCAGACGCTGGCGATGGTTGCTGGAACCGATCATACTTTGGGGCTGCGGACTAAAGAATTGTCTGAACCCATCGGTCAGACGGCCACCTTCCCCACCGCTCCTTCTTTGACTGGCCGAAGCCTCAGCAACTCGTTGTCCAGGACCAGGAGTTTGTAACCTCCCAGTCTCTGGGAACGCGTTGCACAGACCTTTCTGCAAGGCCTCCTGGAGTTGTCTCATCCTCTGCTCCCTCTGCGACGGTAACATAAGGTCCGCAACCTTACCCTTGTACCGTGGATCAAGGAGAGTGGCCAGCCAGTAATGGTCCCTCTCCTTGATCCGAAGAATACGAGGATCCTTCCGCAGACTTTGCAGGATCAGGGAGGCCATGCAGCGTAGGTTTGCTGAGGCATTCGGTCCGGAGTCCTCTGGGTCACTAAGGACGACATGATCCGCAGCCACCTCCTCCCAGCCACGAACAAGTCCACTGGTTTCTTGGGACTGTAAATCATCCCTAAAAGACTGCTGCTGATGATGCTGAGTGCCAGCCTCCACCTCCATGCTGACACAATCCTCCTCCTCCTCCTCCTCCTCCTCCTCTTCCTGTGCGATGGGTGGGACAGAAGGAACACTGTCTGGGTAAAGGGGGCCTTGAGAGGAAAGGAAGTCCTCCTCTTCCTGCCTCTGTTCTGCCTCAAGTGCCCTGTCCATTATTCCACGCAGCGTGTGCTCCAACAGGTGGACAAGAGGTACAGTGTCACTGATGCATGCACTGTCACTGCTCACCATCCTCGTGGCCTCCTCAAATGGTGCCAGGACAGTGCATGCATCCCTGATCATGCCCCACTGGCGTGGAGAAAAAAAACAAGCTCCCCTGACCCTGTCCTGGTGCCGTAGTCGCACAGGTACTCATTGATGGCCCTCTGCTGCGTGTGCAGCCGCTGCAGCATGGCCAACGTTGAGTTCCACCTGGTGGGCATGTCACATATAAGGCGGTTCTTGGGCAGGTTCAACTCCTTTTGCAGCTCAGCCAGGCGAGCACTGGCATTATAAGATCTGCGGAAATGCACACAGACTTTCCTGGCCTGCCTCAGGACATCCTGTAAGCCCGGGTACCTGCCCAAGAACCGCTGCACCACCAGGTTAAGGACGTGAGCCACACAGGGCACATGGGTCAGTTGTCCCTGTCAGAGGGCGGAGAGGAGGTTGGTGCCATTGTCGCAAACCACCATTCCTGGCTTAAGCTGGCGTGGCGTCAACCACCTCTCGGCCTGGCCCTGCAGAGCAGACAGGACCTCTGCCCCAGTGTGGCTTCTGTCCCCCAAACACACCAGCGCAAGCACGGCATGGCATCTTTTTGCCTGCGTACTTGCGTAGCCCCTTGAACGGCTACGGAGCACCGCTGGTTCAGAGGACAAACCACAGGAAGAGGCCATGGAGGAAGAAGAAGAGGAGGGGGTGGAGGAGAGAGGTGTGTCACAACCAGTAGTAGCATTTTGGAGGCGTGGCGGTGGAACAACCTCCAACACTACTGCACCTTGTCCTGCATCCTTCCCAGCTGCCAAAAGAGTGACCCAATGGGCTGTGAAAGAAAGGTAACGTCCCTGTCCATGCCTGCTGGACCATGAGTCAGCGGTAATATACACCTTACCGCTGACCGCCCTGTCCAGCGAGGCCAAGACATTGCCTTCCACATGCCGGTAGAGAGCCGGAATAGCCTTCCGTGAGAAAAAGTGGCGTTTGGGAACCTGCCACTGAGGAACCGCACATTGCACAAACTCACGGAAGGGGGCCGAGTCTACCAACTGAAAAGGCAGCAGTTGAAGCGCTAGCAATTTAGCCAAGCTAGCATTCAACCGCTGGGCATGTGGATGGCTGGGAGTGAACTTCTTTCGACGGTCCAGCAGCTGGGGCAGGGAAATTTGCCTGCTAGAATCGGACGTCGGTGTACTGCTAGCAGAGTGGCCGCAAGTACTTGGCTGTGACACACCTAATTCTACACCTTCATTCCTCTCAGTGCATGTTTCAGAGAGGACTGAAGTTATAGTGGGGTTGGAGATCCCAGCTTAAGGCGGTGCAAGGAGAGGTCCGCTTTGTTCTTTGGTGTGGGTCTTTGAGGTAGGCTTGCCAACGAGCTGCATGGCAGGTCAACATATGTCTGGTCAGGCATGTGGTACCCAAGCGGCTGATGTTTTGGCCACGCGATATACGCTTCAGACATATGTTGCAAACTAGCAGCTGTGCGATCTGATGCACTAGCCTCAAAAAAGGCCCACACCAAAGAACTTTTTGAATGACGGGCAGAGGCAGCGCCCTGCACAGGCGGAGCTCTGCGGTGTGATTCCGTCGGTGTACTGCCCTTACGCTGGCCACCAAAGGGCATCCTGCCTCGTTGGAGATGTGCCTCCTCCTCATCCTCCTCCTCCTCCTCTCTCCTATTAGGCACCCACGTGGAGTCAGTGACCTCATCATCCCCTCCCTCCTCATCACTGGAGCCAATCTGGCAGTATGCTGCAGCTGCTGGAACATGACTGCCAGATTGGTGTCCTTCTTGAGCATCCCCTCTGTCTGCTCTCACGCTACTGCCTTCCTGTAGCTGGGTTTCATCATCAGACCCTTCGAAACGCTGGGCATCCTCCTGGAGCATGTACCCAACACTGTGCTCAAACAGTTCGGGGGACTCCTCAGGAGGAGGACATGGTGGGTCTAGGGAAGGAGTGACTGATGATGAGTCTGACATTGATACCAGGGAAGAGGACGCTTTGGCAGCTGCTTTGCCAGTACCCTGAGCCTGGGTGAGAGAGGATGAGGAGGAGGAGGAGGGCTTGGTCATCCACTCTACCAAGTCTTCGGCATGATGTGGCTCAACATGTCCAGCTGCCGAAAAGAAGGACAAGCGTGTCCCATGGCCATGTGCTGATGACAATGCACCGCGTCCACGACCAGCACTGTTGCCCCCAGACACAGAGCCTGCTTGCCCTCTTTTATTGCCTCCTGACTGTCTGCCTCTCCTTGTTTGCCTTCCAGACATTCTAATAGATGGCCTGCAGGGAGATGGGAAAAAAGCAATAAGGGCTACCTTCAGGTGTCCTTCTCTGTCCCTTTACTTAAGGATTTCTAAATATGGTTGAGGATGATTGCTTTTGCACAGAATAGCACAACGACAATTTCCCTGACTGTCCAAAAAACAAGGATTTCAAAGATGGTTGATGAGGAATGCTTTAGCACACTATAGCACAAGGAGAATTTCCCTCACTGTCCTTCCCTGTCCCTAGAAACAAGGATTATCACAGTGAAAGAAACTGACACTCTTCCTACCTATAGTTTTCTGTCCCTAGAAAAAATGTTTTTTTAAAGCTGATTGATGATCAATGCTTTAGCACACTATAGCACAAGTAGAATTTCCCTCACTGTCCTTCCCTGTCCCTAGAAACAAGGATTATCACAGTGAAAGAAACTGACACTCTTCCTACCTATAGTTTTCTGTCCCTAGAAAAAATGTTTTTTTAAAGCTGATTGATGATCAATGCTTTAGCACACTATAGCACAAGGAGAATTTCCCTCACTGTCCTTCCCTGTCCCTAGAAACAAGGAGTATCACAGTGAAAGAAACTGACACTCTTCCTACCTATAGTTTTCTGTCCCTAGAAAAAATGTTTTTTTAAAGCTGATTGATGATCAATGCTTTAGCACACTATAGCACAAGTAGAATGTCCCTCACTGTCCTTCCCTGTCCCTAGAAACAAGGATTATCACAGTGAAAGAAACTGACACTCTTCCTACCTATAGTTTTCTGTCCCTAGAAAAAATGTTTTTTTAAAGCTGATTGATGATCAATGCTTTAGCACACTATAGCACAAGTAGAATTTCCCTCACTGTCCTTCCCTGTCCCTAGAAACAAGGATTATCACAGTGAAAGAAACTGACACTCTTCCTACCTATAGTTTTCTGTCCCTAGAAAAAATGTTTTTTTAAAGCTGATTGATGATCAATGCTTTAGCACACTATAGCACAAGGAGAATTTCCCTCACTGTCCTTCCCTGTCCCTAGAAACAAGGATGATCACAGTGAAAGAAACTGACACTCTTCCTACCTATAGTTTTCTGTCCCTAGAAAAAATGTTTTTTTAAAGCTGATTGATGATCAATGCTTTAGCACACAATAGCACAAGTAGAATTTCCCTCACTGTCCTTCCCTGTCCCTAGAAACAAGGATTATCACAGTGAAAGAAACTGACACTCTTCCTACCTATAGTTTTCTGTCCCTAGAAAAAATGTTTTTTTAAAGCTGATTGATGATCAATGCTTTAGCACACTATAGCACAAGGAGAATTTCCCTCACTGTCCTTCCCTGTCCCTAGAAACAAGGATTATCACAGTGAAAGAAACTGACACTCTTCCTACCTATAGTTTTCTGTCCCTAGAAAAAATGTTTTTTTAAAGCTGATTGATGATCAATGCTTTAGCACACTATAGCACAAGTAGAATTTCCCTCACTGTCCTTCCCTGTCCCTAGAAACAAGGATTATCACAGTGAAAGAAACTGACACTCTTCCTACCTATAGTTTTCTGTCCCTAGAAAAAATGTTTTTTTAAAGCTGATTGATGATCAATGCTTTAGCACACTATAGCACAAGGAGAATTTCCCTCACTGTCCTTCCCTGTCCCTAGAAACAAGGATTATCACAGTGAAAGAAACTGACACTCTTCCTACCTATAGTTTTCTGTCCCTAGAAAAAATGTTTTTTTAAAGCTGATTGATGATCAATGCTTTAGCACACTATAGCACAAGTAGAATTTCCCTCACTGTCCTTCCCTGTCCCTAGAAACAAGGATTATCACAGTGAAAGAAACTGACACTCTTCCTACCTATAGTTTTCTGTCCCTAGAAAAAATGTTTTTTTAAAGCTGATTGATGATCAATGCTTTAGCACACTATAGCACAAGTAGAATTTCCCTCACTGTCCTTCCCTGTCCCTAGAAACAAGGATTATCACAGTGAAAGAAACTGACACTCTTCCTACCTATAGTTTTCTGTCCCTAGAAAAAATGTTTTTTTAAAGCTGATTGATGATCAATGCTTTAGCACACTATAGCACAAGGAGCATTTCCCTCACTGTCCTTCCCTGTCCCTAGAAACAAGGATTATCACAGTGAAAGAAACTGACACTCTTCCTACCTATAGTTTTCTGTCCCTAGAAAAAATGTTTTTTTAAAGCTGATTGGTGATCAATGCTTTAGCACACTATAGCACAAGGAGAATTTACCTCACTGTCCTTCCCTGTCCCTAGAAACAAGGATTATCACAGTGAAAGAAACTGACACTCTTCCTACCTATAGTTTTCTGTCCCTAGAAAAAATGTTTTTTTTAAAGCTGATTGATGATCAATGCTTTAGCACACTATAGCACAAGTAGAATTTCCCTCACTGTCCTTCCCTGTCCCTAGAAACAAGGATTATCACAGTGAAAGAAACTGACACTCTTCCTACCTATAGTTTTCTGTCCCTAGAAAAAATGTTTTTTTTAAAGCTGATTGATGATCAATGCTTTAGCACACTATAGCACAAGGAGAATTTCCCTCACTGTCCTTCCCTGTCCCTAGAAACAAGGATTATCACAGTGAAAGAAACTGACACTCTTCCTACCTATAGTTTTCTGTCCCTAGAAAAAATGTTTTTTTAAAGCTGATTGATGATCAATGCTTTAGCACACTATAGCACAAGTATAATTTCCCTCACTGTCCTTCCCTGTCCCTAGAAACAAGGATTATCACAGTGAAAGAAACTGACACTCTTCCTACCTATAGTTTTCTTTCCCAAAAAAAAATGTTTTTTTAAAGCTGATTGATGATCAATGCTTTAGCACACTATAGCACAAGTAGAATTTCCCTCACTGTCCTTCCCTGTCCCTAGAAACAAGGATTATCACAGTGAAAGAAACTGACACTCTTCCTACCTATAGTTTTCTGTCCCTAGAATAAATGTTTTTTTAAAGCTGATTGATGATCAATGCTTTAGCACACTATAGCACAAGGAGAATTTCCCTCACTGTCCTTCCCTGTTCCTAGAAACAAGGATTATCACAGTGAAAGAAACTGACACTCTTCCTACCTATAGTTTTCTGTCCCTAGAAAAAATGTTTTTTTAAAGCTGATTGATGATCAATGCTTTAGCACACTATAGCACAAGGAGAATTTCCCTCACTGTCCTTCCCTGTCCCTAGAAACAAGGATTATCACAGTGAAAGAAACTGACACTCTTCCTACCTATAGTTTTCTGTCCCTAGAAAAAATGTTTTTTTAAAGCTGATTGATGATCAATGCTTTAGCACACTATAGCACAAGTAGAATTTCCCTCACTGTCCTTCCCTGTCCCTAGAAACAAGGATTATCACAGTGAAAGAAACTGACACTCTTCCTACCTATAGTTTTCTGTCCCTAGAAAAAATGTTTTTTTAAAGCTGATTGATGATCAATGCTTTAGCACACTATAGCACAAGGAGAATTTCCCTCACTGTCCTTCCCTGTCCCTAGAAACAAGGATTCGCACAGTAAAACACACTGACACTCTCCCTACCTATCCTTCTCTTTCCCTAAACTAAAGGAATCCAGGTTAAGCAAGAAAAAATAAATGTCACTGTCCCTGCCTATGCTTCTCTTTCCCTGCTCCGGAACACACTACACTAGGCCGCCGTGCTGGCGGCCTTTTATAGTGTTGGGCGTGTACTAAACACCCTCAGCAATAATTGGCCACAGGCATCCTGCCTGTGGCCAATCATTGCTCTCCTCGCTGCCGGCGCTGTGATTGGCCAAGCATGCGGGGTCACAGTGCATGCTTAGCCAATCACAGCGCCTGGATGACACTGCGATGGCGTAGTGCATTGTGGGCCGTTCGCGTCACTCGAATTAGGCGCGAACGGCCCAAATCGTTCGATCTTCGTCGAACGATCGAACAGCCGATGTTCGAGTCGAACGTATGTTCGACTCGAACACCGAGCTCATCCCTATTCGTGAGAGTAGAAACCAACAGATGTCGCCTCTACGGGCTGCTAATATAACGGCCACATAGAGAAACTTATAGTAGTAAGGCGCAATCTTTTAAAGAAGGTATACTGCAGTGTATTACAGGTCTGCCTGATTCACGTTGAAATGCAAGACTTCTAGTGTACTAGTTTAAGGGGCAAAGAGACATTTAGCGAGTAAGATTTTGAAAAGTTAATTTTCAGATTCGAGATAGTCTTGAACTGTTCAAATACTGGCATTAGATTGGGCAGGGACGTCAACGGGGATGAAAGAAAGAGCAAAATATCATTCGCAAAGGCAGCAATCTTGTATTCCCATTGATGTACTTCTATACCTTTAATGTTTGTATTTGCACAGATGCATCGGAGGAGAGGCTCCAAGGTAAGGATATACAATAAGGGAGAGAGAGGACATCCCTGCCTGGTCCCATTGTGGATGGGGAAGGCGTTCGACAGGTGGCCGTTAACCCGGACCCTAGCCCTGGGTTTAGCGTAGAGCGCTCCAATAAAAGCATGCATGCCTTTTCCCAGGCCCAGGGCTTCTAGAACCGCATTCATGTAGTCCCAGGCCACTCTGTCGAACGCCTTCTCTGCATCCATGGCCAAAAAGCAGCCCTCTTTATTGGTTGAGGTAAGCCAGTAATGTAAATTGAGGGCCTTAATAGTGTTGTGCCTGGCTTCTCTTCCAGGGACAAAACCAACCTGGTCCAGTCCAACCCAGGCGGGTACGTGATAGGACAAACGGGTGGCCAGGATCTTGGCAAACAATTTTACATCTGCGTTCAGAAGGGAAATGGGTCGGTATTTGGCTACATCGGTGGGGTCTTTGTTTTCCTTAGGGATTACTGTTATATAAGCCTCTAATAGGCTATCCGAAGTACAATGAGAGTGGGAAAGGCCTTAAGAAACCCCGGCGCCAAGAGATCAGAAAAACGTTTGTAGTATTGTGCCGATAAGCCATCTGGCCCCGGGCCTTTTCCAGGCTTCGTAGCCTTCAAGGCCTCCCCCCACTCCTCCACTGACAGTGGAGCCTCTAAGGCTTGCCAGTCATTAGTGGACAGCGCCCAGGGGCTGTACTTGCCTAGAAAATCACCTTATGAGGTCAGAGCGTGCGTTCGCTGATATAGGTCTATGTTCATGTGATTCAAGGTTATATAGTTTGCTATAAAATGAAAGAAACTGCCGAGCAATGTCCTCATTTCTGGAGTGGGTTACTCTACCTGCGTCTACTACATGGTGAACAGTGGATGCGAGAGTGCGCCTCTGTGTAAACCTCGCCAATAACCTTCCGGGTTTATTACCCTGTTCATAAAATTGTTTCTGAGATAACACCTGCCTCTTTCTTGCCCATTTAAACAGTTCCTCTAAGAGTGCTGCCCGTGTATCAGCTAATTCCTTAGCTACCCTCACTGCTAGCGAACGTTTGTGCTGTGCTTCCAGTGAGGCAATTTTTTTAGAAAGGTCTCGAATCATGAGTTGGTGTTCTTTTTTTTTCTTAGCTGCGATGCCTAGCAGATGCCCCCGTACGACGCATTTGTGTGCTCCCCATTGGGTCATGGGGGACACGTCTGGCGTGTCATTATGTTGGAAATAATCTTTAATGATTTGAGTGATTTCAGCCAAGTCTCACGGATCAGTGAGAAGGAAAGCATCCATTCTCCAAGTCCTGGTAGTCATCTCCCTTTGTGGGAACTGCAAAGTCAGTGTGATCGGGATGTGGTCAGAGATTAACATACTCTCTATGGTCGCAGCCTGCAGGAAGGTCAAATCTGTCTGGTGTAGAAATATATAGTCTAACCTTGAGTAGCGGTTGTGTGGAGGCGAGAAAAACGTGTAGTCCTTGCCCTGGGGATACAACGTTCTCCAGGTGTCATGAAGCGCTAGGGAGGCTAAGGCAACTTGGCCTGGCGTAAAGAAGAAAATGGGAGTGAGGAGGTACCTGTGGAGGTATCGAGGAGCGGATCTAAGGCCATATTGAAGTCCCCCCCAGTATCAAAAGGCCCGTCTGAAATGTGGTGAGCTGCAAAAGGACCTCTTTTAGGAAGGACACCAGTCTGGAGTTGGGGCAAAGTCACCGGCCTATTTTTCCAAGTCCCTTTTAGGAAGAGGAATCTGCCCTCTGGGTCAAGGACTTGGTCAGTAAGGTGGAACAGGAATAATTTAGCAAGTACTATTGAGACCCCTTTTGTTTTGGAGTCGGGACAGGTCGCATGATAGACCTCCGGGAATCGTCTATTAGATAAGCGAGGGGTGGAACCTGATTTAAAATGGGTTTCTTGCAGAAATATAACTTGAGCTCTGTGGCGATACGCCTCAGCAAGAATACTACTGCGCTTTTCCGGGATGTTGAGGCCTTCAGTGTTCAAGGAATGAACCTTGAAAGATAGAGAAGCTGATGATTGCACCGCAGAAGGCATGTTCAGTGATCAGAAGTGCTTGTCAGTGCCACCCCCAAATTTCCAGGGGAGGGGATCTATAAAAAGGGGAGGGTGGTTGGGGAAGAAAGGACAAGGAAAGAAAGGATAGAAAGAGAGAAAAATAAAAAAAGGAAAAAAGGGGAAACAGAGGTAAAGGTCAAGCCCACACCGGGTAGTCACTCAGAGCTTACTAACAACCCAAGAGAGGCTTAACACTTGAGCGAGCAAGCAACCTCTTAGGTGGGGATCGTGAGGGAAGTACCAGGGGTAATACCAGTCCAGCTGAGTTACCTAATAGGGGAAGGGGTGGAAAACAAAAAAAGTGTGAGGCTATTCCGGCTGTTTTGAAGGGGGATACCTGCCTCATTGAGGTGGGAAAGAGACCTAGCACCTGAACCAAAATATACACCAAAATATACATAGATCCTACCATCCAGAGTCACAAGAGAGAGAGGATGGGCAGTAATGATTAACCTCGGTCTTGCTGGGTGGAGTGGTACTGTGCAGGTCTCCCCACAATAGGTGAGAAGGGGCCGCATCGGCATCCCTCCCCTCCAGCGAACCAGGGAGCCTTGACGGGTCAAGAGTAGCACCCTATAATACCATGTAGCTTTGCAGTATAGGACCATTTACAGCAAAACAGAGTGAACGAAAGAGTTAACAGTGCAATCCAAGAACGTTTTATCATTATAATATTTTACCTGCCTCTGTGTCGGCCAACTAGAAATGTCAGAATCCCCAGGCCCAGGACCACCAAAATCCATAATGAATCCAGGGATCAGGGGCCCCGACAGCCCATGAACATCAAGATTATGTTATATTCCCTGCAACGGCTAGCATAAGGAAGGATATAGAGCCCTATACCTCCGTACTATATAAGAACCCTTACAGCCTATCAGGGCCAGCGTAGACAGGGTAAGGGCCTCCCCTTGCTCCGGGATCACTGGGATGTCCACCCCCACATTCATAATCAGTCATGGATGCAGGGATTAGATCCCGCCATCCCCAGGGCAACCCCTAAGCTGTCACAGTGTTGCATAAGGTAATAAAATTATACACGTCATTAAACATGAAACAAACAGAGTACAGGCTTGATGGGCTATGCTTGTCCCTTATCCCTAGTGCCCATGAAAGTATTATTCTGTAAGAGTCTCTGAGCTGTCAGCTTATGACCTGCAATAACAGACTGGCAAGTCCAAGCCCCCACTGCCCCCCACAAAAAGAATAAAAGAGGGGGGGAGGGGGGAAGGGGTGATTAGCTATGGGGTGACACCAAGAGCAAAGTTTTTATTGCTGCCGCCACTGACAGAAATAATCTAGATAAAGGGCAGGGGATTGCCAATCTTGTCATGCAGTAGCTGCCCGCAGTTAGCCTAGAGAGTCAGTGTGGCAAGGGAGGGGAAGAACACACATCTTCCCAAGGCTCAACTGCCACCTTGGATGGGTGAGTTCTCTCAGTGAATAGACCAGAACCGGGAATGGCACAAGAATGGTAAGAGTTCTTTAGAGGTGATAGCATACCTCTGCATAGCACCGGTTCGAGGATCCTTGATAAAATCACCTGTAGCAGTCTCTGGCAGTAGTACTACATGAACAAGTTTGTGCTAGATCCCAGGGCATAGAAGGGAGATCACTTCTGTCATTAGCAACTTGATGTAGTGGGCTACTAAGCAATTAGGAAGAGACCTGAGCAGGTGTCAGGAACCCCCATAGTTCGTCATCAGTCATTCGCCAAGTGTAGGTAACAAGCGTGAAGGTGTAACTCAGCTTACTTTACAGGTTATGATGCAAGGAATACATAGGGACAGGTGAAAGCAAAGGCACAGCTCATCATCTCAAGTCCTGCAAACGCAGTGGTCAGTTTTGCGCCTGGCAGATGACGTGCAGGCTTTCATCGGTTTCCATATCTCCACGGCCGCTCTGTGGAGAGTTAGCTGAGGGTCTGCGGCGGCGTTGTCTGCTTCTCTGCGACCTTGGAGTGTCCCCAGGCTGGGTAGGGATCCAGGGTTCAGACTGCAGAAAGACTCCATACCAATCTGGAACTGGGACCACCGGGATGCTTAGGCTGTCAAAAAAGGGGGCAAGTCCACCGGGGTCCTCAGTTGTGCCTTGCGGTTGCCATTTGTCGCTTGAAGGCAGAATGGGAACTTCCATTGATAGGGAATGTGCCTCTCTCACAGGGCTTGTAGGAGAGGACGGAGATCCCTCCTGTGTTGTAAGGTAATGGCTGATAAGTCCTGGAATAGCTGGATTTGTGCCCCTTCATGTTCCAGGTGAGCATGGTTGCGGGCCAGGCGCAGGATCTCTTCCTTCTGGGTAAAGCTGACTAGGCAGCACACAGCATCCCTGGGTGGATCAGTGTCCCTACCTCTTGGCCTCAGTGCCCTGTGGCACCTCTCCATCTCGACAGGTGCATCTGGTGGTCTACACAGGAGGGCGTTGAATATAGCCCAGACCACAGCTTGCAACTGGGGGCCCTTAACGGACTCTGGAATTCCTCTGATTCAGAGGTTACGCCTATGGCCCCGGTTGTCGAGGTCCTCCATGTGTCTGTGCATGTCCATGAGATGTTGTCCATGTACACTGACTGCCTGCTGTACCTGGTGTATGGCCGCGCCATGTGTCATGGCCGCTGACTCCACATGCTCCACACATGAGGCCACTGCCTTAAGCTCTGTTTTCAGGTCCGCAATAGCTGCCGTTAGTGTGCTCTTGATGTCCAGGGCTACACTCTGGAGATCCGCCAGGCATAAGAAGGAAGAGGTGCATGAGGAGGATGAGCCCATCTGGGAGACTGCAGGGGTGTCAGCCACAGCCGCATAGCCTGTTAAACTATAGTCCACGGCTTGAGATGCGGCCTGTGAGTCTGTGTGCTGAGTGCGGAAGATCGGCGGAATGTTCCTACTCAGCTGGGTACACAAGTCCAGCTGAGAGCGGGTGGCTGAGTGGCTCCTACCTGTCATTTTGCCGCTTGTGGGGTGAGGTTAAGCTGCTGCTGAAGGCTTACTTGGAACTCTGGATGGCGGAGCTCTGTCTCTAGTTAGCCATCTCGCTCCGGTGCCAGGCCACGCCCGCCGTGGCTCTGTTTCTGAATGCATACACGGAGCTGCGCCTCAACTCGGTGCCCCCATAGCAAGCTTCTTGCTGTGGGGGAACTCGGCAGGAGGGAGTAGGCAGGAGCTCCAGCCAGGGACCAGAGAAGAGGAGGATCCGGGCTGCTCTGTGCAAAACCACTGCACCGTGCAGGTAAGTATAACATGTTTGTTTTTTTAATAGAAAAAAAACACGACTTTACAATCACTTTAAGTAAAGAGCCTGCAGAGTTGGTGACTTTGCCATTAATGGCTAACTTAGGGCACTGGGTGATGACATATTTCTTCTCTTCTGCTTCTTGCTAACAGAACTGCCCCTGCTAAGGGCAGATCTTCCTCCGCAGTGCAACACCAGCAAAAATGATGTGCTGTTATACCATGAAAAGCCCTAAAAAGCTCAAACTGTTGGACACCTAACAAATATGCTGAACTACTTGTGTTCCCATAGATTGTGAGGTCTTCAGGTTAGATTAGTACCCTTATTTGGTGTGGGATTGGGGTGCTTAAACTCAATAAGTAGGTGCATTTGAAATAAATTGCACATGTTCAAAACTGTATTTTAGGGCATGGCAGCCCAATTTTATTCAATAAACAGAAAGTTTACATGTACATCAGTTGGCCACGCAGGGATTTCTTCTACACCATGTGCACAAACAAAAATACAAAGCCACCTGGCTTACTTGTTGGCAGCACTGCTGCTCCTCTTACCAGTCCCATTAACTGTGTTGTCCAGCTTTCCTGGAACCAGTGGCTTATCTAGGGTATGGCAGCCATGGCAAGTGCCATGGGCGCCATATGAAGGGGGCGCTCATGAGCAGGGACGCCAGCATTAAAGTTCTTCTCTGAATTTAAAAGTAGAGCTTTTTAAACTTCTCCCCGTTCCTACTTGCTTATGGGGGATGCAATTACAGTTTCCTGGATCCCATCAGGTCAAAATAGGTGCCCAGGAAGTGAGCGTAAATGAGGGACTTTTTCTTCATTTTTGGGGCGCATGTACATCAAGCTGCCCCGCTACATAATTAGTCCCGGCTGGCGGAGTTATTCTCTGCTCTGCTCCCATCCTCAGGTGCTGAGATGCAAGTGGTTCTGACAAGTAACAGCCAGAGGGGAGCGTGGCTGCATGTGCCGAGCTCCACACAGATTGGCAGTGGAGACTGTCAGTCTGCAGTTGTGTCCTGGCTGCTGGAGAAAAGTTTTAGAAGCTGTGTGTGTAGGGAGGCTGAGATTGGAGGAGGGGGAGGTAATAAAGCCAGGGTCTGGCATCCCAGCACAGCACACAGAGCAGCAGGACGGGACAAATCACAGTGATAACATTGCCTGGCATCCCAAGATCCCTGTAGATGTGCCTGCTTATCACTCCCCCTCCATGGCTGAGGCTGCTCTGTGCATAGGTGAGTAGTGATGAGCCGAACACCCCCGGGTTCGGTTCGCACCAGAACCCGCGAACGGACCGAAAGTTCGTACGAACATTAGAACCCTATTAAATACAATGGATGCGAACGTTCGAATTCTAAAGTGCTAATTATAACAACTATTATGCATGTTATTGTCCTAAAAAGGGTTTGGGAACCCGGGTTCTGCACCAGGGGACATGTATCAATGCAAAAATAAGTTTTAAAAACGGTCGTTTTTCGGGAGCAGTCATTTTAATGATGCAAAAAGTGAAAAAAAAAAAGTCAAATATTCCTTTAAATATCGTACCTGGGGGGTGTCTAAAGTATGCCTGTGAAGTGCCACGTGTTTCCCGTGTTTAGAACTGTCCCTGCACAAAATGACACTTCTAAAGGAAAAAAAAGCCATTTAAAACTGCTTGCGGCTTTAATGTAATGTCTGGTCCCGGTAATATGGATGAAAATCTTTAAGAAAAATGGCATAGCTACCCCATGACCCCCCCCCCCCACCCCAGCCCATTACCAGCCCCTTTGGGTCTTGTATGGATATTAAGGGGAACCCCGCACATAAAATAAAAAAGGCCCTATATACTCTGAACAGCCGTATACAGGCGGTGCATACAAGACAGGGACTGTAGGTTTGTTCTTATGTAGAATCTGTTTGTAATTTTGAACAGGTACATTGTTGAAGTGTAGCTCCAGCCCAAAAATCTATTTTTAAACTTTTTGGAAAACATAGGTAAGGGTTATCACCCCTGTAACATTTGTTTTGCTGTCTGTGCCCCAGTTCAGAACATTTCACCTCACTTTCCGTCCCAATGACAACTGTTTTTGAAATGTGGTGTTTTTCTTGAAACAAGGATTGCTGATAAAGCATCAGTACAGAGGAGACACCTTTCTCCCATATTTATTCTTACAGGAGAGAATTTTCCTTCCTAGTGGTAGATTTCCTCTCACTTCCTGTTGTCTTCTTGTGTTTGCAAGTAGGAGTCGTTTGTAAGTTGGATGTTTGAAAGTAGGGACCTGCCGTATATACTCTGCAGAAATAGGCCCCTTAGTTGTTGGTGTTGGCACAACACTGTAAGCACTCACAGTTACTCTTGGTTGGTGCTGGAACGCCCTGCTGTCAACTATTATATCAGGAATTTTAATTACATATAATTGTTGAACAGTGGTAGTAAAAATTGGGCCTTTGATGGTGGTGCTGGTGCCACAACACTGTAAGCCCTGACAGTTACTCTTGGTGGGTGCAGCAATGGGCCCTGCTGTGAATTATTAGATCAAGAATTGTAATTACATGCCCCTTTTGAACAGGGGCTGAAAAATTGGGCCTTTCGTGGTGGTGGTGGTGGTGGTGGCGTTGCCACAACACTGTAAGCCCTCAGAGTTACTCTTGGTGGGTGCAGCAATGGGCCCTGCTGTGAATTATTAGATCAAGAATTGTAATTGCATGCCCCTGTTGAACAGGGGCTGAAAAATTGGGCCTTAGGAACTGGTGGCACAACACTACAACCCCTCACAGATACGTTACTTGGAGCACAGCAATGAGCCCTGTTGCAAAGTATTGCTTCAAAAATTGTAATGACACGCCCCTGTTAAACAGGGGCTGAAAAATTGGGCCTTAGGCACTGGTGCCACAACACTCCAACCCCTCACAGATACTGTACTTGGAGCACAGCAATGAGCCCTATGGCAAATTATTGCTAAAAAAATTGTAATTACACGCCCCTGTAAAACAGGGGCTGAAAAATTGGGCCTTAGCCACTGGTGGCGGCACCCATAAACAAAAATGATCTTCCAAGCTATCATCATCAATCGTATCATTGAGGACTCGGAGGAGGAGGATAGCCAGTCAACATAACAGCACAGGCACTCAGCATCAGCATCAGTCTTGAAGGGATGTGACATGTTAAAATCAATTAGTCTGTTATATCAGCATCAGGTGTGTGGTAGCTGGTGGTGATCCAAGACTGGTTCATCTTGATGAAAGTCAGTCGATCAACCGAGTCGGTGGACAGGCGCACCCTGTGATCCGTGACAAATCCTCCAGCAGCACTGAATGTGCGTTCCGAAAGAACGCTGGATGCAGGACAGGCCAGTAGCTCAATTGCATACTGTGCAAGCTCTGGCCAGTGATCCATCCTCAAGACCCAGTAAGCCAGAGGATTTTCGGTGGGGAAGGTGTCCAAGTCTGACCTTGCCCCTAGATATTCCTGCACCATGTTTATCAGACGCTGGCGATGGTTGCTGGAACCGATCATACTTTGGGGCTGCGGACTAAAGAATTGTCTGAACGCATCGGTCAGACGGCCACCTTCCCCACCGCTCCTTCTTTGACTGGCCGAAGCCTCAGCAACTCGTTGTCCAGGACCAGGAGTTTGTAACCTCCCAGTCTCTGGGAACGCGTTGCACAGACCTTTCTGCAAGGCCTCCCGGAGTTGTCTCATCCTCTGCTCCCTCTGCGAAGGTAACATAAGGTCCGCAACCTTACCCTTGTACCGTGGATCAAGGAGAGTGGCCAGCCAGTAATGGTCCCTCTCCTTGATCCGAAGAATACGAGGATCCTTCCGCAGACTTTGCAGGATCAGGGAGGCCATGCAGCGTAGGTTTGCTGAGGCATTCGCTCCGGAGTCCTCTGGGTCACTAAGGACGACATGATCCGCAGCCACCTCCTCCCAGCCACGTACAAGTCCACTGGTTTCTTGGGACTGTAAATCATCCCTAAAAGACTGCTGCTGATGATGCTGAGTGCCAGCCTCCACCTCCATGCTGACACAATCCTCCTCCTCCTCCTCCTCCTCCTCCTCTTCCTCTTCCTGTGCGATGGGTGGGACAGAAGGAACACTGTCTGGGTAAAGGGGGCCTTGAGAGGCAAGGAAGTCCTCCTCTTCCTGCCTCTGTTCTGCCTCAAGTGCCCTGTCCATTATTCCACGCAGCGTGTGCTCCAACAGGTGGACAAGAGGTACAGTGTCACTGATGCATGCACTGTCACTGCTCACCATCCTCGTGGCCTCCTCAAATGGTGCCAGGACAGTGCATGCATCCCTGATCATGCCCCACTGGAGTGGAGAAAAAAAAACAAGCTCCCCTGACCCTGTCCTGGTGCCGTAGTCGCACAGGTACTCATTGATGGCCCTCTGCTGCGTGTGCAGCCGCTGCAGCATGGCCAACGTTGAGTTCCACCTGGTGGGCATGTCACATATAAGGCGGTTCTTGGGCAGGTTCAACTCCTTTTGCAGCTCAGCCAGGCGAGCACTGGCATTATAAGATCTGCGGAAATGCACACAGACTTTCCTGGCCTGCCTCAGGACATCCTGTAAGCCCGGGTACCTGCCCAAGAACCGCTGCACCACCAGGTTAAGGACGTGAGCCACACAGGGCACATGGGTCAGTTGTCCCTGTCGGAGGGCGGAGAGGAGGTTGGTGCCATTGTCGCAAACCACCATTCCTGGCTTAAGCTGGCGTCAACCACCTCTCGGCCTGGCCCTGCAGAGCAGACAGGACCTCTGCCCCAGTGTGGCTTCTGTCCCCCAAACACACCAGCGCAAGCACGGCATGGCATCTTTTTGCCTGCGTACTTGCGTAGCCCCGTGAACGGCTACGGAGCACCGCTGGTTCATAGGACAAACCACAGGAAGAGGCCATGGAGGAAGAAGAAGAGGAGGGGGTGGAGGAGAGAGGTGTGTCACAACCAGTAGTAGCATTTTGGAGGCGTGGCGGTGGAACAACCTCCAACACTACCGCACCTTGTCCTGCATCCTTCCCAGCTGCCAAAAGAGTGACCCAATGGGCCGTGAAAGAAAGGTAACGTCCCTGTCCATGCCTGCTGGACCATGAGTCAGCGGTAATATGCACCTTACCGCTGACCGCCCTGTCCAGCGAGGCCAAGACATTGCCTTCCACATGCCGGTAGAGAGCCGGAATAGCCTTCCGTGAAAAAAAGTGGCGTTTGGGAACCTGCCACTGAGGAACCGCACATTGCACAAACTCACGGAAGGGGGCCGAGTCTACCAACTGAAAAGGCAGCAGTTGAAGCGCTAGCAATTTAGCCAAGCTAGCATTCAACCGCTGGGCATGTGGATGGCTGGGAGTGAACTTCTTTCGACGGTCCAGCAGCTGGGGCAGGGAAATTTGCCTGCTAGAATCGGACGTTGGTGTACTGCTAGCAGAGTGGCCGCAAGTACTTGGCTGTGACACACCTAATTCTACACCTTCATTCCTCTCAGTGCATGTTTCAGAGAGGACTGAAGTTATAGTGGGGTTGGAGATCCCAGCTGATGCGGTGCAAGGAGAGGTCCGCTTTGTTCTTTGGTGTGGGTCTTTGAGGTAGGCTTGCCAACGAGCTGCATGGCAGGTCAACATATGTCTGGTCAGGCATGTGGTACCCAAGCGGCTGATGTTTTGGCCACGCGATATACGCTTGAGACATATGTTGCAAACAGCAGCTGTGCGATCTGATGCACTAGCCTCAAAAAAGGCCCACACCAAGGAACTTTTTGAATGACGGGCAGAGGCAGCGCCCTGCACAGGCGGAGCTCTGCGGTGTGATTCCGTCTGTGTACTGCCCTTACGCTGGCCACCAAAGGGCATCCTGCCTCGTTGGAGATGTGCCTCCTCCTCATCCTCCTACTCCTCCTCTCTCCTATTAGGCACCCATGTGGAGTCAGTGACCTCATCATCCCCTCCCTCCTCATCACTGGAGCCAATCTGGCAGTATGCTGCAGCTGCTGGAACATGACTGCCAGATTGGTGTCCTTCTTGAGCATCCCCTCTGTCTGCTCTCACCCTACTGCCTTCCTGTAGCTGGGTTTCATCATCAGACCCTTCGAAACGCTGGGCATCCTCCTGGAGCATGTACCCAACACTGTGCTCAAACAGTTCGGGGGCCTCCTCAGGAGGAGGACATGGTGGGTCTAGGGAAGGAGTGACTGATGATGAGTCTGACATTGATACCAGGGAAGAGGACGCTTTGGCAGCTGCTTTGCCAGTACCCTGAGCCTGGGTGAGAGAGGATGAGGAGGAGGAGGAGGGCTTGGTCATCCACTCTACCAAGTCTTCGGCATGATGTGGCTCAACATGTCCAGCTGCCGAAAAGAAGGACAAGCGTGTCCCATGGCCATGTGCTGATGACAATGCACCGCGTCCACGACCAGCACTGTTGCCCCCAGACACAGAGCCTGCTTGCCCTCTTTTATTGCCTCCTGACTGTCTGCCTCTCCTTGTTTGCCTTCCAGACATTCTAATAGATGGCCTGCAGGGAGATGGGAAAAAAGCAATAAGGGCTACCTTCAGGTGTCCTTCTCTGTCCCTTTACTTAAGGATTTCTAAATATGGTTCAGGATGATTGCTTTTGCACAGAATAGCACAACGACAATTTCCCTGACTGTCCAAAAAACAAGGATTTCAAAGATGGTTGATGAGGAATGCTTTAGCACACTATAGCACAAGGAGAATTCACTCACTGTCCTTCCCAGTCCCTAGAAACAAGGACTTGCACGGTGAAAGAAACTGACACTCTCCCTACCTACAGTTTTCTGTCCCTAGAAAAAATGTTTTTTTTAAGCACACTATAGCACATGGAGAATTCACTCACTGTCCTTCCCAGTCCCTAGAAACAAGGACGTGCACAGTGAAAGAAACTGACACTCTCCCTACCTAGAGTTTTCTGTCCCTAGAAAAAATGTTTTTTTTAAGCACACTATAGCACAAGGAGAATTCACTCACTGTCCTTCCCAGTCCCTAGAAACAAGGACTTGCACAGTGAAAGAAACTGACACTCTCCCTACCTACAGTTTTCTGTCCCTAGAAAAAATGTTTTTTTAAGCACATTATAGCACAAGGAGAATTCACTCACTGTCCTTCCCAGTCCCTAGAAACAAGGACTTGCACAGTGAAAGAAACTGACACTCTCCCTACCTACAGTTTTCTGTCCCTAGAAAAAATGTTTTTTTTAAGCACACTATAGCACAAGGAGAATTCACTCACTGTCCTTCCCAGTCCCTAGAAACAAGGACTTGCACAGTGAAAGAAACTGACACTCTCCCTACCTACAGTTTTCTGTCCCTAGAAAAAATGTTTTTTTTAAGCACACTATAGCACAAGGAGAATTCACTCACTGTCCTTCCCAGTCCCTAGAAACAAGGACTTGCACAGTGAAAGAAACTGACACTCTCCCTACCTACAGTTTTCTGTCCCTAGAAAAAATGTTTTTTTTAAGCACACTATAGCACAAGGAGAATTCACTCACTGTCCTTCCCAGTCCCTAGAAACAAGGACTTGCACAGTGAAAGAAACTGACACTCTCCCTACCTACAGTTTTCTGTCCCTAGAAAAAATGTTTTTTTTAAGCACACTATAGCACAAGGAGAATTCACTCACTGTCCTTCCCAGTCCCTAGAAACAAGGACTTGCACAGTGAAAGAAACTGACACTCTCCCTACCTACAGTTTTCTGTCCCTAGAAAAAAAAAATTTTTAAGCACACTATAGCACAAGGAGAATTCACTCACTGTCCTTCCCAGTCCCTAGAAACAAGGACTTGCACAGTGAAAGAAACTGACACTCTCCCTACCTACAGTTTTCTGTCCCTAGAAAAAATGTTTTTTTTAAGCACACTATAGCACAAGGAGAATTCACTCACTGTCCTTCCCAGTCCCTAGAAACAAGGACGTGCACAGTGAAAGAAACTGACACTCTCCCTACCTACAGTTTTCTGTCCCTAGAAAAAATGTTTTTTTTAAGCACACTATAGCACAAGGAGAATTCACTCACTGTCCTTCCCAGTCCCTAGAAACAAGGACTTGCACAGTGAAAGAAACTGACACTCTCCCTACCTACAGTTTTCTGTCCCTAGAAAAAATGTTTTTTTTAAGCACACTATAGCACAAGGAGAATTCACTCACTGTCCTTCCCAGTCCCTAGAAACAAGGACTTGCACAGTGAAAGAAACTGACACTCTCCCTACCTAGAGTTTTCTGTCCCTAGAAAAAATGTTTTTTTTAAGCACACTATAGCACAAGGAGAATTCACTCACTGTCCTTCCCAGTCCCTAGAAACAAGGACTTGCACAGTGAAAGAAACTGACACTCTCCCTACCTACAGTTTTCTGTCCCTAGAAAAAATGTTTTTTTTAAGCACACTATAGCACAAGGAGAATTCACTCACTGTCCTTCCCAGTCCCTAGAAACAAGGACTTGCACAGTGAAAGAAACTGACACTCTCCCTACCTACAGTTTTCTGTCCCTAGAAAAAATGTTTTTTTTAAGCACACTATAGCACAAGGAGAATTCACTCACTGTCCTTCCCAGTCCCTAGAAACAAGGACTTGCACAGTGAAAGAAACTGACACTCTCCCTACCTACAGTTTTCTGTCCCTAGAAAAAATGTTTTTTTTAAGCACACTATAGCACAAGGAGAATTCACTCACTGTCCTTCCCAGTCCCTAGAAACAAGGACTTGCACAGTGAAAGAAACTGACACTCTCCCTACCTACAGTTTTCTGTCCCTAGAAAAAATGTTTTTTTTAAGCACACTATAGCACAAGGAGAATTCACTCACTGTCCTTCCCAGTCCCTAGAAACAAGGACTTGCACAGTGAAAGAAACTGACACTCTCCCTACCTACAGTTTTCTGTCCCTAGAAAAAATGTTTTTTTTAAGCACACTATAGCACAAGGAGAATTCACTCACTGTCCTTCCCAGTCCCTAGAAACAAGGACTTGCACAGTGAAAGAAACTGACACTCTCCCTACCTACAGTTTTCTGTCCCTAGAAAAAATGTTTTTTTTAAGCACACTATAGCACAAGGAGAATTCACTCACTGTCCTTCCCAGTCCCTAGAAACAAGGACTTGCACAGTGAAAGAAACTGACACTCTCCCTACCTACAGTTTTCTGTCCCTAGAAAAAATGTTTTTTTTAAGCACACTATAGCACAAGGAGAATTCACTCACTGTCCTTCCCAGTCCCTAGAAACAAGGACTTGCACAGTGAAAGAAACTGACACTCTCCCTACCTACAGTTTTCTGTCCCTAGAAAAAATGTTTTTTTTAAGCACACTATAGCACAAGGAGAATTCACTCACTGTCCTTCCCAGTCCCTAGAAACAAGGACTTGCACAGTGAAAGAAACTGACACTCTCCCTACCTACAGTTTTCTGTCCCTAGAAAAAATGTTTTTTTTAAGCACACTATAGCACAAGGAGAATTCACTCACTGTCCTTCCCAGTCCCTAGAAACAAGGACTTGCACAGTGAAAGAAACTGACACTCTCCCTACCTACAGTTTTCTGTCCCTAGAAAAAATGTTTTTTTTAAGCACACTATAGCACAAGGAGAATTCACTCACTGTCCTTCCCAGTCCCTAGAAACAAGGACTTGCACAGTGAAAGAAACTGACACTCTCCCTACCTACAGTTTTCTGTCCCTAGAAAAAATGTTTTTTTTAAGCACACTATAGCACAAGGAGAATTCACTCACTGTCCTTCCCAGTCCCTAGAAACAAGGACTTGCACAGTGAAAGAAACTGACACTCTCCCTACCTACAGTTTTCTGTCCCTAGAAAAAATGTTTTTTTAAGCACACTATAGCACAAGGAGAATTCACTCACTGTCCTTCCCAGTCCCTAGAAACAAGGACTTGCACAGTGAAAGAAACTGACACTCTCCCTACCTACAGTTTTCTGTCCCTAGAAAAAATGTTTTTTTTAAGCACACTATAGCACAAGGAGAATTCACTCACTGTCCTTCCCAGTCCCTAGAAACAAGGACTTGCACAGTGAAAGAAACTGACACTCTCCCTACCTACAGTTTTCTGTCCCTAGAAAAAATGTTTTTTTTAAGCACACTATAGCACAAGGAGAATTCACTCACTGTCCTTCCCAGTCCCTAGAAACAAGGACTTGCACAGTGAAAGAAACTGACACTCTCCCTACCTACAGTTTTCTGTCCCTAGAAAAAATGTTTTTTTTAAGCACACTATAGCACAAGGAGAATTCACTCACTGTCCTTCCCAGTCCCTAGAAACAAGGACTTGCACAGTGAAAGAAACTGACACTCTCCCTACCTACAGTTTTCTGTCCCTAGAAAAAATGTTTTTTTTAAGCACACTATAGCACAAGCACAAAACACACTGACACTCTCCCTACCTATCCTTCTCTTTCCCTAAACTAAAGGAATCCAGGTTAAGCAAGAAAGAAATAAAAGTCACTGTCCCTGCCTATGCTGCTCTTTCCCTGCTCCGGAACACACTACACTAGGCCGCCGTGCTGGCGGCCTTTTATAGTGTGGGGCGTGTACTAAACACCCTCAGCAATAATTGGCCACAGGCATCCTGCCTGTGGCCAATCATTGCTTTCCTCGCTGCCGGCGCTGTGATTGGCCAAGCATGCAGGGTCACAGTGCATGCTTGGCCAATCACAGCGCCTGGATGACACTGCGATGGCGTAGTGCATTGTGGGCCGTTCGCGTCACTCGAATTTGGCGCGAACGGCCCAAATCATTCGATCTTCGTCGAACGATCGAACAGCCGATGTTCGAGTCGAACGTATGTTCGACTCGAACACGAAGCTCATCCCTATAGGTGAGCATCATGTTATGTGTGTACAGAGAAAGATCCCCCCACAGATATGACTGACCCAGGCATAGTGGCTGCGGTCACCAAACAGGAGTTGTTAGGCCTGAAGGAGCTGAGACCGGAGCATGTCCTAGGCCTGAGCTGGATCACAGAGAGTGAGTTACTGTCAGGAAACCTGTCACCGGCCTGTGCTAGGCGCTGTGTGTCATTATTGTCGCTTGTCTTCTGTCATCAGATTATTTGTGCAGACCTGAGGAGAATGTGTTCAGGATTGACTTCACTTTCTTCAAGATCCGGGACCTGGAGACTGGCACTGTGCTCTTTGAGATCTACAAACCCTGCTCAGGTACCTGTGATGGATAGCACCTTTCCTGGGGCAGGTCTCCTTCATACTTCAAGTAGAACTAGAGTTGTTGGATGGAGTAAGGGAGGGTTATTGTTCCCAATTTGACATCCATTTGGCATTTGACATTCATTTGGGTGTGGGTGCATGTCCTTGAATGCACAATGTCTGTGCTCGGGGGCATGTTCCTGCACCAAAACGGATATCAAGGTAAGAGTAGGGGCTGTGTTCATGCAGCTGCTGCATCCCAATTGATTTGAATTGGTCTCCCTGCCCCGTGGATGTACTGAATATCTGTGTGCATCTCATGCAGTGAAAACACGGCCCTGTACACTTAAAATGTTTTGACAGGGGCGCAGTTTCAGTGCTTGCCATAGACGCCATTTGCACTAGATACGCATCTGCCTGGAACACTTGGCTCTCTAGCCTTTACTCACAGCGCCCAGCTGCACTGTCCACCTCTGGACTAATAGTGTAAAAAGGAAGAAATGCGTGGTGCAGGAAACAAAAAACAATGAAATAGCCTATGATACTTTTACCTCCTTAGACTCATGTATTTATCCATATGTACGGCTGTCTACTTATACCTGCTCTCTATGTACATACACTTTCAGAAACTCCTTGGACCTGAAAAATACTTATAAGCAAAATCATTACTCTATCCTTCATATTTAACCTGCAAAGAATGGCAAACAATAATGACATTCCTGTACATTGGTAAATTGTCAATGACATTCTTTCAAAATCGATTCAAACAAAACCCTCTGTAACCCTTACTTTTCCCGTTCCTACAAAAATACAACAGCCACGACACATCGGAGGATCGCCACGGTAAGTTCGAACATATTCACGTTACTACATACAAACATTCCGATACAAATGTGGGGGAGATACTTCATAGTTTCCGAAACAAAAATGAAAAAAACAAAAACAGCCAGAATTCTCCCTTCACTCTTTCAGCAATAGAAAAAAATACAATGGGAAAAACATGAGAGCAGCTCGAGAACCTTGCATGGACCAGCCATACAAAGTTCAAACAAACGGGCATGAGAATTTTAACCACCGTTCCTACTCTGAGAATCACAAAAACGTGTACTACACCTCCATCAACACACTCATCATTACAGATTTCTGAAGCCACAGCTGAACTACATCCAAGGTACCTTTATTCTGAGGTCTCGTCCTCCAGCAAAAGTACCTTCCAAAGGAATACACCTTACTGTACCCTTTGAACAAATATGTCGTTCTTTAATAGACATGTGCATTCGTTTTCGTCTGAATGCATTTTCGTCCGAATTTCAGCTATTTTCGTTATCGTTTTAACAAACGAAAACGAAAGCACAGAATCCGAAAACCGAAAGATCCGACATAAACAAATGCTTTATTTTCGTTTTCGTTGCTACAACAGTTCGATATAGATAGGAGATTCGACGTGACGCTGACAATAACAATCTCTGTCTATCGAACCTGTGGTCGAATGTGCCTAACCTTAACTCTATTAGTCCAAGATTATTCTACATAGGAGAGAAAAGATTCGACATTATAGAGAGAAAAGATTTGACATAGGAGAGAAAGATTCGACATAGGAGAGAAAAGATTCGACATAGGAGAGAAAAGATTCGACATAGGAGAGGAAAGATTCGACATAGGAGAGGAAAGATTCGACATAGGAGAGGAAAGATTCGACATAGGAGAGGAAAGATTCGACATAGGAGAGGAAAGATTCGACATAGGAGAGAAAAGATTCGACATAGGAGAGGAAAGATTCGACATAGGAGAGGAAAGATTCGACATAGGAGAGAAAAGATTCGACATAGGAGAGAAAAGATTCGACATAGGAGAGGAAAGATTCGACATAGGAGAGAAAAGATTCGACATTATAGAGAGAAAAGATTCAACATAGGAGAGAAAAGATTCGACATAGGAGAGAAAAGATTCGACATAGGAGAGAAAAGATTTGTTATTATAGAGAGAAAAGATTCGACATGGTGGGGGAAGTAAAATAAAAATAAAGTTGATGATGAATGTTATTGGCTGATTGTAACCAAAGAGGAGGAGCAGTAAAATAGCTAGAATGACGAAGATTCGACAAAGCATCGAAAGTTAGAAGATTCGACGCTGCAGCAAAACTGTACGACGCTGCAATCGTACATTTCCGGTCAAATGCATCCGCCCATAGGCTATAGAAGAATTCTAATGTTGGTTGACTAGTAATAGTAATGAATAAATATAATTATTACTAGTCATACAACATTAGAATTCTTCTATAGCTTGTGGGCGGAACATTCGACCGGAAATGTATGATTGCAGCGTCGTACAGTTTCACTGCTCCGTCGAATCTTCTTTGAACATTCGACAGACACCATAAGCCTTCAATGACAGATTCGACCTTAATTAATTCAGATTTTCGGACGAATGCAATTTCTAACGAAAAACGAAATAAATAAAAACGAATTTCGGGAGTAACTAAATAAATTAATTTTTCGGACAAAAACGAAATTCCGAAACGAAATATTTCAGTGTGCACATGTCTATTCTTTAAGGGGTCTCATGTCCGGAGCCCCAAACCCAGACCTCATGTGCGGTGCAGCTGTCTGACTGGTGCATTGCATGGACGGCACATTTGCCCATGATGATTCAAATCGCTTTTTTTTGGCGAACTCTGCGTCCAGAGAACCCTGCGCTTTATTTTCAGAGCGGTTATTGTTTGCGCCTTTATTACCATAATCAACCCCCGCTTCCCGATTTTTATACATGGCCTGAGCAGGGCTGTTAGCGTACTACTCTTCACGTTTTATACTAAAACAGTTGCGCACAGGAATTCTGATTATTTTACACGGCCCGACCTGTCTCACGATATACAGCCTTCTAAACGTGTTTGTCAGACGAACTACAAAGCACCATGAAATCCTCCACTATTGTCAAGGAAATGATGGAATAAGCCCCCTTTTGCAAATGGGAGGGAATCCCCCCTGACCCACACATCCCCTGGAAGTCAAACCACAAGTTTTGAGACTCAAATACAAATTCCTGCAAAAAGATGGCTCAAGGAGTTCAACTAAACCCCCCTTCTCCTTCGCAGGCTATACAATACAAGCTTCAAAAACAATTAATTGCCTTCTGGGAAACTCCCAAATATTTAAACATAAAAACAACACACACCACTGTGTATGAAAACTCAGTTAAAGTTGGTCTTACAATCTATCAAAATTCAGTGTAAGGTAGGGATTTCACTTAAAACCAAAATCCAATACAAAAACCGCCACTCATATACTGCAAAGTCAGCTAAACCTGTAATAGCTTACATTCACTTAAATGAAAACAGAGAAATCCCCATCCCAACACCATCTGCCTGGAGTTTGCATGTTCTCCCTGTGCCTGCGTTGGTTTCCTCCGGGTACTCCGGTTTCCTCCCACACTCCAAAGACATGCTGGTAGGTCAACCAGATTCCATCCATAAATGGGCCCCAACATGTGCACGTGTCCGCAAGCACATCGGGACCCCTCGGGGCAAGACCGCGCTATATCAAGATACCACTCAACTCAAGAGGCGATGTTTAGAAAAACAAATTTAAACCAGCGAATTTAACATTAAACAAAACAGCCTCTCAGTATGTCATCCCAGTGTCTCACCACTCTGGGACGACCCACAGGCCAAACTGTAAACGCCAACAAGAACTGCGCCTCCAAATCCCCTTTTTAAAACAGGACAGACCGTACTACACACACAAAGGAAAACAAAAATGGCGTCCACCAGATTCCAACACAGAAAAGACAGCACTACTAAATTCGCACCAAACATTGAAATCTGCCCCAAAAACTGCAAAATTCCACCAGCAAGATATCACACCCAAAGGAAAGGTGGCTGCACCTTCCCCTACAGGATGACCCACAGGCTAAAGAGAAACTGCGCCTCTCAAGATGGCCGACAAGCCGCATGGACAACATGGCCACCAAATGCAGTTTTTCCCGCCAAAACCAGGATCTCTTCACTAGAAAACCAAAAATGTTTTTCTCCACAAAGACAGACTACACAATTGAGATTCACACTTAACCATAGACACACACTTTAGGCTACTTCAACTCGGACCCTTTGGCCAACTAAACAGCACATTCAAGAAATGTTAGTTACATGCGCAACATTAAAAACAACAACACTCTTTTGTCAAAGTTCATATACTCTGAATTAGTCACCACACACACTGTATAATATTGCTTGTATGCTATCTCAGAACATCAGATTATCATCCCTCAGGGCGTAGCCCCTCCAACACAAAACTCCTGCATGCTATTGTTTACAGAGAGTAACCAACTTTCACCATTGTAAATGATAGCCATGCTGGCTGCCCCTCCCCCATTAAAGCACATGGCACACAGGGACCAGACTTTAAAAAATACAAACAGCTCAGCTGCACACATATATTGCAGGCTGCACTAAATCCCACATCTATACCTACATTTCATACACAACATACAGTTTCCATATGCATCATAAACTTGTAATCAAAAGACACACAGAGACCCACCAACACTGGTCTCCCCCGCCCCATTCAAGCACATGGCAGCAATGCAGCGGCCATCTTTGAACAATGCAGCAGCCATGACTGGCTGTACAAGATGCTCACTACATCGCACAAAGGTCACTTTTCCAAACAGCTCTCTCTTACACAACTTCAATCAGTTCAATCACACTCATGGGGACACGTGTCCTGCATCAGACAAACAATCCAATCACACAGTCTCCGTTTCTCATTCAGTTACACTTACAGCATGCAGCCTCCCCACACAAACATTCCAGAGACAGTCCTCACACACAGGCACACACACAACTCATACATCTCTGATACAACAGACAAACGATCCATGATAAAATCACACATACACATACGATCGGATTCAAGCATTATTTCAAAAAGACGAAAAATGTGTTCTTTTACAAAGCATAGCCTCCCTACGCATCAGAACGTGCATCCATTCTCCCCCTCTGCTGCTCCGATGCTCAAAGAGGCCGTAATTAGTCCTACCTTTGGCCCGCCATCTGTCAGTGAAATTATGCTGTACGCAGAGCACACAGCCAGATATTGTGTCTCTAATAGTAACACATTTAGTCAATGATATAATGCATCTTAAGCTAAAATTCACTCACCTTCCATTCGATTCCCATTCATTCAAATCAAGAGACATCATCACCAGACTGTTCTTATCTCGGCATCCCAGCAAAACACTGCCCAGGAGCCGCCTCTCTCGGTCTTTTATTAAACTCCTAGCTGGAAGTAATGTCACAACATGTGACCTCCTCCATAGGAAGTGAGCTCACAGGCTCCACCCAGCAGATGACCATATAAGGATATGTTAAATACAGCTAATACAATACAATACATTGTTGCCTTATGGGATTTGTATAATTTCCATTTAATCGCTGTAAAATATTGTAATTATGAATATATTTCAATTAGCTTGCTGTATATATATTTCACTTAGCTAACTGAATATATTTAATTTAGCACCTAGGAAAGCCCTTTTGTTAAGAGCAGACTATGCGGGGCCGAGGCTTGTATATACAGACAATGGAGAGCCAATTCCATTGTTGGCATCTACACACCTCAAAGGATCCCATGCTGGGTCATGCAATATCCTGTAATCCTGGGAAAATTCAATTACATCTCCTGCCCAGATAGAGACACCCGGATTTGCATGAAAGGAGGCTGACTTATGGAGAAAGCCCTCCAATCATGACCCAATCTAGGCCAACCTATGGGGTATCAGGATAGAGAGATATACTCAGAGGGCAGGAGGAGGGAGCTCTCTCTTTATGGAAGGATGGCCTGAAGGATGGGTCTAAAGGGGTAATTATGGTAAAAGTCTGTTTGACCTGTAACTACACATGCTTGTACTGTAATGTTTTAGAGGAATAGGCTCTATGTTCCTCCATGTAAATACTTTGTATATTTTAACCTACTATTTCTGGCTTGTCTAAGACTATATAGATAGTATCTGTGTATTAGATTAGACTTTAACAAATACATAATAAATGTTCATTATGTTAAAGCTTTCACTTCTGGTCAAAAGAACTCTTATTTAACCCATATCATATCTTTGAGATATTAAATCTTTTTTTTTATAATTGTATTTTTATTGAAAATTTTTGCAAAATGACAATAATCACAAAGTAAATTACAAAGCAATTCAAGCAAATCAGAATGTACATTACAGGCAGAACACTTCAGCCGAAGTGTCGAAAAATACAGAACACAAGAGTGCACCGTATAGCAAAGGAAGTTGGAGAACAGGCTCATATGCATAACAAAGAAACTAGAGGAAATAGTGGTCACAGTTTAGAGATAAAAAAAAAAAACACACGAAAGTCAAGATAATACCAGAGCATGAACCATAATCTAAGTGAGGCATTACCGGGTTTATTAGACTAGAAGGGGGAGAGGGGGGAAGGGATTGGGCAAATCATGACTTATTAGCCAAAGGATGCATTCCATATTCCGAGGCATCCCATAGATCCCAGATCTTATCAAATTGGGGCAATGCGTCATTTACAGAAGCCGTCAGATATTCCATCCTACGTATCCCAGCAACTAGTTGGAGGAATCTGGACCAAGGTGGGGTGGAGTTAGATAACCAGCAAAGGGGGATCAGTCTCTTGGCAGCTAACAGAATATAGGAAATCAGTCTGTTCCGGTGTTTAGTTATGCCCTTAAAGGGGAGACCCAACAAATAGTGTAGAGGATCAAGCGGCAAGGAGACATCCACCACCCTCTGGATCAGCCTCATGACATCCAACCAGAGGGGCTGAATCAAAGGGCATTGCCAAAAAATATGATACATTGACCCTATTTCCTTATTACATCGCCAACAATTCCTCGAGATTGAGGGGTCGTATTTATGTATAAGTTTAGGGGTCCTATACCAGAACATGAGGATCTTCACTGAGGTCTCCCTATGAATAACACATCTAGAAGATTTCGAGACGGAGGACCATATCCTGTCCCACATTTGAGAACTTATGGGTCTTTGCAGCAGTTGGGCCCACTTTTTCATATACAGATGGGTGTCCTCAGTGAGGATAAATGACTCATGGAGGATACGATGAATAGAGGAAACCAAATGGAGTTGATGGGGACCTTGGGCACACAGATATTCAAAGGGGGTAGGAGAGGTCAAAGACAAAGATGGAGATCTAGAGTGAAGGAAATGCCTGATCTGTAAATAGAAATAAAAAAGTCGAGAAGGAATATGGAACTTTTCTTTGAAAAAATCAAATGGGTGTAGCCTACGAGTTACCGGATGCACTAAATTGCGGAGCTGGAACAAAGAAGCATCGACCCAGGGGAATATCCGACCTAGTGATAGACTATCAGGGATGGACGGATTAAATAAAACATTAAGAAGGGGGGGGGGCAAGATGACATGAGGGGGTATGATTTGAGGCATTTACTCCATATTGATAGAGTGAAGTTCATAGGGGCTGTACATTGACGTCTATAAACAGGATCTATATGAGGGGAAAGAGACCAAATCAAGGAACAGGGATGAACCGGAAAAAGCACTCCCTTCTCTATATCAGACCAATGGCTAGGGGCATGAAGGGTAGACCAGGAAGCTATCGTGGCATAGTAATATTTAAGAATATCTGGGCCCCCAGACCTCCCCTGGATTTCAACACGAAAACCACGGAACTGGGAATGCGGTGCGCCCTGTCGTTCCAGATGAAATTTGAAAAGGATCTGTGGAGGGATTTAAGTTGAGACATAGGTATAGCGACTGGTAATGTCTCAAAATAATATAATAGCCGGGGCAAAATGGACATTTTCAATACGTTAATCCTCCCTAAAAGGGAGATAGGATATTTGGCCCAACTTTGTAATGATTTTTTGATGTCCGAAAATAAGGGAGGAAAATTTACTGAATATAGAGTGGAGTATGTAGGGGTGAGATGAACCCCTAAATATTTGAGGGAGATGGAACACCACTTGTAGCGGTAAGAAGTCATAAGTTGGGACAGTAATGTGGGAGGGATATGGATGGGAAGGGCCTCAGTTTTTGTAGTGTTTATTTTATAACCAGAAATAGCGCCAAAGGAATTAAGGAGGTTGTGTAGAGATGGGAGGGAAAGCAAAGGGTGAGTAATAGTAAGCAGAATGTCATCAGCAAATAGCGAAAATTTGTATTCCCTCTGTCGCATCACAACCCCACGAATGTCCTGATGGGAACGGATGGCCTCAGCCAGGGGCTCCAAGCATAGTATAAAAAGCAAAGGGGAAAGAGGGCAACCCTGGCGAGTACCATTGGACATGGGGAAGCGGGGCGACAGAAAAAAAGACATCTGGACTTGTGCTGTAACTTGGGAGTATAATGCGTGTAATGCATTTAGAAAAGGCCCCCTGAAACCATAAAACCGGAGTGTCGAGAACATATAGGGCCAGCTCAGCCTGTCAAACGCTTTTTGCGCATCCAGGCTGAGAACCAATGCTTGGTGTGAGGATCTGTTCAAAAGATCAATCAAGTCAACCGAGCGGCGAGTATTGTCGCCAGCATGTCTCGCCGAGACAAAGCCCACCTGGTCTCTATTAATCAATTTGGGTATATATTTGGATAATCTGGACGCAAGGATTTTGGTGAAAATCTTGTAATCTGAATTTAAAAGTGCTATAGGCCTATAGTTGTCAGGGGAAGAGGGGTCCTTACCCGGCTTAGGTATTACAGAGATATAGGAGTGGGAAAACTGAGAGTGCGGAGGATGTCCTTTAAGGAGGGTACCATAGAGGGACAGTAAATGAGGAGACAAGATATCTTCAAAAGCTTTATAATATGAATAGGGGAGTCCATCAGGGCCTGGGGATTTATGAAGTGGGAGTTCCTTAAGTACATTATGAAGTTCCTCGGTAGTTATGGGAGTATTCAGTTCCGCCAGATTCGATGTGGAAATTTTCGGGAGTTTTAGGCCTGTAAAGAAGTCATTGAATTTATCTTGCGTGAAATTGAAGTGATTTTCGGGTGTAAGACAACTGTATAGCTTCCGATAGAAGCTACCAAATATCTTAGACATCTCAAGAGGGCAGTGGGTCCTAGTTCCATCCGCACGGAGGAGAAAATCTGGAAAGGAATGAAATGGGCGTGGCCTGAGCTTATTGACCAACATCCTGTGAGGTTTGTTGGAGAATTCATAAAACTTTTGTTTAGCCCATAGGAGAGATCTAGCGGCCTTACCTTGATGTAATGATTTAATTCTTTCTCTAATAGACATAACAGTGCGGAGTTTCGACACCGTGGGTTTGCACAGAAGTTTGCGCTCGGCCAACCCAAGGGCAGCCGTCAAGGATTTCAGGAGGCTGTTCCTATCCCTTTTCAGGCGAGTACCCTCAGCGATGCACACACCACGGAAAACCGCTTTGTGTGCCTCCCACAGCGTGGAAAAATCTGCAACTGACCCTAAATTAAGTAGGAAAAACTCCTTCAGTGCAGATGCTAACGTCGTGCGGGAAGGTTCAGATTGAAGAAGTTGGTCATTTAACCGCCAGTGGCAAGATCTAGAAGGGGTTTGAGACATTTGGACATCCAAAGTGATAGGGGCATGGTCCGACCACGTAATGGGGGATATGTCTGAATCTGTAATGTGGGGGATGAGTGGGGCTAAAACAAAAAAATGATCCAAACGAGAGAACATTTTATGGGCCATGGAATAGAAAGTATACTGTTTAGCGGAGGGGTGCTTAATCCTCCATGAGTCAAATAATTGATGGGATCTAATACATCTACGAAAGGATCTAGCTGTGGAGACTACCTTTCTAGACCGCGTATCAAGAGGAATAGTTAGCCTGTCTCTAGTAGGGGACATGAAGAGATTGAAGTCCCCCCCCACTATCATGAAGGGTTGAGGGCGACACTGAGGCATATCTAAAACCTTGGTCAGAAAATCAACCTGACCGGTATTAGGAGCATAGATGTTAGCTAAGGTAAAAGAGGAGGACATATAATCACAATCCAAGATAAGGAACCTACCATGAGGGTCAGAATATGAATCTTTGACCCTGATGGGACATGTTTTCTTAATCAGTATAGCAACTCCTGCCTTGCCAGTGGAGTCAGAGGCAAGAAAGGAGTTGGGATAGAACCTAGAAGCAAATTTTAAAGAGCCGTTAGCCTTAAAATGGGTTTCCTGGAGCATGACTATATCAGCTCCTGAGGATCTGAACTCCTTCAAAGCAATCCAGCGCTTTTGAACAGAGTTCAGGCCCTTCACATTAAAGGACATAATTCTCAGAGACATAAGCACAGTTGTAACAAAGTAGCCTGTGTTTGCAAATAAAAATTACAAGGACATATTCCTGCACTACTTGGAAAAATTTGTGGTGTACATACAGAAACAAAACAAAGTCTCATGTTAGTATTATACCTTGAGAAGTACCAGTATACCTTAGGTAAACTAAAAAATACAGACAAAAGAAAAAAAAAGAAAAAAGGAAAACAACAGGAAAAAAGGGACCTCGACCAGCAGAACTGACGTATGAGCATATAATTAAAAGGGCAAAACCAGATGAGGAAGTATATATTCCACAGAAAAAAGAAGAAAAACATTAATTGAGAACCTGAGGTGTCATGACAACTCAGGGGACCCTGAACAACGTCAAGGGACCAGTATGGGCACAAGGGGGCCTCCAACATGGAAGTCTTGGAACAGGGCTGTGTCCGCCGCATCTTCTTAGGCAAAAGAAAATCCTTCAAAAGAGCATCAATTTTGAAAAAGGTGTAACCTTGAACCAAAAAGGAGAAGAAAAAACGACAAAACTTTGAAACTTTGTTGCCCCATGGGACAGATACCAAGAACTCCCCCCCCACACAGGTGGGGGGGTAGTTATCTAAACCTAGAGTCCAGATTGCAGCGGAAAGCCTTCCAAGGACTCAACGAGGAGAAACAAGAGCGATAAATGGGGATCCGGTCACCCCCTTCAAGTAAATCAAGGAGGTTGTCTGGAGGATCTTGGGCGCTGAGGGGTGGAGAGATGTTTCCTCGATTGGCTCCTCACAGGGGTCCAGAGGCGACTGGGCGTGGGTGGAAAAGGACGAGCTTGAGCAGGAACAAGATGAGGGTCCTCTTTAGGTAGAGGTGGGAGACCAAGGCTTTTTATAAACGCTTCACCCTCTTGTAGGTCACGCAAACTATGCTGAACACCATCTTTAGACACAATGAGGCGAAAGGGGAAGCCCCAGTAGTAGAGGACTTTGTGTAGCTGTAGGTGAGTTGTAATCGGACGCAGATTTCTCCTTTTCGCCAAAGTAATGGGAGAGAGATCACTGAAGATCTGTAGCTTCGTCTCCTTATATGAAAGCTGAGATTTATTACGTGTGGCCAGGACCAGGGCTTCCTTGCTGTCATAATAATGAAACCTCACGATTACATCTCTGGGTCTGGCCCCCGACGGGGGTTTTGGGCCCAGGGAGCGATGAGCCCTGTCCAAACGCCAATCCACATCCACTACTGAGGGAGCTAGAACATTAAAAAGCCCCAAGAGATATGAGCGTAGGGAGGAGTCCCCCACCGACTCAGGGATACCACGGAAGCGCAGATTTTGGCGCCTCTCCCTGTTCTCTAAATCTTCCTGTTGAAGCTGCAATTGGGAGACAGAGTGTTTAAGATTGTAGTTTTCTTCCTCAATTGCCTGCACATAGTTCACCATCTCATCAAACTTGTGTTCCAATGCATCAGCACGTTCCCCAATTTAAGTAATTTCCCCCCTCAGTTCAGCTGAGATCTTGCTCACCTCTGCCGCAATGTTCCAGGTGATTTGTAGGAGCAGGTGCTGCAGCTTGGAATCCAATTTTTTATCTAAAATGTCAGGAGTGAGAATCTCCTGAGGTGCGTGTGTGGCGGTGCTCACAATCGGCGCGTTCGTAAGCCCAGGGAGTCCCGGTTCCTCCGCATCAATGAACGGATCCATCGCGGCAAAGGGGTCTGCTTGCGAAATCGAGGCCGCGGATTGCGGCCTAGTAATGAAGCGTTCCATCTCCGTTCCTGCTCGCGGCCCAAACAGCGGGTTATAGTTGCGCTGCTGCTGGCCAATCTTTCCCATGGGGCGCCCAGGGAGTAGAGCGGAGTATCAGGCTTACCCCCGGATCAATTGGAGGCTAATGAAGCTATACGGAGGTCACGAAGAGCGGCGGAGACCCGGAGCTCACTCAGAGCACGTCTGCCATGTCGGAAAGCCGCGCATGCGCCCCGAGATATTAAATCTTAAATATAGATTTTATTTGGCAACAAGTGGCGACCAACAAAGATAAGTACAGGACTGAAAGTATTTAATATAATAACAAAATTTGTGTATGAAAGATAGGAGGAATTTAAGCTGAGTCAGCTTATCCAATCTATCTAGGGAAAATATAGGTAAATGTTTGTGTTTTATTAGTGGGTATTAGATTAACTCTAATATTAGGGAGGATACACCACATTATTTTTTAATATCCCGTAAATCATAATTGATATAAGTACTTTGGATGTACCATTAAAAAATTGTTAATTTAATGGGGAGGAGGTACAGGGATTTTTGTTTTGATTTTTGATTGTTGTTTTATTGGAAAGAGGACACTAAAATAGGGGTCCTTGGTTTTGTGGAAAAAAATAGTAGGATTTTTAAAACAGCTTACCTGTAAAATCCTTTTCTTGGAGTACATCACGGGACACAGAGCAGCATAGTCATTACTATGTGGGTTATATAGAATTACCTTCAGGTGTTGGCACTGGCAACTTCCAAACAGGAAGTACCCTCCCCTATATAAGCCCCTCCCATCCGGGAGTACCTCAGTTTTGTAGCAAAGCAATACGTGTCCCCAAAAGAGGGGTGGGAGCTCTGTGTCCCGTGATGTACTCCAAGAAAAGGATTTTACAGGTAAGCTGTTTTAAAAATCCTACTTTCTTGTTCATACATCACGGGACACAGAGCAGCATAGTCATTACTATGTGGGACGTCCCAAAGCAATGCCACATGAGGGGGGGATACACCATACATAAGCTGGGCGCCATCAGGCATGAGGATCTTTTGCGGCCTGCAACACACTGCGCCCAAAGGCGACATCCTCCTGACTTCTCACGTCCACCTGGTAGAACCTAGTAAACGTGTGTACTGAAGACCATGTTGCGGCCTTACAAATTTGCGCCAGGGAGGCCTGGTGATGCACTGCCCATGAAGTTCCAACTGCTCTCGTGGAGTGCGCCCTAACTTTGAACGGAGGCGGTCTACTTTTCAAGCCATAGGCTTGTATTATGACCTGTCGAATCCACTTGGCTAAAGTAGATTTTGATGCTGCCTGACCCTTTCTGGGGCCTTCCGGCAGAACAAACAGAGAATCCGTTCTACGAATCTGAGCAGTGGCTTTTAGATAAGCTTTAACTGCTCTTACTACATCCAAAGAATGCAATAACTTTTCCTCTACCGAGCTTGGTTTGGGGAAAAAAGAAGGAAGAACCACATCCTGGTTCAAGTGAAACCTCGATACCACCTTAGGAAGAAAGGCTGGGTGAGGACGTAATACTACTCTGTCCTTATGGATAACCAGATATGGCTCTTTACAGGACATGGCGGCTAATTCCGACACTCTTCTAGCCGAGCATATGGCTACTAAAAATATCAATTTCCTGGTGAGTAGAACCAAGGAAATGTGCCGCAAAGGTTCAAATGGCTGCTTCTGCAGAACCGACAGAACCAAATTTAGATCCCATGGGCACATGGGAGCCTTAATCGGTGGAATAATACGAGTCACACCTTGCATAAAGGATTTGACAAGTGAATGCATAGCCAGGGGCCTTTGAAATAGTATTGACAAGGCCGAAACCTGGCCCTTGATAGTACTTAAGGCAAACTTCCTGTCTACAGCCCACTGCAGGAAGTCCAGAATTCTGCCTATAACGTACTTACGTGGATGCCATTTTCTGGCCTCGCACCAAGTGATGTACGCCTTCCAAACTCTATAGTAGATCTGCCTGGATACAGGCTTCCTGGCATTGATTATAGTTGATACCACAGAGTTAGAGAGACCTCTCTTCTTTAGGATGTGGGACTCATTGGCCAGGCCGTTAAACTTAGAGTTAGTAAGGAAGGGTGGTATATCGGTCCTTGCGAAAGCAGGTCCGGACGACGTGGAAGGGTCCAAGGACTCCCCACAGACATTTTGATGATCTCCGCGTACCAGGCCCTTCGGGGCCACGCTGGAGCCACCAGGATCACCGGCTTCTTCTCCAACCTGACTCTGCGAAGGAGTCGAGGCAACAATTGTAGCGGAGGGAATGCATATATCAGTCTGAACTGATCCCAAGGGAACACCAGAGCATCCGAGCCGCAAGCGAGGGGATCCCTTGTCCGGGAGACAAATCTGTCCACCTTTGCGTTGAATCTGGATGCTAGCAGATCTACATCCGGTGTTCCCCACCGCTGACATATTGCTCGGAAGACCTCGGGATGAAGGGACCATTCCCCTGGGCATAACTGTTGGCGACTCAGAAAGTCCGCCTTCCAATTCTCCACCCCTGGAATGAAGACAGCTGATATACATGGGACATGCTTTTCTGCCCATTCCAGGATGTGACTTACTTCCCCCTGGGCTGCACGACTCCTGGTGCCTCCCTGATGATTGATATATGCCACTGCTGTGGCATTGTCTGATTGAATTCTGACAGGGGACCCTTGGAGTCTGGATGTCCAGGCTACTAGGGCGTACCGGGCTGCTCGTATCTCTAAGAGATTGATGGGCAGGGTTTTTACTACATTTGACCATCTGCCCTGGAGAGACCATTGCTCCAGTACTGCCCCCCAGCCTGTAAGGCTGGCATCTGTAGTGACCACCTTCCAAGATATCGGGCTGAAGGGTTTTCCCTTCTGGAGATTCTGGGGGATCAACCACCAGCAGAGACTCTTCCGAACGGAAGGGGACAAAGCCATCGGGAAGTCTAGAGCCTGAACTTTTCCGTTCCAGGCTGACAATATGGCCCTTTGTAAATTCCTTGAGTGGAATTGGGCGTATGGCACAGCTTCGAATGATGCTACCATCTTTCCTAGCAGCCTCATGCACAGGCGTATGGACGGCTGTCTTTTTGCACAAAGCAGACGGACCAAGCCCCTCAAAGAGGATACCTTGTCTAGAGGTAAGAAAATCTTCCTCTGGTCTGAATCCAGCCGTAGCCCTAGATATACCAGGTTTTTCACTGGTTGTAGGGCTGACTTGTCCAGGTTGATGACCCAACCGTGAGATTCTAGATACTTGATTGTATCGACAATTACCACTTCTAGCTTGGCAACTGAGTGGTCCATCAACAACAGGTCGTCTAGGTATGCCATTATCGTTACACCCCGTGTTCTTAGATCGACCAACAGTGGGGCCAGAATTTTTGTGAACACTCGTGGTGCTGTGGCCAGACCGAATGGTAAGGCTCTGAACTGAAAATGGCGCCCTTCTACTGCAAAGCGTAGGAATTTTTGATGACCTGGAAAGATGGGAACATGCAAGTAAGCATCTTTGATGTCGATCGAGGCTAACCATTCCTCCCCTTGTAGGGCAGCGGTGACCGATCGGATCGACTCCATCCGGAAAGACCGGACGTTTAGAAATTTGTTTAGACTCTTTAGGTCCAATATGGGTCTTATGTCCCCGTTTGGCTTCGGGACTGTGAAAAGGTTTGAGTAGAAACCCAACCCCCACTCTTCCATAGGAACCTCCATAATTACTCCTTGGAGCAATAGTTGTTCTAACGCCAATAGGAGAGACCGTCTTTTCAGAGGGTCTCTTGGCATGCCTGACCACATAAAATGGGACGGAGGAGACTCTTTTAACTCCAACTTGTATCCCAGAGTTACTGCGGAGAGCACCCATCTGTCTTTGATCGTCTCCCGCCAGGTCTCTGCGAACAACTGAAGTCTTCCCCCCACCCGTTTGAGTGGGGGCAGCCCTTCATAGGCTTGACTTGGAGGCTGGTATAGTACCTCTTCGGATCCAGGGCTTTTTATTACCCTGTGGCTGTCCCTGATTTTTACCTCCTGAGTTTGACCGAGGAGGCCGTCGGAACTGCTTAGTAGCAGACGTCGCAGGGATAGGAGAGGTAGTCCTCTTAAAAGATGGACACCTAGACCTCTTCTTACTCGGTAAGAGAGTACTTTTACCACTGGAAATCTTCTGGATATACTTATCCAGGTCTTCGCCAAAAAGGCGTTCCCCATGAAATGGGAAGCTAACTAAGAGCTTCTTACAGGGAGCTTCAGCAGACCAGTTTTTGAGCCACAGAAGCCTACGCATATGTACCAAAGACAGCGTGAGGCGGGAGGCCTGATGGATAGAATCCTTGATGGCGTCAACCGCAAAGCATAATGCTCTAGGCAGATCAGCCAGAGCCTGGGCCTGTTGGTCTGGCAAATCCCTCAGGACCATTTTCATTTGATCCTTTAAAGCTTGGCAGACTCCAATAGCTGCCACTGCTGGCTGTGTAACAGCCCCTGCTGTGGAAAAAGCAGATTTTAATAAAGATTCCAATTTTTTATCCACTGGATCTTTGAACATTTGAACATTATCTACTGGACATGTCAGTGATTTGTTCACAGAAGAGATGGCTGCATCCACCGTAGGAACATTCCATCTCTGGGTGAACTTTTCCTCCATGGGATAGATCACCGGAAACCTTTTAGGCGGAACAAATAGTTTATCAGGATGTTCCCAGTCCTGGTATATAAGTCCTTCCAATAATGGATGTATTGGAAAGGAGCAATTAACCTGGGGAGCTTTTAGCGACCCCAATGAGGAGACAGCAGTAGTTGATGGTTCAACAAGAGGCATTTTAAATGCAGATCGAACCATGTCAGTTAGGGTCTGGACCCACAATCTTTCAGTCTGTGATGCTGAAAATGGTTCATCTACTGTCGATTCCTCAAAAACAGAGCTAACCTCCTCCTGATCCCCTTCAGGTAGGTTGGTCCCTTCCTGGGACTGTTGCTCTGCCAACAGGCACTCTAATGGAGGTGATGGAGATCTGGCGCGCTTTCTTTCCTGTAGAGAAGAAGCGATCAATGCAGCCAATCTCTGCTCCAATCCCTCCAGAGTTGAGGAAAAAACCTCCTCTGTTATATATGCAGGAGCAGGTGGACTGAGGACAGCCGCAGTACCTGGCACTCCCGGGGGTTCCTTATGGGTATTAACCTCTGATTTCTCAGGGGAGGAGGGTGCAGATGACTGCTCCAGATCCTCAGAGCCCGATGGAGACCCCCCTACACTTCCTGAGAGGTATATCTCGGAGTTTTTTAGGCGGCATATTCCTTAGTTCAAAGCTGAGGTATTCCAGCCGCAATACACCCCTTACTGAAATAGTCTAATGCAATTTGCTGCTATGTACATCAGTGGGTGTCTACTAATGCGTCTTTCTGGGGATGCCTGTATCAACCGCCCGCTGTAAGCCCCTATACCATGCTACCAGCTCCTTTTCATGCTCTGTGTCCATAGCAAGCAGCGTGGACTGAGTCCTTTTATCTTGCTGGGACGCCCGCACATGCGCAGAAGCGCTGGGCGCACAGAGCGCGTCATCCGCCAGGCTCCGCCCCCTTTTTTGAAGCTAAACCTTATAAAAAGAAAGCATGTGTGCGCGCGCGCGCGTGCACGTGTGCGCTCTTGGCGCCATGTAGGGAGAGGAGCCAGGGTCCCTGTTTCACCAGGACTCGGGGATGGAAGGAAACTACTTGGCAGCATGACAGAGGAATGCAGCTTCCCTGATAGAGAGCTCACTCATCTGCCTGGACTTTCACCATGGAAGGAATAGTCCCAAGAAAAAAGACGTTCCACAGCGGCCTCTAGTGGACAAACACAGGTACCACACTTTTGTCTTTTTTTTTTTTTTTTTTTTAAAACCACCTTTATGAAAAACATTTCCAGGTTTACAGTTTTTTTAAAACTTCCCTTATGAAAAAACATTTCTAGGATTTCTTAGGCATATACAGCTATTAGCGGGAATACCCTTTAGGTAACAGGCAGAAAGACATATTAGGCTTGGGGGTCCCCTCAATAGAACCAAGTTCCTGAGGGGCCCCCACTTACCTTTTCCCCGCCGCAGGACTTTGTTTGGTCCACAGAAGCCCAAACTTCACCTCTCACGGCAGGCATTGTACTAGACCTTCAGGGACCGGGTTCCCAAGGATTCCACTCCCCTGGACCTGTATAGCACCCTGCACAGATAGCCTCTTGGTTTTGGGTATGACCAGAGCTCTGGATCCCAGGGTCCAGCCCTCCTAAGAGAGGCATTACAGGCAAAACCCTGCTCTTCTCTGCAAGGCCCGGGTACCGACCGTTTAGCTATGAAGCTTTTTTGGTCGGATCCGGAATAGCTTGCTAAGGCCCAGAGAACCTGTACACAAGCCCAGATGAATACATGTTAACCTTGGCCAACACCTTAGACACTGGCAAAAAACTGAGGTACTCCCGGATGGGAGGGGCTTATATAGGGGAGGGTACTTCCTGTTTGGAAGTTGCCAGTGCCAGCACCTGAAGGTAATTCTATATAACCCACATAGTAATGACTATGCTGCTCTGTGTCCCGTGATGTATGAACAAGAAATAATAATTTTTACATGGCGGGAAAAATTTTGTTTTTAATTATTGTTTTTCTGCCTCACTAAGCTGCATTGCAAGCCCTAACCAGTGTTTGAGTTTGCTTGATGGTGAGTACATTTTTATTAGAAAGACACTGAAAAAAGTGGTCTTGGTTGTGTTGTTGAAAAGGTTCAATAAGTTTTTTATTTTTTATTTAAATTGTATGTCCACTAACATTGAAAATATTCAGGACATTGAAACCTACAAAAGATTTTGTTTTTTGGTTTTAGTTTTTGTTTAGTTTTTTTACTGTGGGAATTTACAAGCAGTAATATTCTCATTTATGTCAGTTAAAGTACAAAACTGTAGAAGTTTTACTACTGAAGCTAATATCTGAGAAAGATTATTATTAGTGTAAAATAAGGTGCATTTAGCATACTGTATTTTATACCTTGAGTTTTTTTTTCTTTGGTAAACTGAATTGGGTGTAGCAAATATAGGTGTATACATGGCTGTGTTTACATTTCTATTGACTACCTAGAGCGGAATACCTATGGTTCCTTTTGTGCGGATCTCATCACTTTTGTTTTGGGTTTAGACTGCATTATAGTAGTGTTATTTTAAGGCTTGTATCTCCACTCTGGTGCATATTCTTAGGGCTAGACTACTGTGTCAAGTCGGTTCTGTGGTGTATTATTGTATCATCACAGAACTTGTAAATGGAGAAATTGATGGGCAGGATTGCTAAAGTTAAAAATAGCACTGAGATAATAAGAGCAATTGAGGAATCTAAAAACCCATGGCACCATGCACAAGAGTATGTGAATATAAAACTTACAGAGAAAAAATACAGCAAACGTGAGGGTAAGGCTGCACAAATTTTTGGGGCCTGTTGCTTAGCTAACAATTATAGGTCGTTATTATTGCAAACCATTTCTCTCAAGGCAGATCTAGAAATAGCCAAAAGTAATATCAGTACTCTAAGAGTGTCTAGGACAAATATGAATTCTAGCCACCAGCAGCCAACAATACAGGGGCTGAAGGCTGCAGACAGTAAATGTGAAAAATTATCGGCATCTTCCAGCACAGGGCTGAGGGTACAATCTACACATACCATAGAGGGAAATGCAACCAGTTTGAGTTTTTCTAGTTGCAACAGGAAATTATCTCAGTCTGGAGTATGTGTTAGTTCCAACAGCTCAAACAGCAAAAGTTGTTAATCAGGTTTTAGCCATTGAATATTCTCAGCCTAAAACCACACCAGTTATTAAGAGACGCGTTAATACTTTACAGAAGATAAAATGCTTCATGTGTGGTTTATTCGACCACATTTCCCAGTTTTGTTCATCTTCTGGTGAAAAGATATTAAAGCCAAATCAGTATACAACCAAGAGGCGTGACGTGGAAGTGTACTCACCTCGGTGGGGTGAAAAGCCTAAGAAATATGAAAATACAAATGCATACATCCCTTCCTCAACTATTAAGGCCGAAAATTAGGCTTTACAGTATGAGATTAGGCAAATGAAACAGGATCGGGATGAGTTTGCGAAAAAATTCCGAAAAAATTCCGATCCTTTAAAAGAAACATTATTGACTCCTTGAATTTGAAAAATGGAGGGAGTAAATTTATCCATCGGGAACCAGACCAGTACACTAAAACCGGGAATGAAATGCAAGCTAGAAGTTATGTTTTAGAGGTCTAGGGCTTTTAGTTTCGCTATATCAAAGTGGGAAGGTCATTGAGCATTTACCAATGTACATGTAAGAATGTTGTATTGTTTGCGTTAAATAAGTTAAAGAAAAAAGTGGGATAAAGTAATAACTGTTTTGCTACAAGTTATTTTTTTTTTTCAGGGTAAGTGAGTCCTGAAAGTATATGGACATATAAAGCTGTTCATATGCGTAAATACGTGCCTAACAAAAGGTAAAGTATAGTATTCCAGGGTTTTTTTTATTTTTTATTATTCAGGCCCTTAGTATTCTCCCAGTGGCCAGAAACGCCTAGCAATTCATTTGCAAATTACCAAAGTTCTAAACAAAATCTAGGGGATTCAATCTAAACGATTGTGTGTGTCTGAGTGATGGAATGGATGTATATGAACTGTCCATGGGTAAACAAGATTTTTGTTTTATGGCCATCAATAAGTGTGATCACATTAATGCGCATGCTTTGTACTGTTTATGTTTATTTGATTCATTTTTTTTTCTCTCTCTCGTTTGTAATGAGCTCAATACTGGTACCAGTTTAAATTTATACCTTTTTTTTTCAAATTGAAATGTATTCGCGAATAAATAACCTGTGCACAGATATGAGAACTCGAGTCCTATAGTACAGGGATATGCAATTAGCGGACCTCCAGCTGTTGCCAAACTACAAGTCCCATCAAGCCTCTGCCTCTGGGTGTCATGCTTGATGCTGTCAGAGTCTCGCTATGCCTCATGGGACTTGTAGTTTGGCAACAGCTGGAGGTCCGCTAATTGCATATCCTTGCTATAGTATATAGGATTTTTTTTTCTCCCTTTCCTGTGGTTAGAGTGAAGCTTCATTCACTCTGACATGTGGAAACTACATAATACATTACCTTATGGCATCTTATGGATTCAGTAGGTCTTAGATTTTGTCTTGTTTTTTTTTCCTTCCGAATTGACACATGTGTTGTTCATATGTGTAAAGGTTTAATGTTAACATGGGGTCTTCTTAGACTGTAAGTACTTACAAACCCCACCATGTTTTCCTATAACTTTTGGTTTGTCAGAGTACAGATATGTGGGGGAGTCGGTACATGTTTCACTGTATTTACTATTGATGGACTCATTACCTCTGCTGAAAGTCTGTTCCAAGCATATACTGCCAGGTAGCCCATTGCAAACCTCTCAGAAGAGGTACAGTGAGGTGTTATTAATGGTTTTGAGTTTTGTATTTTAGGAAGAAATACACACACGCAAGGACGGATGAACGGACCAAGACTGGTCAAATTTCTTTAAAGACACAGAGGACCTTAAAACATATTTATTTTTTTATGCCTTGTTTTAAGGAAAATCTGGCAATGGAATTAATTAGTCAGGCAACTAAAATCTAATTTTTTTTTTTGGTTGTTTGCGGTCTGTTTCATTAAACAGTGTCTGGCCGCTCGATACAACTTCCTGTGGCCTGGTGGACTTGCAAATTGATTTTCACTGAGAATCAATTAATATGTTAATCACTACTGAGAGAGGGCGCTGCCTTTTGTATAGCTGCAATGTTTAAAGGCAGTTTCAATCATTTTTTTTTTTTGGTTTAACAAAATACAGATTCAACGCTCTTTAACAATTTAAAGGTTGGGGCAGCATGAAATCTGATATTTTTTTGTTACTTTTACTTTTTGTTTTTTTTACCGTTTTTTTTTACCTTTTTGGTGTAGTTTTTTTTTTCACTACTGAGAAAAGGGCGTTGCCTTTTGTATAGCTGAAATGTTTAAGTCAGCTTCAATTTTTTCTTTTAACACAAGTACAGATTCAAAGCTCCTTAACAAGTTAAAGGTTGGGGCAGCATTCAATCTGAATTTTGGGTTTTTACCTTCTTTTGGATCAGTTTTTATTTCTTATCTTTTTTTTTTTCTCTTTTTCCTTTTTCTTTTAAGGAAAACTATTTTTCTTTCTGTCCTATATCACCTTATTTTTATTTTTTGCTGGGTGATTCTGGAGTTTGGCTCCGCTAGGGTGAAAAAAAAAAAAAAGAGGGGAATAGGGGGGAACCTTATATGGGAACATTTATAACAGTTAAAAATGTTGATATAGAATAATAAAACTTCCCTATAGCATTGTGGGGGATGGGACAAAGTTCCAACAGTTTTTCTCTCTCTTTCAGCATGGGATAATGGTTTTATATAAATGTATGTCATTGTAGCTATTACCAACTAGGGATGAGCTTCGAGTTCGAGTCGAACTCATGTTCGACTCGAACATTGCCTGTTCGCCCGTTCGCCGAACAGCGAACAAATTGGGGTGTTCGCGGCAAATTCGAAAAATCTATGGGAGAAATCGAAAGTGCTAATTATAAAGGCTTATATGCAAGTTATTGTCCTAAAAAGTGTTTGGGGACCCGGGTCCTGCCCCAGGGGACATGTATCAATGCAAAAAGAAGTTTTAAAAACGGCCGTTTTTTCGGGAGCAGTGATTTTAATAATGCTTAAAATGAAAAAATAAAAGTGAAATATTCCTTTAAATTTCGTACCTGGGGGGTTGTGTATGATATGCATGTGAAGTGGTGCATGTTTCCCGTGCTTAGAACTGTCCCTGCAAAAAATGTCATTTTTGAAAGAAAAAAATGCATTTAAAACTGACTCGCGGCTATTAATGAATTGTCGGCTCCCGGCAATACATACAAAAGTCATTGATAAAAAAAAAAAAAAAAGCGTGGGGGTTCCCCAGAATTCAATTACCAGGCCCTTCAGGTCTGGAATGGATATTAAGGGGAACCCCGCCGCAAATAAAAAAAAATTGACGTGGGGTTCCCCCAAATATCCATTCCAGGCCCTTCAGATCTGGCATGGATTTTAAGGGGAACTCCACCCCAAATAAAAAAAAAATGGCGTGGAGTCCCCCTAAAAATCCATACCAGACCCCTTATCCGAGCACGCAACCTGGCCGGCCGCAGGGGAAAAGGGGGGGACGAGAGAGCGGCCCCCCCTCCCTCCTGAACCGTACCAAGCCACATGCCCTCAACATGGGGAGGATGTCCCCATGTTGATGGGGACAAGGGCCTCATCCCCACAACCCTTGCCCGGTGGTTGTGGGGGTCTGCGGGCGGGGGGCTTATCGGAATCTGGAAGACCCCTTTAACAAAGAGGACCCCCAGATCCCGGCCCCCCCCCTATGTGAATTGGTAAGGGGTACATTGTACCCCTACCATTTCACGAAGAAAGCGTAAAAAAATGTTTAAAAAAACACACAAACACCTTGAAAAAGTCCTTTATTTAAAAAAATAAATAAATAAACATTCCAGCGGTGAAATCCAGTGTCCCGCGGCGATCCCGATGTCCAGCGCTGTCCTTCATTGGTTGTGCCTGAGCGGACCTGATGGGGAACTCCCTCTCAGTATTTTAAATGTATAGACCCGCCCCTTCTAAAGTTCCCCATCAGGTCCGCTCAGCGGACCAGATGCGGAACATGAGAAGGGGCGGGTCTATACATGTATTACCAAAGTGAGAGCAGTTCCCCATCAGGTCCGCCTCCTCGGTATGTCGGACCCGCCTACGTCAGTGGCTTGAGCGGGGAACTTCCTTCACTGTGTAATTTAAATGTACATAGTGAAGGAAGTTCCCCGCTCAGGCCAATGACGTAGGCGGGTCCGACATACCGAGGGGGCGGACCTGATGGGGAACTGCTCCCACTTTGGTAATACATGTATAAACCCGCCCCTTCTCATGTTCTGCATCTCGCCCGCTGAGCGGACCTGATGGGGAACTTTAGAAGGGGCTGGTCTATACATTTAAAATACTGAGAGGGAGTTTCCCATCAGGTCCGCTCAGGCACAACCAATGAAGGACAGCGCTGGACATCGGGATCGCCGCGGGACACTGGATTTCACCGCTGGAATGTTTATTTATTTATTTTTTTAAATAAAGGACTTTTTCAAGGTGTTTGTGTGTTTTTTTAAACATTTTTTTACGCTTTCTTCGTGAAATGGTAGGGGTACAATGTACCCCTTACCAATTCACATAGGGGGGGGGCGGGATCTGGGGGTCCCCTTTGTTAAAGGGGTCTTCCAGATTCCGATAAGCCCCCCGCCCGCAGACCCCCACAACCACCGGGCAAGGGTTGTGGGGATGAGGCCCTTGTCCCCATCAACATGGGGACATCCTCCCCATGTTGAGGGCATGTGGCTTGGTATGGTTCAGGAGGGAGGGGGGCCGCTTTCTCGTCCCCCCCTTTTCCCCTGCGGCCGGCCAGGTTGCGTGCTCGGATAAGGGGTCTGGTATGGATTTTTAGGGGGACTCCACGCCATTTTTTTTTTAAACTTGGGGTGGAGTTCCCCTTAAAATCCATGCCAGATCTGAAGGGCCTGGTAATTGAATTCTGGGGAACCCCCACGCTTTTTTTTTTTTTTTTTTATCAATGACTTTTGTATGTATTGCCGGGAGCCGACAATTCATTAATAGCCGCGAGTCAGTTTTAAATGCATTTTTTTTCTTTCAAAAATGACATTTTTTGCAGGGACAGTTCTAAGCACGGGAAACATGCGCCACTTCACATGCATATCATACACACCCCCCAGGTACGAAATTTAAAGGAATATTTCACTTTTATTTTTTCATTTTAAGCATTATTAAAATCACTGCTCCCGAAAAAACGGCCGTTTTTAAAACTTCTTTTTGCATTGATACATGTCCCCTGGGGCAGGACCCGGGTCCCCAAACACTTTTTAGGACAATAACTTGCATATTAGCCTTTATAATTAACACTTTAGATTTCGAACGTTCGAGTCCATTGTATTTAATAGGGTTCTAAAGTTTACACGAACATTTTGTCTGTTCGCAGGTTCTGGTGCGAACCGAACAGGGGGGTGTTCGGCTCATCCCTGTTACCAACTATGACAATAGTAACAGTAACACCTGGGTTTAGCAACAGTCATGTGACTCGTTTCCTTGGATATGTGACATAGTGTCCTCTCTACAGTTCTAATATTTGGCAGTCATCATAGGTGGTCATTGGTAAAAAAATGTTATGTTGGTCAGTTTTCTTTTTGTGCCATAACTAAGCTCAAAGAGCATTGCTTGAAGATCATATAGATATACTGGGATTGGTGAGAATCATAGTGATTGGCAAATAGTAGAAAGTGTTATACAATTGTACTTAAGAAGTAATTTAGTCTAATCATCCCTGAAGCCACAAGTAACTGGTGACATCACACTTATCCGCATTCTGAAATCAAGTTATTTTTGGCTGCTTAGATGACACTGCCTAAATCTGCACAGAGACCTCTTAAAGTTATGACCGCTTCCCTAGCCCGCTAAAGGCAGGACTCATACAGTAGCTACACACGGTAGCCAAGGACGGAGCTATATGCACAAAAGTTTGGCAACCGCCAAGGCTTTAACCCATCAGGGTTGGTATAACTGAACACAACTTCAGTAAAAGGAGTTTGTGGCAAGATCCCCCTGGACACTCAAAGGGTCACACACACACACACACACAGGGGTATTCAGCAGAAGGCGGGGCAGAGTTACTGGCAGGCATATGACAATGGAGGAAGAAAGATGGGGGATGGAAATCAGACAACCTGGCTTAAGGGCGCAACCATTTAAATTTTTACACCTGTCAATAGGAAAGGGACTCATATTAGGTCGCAGTATATCTATAACAATTTTAATCAAAGGTCCTTAATACTCAGAATGACAAGATACGCATTCATTTGAAGGCATATGTCTTAAAAGTACTCGTGTTTTTCCTTCTCTAACTTTGCCCACAATAATAAAGTACAATAACAGAAAGCCAGGAAAGTTGGTCCAAAGGCCATTACTGTATGCTGTATCCAAGTGGAATCACCATGGAAGTCTGTTTCAGAAGCAAGGGCAACATGACCAGATTGACATTATTGACTTTTGCACAAATTATTATTATTGGTCGAGAACAAGGAGCCTCATGTTTATTTTTATTTATTATTTTTTTTCCCCTTCGTTTTTGTGGGTTTTGTATCTTATGATTTTTATTATGGACTTATTACATCCAGAACAAGTGATGACTACCAATACTGGGATCCAGAAATATGAACTGTAGAGACGGAAAGTTTAAAAGTTTTGTTTCTTCTCAAAGAGTTTTATTTCATTTCAGAGGGCAAAGCCAAAAGTTCCAAATAAAAGGATATTATACATAACCCATTATTTTAGGTGTGGCCGAGTCTCATATTCTCAACTGGCCACAAGGGGCCATCTGTTGCCTTATGGGATATGTATAATTTCCATTTAATCGCTGTAAAATATTGTAATTATGAATATATTTAAATTAGCTTGCTGTATATATATTTCACTTAGCTAACTGAATATATTTAATTCAGCACCTAGGAAAGCCCTTTTGTTAAGAGCAGACTATGCGGGGCCAAGGCTTGTATATATAGACAATGGAGAGCCAATTCCATTGTTGGCATCTACACACCTCAAAGGATCCCATGCTGGGTCATGCAATGTCATGCAATATCCTGTAATCCTGGGAAAATTCAATTACATCTCCTGCCCAGATAGAGACACCCGGATTTGCATGAAAGGAGGCTGACTTATGGAGTAAGCCCTCCAATCATGAGATATCAGGATAGAGAGATATACTCAGAGGGCAGGAGGAGGGAGCTCTCTCTTTATGGAAGGATGGCCTGAAGGATGGGTCTAAAGGGGTAATTATGGTAAAAGTCTGTTTGACCTGTAACTACACATGCTTGTACTGTAATGTTTTAGAGGAATAGGCTCTATGTTCCTCCATGTAAATACTTTGTATATTTTAACCTACTATTTCTGGCTTGTCTAAGACTATATAGATAGTTTCTGTGTATTAGATTAGACTTTAACAAATACATAATATATGTTCATTATGTTAAAGTTTTCACTGCTGGTCAAAAGAACTCTTATGCGAATTCAGGCCCATTGACTTCTATGGGAACGCTTTTGTGACTGTTGGCTTGTAGTTCTCAATGAACTACAATGGCGCTGTTGAGTGCTGTGGTAGTTTATTGATTCTTCCTGTCAGTGAAAAACTGCTTGCACAGTGAAAAGCTTTCCAGGCTCCTAAAACAAAAAAAGGTGAACTTATCCTTCAATTGATTCACAATGTGCTGTGCTAAAAATAAATAAATGAACATAAAATAAACAAAAAACAACAGTAAAAAAAAAGAAAATAATAATAAAAGTGTTGTCCAAATCAAAAGTGCAATGTCCCAAAAAAAGTCTCTTGCAAAGTTATTCAACATATGACACCTCTTTGTAGGGCTCCACCACCAAATTTGAGACTTAAAATCTGCTTACCAGACTCCAAAGAGTCAAAATGCACATCTAAACATTATCCACATGGGCCACCAGTGCTCCTTAGTATCACTCTTCAAAGGTAAGATCACTTTCGATCAAGGGATTCCTCTGCAACACCCACCAAACAAGGGGCTCCCTGTGTGCAGGTAAGTACCTAGAGAAGATCAGAGGCTCCACATAGTGTTAAATTGTAAACCTTAATTAAAAAGACTAATAGTGCACTTACATAAAAATAATATTTTCCACAGTGCTGCATAAAAACATCAAGATCCCTCATAGAACTAAAAAAATGTCTGACTTCTGGTTTGTGTGATAACGTCACAGCACGCTTCATCACAGATGGCGTCTTCTGGGCCTAGGATGCCATGCTGGGTAACCACACTTATATAGTATAACATCCCTTAAGTAAATAGAGCCAGCCAAGCCCCTTTTGGAACAATTGAATCCTTGCTTTTATTTGGAGGCCATCTTAAATAATACCAAGCCTCATTGTAAGCCTTTCCAAGCCTCTATTAGGAATCAATGGCCATCTTAATCAAGATTAGTGGAAAGCCAAGCCTCACCGTGAATCAAAACAATGACCCACGGCCATCTTAAAATAAATAAACAAGAGCTAAAATTGGCTTAAAAAGCAAGAGGAGGAGAGATAGCGCGACCCAATGGAAGAAAAAATATAATAATAAGAATGAAAATGAAAGAAACAATGGGGGTGATTTACTATAAACAGTGCGCTGCGCCGGTTCATACCTTAATTGGTGCGACGGATAAATCCTTAATTGAGCGCAGGAACCGGCGGCGCACTGCTATAGTAAAAAAAAATTTGAGCGGCGCTCTATTGAAAATGAATGGTTCCCTTTGGGAGCCCATTCATTTGAATAGAGGTTGCCCGGGAAGTCGGATGAAGACGATCCGACTCGCGGGGCGACTCGTGTGCCGCCTGACACAGGGACAGCGCGACTTTGCAAGGCAACTTGGACACGACTTGAGCGTGAAGCAGCCGCTCAAGTCATGTCCTAGAGGCGACTACCTGGCCGAGAATGTCTCCAGCGTGATGCCATCGCGCTGGTTCTCGGCAGCCTTTCGCTCGCTGTCCCGTGTTTGGTATGAATCATGAAGGGGAACTCCACGCCAATTTTTAATTAAAAAACCGGCATGGGTTCCCCTTCAGGAGCATACCAGGCCCTTAGGTCTGGCATGGATTTTAAGGGAAACCCCCTACGCCGAAAAACTGCATGGGGTCCCCTCAAAATCCAAACCAGACCCTTATCCGAGCGCGCAGCCTGGCAGGTCAGGAAAGGGGGGCGAGCGCGCCCCCCCTCCTGAACCGTACCAGGCTGCATGCCCTCAACATGGGGGGGTGGGTGCTTTGGGGCAGTGGGCGCCCTGCGCTCCCCCACCCCGAAGCACCTTGTCCCCATGTTGATGGGGACAAGGGCCTCTTCCCGACAACCCTGGCCGTTGGTTGTCGGGGTCTGCGGGCGGGGGGCTTTTCGGAATCTGGGAGCCTCCTTTAATAAGGGGGCCCCCAGAAACCGGCTCCCCCACCCTATGTGAATGAGTATGGGGTACATCGTACCCCTACCCATTCACCTGGTGGAAAAAAAAGTCAATAAAAAACACAACACAGGTTTTTAAAGTAATTTATTAGGTAGCTCCGGGGGTCTTCTTCCGACTTCGGGGGTCTTTCTGCCGGGCGCCCGCTATCTTCTTCCAGCTCTTTTGCTAGCGGGGTCCCGGTCTTCATCGCCGTCTTCTTCCGACTTCGGGGGTCTATCTGCCGGGCGCCCCGCTATCTTCTTCCAGCTCTTTTGCTAGCGGGGGTCCCAGTCTTCATCGTGGTCTTCTTCCGAATTCGGGGGTCTCTTGTTCTGTTCTCCGGTGTCGTCTCCGCGCTCTCTGGTTCTTCTCCCGCTCTCCGGTGCCTTCTCCACGTTCTCCGGTTCTTTCTGCCTTCTGCCGGGTGCCCGGCTATCTTCTTCCAGCTCTTTTGCTAGCGGGGTCCCGGTCTTCATCGTCGTCTTCTTCCCTCTTCTCTCCGCACGATGTTGCCTCGTCGCTGTCTGCCGCTACAATGCTCTGTCTGCGGAGCGCACCCACTTATATTGGCATGGGGCGTGGATACCGGGTAATGCCACCCGCCCCCGTATTACGTCACAGTCCCGGGGAATGATGGGACTTTGATGTGATATGGGGGTAGGGTTAGCGGGTGGCATTACCCGGTGACCACGCCCCATGCCAAAAAAAATAGGATATTTTAACCACTTCAGCACCGGGCCTATTCTGGCACTTCTCTCCTTCATGTAAAAATCATAAATTTATGGCTATAAAATTACTTAAAAACCCCAAACAATATATATGTTTTTTTAGCAGACACCCTAGGGAATAAAATGGCGGTCATTGCAAATTTTTATCTCGCTTGGTATTTGCGCAATAAATGTTCAAACGCCTTTTTTTGGGAAAAAAATGGTTTCATGAATTAAAAAAAAATACAAAACAGTAAAGTTAGACCAATTATTTTGTATAATGTGAAAGATGTTATTATGCTGAGTAAATAGATGCCTAACATGTCACGTTTTAAAATTGCACACACTCATGGAATGACATCAAACTTCATTACTTAAAAATCTCCCTAGGCGATGCTTTAATTTTTTTTACACGTTACCATTTTCGCATTACAGAGGAGGTCTAGTGCTAGAATTGTTGCACTCGTTCTAACGCACGCAGAAATACCTTACATGTGTGGTTTGAACGGCGTTTACATATGTGGGCGGGACTTACGTGTGTGTTCGCTTCTGAGTGCGAGCTACCGGGGACATGGGTGTTTTTTTTTGTTTTTTTTCATATTCTTTTTTTTTTTTTACTCTTTTTTTAACTTTTTAGTTTTTTTGATCACTTTTATTCCTATTACAAGGAATGTAAACATCCCTTGTAATAGGAATCTATTGTGACAGGTCCTCTTTATGGAGAGATGCAGGGTCAATAAGACCCCACATCTCTCCTCCAGGCTGGAAAGCATGAGATCGGGCAAAAAAATTCACCGATCTCATGCTGACAGCCGAGATCACGGCTTTGTTTACATACGGGAACCCGGCGTGATGTCATAACGCCGCGCCCGGGCCTTCGACGGTCATACAGGTGATAGAGATGACTGGTGACCATCTGGTCACCAGTCATCTCTATGCTTCCCATCCGGCACCGGCCAATTCGTTCTCCGAGCCCCAGGTGGCACGGGAGAGCCCGGAGAAGAACCGGATGGCGGCGGGAGGGGGGGAACGTCCCCTTCCGCCGCCTATAAGAAATATCAAGCGGCGGAACATTTTTATTGTGCACAGAATCACCGGCTGAAAAGAATGATATCTGAATGATGCCTGCAACTGCAGGCATCATTCAGATGTCACCGCACAAAGCCAAGGACGTCATTTGACGGTGGGCGGTAGGGAAGTGGTTAATATTTTGAAAGTTTAGAAAAAAGGTAATTTTTCTCCTTCATTGATGTACACTGATGAGACTGCACTGATGGGCTGCACTGATGGGCACCGATAAGGTGGCAAGGGTGGGCACTGAGAGGTGACATTGCTAGTTGGCACTGGTGGGCATTGAGAAGTGGCACTGCTAGGTGGCAACGATAGTTGGCAGTGATGGACACTGATAGGCAGTACTGCTAGGTGCCACTGATTGGCACCAGTGGCACTGGCACTGACAGGGGCTACTGATTGTCACAGATGACGCAGTATTGCCTCTTCCTCTTCGGGCCCGATGTCCCTTGCACATAAGCCAGTGATTGCCTTTTTTTATGCTCACGCTGTCAGCACAAGGAGAAAACAAAAACCATTACCCAGCTTTTGTTTACATCACGTGATCAGCTGTCATTGGCTGACAGCTGATCACATGGTAAGGGGCAGGGATCGGCCCCTTACTCGGATGTGTCATCACCCAAGGCTCAGTGACTCGGTGATCACAGCGCACGCGCGAAGGGGAGGATGTCTATTTACGGACTCCCGGCAATTCAGGACCGTGCTGTGGCCGTCGATCACTTATAGCGCTGATCTCGAGTGATTAAAGAGGGTCTAAATGGGCCATTGACATGCATCACAATTCAACTTAGGAATGTGTCTTTACAAAGTTAAACTAAATGAAATCTTTTCTTATTTTTGCTTGGGGATAGAGTGCAGAGGGATTAGAAGTCTAGACAGTTTTTGGGGATGTCTGCACTCCTGATAAGGTGAAGACAACTCCCAAATTTGGTCACTTTATCCTTCCAAATAATTCACTTCCTGTCACATAGCCACACAGGAAGTGAGGGTAAATCCCTACCAATGTCTTTCCTTGGGGACACACAGGTCAATCTAAATACTTTCCCCATTATGTACATTGCACTCCAGCATTTTAAGGGGTACACCCAAAATTATTAGGTATTTTGGACTTTGGGGTTTATTTACTAAAGGCAAATCTACTTTGCACTACAAGTCCACTTGCTGGATATCCAAGGGGGACATGCAAGCAAACAAAAAAAAACACCATCTTTGCTTTTACATGATTGGATGTTACAATCACCAGTGCTTCCCCTCAGATTTTAAGCAGCTACACTTTTACTGCAAAGTGGATTTGTCTTTACCAAACCCCAAACTACCCAATGATTTGGGGTGTACACAACAAAGTGCTAGAGTGCAATTTAATTAATGAGGACACTAGTTAGATTGATCTGTGTGTCCCCAAGAAAAGACATTGGTAGGGTTTTACCTTCACTTCCTGTTTAGCTGTGTGACCGGAAGTGAAGCCAGTTTTACTAAAAGGGACACAAAGCCCAACCTAAAAAAAAAAAACAACAAACAGGGGTTCTAACACTTACTTAGTTGCCTTGAGCTATTTTTAAGTGCAGTGCTCTAAATCAGTGCTTCTCAAGTACCCACAACAGGCCATGTTTGCGGGTTTTCCTTCAACTTGCACTTGTGGTTTAAATCACAGTCAATGGTTTTGTATTTTGGACAGCAATTCTCGATAAGATAAGATAAATTCACAAAACATGTCCTGTTGGGGGTACTTGAGGACTGAGACTGAGAACCACTGCAGTAAAAAGGAAAATTGAATACTTACCGCTCTGCATTTTTCATTTCCTGGTGACTATCAATGGCAGCACACAATACATGCATATGCTAGCATGAAGGCACCAGGGTAGACAAATCACACCTGTTTTGTTTTGACATTCCAATCAGCTGTCTCATTTGTTGCAAAGAAAACACAAAACAAACATCAAAACTTTGCATCAAATTTTATTGGTCAACAAAACAAAGGGAAGCCAAAATAAAAAAAACATGGTCAATTTGAAACATTAGTCACAGACTCACAACATCTTGAGAAAGTTTTCGCAAAATAATGCAGCACAGACAATTAAATCAAAGTGAACAAACGACACACATTAACAACATCAAAATTATTTCAGGGGAACATTTCCCCCCACACCAAAAAATACAATCAACAAAATTAAAACAAACACCTGTTTTGTTACAAACTCTATAAGGACACCAAAATGTACTTTTTGCCAGACACACGCACACATACACACACTTGCCTCTTTTCAGGGCAAGGGAGAGGATGCTATCTGCAAGCTTTATATAACATAGGTTTGTGTGCTAATGAGGCAATTGAAAACACATGCACAGTCCATGAAACACCCAAAATGCAAGTTCACCCAATGTAGAGACTGAACTTCAAAGTGGGCACACCTGTTAAGGATGTCCTTCAATTACTAACCCATAAAAACACTATCTGAGCATACACAGAAATATCCAGGTGCTGTTCACACACAAAAATCACCCAAAAAAAAAAACAAGTGCCAGGGCATGCTCAGAACAAAACAAATGCAGCTAGCAGAAAATACCCCCCCCCCCCGTCCAAAATTAAGCAGATCATCCAGCATGCTACAAAATTTGAGATGGGACAAACACCCCCCTACCAACAAATACCATTGCAGTCTATGGGAACTGACTTAATTTTGCTAGTCCCCACTTGGCTGGCTTATCTTCTAGTTATTGGCCTTAAAATTGGAGCCCAGGTCCCACCCTAAGGGACATATATCAATGTCACCAATTTGGACAACACCAAAAACAAAACAAGGAGAAGTGCCTTTAAATATGCAAATTGCTTAACCACTTCAATACAGGGCTTTTTGTACCACTTCAATACCGGGCCTATTCTAGCACTTCTCTCCTACATGTACAAATCATCATTCTTTTGCTAGAAAATTACTCAGAACCCCCAAACATTATATATGTTTTTTTAGCAGACACCCTAGGGAATAAAATGACGGTCATTGCAACTTTTTTTCTTGCACGATATTTGCGCAATCATTTTTCAAACGCCTTTTTAAAAAAAAAAATGGTTTCATGACTTAAAAAATAACAAAACAGTGATGATGATGTTATGACGAGTAAATAGATACCTAACATGTCACGCTTCAAAATTGCGCACACTCATGGAATGGCGCCAAACTTCGGTACTTAAAAATCTCCATAGGCGACGCTTTATTTTTTTTTACAGGTTACCAGGTTAGAATTCCAGAGGAGGTCTAGTGCTAGAATTGTTGCACGCGCTCTAACGCACGCGGCGATACCTCACATATGTGGTTTGAACGGCGTTTACATATGTGGCCAACTTACGCGTGCAAGCACTTCTGATCGCGAGCTACCGGGGACAGGGGCGTTTTAATTTTTTTTTATTATTTTTTTTTACTTATTTATTTATTTTTTTACAATTATTTAACTTTTTTTTTTTTGATCACTTTTATTCCTATTACAAGGAGAGTAAACATCCCTTGTAATAGGAATGTGTGTGACAGGTCCTCTTTATTGAGAGATGCGGGGTCAATAAGACCCCACATCTCTCCTCCAGGCTGGAAAGCATGAGATCAGTGAAAAAATTTTCACTGATCTCATACTTACTAGCCGCAATGGCGGCTTTGTTTACATTTGAGGACCCGGGCGTGACGTCATCTCATCGCGCCCGGGCCTCCGACGATCATAGAGATGACTGGTGACCATCTGGTCACCAGTCATCTCTATGCTCATCACGTGACCCACCAACAGCGCCGGAAAATTCGCTCCGGGTCCCCGATCGCACGGGAGAGCCCGGAGAAGCACCAGATGGTGGCGGGAGAGGGGGGTGTCCCCTTCCGCTGCCTATAAGAATGATCAAGCAGTGGAACCGCCACTATGATCATTCTTATGGTGCACAGAATTGCTGGCACTTCAAAAGGATATCTGAATGATGCCTCTAGCTGCAGGCATCATTCAGATATCCCCCTACAAAGCCAGGACGTCATATGACGTCCACCCAGGATGGGAGATCCCATCTGTGGACGTCATTTGACTATGGCTGGGTAGGGAAGTGGTTAAGGGCCATTTCACACCACATGCAGTCCATTGCGTTTTTTATGCATCAAAAATGCATGGAAAGTTGGTTATATGGTTCTAAATGGCAGTGTTTGTTCCAGTGCGTTCCAGTTGCAAAAAAAAAGTAGAACATGCTGCATTTTACCTGCACTGGACTGTACTGGAACACAGAAAAACGCATCATAAACGCACTGGAATGCACCGGAACACACCTAAATGCACCAAAAACGCACTGGAACACACTTGTCCTTATCTATGGTTAATAAAAAAGAGGGATGAAAAAAAAGCACTGGACTGCATCAAAAACGTACCAAAAATGCACTGGAACGCATCAAAAACGCGCATGCAAAAAAGCACCTGGAACGCATCCGGATTGCTTTTCTATGGTGTGAACTGGCCCTAGTTCACACCATAGAAACGCAGTCTGGATGCGTTCCAGGTGCTTTTCTGCATACATGTTTTTGACACATTCCAGTGCATTTTTGATGCGTTTTTGATGCAGTCCAGTGTTTTTTCCCCCCTCTTTTCACTTAGGACAAGTGTGTTGCAGTGCGTCTTTGGTGCATTTAGGTGCATTCCGGTGCATTCCAGTGCGTTTTTGGTACGTTCCGTAGCGTTTTTGATGTGTTTTACTGTGGTACAGTTCTGTACCTAAAAAATGCAGCATGACCATTTTTTTTTCCTTTCTGAAACGCACTGGAACGGACTGCAGTGGTGTGAACTATGCCATTGGCATTAATGCGATCAACTTTCTTTGCATTTTTTTAATGCATCAAAAAAACGCACTGGTGTGAGCTGGCCCTAAATATCATACCTGGGGGGTGTCTATAGTATGCCTGTAAAGTAGCGCATGTTTTCCATGTTTATAACAGTTCAAGAGCAAAATGACATTTCTAAAGTAAAATAATAGTCATTTAAAAGTACTCGCGGCTGTAATGATTTGCTGGTTCCCGTCAATAAAGAGAAAAGTAATTGAAAGTCTTTGAAAAAAAAAATGCGTGGGGGTCCCCCAAATTCCATTACCAGATCCACACCAGACCCTTATCCGAGCACGCAACCTGACAGGCCGCAGGAAAAGAGGGGGGAACGAGAGAGCGCCCCCCCTCCCTCCTGAACCATACCAGGCCACAAGCCCTCAACATGGGGAGGATGCTTTGGGGGTCTGTGACCCCAAAGCACCATGTCCCCATGTTGATGGGGACAAGGGCCTCATCCCCACAACCCTTCCCGGTGGTTGTGGGGGTCTGCGGGCGGGGGGCTTATCGGAATATGGAAGACCCCTTTAACAAAGGGGACCCCCAGATCCCGCCCCCCCTGTGTAAAATGGTAATGGGGTACAAATGTACCCCTACCATTTCACAAAAAAAGTGTTACAAATGTTAAAAATGACAATAGCCGGTTTTTGACAATTTCTTTATTAATGTCTTCTATTTTCTTCCATCTTCTTCCATTTTCTTCTTCCACCTTCTTCTTCCAGCTTCTTCTTTTCTCCATTTGGGTTTCTTCCTCCATCTTCTTCTTCATCTTCCTCTTCATCTTCATCTTCATCTTCTTTCGGTGTTCTCGTCCGCATCTTGCTCCGGCTTCTTGTCCCTTCTTCTTTCTCCGACCGCTCCGTTTCAATTCGAGGTTCCCGCTGTGTGACGTTTCAGTTCTTCAGTTCTCCTCTGGGTCCGCTGCCACCCGATGACCCCGCCCCCCTCTGACACACATGGATTTCACGGGGACTTTCCTAAAAAAAGTGCACTTGTAAGACCGCTGCGCAAATACGATGTGAAAAAAAGTATTGCAATGACCGCTATTTTATTCTCTAGGATGTTAGAAAAAAACAATATATAATGTTTGGGGGTTATAAGTAATTTTCTAGCAAAAATAAATGTTTTAAACTTGTAAACACAGAGTCTGAAAAACAGGCTTGGTCCTTAAGTGGTTATTAATGCTTAAAGTGAAACAATAAAAGTGAAATATTTCTTTAAATTTTGTACCTGGGAGTGTCTATAGTATGCCTGTAAAGTGGTGCATTTTTCCCGTGTTTAGAACAGTCCCTGCACAAAATGAAATTTCTAAAGAAAAAAAGTAATTTAAAGCTACTTAATGAATTGTCGGGTCCTGGCAATACAGATAAAAGTCATTGAAAAAAACAGCCCTATTACCAGGCCCTTTGGGTCTGGTATGAATATTAAGGGGAACCCCGAACCAAAATAAAAAAAATGTGTGGGGGTACCCCCAAATTCCATACCGGGCCCTTCAGGTCTGGTATGGATTTTAAGGGGGACCCCGCGCCAAAAATAAAAAAAAATGGTCTGGGGTTCCCCCCAAAAATCCATACCAGACCCTTATCCGAGCACGCAACCTGGCAGGCTGCAGGAAAAGAGGGGGGACGAGAGAGCGCCCCCCCTCCTGAACCCTACCAGGCCACATGCCCTCAACATGGGGAGGATGTCCCCATGGTGATGGGGACAAGGGCCTCATCCCCACAACCCTTGCCCGGTGGTTTTGGGGGTCTGCGGGCAGGGGGCTTGTCGGAATCTGGAAGCCCCCTTTAACAAAGGGGACCCCCAGATCCCGCCCCCTATGTAAATTGGTGACGGGGTGCATTGTACCCCTACCATTTCACCCAAAAAAGTGACAAAATTGTAAAAAAACACAGACACAGCTTGGGACAAGTCCTTTCAATGACTTTTATCTGTATTGCCGGGACCCGACAATTCATTATAGCTGCGAGTAGTTTTAAATGACCTTTCTTCCTTTAGAAATGTAATTTTGTGCAGGGACTGTTCTAAACACAGGAAAAATGTGCCACCTTACAGGCATACTATAGACACCCCCCAGGTACGAAATTTAAAGGAATATTTCACTTTTATTGATTCACTTTAAGCATTATTAAAATCACCTTTTCTGAAAAAACAGGCGTTTTTAAAACTTTTTTTGCATTGATACATGTCCCCGGGGACACTTTCTATGACAATAACTTGCATATTAACCTTTAAAATTAGCACTTTAGATTTTTCACGTTCGTGTCCCATAGACTTTAACGGTGTTCGCGTGTTCGAACAAATTTCTTGCCTGTTCGCATGTTCTGCTGCGAACCGAACCGTGGGGTGTTCGGCTCATCCCTAATCTGTGTTTTCTAATCCTCTAAAAAAAATTATAAAATATATATATTTTTTATATTTAATGTGTATATCCACTTCTTCAATGTAGCATCTGAAAAGTCCTAGCTCCCATTTTGCATATGCAGTTACTAAATCTAGAGGAGAAAAAAAAATTGTACCAACAATGATAAAAAAAAATTATGGATGGGGCGGAGCTAGCCGGAGACCGGGATGGACATGCAGTAGCCGAGCTCCAGTTCCAACGGTACTTTATCGGCACATTGCTGCTCATCCAGGCGACTAAACATTGACCAAACACGGCGATCTATCTCCCCAATACCCGCGGAGACGATAGCCAGCATGACACGGCGCAAGAAGGAGGGGAACCGGCCTACCAAACTCACTGAGTTCTTCACCCTGGAAGCCAAGCAAGATGGCGTCGGCTCATCCTCCACGCCATTGCACGGAGCTTCTCAGCAATCATCACAGAAGGGGACAACACTTAAAAGGAGCAGTCCTCCCAAAAGCCCACATTTCCCACTAGCTACCCCTTCATCTGGGAGCCCGGAGAAGGCGAGATTTCGGATGGATGCCACGGATACTGGACATGAGGTGAGCTCTCCCAATGAATCAGGGGATGACACTAGGGAACTCTATTGATCTATTCCCAACCAACAATAAACCTGTTTTAGACACAGTTCTGAAGGAGATGCTGGTGTCCCTCAGGATCTTGCTCCAATCTGACATGGTATCATGTGTGCACAGATTTAGTACAGATCTGCGACATGTGGCTGACAGAGTTTCACACATAGAGAACAAGATGGGGGAGTATGCATCCACAATTAACAATTTGGTTGATGCTAATGAGAAGACAGAGGATGACATTGAGACTGTTAGAGCTAAGATGGCGGAAATGGAGGACAGGTCTAGGAGGAACAACGTTAAGATTAGGGGAAGCCCTGAATCTGTTAAACAACAAGACCTACGCGGTTATGCTGCCCAAATGTTTGCTGCAGTCATGCCAGACCTGTCCGACTTGAACTTTACTGTCGATAGGATACACAGGCTCCCTAAACCCGCCTACCTCTCTGAAAACATACCTAGGGATGTCATCCTCAGATTGCATTTTTATCATACTAAGGAGAAATTAATGGCGGTGTCAAGGCATAAAGAGCACAATCCAGCACCATACTCCAATCTCCAATTCTATGCGGACTTATAGCAGTATACACTTCAAAAATGCAGGAACCTCAACACTGTTACAAAGGCCCTCAGAAACCACAAATTAAGTTATAAATGGGGCTTCCCGACTAAACTGATAGTTACGAAAGACGACAAGGAGTATGTTATGGACTCCCTTGCCAAAGGAATGGCACTGCTACAATCCTGGGGAATAGTTCCTGACCCTCAATCTCACCCGCATCAGAGGAACGCCACAAAAAGCCCAGAACCTGAGTGGCGCACAGTTGACCGAAGAAATGCTTGCTCTCACAACTGACCTGGATTGAAACTTTGATTCTACACTAGTTTGCCCGCTGGGGAGGAAATATTCTTTGTTCCGAGTTTTATTTCCTATCTCCCCACCTACTTCTTAAATGACTATGAGTCACACCCATTTAAGTTTTGTTGCCTGGCATTCAGCCACTGTTTTATTTTTACATGTTTTTCTTGAACTAATTATTTTTTGCCCTGTTAGCCAGAAACATCATGATCCCTTCCAGGAAGATGGAGTTGTGCGTAGGTACTCGCACAGAAAGTTAATCATGCGCCAACTATTTGCATGCAATCTCCTGCGGAATCCACGGATACCACATGTAAGTGTTCAGATACACCCTGTAAACTCAAACGTGACATTATCACCTATACATGGCAGTGACATTTTTTGACATTAAATACTAAAGGCTTTAACCATCTAGCCAAGAGGAGATCTCTCTGGAAAGAGGCATTGCAACAACATTGTGACATCCTGTGCATTCAGGAGACCCACTTTATGCAGAGCTCGCCTCCTAGATGCACACACCCCAAATTACCCCATATATATCAAGCAAATGCTGTTTAAAAAAAGGGGGTGCTGATAGCGATCAGAGACTCAGTCGCTTTCCAACTCCATGATGTTATATGTGACCCACAGGGACGCTTTCTTTTTCTGATCTGTGACATCAACTCCACCACATATACTGTGGCAAACGTATATGCCCCGAACGTCAGACAGCTTCGATTTTTTCATAGGATTATGAAAAAAGTTTGGCTTTTGCAGAAAGGACTATTAGTGATATGTGGAGACTTCAATATTACATCGGATCCAAGCATGGATTCAACCTCCTCATCAAAAAGGTCTCCACCATCTCTGAAAGTGTCCCTACAGAACCATGAACTTTACGACTCCTGGAGATGCTTGAATGCCAATGAGAGAGATTATACCTTTTTTTTCAAACTGTCATAGGTCTTATAGCAGAATTGACTTATTCCTGGTTGATAGGTTGTTGCTGTTGAAATTAGGGTTGTCCCGATACCATTTTTTTAAGACCGAGTACAAGTACCGATACTTTTTTCCAAGTACTCGCCGATACCGATTACCGATACTTTTTTTTCAATGTCATGTGACAGTTTGAAAGATGGGGACTGATAGGTGGCACTGACAGGTGGCTGGCACTGATAGGCGGCACTTATGGGCACTGACTGGTGACTGGCACTGATGGGCACTAATAGGTGGATGGCACTGATAGATGGCACTGATAGGTGGCACTGATACATGGCACTGATAGGTGGCACTTATGGGCACTGGTAGCACTGATAGGTGGCACTTGTGGGCACTGATAGGTGGCACTTGTGGGCACTGATTGCACTGATAGGTGGCACTTGTGGGCACTGATAGATGGCACTGATTGCACTGATAGGTGGCACTTGTGGACACTGATTGCCCTGATTGCACTGATAGGTGGCACTTATGGGCACTGATAGATGGCACTGATAGGTGGCACTTATGGGCACTGATAGTGCTGAAAGGTGGCACTTGTGGGCACTGATAGGTGGCACTGATTGCACTGATAGGTGGCACTTGTGGGCACTGATAGATGGCACTGATAATGCCATCTATCAGTGCCCACAAGTGCCACCTATCAGTGCAATCAGTGCCATCTATCAGTGCACATAAGTGCCATCTATCAGTGCAATCAGTGCCATCTACCAGTGCCACCTGATAGGTAGCACTTGTGGGCACTGATAGATGGCACTGATAGGTGGCTGGCACTGAAATGCTGCGAAAAATTACACAGGATTAATAAAAAAAACTGCTGCAATGCCCATCTTGGTACACCCTGCACTCGGCTTCAGTAAGCAGCAGCAGACATCTTGTTACACCCAGCCCATATAGCTCGGGCTGGGTGTAACAAGATGTCTGCTGCTGCTTACTGAAGCCGAGTGCAGGGTGTACCAAGATGGGCGTGGGGACGTTCAGCCGCTGACGGCGACCGAATGTGACAGCACCGATCCTGATGCGGCTGTGCCCTGCACCCCTGCCAGCTTACAAAGTTCAACTGCAGGTGAGGGAATCGCTCTCCGCCCGCCGACTCCGTTCACAGACTGTGCCCGCCCTCTCCAGCCAGACACCGCCCGCACTTTCCTTCACAGACTCTGCCCACCCCCTCTCCAGCCAAACTCCGCCCGCCGACTCCATCCACAAACTCTGTCCGCCTCTCCAGCCAGACTCTGCCCGCACTCCCCCGCCCTCTCCCGCCCTCCCCAGCCACTGACTCCTCCCGCCACTCTACACTTAAAAAGAAAAAAAAAGTATCAGGTGAAGCATCGGGACCATTTGCGCGAGTACAAGTACTCACACAAATGCTCGGTATCGGTCCCGATACCGATACTAGTATCGGGACAACCCTAGTTGAAATGTAAGTTGGTTTAAAATCAATAGTATCACCTGGTCGGACCACGCCTTGGTGTGTCTAACTGTAGGGGATCCTTCCCTTCAAAAATCCACATTTTTGTGGAGAGCTAATCCTCGTCTCTTTCAGGATGGTCCGTCCAGGTCTTACATTGAACAGAAGCTAATAGATTTTTTGATGACAACCAAGGGTCGGTGACAGACCCATTTATCATTTGAAACGCCCATAAGGTGGTTATAAGGGGTATCATGATACAACAAGGGGCGAGAAACAAGAGGGAAAGGCAGCAGCAGACCATTCAATTAATCTCCAAAATAGAAGTACTAGACATGCAAAACATGACTAATCCCTCCCAACTATTGTCTGACCAATTAACACAATTACGCACAGAACTTTCTTGATGATTTTGAAAAAGCCTCCAGAAGATTAAAACTAGCTTATTACACTAGTGGAAACAAGGCAGGGAAGCTACTGGCCAATAAATTAAAGGGTCATGGAACCAAAAATCAAATATCTCACATAGTGCAGCCAAACATGCATATTAAACAAACTCACCCTCAGGCAATAGCTGATGCATTTAGCCAATATTACGACTCGCTTTATAACTTAAAAGAAGACCCCGCCACTATACAACCAACTAAAGATACTATTGACGCCTTTCTAGACAAACTTAAATTTCCCAAGCTTACGCAGGAAAACCTTCAGATCCTTAATTCCACTATCACTGACCTGGAGGTGAAAAACGTCATACAGTCTCTTCCCCTTAATAAATCCCCGGGCCCAGATGGTTATACAGGGGAGTATTACAAGTCATTTCAGGACATTCTTTGCCCACATCTGACTAAAACGTTTAACTCTGCTGCTCCGTCTTCCTCATTCCCCCCTGAAATGCTTACAGCAACAATTATAGCCTTGCCAAAACCGGGGAAACTGCCAGATGTACCACAGAACTTTAGACCTATTTCATTACTGAACAATGATGTTAAGATATATGCTAATCTTTTGGCTACAAGATTGGTAGACATTTTGCCTGACATTGTCTATGTGGATCAGTCTGGGTTTACCAAGGGGAGACAGACAGCTGACACCACCAGGCGCTTGATCAATCTGATCCATATTGCCAAACAGAGGGGAACGCCTTCTGTGCTCCTATCTTTGGATGCAGAGAAGGCGTTCTACAGGATTCACTGGGGATTTCTCACAGAGGTGTTGAGCAGATTTGGATTTAGTGGCTTCATACTCACAGCCATTATGGCTTTATGCACACAAACTTCAGCCCAGGTTTACATTGCAGGAGCACTTTCAACCCCCTTTGCCCTCACAAATGGTACGCGACAGGGGTGCCCCCTATCACCGCTCATTTTTAATTTACTGATGGAACCACTAGCCATTTATATGAGAAATCATCCTCAAATCACAGGGTTGAAGGTGGGTTCTAGAAACCATGTCATCAGTTTATTCGCTGATGACGTAATTCTAATTCTAACCAAAGTTGACAAGTCATTGGCCGCAGTTCATGAAACATTACAGACTTTTTCTTCAATTTCCTATTATAAAGTCAATGAAACAAAATCCTATTTATTGGGTCTGAACATAGATGCAGAAACCAAGAAAGCTTTACAAAGCAAATTTCCTTATGTATGGAAGGACGAAGGTATCAATTATCTGGGTATCACTTTGGCTCCAGACACAGCTGATTTACTTACTGCCAATTACACACTATTCTTGAACTCTCTCAAAACAAAGTACACAAAATCACCCAATCTGGACTATCCTGGCTAGGCAGATTAGCAGCCTTTAAGATGATGATATTGCCTCAACTGTTGGAAAGAGTTAGAACAAACGCAGATTCCGAAAGGAGATTTGAGGAACTTCTTAGTTCATAAATTACTAGATAAGAATTTAGCACCAGCCATACTAGCCTCACTGAGAGCTTGGGATCATCTTTGCACAGCACAAAAATGGGAAGATAAGACAGTCTCTTTCAACCTTAATATTACAGCAGTCCAACATATAATCCCAGACATTAATCTTACTCTATGGAAGGAACATGGCATATATTATCTAGAAGATGTCCTTGTTAATTCCCAACTACGGCCATTTCACACACTGCAACAACAGTACAGACTGCCAGCAAGCGAGCAATACAAGTATATACAAATATCTCAAATGATAAAAAAGACCCCTCACTTGCTCACCCACCTTCCGGTAAACATAGTCAAATTCTATCAACAAAACACTAAAGGGACCAAAGGTTTATCAATTATATATAAGGGACTGCAGAGTAAAGACATATTGGTTAAAACTCTGAACATCCTAGCTTGGGAACAAGATATTGGGATAGTTTATACTGCTCCACATTGGGAGAAAGCAATCAAAATGCAACTAGCCACCTCGAAATGTACTAACTTGTGGGAAATGAAGTAGAAATTGCTCCTTCGCTGGTACCTTACTCCGCACCGCCTGTCAAAAATTTTCTCGGGCACTTCCTCCGAGTGTTGGAGACTATGTGGGGACAAAGGTACATTAGTTCACATACTATGGGGCTGTCCAAAAATAAAATCACTATGGGTCCATGTTGAGAGGTTAATAGCTATTATATCACCCCTTAACAAACCAATGCATCCTAGTGTGGCCATACTCTCTTTGGAATTGGGATTGGTTCTTATACCATACCGAACTGTAGTCTCACACATACTGATGGCCACACGCTTAACTATTCTCAGACACTAGAAGAATATTGAAGCTCCAAAACTCCCAGAAGTAGTGATGAGCCGAACACCCCCGGGTTCGGTTCGCACCAGAACCCGCGAACGGACCGAAAGTTCGCACAAACTTTAGAACCCTATTAAATACAATGGATGCGAACGTTCAAAATCTAAAATGCTAATTATAACGACTATTATGCATGTTATTGTCCTAAAAAGGGTTTGGGAACCCGGGTACTGCACCAGGGGACATGTATCAATGCAAAAAAAAGTTTTAAAAACGGCCGTTTTTCGGGAGCAGTCATTTTAATGATGCATAAAGTGAAAAAAAAAAGTCAAATATTCCTTTAAATATCGTACCTGGGGGGTGTCTAAAGTATGCCTATGAAGTGCCACGTGTTTCCCGTGTTTAGAACTGTCCCTGCACAAAATTACATTTCTAAAGGAAAAAAAGCCATTTAAAACTGCTTGCGGCTTTAATGTAATGTCTGGTCCCGGTAATATGGATGGATGAAAATCTTTAAGAAAAATGGCATAGCTACCCCATCACAACTCCCCCCCTACCCCAGCCCATTACCAGCCCCTTTGGGTCTTGTATGGATATTAAAGGGAACCCTGCACACAAAATAAAAAAGGCCCTATATAATCTGAACAGCCGTATACAGGCGGTGCATACAAGACAGGGACTGTAGGTTTGATCTTATGTAGAATCTGTTTGTAATTTTGAACAGGTACATTGTTTAAGTGTAGCTCCAGCCACAAAATCTATTTTTAAGCTTTTTGGAAAACATAGGGAAGGGTTATCACCCCTGTAACATTTGTTTTGCTGTCTGTGCAGTGTGCACCTGTTCAGAACAGTTCACCTCACTTTCCGTCCTAATGACAAATGTTTTTTGAAAATTTGGGGTTTTTATTGAAACAAGAATTGGTGATAAAGCATCAGTGGAGAGGAGACACTTTTTTTCCCATATTAACTCTTACAGGGGAGAATTTGCCTTCCTAGGGGTAGATTTCCTCTCACTTCCTGTTGTATCCTTCCGTTTGCAAGGAGGAGTCGTTTGTAAGTTGGATGTTTGAAAGTATGGGCCTGCCGTATATACTCAGCTGAAATTTGCCCCTTACATGTTGGTGTTGCCACAACACTGTGAGCCCTCACAGTTACTCTTGGTGGGCGCATGAATGGGCCCTGCTGTGAATTATTAGATCAAGAATTGTAATTGCATGCCCCTGTTGAACAGGGGCTGAAAAATTGGGCCTTTGGTGGTGGTGTTGACACAACACTGTAAGGCCTCACAGTTACTCTTGGTGGGCGCAGGAATGGGCCGTGCTGTGAATTATTAGATCACGAATTGTAATTACATGCCCCTGTTAAACAGGGGCAGAAAAATTGAGCCTTATGCACTGGTGCCACAACACTGCAACCCCTCACAGATACTGTACTTGGAGCACAGCAATGAGCCCTGTTGCAAAGTATTGCATCAAAAATTGTAATTACACGCCCCTGTTAAACAGGGGCTGAAAAATTCGGCCTTAGGCACTGGTGCTGGTGCCACGACACTGCAACCTCTCCCAGATACTCTAGTTGGAATGCAGGAATGAGCCCTGCTGCAAAGCATTGCAAAAAAAATTGTAATTACATGCCCCTGTTAAACAGAGGCTGAAAAATTGGGCCTTAGCCACTGGTGGCGGCACCCAGAAACAAAAATGTTCTTCCAAGCTATTATCATCAATCGGATCATTGAGGAGGAGGAGGATAGTCAGTCAATATAACAGGACAGTCTCTCAGCATCAGCATCAGTCTTGAAGGGATGTGATATTTGAAAATAAATTAGTCTGTTATATCAGCTTCAGGTGTTTGGTAGCTGGTGGTGATCCAAGACTGGTTCATCTTTTTGAAGGTCAGTCGATCAACCGAGTCGGTGGACAGGCGCACCCTGTGATCCGTGACAAATCCTCCAGCAGCACTGAATGTGCGTTCTGAAAGAACGCTGGATGCAGGACAGGCCAGTAGCTCAATTGCATACTGTGCAAGCTCTGGCCAGTGATCCATCCTCAAGACCCAGTAAGCCAGAGGATTTTCGGTGGGGAAGGTGTCCAAGTCTGACCTTGCCCCTAGGTATTCCTGCACCATGTATATCAGACGCTGGCGATGGTTGCTGGAACCGATCATACCTTGGGGCTGCGGACTAAAGAATTGTCTGAACGCATCGGTCAGACGGCCACCTTCCCCACCGCTCCTTCTTTGACTGACCGAAGCCCCAGCAACTCGTTGTCCAGAACCAGGAGTTTGTAACCTCCCAGTCTCTGGGAACGCGTTGCACAGACCTTTCTGCAAGGCCTCCCGGAGTTGTCTCATCCTCTGCTCCCTCTGCGACGGTAAGATAAGGTCCGCAACCTTACCCTTGTACCGTGGATCAAGGAGAGTGGCCAGCCAGTAATGGTCCCTCTCCTTGATCCGAAGAATACGAGGATCCTTCCGCAGACTTTGCAGGATCAGGGAGGCCATGCAGCGTAGGTTAGCTGAGGCATTCGGTCCGGAGTCCTCTGGGTCACTAAGGACGACATGATCCGCAGCCACCTCCTCCCAGCCACGTACAAGTCCACTAGTTTCTTGGGACTGTAAATCATCCCTAAAAGACTGCTGCTGATGATGCTGAGTGCCAGGTTCCACCTCCATGCTGACACAATCCTCCTCCTCCTCCTCCTCCTCTTCCTGTGCGATGGGTGGGACAGAAGAAACACTGTCTGGGTAAAGGGGGACTTGAGAGGCAAGGAAGTCCTCCTCTTCCTGCCTCTGTTCTGCCTCAAGTGCCCTGTCCATTATTCCACGCAGCGTATGTTCCAACAGGTGGACAAGAGGTACAGTGTCACTGATGCATGCACTGTCACTGCTCACCATCCTTGTGGCCTCCTCAAATGGTTCCAGGACAGTGCATGCATCCCTGATCATGCCCCACTGGCGTGGTGAAAAAAACCCAAGCTCCCCTGACCCTGTCCTGGTGCCGTAGTCGCACAGGTACTCATTGATGGCCCTCTGCTGCATGTGCAGCCGCTGCAACATGGCCAACGTTGAGTTCCACCTGGTGGGCATGTCACATATAAGGCGGTTCTTGGGCAGGTTCAACTCCTTTTGCAGCTCAGCCAGGCGAGCACTGGCATTATAAGATCTGCGGAAATGCACACAGACTTTCCTGGCCTGCCTCAGGACATCCTGTAAGCCCGGGTACCTGCCCAAGAACTGCCGCACCACCAGGTTAAGGACGTGAGCCACACAGGGCACATGGGTCAGTTGTCCCTGTCGGAGAGCGGAGAGGAGGTTGGTGCCATTGTCGCAAACCACCATTCCTGGCTTAAGCTGGCGTGGCGTCAACCACCTCTCGGCCTGCCCCTGCAGAGCAGACAGAACCTCTGCCCCAGTGTGGCTCCTGTCCCCCAAACACACCAGCGCAAGCACGGCATGGCATCTTTTTGCCTGCGTACTTGCGTAGCCCCTTGAACGCCTACGGAGCACCGCTGGTTCCGAGGACAAAGCACAGGAAGAGGCCATGGAGGAAGAAGAAGAGGAGGGGGTGGAGGAGAGAGGTGTGTCACAACCAGTAGTAGCATTTCGGAGGCGTGGCGGTGGAACAACCTCCAACACTACTGCACCTTGTCCTGCATCCTTCCCAGCTGCCAAAAGAATGACCCAATGGGCCGTGAAAGAAAGGTAACGTCCCTGTCCATGCCTACTGGACCATGAGTCAGCGGTAATATGCACCTTACCACTGACCGCCCTGTCCAGCGAGGCCAAGACATTGCCTTCCACATGCCGGTAGAGAGCCGGAATCACCTTCCGTGAGAAAAAGTGGCGTTTGGGAACATGCCACTGAGGAACCGCACATTGCACAAACTCACGGAAGGGGGCCGAGTCTACCAACTGAAAAGGCAGCAGTTGAAGCGCTAGCAATTTAGCCAAGCTAGCATTCAACCGCTGGGCATGTGGATGGCTGGGAGTGAACTTTTTTCGACGGTCCAGCAGCTGGGGCAGGGAAATTTGCCTGCTAGAATCGGACGTCGGTGTACTGCTAGCAGAGTGCCCGCAAGTACTTGGCTGTGACACACCTAATTCTACACTTTCATTCCTCTCAGAGCAGGTTTCAGAGAGGACTGAAGGTATAGTGAGTTGGAGATCCCAGCTGATGCGGTGCAAGGAGAGGTCCGCTTTGTTCTTTGGTGTGAGTCTTTAAGGTAGGCTTGCCAACGAGCTGAATGGCAGGTCAACATATGTCTGGTCAAGCATGTGGTGCCCAAGCGGGTGATGTTTTGGCCACGCGATATACGCTTGAGACATATGTTGCAAACAGCAGCTGTGCGATCTGATGCACTCGACTCAAAAAAGGCCCACACCAAAGAACTTTTTGAATAACGGGCAGAGGCAGCGCCCTGCACAGGCGGAGCTCTGCGGTGTGATTCCGTCGGTGTGCTGCCCTTACGCTGGCCCCCCGAGGGCATCCTGCCTCGTTGGAGATGTGCCTCCTCATCCTCCTCCTCCTCTCTCCTATTAGGCACCCACGTGGAGTCAGTGACCATATCATCCCCTCCCTCCTCATCACTGGAGCCAATCTGGCAGTATGCTGCAGCTGCTGGAACATGACTGCCAGATTGGTGTCCTTCTTGAGCATCCCCTCTCTCTGCTCTCACGCTACTGCCTTCCTCTAGCTGGGTATCATCATCAGACCCTTCGAAACGCTGGGCATCCTCCTGGAGCATGTACCCAACACTGTGCTCAAACAGTTCGGGGGACTCCTCAGGAGGACATGGTTGGTCTAGGGAAGGAGTGACTGATGATGACATTGATACCAGGGAAGAGGACGCTTTGGCAGCTGCTTTGCCAGTACCCTGAGCCTGGGTGAGAGAGGATGAGGAGGATGAGGAGGGCTTGGTCATCCACTCTACCAAGTCTTCGGTATGAAGCGGCTCAACACGTCCAGCTGCCGAAAAGAAGGACAAGCGTGTCCCATGGCCACGTACTGATGGCGATGCACTGCGTCCATGACCAGCACTGTTGTCTCTAGACACAGAGCCTGCTTGCCCTCTTTTATTGGCTCCTGACTGTCTGCCTCTCCTTGTTTGCCTTCCAGATATTCTAATGGCCTGCAGGAAGATGGGAAAACCAGCAATAAGGCCTAGCTTCAGGAGTATATTTTGCAGGAATCACACTACGCCTGCTGTAAGTGCTGCAAATGCCTGTTGGTGTAACACACCAGGAAAACACAGCAATATGGGCTAACTTCAGGTGTATAATGTGCAGGAGGCACACTCCGCCCGCTGTAAGTGCTGCAAATGCCTGTTGGTGTAACACATCAGGAAAACACAGCAATACGGGCTAACTTCAGGTGTATAATGTGCAGGAGGCACACTCCGCCCTCTGTAAGTGCTGCAAATGCCTGTTGGTGTAACACACCAGGAAAACACAGCAATACAGGCTAACTTCAGGTGTATAATGTGCAGGAGGCACACTCCACCCGCTGTAAGTGCTGCAAATGCCTGTTGGTGTAACACACCAGGAAAACACAGCAATACAGGCTAACTTCAGGTGTATAATGTGCAGGAGGCATACTCCGCCCGCCGTAAGTGCTTCAAATGCCTGTTGGTGTAACACACCAGGAAAACACAGCAATACGGGCTAACTTCAGGTGTATAATGTGCAGGAGGCACACTCCACCCACTGTAAGTGCTGCAAATGCCTTTTGGTGTAACACACCAGGAAAACACAGCAATACGGGCTAACTTCAGGTGTTGAATGAGCAGGAGGCACACTCCGCCCGCTGTAAGTGCTGCAAATGCCTGTTGCTGTAACACACCAGAAAAACACAGCAATACGGGCTAACTTCAGGTGTATAATGTGCAGGAGGCTTAGCAACAATGACACTGACACTGTCCCCTGCCTATCCTTCTCTCTCCCTGCACACAAGGTTTATCAAAGTATATGACACTGACACTCTCCCTGCCTATCCTTCTCTCTCCCTGCACACAAGGTTTAGTAAAGAATATGACACTGACACTGTCCCCTGCCTATCCTTCTCTCTCCCTGCGCACAAGGTTTATCAAAGAATATGACACTGACACTCTCCCTGCCTATCCTTCTCTCTCCCTGCACACAAGGTTTAGTAAAGAATATGACACTGACACTGTCTCCTGCCTATCCTTCTCTCTCCCTGCACACAAGGTTTAGCAAAGAATATGACACTGTCCCCTGCCTATCCTTCTCTCTCCCTGCACACAAGGTTTAGCAAAGAATATGACACTGACACTCTCCCTGCCTATCCTTCTCTCTCCCTGCACACAAGAATAGCACAAAGAATATCAACACTGTCCCTGCCTATCCTTCTCTTTCCCTGCGCCCGGAACACACTACACAAGGCCACCGCGCTGGCGGCCTTTTATAGTGTGGGGTGTGTGCTAAACCCCCTGAGCTATAATTGGCCACAGGTAACCTGCCTGTGGCCAATTATGGCTGTCCTAGCTGCCGGCGCTGTGATTGGCCAAGCATGCGGGGTCACAGTGCATGCTTGGCCAATCACAGCGCCGGGATTGCACTGCGATGGCGCAGTGTATTGTGGGCCGTTCGCGTCACTCGAATTTGACGCGAACGGGCCAAATCGTTCGATGTTCGCCGAACGGTCGAACAGCCGATGTTCGAGTCGAACGTATGTTCGACTCGAACACCGAGCTCATCCCTACCCAGAAGTTATAAATACAGTGCAAACACATAGTACATATGAAATTTTTCATGCATCGGCAATGGGTAAATTTGAGATAACATCCAAATTGTGGGCACCTTGGCAAAATTGGAGTGCAGGGAGAAGTGACATTTGATTGGTGAATTACATTGTATTGACTAAACAGAGCAATAGTTATAGTTATGGTTAATGTTACCGTTATTTCATTTTCTGTGATTTTATTTCATAATTCTCGGGGGTTTGAAATACTGATACAAAGTTTGAATATGACAGCTGTCTTAGAACGCTAATGCTGTTACTATGTAATCGTGGGGATACTATTGAATTTTGGGGTTGACCACTGCGACCATTTTGAGAGATCACATGTGATTGACCATAGCTTGTGCCCCATTGAGGGAGTCAACCACTATCCCATTAAAAGCCTTGAAGAGAGTCACTTTAATTGTACAACAAGAAAACAAATCAACCTATTGTATCAAAGGACTGTGTTCCTTTCCTTACTTTACTTTATTTTGTCTTATTTTGTCTTGCTTTATGTTACTTTATCTTTTGTATAATGAAAATTTCAATAAAAATTATTGAAACAAAAAAAAAAAAAAATTATGTAAAAAAAAAATAGTTGTACATGTCCTTTAAGAAAATTGTGATGATGATACTAAAGTTCTAAATTTATACACCTGAAAAATTTGTGAAGCTAATTTCATGTTTTTCTTTGCTAGTCATACAGCAGTATATGAATCATATGTTTTTCTTCAACGCTGAGTGTGTTCTGGCAAATGTTCTCTTCCATTAAAATATCTTTCAAAAAATGTATCAAGTTTTACAAACCATCTGTCTTCAGTAAATTCCCGCACCAAGTATAAGTAAACTGAAATATATGACTGCTGCAAAGAAAATGTGAATGTAATATTTTTTGAGATGGAAAACAAATGCAGCATCTTATAAGTGTAAGAATATAAGATCCATATTATCAGAAAGTTTCAGCAAAAACTTGTGAACTAGAGATAGATGACTTTGTTTGGCAAACATTAGGATTCAGCAGTGACCCTTATTAAATCCTGACTTCTTTTACAGAACACACCTCCTGCAGTGACCCTTAATAAATCCTGACTTCTTTTACAGAACACACCTCCTGCAGTGACCCTTAATAAATCCAGACTTCTTTTACAGAACACACCTCATGCAATCAGTAAATGTGACTTTCACCAAACATTCTATTGCAGAGAATGTTTGTTAAAAGTCAGATTCACTGCTTTATAAATTTGCTACTAATGTTTTAAGTGACAGCTTTACTGGATTACTGGAGATACCATTACTGGAGATTGAAAGGTTACTATATTCTCTCATTTGCATAGCAAGCCATAGCAAACATTCATAGTGGGAAAGCCACCATGCACCTGCATACTGGCAGTTCATGGAGAGTTCAGTAATCTATCAAAATTTCCAAAATATTTCAGTTGGCTATATGTGTGCATAACAGAATTTAAATAACTATATTTTGCTGTCTTGCAAACATAATATGAGCTAATTTCAACCTTAGCAACTGGTATGGGCTGCATTGCACTGCAGTATTCAGAGTTGACATGCTTCCCCTTTGCTGTCCTTAAAGGGGTTGTAAAGGTAAAAAAAAATTCACCTTAATGCATCCTATGAGCCCTTGAATGTCCCGCACTCGCCCCGTCATCCTCCTCGCTTCTGAGCCTGGCCGTTGATTGGCTACACTGGATGGATTGAAAGCAGCACAGCCATAGGCTCAAGCTGCTGTCAATCACATCCAATGACGTGGCGTGCCGGGGGTCGGGGCCGAGTGATACGGTGAGCGGCTATAGCCACCGGCTGTATCACTGGAGCGCGCCCGCAATCACTCACCACCATGCTCGCTCGCTCGCATATAGGTGGTGAGTTCTTGCGGGGAGGAGCTGAGACAGCCACCGAGGGACCCCAGAAGACCAGGTTCAGGGCTACTCTGTGCAAAACGAGCTGCACAGTGGAGGTAAGTATAACATGTTTGTTATTTAAAAAAAAAAATTGTTTTATTTACAACCCCTTTAATTTGCACCCAGCTGTGTCCCCAAACTACAGACAAGCAAATTTCTATAAGCCAGCCCTGGAAAGGCCTTGCCTATTTTTCAGTCTCTTGTAGAGGCAGCAAGATGCACAAATTGGGGGGGCAATGGAGAGGGAGGTTATCAACATGCACAGCAAGCCATGCAGTGAAATAATGAGGGTGATTTATTAGGGCAAATACGCTGTTCACTGTGCAAAGAAAGTTGCATTTTGCAAGGTTATGTTCCCCAGCAATTAGTAAATGAGGTGAAGCTCTGCTGACTTCCATCATTCAGTCATGTGCAAACAAAAATGTTGCTTTTTTTTCCTTGCTTATGATAGGTTATTCTTTGCAAAGTAAAATTTCACCACATTCATTAACCACTTCAATACCAGGCACTTTCGGGCATTCCTGCCCAGGACAATTTTCATCTTTCAGCGCTGTCACACTTTGAATGACAGTTGCGCGGTCATGCAACACTGTACCCAAACTAAATTTTTATTATTTTCTTCCCACAAATAGAGCTTTTTTTTGGTGTTATTTGATCACCTCTGGGGTTTTTATTTTTTGCTAAACAAACTAAAAAAGACCCAAATTTTTTTTGTTCGTTTTTGTCATAAAATTTTGTTTTCCCCTTCACTGACGGGAACTGATGAGGCAGCACTGATGGGCACTAATGAGTTGGCACTGATAAAGTGGCACTGATGGGCACTGATGAGGAGGCACTGATATGTAGAATTGATGGGCACTAATAGGAGGCACTGATATGCAGCACTGATGGGCACTGACAGATGGCACTGATGGGCACTGACAGGTGGCACTGATGGGCACTGACAGGCGGCACTGATTGGCACTGATAGGTGGTACTGATTGGCACTGACAGGTGGCACTGATGGGCAGCACTGATGATGAGGTACTGAGAGATTACTGACAGGTAATATTTCTGGGCACTAATTGGCACTGTGGTGGGCACTGATTGGCACTATAGTGGGCTCTGATTGGCACTGTGGTGGGCTCTGATTGGCACTGTGGTTGGCACTGGCACACTTTATTGTTGGGACACTGCTGGGCACTGATTTACAGGTGATTTGCACAACTGAGGGGGCTGTGCCGATAATCAATGTGCTCTCCCTGTCAGCGCGAACCGAGAAATGCTGTTTACCGGTACTTCCTGGTTCACGCGATGATCAGCTGTGATTGGTCACAGCTGATCATGTGGTAAGAAGCCTCTGACAGAGGCTTCTTATCACGATCGGAGATGCGGCGTGTCAGACTGACAAGCCGCACTTGCGATCGCCACGCTGCGTGCCCCCACGGCATTTTATCCTGCTGGATGTCATATGACGCCCAGTCAGAATAACAGAACCACTTCCCAGCCATCATTCTGCATACCGCGGGCGGGAAGTGGTTAAGCTCTAGGGAAAATGCCCTTGAAAAGTGAACAGTCTATTTGTTTTTTAGTTACTTAGCCCTATGTTTTTAATAATGGTACACATCTATACTGTTTTTAAAGCAACTGAAGGCCAAGAATGTTCAGGAGCAAATAGTGGTAAGAGCATGCCAAAAGGATTAGGTACCGGTATTAGTCCTGGCAGACTTTGACTGTGCATAGATCTCTTAGACCCTGATGTAAGCTGTAGCATCACTTCTGAGAGACAGCCATCAGACAGAACAGGAGAGAATAGAAATGATCCTGTGAATGCCAGTATGGTCAGAAGAGTTGGTATTGTGTAACTATTGAAGCACCTTGAGTTGGACTTAAGGAAAAATTAATAACTGATTGTTATTGGCATTGATAACAGCAGAGTTATAAGCAGCCTGGAGCAGAGAGGAAAGGTCAGCAGGTAGGGTGGCAATAATCTGAGTAGAAGGTAGATTGGTGTGCTCCTCACTGTGGTAAAAATGCACGGTTCAAAACTTCAAATATAGTGCCTTAAGCCCCATACACACGGGCTGAATGTCAGGTGGCATCAGCTGGTTCAATAGAAACCGACCAACATTCGGCCTGTGTGTATTGCAGCCGGTCTGACAGAAGCCGGCCATTCGACCAGCTTCTGTCAAAGGGGCTTGACCAAATAAGGTCTGCCAATGGCTAAGAGCGCTGACCGGAGTGTTCTGGTGGGGGGGGGCAAGGGGGCGCACCCCTGTCAGAACATAATAGAACAGCAGGGGAGATCACTGTACTAATATCAGATTGTTAGCACAGCAGCTCCGACCTGAGCTGTCAGTTTTTTTTTTTTTTTCGTTCAGCCTGCTGGGTTCAACGGAAAAAACCTAGCAGTGTGTACTAGGCTTTAATATTCTTAGGAACCAGGCACCTGAAAAAATAAATGAAGGCCAATACGGCCTGCAGGGAACTCAGATGTTTACCGGACCTTATGTACTCAACGTTTTTGTGATCCAAATTAATGACAATTGGATGTTGGGTGCCCTTCAGCCAATGTCACCATTCTTTCAAGCCCCATTTCACAGCTCTCAGTTGTCACTATCATAGTGGTATTCAGAAGAAAAATACTTTTGAGAAAAGAATGTACTAGGGTTCAAGTTACAACTGAAAGTATGCTGAACAAAACAGCTTATCCCCAGCCTGCAAATAGGAGACTTGTTAGGTTTTAATAAGCTTATGTTGCTTTTTATGACAACAACTTAGCATAGGCACCTTTTTGTAGTAAGGACAGTGATGGGTGTCACCAGAGCGGAGAAACCTTGAATGCATTTTCTCTGGAAAGTGGCAAACCCTAAAGAGCATTAAATGACAAAAGGCTAAGCCCCTGTAACATAGTCCAGACCTTGGAAGGATCCATGGCTAAGTCAAAGTCAGAGATAATGTACCCAAGAAACCGATCCTTGGTAACAAGAAAAATACATTTCTCCAGTTTGACGTACAGGGAATGTTCTCAATGCTTGGACAAGACTACTTTGACATTATGTTGATGGTTTGCAAATGACTGGGAATAAACTAGGATATCATACAGATAGATGACAAGGAACTTATCAAAGTAGTCATGAAAGATATAATTCATTCATTCCTGGAGGACTGCCAATGCATTACCTAAACTTAAGAGCATTACCAAGAACTTATAATGTCCATCTCTGAGGTTTTCCCCTTGTCCCCTTCACAGATCCAGGCTAAGTTGTATTGCCTCCCTTAGATTAAGCTTGGAGAAAACCCAGTATCCCTGGACACAGCTGAATAGTTTGATGATCAAAAAGAGTGGGTACTCATTGGATACAGAAACTTGATTCAGATTCATATAGTTGATACATGACCTAAAGGTGCAATCTTTTTTCTCCACAAAAAGAAGCCTGCGTCAACTGGTTAGGATAAGGGGGTGATTAACCCTATTTTTCAGATTTTCCTTGATGTAGACCTGGTTTTTACTGCAGAGAGAGTGTAAACAGCAGGCTATCAGGCAGTCTTAGGGCCTATAAGGAAGTAGATTAGAAGATTTGGCACGAAAGACATCAGAGTATTCTTGGTAGCAATCAGGAAGAGATTTGTGGAAAAGGAAGGCTAATGCCCCATACACACGATCGTTTTTCATGCCGTTAAAAATGCCATTTTTAAAAATGGGCATTAAAACCGATCGTGTGTATGCTCCAGAGCATTTTTAACGACGTGAAAAACGGGCATTAAAAATTTCGAACATGCTCTATTTTTTCACGTTGTTTTTCATGTCGTTTTTTTTAACGACGTGAAAAACGATAGTGTGTATGCTTTAACGACGTGAAAAAAAATGCGCATGCTCGGAATCAAGTATGAGACGGGAGCGCTCGTTCTGGTAAAACTAGCGTTCGTAATGGAGATAGCACATTCATCACACAGTAACGGACTGAAAAGCACGAGGCTGAAAAGCGCGAATCGTCGCTCAACAAACTTTACTAACATGAAGGGTTGCGCCATTCGAACGGAACTTCCCCTTTATAGTGCCGTCGTACGTGCTGTACGTCACTGCGCTTTGCTCGAGCGGTTTTTTTAATGATCGTGTGTACGCAAGACAGGCTTGAGAGGAAACATGAAAAAAACGACAAGAAAAACGTCGGTTTAAAAAATGGCATGAAAAATGATCGTGTGTATGGGGCATTAGGCTACTTGCTGGTATAGACAGTGTTCAGTGTTGTTTCAAGACACAATCCTCTGAGTAACCCATTTGATACCTAGATTGTGCATACATAACCATGGATAGCCAATGATAGGAAGGTAAGTCAGAAATGGAATGAGGAAAATTTTAATTTGTTCCTCATGGAAGCTACAACAGTAAGAGCTAGCATGAGATTCTAGTGGTTAACTGTACCTTGAACTAAAGAGAAAATGAAAAGGAGAATTTTAATGGTGCCACAGGTATAGACAAGGAATATAATTATCATAAAATGATTTTATTAATATCCAAATATAAAAAGGAGTAAACTTGACTCTTAAGAATAAAGACATACATATACAATTATCAAAAATGATAGAAACAATAATGTACATCTAAAGCTATATGTAGCTATATAAATGCCTGTTAGGCTCTACATGCTTCACTAATTTGCTTCTTCAGGAGCTGTAGGGCATATATTGGCTACAAAGAAATACAAAAATAAAATATAAGGTATACAAAATACATGACAATCAAATACAGAATCATAATATACAAATGGCATATCATACAATTAAATATATGGACAAAAATCCAACAATAAGGAGAAAAGAAAAACCAAAGAAGGGTATAATAAATACCTCCACTTAGATGGTATCTGGCTGTATGTATCTCACAGAGGGGAATAAGTATAGTGGCAATAGAGACTTACCCATCATATAGATGATAAGTAGATATATTGGAATTCTGTTGTTCAGATAAAAGAGGCAGATAAGAGAGCATCAAGATCCAGCAATGGGAATCACAGGGTGAGCCCCAGAAAAAAATATATCCTAGTTACATAGTTACATAGTAGGTGAGGTTGAAAAAAGACACAAGTCCATCCTATGTGTGTGATTATATGTCAGTATTACATTGTATATCCCTGTATGTTGCGGTCGTTCAGGTGCTTATCTAATAGTTTTTTGAAACTATTGATGCCCCCCGCTGAGACCACCGCCTGTGGAAGGGAATTCCACATCCTTGCCACTCTTACAGGCAATATCAGGATCATTCCTAAAAAAAATATATAATAATACAGCAATGAGGGTCAATCCCTCCTGTATATATACAAAAATAACTCAATATATAAGCCAAAATAGGGAGAAAGGAGGAAGTTTAGAACTGTTCACTCTAAACAATAGGGATGAGCTCGGTGTTCGACTCGAACATCGCCTGTTCGCCTGTTCGGCGAAACCAGAACTTTGTGGGCCGTTCGCGCAAAATTCGTGTTACGCGAACGGTCCACAATGCACTGCGCCATCGCACTGCATTGCTGGCGCTGTGATTGGCCAAGCATGCACTGTGACCCCGCATGCTTGGCCAATCACAGAGCCGGCAGTGAGGAGAGCCAAAATTGGCCACAGGCAGGATGCCTGTGGCCACTCATAGCTCAGGGGGTTTAGTACACACACTATAAAAGGCCGCCAGCGCGTGTAGTGCTGTAGTGTGTTCCGGCGTGCAGGGAAAGATCTACATAGGCAGGGACAGTGTGTTCTACAGTGTGTTCTTTTCTCAGGCATCTGCAGGAGTTAGTGGGTGTTGTGTGCCCCCAGCGCAGTATACACCTGTATCTACCCTTTATTGCTGTTCTCTAAGCTAGATAGGCAGGCAGGGACAGTGTGTTCTTTTCTCAGGCATCTGCAGGAGTTAGTGCGTGTTGTGTGCCTCCAGCATAGTATACACCTGTATCTACCCTTTATTGCTGTTCTCTAAGCTAGATAGGCAGGGACAGTGTGTTCTTTTCTCAGGCATCTGCAGGAGTTAGTGGGTGTTGTGTGCCCGAGCACAGTATACACCTGTATCTACCCTTTGTTGCTGTTCTATAATACAGGCATCTGCAGGAGTTAGTGGGTGTTGTGTGCCCCAGCACAGTATACACCTGTATCTACCCTTTTTTGCTGTTCTATAATACAGGCATCTGCAGGAGTTAGTGGGTGTTGTGTGCCCCAGCACAGTATAAACCTGTATCTACACTTTTTTCTGTTCTATAAAACAGACAGCTGCAGGAGTTAGTGGGTGTTGTGTGCCCCAGCACAGTATACACCTGTATCTACCCTTTTTTGCTGTTCTATAATACAGGCATCTGCAGGAGTTAGTGGGTGTTGTGTGCCCCAGCACAGTATACACTTCTATCTACCCTTTTTTGCTGTTCAATAATACAGGCATCTGCAGGAGTTAGTGGGTATTGTATGCCCCAGCACAGTATACACCTGTATCTACCCTTTATTGCTGTTCTCTAAGCTAGATAGGCAGGCAGGGACAGTGTGTTCTTTTCTCAGGCATCTGCAGGAGTTAGTGGGTGTTGTGTGCCCCAGCACAGTATACACATGTATCTACCCTTTTTTGCTGTTCTATAATACAGGCATCTGCAGGAGTTAGTGGGTATTGTGTTCCCCAGTACAGTATAAACCTGTATCTACCCTTTTTTGCTGTTCTATAATACAGGCATCTGCAGGAGTTAGTGGGTGTTATGTGCCCCAGCACAGTATACACCTGTATCTACCCTTTATTGCTGGTGTTCTCTAATAAAGGCATCTGCAGGAGTTACTGGGTGTTGTGTCCCTCCAGCACAGCACAGTATACACCTGTATCTACCCTTTATTGCTGGTGTTCTCTAATAAAGTCATCTGCAGGAGTTACTGGGTGTTGTGTCCCTCCAGAACAGCACAGTATACACTTGTATCTACCCTTTATTGCTGGTGTTCTCTAATAAAGGCATCTGCAGGAGTTACTGGGTGTTGTGTCCTTCCAGCACAGCACAGTATACACCTGTATCTACCCTTTATTGCTGGTGTTCTCTAATAAAGTCATCTGCAGGAGTTACTGGGTGTTGTGTCCCTCCAGAACAGCACAGTATACACTTGTATCTACCCTTTATTGCTGGTGTTCTCTAATAAAGGCATCTTCAGGAGTTACTGGGTGTTGTGTCCTTCCAGCACAGCACAGTATACACCTGTATCTACCCTTTATTGCTTGTGTTCTCTAATAAAGGCATCTGCAGGAGTTACTGGGTGTTGTGTCCCTCCAGCACAGCACAGTATACACCTGTATCTACCCTTTATTGCTGGTGTTCTCTAATAAAGGCATCTGCAGGAGTTAGTGGGAGTTGTGTCCCTCCAGCACTGCACAGTATACACCTGTATCTACCCTTTATTGCTGGTGTTCTCTAATAAAGGCATCTGCAGGAGGTAGTGGGTGTTGTGTCCCTCCAGCACTGCACAGTATACACCTGTATCTACCCTTTATTGCTGGTGTTCTCTAATAAAGGCATCTGCAGGAGTTAGTGGGTGTTGTGTCCCTCCAGCACAGCACAGTATACACCTGTATCTACCCTTTATTGCTGGTGTTCTCTAATAAAGGCATCTGCAGGAGTTAGTGGGTTTTGTGTCCCTCCAGCACTGCACAGTATACACCTGTATCTACCCTTTATTGCTGGTGTTCTCTAATAAAGGCATCTGCAGGGGTTAGTGGGTGTTGTGTGCCTCCAGCACAATATACACTACTCCAATTCCTGGTTTTCCTATCTCGCTGCAGTCCATTATTATGCTTGGAAGGCCAACAAGAAGAGGCAGACAGTCAGTAGCCAATAAAATTGGGCAAGCAGGCTCTATGTCTAGAGACAACAGTGCTGGTCGTGGACGCGGTGCATCATCATCAGCACGTGGCCATGGGACACGCTTGTCCTTATTTTCGGCAGCTGGACGCGTAGAGCCGCATCATGACGAAGACTTGGTAGAGTGGATGACCAAGCCCTCCTCATCCTCCTCATCCTCTCTCACCCAGGCTCAGGGTACTGGCAAAGCAGCTGCCAAAGCATCCTCTTCCCTCGTATCAATGTTATCATCAGTCACTCCTTCCCTAGACCCACCATGTCCTCCTGAGGAGTCCCCCGAACTGTTTGAGCACAGTGTTGGGTACATGCTCCAGGAGGATCCCCAGCGTTTTGAAGGGTCTGATGATGATACCCGGCTAGAGGAAGGCAGTAGCGTGAGCGCAGAGAGAGGGAATGCTCAAGAAGGACAGCAATCTGGCAGTCATGTTCCAGCAGCTGCAGCATACTGCCAGATTGGCTCCAGTAATGAGGAGGGAGGGGATGATGAGGTCACTGACTCCACGTGGGTGCCTGATAGGAGAGAGGAGGAGGAGGATGAGGAGGAGGCACATCTCCAACGAGGCAGGATGCCCTCCGGGAGCCAGCGTAAGGGCATCACACCGACTGAATCACACTGCAGAGCTCCGCCTGTGCAGGGCGCTGCCTCTGCTCGTTATTCCAAAAGTTCTTTGGTGTGGGCCTTTTTTGAGTCGAGTGCATCAGATCGCACTGCTGCTATTTGCAACATATGTCTCAAGCGTATCTCGCGTGGCCAAAACATCAGCCGCTTGGGCACCACATGCTTGACCAGACATATGTTGACCTGCCATGCAGCTCGTTGGCAAGCGTACCTTAAAGACCCACACCAAAGAACAAAGCGGACCTCTCCTTGCTCCTCATCAGCTGGGATCTCCAACCCCACTATACCTGCAGTCCTCTCTGAAACCTGCACTGAGAGGAATGAAGGTGTAGAATTAGGTGTGTCACAGCCAAGTACTTGCGGGCACTCTGCTAGCAGTACACCGACATCCGATTTAAGCAGGCAAATTTCCCTGCCCCAGCTGCTGGACCGTTGAAAAAAGTTCAATCCCAGCCATCCACATGCCCAGCGGTTGAATGCTAGCTTGGCTAAATTGCTAGAACTTCAACTGCTGCCTTTTCAGTTGGTAGACTAGGCCCCCTTCCGTGAGTTTGTGCAATGTGCGGTTCCTTAGTGGCAGGTTTCCAATCGCCACTTTTTCTCACGGAAGGCGATTCCGGCTCTCTACCGGCATGTGGAAGGCAATGCCCATTCCTTGCTGGACAGGGCGGTCAGCGGTAAGGTGCATATTACCGCTGACTTATGGTCCAGCAGGCATGGACAGGAACGTTACCTTTCTTTCACGGCCCATTGGGTCACTCTTTTGGCAGCTGGGAAGGATGCAGGACAAGGTGCAGTAGTGTTGGAGGTTTTTCCGCCGCCACGCCTCCAAAATGCTACTACTGGTTGTGACACCCCTCTCTCCTCCACCCCTCCTCTTCTTCTTACTCCATGGCCTCTTCCTGTGCTTTGTCCTCGGAACCAGCGGTGCTCTGTAGGCGTTCAAGGGGCTACGCAAGTACGCAGGCAAAAATATGCCATGCCGTGCTTGTGCTGGTGTGTTTGGGGGACAGGAGCCACACTGGGGCAGAGGTTCTGTCAGTTCTGCAGGGGCAGGCCGAGAGGTGGTTGATGCCACGCCAGCTTAAGCCAGGAATGGTGGTTTGCGACAATGGCACCAACCTCCTCTCCGCCCTCGGACAGGGACAACTGACCCATGTGCCCTGTGTGGCTCACGTCCTTAACCTGGTGGTGCAGCGGTTCTTGGGCAGGTACCCGGGCTTACAGGATGTCCTGAGGCAGGCCAGGAAAGTCTGTTTGCATTTCCGCAGATCATATAATACCAGTGCTTGGCTGGCTGAGCTGCAAAAGGTGTTGCACCTGTCCAAGAACCGCCTTATATGTGACATGCCCACCAGGTGGAACTCAACGTTGGCCATGCTGCAGCAGCTGCACACGCAGTAGAGGGCCATCAATGAGTACCTGTGCAACTACGGCACCAGGACAGGGTTAGGGGAGCTCAAGTTTTTTCACCACACCAGTGGGGCATGATCAGGGATGCATGCACTGTCCTGGCACCATTTGAGGAGGCCACGAGGATGGTGAGCAGTGACAGTGCATGCATCAGTGACACTGTACCTCTTGTCCACCTGTTGGAGCATACGCTGCGTGGAATAATGGACAGGGCACTTGAGGCAGAACAGAGTCAGGAAGAGGAGGACTTCCTTGCCTCTCAAGGCCCCCTTTACCCAGACAGTGTTCCTTCTGTCCCACCCATCCCACAGGAAGAGGATGAGGAGGAGGAGGAGGAGGAGGAGGATTGTGTCAGCATGGAGGTGGAGCCTGGCACTCAGCATCAACAGCAGCAGTCTTTTAGGGATGATTTACAGTCCCAAGAAACACGTGGACTTGTACGTGGCTGGGAGGAGGTGGCTGCGGATCATGTCGTCCTTAGTGACCCAGAGGACCCTGGACCGAATGCCTCAGCTAACCTACGCTGCATGGCCTCCCTGATCCTGCAAAGTTTGCGCAAGGATCCTCGTATTCTTCGGATCAAGGAGAGGGACCATTACTGGCTGGCCACTCTCCTTGATCCACGGTACAAGGGTAAGGTTGCGGACCTTATCTTACCGTCGCAGAGGGAGCAGAGGATGAGACAACTCCGGGAGGCCTTGCAGAAAGGTCTGTGCAACGCGTTCCCAGAGACTGGGAGGTTACAAACTCCTGGTCCTGGACAACGAGTTGCTGAGGCTTTGGTCAGTCAAAGAAGAAGCGGTGGGGAAGGTGGCCGTCTGACCGATGCGTTCACCATCACCACCACCACCAAAGGCCCAATTTTTCAGCTACTGAGAGATTACTGACAGGTAATATTTCTGGGCACTAATTGGCACTGTGGTGGGCACTGATTGGCACTATAGTGGGCTCTGATTGGCACTGTGGTGGGCTCTGATTGGCACTGTGGTTGGCACTGGCACACTTTATTGTTGGGACACTGCTGGGCACTGATTTACAGGTGATTTGCACAACTGAGGGGGCTGTGCCGATAATCAATGTGCTCTCCCTGTCAGCGCGAACCGAGAAATGCTGTTTACCGGTACTTCCTGGTTCACGCGATGATCAGCTGTGATTGGTCACAGCTGATCATGTGGTAAGAAGTCTCTGACAGAGGCTTCTTATCACGATCGGAGATGCGGCGTGTCAGACTGACAAGCCGCACTTGCGATCGCCACGCTGCGTGCCCCCACGGCATTTTATCCTGCTGGATGTGATATGACGCCCAGTCAGAATAACAGAACCACTTCCCAGCCATCATTCTGCATACCGCGGGCGGGAAGTGGTTAAGCTCTAGGGAAAATGCCCTTGAAAAGTGAACAGTCTATTTGTTTTTTAGTTACTTAGCCCTATGTTTTTAATAATGGTACACATCTATACTGTTTTTAAAGCAACTGAAGGCCAAGAATGTTCAGGAGCAAATAGTGGTAAGAGCATGCCAAAAGGATTAGGTACCGGTATTAGTCCTGGCAGACTTTGACTGTGCAAAGATTTCTTAGACCCTGATGTAAGCTGTAGCATCACTTCTAAGAGACAGCCATCAGACAGAACAGGAGAGAATAGAAATGATCCTGTGAATGCCAGTATGGTCAGAAGAGTTGGTATTGTGTAACTATTAAAGCACCTTGAGTTGGACTTAAGGAAAAATTAATAACTGATTGTTATTGGCATTGATAACAGCAGAGTTATAAGCAGCCTGGAGCAGAGAGGAAAGGTCAGCAGGTAGGGTGGCAATAATCTGAGTAGAAGGTAGATTGGTGTGCTCCTCACTGTGGTAAAAATGCACGGTTCAAAACTTCAAATATAGTGCCTTAAGCCCCATACACACGGGCTGAATGTCAGGTGGCATCAGCTGGTTCAATAGAAACCGACCAACATTCGACCTGTGTGTATTGCAGCCGGTCTGACAGAAGCCGGCCATTCGACCAGCCAATGGCTAAGAGCGCTGACCGGAGTGTTCTGGTGGGGGGGGGCAAGGGGGCGCACCCCTGTCAGAACATAATAGAACAGCAGGGGAGATCACTGTACTAATATCAGATTATTTGCACAGCAGCTCCGACCTGAGCTGTCAGTTTGTTTGTTTTTTCGTTCAGCCTGCTGGGTTCAACGGAAAAAAACTAGCAGTGTGTACTAGGCTTTAATATTCTTAGGAACCAGGCACCTGAAAAAATAAATGAAGGCCAATACGGCCTGCAGGGAACTCAGATGTTTACCGGACCTTATGTACTCAATGTTTTTGTGATCCAAATTAATGACAATTGGATGTTGGGTGCCCTTCAGCCAATGTCACCATTCTTTCAAGCCCCATTTCACAGCTCTCAGTTGTCACTATCATAGTGGCGTTCAGAAGAAAAGTACTTTTGAGAAAAGAATGTACTAGGGTTCAAGTTACAACTGAAAGTATGCTGAACAAAACAGCTTATCCCCAGCCTGCAAATAGGAGACTTGTTAGGTTTTCATAAGCTTATGTTGCTTTTTATGACAACAACATAGCATAGGCAACTTTTTGTAGTAAGGACAGTGATGGGTGTCACCAGAGCGGAGAAACCTTGAATACATTTTCTCTGGAAAGTGGCAAACCCTAAAGAGCATTGAATGACAAAAGGCTAAGCCCCTGTAACATAGTCCAGACCTTGGAAGGATCCATGGCTAAGTCAAAGTCAGAGATAATGTACCCAAGAAACCGATCCTTGGTAACAAGAAAAATACATTTCTCCAGTTTGACGTACAGGGAATGTTCTCAATGCTTGGACAAGACTACTTTGACATTATGTTGATGGTTTGCAAATGACTGGGAATAAACTAGGATATCATACAGATAGATGACAAGGAACTTATCAAAGTAGTCATGAAAGATATAATTCATTCATTCCTGGAGGACTGCCAATGCATTACCTAAACTTAAGAGCATTACCAAGAACTCATAATGTCCATCTCTGAGGTTTTCCCCTTGTCCCCTTCACAGATCCAGGCTAAGTTGTATTGCCTCCCTTAGATTAAGCTTGGAGAAAACCCAGTATCCCTGGACACAGCTGAAAAGTTTGATGATCAAAAAGAGTGGGTACTCATTGGATACAGAAACTTGATTCAGATTCATATAGTTGATACATGACCTAAAGGTGCAATCTTTTTTCTCCACCAAAAAGAAGCCTGCGTCAACTGGTTAGGATAAGGGGGTGATTAACCCTATTTTTCAGATTTTCCTTGATGTAGACCTGGTTTTTACTGCAGAGAGAGCGTAAACAGCAGGCTATCAGGCAGTCTTAGGGCCTATAAGGAAGTAGATTAGAAGATTTGGCACAAAAGACATCAGAGTATTCTTGGTAGCAATCAGGAAGAGATTTGTGGAAAAGGAAGGCTAATGCCCCATACACACGATCGTTTTTCATGCCGTTAAAAATGCCATTTTTAAAAATGGGCATTAAAACCGATCGTGTGTATGCTCCAGAGCATTTTTAACGACGTGAAAAACGGGCATTAAAAATTTCGAACATGCTCTATTTTTTCACGTTATTTTTCATGTCGTTTTTTTTAACGACGTGAAAAACGATAGTGTGTATGCTTTAACGACATGAAAAAAAACGCGCATGCTCAGAATTAAGTATGAGACGGGAGCGCTCGTTCTGGTAAAACTAGCGTTCGTAATGGAGATAGCACATTCATCACACAGTAACGGACTGAAAAGCACGAGGCTGAAAAGCGCGAATCGTCGCTCAACAAACTTTACTAACATGAAGGGTTGCGCCATTTGAACGGAACTTCCCCTTTATAGTGCCGTCGTACGTGCTGTACGTCACTGCGCTTTGCTCGAGCGGTTTTTTTAATGATCGTGTGTACGCAAGACAGGCTTGAGAGGAAACATGAAAAAAACGACAAGAAAAACGTTGGTTTAAAAAATGGCATGAAAAATGATCGTGTGTATGGGGCATTAGGCTACTTGCTGGTATAGACAGTGTTCAGTGTTGTTTCAAGACACAATCCTCTGAGTAACCCATTTGATACCTAGATTGTGCATACATAACCATGGATAGCCAATGATAGGAAGGTAAGTCAGAAATCGAATGAGGAAAATTTTAATTTGTTCCTCATGGAAGCTACAACAGTAAGAGCTAGCATGAGATTCTAGTGGTTAACTGTACCTTGAACTAAAGAGAAAATGAAAAGGAGAATTTTAATGGTGCCACAGGTATAGACAAGGAATATAATTATCATAAAATGATTTTATTAATATCCAAATATAAAAAGGAGTAAACTTGACTCTTAAGAATGAAGACATACATATACAATTATCAAAAATGATAGAAACAATAATGTACATCTAAAGCTATATGTAGCTATATAAATGCCTGTTAGGCTCTACATGCTTCACTAATTTGCTTCTTCAGGAGCTGTAGGGCATATATTGGCTACAAAGAAATACAAAAATAAAATATAAGGTATACAAAATACATGACAATCAAATACAGAATCATAATATACAAATGGCATATCATACAATTAAATATATGGACAAAAATCCAACAATAAGGAGAAAAGAAAAACCAAAGAAGGGTATAATAAATACCTCCACTTAGATGGTATCTGGCTGTATGTATCTCACAGAGGGGAATAAGTATAGTGGCAATAGAGACTTACCCATCATATAGATGATAAGTAGATATATTGGAATTCTGTTGTTCAGATAAAAGAGGCAGATAAGGGAGCATCAAGATCCAGCAATGGGAATCGCAGGGTGAGCCCCAGAAAAAAATATATCCTAGTTACATAGTTACATAGTAGGTGAGGTTGAAAAAAGACACAAGTCCATCCTATGTGTGTGATTATATGTCAGTATTACATTGTATATCCCTGTATGTTGCGGTCGTTCAGGTGCTTATCTAATAGTTTTTTGAAACTATTGATGCCCCCCGCTGAGACCACCGCCTGTGGAAGGGAATTCCACATCCTTGCCACTCTTACAGGCAATATCAGGATCATTCCTAAAAAAATTTATAATAATACAGCAATGAGGGTCAATCCCTCCTGTATATATACAAAAATAACTCAATATATAAGCCAAAATAGGGAGAAAGGAGGAAGTTTAGAACTGTTCACTCTAAACAATAGGGATGAGCTCGGTGTTCGACTCGAACATCGCCTGTTCGCCTGTTCGGCGAAACCAGAACTTTGTGGGCCGTTCGCGCAAAATTTGTGTTACGCGAACGGTCCACAATGCACTGCGCCATTGCACTGCATTGCTGGCGCTGTGATTGGCCAAGCATGCACTGTGACCCCGCATGCTTGGCCAATCACAGCGCCGGCAGTGAGGAGAGCCAAAATTGGCCACAGGCAGGATGCCTGTGGCCACTCATAGCTCAGGGGGTTTAGTACACACACTATTAAAGGCCGCCAGCGCGTGTAGTGCTGTAGTGTGTTCCGGCATGCAGGGAAAGATCTACATAGGCAGGGACAGTGTGTTCTACAGTGTGTTCTTTTCTCAGGCATCTGCAGGAGTTAGTGGGTGTTGTGTGCCCCCAGCGCAGTATACACCTGTATCTACCCTTTATTGCTGTTCTCTAAGCTAGATAGGCAGGCAGGGACAGTGTGTTCTTTTCTCAGGCATCTGCAGGAGTTAGTGCGTGTTGTGTGCCTTCAGCATAGTATACACCTGTATCTACCCTTTATTGCTGTTCTCTAAGCTAGATAGGCAGGGACAGTGTGTTCTTTTCTCAGGCATCTGCAGGAGTTAGTGGGTGTTGTGTGCCCGAGCACAGTATACACCTGTATCTACCCTTTGTTGCTGTTCTATAATACAGGCATCTGCAGGAGTTAGTGGGTGTTGTGTGCCCCAGCACAGTATACACCTGTATCTACCCTTTTTTGCTGTTCTATAATACAGGCATCTGCAGGAGTTAGTGGGTGTTGTGTGCCCCAGCACAGTATAAACCTGTATCTACACTTTTTTCTGTTCTATAAAACAGACAGCTGCAGGAGTTAGTGGGTGTTGTGTGCCCCAGCACAGTATACACCTGTATCTACCCTTTTTTGCTGTTCTATAATACAGGCATCTGCAGGAGTTAGTGGGTGTTGTGTGCCCCAGCACAGTATACACTTCTATCTACCCTTTTTTGCTGTTCAATAATACAGGCATCTGCAGGTGTTAGTGGGTATTGTGTGCCCCAGCACAGTATACACCTGTATCTACCCTTTTTTGCTGTTCTTTAATACAGGCATCTGCAGGAGTTAGTGGGTGTTGTGTTGTGTTTCCCAGCACAGTATACACCTGTATCTACCCTTTTTTGCTGTTCTATAATACAGACATCTGCAGGAGTTAGAGGGTGTTGTGTGCCCCAGTACAGTATAAACCTGTATCTACCCTCTATTGCTGTTCTATAATACAGGCATCTGCAGGAGTTAGTGGGTGCTGTGTGCCCCAGCACAGTATACACCTGTATCTACCCTTTATTTCTGTTCTCTAAGCTAGATAGGCAGGCAGGGACAGTGTGTTCTTTTCTCAGGCATCTGCAGGAGTTAGTGGGTGTTGTGTGCCCCAGCACAGTATACACATGTATCTACCCTTTTTTGCTGTTCTATAATACAGGCATCTGCAGGAGTTAGTGGGTATTGTGTTCCCCAGTACAGTATAAACCTGTATCTACCCTTTTTTGCTGTTCTATAATACAGGCATCTGCAGGAGTTAGTGGGTGTTATGTGCCCCAGCACAGTATACACCTGTATCTACCCTTTATTGCTGGTGTTCTCTAATAAAGGCATCTGCAGGAGTTACTGGGTGTTGTGTCCTTCCAGCACAGCACAGTATACACCTGTATCTACCCTTTATTGCTGGTGTTCTCTAATAAAGGCATCTGCAGGAGTTACTGGGTGTTGTGTCCCTCCAGCACAGCACAGTATACACCTGTATCTACCCTTTATTGCTGGTGTTCTCTAATAAAGGCATCTGCAGGAGTTAGTGGGTGTTGTGTCCCTCCAGCACTGCACAGTATACACCTGTATCTACCCTTTATTGCTGGTGTTCTCTAATAAAGGCATCTGCAGGAGGTAGTGGGTGTTGTGTCCCTCCAGCACTGCACAGTATACACCTGTATCTACCCTTTATTGCTGGTGTTCTCTAATAAAGGCATCTGCAGGAGTTAGTGGGTGTTGTGTCCCTCCAGCACAGCACAGTATACACCTGTATCTACCCTTTATTGCTGGTGTTCTCTAATAAAGGCATCTGCAGGAGTTAGTGGGTTTTGTGTCCCTCCAGCACTGCACAGTATACACCTGTATCTACCCTTTATTGCTGGTGTTCTCTAATAAAGGCATCTGCAGGGGTTAGTGGGTGTTGTGTGCCTCCAGCACAATATACACTACTCCAATTCCTGGTTTTCCTATCTCGCTGCAGTCCATTATTATGCTTGGAAGGCCAACAAGAAGAGGCAGACAGTCAGTAGCCAATAAAATTGGGCAAGCAGGCTCTATGTCTAGAGACAACAGTGCTGGTCGTGGACGCGGTGCATCATCATCAGCACGTGGCCATGGGACACGCTTGTCCTTATTTTCGGCAGCTGGACGCGTAGAGCCGCATCATGACGAAGACTTGGTAGAGTGGATGACCAAGCCCTCCTCATCCTCCTCATCCTCTCTTACCCAGGCTCAGGGTACTGGCAAAGCAGCTGCCAAAGCATCCTCTTCCCTCGTATCAATGTTATCATCAGTCACTCCTTCCCTAGACCCACCATGTCCTCCTGAGGAGTCCCCCAAACTGTTTGAGCACAGTGTTGGGTACATGCTCCAGGAGGATCCCCAGCGTTTTGAAGGGTCTGATGATGATACCCGGCTAGAGGAAGGCAGTAGCGTGAGCGCAGAGAGAGGGAATGCTCAAGAAGGACAGCAATCTGGCAGTCATGTTCCAGCAGCTGCAGCATACTGCCAGATTGGCTCCAGTAATGAGGAGGGAGGGGATGATGAGGTCACTGACTCCACATGGGTGCCTGATAGGAGAGAGGAGGAGGAGGATGAGGAGGAGGCACATCTCCAACGAGGCAGGATGCCCTCCGGGAGCCAGCGTAAGGGCATCACACCGACTGAATCACACTGCAGAGCTCCGCCTGTGCAGGGAGCTGCCTCTGCTCGTTATTCCAAAAGTTCTTTGGTGTGGGCCTTTTTTGAGTCGAGTGCATCAGATCGCACTGCTGCTATTTGCAACATATGTCTCAAGCGTATCTCGCGTGGCCAAAACATCAGCCGCTTGGGCACCACATGCTTGACCAGACATATGTTGACCTGCCATGCAGCTCGTTGGCAAGCGTACCTTAAAGACCCACACCAAAGAACAAAGCGGACCTCTCCTTGCTCCTCATCAGCTGGGATCTCCAACCCCACTATACCTGCAGTCCTCTCTGAAACCTGCACTGAGAGGAATGAAGGTGTAGAATTAGGTGTGTCACAGCCAAGTACTTGCGGGCACTCTGCTAGCAGTACACCGACATCCGATTTAAGCAGGCAAATTTCCCTGCCCCAGCTGCTGGACCGTTGAAAAAAGTTCACTCCCAGCCATCCACATGCCCAGCGGTTGAATGCTAGCTTGGCTAAATTGCTAGAACTTCAACTGCTGCCTTTTCAGTTGGTAGACTAGGCCCCCTTCCGTGAGTTTGTGCAATGTGCGGTTCCTTAGTGGCAGGTTTCCAAACGCCACTTTTTCTCACGGAAGGCGATTCCGGCTCTCTACCGGCATGTGGAAGGCAATGCCCATTCCTTGCTGGACAGGGCGGTCAGCGGTAAGGTGCATATTACCGCTGACTTATGGTCCAGCAGGCATGGACAGGAACGTTACCTTTCTTTCACGGCCCATTGGGTCACTCTTTTGGCAGCTGGGAAGGATGCAGGACAAGGTGCAGTAGTGTTGGAGGTTTTTCCGCCGCCACGCCTCCAAAATGCTACTACTGGTTGTGACACCCCTCTCTCCTCCACCCCTCCTCTTCTTCTTACTCCATGGCCTCTTCCTGTGCTTTGTCCTCGGAACCAGCGGTGCTCTGTAGGCGTTCAAGGGGCTACGCAAGTACACAGGCAAAAAGATGCCATGCCGTGCTTGTGCTGGTGTGTTTGGGGGACAGGAGCCACACTGGGGCAGAGGTTCTGTCAGTTCTGCAGGGGCAGGCCGAGAGGTGGTTGATGCCACGCCAGCTTAAGCCAGGAATGGTGGTTTGCGACAATGGCACCAACCTCCTCTCCGCCCTCGGACAGGGACAACTGACCCATGTGCCCTGTGTGGCTCACGTCTTTAACCTGGTGGTGCAGCGGTTCTTGGGCAGGTACCCGGGCTTACAGGATGTCCTGAGGCAGGCCAGGAAAGTCTGTTTGCATTTCCGCAGATCATATAATACCAGTGCTTGGCTGGCTGAGCTGCAAAAGGTGTTGCACCTGTCCAAGAACCGCCTTATATGTGACATGCCCACCAGGTGGAACTCAACGTTGGCCATGCTGCAGCAGCTGCACACGCAGTAGAGGGCCATCAATGAGTACCTGTGCAACTACGGCACCAGGACAGGGTTAGGGGAGCTCGAGTTTTTTCACCACACCAGTGGGGCATGATCAGGGATGCATGCACTGTCCTGGCACCATTTGAGGAGGCCACGAGGATGGTGAGCAGTGACAGTGCATGCATCAGTGACACTGTACCTCTTGTCCACCTGTTGGAGCATACGCTGCGTGGAATAATGGACAGGGCACTTGAGGCAGAACAGAGTCAGGAAGAGGAGGACTTCCTTGCCTCTCAAGGCCCCCTTTACCCAGACAGTGTTCCTTCTGTCCCACCCATCCCACAGGAAGAGGATGAGGAGGAGGAGGATTGTGTCAGCATGGAGGTGGAGCCTGGCACTCAGCATCAACAGCAGCAGTCTTTTAGGGATGATTTACAGTCCCAAGAAACACGTGGACTTGTACGTGGCTGGGAGGAGGTGGCTGCGGATCATGTCGTCCTTAGTGACCCAGAGGACCCTGGACCGAATGCCTCAGCTAACCTACGCTGCATGGCCTCCCTGATCCTGCAAAGTTTGCGCAAGGATCCTTGTATTCTTCGGATCAAGGAGAGGGACCATTACTGGCTGGCCACTTTCCTTGATCCACGGTACAAGGGTAAGGTTGCGGACCTTATCTTACCGTCGCAGAGGGAGCAGAGGATGAGACAACTCCGGGAGGCCTTGCAGAAAGGTCTGTGCAACGCGTTCCCAGAGACTGGGAGGTTACAAACTCCTGGTCCTGGACAACGAGTTGCTGAGGCTTTGGTCAGTCAAAGAAGAAGCGGTGTGGAAGGTGGCCGTCTGACCGATGCGTTCACCATCACCACCACCACCACCAAAGGCCCAATTTTTCAGCTACTGAGAGATTACTGACAGGTAATATTTCTGGGCACTAATTGGCACTGTGGTGGGCACTGATTGGCACTATAGTGGGCTCTGATTGGCACTGTGGTGGGCTCTGATTGGCACTGTGGTTGGCACTGGCACACTTTATTGTTGGGACACTGCTGGGCACTGATTTACAGGTGATTTGCACAACTGAGGGGGCTGTGCCGATAATCAATGTGCTCTCCCTGTCAGCGCGAACCGAGAAATGCTGTTTACCGGTACTTCCTGGTTCACGCGATGATCAGCTGTGATTGGTCACAGCTGATCATGTGGTAAGAAGTCTCTGACAGAGGCTTCTTATCACGATCGGAGATGCGGCGTGTCAGACTGACAAGCCGCACTTGCGATCGCCACGCTGCGTGCCCCCACGGCATTTTATCCTGCTGGATGTGATATGACGCCCAGTCAGAATAACAGAACCACTTCCCAGCCATCATTCTGCATACCGTGGGCGGGAAGTGGTTAAGCTCTAGGGAAAATGCCCTTGAAAAGTGAACAGTCTATTTGTTTTTTAGTTACTTAGCCCTATGTTTTTAATAATGGTACACATCTATACTGTTTTTAAAGCAACTGAAGGCCAAGAATGTTCAGGAGCAAATAGTGGTAAGAGCATGCCAAAAGGATTAGGTACCGGTATTAGTCCTGGCAGACTTTGACTGTGCAAAGATTTCTTAGACCCTGATGTAAGCTGTAGCATCACTTCTAAGAGACAGCCATCAGACAGAACAGGAGAGAATAGAAATGATCCTGTGAATGCCAGTATGGTCAGAAGAGTTGGTATTGTGTAACTATTGAAGCACCTTGAGTTGGACTTAAGGAAAAATTAATAACTGATTGTTATTGGCATTGATAACAGCAGAGTTATAAGCAGCCTGGAGCAGAGAGGAAAGGTCAGCAGGTAGGGTGGCAATAATCTGAGTAGAAGGTAGATTGGTGTGCTCCTCACTGTGGTAAAAATGCACGGTTCAAAACTTCAAATATAGTGCCTTAAGCCCCATACACACGGGCTGAATGTCAGGTGGCATCAGCTGGTTCAATAGAAACCGACCAACATTCGACCTGTGTGTATTGCAGCCAGTCTGACAGAAGCCGGCCATTCGACCAGCTTCTGTCAAAGGGGCATGACCAAATAAGGTCTGCCAATGGCTAAGAGCGCTGACCGGAGTGTTCTGGTGGGGGGGGGCAAGGGGGCGCACCCCTGTCAGAACATAATAGAACAGCAGGGGAGATCACTGTACTAATATCAGATTGTTTGCACAGCAGCTCCGACCTGAGCTGTCAGTTTGTTTGTTTTTTCATTCAGCCTGCTGGGTTCAACGGAAAAAAACTAGCAGTGTGTACTAGGCTTTAATATTCTTAGGAACCAGGCACCTGAAAAAATAAATGAAGGCCAATACGGCCTGCAGGGAACTCAGATGTTTACCGGACCTTATGTACTCAACGTTTTTGTGATCCAAATTAATGACAATTGGATGTTGGGTGCCCTTCAGCCAATGTCACCATTCTTTCAAGCCCCATTTCACAGCTCTCAGTTGTCACTATCATAGTAGCGTTCAGAAGAAAAGTACTTTTGAGAAAAGAATGTACTAGGGTTCAAGTTACAACTGAAAGTATGCTGAACAAAACAGCTTATCCCCAGCCTGCAAATAGGAGACTTGTTAGGTTTTCATAAGCTTATGTTGCTTTTTATGACAACAACATAGCATAGGCACCTTTTTGTAGTAAGGACAGTGATGGGTGTCACCAGAGCGGAGAAACCTTGAATACATTTTCTCTGGAAAGTGGCAAACCCTAAAGAGCATTGAATGACAAAAGGCTAAGCCCCTGTAACATAGTCCAGACCTTGGAAGGATCCATGGCTAAGTCAAAGTCAGAGATAATGTACCCAAGAAACCGATCCTTGGTAACAAGAAAAATACATTTCTCCAGTTTGACGTACAGGGAATGTTCTCAATGCTTGGACAAGACTACTTTGACATTATGTTGATGGTTTGCAAATGACTGGGAATAAACTAGGATATCATACAGATAGATGACAAGGAACTTATCAAAGTAGTCATGAAAGATATAATTCATTCATTCCTGGAGGACTGCCAATGCATTACCTAAACTTAAGAGCATTACCAAGAACTCATAATGTCCATCTCTGAGGTTTTCCCCTTGTCCCCTTCACAGATCCAGGCTAAGTTGTATTGCCTCCCTTAGATTAAGCTTGGAGAAAACCCAGTATCCCTGGACACAGCTGAAAAGTTTGATGATCAAAAAGAGTGGGTACTCATTGGATACAGAAACTTGATTCAGATTCATATAGTTGATACATGACCTAAAGGTGCAATCTTTTTTCTCCACAAAAAGAAGCCTGCGTCAACTGGTTAGGATAAGGGGGTGATTAACCCTATTTTTCAGATTTTCCTTGATGTAGACCTGGTTTTTACTGCAGAGAGAGCGTAAACAGCAGGCTATCAGGCAGTCTTAGGGCCTATAAGGAAGTAGATTAGAAGATTTGGCACAAAAGACATCAGAGTATTCTTGGTAGCAATCAGGAAGAGATTTGTGGAAAAGGAAGGCTAATGCCCCATACACACGATCGTTTTTCATGCCGTTAAAAATGCCATTTTTAAAAATGGGCATTAAAACCGATCGTGTGTATGTTCCAGAGCATTTTTAACGACGTGAAAAATGGGCATTAAAAATTTCGAACATGCTCTATTTTTTCACTTTATTTTTCATGTCGTTTTTTTTAACGACGTGAAAAACGATAGTGTGTATGCTTTAACGACGTGAAAAAAAACGCGCATGCTCAGAATCAAGTATGAGACGGGAGCGCTCGTTCTGGTAAAACTAGCGTTCGTAATGGAGATAGCACATTCATCACACAGTAACGGACTGAAAAGCACGAGGCTGAAAAGCGCGAATCGTCGCTCAACAAACTTTACTAACATGAAGGGTTGCGCCATTTGAACGGAACTTCCCCTTTATAGTGCCGTCGTACGTGCTGTACGTCACTGCGCTTTGCTCGAGCGTTTTTTTTAATGATCGTGTGTACGCAAGACAGGCTTGAGAGGAAACATGAAAAAAACGACAAGAAAAACGTTGGTTTAAAAAATGGCATGAAAAATGATCGTGTGTATGGGGCATTAGGCTACTTGCTGGTATAGACAGTGTTCAGTGTTGTTTCAAGACACAATCCTCTGAGTAACCCATTTGATACCTAGATTGTGCATACATAACCATGGATAGCCAATGATAGGAAGGTAAGTCAGAAATGGAATGAGGAAAATTTTAATTTGTTCCTCATGGAAGCTACAACAGTAAGAGCTAGCATGAGATTCTAGTGGTTAACTGTACCTTGAACTAAAGAGAAAATGAAAAGGAGAATTTTAATGGTGCCACAGGTATAGACAAGGAATATAATTATCATAAAATGATTTTATTAATATCCAAATATAAAAAGGAGTAAACTTGACTCTTAAGAATAAAGACATACATATACAATTATCAAAAATGATAGAAACAATAATGTACATCTAAAGCTATATGTAGCTATATAAATGCCTGTTAGGCTCTACATGCTTCACTAATTTGCTTCTTCAGGAGCTGTAGGGCATATATTGGCTACAAAGAAATACAAAAATAAAATATAAGGTATACAAAATACATGACAATCAAATACAGAATCATAATATACAAATGGCATATCATACAATTAAATATATGGACAAAAATCCAACAATAAGGAGAAAAGAAAAACCAAAGAAGTGTATAATAAATACCTCCACTTAGATGGTATCTGGCTGTATGTATCTCACAGAGGGGAATAAGTATAGTGGCAATAGAGACTTACCCATCATATAGATGATAAGTAGATATATTGGAATTCTGTTGTTCAGATAAAAGAGGCAGATAAGGGAGCATCAAGATCCAGCAATGGGAATCGCAGGGTGAGCCCCAGAAAAAAATATATCCTAGTTACATAGTTACATAGTAGGTGAGGTTGAAAAAAGACACAAGTCCATCCTATGTGTGTGATTATATGTCAGTATTACATTGTATATCCCTGTATGTTGCGGTCGTTCAGGTGCTTATCTAATAGTTTTTTGAAACTATTGATGCCCCCCGCTGAGACCACCGCCTGTGGAAGGGAATTCCACATCCTTGCCACTCTTACAGGCAATATCAGGATCATTCCTAAAAAAATATATAATAATACAGCAATGAGGGTCAATCCCTCCTGTATATATACAAAAATAACTCAATATATAAGCCAAAATAGGGAGAAAGGAGGAAGTTTAGAACTGTTCACTCTAAACAATAGGGATGAGCTCGGTGTTCGACTCGAACATCGCCTGTTCGGCGAAACCAGAACTTTGTGGGCCGTTCGCACAAAATTCGTGTTACGCGAACGGTCCACAATGCACTGCGCCATCGCACTGCATTGCTGGCGCTGTGATTGGCCAAGCATGCACTGTGACCCCGCATGCTTGGCCAATCACAGCGCCGGCAGTGAGGAGAGCCAAAATTGGCCACAGGCAGGATGCCTGTGGCCACTCATAGCTCAGGGGGTTTAGTACACACACTATAAAAGGCTGCCAGCGCGTGTAGTGCTGTAGTGTGTTCCGGCATGCAGGGAAAGATCTATATAGGCAGGGACAGTGTGTTCTACAGTGTGTTCTTTTCTCAGGCATCTGCAGGAGTTAGTGGGTGTTGTGTGCCCCCAGCGCAGTATACACCTGTATCTACCCTTTATTGCTGTACTCTAAGCTAGATAGGCAGGCAGGGACAGTGTGTTCTTTTCTCAGGCATCTGCAGGAGTTAGTGCGTGTTGTGTGCCTTCAGCATAGTATACACCTGTATCTACCCTTTATTGCTGTTCTCTAAGCTAGATAGGCAGGGACAGTGTGTTCTTTTCTCAGGCATCTGCAGGAGTTAGTGGGTGTTGTGTGCCCGAGCACAGTATACACCTGTATCTACCCTTTGTTGCTGTTCTATAATACAGGCATCTGCAGGAGTTAGTGGGTGTTGTGTGCCCCAGCACAGTATACACCTGTATCTACCCTTTTTTGCTGTTCTATAATACAGGCATCTGCAGGAGTTAGTGGGTGTTGTGTGCCCCAGCACAGTATAAACCTGTATCTACACTTTTTTCTGTTCTATAAAACAGACAGCTGCAGGAGTTAGTGGGTGTTGTGTGCCCCAGCACAGTATACACCTGTATCTACCCTTTTTTGCTGTTCTATAATACAGGCATCTGCAGGAGTTAGTGGGTGTTGTGTGCCCCAGCACAGTATACACTTCTATCTACCCTTTTTTGCTGTTCAATAATACAGGCATCTGCAGGAGTTAGTGGGTATTGTGTGCCCCAGCACAGTATACACCTGTATCTACCCTTTTTTGCTGTTCTTTAATACAGGCATCTGCAGGAGTTAGTGGGTGTTGTGTTCCCCAGCACAGTATACACCTGTATCTACCCTTTTTTGCTGTTCTATAATACAGACATCTGCAGGAGTTAGAGGGTGTTATGTGCCCCAGTACAGTATACACCTGTATCTACCCTTTATTTCTGTTCTCTAAGCTAGATAGGCAGGCAGGGACAGTGTGTTCTTTTCTCAGGCATCTGCAGGAGTTAGTGGGTGTTGTGTGCCCCAGCACAGTTTACACATGTATCTACCCTTTTTTGCTGTTCTATAATACAGGCATCTGCAGGAGTTAGTGGGTATTGTGTTCCCCAGTACAGTATAAACCTGTATCTACCCTTTTTTGCTGTTCTATAATACAGGCATCTGCAGGAGTTAGTGGGTGTTATGTGCCCCAGCACAGTATACACCTGTATCTACCCTTTATTGCTGGTGTTCTCTAATAAAGGCATCTGCAGGAGTTACTGGGTGTTGTGTCCCTCCAGCACAGCACAGTATACACCTGTATCTACCCTTTATTGCTGGTGTTCTCTAATAAAGTCATCTGCAGGAGTTACTGGGTGTTGTGTCCCTCCAGAACAGCACAGTATACACCTGTATCTACCCTTTATTGCTGGTGTTCTCTAATAAAGGCATCTGCAGGAGTTACTGGGTGTTGTGTCCTTCCAGCACAGCACAGTATACACCTGTATCTACCCTTTATTGCTGGTGTTCTCTAATAAAGGCATCTGCAGGAGTTAATGGGTGTTGTGTCCCTCCAGCACAGCACAGTATACACCTGTATCTACCCTTTATTGCTGGTGTTCTCTAATAAAGGCATCTGCAGGAGTTAGTGGGTGTTGTGTCCCTCCAGCACTGCACAGTATACACCTGTATCTACCCTTTATTGCTGGTGTTCTCTAATAAAGGCATCTGCAGGAGGTAGTGGGTGTTGTGTCCCTCCAGCACTGCACAGTATACACCTGTATCTACCCTTTATTGCTGGTGTTCTCTAATAAAGGCATCTGCAGGAGTTAGTGGGTGTTGTGTCCCTCCAGCACAGCACAGTATACACCTGTATCTACCCTTTATTGCTGGTGTTCTCTAATAAAGGCATCTGCAGGGGTTAGTGGGTGTTGTGTGCCTCCAGCACAATATACACTACTCCAATTCCTGGTTTTCCTATCTCGCTGCAGTCCATTACTATGCTTGGAAGGCCAACAAGAAGAGGCAGACAGTCAGTAGCCAATAAAATTGGGCAAGCAGGCTCTATGTCTAGAGACAACAGTGCTGGTCGTGGACGCGGTGCATCATCATCAGCACGTGGCCATGGGACACGCTTGTCCTTATTTTCGGCAGCTGGACGCGTAGAGCCGCATCATGACGAAGACTTGGTAGAGTGGATGACCAAGCCCTCCTCATCCTCCTCATCCTCTCTCACCCAGGCTCAGGGTACTGGCAAAGCAGCTGCCAAAGCATCCTCTTCCCTCGTATCAATGTTATCATCAGTCACTCCTTCCCTAGACCCACCATGTCCTCCTGAGGAGTCCCCCGAACTGTTTGAGCACAGTGTTGGGTACATGCTCCAGGAGGATCCCCAGCGTTTTGAAGGGTCTGATGATGATACCCGGCTAGAGGAAGGCAGTAGCGTGAGCGCAGAGAGAGGGAATGCTCAAGAAGGACAGCAATCTGGCAGTCATGTTCCAGCAGCTGCAGCATACTGCCAGATTGGCTCCAGTAATGAGGAGGGAGGGGATGATGAGGTCACTGACTCCACGTGGGTGCCTGATAGGAGAGAGGAGGAGGAGGATGAGGAGGAGGCACATCTCCAACGAGGCAGGATGCCCTCCGGGAGCCAGCATAAGGGCATCACACCGACTGAATCACACCGCAGAGCTCCGCCTGTGCAGGGCGCTGCCTCTGCTCGTTATTCCAAAAGTTCTTTGGTGTGGGCCTTTTTTGAGTCGAGTGCATCAGATCGCACTGCTGCTATTTGCAACATATGTCTCAAGCGTATCTCGCGTGGCCAAAACATCAGCCACTTGGGCACCACATGCTTGACCAGACATATGTTGACCTGCCATGCAGCTCGTTGGCAAGCGTACCTTAAAGACCCACACCAAAGAACAAAGCGGACCTCTCCTCGCTCCTCTACAGCTGGGATCTCCAACCCCACTATACCTGCAGTCCTCTCTGAAACCTGCACTGAGAGGAATGAAGGTGTAGAATTAGGTGTGTCACAGCCAAGTACTTGCGGGCACTCTGCTAGCAGTACACCGACATCCGATTTAAGCAGGCAAATTTCCCTGCCCCAGCTGCTGGACCGTTGAAAAAAGTTCACTCCCAGCCATCCACATGCCCAGCGGTTGAATGCTAGCTTGGCTAAATTGCTAGAACTTCAACTGCTGCCTTTTCAGTTGGTAGACTAGGCCCCCTTCCGTGAGTTTGTGCAATGTGCGGTTCCTTAGTGGCAGGTTTCCAAACGCCACTTTTTCTCACGGAAGGCGATTCCGGCTCTCTACCGGCATGTGGATGGCAATGCCCATTCCTTGCTGGACAGGGCGGTCAGCGGTAAGGTGCATATTACCGCTGACTCATGGTCCAGCAGGCATGGACAGGAACGTTACCTTTCTTTCACGGCCCATTGGGTCACTCTTTTGGCAGCTGGGAAGGATGCAGGACAAGGTGCAGTAGTGTTGGAGGTTTTTCCGCCGCCACGCCTCCAAAATGCTACTACTGGTTGTGACACACCTCTCTCCTCCACCCCCTCCTCTTCTTCTTACTCCATGGCCTCTTCCTGTGCTTTGTCCTCGGAACCAGCGGTGCTCTGTAGGCGTTCAAGGGGCTATGCAAGTACGCAGGCAAAAAGATGCCATGCCGTGCTTGTGCTGGTGTGTTTGGGGGACAGGAGCCACACTGGGGCAGAGGTTCTGTCAGTTCTGCAGGGGCAGGCCGAGAGGTGGTTGACGCCACGCCAGCTTAAGCCAGGAATGGTGGTTTGCGACAATGGCACCAACCTCCTCTCCGCCCTCCGACAGGGACAACTGACCCATGTGCCCCCCTGTGTGGCTCACGTCCTTAACCTGGTGGTGCAGCGGTTCTTGGGCAGGTACCCGGGCTTACAGGATGTCCTGAGGCAGGCCAGGAAAGTCTGTTTGCATTTCCGCAGATCATATAATACCAGTGCTTGGCTGGCTGAGCTGCAAAAGTAGTTGCACCTGTCCAAGAACCGCCTTATATGTGACATGCCCACCAGGTGGAACTCAACGTTGGCCATGCTGCAGCAGCTGCACACGCAGTAGAGGGCCATCAATGAGTACCTGTGCAACTACGGCACCAGGACAGGGTTAGGGGAGCTCGGGTTTTTTTCACCACGCCAGTGGGGCATGATCAGGGATGCATGCACTGTCCTGGCACCATTTGAGGAGGCCACGAGGATGGTGAGCAGTGACAGTGCATGCATCAGTGACACTGTACCTCTTGTCCACCTGTTGGAGCATACGCTGCGTGGAATAATGGACAGGGCACTTGAGGCAGAACAGAGTCAGGAAGAGGAGGACTTCCTTGCCTCTCAAGGCCCCCTTTACCCAGACAGTGTTCCTTCTGTCCCACCCATCCCACAGGAAGAGGATGAGGAGGAGGATTGTGTCAGCATGGAGGTGGAGCCTGGCACTCAGCATCAACAGCAGCAGTCTTTTAGGGATGATTTACAGTCCCAAGAAACACGTGGACTTGTACGTGGCTGGGAGGAGGTGGCTGCGGATCATGTCGTCCTTAGTGACCCAGAGGACCCTGGACCGAATGCCTCAGCTAACCTACGCTGCATGGCCTCCCTGATCCTGCAAAGTTTGCGCAAGGATCCTCGTATTCTTCGGATCAAGGAGAGGGACCATTACTGGCTGGCCACTCTCCTTGATCCACGGTACAAGGGTAAGGTTGCGGACCTTATGTTACCGTCGCAGAGGGAGCAGAGGATGAGACAACTCCGGGAGGCCTTGCAGAAAGGTCTGTGCAACGCGTTCCCAGAGACTGGGAGGTTACAAACTCCTGGTCCTGGACAACGCGTTGATGAGGCTTTGGTCAGTCAAAGAAGAAGCGGTGGGGAAGGTGGCCGTCTGACCGATGCGTTCACCATCACCACCACCACCAAAGGCCCAATTTTTCAGCCCCTGTTCAACAGGGGCATGCAATTACAATTCTTGATCTAATAATTCACAGCAGGGCCCATTCATGCGCCCACCAAGAGTAACTGTGAGGGCTTACAGTGTTGTGGCACCAGCACCACCACCAAAGGCCCAATTTTTCCTACCACTGTTCAACAATGGCATGTAAATACAATTCCTGATATAATAGTTCACAGCAAGGTGTTCCAGAACCCACCAAGAGTAACTGTGAGGGCTCACAGTTTTGTGGCAACACCAACATGTAAGGGGCAAATTTCAGCAGAGTATATACGGCAGGCCCCTACTTTCAAACATCCAAATTACAAACGACTCCTACTTGCAAACGGAAGGAGACAACTGGAAGTGAGAGGAAATCTACCCCTAGGCAGGGAAATTCTCTCCTGTAAGAGTTAATATTGGAAAAAGGTGTCTCCTCTCTACTGATGCTTTATCACCAATCCTTGTTTCAATAAAAATCCCACTTTTCAAAAACAGTTGTCATTGGGACGGAAAGTGAGGTGAAATGTTCTGAACAGGGGCACAGACAGCAAAACAAATGTTACAGGGGTGATAACCCTTCCCTATATTTTCCAAAAAGCTTAAAAATATATTTTTTGGCTGGAGCTACACTTAAACAATGTACCTGTTCAAAATTATAAAACAGATTCTACTTAAGAACAAACCTACAGTCCCTGTCTTGTTTGCACCGCCTGTATACTGCTGTTCAGAGTATATAGGGCCTTTTTTATTTTGTGTGCGGGGTTACCCTTAATATCCATACAAGACCCAAAGGGGCTGGTAATGGGCTGGGGTGGGGGGGGGGGGGTGATGGGGTAGCTATGCCATTTTTCTCAAAGATTTTCATCCATATTACGGGGCCAGACATTACATTAAAGCAGCAAGCAGTTTTAAATGGCTTTTTTTCCTTTAGAAATGTCATTTTGTGCAGGGACAGTTCTAAACACGGGAAACACGTGGCACTTCACAGGCATACTTTAGACACCCCCCAGGTACGATATTTAAAGGAATATTTGACTTTTTTTTTTCACTTTATGCATCATTAAAATGACTGCTCCCGAAAAACGTCCATTTTTAAAACTTCGTTTTGCATTGATACATGTTCCCTGGGGCAGAACCCGGGTCCCCAAACCCTTTTTAGGACAATAACATGCATATTAGTCATTATAATTAGCACTTTAGATTTCGAACGTTCGCGTCCATTGTATTTAAAAGGGTTCTAACGTTCGCGCGAACTTTCGGTCCGTTCAAACCGAACGGGGGGGGGTGTTCGGCTCATCCCTACCTGTGTTACACAACAGGAAAACACAGCAATAGGGCCTAGCTTCAGGTGTATATTTTGCAGGAGGCACACTACGCCCGCTGTAAGTGCTGCAGATGCCTGCCTGTGTTACACAACAGGAAAACACAGCAATAAGGGCTAGCTTCAGATGTATACTGTGCAGGAGGCTTAGCAAAAATATCACTGACACTGTCCCCTGCCTATCCTTCTCTCTCCCTGCACACAAGGTTTAGCAGAATATCACTGACACTGTCCCTGCCTATCCGTCTCTCTCCCTGCACACAAGGTTTAGCATAATATCACTGACACTGTCCCTGCCTATCCTTCTCTCTCCCTGCACACAAGGTTTAGCAGAATATCACTGACACTGTCCCTGCCTATCCTTCTCTCTCCCTACACACAGGGTAAATGAACAAATATCACTAACACTGTCCCTGCCTATCCTTCTCTCTCCCTGAACCGGAACACACTACACAAGGTCACCGCGCTGGCGGCCTTTTATAGTGTGGGGCGTGTACTAAACCCTCCTGAACTATAATTGGCCACAGGCATCCTGCCTGTGGCCAATTATGGCTCTCCTCGCTACCGGCGCTGTGATTGGCCAAGCATTGCCATTGTCACAGTGCATGCTTGGCCAATCACAGCGCCAGGATTGCACTGCGATGGCGCAGTGTATTGTGGGCCGTTCGCATCACTCGAATTTGGCGCGAACGGCCCAAAACGTTCGATCTTCGTCGAACGATCGAACAGCCGATGTTCGAGTCGGACGTATGTGGTTCTAATGGTGGATCTGCAGTAGGCAAAGTAATAAGGTGTTTATATATTATTGATATGAGACCCTTAGAGTGAGGTTCGCGTTTACATATACGTTCAAATTGTGTGAGTTCGTTGAGTTTACTCATATTTTGTATATATGGCATGAATTTTTTTTTGATCTGCAGATATCGGAAAAGTTCTGATTGGAGGAGTTGATGCCTATCACATAGTTCAGGAAATGTTATAAGTTAGGTAGATGTCGATAGATCACAGAGTTGAGTTATGTCAGAGGAAAGCCATTTTTTAAATGAATTAGGGGATGTACAGGCTGGGTAGAATAGTGGGTTTCTAATAAATGATAGAAGGGGAACATGAGGAGATTGTAGTCCTTTGATAAGTTTAAATTTATCCCAGATAGTAACTGTGTGTTTGGTAATCTTATTTTTATCATTTTTATGATCTGAGGGTTTGGACCAAATTAAATTTGTTATAGAAAATGGATCACAGTCAATTGCTTCAATTGCAACCCAGAGTGGGGTTTCGTATTTTGCGTGATATTTGGGGATGCATGCTATTTGAGCTGCATGGTAGTAAGAGGCGAAATTGGGGAATCCTAGTCCACCTTTAAGTTTGGGAAGGTAGAGTGTGTGTTTAGATAAACAATGTTTTAAAGAGCCCCAGATGAACGCTAGTGTTTTGCGTTGAAGATTTCTAAGAAAGTATGCTGGAACTGGAATGGGCAAAACCCGAAATAGATATAGTATCTTGGGTAAAATAGTCATCTTTATTACGTTTATTTTACCAAATCCATGAGATTGGTAAAGAGGACCATTGTTTAAGGAGATTGGTAATTTGCTTTAGTAATGGCGGAAAGTTAGCCGAGAAGAATTCAGTTAAATTGGGAGTAAGAGTAATTCCTAGGTAGGTCAGGTGCGATGTAGACCAGGAGAATGGGAGGGAAGTTTGTGCTTGTTGTAAAGTATGGGGAGGTAAGGAGATATTTAAGGCTGTAGATTTTTGAGAGTTAATAATTAGTCCAGATATCTGTGCAAAATGATCTAGCTTACTTATAAGGTTGGGAGCAGAAATATGAGGGGCAGACATAAATATTAGTATATCGTCAGCAAACAAACATAATTTGTGCTGATGACCAGCTAAGTCGATCCCTTTGATTGAAGGGTCAGATCGTATAGCCTGAGCTAGGGGTTCAATAAGTAGGGCAAATAAAAGTGGGGAGAGTGGACAACCCTGACGTGTACCTCTATTTATGCTAAAGCAACCCGATTTATATCCAGCATATTTAATATAGGCTTTGGGATTATTATATAGTGATGAAACCCAGTTAAGAAAGTGAGGACCGAACCCCTATTTTTGTAAGGCAAAATGTAGATAGGACCATGATACTGTGTCGAATGCTTTTTTAATATCTAACGACAGAAGACACATAGGTATTCGCCGTGTTTTAGCTGCTCGGATTAATAAAGTTGCCCTGCGTACGTTATCAGCTGCTTGGCGAAAAGGAATAAAACCAACTTGGTCTTTATTTATTAATGAACCAATAATATTGTTCAAACGAGTTGCTAGAATTTTCGCTAGTAGTTTGATATCAAGATTAAGCAGGGATTTGGGCATGCAATTAGCACAAGATGAATCATCTGAATGAGGTTTGGGGATCATTGTGATTATTGCTGTTAAGGTTTCAGGACGAAAAGATTGGTTGTTCAGAAGTGAAGTAAAAACAGCTGTCAGCAATGGCGCAAGAAGATGAGTACATTTTTTATAATGTAGGGCAGAGAAGCCGTCAGGACCCGGGCGTTTATTTGTTTTAAGGGATTGAATGGCTAATTCAACCTCTGCAGATGTAATGGGACTTTCAAGATGTTCATGTTGAGTTAAAGGAATCGTTGGAAGTTTGGTTTGTGAGAAAAATAATTCTGCAGCGGATTGGTCAAAAGATCCCTGATTGTTGTATAAAGATGTAAGGTGTTTGTGGAAGGTTTGTAGGATTTTTTCTGGATTACTGGTGTAAGTATTATGAAGTACCGTATTTATCGGCGTATAACACGCACAGGCGTATAACACGCACTCTAACTTTAAGAGGGAAGTTTCAGGAAAAAAACTTTCCACCTCCCCCTGCGTATAACACGCAGGCACAGTTTACCCTCTATTTTCAGAATAAAAAAAGTGAGTGTTATACGCCAATAAATACAGTAATTTTAATCGAATCGGTTTGTATGGGTTGTTTAATTTTTTAAGTGCTCGAGCGAGAAGGCTTGTTAGCTTTAATATAAAATTTATGCTTGGATTTGAGTATGGTTTTATCTGCGGATTCAGATAGGAAAAGATCAAGATTTAGGCTAGCTTCATCTAGTTGATTTTGTGTATCTAGTTGATTTTGTGTCACAGGGGTAGGATTCGCTTGAAAATTTGCATGGCAAATGTTAAATTTTGTTTCTAATTTATTAGTTGTAGTTTCTTTTTTTCTTTTTTAAGATATGATGCTTGGCATAAGCAGATTCCTCGAAGGACAGGTTTGTGTGCCTCCCATAAGGTTAATGGAGAAATATCAGGGGTTTTATTATTTTTCAGATAGTCTTTTATGGCTATTTTTAAGTCAGTAGATTGTGATGGATGAGATATGGTTGAATCATTTATGTGCCATGTGGGGTCTTGATGTTTGGGTATGAGGGAAGTGAAAGTAGAAAGTATTGCACAATGATCAGTCCATGTAAAGGGTATTACAGATGATGTGAGCAATTCCGGGGACATACTAATAGAGATTAGTATATGGTCGATATGGGAAAAAGACTTATGTGGATGGGAATTGAAGGAATATTGACGTTTAGTGGGATTGATTTCTCGCCAGGAATCTAGCAAGGAATGTTGTTGTAGAAGTCTTTGGAACCTACGAGATTGAGAATTGGAAGTGATAGGAATTGGGGACTTATCTAAATAAGGGTATAGAACTTGGTTTGAATCTCCACAGATCAAAAGTCTGCCCATTTTTTGAGTCTCTATTACCTGGAACAAATGTGAGAGGAATGCTGTCGGATTTTTATTGGGAGCATAATAGGATACTACTGTGATTAGCATATCACATAGATGACCTGTAAGAATGAGATAGCGACCTTCTGGGTCTTTGGTTTCTGTCAGAAGAGAGAAGGGTGTAGCTCTATGAAATGCAATTAGCACTCCCCTTTGTTTAGTTTTAGCTGAAGAAGTAAAAACTTGGGGATAAACTGTACCAAAATATTTAGGTGTCGAGGTTTCAGTGAAATGGGTTTCTTGGAGGCAAATTATATGCGCCTTTGAAGAGGATAATGATCTAAAAACTTTGGTTCGCTTTTGTGGAACATTTAGACCTTGGACATTTAAGGTAAGGATATTTAAAGGAGATATCATGATATTTTATAGAAAATATTATAAGACATATCTAAAAACAATTGAAAATCCATACTTACCCCGCTGAGGAGCAAAGAGAAAAGGGAGAGTGGAGACAGAATGTTGAGAAAGAAAGAGACAATGAGAGTCATTATTAAACAAATACATACCAAAAAACGTTTAGAATGCAAGAAGGTAAAACGTTGGCATTCCGAGCATGCAAAAGTGCAAGCTTGGAGGCACAGAGTCTGACCAGGGAGGCTCCTCACACAAAAAGGTGTGGGGAGAGTCCAAAGACAGAAAAATGGAGGGAGCAGTGACAGTTTCTCGAGTCCCTCACGACCAAAAATATATCTAGAGAAGAAAAAATATATTATGACACCCATACTGGGCGGAAGTAAGCAAAAATGAATCAAATATAAAAAAATATTATAATAGGTTTAACATTAGTTTCATGTAAAATTTTAATCTAACAATTGTGTTTTATGGTTTCACGGGGAGAGTGTTAGATTATAAATGTTGTTGAATTATACAGGTTACCTCTTGGTTGCCAGTTGTAGGAGAGGCAGTAATGTCATTAATAATTACCGTATGTACTCGAGTATAAGCCGAGTTTTTCAGCACATTTTTTTGTGCTGAAAGTGCCCCCCTCGGTTTATACTCGAGTCACCTTTTTGTGCCGGATCTCCTGGACTTTGGGGACCCTGTACTGGCCGGCCGTAGGTCTCCTGGACCCCAAACTTGGCACACATGTAGCCCCACTCTTCCTCTATAAGTGTGCAAAGTTTGTTGCCCGGGGAACCTACGGCCGAGGAGCACTGATTTTTCAAATCCGGGCACCCCTTCCATAGACTCCCATGTTAAACGGTCATTTATCTGGTGGGTTTGGGGACCTGGTACCGGCCGGTCGTAGGGCCCCTGGACCTGAAACTTGTCACACAAGTATCCCCATGTCCCCTCTACAAGTTTGGAAAGTTTGTTGTCTGGGTGATCTACGGCCGGGGAGCACCAATTTTTCAAAGCTTGGCACCCCTTCCATAGACTCCCATGTTAAACGTCAGTCTAGTCATGGGCACAGTGAGGCATGGGCACAGTGAGGCATGCACATGGACACAGTGAGGCAAAGTGAGGCATGCAGATGGACACCCTAGGCTTATACTCGAGTCCATACGTTTTCCCTGTTTTTTGTGGTAAAATTAGGTGCCTCGGCTTATATTCGGGTCGGCTTATACTCGAGTATATACGGTAGGATGAAAATAAATAAAATATCAATTATTAATAATATATTAGTAATATTTACTTCTATTCAGTAAACAATTTTGTACAAAAATAATATAGAACCCTTGTTGTGGGTAGGAAAGGATTAGGGGAAAGGGGCGGGAAGGAGGGGGTAATATGAGGGAAGTAGAAGGGAGGGATAGAGGGGGGTGAGGTGAGGAAGGATAGGATGAGGAGGGAAGGGTGCTATGGTAACATAATTTTTTGGGGGATAATTTAAAACTTCAATTATCCTAGACCAAAAAGGGGATAAAAATTGGAAAGAAAAAAAAGTATAAAAAAAAATCGAAAAAAAATTATAATAATAAAAAATAAATAAAAATGTATATATATATATAAGATTAGACCATAACCTGCTTAGGGGACGTAAATTCAGGATGGTTGAATTATATTAAGTGTTTAGCATCCAAAAAGTGGATGAAAGATCAAAAATATTGAGTGAATTTCAATTTGATATGCAAAATGCATTCAGTCCATTGAGCCTGGAGTATCTTGGTTTGGAGAGTTGAATCGACCCCTCTTCGATGAGCTTTGTCTGGTTCTGTCATTGTTGACTTTGGAGAACTGGATGATGTTCGTCGGCGAGGGCCAGCTGAAGGACTTTCACAGAGATGAAGTTTTTGTAGGGTGTTCTGTAGTTCATCAGGGGTTCTGCATGAGTGCTTGGTGCCTTGATATGTGATGTGAAGTGAAAAAGGGAACCCCCATTGGTATGGGATCTGATGTTGTTGAAGGTTTTGTAATAAGGGTTTCATCGAGTGCTGTTTAGCGACTGTTATTGGGGAAAGATCTGATACGGGTGGCCTTGGAAGATAAGGGATTCTTTGTTCCTTGCAGCGACCATGAGCTGCTCTTTGGTGCGAAAGAAATGGCCCGTCTCGCCCGTAAAGTCACCTTTGACGATGTCCAGATTCAGCTTTATCTAGACCTGTCATGGATCAATCTACAAAAACGTAGATTGTTACAACCGTTGTTACGCACTTTTAAGAGGAGAACATCCCCTACCGCTGGGGTTTTCCGTTTAGCCTCACAGCCAAACATCAGGGCAAAACAGCTGTGCTAAGATATCCGGAGGACTTGGCAGCATTCTGTGATGTCCTGTAAATCTGGGCTCCCCAGCTCCTGGACTGGGACCTGGTGGCTATGCCTCCCCACGCCTCCCACAGTGTGGCAGTAGGCCCCCCACCAAAAGATCCCGGGGCCCAGAGCTGTCCCAGAGGGGCCGCAACCGACAGCAACAAAAATCCTGAGAACTCTGGTTCACCACCCCGTTTGGGACTTTTCCCTGGCCACTACCCAACTTTTGGTCCCCCTCTAGTTGCCCTAGCTCCAGTTTCAGCTAGCACTTTGGGCGAGTCTCGGAAGAGACTTTAGAGAGAGCCTCCTCATGCTTCCCCCCCTCCTCCCTGTTCTGTTTTTGAATTTTGGATAGTAATGACACTGGGTCCTGTTGTTTTGCTGGATCGATCTGGGTTCCCCCGTGACCCCCAGAGTCGCCCTCTGGGCAGTGGGTTGGTGGAGCATGCGGGAAGCCGTCTCGACCTAGGCCTACGGGGCCTCATAGGTCCTGAAAAAACACAGAAAATGTTTGTAGATGTTTACCATTGTTTTTTTTCTCTAATCTTTCTTTTCTCCCCCTTCCTCCTAGTCTTCTTTCTCCTCTTTTCTCTCTACCGTCATCGGCTGGCACCGAAGCAGCATCCCATAATCTGTTTGGGTCTCCTTCCGCGGGGTGCCCGCTCCCGACCTCTGGCTCCAGGAGCTCCTCCATCCACATCTGGTGAGTACCCTACCCACCCCCCTTTCCCACTCCCATGGCTAAGATCTTGACACTAAATGTTCACGGGTTAAACTCCAAAAGAAAACAGCACCTGGCGCTGAGGAAGTTCAGGCAATCGGGAGCGGACGTCATTATGGTCCAGGAGACACACTTTGATAAGGGGGGCTCCTTTGTGTTTGCCTCTAAACACTATACACAGATTTACCTTTCCTCGGGGCCCCATAAATGGGCGGGGGTGGCCATACTGATCAAGCGGGGATCTCCCTTTGTCAGTTCATATCATTACAGTGATCCGCAGGGCCACTTCCTCATCCTACGGGGTCTCTGGCAGGATCAGGAGGTTACTTGTTGTGCGGTCTACGCCCTGAACGTCCGACAACTTGGGTTCCTGTCTAAAGTATATGCCCGTCTATTCCGATAGGACCACGGGTTGTTAGTGATGGGGGGGACTTTAATCTGACTCAATCTGCAACCTCGGATCACCATGTGGTGAACCCCAGGGCATCCCTGGCCCGAGTGCTTAGGGACTCAAGGCAGTTTTGCCAGCTCTCTAGACGTTACGCTCTTTTTGATGCCTGGCGGGTTCTCCACCCTGGTGACCGAAAATATACTTTTTACTCAGCCCCCCACCGTACTCACTCCCGGATAGACTATTTCTTTGTCAACAACTCTGCCCTTAGACTGACCCATGCAGCACAGATCCTCCCGATCTCCTGGTTGGATCATGCCCCGGTTCTACTGACTATAGCACTTGGCGCCCCCATCCGTAGGCCCTGTACTTGGCGTTTGAACACGTTCCTTCTACAACATATCCCCTCGAAGTCCGAACTGGAATCCACTTAAAGTATTACTTTGCAGAAAACTATACTCCAGACACGACCCCCCCACAATAAAGGCGGTGATACGGGGTAAATGTCTAGCCCTATCGGCGGCCATGAGAAAAGATACGCAAGCCATGAAGGTGCGGACAGAGAGGGAGCTCAAGGTGCTGGAGGGCCGACTGCAGAGCTCCCCCACCTTGGCGCTCCTTAAACAGATTACCTCCCTTCGGGCGACTCTGGGTGACCTGGCGATGGGCCTGGTGGAAAAGGCCTTAGTTAGATTGTGGTAGTTGTTCTACGATAAGAGTAATAAGGCTCATTCTCTCCTAGCCATGAAGCTGCAAGACGGCACTCAAGCCTCGGCGCCTCACCAAATTAAGACCGGTTCGGGAACCTTGGTCACGCACCCTAGGGAGATAGCCCACTCTTTTGCGGAATACTACACGCACCTCTACAATGATCCCGACATTCCGAGTGGCCCCCCTCTCCCCCGATCTCACTCAATGTATGAGCCAATACCTAGAGCAAAGTGGGACCTCATGACTACAACCCGAGGACCTGGCTTCCCTAAACGCTCCGATCTCAGTAGAGGAATTCGAGTCCACCATTAAATCCCTACCCTCTAGCAAGGCCCCGGGACCGGATGGCTTCCCCTATGAATATTATAAGGCATTCCTCCCTATATTACTCCCTCCCATGTGCAAATTATTTAATGCATTCCTCCATAATACACCTATTCCTGAGGATATGCAGCGCTCATTCATTACGGTATTACCCAAGCCGGATAAGGACCCCTCTCTCTGTGCCAACTACAGGCCTATCGCCCTCCTGAATTCGGACCTTAAAATATTCACTAAGTTACTCTCTATTCGCCTGAATGCAGTCCTTCCTTCCCTTATTCACAAGGATCAGGTGGGCTTCGTTCCGCTCCACCAAGCGGTGGACAACACCAGGAAAATAATTGATCTTGTGGAGGTGGCGAACAGGGAGGGCCTGCAGTCCCTCCTACTCAGTTTGGACGCTGAAAAGGACTTTGATCGCCTAGGGTGGCCCTTCCTGTTCGCCATGCTATGCCATGTGGGGTCACTGGGGACCTTTCCTGCGAGCCATCCGGCGCCTATACACGAACCCCTCCTCCCAAGTTAAGACCCCCTTCGCTCTTTCCTCCGTGTTCCCAGTGACTAATGGCACTAGGCAGGGCTGACCGCTATCCCCCCTGCTATTGTGGAACCCCTAGCCGCCACAATTCGAGGGAACACGGACGTCAAGGGCATTATGGTTAGGGATAGGGAGTTTAAAATCTCATTATTCGCTGACGACATAATCCTAACCCTGACCCAGCATAGAACATCCCTCCCGAACTTGCACGCAGAACTCGATCGATATGGTGCTCTCTCGGGGTACAAAATTAATTCACCCAAATCGGAAGCACTCCCAATTAACACTCCCACGAGGGAGATTGCCCACCTGCGGGCATGTTTCCCCAACACCTGGAAAACTACAGCCCTGAAGTATTTGGGGATTCACATTACCCCAAATACTACAAAATTTGGCACTCTCTATCAGGAAAATCCCCCCCCTCTTTCGCTCAATTAGAACCATTCTCCTACAGTGGAAAAAACACCATATATCTCTCCTGGGGAGGGTGGCGTCGGTAAAAATGACAATCCTCCCGAAGGTATTATACCTATTCCAAACCCTGCCCATCCCGGTACCTTACGCCCATTTGAGAAAGGTGCCAGACAGCCTCACCCACTGAATGTCCTTTCCGTGGACTTCACGGAATCGTTTTCATTTTGGGAACCTGGTGGACCCCCTGACCCATATATTACGTCCCTTTGCTGAGCTACAGGCCAAGTATGATCTTCCAATCCGGGAATACTATGGGTACCTCCAAATACGCCATTATGCCTTAATTATTGCACCGAAATTGCAGTTTTCTCCCCCGACTCCTTTTGAACGCCTGATTTTAGCAGGCTCTGCCCAGAAGGGATTGATCTCAGAAATATATAAAATTCTGAACCCGTGGCCCATGGATGTCTTGGCGAGGAGATCCCCATGCAACAATGGCATGTAATCTTGGCACAGGCAGCGAAAAGTTAAATTTGCACACTATATAAAAAGAATACATGCAAAATCCTTTATTTTTGGTATATGACCCCGGATGTCCTCCATGCCATATATCCCACTAGCTCCGATCGCTGCTGGCGCTGCCTGGGGGCTAGGGGTACCCTCCTCCACGTTTACTGGGGCTGCCCGCTGATAGCCCCCTTCTGGGACTCGGTCCAGCAGCTGCTGTCCCGACTTCTGGACAGACAGATCCCTTCCACCCCAAAATTCTTCCTCCTGGGTCTCTCACCACTAAAACTCCCACCCCCCTATAAGAAGCTGACCCGGCACATCCTCACAGTGGCATGTTGCTTGGTGGCGCTGCACTGGAAGCGCTGCTCCCCCCCTGAAGCCCTGTATGTCAGTATCAAGGATGTGGAGGTGATGGAGAAAATGACTGCCAGACTGCAGGACAGGTTGGAAGCCCATGACAAGGTCTGGGAGCTATGGCACCGCCAGGAGTACCCACCCTGACAGGGTACGTGAGCCACTCTGATGACATTCTCCTTCTACTCTGTTCTTTCTCTTCTCTTTCCCCTTTTTCTTTATTTCTGGAGTCCCCTTGCAACTCCGGCTGTTAAGATATTCAGATGTTAGGTTTGGTGTTCGTCCTAGCTACAACGTACGTGAAGTCCTTGCAGACTAGGCCTAGAATGTGTTTTTGCTCTTTGGTACTACCATGTATATTAGGTAAGCTGATATAACAGAATATGGTACTCGAGGGTATTGCGCTCTCATTGTCTCTGTGTTTGTGTACCTTTCTGTATGGATGTACGTTATGAAAAACAAACCTCTGATCAATAAAAACTGTTATTGAAAAAATAATGCCTCTTTATCAGCTAACAAATAAAACTGAAACACTCACATGTAACATACAGTATATCTGTAAAGAACATAGGACACAGAATGTATTAACTTTTTTTAAGCCTTTTAGGAAAGTAATTTGCACTTTAAAGTGTGAACTTTTGAAGATAGATTCCCCACATGTAGTTCTAAAAAGATCTTCTGAAAAACTTCAAAGGTATATTTTAGGTTTTCAGGGTAGCTCAGGTAAAGAGCATACATGAGTCCCATAATCATTCTTTTTGATACAAATTGAGAGTGCTATATTAAAAAATACACTATATCAATATGCTTGTTTTTCCTGCCAATGCAGCATAAAAATGGTATATATGTTTTTGAAATGTAATAACATTGAATGTCCAATATCTCAAAAACCGAACAAACAAAAAGTTTGTTTTTTTGGAAAAAATCAGCACAAACGCAGCACAAACAAATTGTATAATTGTTTTGAAAATGTAATAACGTGGTGCAAAGTGGGAAATGTTTCATCAACTATTATGAGTAATATTTCTGAAACCAAACTAGCACATACATAATCATACAAATCAGCACAGATGCAGTGCAAACGAATGCTATTTTTGTTTTTAAATTTTAATAACATTGGGTGCAAAGTGGGCGGGGCTTGATGTTACATAATTTGAATTCCAATATCTCAAAAACTGTACCGGCTGAAACATTGATTTTTGTGGCACAAAATAGTTTTTAATCTTATTAGCTGGTGGTCCCTAACCCTGCATCTTGGTTGCGTTCTGCCGCATGCAGTAAGCGCAAACTTTGCGTGCGCACAAAGGAGTTGTCTAAATAGATGGATACAATGGACATATGTCCATTTATTTTAAATATATTATTCAGCAAATAAAATAAACATTTTGAATGGTATGTTAAGCAACATTTAAAGCATGTGAATGATAATTTGTTCACTGTTCATTCCTACCTTCCAATGGCATTGCATGGTTTTGTAGTGACTTGGAAAACTTCTTGTCACTGGTGGCTCTGTTTTGTCCTGATGGGCCTCAAACGTCTTGTGCAGGTTTTCAAAGTTCCAAAAGACTTCAAGCTAAAATATACAGCATCAAACTTGTGCAGTAGCACGTTTGGCAAACATATGAATCCCGCATTTTCAGTCAAATGAAAAGATAATTTTTTTAAGTAAATGTAACTCAGTAAGAATATGGAAATGCACAGACCTTAAAAGTTTTGTATACTCAATATTATACATTATTTTTGTGTAAATGTAAAAGGTGTGTTTTAAGAACTAATTAAAATTAAGTAAGGTACTTAAAATATTAAAGTAAATTAATTAACATTTATTTATATGTTGAAAATGATAATATTTTTATGTTAAAATTACAAGCCAGCAGAATAATTTTTATCAGTGTGGGCTCATTTCAATTTTATATATATATTTTTAAACAAAGGTACAGTTTCCCTTAAAGTGTATTAATACTTGCATAAAATAATTCTTAGTATGCTAATATATTTTATTTTAGGAATGTTGCTGGTCTAAGATAGATAATGGCAAATCCCCACAATAATATAACCATTTTTGCTTGTATTTTTTAATTCAAGTTTTAGTCATCTGTGAATTATTTCCCTTAAGTGATTTTATTCCCCAAAATAAATATGTGTATTATTATAAGGAAATGTAACTTTGTATTCTGATTTTTTTTTTTCAGATACCACTCAGACTTTATCCTAGCGAGAGTCTTTCTCATGGTGTTAATCCTTAATGTCGTCTCTACTTTGGATTCGCATCATATGTGGTTCTCCAAATTTTTCTACAAGAATAAGTATGTTTCTTTATTACAGTCCACATCTATATAAAATTCAATACCGATCCTTTCCTATAACCCTCCTCCCCCCACCATTATCCCCTCCCCCCTGCCCCCCAATTACCTGACCTCTCTTTATTTTCCCTTACTGCTTCTTATTTCACCCTTTTGAATTAAATTTGTTCACCCATTATTTCTGCAAATCCCAGAGTGTTTTTAAATGCCTTCCACCCCTTCCATTTTTCTTCAAAAACTTCCATTGAATTCATGTCACCAATTCTTTTAATATTCCAATTCAATAATTTCATCCACTCTGTTACACCAACCCTTCAAAGTAGGACTATCCCGCTCTTGCCAGTGTTTAGGGATTTGGCTCTTAGCTGCATCCAACAGATGTGGAATCAAACTTTTGAGATATGATTTGTTCGACATTCGAAGACCATGCAGTAAACATCCCCATGGGTCATCCGGCATGTCAATTTTAGTAATGTCTCTAATTGTTCCCCTAATCTTTGTCCAATATTTTTTAATTTTTGGACAGGACCACCATATGTGGGCCATTGTCCCAATTTCCAGACAACCTCGCCAGCAATACTTAGATTTTTCCGTTGTGAGTCTGTGTACTTTATCTGGCGTCATATGCCATCTAGTTAAACATTTATAGTTAGTTTCCACTATCCTACAGTTTACAGAAGTTGAATGTACCCTGTTAATAATTTGGTTAATCTCATAATCTCCCTTGTATATTCCTAGTTCTTCCTCCCACTTCTTAATACATGTCAGTTTCTCTGTGTTTCTTTGTGTATTATTTAAGACCCTATAAATCTAAAGCCCCGTACACACGATCGGTTTAACTGATGAAAACCGTCCGATGGATGGTTTTCATCAGACCAACCGATCGTGTATGGTACCCATCGGTCTTTTTTCCATCGGATGGAAAAAATAGAACTTGTTTTAAAATTTTCCGATGGATAAAAAACCGATGGGAATTTCCGATCGTCTATGGGCAAGTCCATCGGTTAAAAAACCCACGCATGCTCAGACTGAATTAGGAGACGGGAGCGTTCGTTCTTGTAAAACTAGCGTTCCTAATGGAGAGAGCACATTCGTCATTCTGCAAGTTATTGCTTCGTTTAATGCAGCGCATGTTTTTTTGCTTTCGAACGGTCTTTAAAATGTCATTTTGGCAGCAGAACTTTCTCTTGAGTTCTGACAAATGTATGTCTTTCTTTTTTCTAGTGATCTTAGGAATAATTAGTAAAATTCTTCAAGGCCGACCTCACAAATTACACCTTTTTTTTTTTGACTCTTAAAATTTGTTGTGCATTTTTTGGTGTGTCAATTTCTCAGAACAACATAATATTTAATTTTTGAAAAATCATGGAGGTTGGTGTCCCTTGTTCTTAATTACACATTTGTACCACACTAGTATATACCTATACATGTGTATAAAAAACTTATAAAGTATATAATACAGTGAACTAATAATAAAGTTAAATTAAGGTGACCAATGTGTAGACTGGAAACAGATGGAAGAAATGTGTATAAATCTTCAATATATTGTCCTCATAAAAGAAATCCAAAAAAACTTCAGGAACGTGGAAAACATGTATTCATATATCCATAGCACCCGGGGACGTGACTCCAACACCAGGGATGGGGGAAATAAATGGATACTCTTACCCCTATGCGTGGACACACACACCAGCGGTGGTGGGTCAGACAGGCAAAGATTATGAGATAGACTTCTCTGGATCCGTCCTCTCGAGGTATCAGCAGATGAAGCAGGCGCAAGGAATCCAGTCCTCTCCCAAGTAATAATACAGACCTCCAAGGCGTATTTGGCAGTAACACAATGTAAAAGACTCCACAAGCTGCGAGCTCGTCTGCTGAGCGTCACTTCTAGTTCCTAGATTCGTCTCTACGTGTGGCATCACGGTCACATGACTTCATCAGCTTCATCATTTATGGCTAATCAAAACAGTTCAACTCAATATTACTTAGTGGACAATAATTAGCACCAAAAATACTATACCTGGCTGAAGATGCGAAGATCTGGCTCTTCGAGCTCAGGAGGCTCCTCCTCCGCCTCTGCAGGGGTGGAGGGAAGGGTGGAAGGAACGCTGGAGGGAAGGGTGGAAGGAAGGGTTGAGGGAAGGCTGGAAATAGATTCCCTGGCCTCGATCTGGTCATCCAGAAATTGAAGATGTCTGTAGTACCACAGCTTGGGCTTTACTACATCGTCGGCTGCTGCTCCTGATCTCTTGGACTGGCGCACTTCCTTGAATTTTTTTTTATAAGAATTGCGCAGGTTGTTGATTTTATTATTGATCATAGTGTAGTCTGCATCTGGGGTCCATGGCTTCATATCCTCGGCTAATTTGGTAATAGTTGCCCATCGTACATCACTTTTGTGATACGCAGGGTGTTTGAGCTCCCAAAGGTTGCGCTGTTCCTTATACTTTTCAATAAAAACAAGCATCACCTCTGGCTCTCTTAGTTTATGCATCTATTAGGATCAGCAAGTACAAAAAAAAAAGGATCACAATTGATTCTCCTCAACTTATCACAATATTGCCCTTTACAATCATGACCCATTAATATGCCACTGCAGGCCCGAGTTCCCTTCTTACCTTAGTTCACTTTGTGGGTTCACTTCCGGTCATCCTTACTCCGCGCATCCCTAATAACTTCTTTCCCCTTTTTATACCCTGCGCATGCGTGTAACTCCGCCCTCGTCGCCCGCCCATGACGGACTTTTTCTGCATTTCCCCGCCCCTTAACGATCGGCGCACAGTGTGAGACGGCGACATGTCGCAGACACAGGTGGCTTCTTTAGTTGAAATTACCGATGAGGAAAGCCCGGAGGCGGAAACGTCCCGATCCTGTAAAAAAAGATACAAGGCGACTAATATGTCTTTTTCTGAGATGGCGGAGATGGTGGACATTCTGCGGAGGAAGGATTACGACGGTAAGCATGGCCCATACGACACCGTAAAAGGTGGTCAGACCTCAAGATCAGGGAGCCGGAGCAGTATAAGAAGCTTATAAAAAGCATAGAAAAAAGTAAGTATATTTTACTGTGTTCTTTCACATTGTAATATGTATTCTTCCATGTTTTGCAACATGTGCTTGGCTTGACTGGGTTCACATTTTGAAATCTCATCTTTTAGGTTAAGTGGAGAGTCCACTTATTTGCTAAATGTTTTGACCAATAACTTGCTGCTCTTCCCCCAAACATGTTTGGCACATATCCACGTAATCTACATGTGGGCATGCCTCATTTTACTTCAACAATGTTTATCTACACATTGTTGGCTAGATGATGTGTTGTAAGGAAATTTAGAATGTGACTGAAAGGCTAAACTGTATTCTGGGTAAAGGAGATGACACTCCAGCAGTTGTGTACTTTTTTTTGTTCTTGATCAAGATACTATACTCTGGGCCACATGACCAAATTTATTAACGGTGTCACACACAGGTGGTCCAGTGGATACCTTGGTGGTTATCCAAGTGTATTTGTGAATGTCCTCCAAAATAACATGTTGCTTTGTTGAGTTTGCAAGATCACATATGTTCATGTTGGAACTGAGGGCCAAATATCAATTGTACCCCACTTCAAAACATTGAGGATCCCTTTTCAGGCCTTAAAAAAGTCTGTGTGCTAAAGTATACATTTTGTTGTAAATTCCCATAGGGGAGAGGAGATTGGGAGGACACCATGCTCAGGAGACGAGTAACCCAACACCACAGAAACTCCCCGAAGCTCCCAAAGCAGACCAAGATCAGCAGGTTCAGGAAGCGGAGGTGGAGGAAGCGGAGGTGGAGGAAGGGGAGGTGGATGAAGGAGAGGTGAAGCTTATCAGCACAACAGGTCAGTGTCTGTCACCACAACTTCAAGGTAAATACAGATGTAGGCCTGCCTAGTGTAAAAACTTTTTTTTTGTTTTAGGGACTGAACGTGGGGGTGTGTCAGGAAGTCCAAATCCGCCATTCTCGAGTGCCAGCGCCAAAATAATCATTCAGGAAATCATGGAATGCAGTAGCGAAATGGACATTATGAGAAAGAGAATGATTGTGATTGAGCAAAAATATAAAAACATGATAGATATTTTGGGGAGAATAGTGTGAACCCCCCCCCTTTTTGTGTGTTTTGTTATGCGTCTGAAATTATCTCAGGGATTTCCAACATCCCAAATGTGAAGATGCACACACTGAAGACTCAACATGTGCTATCTGCCGTCACAGGATATCTATGTCCCTGTTTTGGGGGTGCAACCTCTTCCTCCCTCCTCAAGTAGGTGAGAGGAAGGGTTTACATCCCCAAAGCACGACCATTGATCCCCCATGATGGCAGATAGCACATGTTTACCCTAGCCATGGGATCTTGTTGAAGATACCCATTTGAGCCCCAAAAGAAAGTGTGTTTGTTAACATTTGGGATGGATCAGGGGTACCATCACCCCATCTCCAGTTGGTATTTTTCACAGTGTTATTTTATTACTTTTTCAGACTAAAAAAAATGGCTTACGACCCATGCATGTTTCTGCAAAAAAAGCCGCACAGAAAAATAAAAGGCTAGTATTTCTAAAAACCAAAAAAAAATGTGGTGCAAACAATAAAAACATTTGGGAAGTCTAAAAAAGGTGTGCCTTGTTCTTTCTATGCTCAAGAGCAGTTCTGAAGATGCAAAACCCGTGTTTTTCGCTCTGAGTTTTGAGGCTATTTACTAAGGACAATTACACTTGGCACTACTAGAACCTGGGAGACACATAAACCCAAAATACAACAATGACAACACAAGTTTGTAGGAATTCCATGATTTTTTTTATTTTTAAAAGGTTAAATACTTGGTCAGATGTGGTCTGGCATTGCGATGGCCCCCCTACCCGTGAAGTACTCTACGTATTTCTGGCGTACTTCACAGGCACTTTGGGGGGCCAAGCCAGTACGGGCAGTGCTGAGGCCGGTCAGATTAATCAGTTCAGATGGACCGGCCTCAGGCCCAAACGATGATACATAATTGTTTGCAAATTTGCGTAGAAAATTGTGCAAGATGCAGCAGCAGTAGACGATGTGGTTCAGTTTATAATCCGCCAAATGTATCGCTGTCTGGAACAGGCGGAAGCGGCTGGCCATTATCCCGAAGGCATTCTCTACAACTCTCCAGGCTCTGGCCAGCCGGTAATTAAAAACCCTCCTCTCCGGGGTGAGGGTGCGTTGGGGAAACGGCCGCAACAGGTGTGGTCCTAGTCCAAAAGCCTCATCCACAATGAAAACGAACGGGAGCCCTTCAACGTTCTCTGCATCTGGAGGCAGTGCAAGACCCCCAGCCTGCAGACGGTGAGTGAACTCCGTCTCCGCGAATGATCCGCCATCGGACATCCGGCCGTTCTTCCCCACGTCCACATACAGGAACTCGTACCGTCCCGACACCACCGCCATTAACACTATGCTATTAAAACCTTTATAGTTGAAATAGTATGACCCCGAACGGGGTGGCGGCACTATGTGGACGTGCTTCCCATCAATTGCCCCTCCGCAGTTGGGGAAATCCCACCGCTGGGCAAATTGGGAGGCTACAGTCAGCCATTCCTGTGGTGTGCTAGGGAACTGTGGAATTAAACAAAAAGAAGACATTAGTACGGTTTATGGTTACAGTGCAAGCAGATTACACACAAAAACATTGTTGAGTATTATTATTATTTAAGGGAGTTTTTCCTACCAATAAACAAAGGCCCACTTAGCAGATGCCTCACCCCCGCTGAGTGGACATTCTAAAATAATCTAAGGGGCGGGGCCTAAGGTGATTGTGGGGGATCCCAAAAAAGGCTCTACCACTCTGCTGAGCTTGATTGAGAACTACTAATTTTTTAACATCTTTAGGGGGGGAGGGAGGGTTGGCAAACTACGAGGGCAATGACCCCCCAAAAATGAAAAGGAAAATAGAAGGCTAGCTGGGTTTGCGCCCACGATAGCATACTGGAGAGGTTAGTGAAGGGAAATAGGCATGTAGGGCCCAAAAAGGGATTTACAGGTAAAAAAAAGGCATGGGGAAAATGGGGACATTACCAGGATATTACAAACAGGCATATTTGTGTTAGGAGGAAAAAAAAAAATATATAAACAGATAATGTGAGGTTAAAGGAGCATAATTACCTTCATATAGTCCTTCTGCAGGACCTGAATGATGGCCGAACACGTCTCAGGGATAATGATCCCGAGAGCCTGGGGGGAGATGCCTGTTGAGAACTTGAGGTCCTGCAAGCTTCTCCCAGTCGCCAGGTATCTCAACGTGGCAATAAGCCTCTGCTCGGCAGTGATGGCCTGGCGCATCACAGTGTCCTGCCTCGTTATATAGGGGGACAGCAAATCCAAAAGACGGTGAAATACGGGGTACGTCATCCTGAGATAATTCCTGAAATCATCAGGGTTATTCTCATGGATTTCCCGCCGCAGAGGCATATGAGAGAATTGGTCCCGCTGGAGCAACCAATTCTTAGTCCATGAACTCCTCCTCACCCTGTTCACAGACTGAACTCGGGTTACAGTGTTAACTGCAACACCAAGCCCAAAGCCAGCACGAGCTCAAGAACAAGAACGCACTTCAAACATGGTTTTAAACTGGTCGGCTGGTCAGAAGGCACTCAAACAGAACGCACCGTGGAACAGCAAGGCCTGAGAAGAACGATCTGAAAAACAGTAAACGAACGGCCAAGAAGGCACTGCAAGGCAGTAGCTGGAGCATAGTGTAGAATCTTTGCCCTCCTTGGGAATTATAGTTATTATAGCTTCTAGTGCCTCCTTCCTCATGTCCCATTTTACACCTATCCCATTAAAATAAGAGCACAATTTCGGGATTAGAAAATCTATATGATTTTTATAATAAAGTGTCGTCAGACCGTCTGGTCCTGGGCTTTTCCCATTTGGTAGTTCTAGGATAATTTTTCTGATCTCCTCTTCTTTTATGGGTGCTTCTAAGAAATCTGATTTATCCAAAGGGATTTTTTCTGGAGCAATCTCCTCTATATAAGTTTTAATTTTTTCCATTCTTCTTTTGGTCTCTGCTTTTGTTTCCTGGACATTAAGTGAATATAGTTGACTAAAGTATTCTCGAAAGGAGTCAGATATTTCCGAGGTGTTGTATCTAATTTCCCCTGTTTTATTTTGGATTTTTTCTATATAGTTGATGTTTTTTTTCTTTTTTAATATTTTCGCCAAATATTTCCCTGGTTTGTTACCCCAAATATATCTCTCTTTCTTAGTTTGGTTGTAGAGTGTCCGATTTTCTTTTTCATAGACCTCTCTTAGTTCATCTCTTTTAGAGTTGAGGCATAATAGTATCCCTTTCCCCTTGGTTTTTTAATATTGCTGTTCTAGTTCAGAAAGTTCTTTCATCAATAATATTTTTTTTCATAGCTCCTTCTCTTTTTAACCGCTCCTTCTTTTATTAGAATCCCTCTAATATATACTTTGTGGGTTTCCCAGACTATTGCCTCCGACATACCCTCAGTGCTATTCTCCTTAAAAAATTGTTCCAATTCTACTTTTATTCTCTGGTTTATGTTTTTATCCAATAGTAGTTCTTCGTTCAGCCTCCAGATATTGTTACTTTTTTGTGCTTCTCCTAGATTCCATCTAAGTGTGATTGGTGCATGATCTGAAAAAGTTGCGATACCTATCTCCGTTTCTACTGTGTCTAATAACCTGTGATCTACTAAAAAGTAATCTAATCTTGAGTATGTCCCGTGCACGGGGGAGTGGAAAGTATAAGCCCGTTGCTTTAGATGTTGTATCCTCCATGGATCTACCAATTGATATTGCTTCATTTTTTTTTTTATTTAATCTTATGGGTCTTTTCAGTCCCCCTAGCCTGGGACGTACTATCAATTGTTGGCTCAAGGCATACGTTAAAATCTCCAGCTATTATGGCCCCCCTTTCCTGAAATCCATAAATTCTGATATGATATTCATTAGAAATTGGGTTGATTTTTTATTTGGACCATATATGTTTGCCAGTGAGACCTTGGCTCCATTTAATTTTCCTTTTAAAAATAGAAATCTCCCCTCCGGGTCCTCCTTCTTCTCATCTAAAGTAAACCTGGTCCCTCTGGCAAACCCTATAGCCACGCCTTTAGCCCTGCTAATAGGTGAGTCCCCATAGTACCACAGGGGGAATTCCTTGGAGACAATTTGACGATTGGAACTGACGCAGAAGTGCGTCTCCTGTAAGAATACTACATCCGCCTTCAATGTGATTAGTTCTCTAATTATGTTTTCCCTCTTAATGGGCGCATTCAGTCCTCTTACGTTATATGAAATTATACTTAGTTTAGGCATTTGGTGTACCTAGGGTGGGCGGACTAATCGAGCATAGTCTAATTCTCTCATGTTTTTTAGTACGAGGTCACCCCTCTCCCTCCCCCCTCCCTCCTCTCCCCCCTAGTACCACACCTTCCCCCCCATCCCCCCAAACACCCCCCTCCTTCTCCCCCCTCCCACTTCCCTCCCTATTTGGGGTAGTAACCTCATTGAGGCCCCGTCATCCGTAGCCCTCCTTCTCCTACTGCTCATATGGATATCTTCCCCTTGAGGTTGAGTTCTGGTAGCGGGAAAGGAATCCAGGCCGGCCACTCCCTGCTATAGGGAAAGCGCCATAGCCCGTTCTGCTCCCCTACTTACACTTATTCTTTGTTTGTTGTCTCCTCCCCGAAAACCTCCCCTCCTTTTCCCCTACAATCCACTCCCCCCCTTTTTTTTTTTTTCTTTTTCTTCTTTTTTTTCCCTTTCTCCTCTCCTCTTCCTTTCTTTTCCTCCCCATCTTTCCTCCCCTCTTCCTTTTACTAAAAATAATTTTTTCCTCATTTTTGAGGGCTGAAATTGATTATATGAAGTCTTCTGATTGTGCTCTCTTTCCCACCATCCTGGGATGTCAATTTCTGGGATATCCAATCTATTACAAAATTTAGGGGTGTCCTCAGGGGATCTCAGAGTAGCTGAGCGTCCATCCTTTCGGCCTACTAGACACGCTGGGAAACCCCAAGAGTATTGAATCTCCTGACTCTTAAGATGGTCTATGAGTGGTTTTAAAATTCTTCTTCTATTCAATGTCTCTCCTGCTAGATCTGGGAATATCTGCAACGTGGTGTCTTCATACATTGCAAGATTTTTAGCTTTTAAACGTTGTTGGATCTGTTCTTTATCCTGATAATTATGAAATCGTGCAATTATATCTCTTGGGATTTCTTCCTTTAGACCCGCCGGTTTCCTGATCCTGTGAATTCTTTCAAATTTTATCTTCTCAGTAGCATTTTTATTTAACATTTGTCCAAAGATTTTGTCCATTTTTTCCTGTAGATCTTCTATTTGTTGGTCTGGTACTCCGCGTATCCTCAGATTTTTTCTCCTAATTCTATTTTCCTGATCTTCAAGTTTATATTTCAGATACTATTGTTCTTTCTGTACCTCTTCTAATTGCCCTTTTAATTCCATGACTTCCACTGCTTGCGCGTCTATTTTTTCTTCCATTTCCTCTACTCGCCTCAGTAAATGATTCATGTCCTCCTGTATTATAGATATTTCCCCTTTAATCGATTTCTCCATTCTGTAAATGATAGTTTCCATTCTAGCGAACATCTCCGCTATTTTCCCCTTAGTGGGTAATTTGTCTGTTTCTCTAACATCCGTGAGTTCTTCTTCTTCTTCTGTGACAGGATTTTCGGTCTCCGCATATTCTGAGTGTCTTCTTGTGACTATTTTCTGTGAGCCCTCAGACGTCCTCTTGTTTAGCGGTGTTTGTTTCCCTGGGCTGTCTTTAGGTTTTTCCTGTGTCATGTATTTTTTAATAGAGCTCGGACTTTCACTCAATTTAGGGATTTTTGCTGTTGCACCCCTTAGCTGCCTTCCCCTCATCATTTTTACCTTTTGTCTCTTCTTCTAATAGAAATGGGTTAGTCTCTTTCCTCCTATATGCTCTGTGTTTGCTCTATTTAACCAATCGTATATACACTTCTCTTGTATTCTGAGGGGACTAGTTATTATAGTTGTAGTTTACTCTCCTTTATTGTTATGTGTTTACTGATCCCCTAGTCGCGGTTCTTTCTGTATGTTTCCCTGCCAGTTCTATGACGCTCTATGACTGGGGTTCTTTTTTTTAATTTATTTTTTAAATAGTGTTCAACAGCTGTGAGTCAGTCAGATTCTCAGGTAAAAGGAGAGGGCTCATATAGATCTAGCTCCGTTTAAATTATTTTAGGAACTTTTAATCCCCTGGCTCAGTCCAAAGTTATTTGTAACCCTAGAGAATCAAACACTTAAATGGTCCTATGGGTGAGAATATTCCGTTCTCATTTTATGAGTCTCTTTGTCCCCCTTAATATTTATTTTTCCTCAATTTTCCATAGGTCTTAATTCCATGTTTATTGCTAGTCTTCCTAGTATTCTGTTACCTCCGACTTTTCTAGCTCCCGGGCTTCTTACACCCCTGTCCGCCCGCTCCTCCAGCACCACTTGTGATCCTCAGACTGTCTTTTATTATGCCGCTCCGCCGGCTCCTTCACTCTCTCCCCCCCTCTCCTTCACACTGTCCTCCGTTCTTTCTATCCAACCTCATCCCGAAGAAGGAAGGAAAAAAAAATGCAAAACACAAACAGCGCTTGTGTGCTTCTGCGGGTGAGGGATTAAGACTGAAGGAGGAGGGAGGGGGGTTCCCCACAGCCCGCTTGCTTCTGACGTGACTCCGCTCCACTCTGTTCGATCACCTGGCGAATCCCCTCCCGGCTTCCCCTTCAATCTCGTACTACGCCTCGCCACCCCTTGCAGCCATGCGGCCGCGCGCTATGTTCCACCTCCAGAACCCCGGCATACGAGGCGTACGGTCAGAAGGAGCTATGTTCAGATGGAGCTATGGACTCAGGTAAGCTGATGTATGGCGGGTGGCGGGTGGCTGACCGGGCAGATGGCCGCGGCTAGTGAGTGGTTTGTGAGCTTTCAGGCTAACATTTTTGCTAACATTTTTGCGGACAGACTTACTTATAATGACCCAGAGACTTTTTTTTTTTTAAACAGTTATTAGCAAGCAGGCACCATTGTAAACTTTGCTGCTTTACTGCCAGATTCCATACACACTTGTTCTTATACTTAGACAGTTTTCCTGGACAGACTAGACTGTTCTGGTCTTGGCGTACTGTAATGCAGTTGTAATGCAGTTGTAATGCAGGTGTCCACCTTGAGCAATAGTAATGATTGAATGATGGCAGTAATAAGTTCTAGTATGATGTGGTGTGGTTATCAGTAATCAACAGTATCAACAGTATCAACAGTATAGTTAACAGTCATGATCACGGTTACCAGTTACCACTTAAAACCACAAGACCAGTCAACATTATACAGTTCCTTGTATTACCGTATGTTACCGTGTTACCGTGTACCAGGAGCCAAACGCCAGGAGCCCGGGGAGGGAGGGAAAAAGAGAGAGAGATTTGTTATCTTACAATTGCAGAAGGGTCTGCCGCGGGGTTAACCGACCCATGGAAGATCCGATGTCCGCTGTCCGTTGTCCGGGGGGTAATTTTCTTAAAATTCCTCAATGAGATCCGGGGAGATCCGGGGAAAGATCCAGAGAGATCCAGAGGTCCAGAGAGGCCGGGGAGACAGCCATCACTTGTTACACATGATTACGTTCAGGGAGCTTCGCGGGCTTCCTGGAGCTAGCAGCTGCTCCTGCCCTCCTCTCCCATCACCAGCAACTCCTCCCTCCCATGTTCGCCGGTATTAGGTACTTTGTATTCTGATTAATATGCCTAAAAAATTTGCTCTAAAATTCCTACTCACTAAGATGTGTTTTTATAAAAAGCTTGCAGAGCTATTCCCCCTGCAAAACTTCATGTACATTCATTCTATGTGAATGCTGGAAATATCAGATTACTAAGCTATTTGTTCTTCAGGTTATGGCCACTAGAAGAAGCTGACAATAACAGTTAATATGCAGTTTTTTCCTTATGATCATCAGCTCCATCTAGTGACCATTATGTGATATTTTTCTCATTCATACTATACTCATGAATAAAGAATATCAAACCTAAAGAGCAAATACTCGGGGGCGTGGCCTAGCGCATGGAGCCGTAAGACGCTAATCGCGGAAGCTCCCAGTCCCGCTGATCTTTAAGGGGTTATACCTCCTCCATCACCGCACACACAGCTCCCATATCGCCTCGATGGGAAAGGGCAAGCCCAAGGATCACTCTAAGCCCGTCGGCGACCGCACACAGGGAGATCTGGGCCGGTTTGTGACCCGTGCATCTGTGGCCTTCCTGGAACAGGAGAGATCCAAGATGGCGGCGGCGCCTCCGTCCCCGGCCCGCTCTGAACCTGCAAACGCCAAGAAGGTACAGTCCAGGGGCCGCTCGGCCTCCCTCACTGACTTTGAGCCTCCCTCCTGTAGCCCACATAGCCCACACCACCTTTCACAGGCATCCCTGTGCTCCGGGGATGGATGGGATATGGAGTCGCAGATGCGATCCATGCATGCCTACTTGCGATCCCTGCCCACTAAACATGACTTTGAGTATTATGTCTCCCGCATGGAGCAGACGTACAAGAATGAGATTAAGGAGCTCAAGATGGATATGAGGACCCGTATGGAGGACGTGGAAAATACCACGGATGGCATTTGTACCACACTGCAATCTCATGAAGAGACCCTTAACTCCCACACCGTCATGATACAGCAACTAATGTATCATCAAGACGATATCAAGAACCAAAATCACAGGAATAACATCAGGATCCGCGGTATTCCGGAAACGGTAGAACATAAGGACCTGGCCGGGGTGGTTGCCACCATCTTTAACCAACTTCTACAGCGGCCTAAAGATTCCCCTACTGAACTGAACAGAGTGCACAGAACCTCAGGCCCGAGAAATCCTGACTCCTCCTTTACCCGCGACACGCTTTGCAGGGTGCACTTTTATAAGGTTAAGGAGGAGATCATGAGAGCCGCCAGTACTCAGGACTCCATTCGGCTGAATGACACCCCTGTAATGCTGCTCCCGGACCTCTCACGCCAAACACTGGCAATGAGGCGCGCTCTTAAACCTCTCACATCTCTCCTCCAAGAGCGGAATATCAAATTTTAATGGCGGTTCCCCTCCCAGCTCCGGGTTCATCATGACGGAAAGACAGCCCTCTTTCGCACCCTTGGGGATTTGCCGCGGTTCCTGGGTATGCTGGAGCTACCTCAGGTCCCCTTGCCTGACTGGCCCCTCCCGTCCACCACCCCGGGTCTCCCTTTCCACCCACAATGGCAGAGGACCGGCCCAGAGACTCATCCAAGTGATTACTAGATGGCTGACTCCCCTGTGCCTTCTGCTGATCGCACTCTCACCCTGATACAGGGCTTGCTATCCTTGTTTTGTTACAGGACTCACACATCCCCTCACCCACAGTTTGAAGGGACGGACGCTCGGGTTTATCCGAGTGATCCCCATACTCCCAGGAATTGGCGCACATCCCCGCCCTCTGTTTGCTCTCATCCCTAGCTCCTACTCCTACTCCGTGGAGCCTCCTGGGTTCTATGGTGTGACTTTTGCAATGTGCGGGGGTGGGGGGGTGTGCTCACCTTCAATGGGTGACTGTACTTTGAATGTTCTTGGTTATACGAAGTACTATATTGATGGTTCAGTTTTATTTAGTGATAGTTATTGTACCCCCGTGGACCCCGGGACTGGGGGACACTCTGTGTGCTTACTGCGTTCCCCCCCTAGGACTGATAGTGCTTTAGCAAGCACTGTACCCTTTTTGTTATAGCTTGTTTTATAGATTAGAAATGTTGTGTTCTTCACCTCATGACTCAATGCTGCCACCTAGTGGCCTGTTGCTTCTCTTTCCCTCTCTGTTTCTCCTGTTGGTTTCCATCTCCCATGGCACTTTCTCTACACTCTCCCTCTTTACGGAACTGACACTCCTCTATCCTTCCTGCTCTTGTTCTTTCCCCCCCCCCTCTTTGTTTCCCTCCCCCCCCCACGCTCTGTTCCTCCCTCTCTATTTTCTTCTGGACCGGGCAGACCCTGATGTTGACACAGATTAGATCTGATGTCTCCTCCTCTCGATACTGTAATGGCGCCGCTTGATCACATAACTCTATCTTCCTTTAACTGCAAGGGCTTCAATACTCCAGAGAAGCGTAGTCAGGTCCTCTATCATTTTCACAAAGCCCGAACTAAAATTTTACTGCTACAGGAGACTCATTTTCAGAGCTCGGCCCTCAATAATCCCCATTATCATCAATGGTATCACAGCACGAACCCCCAGGCTAAGTCCAAGGGAGTGTCCATAGCTTTTCACAAATCATTCCACCCCAAAGTCTTATGCCGCGTACACACGACCGCTTTTCATGTCAAGAAAAAAAACGTTGATTTTCTCGACGTTATTTTTCTTGTTTCCTCTCAAGCCTGCCTTGCCTACAGACGATCGTGAAAAAAACTGATCTAGCAAAGCGCGGTGACGTCCAACACGTACGACGGCACTATAAAGGGGAAGTTTCATTCTGTTCGCGCCACCCTTTTGGCTGCTTTTGCTGATTTCGTGTTACCGCGTGTTAGTAAAAGTTTGGGAAGAGACGATTCGCGCTTTTCAGTCTTCGTACTTTAAAGATCGTTTTCGGAAGTTCAGTTTGTGCTTGTGGGTTTGTATCTGGCTTTCAGTGCGTGTAGTGAGTTTGTATCTGTTTTTGCAGTGCGTTCTTGTCCGCTCGTTACTGTTTTTCAGCTTGTTCTTCATAGGCCTTGCTGTTCTTCAGTGCGTTCTTTTAGTTCGTTCTGATTAGACGACCGTTTCTAAGCCATGTTGCGGGTACGTTCTTGTCGCCGATATCGTGCTGTGCTTGCTGCTGGGCTTGTTGCTATGTCCCAGATCCGGTCCATGAGGAGGGTGAGGAGGAGTTCATGGACCAAGAATTGGTTGCTCCAGAGGGACCAATTATGTCATATGCCTCTGCTGCGGGAGATCCGGGAGAATAACCCTGATGATTTCAGGAATTTTCTTAGGATGTCTGACCCCGTTTTTCAGCAGCTCTTGGCTTTGGCGTCCCCCTATATCACCAGGCAGGACACCGTTATGCGGGAAGCCATTACTGCTGAGCAGAGGCTCATCGCCACGTTGCGATACCTTGCGACTGGGAGAAGCTTGCAGGACCTCAAGTTCTCGACAGGCATCTCCCCCCAGGCTCTGGGCGTCATTATCCCTGAGACCTGCTCTGCCATTATCCAAGTCCTTCATGAGGACTATCTTAAGGTAAGTTTTCTCCTTTATAAACATCACAATCTATGTTTTTTTATGCTTGATAATGTATAGTATATTTTGAACTGTCTCTAATTACCATGATTTGAATATGCTGTGAATGTCCCCTTTGTCCCCCTGCATGTTGTAAGCTTTGAATATTCTATGTTTTTTGGCTACATGCATATTTGTTTTTAAACCAATCTCCAGCATTCGATCCTGGGCCCAAACACACCTAGCCTAGTCAATCCCCATTTTTGTTTTTGACGCTCCATTGTAGTGCTTAGATTGCCTGATTCCCCCCCCCCCCCGCCTAATTCTTTGATTTTTGTCTAATCTACACAAATAAATTACATAGTACTATAGATTTGAATTATGATGTCCCCAACTCATCTCAACCCCTCCACCCTCTAAAGGATTTCACAGGTCCATCAGAGTGGGTGATGTTTTTGTTGCTTATTTTTCTATCTTATTCAAGCGGACCTCCATCCAAAATTTTGGGGGTCCGCTCATCGTAACCCTCCCCCGGTGTCAAAATTGACACCTTTCAGGGGGGAGGGGGGTGAAGATACCTGTTTAAGCCAGGTATTTTCACCCACATTCGGGAGTCATCTCTGCGGCAAATCTGCCTGAGCCAAGTCACTTCCCGCAGAAGACCCGTAGTGTTCTTGGAAACACTTGTCTCACAGAACACAGGAGGACCAGTCTGAACTGCGCAGCGCTTCTCGTGCATGTGCGTTTGGGAACCGGGCAGTGAAGCCGCAAGGCTTCTCTTCCTGGTTCCCTCACCAAGGATGGCAGAGGGGGCAGCAGAGTGACGAGCAATTGTTCGTCCTCTGCTGCGGACGTTGCTGGACTCCAGGACAGGTAAGTGTACAATTAGCAAACCTCTGCAGCTGCTGTAGCTGGAGCTGCTGTGTTATTTTATAGTATTTTGGCTGCGTAGCTCCGCTCTAATATCCTCCTTCCAAATTAATGCTATACTGATGTTTTGCCCAGAGTGTTTTGTGCTAACATGCTTGCAATGTATAGGTAGTAAAGTATATTAATTTTTTTGTTCCTTTGACTCCACAGTTACCATCGACGCCACAGGAATGGCAGAATGTGGCATCTGATTTTTCTCAGCGGTGGAACTTTCCCAACTGTGGAGGAGCCATTGATGGCAAGCACGTCCGCATCGTGCCACCAGCCCATTCTGGCTCGTTTTTTTATAATTATAAAGGCTTCCACAGTATTGTGCTCATGGCGGTGGTGTCTGCCAACTATGTGTTTCTATTTGTTGATGTTGGGAAAAATGGGCGGATGTCTGATGGTGGTGTTTTCGCCCAGACCGAGTTTGCAGACCGGCTTCTTTCAGAGGACCTGGCATTGCCACCTGCTGAAGATAATGAACATGGCCTCCCGTTTGTGTTCCTGGCAGATGAGGCTTTTGCGCTTGGAACACATTTGATGAGGCCTTTTCCCCAAAGGTCCCTCACCCCTGAGAGGAGGGTATTTAATTATCGTCTGGCCAGAGCGCGAAGGGTGGTCGAAAATGCCTTTGGCATCATGGCCAGTCGCTTCCGCCTTTTTCTGACTGCAATAAACATGGCGGAGTATAAATGGAACCATTTGGTCATGTGCTGTTGCATACTGCACAATTTTTTACTCAAAAACTCAAACAATTATCTAGCTACAGTTGACCTTCAGGGCACACAGTGCTTGGATGGACCATTGGCAGCCCAGTTAGCTGGCCCTACAGGCTTGGCCCCCCAAAGCGGCCGTGATGTGCGGCAACGCTATCTAGAATATTTTATGGGTAGGGGGGCCATTGCAATGCCTGATCATTTTTAAACCAATTTTGTCATAATAAAAAATAATATACTTGAAACATCTTGTTTGCTTTTCTTTTGTTGTATTTGTTCTTTCTCCTAGGTCAGTGATGGTGAACCTTGCCACTCCAGATGTTTTGCAACTCCATTTCCCATGATGCTCAACTACACTGCAGAGTGCCTGAGTAACATTAGAAATGTAGTTCCAAACCATCTGGGTTGCCAATGTTCACCATCACTGTCCTCGGTTATACTAGTGCAGTTGTAGTCCCATGTTTTTTCCTAACAAGTAAATTACAATCATTTATAGAGTCTAAACACACACATTTTTTTAGGGGAGGGGGGCAACATTGATATAAGAAGCCACACATTGTTTAGTGTTTAAAAATTTTTATAGGAGTTTAAAAATTTTCACGTTTGTATCAAAATATACCCCAATTTTTTGGGGGGATTTTTTTTTTCTCTTTTTACAACTCAGTACAAAAATGTACAACACAAACAATATACCTTTATAGAAATAAAAGATTTCCCCCCCAAAAAAATAAATAAAAATTTTGTAGAATATATACAAGTTTTACACCCTCCCAAGAATATCTTCTAGTTTCTTCAGTCTTTTCTCCATGATTTTGTTGGTTTGGCACATCTGGAACAGGTTGTCTTTTATCTTTTCAACCTCCCGAGAGCAGACCCTCACTTGTTTCAGCAACATCTGGGCAGTGGCTCTGGTGAAGGTTGCTGGTGCCGCAGGCATTAAAGTCCCTTGAAGTAGTGAAAAGAAAACGTCTTACTAAATATACAGGCCAACATCTATTACCTGAGGCTGTGGTGTATGACACTGACCTGGTGAGTTGACATTTCCCTCTTCTGCCACATCCTGCGGTTGTGGGTCTTGAGTTGGTGGTGCGGGGTTTGCAGCCTTGTGTCTCTTAGCTCTTTGAAGCCCTAGGAGATATAACCAAAAGGTAGACTTGTGTAACTAAATATATTTTGGCGTGAAAGAGGAATATTAATCATTCTTGGGAAGTGTGTTACAATTGTATTAGTGATAATTTTTTAGGAGATGAACACATGATTGTATCCATTTCCCAAGATGGTAGATTAATCTCTTTTGGTCATGTTTCACACATGGAAACACACCAGGTATCCACTGCATCACCTGTGTGTGACACCATCAAAAGGTTGTTCTTGTGGCCCACACTTGTGCTAATGAGTCCAGATGTGTAAGCAGCTGCTGAGCATACTCTTGTAACCGTACACTGAATCTAGTTACATTAGCCAAATCTAATTACCAACAACTACACAAACATGTTTATAATTACTTCTCACATAAACATTTCATGATGTTCTGTTTCATGTTCTTGGGCACAAGAATCCAACGTTGAAATCCTCGTTCAATACCACCCAAACGATGTTTCGGTGGAATACATTGCTAAAAACATTTGAACATGCCTATTATTTTAGGATTGATAAAATGTCGTTCGAACAATGAATCGGGCGAAAAGCTTGTGATTGAGTGAACGTTTGAACGACCATTTATACGATCGATTCGTGTGCCCAAAAACATGAAACATGACATTTTTAACTGTACTACATACATTATTTTAAAAGCACATGCAACACCACGTTATTACCAAAAATCACATTTAATGTAGATCTACTTACTTTTTTTGATGACTTTTTTAATCTTTTTATATTGATCCGGCTCACGCAACTTAATGTCCGACCATCGTTTCCGGATCTGTTCCCGCGACCTGCGAACACCAAATTTCTGAAATAGCGCTTTGACCACTTTATCCATGATCTTGGACTTCACTTGATTTGGCTTTTTGTAGGGCCCATGTTTGGCGTCATAATCATCCCGGAGCAATATGGTGACCATCTCCACCATCTCCTCAAAGCTCATGTTAGCGGCTTTATACCTTCTGGGTCGGGGCCTGCTTTCTTCCCCACTTTCCACATCATGTTGGTGATTCGCCGACATGTTTACACTCTCCGTCATTAAGGAGTAGCGAGAACGGCGGGGAAAGTAGTGTAATGAACGTCAGGGGCGGGAAAGCGTGCGGAGCGTCACGCATGCGCACTGTATATAACTCCAAAAAACATTGTTGAAAGCAACGCTCAGTGAGTGGAAGAAGGTCAGAGGAGACGAACGTGTAGATCGCGGGTACGTAACATTTTTCATACTTGATATGTCGAGGGTTGAGCGGCCCCGAACAGCAAATGTAGTGACCGTACAGACCTTTAAATTTGGCTGTGTCCAGGAGCATTAAACCTATAAACATTCATTCAATGTATGTTCGGGGCCGGGGTTGGGCAATATGCATGTAACTTGGCGCTTGCTTCCCGTGCTGTTAGTACTGGCCGTGCACAAAGTGTCATTTTTTAATTGTGAATAAACTTTGAAAAGTCAATCGCGGCTCTAAATGAATTCTTGCCTCCCGGCAAATGACAAGACCTTGAAAAGTGAGTTGTACCTGCAAAATTAAAACGTGGGGGTTCCCCCAAATTCGAGTTGCAGGCCCTTCAGGTCTGTCAAGGATTTTAAGGGGAACTCCACCCCCAAATCAGGAAAAAAAAGGGCGTGGAGTCCCCCCCAAAATCCACAACAGACCCTTTATCCAAACACGCAACCTGGCCGGCCGCAGGGGAAGAGGGGGGGACGAGAGCGGCCCCCCTCCCTCCTGAACCGTACCAGGCCACATGCCCTCAACATGGGGAGGATGTCCCCATGTTGATGGGGACAAGGGCCTCATCCCCACAACCCTTGCCCTGTGGTTGTGGGGGTCTGCGGGCGGGGGGCTTATCGGAATCTGGAAGACCCCTTTAACAAAGGGGACCCCCAGATCCCGGCCCCCCTATGTGAATTGGTAAGGGGTACATTGTACCCCTACCATTTCACGAAGAAAGTGTACAAAATGTAAAAAATGACAGTAGTCAGTTTTTGACAATTCCTTTAATTTTTTGTTTGGCTTTCTTCCATCTTCTTCCTTCTTCTTCTTTTCTTGCTTCGTGTTTCTTCCTCCATCTTCCTCTTCATCTTCCTTCTTCCTTCGGTGTTCTCGTCTGCATCTTGCTCCGGGTTCTTCTTTCTCCGGCCGCTCCGTTTGAATTGGAGGTTCCCGCTGTGGGACGCTCAGTTCATCAGTTCTCCTCTTGGTCCGGCGATCCCGCCCCCCTCTGACGCACAGAGATTTCACAGGTACTTTCCCCATGCAGTCAGAGGGGGGCGGGTCCCCCGGCTCACAGCGGACCTAGAGGAGAACTGCCTAACTTTGCGTCACACAGCGGGAAACTCCAATTCAAACGGAGCGGCGGGAGAACAAAGAAGAAGCCGAAGCAAGATGCGGACGAGAAGCCCGAAGCAAGAAGGAAGATGAAGATGAAGAGGAAGATGGAGGAAGAAACTCGAATGCAGAAAAGAAGAAGGAAGAAGATGGTTGAAAAACAATACCAAAAATAAAGGAATTGTCAAAAACCGTGTAGTGTCATTTTTTAGATAATGCCATTTTTTAAGGTGAAATGGTAGGGGTACAATGTCCCCCATTACCATTTCACATAGGGGGGGGGCGGGATCTGGGGGTCCCCTTTGTTAAAGGGCTCTTCAAGATTCCGATAAGCCCCCCGCCCGCAGACCCCCACAACCACCGGGCAAGGGTTGTGGGGATGAGGCCCTTGTCCCCATCAACATGGGGACATCCTCCCCATGTTGAGGGCATGTGGCCTGGTACGGTTCAGGAGGGAGGGGGGGCCGCTCTCTCGTCCCCCCCTCTTCCCCTGTGGCCGGCCAGGTTGCGTGCTCGGATAAGGGTCTGTTATGGATTTGGGGGGGGACTCCACGCCATTTTTTCCCAGAATTTGGGGGGGAGTTCCCCTTAAAATCCTTGACAGACCTGAAGGGCCTGGTATGGATATTTGGGGGAACCACAATGCTTTCCCAATGTTTGTATCAATGACTTTCCTATGTATTGCAATTGACAGGAGACAACAATTAATTATACCCAGGAGTGAATTTAGTTTTAATTTCTTTTTAACAAAAATGACACTTGGTGCAGGGACAGTTCGAGGTACTCCTTTATTTTTGGGGAGTCCTTTTATTCCCACGATTTACAGGGCAACATTTACTTCAATGGGGTTTGGGTTCGGGGAAAGTCAGGTCACGAACTCTAGCTTTTTACAAAGTTAGCTAAAAAGAGTTCAACACAAACATCCAGGTGTCCACTCAACTCTATGATGACTGATCAATTGCTACGTTAGTGGCTTATATATGGTGAGAAAGATTTGGAGAAGTCCTGACTGACATTCCTTTTTTTGATTTGGGTTTTGAATTGCAGAGAAAATTAAGGTATTTAAGGACCCAGATTTTATGTTGGAATTCCTGCAAAGATGGAAGAATCTTCCAATTTTATGGCAGACTAAAAATAAACATAATAAAAATAAAGAAGCCAGGAAGAGAGCACTGGAGACCTTGCTGGAATTTGTGATAACTCAGATCCCCACAGCAACACTACAGGATCTGAACACAAAAATTGGGACCATTAGGGGCACATACCGGGCTCAATGGAATAAAGTGCTAAAATCCCTGCGGTCAGGAGCAGGTGCAGAGGACCGATACATCCCAAATCTGTGGTACTATCAGCACCTGAGTTTCCTGGATGAACACCTGGAATCCAGGGAATCCCTTTCCAGCCTTCCACCCAGAACGACCTCCAGCCTTCCTTGCAGCCAACCCTCCAGCCAACCCTCCAGCCTTCCCTGCAGCCAACCCTCCAGCCTTCCCTGCAGCCAACCCTCCAGCCTTCCCTCCAGCCTTCCCTCCAGCATTCCCTGCAGCCAAGCCTCCAGCCAAGTTGAGGTCTCTTTGGAGGAACAACCTCAAGTCCTGGAGGAGCCTGATTTAAATATTTGGAGCCAGGTATAATATTTCACAAAATATTTAGAGTAATAAAAGTTGAATGTTGTAAAAGTTTGTAAAAAAGTGTGAAAAATGTTAAGAGTTATAAAAAAGTGTCTGACATATCAATAGACAGCAGTGGCCAAAAATTAAGGGCACCAAAAAGAAATATACTGGTGTCAGAATGATTCACTTTAATATTTAGTAGCAATCAATTACCAAATGTCATGAGGTGACAAATGTGTGTGAAAGATGAAGGCAAAACTAACTCAATGTACCTTTTTTAAACAGGATGAGGAGACAGGCCCCAGTGGGACACACGAGGAGGCAGGTGCCACTGGAAGCCAGGAGGAGACAGGCCCCAGTGGGACACACGAGGAGGCAGGTGCCACTGGAAGCCAGGAGGAGGCAGGCCCCAGTGGGACCCAGGAAGAGGCAGGCCCCAGTGGGACCCAGGAAGAGGCAGGCCCCAGTGGGACCCAGCACAACACCAGGCCCCAGATCCCTCTGCTGCGGATTCCAGCAAAAAGATCAAGGAGGCTGCTTCAAATGGAGGAGGAGACCCAGGCCCTAATTAGGGAGGCTACTGCTGCACTTCGAGAGCCCCCCACCGCTGCAGAGGGATTTGCTGCCCTTATTGGGGAATAACTGCCCCAAATGGAACTGGACTAGAGGCTGAAATGTGAAACCCTAATATTGAAGGTGGTCAATATGGGCCTGTTGAACAAACTGAAGGATTTCACAGACGTTGTGGACCTTTCATATTTTTATGCTCAAGTTCCTGCCCCACTCCATGCTCCTGCCCCACTCCATGCTCCTGTAACAGTCCCTGCTCCTGTAACAGTCCCTGCTCCTGTTCCAGACCCTGCTCCTGCTCCAGTCCCTCCTCCAAGGACACAGCCTCCAAGGAAGGCTGCAGGGAAGGTCAAACAGAAAACCCGAAAATGAGCCCAGGATATGTGCCTCACATGGGCCCAATTTTTGTCTTCACATGCTTTGGTGTTTGCTGTGGTGATCTGGGTCTGCACTAATTTCAGCAGGGTCTCCAGTGCTGTCTTCCTGGCTTCTTGATTTGTACTTTACATATGGTTTGGTTTTGGCTTACCTTTTAATTTGTTATTAGGCCATAATAAATGGAATTTTTTTTTGAAGATACAAAATGAACATGTGTTTTTCTTCTAAATAGCCAGTTTGTAAGTGAGTAAGTAGGCAGGGACAGTGGATAAAAAATTGTGAAATTAACAAGGGACACTAACCTCATTGAGGCCAAATTAGAATAAATAATAATGTTGTGGTAACTTGACACACTCCAAAATAGCAAATAATATGTAAAAACAGTCTAAAATCTAATACCACAAATTAAAATCTAAAAAAAAAAAAAAAAAAAAAATGTAAAAATGTTTGGGTATTTAGGGAGATCTGGCTCAAAAAAATAGAGATTAATCATGATAAAACAATAAATACTAAAGAACAAAGATTGTCCTAACTCTGGGAGAATATCAGCAGCAAGAGAATTGGAATATTGCAGCATTAGAAAGAAGAAAAGAATGCGCTGCATTAAACGATGTAATAATTTCATGCATGACGAATGTGCCATCTCCATTCCGAACAGTAGTTTTACCAGAACGAGCGCTCCCTTCTCCTCACTTGCTTCTGATCATGCGCACTTTTTTCACGTCGTTAAAGCCTACACACGATCATTTTTCATGATGAAAAAAACGACGACGTGAAAAACGGCGAGAAAATTTAGAACATGTTCTAATTTTTCGCGTCGTTTTTAATGCCGTTTTTCTCGTTGAAAAAAACGACATAAAGCCCACAGACGATCGGTTTTCTCGGCGGAAAAAAAAAATGCCGTTATTCTCGTCGAGAAAAGCGGTCGTGTGTACAAGACTCTCTTGTTGATCCACTAGGCCGGTACTTGTTTCTTAAACTGAAATCGAACTCTTCTGTTTTTACAGTGGCTAATGTGGATGGACCGAACCAGGACCAAGGGGGCTTCCTGTCTGTGGTTATGAACAAATTACTTTTCATTTGGCGGTCCCTGTCTCATTCTAGGTGGTGACTTCAATGTGGTCCTCTCTCCGGCCGTGGACACTTCCTCGGGTAAGTCCTCCATATCACACACTGCTCTCACGCATATAAAGTCGCTCCTACATTCCGCACAATTGGTGGATGTCTGGAGAGTGCAGCACACTTTTGAGAGAGACTACAGCTGTTATTCCGTGGCCCACAATTCTTACAGTCGTCTCGATTATTTCTTAATCTCCCAATCCCTACTCGACACCCCGCTTAAGGCATCCCTGGGCAACATACTCTGGTCTGACCATGCCCCCGCTCACCTCAGCCTCACTCACCCCCCGACCTCGCGCATATCGTTCTCGTGGCGCCTGAATGACAACCTATTGACAGACACCGTGTGTGTCGCAGACGTTGAACTAGCAATTCGGAACTTTATCCTAGATCACCAATCGGATGACACCAACCCTCTTACCAAGTGGGAGGCCCTTAAATGCGTACTTAGGGGGACACTCATACAACATGGCTCCCGCCTAAAGAAGGCTAGGACTGCGGACATAGCCCGACTCTTGTCCACTGTAAATACGCTTGAGACAGCCCACAAACGTAACATAGATCCGGTGACGTACGTTGAGCTTTCTAACACTTGCAGGGAACTGCTCCACCTTCTGGATGCTAACTCATTAATAGCCAGGGATAGGGGATGCAACCGTCACTACACTCTGGCCAACAAATGTGGGCAACACTTGGCAAGGGCCCTTCACCCCCGCCCTCCACGCCGACCCATCCAACACATTTGTTCTGCTGATCGACAAAAAATTTGCAATTTGAAGAGTATCTCAGACGCCTTTCGACGTTATTATTCCAACCTATACAACTTGCCCCCCCTGACCTCACCGGCTCAGACGGGAGACTCGCACCTCTCCACCATGAAAGACTATGTTTCAGAGACGGCCCTGCCCCAGTTAACTCCCGAACAGGCCACTGACTTGGAGAGCCCCCTAACAGTTGAGGAATTTCTTGCCGCTGTTAAAGGCTTGAAAACCGGCAAGTGCCCGGGCCCTGACGGGTTTTCCCCCAGGTTCTTTAAGTCCTTTGCCTAATCCCTTGCCCGCTAATGTCCTCGGCATTTAATTCTATAGATGATACACACCTACCTTCCAGTAATCTCCTAGCCGCTAACATCTCAGTCATACCCAAGCCAGGCAAAGACCCCTCCCAATGCAGTAGCTATCGCCCGATATCGCTCCTTAACCTAGACATTAAACTTTATGCCAAGGTCCTGGCTAACCGTCTCTCCCCCTTGTTGCCCGCAATTGTTCATAAAGACCAAGTGGGTTTTGTCCCTGGTCGTGAGGCCAGAGACAACACCACCAAAACCATCCATCTTATATCTTACATTCAACGCCACAACCTGAAGGCTTGTCTACTTTCCTTTGATGCGGAGAAGGCCTTTGACCAGGTCAACTGGCAGTTCCTATGCCTCTCACTGGAACAGTTGGGCCTGGGCCCTACTTTTGTGTCCAAGGCTATGGCGCTATATTCTCGCCCCTCTGCCTCTGTCCTGGTTAATGGCTCTTCTTCCGCATCCTTTCAGATATCTAATGGTACGCGCCAGGGCTGCCCCCTATCGCCCCTACTTTTTGTTCTGGTGATAGAACACCTAGCCCAGGCCATTAGACAAAACGCTGCAATAATGGGGATCCGAACGCCCTCCACCGAGCATAAACTCTCACTATACGCGGACGACCTGCTGGTCTACATCCAACAACCACACACATCCCTCCCTTCCCTATTGAGTGAATTCCGCAGGTTCGTGAATTTAGTAACTTTAAACTGAATATGTCCAAAACTGAGGCCCTCAATATATCCCTTCCCCGCACGACCCTCACTCGAGTGCAGGCTAACTTCCCCTTTCGGTGGAACCCCAAAAGCATTTCCTATTTAGGTATAATGATTCCCTCTGTTCTATCGCAACTTTATGCTCTCAATTATCTTCCTTTGTTGAACCAGCTCCGGAAGGACCTGGACGCTTGGAGCTCCTCCCCATTGCCTTGGTTCGGTCGTATCAACATGTTGAAGATGCACACCCTCCCTAAACTACTTTATCTGTTTCAAACTGTTCCTATCTCTGTCCCTAAACGCTTCTTCACTTCCCTGCACTCCATGTCCATACGTTTAATTTGGCACCAAGGCATGTCCCGTATCTGTCACACGCTACTCGCGTACCCCAAAGCCTGGGGGGGTGGGCCTCCCCGACTTTGAGCTTTACCACAGAGCGGCACTGCTGTCCAGGATATTGGAGTGGTTTCGGCGCCCCTTCCCCAAAGCATCTACTATGGTGGAACAGGACTTGTCCGCCCCTGACCTACGGGCCCTGCTATGGGGATCCGAGCAACACCTGCATTTACTTTCTGATACCTCTCCGTTGACAATCGCTGCCCTTCAGCTATGGTATAGGAAGGGACTGCTCTCGTTGTTGTCCACAGATCCTTCTCCACTCACATCTCTATTTGACCACCCTGCCTTACCACAAGGCTACAGCTCACACTCAGTGGGGCCATACTCCCGCCTCACATGGCCCATAGCGAGTTCATTTGTAGACCGCACCTCAGACGCTCCCGTAGTGCCCATTGACCGAGGTAACTGGCTCACGGCCCTCCACATATCCTCCTTTTGTTCTGACCTTTTCTCGTCATCCCAAATTCACAGATCCCTAACGGGATACGAACAGCTGTGCTCTCTCTCAGAAACACAGAGACATTTGCTCTCCACCATGTACACGCTACAACATGCACTACTTCATGAGCAACCTCCCTCTTACAAAAGGAGGTGGTCCACGGATCTGGGAGAGGAACTCCATTCGGTGGACTGGCAAAAGTCGTACCACTTTACGCACAAATCCTCAATCTCCTGTTACTCCCAGGAGAAAAACTTTAAGCTCCTCTCCCGGTGGTACAGAGACCCTCAATCTCTTCATAAGCTATTTCCGTCTGTGCCTCCCTCATGTTGGAGATGCGGCTCGGCAGACGGCAGTTACCTCCATATATGGTGGGAGTGTCAAGCCATTCAGCCCCTTTGGTCTCAGGTCTTTGCCATATACAGCAGTCTATACGATCGACCCCTAGCGCCCTCCCCGGAAATAGCTTTATTGTCCATGCTCCCTGGCTCCATAGCCTCACAGAAACGCACCTTACTACGCTTCTTCCTGTCGGCTGCGAGGCAGCTTATCCCCCAATTTTGGAAGACTACTACTACCCCTCCCCTGTCCTTATGGGTCTCTGTGGTCAATGACATCATGCGCATGGAGGAGATGCTAGCCCTCGATAATGACACTTATGACAAATTTAGGACTCTGTGGCTCCTATGGATCGACTACTCTACCTCAGACTTCCTGAAGACATTATTGACACCACTGAGCCGACCCTGAAGTTCACCCTGAATCCATTTTGCAGGTTTGATGTGTCGTGGTCTGCTCGGTCCACCCTTCCCTTTATCCTCCCCCCCCTTCCTCTTCTTCTTCCCTGTACCTCCTTCCCCCCTTCTCTTTATATCTATTCTCTTTCATCTAGTAGTCAGACGTCATGCTGATCGATTTATTGGCCTTCACTGCTTTTTGTTTAGCATATCGCTGCCTTTCTGGAAAAGGCGGCGACTTGTTCAGCCTTACTTTGGACACGCTCCATACCGTATATGGGAAAACGTGATTTACAATGTATCATTTTATGTCATGGACATCTGACATTTGTATGTGCTATTTTGTCTTATTGAAAAACAATAAACATATATTTGACTCTAAAGAGCAAATACTGCTAGTAACATTCCATTTTGCTGGTGTTTCGACAGAATAAAAAGTATGTGTAGTTTTGCAGGCTGAATATCTCTGCATTTTTTTTAATTCACCCCTAAGATATAACAGAAGAATATCCTTAACTCACAGACACAAACTCCCTCTGTCTCCCAGAACTTAGGTGCTGGCTGGAAGGGAGCATCCATGCTCCAAACACACTCTGAAAATAAACCAAGCAGCCACATACTGATGTCATATCAAGGATGAAGGCTTATTACAGAATAGACTTTGGCCTTAGTCCCTGCCCAAAGACCTCCCACTCTAACATGTTTCAACACTCAAGACATAGTTGTAGACATTGGCAAGTGTCTGTTCGGTTTGATTTCACGCTCTTATTCCCCATTGACAAAAAAGTTGATATTTACAGTAGCTCCTAGTGAGGAACCCAGCAAGTTTGTGTTCACACCAAAAAATATTAATGTATCACAAAAACATTTAGATCAGTGTTTCTCAACTCCAGTCTTCAAGGCGCCCTAACAGGTCATGTTGTCAGGATTCTCCTCAGATGAAACGGCTGTGGTAATTACTAAGGCAGTGGAACTGATCAAATCACCTGTGCAAAATAATGGGAAGCCTGAAAACATGACCTGTTGGGGCGTCTTGAGGACTGGAGTTGAAAAAAATACAGATTTAGATGCTTATAAAAAATATTTTACTACTTCCATACCTTCTTTGTGTGGTATTATAGTGTGCTAATAGATCACATCTTCTGTGGTTAAAATATAAGTAGGCTTTATTTTTAATTTGTTGAGAGTATAAAAGATTGTCTTTCAAAAAAGCCAGTAACATAAAAGTTTTTTTTTAATAATGGTATATATTAGGATGTATATTTGTACTCAACTTCAGAAATTAGCCAAAATCTGGGGGTCCCACTGCAAGGGTTAACTGATCATTAGGTGTAGAGGGGCATAAATAAGGAGTAATACTTACCTTAGTCCCAGCTCTGGCAGGCTCCCTCCTTTATGTACAATGCAGAGTTCATAGCCTTGGATTACATGTGATGACACAGATGCACCATTCAACACAACACAATCTCCTGCGCTCGGGGGCTTAGTCTATGAGTAGGTGGTGTAGCCAACCCCTTCGGATAGAGTATGGAATGTCAAAGGTCTTGCTGCCCTCCTCAGAACAATGGGTATCCTTAGAACTGAAACATATAGAAAGAAAAGGAGGGCGCACCGACCTTGTGCATTACCAAAGACAAAATGTATTAAAAAATTTAACAACAAGAGTAATACTCACAAATGAACATTATAAAAAGGCTTATCAGCCACCCACTACTGCTGTGGCTCTGTTGAAGTGGGTCCTCCCTTGTAATGCTTAAGACGTTTGCAATACCATCTGGTTCCCCCTAACACCCTGTCCAGGTTGCAGGTGTCTAGAGACACGGTTCGACTTGCGGAAGCACTGATAAGCCTTTTTATATTGTTTGTTTGTGAGTATTACTCTTGTTGTTACATTTTTTAATACATTTTATCTTTGGTAATGCGCAAGGTCGGTGCGCCATCTTTTTCTTTCTATATGTTACAGATGGACCACTTGCAGCTTTGGGGAGAGTGTTGAGGCTGGCTATTTCAGGGGTAAGGTAAGTAATACCTCCTTTTCATCTCTCCACTAAACTAAACAAGCATTTACCCTTGCAGTGTGGGTGGGTGACACTGCAATCGAACATTTTGGCTAAACCCTAGAGATCAGCTAAAAATATAGTGACATACAGTAAATATAGACATCTTGTCTAAGGGACTGTAAAAGTAATAATTAGACTAGGGAATCTTTGTGGTTTCCATTGGTGATTAGGAACTACCCAACCTCTATAATGTAAGGTTAAATATGATCTCACTTATTTCTGGGGGTGGTGTGCACCTTGGGAAAAAATATTATGTGCTATTTTTGGCATTGCACTTATCTTTGTTAGCTTGAGTAAAAAGATTCATAGGGATATAGCGGTGCCCCGTGGGGTCGCTGCATGTAGTAGTTCCACATGTCACCCTGCTGGGCCAGGCATTCAGTTCAGACACACTTTGCCAGTCATTGAACAGTCCTTTAGCTTGTTTTTTTGTTATTTTATTTAAAGGATTAAACTTGGATGGGGAAAAGGGACATAGGATGCCCAAATAATGAATCTTGCTTGTTTGAACAAAGATAGTTGAATCTATATGGGCAGTCTCTAGAGCTCCACCCTCCTCCAGAACGCTACTTGAGATGACTTTGCTTTCTCTACTGTATAATCCTAGATTCCTGTCACTGTTAGCACATGGTTAGGCCTCACTCTGAATAAGTCCCAACAGTTCAATAATAGCCATTTGCTGGCAGGGGTATGCAGTCCCCTTTGGTGTAGCAACTAAATAGCGATGGAAAAGGACATTTGTGCTAACTGAAACTTGGTGGAGTTACTGATCCCAGAAAGTCTGGTGCAAATCCTGCCAACCCTCTTGGCTGCAGCAACTTGACTTCAACGACACCACAGTCTCTCCCTCTGGCTTCACATCCAATCCTGGCATGTCCCTCCCAGAGCTTCTCACTATGATTCTCACTCACTGCCCCTGGAATGGATCCCTCCTGAATAACTTATCCGGCAGTGCTCTCCACTGTCCTCCTTCTGCTTGCGTTCAGGACACCTCTCAATGGCCGTGTAAAGAGAGGCTCCCTCCCAGCTCCCGAGCTCCAGACCCAAATTCACCCCCCCTCCCAGAAAGCGGGGTCCCTCAAGAGCCACGATGGTAAAACACTCCATCACTCAGTTCTTCCACCCGACAACTCCTCCCACAACAGGCTGACCATGAGTATATATAGGAGGCCTGCCTCTTGCCAATCCTACTTGGGGATTGGTCAGGGCTCCCAGATACACTCCCTGCCACTCCCATCCTCTGCCTTGCCTGTTTTCCAGAACCCTCTGGAAACAGAGGAGGTGCCAGAGAGATGAAGTACATGTCGGTCACCTGCTGCTACACTAAACCACTCCCCAGCCCTCAGATCAAAAACAAACAGGCCTAGATCACAGCTAGGCCTGCCTAAATTTACCTGCACTGGCTGTAAGAAAAACACACTACTCTAGTAACCTACCTACCTAAGGTAGAGAGAGGGTGCTACACAGATATACAGTATGTATTTAAAAATTGCCATACAGTTATCTCAAGCATCCCCACAGGCAACATGGATGATATTGTTTGTAATAGGATTATCTACTATGATCATCAGCTCAACTAAAGGCTATAATGTAGTTTTTCATGAAATACCTCAATCAGCAAAAAAAAATAAAAAATACAGCATTATGGACACTAAATGGGGGTGGCGACCATAAGAGATAATTATATTAAAAACAATACAGTGTTCTTTCGTGGCACCTCTGTGAATGCTTAAAACGTCTGTATGGCCATTTTTTGTTTATACATAGACCCCATACTGTTCTAGTTCATCTAGTGAAGGGTACAAAACCTTATACCAAATTGTACAAGCTGTTTGATTAGGACAAAAAATCTCTCTGACCACAATGAGATACCCCTGGATTAAAGTGGTTGTAAAGGCAGAAGGTTTTTTATCTTAACGCATTCTATGCATTAAAGGAGAAGTCCAGCCTGAGCTTTTTAGGCTGTTCTTCTCCTCTGGGTCACAGGAGTGCAATTTGTTTTGCACTCCTGTGACCGGTTTTCAGTGGAGAGCGGTCTGAAGTCTGCTCTCCGCTGACGTCACTGCCATCAGTCGGGGCAGCGCGTCATCACGACTTCCAAGTCGGGATCCGCCAGCTGCCTTGATTGATGGCAGTCTCAGCGAGCCACTGAGACAGCTTCTCCCCGCCCCTCCAGGGCTTAGTGCTCCAATGAGCATGGCGAAACAGAGAGGAAAGACACTGATTGACAGTCAGCAGATTTCCTCTCTGGGATCTGTGAGAACTGAGCAATCAGCGGTGTTCGGTGGCTCGGTTCTCAGTGCAGAGACACCGGGGGACCGATGGGGCATCGGTCTGATATGAATAAAAAATAAAAATTTAACCCATATGTAACGGGAGGGCCCGTGGAACCCAGAAGCTCTTAGAAAGCATGAGCCAGAAAATAATGGACATTCAGAATATGTCTTGGATTGCTTTAAAATGGGTCTGTAATATTAATCCACAATATTCCCCAGGATATAAGTAAAATAACTATTTACTGGTGGTTGATTTTGAACTCAACAGGTTAATTGAAAGATGTTAATGTCATCACCTCCAACCACTTGGCTGCCTGTGTAATGTAAATGAGTTCAAGCTAACTTCTAAAGATCTTTTCATTGTGGATTGTGATAATTAACTCTGTAATTGTATAAAGGAATTAGGTAATTAGCTCATGTAAATTAGATCTGGTCAAAGGTGTATTTATGATATTGTAAGGTAGCAGACAGCCAGTCTGGGAAACGTAAAGGTCATGCATATTAGGCATTTAAGCTGTAAAGGGATTAGTTAATGAACTCACCTGTTGTCTGCTAAGGGATGTCAAAATAATGTGTATTGGGGGCTCGTTATGTAACCATTGTGTGATGTTGTGGGTGGAGTTGTTTATTTGGACTACAGTATTCTTTTAGTGTATATAAGAGCCTGCTTTCTCAATAAAGATTGTCAGACCTGCTGGAAACCTCAACACAGAGCGTTGTCTCATTTGTGGAGGGAGAACTATTTGTATGGGGTCTTATTCGGCTGGTTGGAGTGTCTGGTATCTGTCATGTGCTCGGGAATGGAATATCTTAAATGACGTTAACCCCTGTCATTACACCATACTTCTCTTTTAAGATAAAAATCCTTATGTGTGCAGCAGCCCCCCTAACACTCACCTGAGACCCTTCTCGATCTAGTGATGTCTATGAATGCCTCGACCATCTGGGACTTTCCCTACTGATTGGCTAAGACACAGCAGCGGACTCATTGATGTGAGAGAAGGGGCAGGGCCAAACCATGGCTCCATGTCTGAATGGATACATGGAGTTGCAGCTCGGCTCCAGTCCCCCCATAGCAAGCTGCTTGTTGTGGGGGCACTCAACTGTAGGGAGAGGCCAGGAGTTCCAGTGAGGGGCCCGAGAAGAGGAGGATATGAGCTGCCCTGTGCAAAACCACTGCACAGAGCAGGTAAGTATGACATGTTTGTTATTTTTATAGAAAAAAATGAGACTTTAGTATGAATTTAACATTTTCTATTCCTTTAACATTTGCTTATCCATTTGTTATTTGTAGCCATTTGAATTGTGTGCTTACTGAAGTGCAATTAACTTTTGTTTTATTTGCATGAACATTTCCAATGACTATGGTATATTTTTACAGCTCTAACAACAATAATAATTTTCCTATGCAGAGGATAGGCCCTGTTTTCTACCCATTTCCACTGAATTTTCTATATGTGTAATTTATTTATGTATACAAGATAAATATACTTTTTTTATGAATTTTGATAATGAGTAAAAAAAATATATTAAGGTAATCTTTCTGCATAGCTGAATCACCAATGCCCTTCTTATTAGAGTTATCTTTTGCATGCTGTTAGTCTATGATATACAAGAAAATCCAGACCATTTTATATTATGAATTCACCCAGTTTGACTCCTTTAAATTGTATGTTGCATGCTTGTTTTGGGCCCCCACATGCATTACTGTATATATATATATTTTTTTCTACTATGTTACCTACATATAAACAAAAATTCTGAACTAGCCTTTGGTTGAAAGTTATATTTCACAATCAAAGGGAAGGGTATGGGAAATTGCACAACTTGTATTTCTCATAATGAATTTTGTAAATATTATCATGTGGAGTTGAATTTTGAAAGCCTGTGAATCTCTAATAACTTTTCTAGACATGCATGGTATTTGTATTTCTCTGATTTCATGGTTGGCATGATAAATCACATGCTTTTGTTGCAACATTTGAAAAATCCCCTGACCTGCAACCTTTAACAATAATAAAAAGTTTTCTAAATTAATCATTTAATTCTTGTGCAACACTCCATAGCATTGTAGTAATAGACCACTCTTCTTGAAAAGCCAGCCATGGAGCATCATGGCAGTTCATGAAATCCCTGAAAGGGGGAAGTAAATTAGTAAAACAGGCAGTCATTAATTCATGGCATAAAGTACAATGCCTTGTGGTTAATTTGTTTCAGAAGAAGCAGACAGACAAATTACAAAGGCTCTAATGTTTTGCAGCTGATGTGTTGTTTGCACATTAGTTCTGCTGAAATGCAAACTTATGAATTTAAAATAAAAGTCCCAAGCCATTTATGTCAACAGAAACAGCTTTGCAGATCCTTGGTGCTTTTTGTTAGTGAATATTGTGCAAATGACTATTCTCTGTAATTAAGTGAAAGAAATGCAGAGTTTGCTTCAAGATCGAAACAATAAGCAAAAAATGGGTACCATCATCCAGAGATTATATCTATAAAGGGGAAGTAGGAACAGTTGCTGAAGCTTTTTTCCACAATGGGAAGAAAAATGGACTATCTCGGTATCGATAAATACAAATGGATTTGAATAAAAAATTATATTTATTACATATAAAACACAAACATGATTACAATGAATCAATACATAAAAAGAGAAAGTCAATACTGTTTACATATACTTGTAGACATCAAGGTGAGTTTCTGGTTACGGGACCACCGATTATTTAATCCTCTACAAGTTTTGCGATCAAGGGAACGCTTCATCAGGAGGATAAATCTATAAGGTAAATTACATATTTGAAAAACTATACAAAACATTATAATGCAAAAACAACATAAAATATATTATTATTCAGTTTTTTTTCTTGTTCCTTTTGTTTTGTTTAGAGTATTCCACTGAATAGGCCTCTCATTTGGACCCATTGTTTTTTGAGCAGGACCTTTATAAAGTCTTTTCCATAGGTATCTATGGATTTATACTGACAGGCACCCCCCTTCTTCTTTTTCGTATGTTCATGTCTACTTGATTTTAAGTGAGTATCCTTATGGATTTCCTTTCTAAACCTAATATAAAATGTGTATTCTTTGGATAAAGGAATAATTAGATGAGCAGCCTTTCTCATGGCTGTGTCTTGATGCTGAATATATTTATTTACACATTTATATACAGGTTTTCTATTAATAACTTACTTTCTTTGGAATTTTGATATTTCCCTTTTTCATTTTTGGCTAGGTCTTATGAGTGGTCACTGTGGGAGTTTGGTTGCTCGGAGTATGTCCGGCCTGCGTCTGTGAGGGTGTTTAATCCCGCCCTCACCTTTGTGGGGTCTCCTCTCCACTCTTCTTTCTTTCCATCTAGGGCCCCTGGTGGTAAGTTTGCCTGCCTCACATCACTTGTGGACCTGCCTATGGGTGGATCTCCTACTCTATTTAAAGTTAATGTTCATAATTGTTTATCATTCTGTAAGTGGTAATTTTGCTTTTTGCTTTTTTACACTTATTAGCTGCTATCTGTATAGACATCTGAGACATACCTCCCCTGACAAAGCCCCAATGGGCGAAACATGTAGGGACCTCATATGATTCTCTCAGCTTAAATACCGATGCAACCACCATTTTGGAACTACCCTACTGTGAATCCATTTAGTGACACTGCTCGTATTTTTATAAATTTTATATAAATTGTCAATAAAATTTGTGGTAATCGAGTCTTCCATTGTGTTGATATTAATTTATTAGCACCGCTATGGTCCCGTTTCCTTTCCTTTTATTCTTTATATCGAAAGAAAACATGTAATTTACATAAACTTGAATATAGAAAATATAGCAAGGGCCCGTGCACAATCACTTACCTAGGAGTACAAATCCAGGAGCATACTCAAATCACCACAGGATCCCCCCATGGAGGACATGGGGGATTTACGCGGGTAAAAAATATATCTAGATAAAGATAAATATAGAAGTATATTATAGTGTGGCAATACCATGGCCTGATGAAAGGGGAAGGAAAAGAAAAGGTGAGGAGGTGGGGGGGGGGAGAATGGAAAGGAGGAAGGATTGGGGAAAAGGGGGGAGAGAGGAAGGGGCAAGGTTGGGGGTGCTGGGGAAGGGGACAGGGGGGAGGGAAGGGAAAGGGATAGGGGGAAGAAGAGGGGGAGGAGGGGAAAGAAAGGGAAAGAGGGGGAGGGGGAGAGGGAGAGGGGAAGGGGGTAAGAAGGGGGAGGGGAGAAGAGGGGAGAGAGGGGGAATGGGGGAGGGGGAGGGAGAAAATAAAAATATGTGAAATCAAAGAATGTACGTGTTTTTTCACTTCTGACTTTGAACCAAAAAAATGACTTTTACAAACATTTAAACATACTATATATTTTAGGGCCTGGCCACATGGACCTCTTTTAATTTTAGCTTGTACATTGCTTGTCTAAGGAGAAACCCCTTCAGATATCATTTGTGAAGAACTTAAAAAAACATCATGCAGACTTTTAAAATCCTCTTGGAACTTTTCAGCTTTTGTTTGGAAGTGCTAAAAAAATAACTGTGGTGGCAGGCATCACTCAGCTCAAGAAGGAACTGGGAGAACAGTCTCAGAGACTGTCAGAAGCTGAGCAACCTATATCTATGCTAGAAGATAGGAATGAGCCGTTCTTCCCCCGGTTCGGTTCGCATCCAGAACATGCGAACAGACCAAAAGTTCACGCGAACATTCGAACACCGTTAAAGTCTATGGGACTCGAACGTGAGAAATCAAAAGTGCAAATTTTAAAGGCTAATATGCAAGTTATTATCCTAAAAAGTGTTTGGGGACCTGGGCCCTGCCCCAGGGGACATATATCAATGCAAAAAAAGTTTTAAAAACTGATGTTTTTTCGGGAGCAGTGATTTTAATAATGCTTAAAGTGAAACAATAAAAGTGAAATATTCCTTTAAATTTCGTACCTGGGGGGTGTCTATAGTATGCCTGTAAAGTGGCGCGTGTTTCCCGTGCTTAGAACTGTCCCTGCACAAAATATCATTTTTGAAGGAAAAAAAGTCATTTATAACTACTCGCGGCTATTAATGAATTGTCGGGTCCCAGCAATACAGATAAAAGTCATTGAAAAAAACTGTCCTTTGGGTCTGGTATGAATATTAAGGGGAACCCCTGCCATTTTTTTCAATGACTTTTATCTGTATTGCCGGGACCCGACAATTCATTAATAGCCGCGAGTAGTTTTAAATTACTTTTTTTCCTTCAAAAATTACATTTTGTGCAGGGACAGTTCTAAGCACGGAAAACACACACCACTTTACAGGCATACTATAGACACTCCCCAGGTATGAAATTTAAATGAATATTTCACTTATTTTATTTCAATATTCCTTTATTATTTTCAGTAAAGTGAACAAGATATACGTTTGTTACAATATGTTGGATGTTCCGACTGGAGCAAGTGAAACCAAAATTTACAAAGTAGGGTTAAGTAATGTAGAGATAGTCACACAAGTCGGACTAAACAGTGTTGGATCATGCTTAGTGTTTTAACATAGTAACATAACAACTCAATAACTCCAGACGGGGGGGGGGGGGTTATGGGTGAAGGAGCATCAGTTAAGTAGGCGGTTAGCTACATTGTAGAAAGGGGGTAGATAGGAGAATAAAGAGGAGATATAAGAATGAGAGATAGTTGCAATAGGAAGAGTACATCAGGTGGTTACAGTACATTTTGGATGTGTGAGCCAGACATTCCATTTATACAAAAACTTTTCCATACTTAGATTTTTCCTAGCAACTAGTCTCTCCATTTCACATTGAAGGTTAAAATCTGTAATTGTGTTGGCAATAGATGGGGACTCAGTGGTTTTCCAGAATTTAGTGATGTTCATTTTTGCCGCGAGTAGTAGATGGACTATTACTACTCGTGACCTGGGCGGGAATTTTTCGATTCCAAGGTGTAATAATGCTAGTGAGGGATTAGTGGTCATTGGAGATTAGGGTAAATATTTGTTTCCAGAATGAGCTTAGGGATATGCAAAACCATAGGATGTGTGCTATGGTACCAGTGCTTACACAAGACCTCCAGCAGGTAGGAGGATTTCCAGAGAAAAATTTGGAGAGACGGTCGGGTGTGAGATACCATCTGTGAATTGTTTTTTTGGTATGATTCCCAGTGATTAGAGCAATGGGAAGCTGTAAAGGTGTGTTTAAAGGCACATGTCCACATGTCGGGGGTGACAGCAATGCTTAGTTCTTCTGCCCATCTTGAGGGAGATGGTATTTGGGAGTAGGGCCGGTTGTCGTTAAGTATAGAGTACATTGTAGAGATACCATGCTTTGGATATGTTGGGAATGTGTAAAAGTTGTGTATTGGTTCAGGAATTTTGGCCTCAGTAGAGATTTTAGATTTTCGAAGAAAGTGGGAGATCCTCATGTATGTAAAGGCTTCTGTGTGGGGGAGGTTGTTTTCAGTTTGGAGATTTGTAAAGGTTTTTAGAGTGTTGTTAGTGTTGTAGAGATCTGAGATATTAGTTATCTTTTGTGTCTGCCAGTTTTTTAAGTTTAAATTCGGTAATTATGACATTAGTGTTCTGAGAGGGATTTGTATTATGTGAGACGGGTGGTCTGAGGTTGTCGTCTGGGTGAGTTTCTTCCAGACTGAGGCCGTGATTGATGGGGGGTTAGTCATTGTGTTAGGAGGAAGGCCCGCCGACGAAGGAGTATATAGCGCAGAGTATTTGGTTTGAAGGACAATGATTCTATGATTGACCAGGCCTTTTTGGGATTCGGGTGCCACCAGTAGTATAGCTGGTCCAGGATGGAAGCATAATAGTAGCTTTGAATTTGGGGAAGGCTTACCCCTCCTTTTTTGTGATATCTGGTTAAAATGTATTGAGCGCATCTGGGTGGTTTAGTTTCCTATATATATCTGGAAAGTTGTTTCTGTATGGAGGTGAAAAAAGAGTGGGGTGTAGGTAAGATTATTATGCGAAATAGATAGAGTAGCTTGAGGAGAATTAGCATTTTAAAGGATGCAATTTGTCCTAGTTTAGAAAGGCTTGTTGTGCATAGTTGGTTTAATAGTTGGGGAAGTAGTTTCTGGAAAGCACGATAGTTAAGGTCATAGAGTTGGGGCAGTGAGGGGGGCTAATTTTATCCCTAAGTACGGGATAGACTGTCTCGTCCAAGAATAAGGGAGAGTACTCTCCAGGAGGGACTGTTGTCCATGTGTTAGGTTAAGCGGGAGGATTAGGGACTTAGAGGAATTTATTTTGTAGTAGGAGGCAGAGGTGAATTGAGTAATGATGTCTTGGATTGCAGGCATGGAGTGGGTTGGGTTAGTGATTAAAAGTATGGCATCACCGGCAAAGAGGCTTATTTTATGTTCTATGTCACTGTGTTTGATGCCTGAGATGTGTTTGTCCCCTCTAATCTTTGCAGCAAGGGGTTCCATTTTAGAGCAAAGATGAGAGGGGAGAGCGGGCAGCCTTGGCGGGTTCCGTTGGAGATCCCGAATGGTTTAGACAGGGTTCCATCAGTTAACACTCTAGCTGAGGGGTTTGAGTAAAGTGAGAGTATGGCCATTTGGAACCATCCTGTGATTCCAAATTTGGAGAGTACTGCCCTCAGGAATCCCCAATGCACCCTGTCGAACGCCTTCTCTGTGTCCAGGGATAGTAGCAGAGAAGGCGTTCGTGTTTGGGTGACCTGATGAATCAAATTAATGATTCTTCTAGTTGCATCTGGGGCTTGCCTGTCCGGCATAAAGCCGACTTGGTCCAGGTGCACTAGAGAGGGAAGACATTTCAACAATCTAGAAGCAATGACCTTAGCAAATATTTTCACGTCTGTGTTGAGGAGCGAGATGGGTTGGTAATTGGTTGTGGAGTTAGGGTCTTTCTCTGGTTTGGGAATAGTGGTGATGATTGAACGCAGCATGTCAATCGGTAGAGAACCAGAGGTGGCAGCAAAGTTGAAAAGGTCAGTGAGGTGGGGGTGATGAGTTTGGCAAATGTTTTGTAGCATTCGTTGGAGTAGCCATCTTCCCCAAGTGATTTGTGGAGAGGGAGGGTGTTGATGGCTTTTAGGACTTCGTCATCTCAGAACGATTGGGAAAGGTCCTCTAGTTGTGTGTGGGTTATATTCGGAAGATCAACAGTAGATAGGAAGCTCTGTATGCTTTGGTCAGTTGGTTGAGGGGTAGCTATATCATTTGAAAGATTGTAGAGAGAAGAGTAATAGTCGCTAAAGGCATTAGCTATATCCTGTGAAAAACATATTCTAAAACCCTAAAATTAGTGTAATAAAATATAAGCAGTGCTGTAAACAATGTAAGATGAAATATCCATTTTCACAGGTATTCAAAAATATTGCTAATGTCCATAAACATCACCATGTGACAAAAGTGAATATGTGCAAAAATTCCAAAATATATATATATAAATGTGTTTAACCACTTCTCCACCAAGGACGTCATATGACGTCCTTGACTTTGAGGTGGGATATCTGAATGATGCCTGCAGCTAGAGGCATCATTCATATATCATTCTGTCGGGCCGGCCATTCTGCGCACCATAAGAATGATCATAGCGGCAGTTCCACCGCTTGATCGTTCTTATAGGCGGCGGAAGGGGACATCCCCCCCTCCCGCCGCCATCCTGTGCTTCTCCGGGCTCTCCCGTGCCATCGGGGGGCCCAGAGAACGAATCAGCCGGTGCCGGATGACGAGCATAGAGATTTCATTTTCTCTATGACTGTCGGAGTCCCGGGCGTGACGTTGTGACGTCACGCCCGGTACCCGGAAGTAAACAAAGCCGCAATTGCTGCTGTCAACATGAGATCGGTGAATTTTTTTTCACCGATCTCATGCTTTTCAGCCTAGAGGACAGATGTAGGGTCTTATTGACCCCGCATCTCTCCATAAAGAGGACCTGTCACAATGGTTCCTATTACAAGGGATGTTTACATTCCTTGTAATAGGAATAAAAGTGATCAAAAAAAAATATGTAAAAAAAAGTGTCAAAATAAAAAGAAAATAGTAAAATAAAAGATAAAATGAAAAAAAAAAATCTCAAATGCCCCTGTCCCCGGTAGCTCACGCTTAGAAGCGAACACGCATGTAAGTCCCGCCCACATATGTAAACACCATTCATACTCCACACGTGCGGTAGAGTGCGAGCAACAATTCTAGCACTAGACCTCCTCTGTAACTCGAAAATAGTAACCTGTAAAAAAAATTAAACGTCGCCTATGGAGATTTTTAAGTACCGAAGTTTGGCACCATTCCATGAGTGTGCGCAATTTCAAAGCGTGACATGTTAGGTATCTATTTATTCCGCGTAACAGCATCTTTCACATTATACAAAAAAATTGGGCTAACTTTACTGTTTTGTTATTTTTTAGTTCGTGAAACCGTTTTTTTTCCCCAAAAAAGGCGTTTGAAAAATTATTGCGCAAATACCGTGCAAGATAAAAAGTTGCAATGACCGCCATTTTATTCCCTAGGGTGTCTGCTAAAAAAAAAAAATATATATAATGTTTGGGGGTTCTGATTAATTTTCTAGCAAAAAAATTATGATTTTTACATGAAGGAGAGAAGTGCCAGAATAGGCCCGGTGGAGAAGTGGTTAAATATTAATTGAATACAAGTCCATATATCACATCAAATAGGTTTGTGAAAAAATAATGATAATAGCTTCCAATCTTCCACCACACCCGGTGTCAGTGAATCAAATTGCCTTGCACTCTCATGTTCGGCGTGTAAACGTGTACAAAAATACCTCACTGGTAGGTATAGCAGATAATCCCAGTTCCAACCAATTCACTGCCAGGAAATTTTATGTAAATAAAAGAAGTGCTCAAAATAGCGTGATACCGTAAAATCAGTTTAATATCACACTTAAATCTTCAAATATAGCACTCACATAAATTTCAAAAAATATAGCAATACACTGCACAGCAAACATTCGTTCAGAAATGAACCGAAAACCGAGTATATTGGTCGCGGCGGACCCAAGATGTCCACTGATCGCTCACCACCTCCCCGCTGTTCCTTCCTGTATCTCCGCTTCCTTGATCGGCCTTAATACATCACACGTTCACATCAGATGGTTGCCACACAGCCACACCCCGACATGTTTCGTCATAAAGACTTGGTCATGGGATTGGCTGTGCGGCGCAGAAAACCCTCCTTTTATCCCCCCCAACGTGAACTCAGGGCGAAAGTAAAACACCATCCTCCGACTATGGGCGGAAGAATGATCTCCACTATCGCCTCTCCATAGGCTCAACGGGTGTCCCCGCGACCTTAATACCGGAAGAATGATCTCGACAGGCACAATGGGTGTCCCCGCGACCTTAATACACTCGATTCTGGTTGCAATATTTCAATTAGATACAATATGTCTCCGTCATTAAAACATTCCTACAATCCCTCCGCAAGTGTACCATAATCGTAGAGTTCATAAATGCCATGATAAAATATATTTATTAAAATTAACTCCGAGCATTATGAGATTGATTCCTAAATAACGGATCCTGAGAAAATGCAAATAATATGCAAAAGAGTATAAATTAGATCTCACTAACCTGGATGAGTGGTAGAGAGAATATATATATATATATATATATATATATATATACATATCTGCGCGGTATTAGAAAAAGTGCACTGTTAAAATATCTAAGAAATAAAATGTTCAAAATGCTTACTGTATGCTAAATATCTCTAACCTTTGGTTTATTTTTAGGAGAAAAATATAATGTATTATTTTACAAAAAAATTGATGCTTAGTCCTCAGATTAGTTCTACTGTATGCCCTGGGTTGATTTATTTAAGGTCTTCAGAACAGAAGGAGACCACAGCCTTCAAAGACAATTCCCCAATGGAAGTATTCTAAAGTGTTTCTATTTTCATATGTAAACATTTCTGGGTTTCACTCACTCCCCCCACTAGCTAAATATTGATGCAGTCATTTGAGTCTGTACTGCCCTTAGCAGTTTCTTGTTCCTATTTACAGTATGAGGTGCTAAAATTTTTGTTGTATTATGCTCTGACATGTATGAGCTTTGAAATTTAACGAGTTTCGACGCCCCGGATAATTAAGCACCTACTATCTAAGGCTAAGTTTCCACTATAGTGACCCACAAAGTCACATGATTCAGAGGCTCTGGAGTATGACTTTGGTCCAACTTTACAGTCTCTAGATCAGAGTTGCATCGAAGGTCGCATCTAGGTAGTGCAGGAACCTTTTGAAAGTCGCTGCAACTTTAAGTCGCAATAGTGGGAGCTGAGCTTTATACAGTTTTTGTATATTATTTTATGATGAAAAGTTTTATTAAGATTGAATTGAATAATTGTTTCTCTAGTGTAAACACCTACAAAAAAAAAGTAATGAATGTATTACTACATGTATGTCAGTGTCACTACATTGAGTGTTAAGATTACTTGGGTATTATTAAGAGTTAAAATTAGACCTATGTCTCAGATCTTCAGCTTTTCTACAGATCTGTCTCCTCTATTCCCAAAGACCAGCAGGTATGCTGGTATGGTACTTGTTTTGGCATTTAGTTCCATTGCTTTAACTTATAAGGTCTGCGGTTGTATCTTGTCCCACACAACTTGTGTTTAAGACTAGTTAAACCTCCTGTTGTTAATTGAATTAGCTACATGCCCAGCCAGTACTGCCTTTTCAAGCTGAAGCACATTGCCTTAGGCTTTGCATAATAATGTCCCAAGCAAGTCTGCCTTTGTGTGTCTCCAAGTGTATTTTAAGCCAATTTCCTGTTCGGGGTCACAATGCAACTTCACTACTGTAAAGCCCTGTACACACGATCGGATTTCCTATGGATTTTAAACCGATGGATTTTTCCATCGGAAATCCAATGAAGCTGACTTCCATCAGTCTTGCCTACACACCATCAGTCAAAAAAACGATCGTCCCAAACGCGTGACGTAAAACACTCCGACGAGCCAAGAAAAATTAAGTTCTATGCTTCTGAGCATGCGTCGACTTGATTCTGAGCATGCGTGGGTTTTTTATCCGATGGAGTTCCCCACAGACGATAGTAATTTGCTGTGTATGGGGCCCATACACGATCGGTTTGCCCGATGAAAAAAGTCCATCGGTCTGTTTTCATCAGTAAAATCGATCGTGTGTACAGGGCTTTATAGATTCCTGTGTGACTATTTGCATGGCTACTCATTTCTAGCTGTATTATATGTCTTAGTGTATCTGTCGCCAATGTCTGTGTGTGTCCAGGCACACACTTGTTAGCTCGAATTTTACTCCCTACTCTTTAGTGATCCCAGCATCTCAGCGCTGCAAGGGATTCTCATTTGTCAATTGGCCCTTCTAGGTATCTGCCTGCTTGGGTGAGTAAGAGGGCCGCAACTCAGGATCTGTCTGCAGCACAACCCATCTCCACCATCAGGAGCAATGGAGAAGACAAGGCAGTTCCTTAGATTCTGCGCCTAGGCCCTCACCATTGTTGCATGTGCGGACATGCTGCATTCTCCCCAGATAGTACCATTTGGTATCCTTCCTGCCTCCACGCGTACACACGGTCAGAATTTTCGATAGAAAAAGTCCAATGGGAGCTTTTCATCGGATATTCCGACCGTGTGTATGCCCCATCTGACTTTTCCCGTCGGAATTTCCGAGGGACTTAGATAGAGAGCAGGTTCTCTATTTTTCCATCGGAAATTCCAACTGAGTTTTGCCCCTGGCAAAGTCCAGCTGTGTGTATGCGGCTTAGGATCCTTGTATACATCAACTGTATCTTGTGTTTCTGCCCTCCCGTGAACCCTGAACCCCAGTGCCACAAGAGGTTCTTACTAGCACTTTGTTTCCTTCCTGAACCCCAGTGCTGCACTATACTCCTGTCATTGTTGTAAATCCTGTATTCTGTGCTCTCTTGTCTCTGTACTTACATGTCCCTGTAGGATCACTGATCAAAGCCATACGTGATAGCCCCCCCCCCCCCTCTGAGAAGCCTATTGTTCAGGATAAATGTTTCATTGAATTCAGGATAGTGTGGACAATTTAGTTTGGATGATAGTTGAAAAACATTTTATATTAAATGAGAATGGTTTCTCCTTGTATTAAGACATTTTTCTTTTCTTCTTGGTCTTATTACCTCTAGAACATAGATTTACTTCAGCAGTAAAAAACTCAAATGGCTTTATGGACATTTTTGTTAATGATCTAATGTTGGACAATCTGAGTGACGCCATCTTCAAAAATATCCTCACTCATTCCTTGGCTTTATGACATCAGCCACACACACCATTGATGGAAAAGAGTGCTTTCAAAAGCTTTTTGGATGTCTGAAGAACTTTGATACTTATCATGACAGCTGTCTGAAAAAAGTCAAAGCTCAGTTTGCTATAAAACCTCGTACACGCGACCGATTTTCTCGTCCAAAACCGTCAAGAAAAGTGCAGCGAGAGCTTTTTTGACGAGAAAAACGTTCGTGTGTATGGTTTTACGACGAGAAAATTGCCGAGAATCTCGACGAGAAAATAGAGAACCTGCTCTCTATTTTCTCGTCAGGATTCCAGATTTCCTCGTCGTGTTTCTCGTCGGCCTGTTTTGTGACGAGAAAATGGTTTGTGTGTATGCTTTTACGACTCTTCCAAAAGCGCGCATGCTCACAAGCAACTATGAGACGGGAGCGCATCTTCTGGTAAAACAAGCCTTCGTAATGGAGAGAGCACATTCGTCACGCTCCAAATTATTGCATCGTTTAAATGTTCTGCATTGAAATCTTCGTTAGAATGTTACATTAATCAAAACGAGTGACCTTCTTTTGCTGCTGATATTCACACTGAGTTATGACTATTTTTTTTTTACCTTTTTCATGCTGTTTTTAAGAAGATTTATGTGTATTATATCGTGCAAGTTTTTCGGAATAATTTAAATTGTTATATTTTTCAAAATGATGTTAATTATAATTTCGCAATGTTTTGATAGTGATCTCCCATTTAATTTTGGAATCTATATTAGTTAAATTTTCCACCATCTTTTTTTGCAAATCAGATTTAGTTATTCTTTTGGGGGGTTGTTATCTGTCCCTTTTTTTGTCAGTCAAATGTATCTGCTTACTCCAAAGCTAGATTTTTAATTTTAACAAATACACATAGTCAAGTATGAACTTAAACAAAAATCACATTTATTCATGTTTCGAAATAAAATAAAGAGAAGGCAGCGCTGGAGAACCTGCTGCCATTTGTGCATCCCAGGGACCCCAGAGCACACAGCAACCCTCTGTGGACCCTAAAATTGGGAGCTTGAGAAGGCCAACATTTCTGAACACAATCTGATGCTGGCCTCCCAGAGGTCAGGAACAGCAGCAGGTGATATATATGTCCCAAGTGTGTGGTACTACAACAGGCTGCCTTCTGTCCGACCACAATGAAGCAAGGCCATCACTTCCTCTTCTTCCTGGCAACCTTCCCTGCAACCTTCCCTGAAGCCTTCCCTGCAGCCTTCCTTCTTTGTTTGGCTGGAGGCTGGGCCACTGGAGGGGTACTCCTGTCAGGAGGAGGAGGAGGAGATGTAGCAGAAGAGGGTGGGGCAGAAGAAGAAGGTGGAGGTGTAGCAGAAGGGGGTGGGGCAGAGGAAGAAGGTGGAGGTGTAGCAGAAGGGGGTGGGGCAGAAGAAGAAGGGGGAGGTGTAGCAGAAGGGGGTGGGGCAGAAGAAGAAGGTGGAGGTGTAGCAGAAGGGGGTGGGGCAGAAGAAGAAGGGGGAGGTGTAGCAGAAGGGGGGTGGGGCAGAAGAAGAAGGGGGAGGTGGAGGTTGAGGTTGGGTCAGTTGTGCCACCTCACATATGGCGGTATTGGGGGTAATTTTCTCCATCACCCCCTTGTTGAGCAAGGTGATGAGCAGGGGCTCGCATAGGAGGCGTTGCTCCATGCTCATCACCTTGAACTTAGCCTCCACTAGGCCGGCAATGGCCTCTTCAGGGGATGTGGGCTCCTGGAGGGTGGCATGGGCCTCACGAATAAGGGCCATTGCTGCCTCACTCGTGCTCCTGTCCCTCCTGCCTCTTTTGGGAAGCCGGATGGGAGGCACCTGGGATCTGGTGCTTCTCCTTTGCCCTGCCACCTCCTGTCTGCCACTGGGCCCTGCCACCTCCTGTCTGCCACTGGGCCCTGCCACCTCCTGGCTGCCACTGGGCCCTGCCACCTCCTGGCTTCCACTGGGCCCTGCCACCTCCTGCCTGCCACTGGGCCCTTCCTCCTCCTGCCTGACAGTTTCCAGACCCTCCTCCTGGCTGATTTCATCCTGTGTATGAAAAAGGGACATAGTTTAATATGTTGGTTTAATCTTTGCATCAAACTTTGTAATCCTGATTGAAGCAATTAGAATGTAAATCCATAAATCCTTGCTTTAAATTTACCACTACATCAGATTGACTATTTAGCACCCAATTAAGTGCAGACTAATGTCTACAGATCTTGATTTCACTTGTGGAATCCAAAATATTTTATGTTTGTCATCTTGACATATTTGTCAAACATTAAGTTGATCCCAATACATTTTCAGTTAATACTATACCTGGCTCCAGATGACCAAATCAGGATCATCCAGGATGGCTGCCTCCTCTTGCTCCAGAGAAGGCTCAGGTTGGCTGCAGGGAAGTCTGGGGGGAAGAGTGGAGAGTGATGGCCTTGTCTCAATGTGGTCATCCAGGAAGGACATCCTGTTGTAGTACCACAAAATCGGGACATAAACATCACCTGCTGCTGCTCCTGACCTCTGAGAAGCCAGCACCTTAGAGCGTTCAGTCCTGTAGGTACCTCTCAAGCTCCCAATTTTAGTGTCCACTTGTTTTGCTGTGGCTGTGGGCACCTTGGTATGCACAAATGGGAGCAGCTTCTCCAGCGCTGCTTTTCTCACCCCTCTTTTTTTATGGATGGGGTTGTTCGTCTCCCACAGAGCGGGCAGCTCCCTTACCCGGTCAATAAATTCCGCCAGGAAATCCTTGTCGCTTATAAAGACATTCATATTGTATCTGCAAGTTAAATAAATTATATATAACTAATGTGAGGCAAACAGTCTAACCTCCTTAACATCCTAGTCACCATATATATCCTCCAACATTCTCAAGACAGTATAGGCCAACAATTTGTACAAGTCACAAAATCACATACCTTCGTTCGCACGTCCGTCACTTGAACTCCTCTCTCCGCACACCGAACGTACTATAGTCACATGTGTGTTTGCTATATACACACCACGCATGCGTCAAATTTCAAACGCGTCGCTCCGCACACATCGCCCGCCCATGACGTTCTAACTAACATCTTTTCCCCGCCCCTTCTCTATCGGCGCGCAGACAGATATGGCGGAGTTACAGCAGGTGTCTGGTAATTCCGCAACTAACGAGGAGGAGACAAGCCCGGAGACCGAGGAAACGTCACGATCAAGGAGGAGATTCAAGGCATCGAATATGTCTTGGAGGAGATGGCGGAGATGGTGGACATCTTGCTCAAGTCTGATTATGACGCAAAGCATGGGCCGTATAGCAAACCAAATAGAAGGAAGGCCAAAATCCTCACTAAAGTCGTGAAGAGTCTGAAGACGAATTTCGGGGTGAAATGCTCAAATGAGCAGCTCAGAAAGAGGTGGTCAGACCTCAAACTGAGGGAGCCAGAGCAGTTGAGGAGCATAAAGAGAATGCTCGCTAAAAGTAAGTAAAATGTAGACTTTTCTGCTATTAATCTTTTTCTAAACTTACATGTTGCTCTTTATTTTGGTTTCTCATATTGGACTCCCTTCCAAAATGTAATATTTTGAACTTGGTTGGGCACAGTAATCGTTCGTTACGTTACAGACACTTCGTTCGGCCACTATCCGCGGTCTTGGCTTATTTTATAGCCACAAAAGTAATTAGACATCTGCCATTTTTGGTCAAATATTATGGCGAAATTTTTAGGCTAGATGATGTGTTTGTAAAGAGAATGAAATGCAAACTTTTATCAGTGTAAAGGAGACGACACTCAGCAGCTGCTTCCACATCTGTACTTTGAAGCACTATAGTGTGGGCCACCAGACCCGCCTTTTTTGGGTGTCCCACACAGGTGCATCAGTGAATTTTTGTGGTGCCTCCATGTCAAATAAATTACATCCAAAGGTGAATACTAAACATATTCTTGGTCATAAATAATGCATTCTTCTTTAAATTCCGCCCAAACACACACTTGTACCACACTTCCAAGCAATTTAGCCTGTTTTTATTTTAACATTGAGATTTACAGTGTGATAAATAGACCTTTTGTTTGATTCTCATAGGGGAGAGAAGACTGGGAGGAGAACACTCCAGGGAGCACATGCACCCCACAACTTCCAAGCAACCCCAAACTCCCAAAGACCCACAACCGAAAGATGTGCAGGAAGTTGAGGTGGAGGAAGGAGAAGTGCAGGAAGGAGAGGTGGATGACGTTGTGGATCTGGTCACCACAACAGGTCAGTATCTGTCACCACAGCTTCAGGTAAGAGATGTAGGCCTGCAGAGTTATAATACCTTTTGTTTTTTGTTTTTAGGGGATATAAATGTTGTGAAGGATAGTACACGGTTCTCTGCTGACAGTGCCCTCCGCCTCATCCAGCAAGTGATGGAATGTAGCACGGAACTGGACCTAATTAAACAAAGAATCCATGTGATGGAACAAACATTTAAAGACATTCTCAATGTTTTGGGGAGAATTCAATAAGCCATCCAAACACATTTGTTTTTACATGTTTGTTATTGCACATTTTAGAATATTTTTCACAATCAAACCAGCCAAAAATTGAATCTGCACACAGTGTGTCAACATGTGCTATCTGCCATCAGGGGATATCCATGTACGTCTTTTGGGGGTGCAACCCCTTCCTCGTATCTAAAGTCGGTGAACTGAGGAAGGGGTTGCACCCCCAAAACACGTCCATTGATCACCCCTGATGGCAGATAGCACATGTTGACAATAGGGATCAGGATTGTAAACTTCCTAGATGAAAAAAATCCCAAATGTGTGCATATTCAATTTTTGGCTGGGCAAGGGGTGGCAGGACCCCATATTAGGACGGGCACATAGAGACATAGTTTGTGTAAGTGAATGTCTCAGATTTCTCAGAGGTATCCAATGTTGTAATTTTTGGAATGCAACTGTTATTTTTGTATTTTTATAAGCAAAAAATTGCCGGTTTGTGGCCAGGCCAACCCAAAAAACAGAAAAAACTAAAAATGGTGTGAATGTGCACAGAGTAAAATATTTGACCACAAACAACGTGTAGCTTCTTTTTATAATACCCTCTAAGCTTATTTGGTTATTTTGTAAGGTTACATAGTGAAATGGTTGTTAGTTACTAAAGTAAAATACACTTGGCACTACAAATGCACTAAGACAAACTAGGAGACAGGAAAGAACAAATAATTAAAGGTTTAAACAAGCTTTTTATTTGGATCCTTAGACATAGGCTGGCATAGGAATTGCCCCCCTACCCGTGAAATACTCCATGTATTTGTCCCGAACCTCACGGGCATTTTGGGAGGGCAAGCCAGGACGGGCAGATTCCAGGCCCGGCAGGGGATTTGCAGGGGAAAGTCCAGCCTCTGGCAAAACTGAGGCCATATAGGAATTTGATTTTTGGCTCAGAAAGTTGTGTAGCACACAGCAGCATAATACGACATAGTTTATTTTGTAGTCCGCCAAGTGTATTGAAGTCATAAAAAGGCGGAACCGGCTGGCCATTATGCCAAAGGCATTTTCGACAACTCTTCGGCCCCTGGCCAGCCGGTAATTGAACACCCTCTTGTCTGGGGTCAGGGTCCTCTGAGGAAATGGCCTCATAAGATGCCGTCCGAGTCCGAAGGCTTCATCAGCCAAAAAAACAAAGGGGAGTCCTTCAATATTCCCTGCATCCGGTGGCAATGCAAGGTCGTCACTCTGGAGACGGAGGGCAAACTCCGTCTGGATGAAGGATCCCCCATCGGACATCCGGCCATTCTTCCCTACATCAACATAGAGGAATTCATACCGTGCTGACACCACCGCCATCAGCACAATGCTATGAAACCCCTTGTAGTTGTAGTAGTAGGACCCAGAACGGGGTGGCGGCATGATGCGGACGTGCTTCCCGTCTATAGCACCACCGCAGTTGGGGAAGTCCCACCGCGTGGCAAACTCCGATGCCACAGTCTGCCATTCCTGTGGCGTGGAAGGAAGCTGTGGAGTGAAACAAGATGAAATAATATTAGAATACAAAAATCATACATTACAAGGAAAATCTCTAAAAAAACATTAGAGGCCAACATCAATCAAATTCTACGTTTATTAAGGTGTTTAAAATAAGTATAATGGAAGGCTCATTTATCATATTCATCACCCCCTCTGATGGGCCATTACTAAATTATTTTTTGGGGGGGGAGATGTGTTTGGCCACAGGATAGCATTGCAGTGGTGGTGCGTCCAGAGTGGGCGCTGGAGCACTGCCCCCTCTCTCCTGTGCCCATCATGTGTTGCATTAACCTATGTATTATCTATGCCGCCCACTATTCAGGTGGATGGCCTCTTGTAAAGCGACCGACATATGAATAATTGCGGCATTTAGGGGGTTCAAATTGCATAGCAGAAACAGATAGTAAAATAGTCTTGCACATTACAACCTGAGGGATGTAATTGGCTTCCTAAAAGTAAAATAGGGAACGCAGGGGGGGGGGGGCATTCCTTGGGGAAACACTGGCAGGCTGCTCTGCCAATCATGTTCACCAAGTCTGTTTAATGGTAACATGATTGGCTGATGCAACATCAAGGGAAGGAGAACACATCAAGGACAGAAGAAGGATGGCGCTGACCACAAGAAGGTAAGTGCAGGGCTGGGGGGAAACTGGCTGCATTAGAGGGGACTAAATGGCTGCATTGGAGGGAACAAAATGGCTGCATTAGAGGGGACAACTGGGGGCGTTTAATAGGCACCTGAGCAAAAAAGGAGGAAGTTTAGTTCATAAATTGGGGTGGGACCCCCAAACATTTGGAGCAATAGGCACCCCTGCTGGAAAAGTTAGTGAAGGGAAATATTTATGGAGGAGAAAAAAGGGGCAATCTAAAGCTTCCAGCATGCATGGGGACAAAGGGGACATTCTCAGCATATTACAATCATGGTAATTAGGGAAGGATGAAAGAAATACAATACATTAGCATACATGTAATACATAAAATGTGATGTTAAGGGAGAAAACTTACCCTAATATAGTCCTCCTGCAGGACTTGTATAATGGCAGAACAGGTGTCTGGGATTATGAGGCCCAGAGCCTGGGGGGAGATGCCTGTTGTGAACTTCAAGTCCTGAAGACTTCTCCCTGTCGCCAGGTAACGCAACGTGGCGATGAGCCTCTGCTCAGCACTGATGGCTTCCCACATAACAGTGTCCTTCCTGGTAATATAGGGGGACACCAAAGCCAACAGTTCCTGAAAAACGGGGTCAGACATCCGCAGAAAATTCCTGTAGTCCTCAGGATTATTCTCCACGATCTCCCGCAGCAGAGGCATATGGCAGAATTGGTCCCGCTGGAGCAACCAATTCTTGGTCCATGAACTCCTCCTCACACCATTCATGGACTGGTCTTGGTCCAAAACAAGCAGACCAACACCAAGCGCACGCACAGCATGAACTCGACGACGAGAACGTCCAGGCGACATGGCTAAGAAACGGTCATCTTATCAGAACGTACAGAACAGAACGCACTTTAGAACAGCAAGGCCTATGAATAACGAACTGAAAAACAGAAACGAACAGGCAAGAACGCACTGTAAAACAGATACGACCTGCCTAGACGCCCTGAAAGTCAAGATACGAACCCACAAGCACAAACTGAACTGCAGAAAACGATCTGAAAAGTACGAAGACTGAAAAGCGCGAATCGTCTCTTCCCAAACTTTTACTTCACATGCGGTAACACGAGATCAGCAAAAGCAGCCCAAGGGGTGGCGCCAAGAAAAAAGATCTTCCCCTTTATAGTGCCGTCGTACGTGCTGGACGTGACCGCGGAGAACAACGAGGAAATTGGAAATTGTCTGTGTGTACGCATGGAAAGCTTGACGATAAAATCGACAAGCTTAACAAGAATCTCGTCGAAAAAAACTATGTGTTTTTTACGACGAGAAAATCGGTCGTGTGTACGAGGCCTAATTGCCAAAAAGGTCTGCACACCTACTGGACGTTTCTTATCATGTGGACTGCCATAGTCCTGAAGAAAAGAAGATTATGTATGAACATTGTATGCGTTCTTAGGTGCTGCAGTGGAGTCTTATGAAGGACTAGCTGTCAAAGATACCGCAGAGGAATCAACTACAACTGTTAGACCAACGCGTAATTTTTTGAATTTTTTTTTATTTTTGTATTTTTTAGCCTTGACAAAGCAAAATTAGATTTTTCTGCAGAAGTAAATTGGGTACATAACTTAGGAGGAATATGAACTAGAAAAATAAATATTTAAACTAAGATTAGGCAGTTAAATGGAAATGTTGGAATTTAGAAGGGATTGATAGGAATTGTAATTTTATATGCCTTTCTTTAAAATGCTGTTTATGTTAGGTTGTGTATGTGTTATAAGACTTAGTTTGTTCCATTTTCTCCAATATCACTGCTTGTAATATTCACATCTAGTTAGGCCCTACACAGCTTTAACTGTCACCAAAAGAATCTTTACACTGAATAGAACAGATAAGAATGGGAAATCCTTGTTAAAAAGGATGACCCTGTCAAAACCAGGTACATGCCTATTCACTGAGAGAACAGGCTACAACATGCCCCTTACCCTAACTATGAGAAGCCATATGCCCCATTTCAGTCCCTCCCAATATCTACAACTTATAAGATCATTCAGCCATAGGGATAGCATCTGACTTCCACATGTGCAAAGACTGTGGCATGGGGGGTGATGGGCCAGCCATCACTCGTCTAAGGTACAGGAAGAAAAGAGTTCCTAGACACATGAGGACAGATGAGTAATGCCGCGTACACACGATCGTTTTTCGCGTCGTTAAAAATGCCATTTTTTAAATTGGGCATTAAAAACGATCGTGTGTAGGCTCCAGAGCATTTTTAACGACGTGAAAAATGGCCTAAAAAAATGAGAACCTGCTCTATTTTTTCACGTCGTTTTTCACGTCGTTTTTTTTAACAACGTGAAAAACGGTAGTGTGTATGCTTTTACGAGGGGAAAAAAAACACGCATGCTCAGAATCAAGTATGAGACGGGAGCGCTCGTTCTGGTAAAACTAGCATTCGTAATGGAGATAGCACATTCGTCACGCTGTAACGGACTGAAAAGCACGAGGCTGAAAAGCGCGAATCGTCGCTCAACAAACTTTACTAACATGAAGGGTGGCGCCATTCGAACGGAACTTCCCCTTTATAGTGCCGTTGTATGTGTTGTACGTCACTGCGCTTTGCTTGAGCGTTTTTTTTTTATGAACATGTGTATGCAAGACAGGCTTGAGAGGAAACAAGAAAAGTCACGTCAAGAAAAACGTAGTTTTTTTAAATGACATAAAAAAACGATTGTGTGTACGCGGCATTAGACTATCTACTAGGGACAGATTAGGAAATAGACATTTCAAGGGGGGACTGTTATGGATTGCTTAATACTCTAATTAAATGACTATTTCTATTATGTACATTGTGACGGGATGCGAGGTGAGATACATGATTATAGGTACATTTCACCTCGTATTCGCTCTATTCTAAGGGAATGAACCAGAATCCAGCCCAGGTTTTTCCAGCCTCTGTGGCAGGCTGGGTTCCGGTCCTGACGTTCTGGTCCACACTCAGGTGGAAGTTAAAAGACCAGGAAGAGAGCACAGGAAGTCTCTGGGTTTGGAGACTCAGCAGGGAATCTGAGTGAGAGCTCTGTTGGTGTGGATTAAAAGAAAAGGTTTGCTTTATCGCATGTTTTGTGGGTGACGGGGACCAGCCCGCACTGTATAGAGAGGAAACTATTTTGTTTAGTTTAGCGCCAGACGGCAAGGATTTAATTTACTGTTTTTTTTTTTTTTTTTACTTACAAACCTCTTGTAAATAAAACCTGGCATCCGCCAGACTTTTAAGAAAGTGCCTGTTTGAGGACTGTGATTCAGAAAAAGTTGATCCCCACGAGCTAATCTGCCACAACATATATACATGCTAAATCTCCTTACTCAAAATGGCCCCTCCAGACACCCCCTCCCATCAAGGAAAACAGGATTGCTGAGGCCTCCAAAGAAGACTGGAGAAACCCGGATGAATCTGGCTAGAAGACCCTTAGATAAGGGATCACCCAATCCATGAATGACAGCACAAGCTACACTGTGATACTGCATTGCAAACAATGACTCATGCTTTACTATAAAAAGGGCTATATGCCCAGGCAATAAAGGAGAAGTTTAATCTAGCTGAACAAGATGTCAATGTGTTACTTCTACACAGTGCCGGGACAAGGTCATTTGGTGCCCAGGGCGAAGGAGGCAAACTGCGCCCCCCCCCCCCCCAATTATCGTCGCCGTTCATAGTCACCGTTGTGACTATCTGTGCCTCTCTGGAGAGTTCCACAGGTATTCTTGCCCACTCAGAACCCTTCCCTTTTGCTAAAAGGTACTTCTTCCTTATAAAGTACTTACATTCAATGCAAAGCATCCCTTGTGCTGAGGTATATGCAGCATATAGCCCTGTGTACAGAGTGCAGGGGTCAGGAATATGTAACAGAGGGTATCACACAGCGTGCAGTGGTAAAGCGCATGTAATATGCAGATCAGCATACAGAATGCAGGGCCCAGGAGTATGTAACGCAAAACCCATTGTACAGAATACAGCATGCAGTAGTACCATCCCAAGGCCTTTAATATGTAACATACAGTCATGCATTACATACTCTTGCTCACTGAACTCTGTATGCTTTACTGTCCCCCATCCCTGGTCTTCCCCAAGCAAAAATCCCCCTTCCCTCAAGTATTCTACCTCTGTGTCCCCTCTTCCACAGCTCACCTTTGCCCCTCCCCATCAACATCTCACTTCTACACCCCCAGTCCAAAACTCACCTCTGCACCCCCATCCACATTATCTCTGCACCTCAATCTAAAGCTCACCCTAATCCACAGCTCTCACCTTTGCCACCCCCCATGTTTCACTTCTGCACCCCCAGCTTCCCCCATGGCTCTCGCCTCTGCACAACCTGTCCCAACCTCCACAGCTCTCACTTTGCACAACCTGCCTTCTGCAGCTCTCCCTTCTGCACAGAGCTCCACCTTCCCAGTTCTCCTCTCCCTCTCTGCACAAATCCACCCCCCTCCACACGTTCCCAGTTCTCCTCTCTGCACACATCCCCCCAGCTCTTCCTCATGTGCAAATCCCCCCCAGATCCCCTCTCTGCACACACCCCCCAGATCCCCACTCTGCACACATTCCCCCAGATCCCCTCTCTACACACATTCCCCCAGATCCCCTCTGCACACATTCCCCCAGATCCCCTCTCTGCACACCCCCCCCCAGATCCCCTCTGCACACATTCCCCCAGATCCCCTCTCTGCACACACCCCCCAGATCCCCTCTCTGCACACACCCCCCAGATCCCCTCTCTGCATACACCCCCCAGATCCCCTCTGCGCACATTCCCCCAGATCCCCTCTCTGCACACACCCCCCAGATCCCCTCTCTGCACACACCCCCCAGATCCCCTCTCTGCACACACCCCCCAGATCCCCTCTGCACACATTCCCCCAGAACCCCTCTCTGCACACACCCCCCAGATCCCCTCTCTGCACACATTCCCCCAGATCCCCTCTCTGCACACCCCCCCAGATCCCCTCTGCACACATTCCCCCAGATCCCCTCTCTGCACACACCCCCCAGATCCCATCTCTGCACACCCCCCCCCAGATCCCCTCTCTGCACACCCCCCCCAGATCCCCTCTCTGCACACATTCCCCCAGATCCCCTCTCTGCACACCCCCCAGATCCCCTCTCTGCACACACCCCCCAGATCCTCTCTGCACACATTCCCCCAGATCCCCTCTCTGCACACACCCCCCAAATCCCCTCTGCACACATTACCCCAGATCCCCTCTCTGCACACACACCCCAGATGCCCTCTGCACACATTCCCCCAGATCCCCTCTCTGCACACACCCCCCCAGATTCCCTCTCTGCACACACCCCCCAGATCCCCTATCTGCACACACCCCCCAGATCCCCTCTCTGCACACACCCCCCAGATCCCCTCTGCACACATTCCCCCAGATCCCCTCTCTGCACACACCCCCCAGATCCCCTCTCTGCACCCCCCCCAGATCCCCTCTCTGCACACACCCCCCAGATCCCCTCTGCACACATTCCCCCAGATCCCCTCTCTGCACACACCCCCCAGATCCCCTCTCTGCACACATTCCCCCAGATCCCCTCTCTGCACACCCCCCCAGATCCCCTCTGCACACATTCCCCCAGATCCCCTCTCTGCACACACCCCCCAGATCCCATCTCTGCACACACCCAGCTGTCCTTTCTGCACAAATCCACCCCAGATCCCCTCTCTGCACACATCCCCTCAGCTCTCCTTTCTGTACAAATCCACCCCAGATCTCCTCTCTGCACACATCCCTCCAGCTCTCCTCTCTGTACAAATCCACCCCAGATCTCCTCTCTGCACACATCACCTCAGCTCTCCTTTCTGTACAAATCCACCCCAGATCTCCTCTCTGCACACATCCCTCCAGCTCTCCTCTCTGTACAAATCTACCCCAGATCTCCTCTCTGCACACATCCCTCCAGCTCTCCTCTCTGTACAAATCCACCCCAGATCTCCTCTCTGCACACATCCCTCCAGCTCTCCTCTCTCCTCTCTGTACAAATACACCCCAGATCTCCTCTCTGCACACATCCCTCCAGCTCTCCTCTCTGTACAAATCCACCCCAGATCTCCTCTCTGCACACATCCCTCCAGCTCTCCTTTCTGTAAAAAACCACCCCAGATCTCCTCTCTGCACACATCCCTCCAGCTCTCCTCTCTCCTCTCTGTACAAATCCACCCCAGATCTCCTCTCTGCACACATCCCTCCTGCTCTCCTCTCTGTACAAATCCACCCCAGATCTCCTCTCTGCACACATTCCTCCAGCTCTCCTCTCTGCTAACCCCCCCTTTCATGGTTCCCTCTCTCAGCACATATTCCCCCTTCCCCCACACCTTTACAGTGCACTCCTCTCTGCACAACCTCAGGCTTTGGCAAACCCTCACATCTTCTGACGGCCACCGGTCTCTATGTTATGCGCAGGACTTTTTTTTTCTTAATTCAGCAGAGTACAGAGAGCTCTGCCTGCTGTAGCACAGAGCCAGAGGAGGAGTTTCAGAGCTCCCCGGCTCTGCGCTGCAATGTATCAGTAGTAGCAGCAAGCAGGGACAAGCTGCTTCTGGAATCACTGCCGCTGTAGCTTAGTGCTGGGAGCAGAATTGTGCTCAAGGGCAGCATCAGTGAGTGCCCAGAGCTAACACAGAAAAGCCAGTTGAGGAAGTGAGCTCTGCAGAAAACTTCCTCTACTGGCTATGTGTTACATGACAGGTCGGAGAGGAGAGGGCTGCCAGAGGTGAAAAAGCCCTGGTGGCGATAAACACTTTGTTGCTGAACTTCTGCTGGTTCCTCCTCTGCGGCTCCTCCCGCAGCTTCGGCAGCAGCTCTCTACTCTCCTCCTATCCTGCCTCCGGCCGTGAGTGATGTCACGCCGCTGGGACGGGACTACAAAGTCCATTCATAGGGGGAGAGAAGGGGCAGCGCTGACAGGTATGGCTGGTGTGGACTGTGTAGGCTTGTGCTGGGTGCAGGAGCACACTCGGCACATTACAGCAGTAAGGTACAGATGACTACAGTACAGCTAGCGGCGCCGGCTAGTGTGTACAGTGAAGCACACTGCCGGCACTTCACCTGCACCCCCCCCCCCCGCCTGCAAATTGTACCGCCCAGGGCATCCGCCCCTTCCGCCCCAGCCTTGTACCAGCCCTGCTTCTACGTGCACGTATATTTACATTTGAAATTAGGCCAGGTGCAGATACTCAAAACAGACATTTGTCTGATTCCAAAACAATATCTTATGCGACTTATAATGGGAGTCCCAAATTGTGATGGTAGGCCTGGTCAGAGGTGAGGTACTTTCAGACAGGGTGCAGAAGCCTTGGGGAAACCAGAGCTGTGGGAACAACTCCACACTACTAAGGTTCATGTTTCCAGTCCGATGTTGTATTCAGGATGATCGCTGATAAATATAAAAAAAAAATTAGGGAGAGCTAACCCTCCTTCAAATTTCAGTTTAGATAGTTAAACTCGTGAGTAGGGATGGGCCTGATGTTCGAGTCAAACGTAAGTGTCATGGAGGTCCTGCCAGAAGCAGGCGTTCTGGTCTTCCTGATTCTCGGTTGCGCATGCTCCGCCCTGCAGGTGGCGCCAGAGGGGCTATTTAAACCTGTCAATCGCAGACAGTCCCTGCTGTCTGCTCTACAGCGTTGAGTACCTGAAAACCTGATCTGAAGACTTACCTGTGTTTGACCCGGCCTGCCTGTGACTTCTCCAGTTTTCTGCCTGCATCCGACCCCTGGCTTGTTGTGACCTCTCCTCTGTCTGATCCCTCTGTACCTTGCTGCCAGCCAGTTAACCGACCCGGCTTGTCTGACCAAGCTCACTGTTCCTAGTTCCGGTCCAGTCTGCTAAGCTGATCCAGTTTGCTGAGTTCCTGTGTTCCTGGTTCCAGTCCAGTCTGCTAAGCTGATCCAGTCTGCTGAGTTCCTGTGTTCCTAGTTCCGGTCCAGTCTGCTAAGCTGATCCAGTTTGCTGAGTTCCTGTGTTCCTGGTTCCAGTCCAGTCTGCTAAGCTGATCCAGTCTGCTGAGTTCCTGTGTTCCTGGTTCCGGTCCAGTCTGCTAAGCTGATCCAGTTTGCTGAGTTCCTGTGTTCCTGGTTCCGGTCCCGTCTGCTGAACGATTCCAGTTTGCTTGAGTGTTCCTGATTCCAGTTCGACCTGCTGTGTTCCAGTGTGCCTACCAAGTCTGCATACCTACCTTCACCTTGGTTGATCCTGCCAGGCACTCGTACCCCTCCTACCTCCGCGCCTGCTGTTACCTTACCAGGGGCCGCTGGTGGGAGCCATAAGGGAGGCCTTCCTCTGCAAGTCCGGGCTCATCACCGCTAGGTACGTGACAGTAGCAGACAGCCATGTCTGAGCCCGAGCAGGGAGCCTCACCTATGGAGGAACTATGTCGGCACCTGGCAGGATTGGCTGAAGCGGTCAAGAACCTCCAGCAAGGCTACACCCATCTGGAAGAACAAGTGCATGTCCTCTCCAACCCCTCTGGAGCCCAAGGGGGATCCCATACCTCTACCTCCACTGCTGGGGCAGGATCCTCACCCACAGTTGTCATGCTTCCTCCGGAGCCCAGGGTCCCTACACCCGAAAGATTCTCCGGGGATCAAAGCAAGTTTAGGGCTTTTCGTAATTCCTGCGAACTCTACTTCGCTCTGCAGCCTCACACCTTCTCCTTGGAAGCCACCAAGGTGGGCTTTGTGATGTCCCTGCTTTCCGGAGACCCTCAGAGCTGGGCCCACCGTCTCTTGGAACGGAAAGATATGGCGTTAAACAACCTTGCTGCCTTCTTCGACGCCATGGCTCAGCTATATGAAGATTCCCAGCTCTCAGTAACCGCAGAGACCGCCTTGCGCACCCTTCAGCAGGGGCACAGAGCAGCAGAGGACTACGTAGCGGAATTTAGACGGTGGAGCGCAGATACCAGTTGGAATGATGCCGCCCTCCGCCATCAGTTCCGCATAGGTCTGTCCGACCCTCTGAAGGACGAGCTCGCTAGGGTTGGCATACCACCAACCCTGAATTCACTAATTGACTTAATAATCCAGATCGACCGACGTCTCAGGGAACGAAGGGCTGAGAGGTCCACGGGCTTCTCCCGCCCGACCTGGATGCTTCCCCGGGCTCCCAGCCATCTGCACCCAGCACCTGTTGCACCTCCAGCCACTACATCTGACATACCCGAGCCCATGCAGCTCGGAGTGCTTCATCCTCCCCTCTCCCAACAGGAACGCCAACGTCGCCAAGTCAACAATCTGTGCCTGTACTGCGGGGAACCCGGACACTTCGTTATAAATTGTCCCCTGAAACTTTGTAAGTGTCTTTCAGTATCTTCTGACACTACCAACCCACAGGCCAAGTCCACATCTCACCTTGCTCTCTCTGTCTCGTTACAGCTCCCAGGAAGGACTCTGCAAGTGCCCGCTATTATTGATTCCGGGGCTTGCAGCTGCTTTATGGACTCAGCCTTTGCCATCAAGCACCAGATCCCTCTTGTCACCAAGACCCATGGACTATGTGTGCATTTGGCTGATGGGTCCATCATTAAGTCTGGACCAGTGGTCCAAGAGACCGCCCCTTTACCCGCTACCATCTCCACCATCTCCGGAACCCACCAAGAATACTTACGCCTGGACATTATCTCTTCCCCATTGTTCCCTGTGATCCTTGGTATACCTTGGCTACAGGTCCACAACCCTACCATCAACTGGGCCACGGGGTTGGTGACCTTTTCTTCTCCTTACTGCCAGCAATCCTGCGGGACACTCAAAACCCCTGGGCCGGCCACCCTCTTATGTATCAATACGGAGGCTGGAATACGGCAATCCATCCCTGAGGTCTACCATGACTTTCTTGATGTGTTTAGCAAACAAGGGGCAGAGACTCTACCACCTCATCGGGCCTATGATTGCCCCATTGACCTACTTCCCGGAGCGGCAATTCCGTTTGGCAGGATCTTCCCGTTAACAGAGGTAGAACAGGGGGCACTAAAAGACTATATCGATGAAAACCTACAGAAAGGGTTCATTCGTCCGTCTACATCTCCAGCCGGTGCAGGCATCTTTTTCGTAGAGAAGAAGGATCATACCCTTCGACCCTGTGTGGACTATCGTGAATTAAATAAAATCACAGTAAAAAAACGCTACCCTCTCCCCTTGGTACCGGAACTATTTCAGAGACTGGGAACAGCCATCATTTTTACCAAACTTGATCTCCGCGGAGCCTACAATCTGGTCCGCATCAAGGAGGGGGATGAGTGGAAGACCGCTTTCCGCACCCGATTCGGACATTTCGAGTACCGGGTAATGCCCTTCGGGTTGTGCAACGCCCCTGCCACTTTCCAGTATTTCATTAACGATGTGCTCCGGGACTTCCTAGATCTCTTTGTCATTGTCTACCTAGACGATATACTAATTTTTTCTTCCTCCCTTGATTCCCACCGCAGGCACGTCAGAAGTGTGTTGGCTCGGCTTCGCCAGCACGGCCTGTATGCGAAGGCCGAGAAGTGTGAATTTGAGCTGGAAAGTATATCGTTCTTGGGACTAATTATCTCCAGCGAGGGCATCAAGATGGACCCTCAAAAGATTGCTGCAATCCTGGACTGGCCAGTCCCGGCGGACAAGAAGGGGATCCAACGTTTCGTTGGATTCGCCAACTTCTACCGCAAATTCATCAGAGGGTTCTCAGCCATCATCGCACCCATCACCCAGCTGACCAAACAAGGGATCCATTTCCACTGGTCCCCTGAGGCCCAAAAGGCCTTTGAGGCCCTGAAGGGTCTCTTTACCTCTGCCTCTATCTTGAAGCACCCAGATTCCTCATTACCGTTCGTCCTGGAGGTAGACGCCTCGGAAATTGCGGTAGGAGCAATACTGTCCCAAAGACAGGGGACCAGAGCCTTGCTCCACCCAGTAGCTTTTTTCTCTCGCAAGTTATCTGCGGCAGAGAGGAACTACGACGTGGGGGATCGGGAATTGCTGGCGATCAAGTCCGCATTAGAGGAGTGGCGTTATCTGTTGGAGGGGGCTGCCCACCCGATTCTGATATTCACCGACCACAAGAACCTGGAGTACCTGAAGGCAGCGAAAAGGCTAAAACCACGACAAGCCAGGTGGGCGCTCTTCTTCTCCCGGTTCTCCTTCCATGTCACTTACCGTCCCGGTTCCAAGAACATTAAGCCCGATGCCCTCTCTCGGATGTTCCATAAGTCTAAGGAAACCTCTCCTCCAGACACCATTCTTGCTCCTGGAAACTTCCTTCTGCTTCAGGAAGACCTACTCTCCCGGATCAAGCAAGCCTCCACTGGGCAGAGACTCCCCTCCGAACCGGAATTGCAGGCCAAAGATGGGCTGTTTTGGTACCAGAACAGGATCTACGTACCTGAAGAGCTGAGAATAACCGTACTGGAACTCTGCCACGACCATGCCCTTGCCGGGCACTTTGGCGTTGCCAAGACCACCGACTTGGTACAGCGTACCTTTTGGTGGCCTCGGCTCCGCGAGAACTGTAGGAAGTTTGTGGAGTCCTGCATAGTTTGTACCCGAAACAAGGGTTACAAATCCAAGGCCTGGGGACTACTGAGACCCCTACCCGTCCCAGACAGACCCTGGAAAATGCTGTCCATCGACTTTATCGTCGAGTTGCCTCCAGCTGAGAGTCACACCACTATCTTTGTGATAGTAGACCGTCTATCCAAGATGGCACATTTCATTCCCATGAAGGGGACTCCCTCAGCTCCCGAAACTGCACAGGTGTTCATCAGAGAGGTCGTCAGACTCCACGGGGTACCAGCCAATATTGTCTCCGACCGAGGGGTACAATTTACCTCCCGGTTTTGGAGATCCCTCTGCAAGGCTCTGGAGATAGAATTGTCACTTTCCTCTGCTTACCATCCCCAGACCAATGGACAGACTGAGAGGACTAACCAGACCCTTGAGCAGTACCTGCGCTGCTTCTCTTCATTCGCTCAGAATGACTGGGTTTCCCTGCTCCCATTGGCCGAGTTTGCCTATAACAACTCTACGCATTCCGCTACCAAGCAGTCCCCATTCTTCGCAAACTACGGTTTCCATCCTACATTCCTGCCCAATTCCCTTCCTGAATGTACGGTGCCCGCAGTCCAGGAAAAGTTGAACTTCTTTTCATCCAACAATCAACTTCTGCAGGAAACCATGACCAAGACTCAGGAACACAACAAAACAATTTTTGACAGGAAGAGACGGGGTGAATTAATGCTGGCACCCGGCGACCAAGTATGGTTATCCACTTTAAACTTGAGGATGGCATGTCCCTCTAAGAAACTGGGCCCCAAATTCTTAGGGCCGTTTCCAGTCAAAAGGAAAATCAGTGAAGTGGCTTATGAACTGGAGCTCCCTGACTCCCTCAAGATCCATCCGGTCTTCCATGTATCTCTGCTGAAGCCTTCAGTTCCCAACCCATTTCCAGGCCGAAGTCCGGCTCTCCCTGATCCTGTCATTGTAGACGGGGAGGAGGAATTCGAAGTGGAAGCCATTATGGATTTTAGAAGAAGGAATAACCAGAACCAATTCCTGATTAAGTGGAAGGGCTACGGACCCGAAGAAAACTCTTGGGAGCCTGAGGAGAACATCCATGCTAGAAGCCTGGTGCAGTCCTTCAAGAGATCTCACCCTGAGAAGTTTGCCCGGATGGGCATCCGGAGGCTGCCCCTTGGGGGGGGCAATGTCATGGAGGTCCTGCCAGAAGCAGGCGTCCTGGTCTTCCTGATTCTCGGTTGCGCATGCTCCGCCCTGCAGGTGGCGCCAGAGGGGCTATTTAAACCTGTCAATCGCAGACAGTCCCTGCTGTCTGCTCTACAGCGTTGAGTACCTGAAAACCTGATCTGAAGACTTACCTGTGTTTGACCCGGCCTGCCTGTGACTTCTCCAGTTTTCTGCCTGCATCCGACCCCTGGCTTGTTGTGACCTCTCCTCTGTCTGATCCCTCTGTACCTTGCTGCCAGCCAGTTAACCGACCCGGCTTGTCTGACCAAGCTCACTGTTCCTAGTTCCGGTCCAGTCTGCTAAGCTGATCCAGTTTGCTGAGTTCCTGTGTTCCTGGTTCCAGTCCAGTCTGCTAAGCTGATCCAGTCTGCTGAGTTCCTGTGTTCCTAGTTCCGGTCCAGTCTGCTAAGCTGATCCAGTTTGCTGAGTTCCTGTGTTCCTGGTTCCAGTCCAGTCTGCTAAGCTGATCCAGTCTGCTGAGTTCCTGTGTTCCTGGTTCCGGTCCAGTCTGCTAAGCTGATCCAGTTTGCTGAGTTCCTGTGTTCCTGGTTCCGGTCCCGTCTGCTGAACGATTCCAGTTTGCTGAGTGTTCCTGATTCCAGTTCGACCTGCTGTGTTCCAGTGTGCCTACCAAGTCTGCATACCTACCTTCACCTTGGTTGATCCTGCCAGGAACTCGTACCCCTCCTACCTCCGCGCCTGCTGTTACCTTACATGGGGCCGCTGGTGGGAGCCGTAAGGGAGGCCTTCCTCTGCAAGTCCGGGCTCATCACCGCTAGGTACGTGACAGTAAGTTTGACTCGAACATCAGTCGTTCATTTGTACGTAGAACAAACAAACATATGGGGCGCTTTTGGAAAGTTTGCCTGCTGCGGATCACCCCATAATGCACTGCGAGATCGCAGTGCATTGACTGCTGCTGATTGGCCAAAGCATGCTCCTGACCTGTATGCTTTGGCCAATCACAGCGTGATGTGCTGTGAGAGCCATGATTGGCCAAAGGCAGGGTCTCTTTGAGGCTGAATCTTCACCCCACACTATATAAGGCTGCTGCTTACATGGCGGCCATATATAGTGAATGAATGGAGATTAGGCAGGTAGTTAGTGTAGTGTGCAGTCAGTGAGTGTAGAATATATAATACAGTTAAGAGTATATAATGCAGTCAGTGTAGTATATGTAATACAGTGGAGAGTATATAGTGCAGTCAGTGTAGTATATATAATACAGTGGATAATATATAGTAGGCTTGTGCAATTCGTTTCGTAACGAATCGAAATTCGTCCGAATTTAGCAACTTTCGGGCATTCGGAAGCATTCGAATTTCCGAACAAAGCAATTATGAATAAAACCGAATCCAAAATAAATTATACCGCAAAATAGCGAATGCCCGAATGTCTTCGGCATAATTCGTTATGAAAAAAGTTACGAATGTACGAATCCATTCGAAGCACAATAACACTCACTCTGCTCTCTGCTTCTCCCTCACCATGCTGAACTCCCTCTCAAAATGGTGTACAGGGGCGGAGGCTATAGCCGCATGAAAAAACGAAAGTAAAATACGAGATTTCGAATCGTTACAAATAACCGCAATGTATTTAGAAAAGTACAAATCCATTCGAAGCACATTAGGCATAATAGGCAGCGTTGTTGTGAGAGAGACACGGAAAATTACGAATCAACAAACCCCAAAAAAGTTACGAAAGTAGGAGTGTTGTCCAGAATCAAAGAAAAACAACGTACCCTACCGAAAGTACGAATTATAAATCAACTAAAAATTCAACGAAAAATGACGCTTGTGAAAATACGAATTAGTCCGAACACGAAAAATCCCATCTAGCAAAATTACGAATGATTACGAATCAACAGGACCGAAAAGAAACGAACCGAAACTAAACAAATTTTTCCGTTGTGCACAAAAAACGAACCGAAACTAAACAAATTTTTCCATTGTGCACAAGTCTAATATATAGTGCAGTCAGTGTAGTGTATGTAATACAGTTCAGAGTATATAGTGCAGTCAGTGTAGTATAAATAATACAGTGGAGAATATATAGTGCAGTCAGTGTAGTATATACAATACTGTGGAGAATATATAGTGCAGTCAGTGTAGTATATACAATACAGTGGAGAATATATAGTGCAGTCAGTGTAGTATATATACAATACAGTGCAGAGTATACAGTGCAGAGTATATAGTGCAGTGCAGAGTATATAATACAGTGTATTGAAGTGGTTAAGGGGAACCCTATGACAGAATTAAAAAAAAAACGGCATGGGGTCCTCCCCAAAATCGATACCAGGCCCTTTGCATCTGGTATAGATTTTAAGGGGAACTCCATGCCAGAATAAAAAAAAACGGTGTGGGGTCCCCTCCAAAAATTTATACCAGGCCCTTTGGGTCTGGCATAGATTTTAAGTGGAACTCCACGCCAAATAAAAAAAAAACGCGTGGGGTCCCCCTAAATCCATACCAGACCCTTCAGTGCCCCCCGCACTAAAAGCAGCCTCCTCCAAGATTCCACATGAAAAGAGTCCCTGCCTGCTTGCTCTACACTTTTAGTGTAAAAATGGTGGTGCTGCGCTATAGGATGACTGATAAATAAGTGACAAATTCCTTCAAATTAAAGTGCAGGTGCAAATGACATGAATGTGCAAAAAGTCACAATAAATAAATTGCACAAATAAGATATATATAAAATAGATAGATGAAGATGTGGTGTGCAAAAAAGCAATTGATTAAAAAGTGCAATCAATAGCATATGCATTGGTCCTAATCGCTGGGATTGAGCTATAGGCAAAACCAGAAATGATGCAGGAATACAAGCTCGCTGCTCGTGGATTATCTGTATGTGAGCGTTTGTAAACAGTGAGTGTACCAGCTCTACATTTAACTTTAATAAATAATTTGTTAAAACGTTATTACTCCATCTGGGATCTTTCTTCTATCCTAATCACTGGCATTTAGTTAACCACACATGAGGCTGTATCCAGCAAAGGGAACTACTACCAGACCCATTGGAGAGGGACCCCATAGAGGACCCCCAGAGCCCGTTTGGAGCATCTGACTCAGTTATATGCTGTTACCTTACAGCAGTAAGGTGAGAGGCAGGCGCACACTGAGGTGTCATCACATTGGAGTGGCTAGACAAAAGACGTTTATTCACTGTCTTGGTGAAGGGAATTATCACTTATCCATCTACCTTATACTTACATTTTTTGTTTGTTATTTGTGCCTAGGTTGGTACATTGGATATTTATGCATTATCACCTTGATTGTTATTTGTGCCTAGTCTGGCACACGTGATATTCTCTCATTGCACTGTTCACCTTTATTGCATCTTTACTGCACTTTTTAATCAATTGCTCTTTTGCACACCACATCTTCATCTATCTATTTTATATTTATCTTATTTGGGCATTTTATTTATTGTGACTTTTTGCACATTCATGTCGTTTGCACCTGCACTTTAAATTGAAGGAATTTGTCACTTATTTATCAGTCATCCTATAGCGCAACACCACCATTTTCACGTTGATTTATCTGCCATGGATCAGCCGAACGGTGTCTGCCGCAGTAGACTGTCTATGTTAATCACTTCATTTTAATTGACAGCGCAAGAGTAATACCTTTTGCACACTTTTAGTGTAGCACCAATCTTATGGGTCAGACTGGCCCAGAGGGCAGGGTCCAGGAGGCAAATCGGTCTGATGCCCCCATAAAGCAGCCGCACTGCTGCTTGTATGATAATACCGGCCAGTGACTGGCCTGACCAATACTAGTAGGTGTGGCACTGGCAGCAGGTCTTAGCAACCTAATGCTCTGTCTACCCCCTCAATGGCATCCTTGGGAGGAAGTTATGATATGTAATGTAACTTCCTCCCAGGGCTCACTGTGTCAACAGTGTGGAGAAGAGGGTAGGGAAGCCCCCATGTATGGCAGCAGAGGTTTTTTTTTTCTTTGCATTCTCACTGACTACTCTGAAGAGGTAATTTACAGTAGATGGTTTCCTTTGTGCTTGATAACTTTGTAGATATATACTGTATATATATATATATATATATATATATATATATATATATAATTGATTACAGGATCATTTCCTTGTGAGTCATACTTTGAGCGTTATTGAATCTTACCTGTTGTCCTGGAATTGATAGGGTTAAATCTTGAGAGCTACCAGTCTTCTGGATGAGAAGTAAAGCTGGAACTTATACTTTTTTTTGCTCATGGTTTTTTCAACTTACCGATTTGTCGCTATAGGAACATCTTTAATTAAGTTAACCCTGTTTTATTTAGTAAAATGTATTGTAATTAAACATCCACAGGTTAAAGATCTTTCAGTCTGTGTGTTGACATATTTTGGGGTCATTTTTGGCCTGATTGAGTCAATTCTTTGATTATGAAACTGGTTTGTGAATTTCACATGACCACTATCAAATGGAACATTAGTTGGGCAGGTCCCCATCCCTGGTTTTCCTCCTGGGATACGTGGAACCAACAGCCAAGAGAGGTACCTGTGTGCTCAGTTCAGCATAGTATGTCCAATAATCCACAAATATGAATTTAGACAACCCTATCAGCTGACCCAATGTGATGTAAATTAAGGGGTATTTTAGCAGGTGAATATGAGCACTTCCACCACTGGAAGTGTCTTTGTTATTACTTAGCACTGGCATTTGTTCTGACATCAGTTTGAGATGTTTCAGTAATCATTTATAGTTCATTGACAGGTGCACTTGACCTCCTTCTGACCTGTGCTTCATGCAGATTTTGCATTCCAATATTCCAATAGACTTACATAGGTATGGAAAACCTACTTGAAGCAAGCAAAAGCCTCTCAACACAGGAGCTTAGGGTCCATTCACACCAACCATTGCATTAGTGGAGCCTAAAGAGGAAGGGGTGTTGTTTACAGATGACAGGGCGGGTCTTAAACAGGAAGGGGTATGGCCTTGATGGGAAGGGGTGGATAATATTTAAATTAGGGAGTGTATGAGTTTAGTCAGGCCTAGGGCAGCACAAAACCTAAATACACCACTGACCCTGGCCGGTTGTCAGGGTCTGAGGGTGGGGGGGGCTTATCAGAATCTGGAAGATCCGCCCCCCCCATGTGAATGGGTATCAAGTACAATCGGGCAAGGGTTGTGGGGATGAGGCCCTTGTCCCCATCAACATGGGGACATCCTCCCCATGTTGAGAGCATGTGGCCTGGTACGGTCCAGGAGGGGGCGCTCTCTCGTCCCCCCCTCTTTTCCTGCGGCTTGACAGGTTGCGTGCTCGGATAAGGGTCTGGTATGGATTTTTGGGGGGACTACATGCCATTTTTTTTTACATTTGGGGTGGAGTTCCCCCTAAAATCCCTGCCAGATCTGAAGGGCCTGGTATGGATATTTGGGGGAACCGCACGCATTTTTTTTTAATTTGCAGCGGGGTTCCCCTTAATATCTATACCAGACCTGAAGGGCCTGGTAATTGAATTCTGGGGGACCCCCACGCTTTTTTTTTTTTTTTATCAATGACTTTTCTATGTATTGCCGGGAGCCGACAATTCATTAATAGCCGCGAGTGAGTTTTAAATGACTTTTTTCCTTCAAAAATGACATTTTATGCAGGGACAGTTCTAAGCACGGGAAACATGCACCACTTTACATGCATATCATACACACCCCCTAGGTATGAAATTTAAAGGAATATTTCACTTTTATTTTTTCATTTTAAGCATTATTAAAATCACCCATGGAGGCGTAATCGATTGTGGCGGCGTGTCGTGGCGGCGGTTGTAGAAGGATTACATCGCTGGAATTTTCTTTTTCTTTTTTATTAAAGCGGAAGTAAACCTATCCATAAAACAGGTTCATTTCCGGCATGTGCCGGAAATGTAACACTCCCATTGGTTGTGCTCTCAACCAAACTGTTAAACCATCCAATGGCTGGTGTCATAACTGATCACATGTGCAGCATCATGGCAGTTGTAGATTAAACAGAGGCAAAGATGGCAGCTTCCTTGGCTGGAAACGATAGGAGGGTTTACTTACACTTTAAAGGACTTGTCCCAAGCTGTGTGTGTGTTTTTTTTTTTTACAATTTTTGTCACTTTTTTGGGTGAAATGGTAGGGGTACAATGTATCCCATTACCAATTCACATGGGGGGTCGGCATCTGGGGGTCCTGCCTGCCGTGTGCTACGTCTGTCTCTCTGTTTTCATATTGGCTTGTTCCTGACTATCCCTGTCTGCTTGTGACCCTTGACCTTCGGCTTGTCCTTCATTTATCCTTGTCTGCTTATGACCCTGACCTTGGCCTTTCCCCTCACTATTCTTGTATCCTGTGCTGCTGCTTCCCCTCTTTCCTCCTTACCCTACGAGGCGTGAGTTAGGAGACTCTAGGGGTCGCGACCTGGACCTAGCTGCAGCGTAACATCCTCACCACTAGAGGCTCTGGTGAAGACCTGCTGGGTCTTAGACTCCGTGCCCTGGGCAATCTCGGCTCTAGCTTCCTGTGGATCCTGATTGTGCTCCTCTGGTCCCGCTTTCCACAACCACCCAGTATCCTATCCGCAGCAGTCAGGCATAGGGTTCACTACCTTGTGGTGCACTCCTGACCCCCTACTGTGTGCATCTGTCATCTGGCCACAGGTGACCTGACAGATATGCTTCCCTTGTATATGAGCCTTATGGGCCTCCCAGAGCACATCGGGTGAAACCTCTGGGTCTCCATTTTCTTTTCACCTCCAATCTGTGCTTTATCCAAAAAGTCTGAAATTAGGGAGTTGTTTAATTTCCAATTATTAGCTTTAAGAGGGAGTGAGGGAACTTTTAAGCGAAGACAGTGCATCGGTGCATGGTGATCAATGAATATGTAATCGATCCTGAAGTAGAATCGGTGTAGATGTGAGTAATATCAATAATCTCTTTCCCTCGGATGCATTATATGCCATGTATCCATGAGTTGTGTGTCATGGAGGCATTTGCAGATAAATGCTAGGCGTTTATGAGAGAAGTATGATGTGCCTTGGGACGTGTCAATTTTAGGTTCCAGAGGGGTATTGAAATTCCCTGAAAGAATATTACATCCATGCGCAAAGTTTTTCAATTTGGATAGAATTGACGATAGGAACCCTGCCTGATCATGGTTGGGAGCATAGCTATTTGCTAGAGTACACGGTAAATTACCCAGAGTGCCTTTTAGGAAGAGGGATGAGCCGAACACCCCCATGTCGGTTCGCACCAGAACATGCGAACAGGCAAAAAGTCATGGGACAGGAAAATGAAAAATCAAAAGTGCTAATTTTAAAGGTTAATATGCAAGTTATTGTCATAAAAAGTGTTTGGGGACCCGGGTCCTGCCCCAGGGGACATGTATCAATGCAAAAAAAGTTTTAAAAACGGACGTGCTTAAAGTGAAACAACTAAAGTGAAATATTCCTTTAAATTTCGTACCTGGGGGGTGTCTAAAGTATGCCTGTAAAGTCACGCATGTTTCCCGTGTTTAGAATTGTCCCTGCACAAAATGTAATTTCTGAAGGAAAAAAGTCATTTAAAACCACTCGCGGCTATAATGAATTGTCGGGTCCCCGGCAATACAGATCAAAGTCATTGAAAAAAACAGCAGGGGTCCCCCCACAGTCCATTACCAGGCCCTTTGGGTCTGGTATGAATATTAAGGGGAACCCCGAACCAAAAAAAAATGGCGTGGGGTCCCCCCAAAAATCCATACCAGACCCTTATCCGAGCACACCTCCTGGCAGGCCGCAGGAAAAGAGGGGGGATGAGAGAGCGGCCCCCACCCCTCCTTAACCGTACCAGGCCACATGCCCTCAACATGGGGGGGATTTCTCCATGTTGATGGGACCTCATCCCCACAACCCTTGCCCGGTGGTTGTGGGGGTCTGCAGGTGGGGGGCTTATCAGAATCTGGAAGCCCCCTTTAACAAAGGTTACCCCCAGATTCCAGCCCCTCCTATGTGAATTGGTAATGGGGTACATTGTACCCCTACCATTTCACAAAGAAAGTGTAAAAAAAATAAAAAAAACACACAGACACAGTTGGGTGCCCAGGCAAGGGTTGTGGGGATAAGGCCCTTGTCCCCATGTTGAGGGCATGTGGCCTGGTATGGTTCAGGAGGGGGGCCCTCTCTTTTCCTGCGGCCTGCCAGGTTGCATGCTCGGATAATGGTCTGGTATGGATTTTTGGGGGGACCCCACGCCATTTTTTTTTAAATTGGTGCGGGGTTCCCCTTAATATCCATACCAGACCTGAAGGGTCTTGCATGGATTTTTGGGGGGGACCACACACCATTTAAAAAAAAAAATTGGTGCGGGGTTCCCCTTAATATCCATACCAGACCTGAAGGGCCTGATATGGAATTTGGGGGGGGCGGGGCACGCTTTTTTTTTTTTGGTTCGGGGTTCCCCTTAATATTCATACCAGATATCTTAAACCTCAAAAAGCCCAAACATTTACTTATGAGGCAGGGAAAGGGCAGAGAGGAGAGGGTCAAAGAAAGGGAGGTAATGGGGGGAAGAGAGAGGAGAGAGAAAGTAATCAGAAAAAGACCTGAGAAATGTACATATCTTGCACAAACATCCTATATACAGTGCCTTGAAAAAGTATTCATCCCCCTTGAAATTTTCCACATTTTGTCATGTTACAACCAAAAACGTAAATGTATTTTATTGGGATTTTATGTGATAGACCAACACAAAGTGGCACATAATTGTGGCATGGAAGAAAAATGATAAAATGTTTTCAATTTTTTTTTACAAACCATAGTGTGAAAAGTGTGGCATGCATTTGTATTCAGCCCCCCCCCCCCCTGAGTCAATACTTTGTAGAACCACCTTTTGCTGCAATTACAGCTGCAAGTCTTTTTGGGTAAGTCTATACCAGCTTTGCACATCTAGAAAGTGAAATTTTTGCCCATTCTTCTTTGCAAAATAGTTCTTTCTCTGTCAGATTGGATGGAGAGTGTCTGTGAACAACAATTTTCAAGTCTTTCCACAGATTTTCAATTGGATTTAGGTTTGGACTTTGACTGGGCCATTCTAACACATGAATATGCTTTGATCTAAATCATTCCATTGTAGCTCTGGATGTATGTTTAGGGTCCTTGTCCTGCTGGAAGGTGAACCTCAACCCCAGTCTCAAGTCTTTTGCAGACTCTAATGCCGCGTACATACGATCGGAAATTCCGACAAGAAAAACTTGCTTTTTTTCCGACGGAATGTTGGCTCAAACTTGTTTTGCATACACACAGTCACACAAATCTTGTCGGAAATTCCGACCGTCAAGAACGCAGTGACGTACAACACGTACGACGGCACTATAAAAGGGAAGTTCAATACCCAGTGCGGCACCCTTTGGGTTCCTTCTGCTAATCTTGTGTTAGTTGAAGTTTGGGAGAGACGATTCGCGCTTTTCAGCCTTGTGCTTTTAAGTCCGTTCCTGCTGTTCAGTTTGTGCTTGTGGGTTCGTATCTGTTTTTGAGTGCGTGTAGTCAGTTTGTACCTGGTTTTCAGTGCGTTCTTGTCCGCTCATTTCTGATTTTTAGCTCGTTCTTCATAGGCCTTTCTGTTCTTCAGTGAAATATGTTAGTTCGTTCTGACCAGACGACCATTTTCTAGCCATGTTGTGGCTACGTACTTGTCATAGAGTTCGTGCTGTGCGGGGGCTTGATGTTGAGGTTCTTATGTTGACCCAAGCCCAGTCCATGAACAGGGTGGGGAGGAGTTCATTGACGAAGAATTGGTTGCTCCAGAGTGACCAATTCTGTCATATGCCTTTGCTGCGGGGAGATCCAAGAGATGATTTCAGGAATTATCTCCGGATGGCGGACCCCCTTTTTCACCGTCTGTTGGCTTTGCTGTCCCCTTATATTACAAAGCAGGACACCTGCATGCGGCAAGCCATCACTATGAGTAAGCACTTTAATAGTGTGAAACGCGTTAGCCAGATGTGATCAGTTTGCTGTGTTGTGCAGTGTGTTCTTGGTTTCCTGAACCTTTTTTTGGAATAAAGGCTTTTTAACCGGAGTGCTGCGTCCAGAAGACCTTTCTTTCTTTCTTTAGTCGCCACGTTGGCGACAGGGAGAAGTCTGCAGAACCTCAAGTTCTCAACAGGCATCTCCCCCAGGCTCTGGGGATCATTATCCCAGAGACCTGTTCTGCCATAATACAAGTCCTGCAGAAGGACTATATTAAGGTAAGTTTTCTCCTTTAACATCACATTCTATGTATTTAATGTATGCTAATGAAGTTTTGAGTATAGCCTCAAATAGAGAATTTAGTAATACATTGAACAAGTACCATCATCCATAATATAGTATAGAGACATTGGACTAAGTGGACATAAGGTTGCGGCTGCTAGTACCGCCTAAACCAAGTCCCTTGGAAGGGGGAGGGAATGTTGATTGGACTTTCAAGGTACTGATAACAAAAAGCAAAGTTGATATAAAAATTATTTATTATACATAAAACTATTACAGAATTAAAAACATATGAGCCAAACCCCACATACAAAATAGCATTACCTATTGATGGATAAACTGTCAGATGTCTGTTGCGGTGGAGTGAAGCCAAAAAAACTCAACCGGTTTCGCGGCTTGGCCGCTTCTTCAGGAGGGTTATCTGTATGACAAATAATACATATAATAATGAACTAGGAAGAACATAAAAGGCATTAAACACAAAAAGTTACAAGGAATTAACATATAGAGTCATTTGGCATTAGTGCAGGTCTGCTCATCAAATTAGGGCCATGGATCAGGCGAAGGCTCATAGAAGACCCCCCTGCGGCGAATGAGGGGGAAAAAAGGGTGTCGCTCTCTGATGGAATAATTGGGTAGTATTAGAAATACATAAGATGACGCCAAATTTGAGGATGTGATTGGCACCTTGGGTGGGGGTAGACAGGGGGAAGAAAGGGAGGGAGAGAAAAAAATGGGGGGGGGAGGAAGGAGGGGGGAATAATGGGGGGGGGGAGGAGGGAGGGGAGGGAAAGGGGGGGAAGGGAGGAGTTGGGAAGGAGAAGGGAAAGAGGGGCAGGAGAAGGCGGGAGTGATAAGGGAGGAAGAGGAAGAGAAGGGATGGAAGGCGGGACAGGGAAGGGGAGAGAGGTAGAAGGGGAGGGGAGGGGGGAAAGGTGGGGGTGGGTTGGTTGTGGGGGATGGGGAAGAAAAGGGGGGGAGAGAGAAGGGGGGAGAAGAAAGGGGGGGAGAAAAAAGAGGCGGGAGGGGAGGAGAGAAAAAAGGAGGGGGGAAGGGAGGGGGGAAGAAGAGTGAAGGGAGGAAGAGAGAAAAAGGGGGGAGGGGGGAAGGGGAGAGGGGGGAGGAAAAAAAGGGGAAGGTGGGAAGGTGGGGGGGAGAAGGAAGGGAGGAGGGAGAGGAAGGGGAAGGGAAACCAACCACCAGGGAAAAACTGGAACATACAATAGATAATAGAAAATAAAAGTGTAGCGCTACCTGGATAAACGGTGTATCATAATGAATAAATACACAATTATAATGAAATAAACACGTGAAAACACCCAAAATAATGTGCTAAGTGATACATGTGTAATGGTGACTAAACAATAATGGTAAAACCCATGATGGTAAACACAACATGAAATAAATATTTTTTCTAATTACACAAAGTCCATGGAAAGAAAAAATATATCTAAAAAATAAGGTTCAATCCTGGATGGGTGGACCTGTTCGTACACATCGCTCTTGTACCTGATATCATGCTTTTAAGACCATCCTAAATGTGAGTGTTACTTTGTTACGCTTTTTTTATTAAATCCTTTCCAAACGGTATCATGCTATGCGAGTTTTTTTTATATTTTCACACGCATGCATTCTGGATACCGAGCCCTTATATATATTGGTGACTGGCGTGTTGGATACGTGATTGAAGTGGCTAAACTCCTTCGATTCCAGAATACCCTTCACTTCCAGACCTTCCATATTGGGTTTAACCAACCCTCAAAGCCTTCTCTGATTTGGGTGGCATATGCCTCTCCAAGTCCGAGACTTCTGGTAAGCCTCCTTCAACTCACCCTTGGTGGCGGTTTTCACATCTCTTTTCTACACAGAAAAAACTTTTTGGAATGCAAGTTCACATTTTGACCGAACACGTTCTCCAGGATTGAACCTTATATTTTTTAGATATTTTTTTTCTTTCCATGGACTTTGTGTGATTAGAAAAAATATTTATTTCATGTTGTGTCTACCATCATGGGTTTTACCATTATTGTTTAGTCACCATTACACATGTATCACTTAGCACGTTATTTTGGGTGTTTTCACGTGTTTATTTCATTATAATTGTGTATTTATTCATTATGATACACCGTTTATCCAGGTAGCGCTACACTTTTATTTTCTATCACTTTTACCTTTTTCTATTGGTAGTGTTGGCGGCTCCCTTGGTGCACATATATATATATTTGTCCAGCGCAGTATTACCCCCCTTTTTTTATACAATAGATAATAGCCCACCACCAGGAAACACATACATAGTGTGTCTCACCACAATCCGAATAGGCTGGATGAACTGGGGCAGCTAGATTCCAAGGTACAAGCAGTCTATGGATTACAATAGTAGTATGTCCACTAATAGGTAATGCCTTGCATGTAACAAGCACCTATAGCAATATGGTGGCAAAGGAAGGGCTGGAAACCAAACGGGAAAGGTGGGTAGTTATAAAAGGACCAGATGAACGAGGAAAAATCTACAGCATCCGGATCAATAAACCCATCTTACCTGGTAAGTCCCGTCCGGTAGATAGCCCCAGGGAGAGTCGCACACGGCTCACAACAGCAACTCTGGTGGGAGCCGTTATATGAGCTCCCCAACCCTGCCGTCAGGTCACGCCGAACGAGCGGCGTGTGACGTCAAGGGGTCAGTCCAATCACACAGTGCGGGGTGTCGAACGCTACCGTACATGTGCGCGTCAGTAAGACCTATGGCCAATAGGCCAGGTCTACTGACGCAAGTTAGGATTGACCAATGGTATCCCGACCAGAGTGGCACACGTCCGCCAATGGGGTGAATTGACAAGCCTCCATATGATTACATGACTGGGGGGATGCAGACGAACACCAGAAAATAACAATACAATTACAGTAATATGCAATGATCAGAATTTAATAAAGCATATATTACACATTTTAGGTCTTAGAGATTAATGTCTAAGCGGTCACCAAGACAGAATTCAGGAATAAAGGAGGGGATGTCCCGAAAGGGAGAAGGTAGAGACCAGGGGTCCCAGAAATGGGGCTATGCACAGAGGAGCCACCAGTGAGGATTCCAGCAAAAGGGGGGGGGCAATTCAGATCAAGGCCCAAGAATTCTTCATAGGGGGAGGGGAAGAGGGGGGGAAGGGGAGGGGGGTAGAAAGGAAGGGGACCCAATTTTTACAAGAAAGGTTTGTATGAAATCATTTCATTCAGTCCAGGGGGGGTGTCCAGAGAGTTTCTCTTTGCAGAATCACCTTATGCCAGTCACCCCCCTCCCCCCTGGGATTGGGTGCAACAACCTCTAAGACAAGAAAATGGACCACTGAATGATCGTATCGGTGGTACAAACCAATGTGTCAACCGATAGTGGTAAGTTTACCACTACCGGAGTAGTAAAGGTGGTCCTATAGTCTAAATTCCCTGATGGTCTTGCCTATATAATAGGCTTTGCACTTACAGACCATGAGGTATATAACACCCCTGGTGCCACAATCGGCATATGTGCGTGGGAGGAAATGTTCTCCATTTTGTAAAATTAAGTCCTTCCCTCCCAGCACCCAGGGGCATCGGGGGCAGTCACCACATTGAAATGTACCATTGGGTCCTAGTTTAGGGGGGCCACAAGATACATAGTGACTTTGGGTCAACCGATCCCGCAATGATTGGGCTCTGCGGAAAACTAGCTCAGGGTTAGATTGCACATGTTTATGAAGGGTATTGTGTTCGGTCAGTAGAAGCCAGTGCTTCGTAAGGATGTTTCTCAAGGTATTATGGTGAGCAGAGAAGGTGATGATAAATCTAACTGACTGCTTGGGGGGGTCTGAGGTCTGGAAGGATTGTATAACAGGTAGTGTCTAGAATGTAAACGTGCCTTGTTGAACGCATTTTTGAGGTTAGTACGAGAATAACCTCTTAGTAACAAACGTTCACGTAGAGCTTTGGCCTGGATTATAAAGTCACTTTCTAATGCGCAATTCCTGCGAAGGTGCAGATATTGCGCAAATGGAATGCTACGTGCCAATGGTCTAGGATGGGCACTAGTTGAATATAGCAGGGTATTACCTGCTGTAGGTTTACAATATAGGTTGGTACTTAGGGTACCATCCATTTGTTTGATGATGACCAGATCCAAAGAGGGGATCTGTTCATCATCAACTTGAAATGTGAATTTTAAATTGAGGTCATTCTCATCTAACAATTGAACAAAAAGCAGTAGTTCTTCCCTGGTCCCGGTCCAAACCAGGATCAGGTCATCTATAAATCTATACCAGACCAATGTTTTCTCTAGGGACTCTGCATATTTCTCGTCAGCATTTAAAAGTCTCTCCCAACCTCCCAGATAAAGATTGGCGTATGCCGGGGCGCACAAAGTCCCCATTGCGACCCCTTGGGTCTGTAAATAAAGTTGACCAATAAAAGTAAAATAATTCTTAGTTAAAATGAAGTGTAGCAATCTGAGAATGAACTCATTGAGGGGCCAGGAAGTCCTTTCCTGTTCTCGTAGAAAGGATCCGGCCATCAGGACACCCCCTCATGGGGGATGCTCGAGTAAAGGGCCTCGACATCAATAGGCACGAGCAGGGCATCAGGAGGGACCTGGATCCCCTCGAGATGCCTCAAGAGATCAGTAGTGTCCCTGATATAAGAGGGCAGACTGCATACATGCGGCATCATAAATGCATCAACAAACTTACTTGCATTGTCTGTTAAAGACCCTATCCCAGAGACGATAGGCCTAACTGTTTTTTTTTTACATTCTTGTGTCTCTTGGGTAGTGAGTAAAAGGTAGGTATGCGGGGAAATTTGGGGAGAAGGAACTCCAATGTATCCTTGTCAATGAGGCCCAGGAAAAGGGCCTCAGTGCAAAGGATTTGGAGTTCTGAAAGGAAGGAGGACACAAGGGACTAAGGGATGGGCCGATACCAATTAGCATTATTAAGAATGATTAGACATATGCTTTGATAAAAATCATGTGTCATAAGAACAATGTTCCCACCTTTGTCTGATTGTTTGATAACCAGGACATTTTTGTAAAAATTTTAAGGCTTTGGTCTGGCCACTAGTTAGATTAGAGGGTATAACTTGCCACTGTTGCTGTTTGAGATCCCCAATGGTGGCCTGTACAAAAGCCCAAATAGAAGGACAGGTCATAAAGTACGGGAATTTCCGTGAACAAAGTCGTAACGGCTTGGGTGGCCGTCGCGAGGTCATAGGAGGAGGCTGGGGTGCATTGTGGGGGGTTTGCTGTGAGGACCCAGACAGCCCCTTCATCATATCCTCGACAGCCCCTTCATTATAGAGGAGCATGAGGTCACGGAGTGCCCAAAACTCCTCCATACTGAACTGTTTTGTGCGTTAAGCAAGCTCATGCTCCAAATTAAGTTTAGCATGATCATGGTCGTAAATAAACTTGAACGTGAGGTTACGAGCAAATAAGTAAAGATCTTTGATCGTATCTGTAACTTTCAAAGAATCAAGGGGGCAAAAACCCAAACCAAAGTGTAATGCTGAGGACTCATCCTCAGATAGTGAATAAGACGTGAGGTTTATAATGTTGAGTTGGGGGTTGTGCTCGGAGTGGACTGTGGTAGGGGTTGTGAAGGTAAGGGGGCTGAGTGTTTTTTTAGGACAAATGTGTCCAGGTTTCCCTGTTGTTTCTTTAGGTCTAAAAAAATGGCATCCTCACAGACTTTGGTATATTTGTTGGTCATTAACGCTGAATTGAGAATTTTGGGGATCGTACCATGTAGGGAGGTGGATCCAACAGCCCCTTCGGTAGAAAGATTAGTAGTGTCAATAATATTACGTGTAGATGATCCACGTGTTTTGGGCCCCTGGGGTCCCTTTTTCTCTTTCTTGGGACGGGTTGGAGGAGTACCACCCCCATATCTCAATCTCTTATGAGTTAACTGCCGGAATCGCAGTAGAACGTGCAGTAATCTGTTGAGAGAATGCTGATGAAAGCGATTAGTCAGATTCGGCTTCTGTGGTGGGGTTTCTTGTATGGTTGGTACGAGAAAACCCCCTCCTGCCAGTATTGCCGCTTGACCATCTGTAGGCATAACCATCGGTAAATGCCGCTTTGTCCTTATTGAATTTAGTCTGTTTTTTAACCACATGACGACCGGGCCATAGCCGAAAGGCGGCTACAGCGCGGTTGTGTTATTCTGGGTGGACGTCCTCTGGACGTCCTCGCAGAATCTTACTCCCGCGCGCTGTGACCGCTGGGTCCGGAAGACCAAGCGCATCACGGATCACAGTAAAAGGCCGCTGATCGTGGCCATTTACCACGTGATCGCGCCATCAAACAAACCGGCGTCATGTGATGACGCCGGTTCCTCTCTCTCCTCTGTGTACCGATCGGTACATTGTGAGAGGAGAGGGGGAGGGATCAGATGGCAGCAGCGCTGCTCTGTGACAATTGCAGTCACAGATCCATCCCTCCATGCTCAGCCATCCCTGCAATACTCTGCAATACCCTGCAATACCCTGCAATACCTTGCAATATTCTGCAATACCCTGCAATATCCTGCAATACTCTGCAATACCCTGCAATACTCTGCAATACCCTGCAATACCCTGCGATACTCTGCAATACCCTGCAATACTTTGCAATACTCTGCAATACCCTGCAATACCCTGCAATACCTTGCAATACTCTGCAATACCCGGCCATACCCAGCCATACCCAGCCATACTCTGCCATACTCTGCCATACCCAGCCATACTCTGCCATACCCAGCCATACTCAGTGATACCCAGCCATATTCTGCAATACCCAGCCATGCTCAGCCATACTCAGCCATGCTCGGCCATGCTCGGCCATGCTCGGCCATACTCGGCCATACTCGGCTGCTGTATGTGGCCAGGCTGTGGAAGTCTCACACATGTGGTATCGCCGTACTCAGGAGGAGTAGGAGAATCTATTTTGGGGTGTCATTTTTGGTATGTACATGCTATGTGTTAGAAATGTTGTATAAATGGACAACTTTGTGTTAAAAAAAATGTGTTTTAACCACTTCCCGCCCGCCGGCCGTCATATGACATATCATATGACATCCTTGACTTTGTGCGGGGATATCTGAATGATGGGTGCAGCTAAAGGCATCATTCAGATATCAGCTTTTTCAGCCAGCGATTCCCTACACCATAAGAATGATCATAGCGGCTGTTCCAGGCTTGATCGTTCTTACAGGAGGCGAGAGGGGACATCCCCCCCTCCGGCCGCCCTCCTGTGCTTCTAACAACTCACCGCTACGATCGAAGCCAGGGTCGTTTTTTTTTTTTAGATTTTTCAGGCTTCCCAGCCTAGAAGTGAGATGTGGGGTCTTATTGACCCCACATCTCACTGTAAAGAGGACCTGTCATGCCATATTCCTATTACAAGGGATGTTTACATTCCCTGTAATAGGAATAAAAGTTATCAAAAAATGTATTTATGGGGAAAAAAGTGTCAAACTAAAATAAATAAAGTAAAATGAACCATAAAAATAAAAATAAAATTAAAGCGCCTCTGTCCCCGTGTGCTCGCATGCAGAAGAAAACGCATACATAAGTCCCGCCCACATATGAAAACAGTGTTCAAACCACACATGTGAGGTATCGCTGCGAACATTAGAGCAAGAGCAATAAGTTTGGCCCTAGACCTCCTCTGTAACTCAAAACATGTAACCAGTAAAAAAAATTAAAGTGTCGCCTATGGGGATTTTTAAGTACTGAAGTTTGGCGCCATTCCACGAGTGTGTGCAATTTTGAAGGGTGACATGTTAGGTATCTATTTACTCGGCGTAACTTCATCTTTCACATTATGCAAAATTTTTTTTAAAGCACAAAACTGTTTTTTTTTTTCCCAAAAAAACACATTCGAAAAATTTCTGCGCAAATACCGTGTGAGATAAAAAGTTGCAACGACCGCCATTGTATTCTTTAGGGTCTTTGCTAAAAAACAAATATAATGTTTTGGGGTTCTATGTAATTTTCTAGCAAATAAATGATGATTTTTACATGTAGGAGAGAAATGTCAGAATTTGCCTGGGTGCTCCAGCGCATGAAGGTGCTCCCTGCATGTTGGGCCTCTATATGTGGCCACACTGTGTAAAAGTCCCACACATGTGGTATCACCATACTCGGGAGTAATAGAAGAATGTGTTTTGGGGTGTAATTTGTGGTATGCATATTCTGTGTGTGAGAAATAACCTGCTAATATGACAATTTAGTGAAAAAAAATATATATAGTTTTTTTTTTATTTTGCAAAGAATTGTGGGAAAAAATGACAACTTCAAAAAACTCACTATGCCTCTTTCTAAATACATTGGAATGTCTTCCTTCCAAAAAGGGGTCATTTGGGGTGTATTTATACTTTTCTGGCATGTTATGATCTCAAGAAATGAGATAGGCCGTCAGTACTCCAGGTGTGATCAATGTTCAGAGATTGGCACCATAGCTTGTGGACTCTATAACTTTCACAAAGACCAAATATTATACACCAATTTGTACTTCTTTTTACCAAAGATATGTATCAGTATAAATTTTTACCAAAATTTATGAAGAAAAAATACTAATTTGCTAAATTTTATAACAGAAACAAAGAAAAATGCATTTTTATACAGAATTTACAGTCTTTTTTCTTTTATAGCGCAAAAAATTAAAAACCCAACAGTGATTAAATACCACCAAAAGAAAGCTCTATTTGTGGGAAAAAAAGGACAAAAATTTCATATGGGTACAATGTTGTATGACTGAGTAATTGTCATTCAAATTGTGAGAGCACCGAAAGCTGAAAATTGGTCTGGTTAGGAAGGGGGTTTAAGTGCCCAGTGGTCAAGTGGTTAATGATGATATCCTTATTCATGGCCTCCAATCTCTCTTTTAATTCCTTCCACTTTGCTGTAAAAATGTAATTACCAGCCAAATGCAGGTATTGTGTATTTAGGCGATCAATATCTTTTTTTTTTGTTTACAAATGGTTTATTGAAAAATAAGTCTCAATACAATTTTAACTGTACTGATCCAAGGTAATCATATTTTGGGAATATTGCACAATAAGGGACCTCATCAATTCGAAACTGCAGTCAAAAAGGGTACTTTTCCATGTTTTTTTAAAATCTGATGTTGGATCCTTAATGGTAGGAAAGATCTGGACTATCAGTCCAATTGGGCATGTATTCTCCGCTAAATAGCATCTAAAGTATTCGATATGCCAATGGAGGTGTGACTTACGCTTCAACAGGTTAAACATTTTGACAAAGTACATTTTCAAATCATCTTATAACTTATGATCATTAAGACAAGAAGTCTGAATGTTAGCCATAAAACCAGTCCAGTCAGTGCCAAGAACCTCCATGATCAACAATTATCCCCAGGGAGGGACACCCCCAATTCCAAAGAAAACGATGGTGATCAAAAAGAAAATAACAAAATAAATTAATAATAAAAATTAGAGGCACTCGAGGTGTGTACTCGTCAATCAAATGACGGGTCACTAGAGAAACGGTGTGTTATCCACCCAATAATGATAACAAAGTTTTGAGTATAGCCTCAAATAGAAAATTTAGTAATACATTGAACAAGTACCATCATTCATAATATAGTATAGAGACATTGGACCAAGTGGACATAAGGTTGCAGCTGCTAGTACCGCCTAAACCAAGTCCCTTGGAAGGGGGAGGGAATGTTGATTGGACTTTCAAGGTACTGATAACAAAAAGCAAAGTTGATATAAAAATTATTTATTATACATAAAACTATTACAGAATTAAAAACATATGAGCCAAACCGCACATACAAAATAGCATTAGCTATTGATGGATAAACTGTCAGATGTCTGTTGCGGTGGAGTGAGGCCAAAAAAACCTCAACCGGTTACACGGCTTGGCCGCTTCTTAAGGATGGTTATCTGTATGACAAATAATACATATAATAATGAACTAGCAAGAACATAAAAGGCATTAAACACAAAAAGTTACAAGGAATTAACATGTAGAGTCATTTGGCATTAGTGCAGGTCTGCTCACCAAATTAGGGCCATGGATCAGGCAAAGGCTCAAAGAAGACCCCCGCGGTGAACAAAGGGGAAAAAAGGGTGTCGTTCTCTGATGGAATAATTGGGTAGTATTAGAAATACATAAGATGACGCCAGAGAATGTGATGGGCACCTTGGAAAAAAGGTGGGGGTAGGCAGGGGGAAGAAAGGGAGGGAGAGGAAAGGGGGGGAGGAGGGGGGAATAATGAGGGGAAGGAGGGGGAAGGAGGGAGGGGAGGGAAAGGGGGGGAGTTGAGAAGGAGAAGGGAAAGGGGGGGCAGGAAAAGGCGGGAGTCTTGGTGACCGCTTAGACATTAATCTCTAAGACCTAAAATGTGTAATATTTGTCTTATGCTTTATTAAATTCTGATCATTGCATATTACTGTAAAGCCCTGTACACACGGTCGGATTTCCTATGGATTCTAATCCGATGGATTTTTCCATCGGAAATCTGATGAATCTGAATTCCATCAGTCTTGCCTACACACCATCAGTCCAAATCCGACCGTCCCAAACGCCGTGACGTAAAAAACTCAGACAAGCCGAGAAAAATTAAGTTCAATGCTTCTGAGCATGCGTGTTTTTTTTGTCCGATGGCATTCCACACAGACGATCGGAATTTGCTATCGTTTTTTTTTCCCATCGCATAAATTTAAAACATGTTCTCTAGGGTCCACTTGGTCCAATGTCTCTAATGTATGCTAATGTATTTTATTTCTTTCATCATTCCCGAATTACCATGATTGTAATATGCTGTGAATGTCCCCTTTGTCCCCATGCATGCTGTAAGCTTTTAATGCTCCTTTTTTGGCCTACATGCATATTTCCCTTCACTAACCTCTCCAGCATGCTATCCTGGGCCCATACACACCTAGCCTAGTCACTTAACAATGTATTTTGTTAGTGCTTTACCCTAAACCCCCCCCCTAAAATGTGTACAAATGTTATTGTTGTCATTAAATTCAGGCAGTGCCAGAGACTTTTTTTGTGGTCTCAAACTCATCTAGAACCCCCCTAAAAATTTTACCATTCAGAGGGGGTGAGGAATCTGATAAGTGGACCTTATATTTTTGTCTTTAAATACTCCTTAAAATAAATGTTATTGTCATGTACCTGGGTGTATTTGAACCGGGATCTTCCTGGTCCCAAAGCTGCAGCCTTACCTGTTGCGCTACTGAGCAGATCTGGACTTTTGCAAATGTCCTCTCAGTGTTAAACATTACCTTGGACTCACTAGCCCCACCTGCTGCCAGCTGTGGACAATTTTCAATCAAAGCAGCCCTTAAAAAGGAAGTGATGCTATCTCTCAGCGCCCGTTTGTGTGGAATAGCTCCCTGGGTGTTGTGACTGCTTATTGATCCTGATTTTCATCCTGATTTTCATGTTGAACTTCTGCCTGAATTCCTGACTACTCTCCAGCCTGCTGATTTTGTACTTCACTGCCAGCTCGTGTATGACCTTTGCCTGCCTGACCACTCTCTGGATTTCGATCGTGTACCATTTTGCCTGATCTGTTGCCAACCTAATCTGCCTGACTACGTTTTCGCCTGAATCCTCAGCACACAAGTTCCACTTCGGACACTACCTATCACAGGTACCTTACAGTTATACTGATGTTGGCCAAGAACGTTTGTGTATAATCTGCTTGCAATGTTATGTGCAAAAGTACAAAAAAAATTCTGGTTTGACTCCACAGTTTCCTTCGACGCCACAGGAATGGCAGACTGTGGCTTCCCAATTTGCCGAGCGGTGGGACTTTCCCAACTGCGAAGGGGCAATTGATGGGGAACACGTCCACATCATCCCACCACCCCACTCGGGGTCATACTATTTTAACTATAAGAGGTTTCATAGTATCGTGTTGATGGCGGTGGTGTCAACGACATATGAGTTTTTATATGTGGACGTGGGCAAGAATGGCCAGATGTCGGATGGTGGAGTCTTTGCCCAGACCGAGTTTTCCAAACGGCTCCAAAGTGGTGGCTTGGGATTGCCACCTGCTGATGATAATGTGGCTGGACTGCCATTTGTGTTCGTCGCAGATGAAGCTTTTGGGCTGGGCAAACATCTGATGAGGCCATTCCCCCAGAGGACCCTCACCCCGGAGAAGAGGGTTTTTAATTACCGGCTGTCCAGGGCCAGAAGAGTGGTGGAGAATGCATTTGGCATAATGGCCAGCCGGTTCCGCCTATTCCTTACGGCAAACAACATGGCGGAGTATAAACTGAATCACATAGTGCTAGCATGCTGTGTTCTTCATAATTATTTAAGGATAAATGCTCCAAATTATGTGGCCTCAGTTGGGCCTGAGGCCGCAATTCAGGACATAAATACAATGACGGCCCTGGAAGCTGGCCATCCTGGCTTGCCCCCCCAAAGTGCCCGTGATGTGCGGCAAAAGTATCTAGACTATTTTACGGGTAGGGGGGCCATTGCTATGCCAGAAAATCTGTGATTCTTTTATAAAATAAAAAATTATTTTGATCTGAAATCATCTTGAATTTGATTTACTGCTTGTGTTTCTTTTAGCTGTCTCCTAGGTTCTCCTAGTGCACTTTTAGTGCCAAGTGGATTTTGCTTTATTAAATAACCCCCATTGTCAATGTAAACACTAGGGATGAGCTTTATGTTTGAGTCGTACAATTTGGGGTGTTCACAGCAAATTCGAAAAGCCGCGGAACACCCATTAAAAGTGTGAGAAATCTCAAGTGCTAATTTTAAAGGTTAATATGCAAGTTATTGTCATAAAAAGTGTTTGGGGACCTGAGTCCTGCCCCAGTGGACATGTATCAATGCAAAAAAACATTTTAAAAACTCTTTCCAAGCCGATTTAGTGCATTCTCAGCGTTTCAGGTGATGTTCCTTCTCTTCACTCTTCTTTCTTTTTCCGTTCTGCTCGCTCTGAGCCTCTGTGTTTTTCTTTCCAATCTTTTCCTTTTTTATCTACGCAAGTGTTTTTTTTTGGGATTAGAGGTTAGTTTGGAATATCTCAGGTAGAGCATGAATTGTCAACAATTTAATTGTGTTCTGAAGTTTAAAATCCGGTATAAGCCTCCCCCCCGGTTGACGGGGATCGGAATAATCTGAGGTTCTGGGATCCCACCTCCAACACAGTTAGCTCCCACTCGGGGTGTTGGGGGGAGCGGAACCCGCTTCCAACTTTAATTAGTTTCTCTACAGATATGCCGACAGTTAATACTCTCCATAGATTCGGGACTGACAAAAGGCCTCTGCTCTTGTTTCTATCTGTTAAAGCTATAGACAGTTTCAATTCCTCTGAATGTATACTATTGTTTGCATATGTATGACTTATGCTTTATGTATAACCTATGCATTTTGAAATAAAACATTTTGACATATTAAAAAAAAAAAAAAAAAAGCAGGAGGGACAGCGACATTTTGGCAGACAGATTTGACACTTTTGGACACTTTTTTTGGGACCAGTGACAGTAGCAGTCAGAGTTAAAAAATAGCCACTGATTACTGTATTCATGTCACTGGCAGTGAAAGGGGTCAATTCTAATGGGAAATCCAATGGTTGGTGTCTTCCCTAGAAGTGTTTCTTGGGTGGAGGGTGAGAGCAGATCTCTCTCAACTTTTGTTCCTAACATGCGTTATGTTTGATATATAAGAAATTTATACAATGAAATATATATTGCGGGAAAGGAGGTTTATACAGGATGGAGGTCCCTATGCGACCGGTACAAGAAAGAAGTCAACGAAGAGAGGTCTGCAGATAGAAGCGGAGCAGCCTCAACTCGTCGTAGGCCTAACCCCCATACAGAGGCTTTGTCATTTTTGAGGCGCACCACGAGATGCGCTCGTAAGTATATATAAAATATATATTTTAACTTTATTTATTTTACTTTTAAACTAACGCTTTGTGGGCAGTATACCCACACTGTCCCATTGATTTCAATGGGCTGGAGAGGTGAAGGAGCGGTATACACACTGCTCCTTCACCACTCCAAAGATGCTGCTACCAGGATTTTTGTTTGTGTATTGCCAGCACACCGCTCCAGTGTGAAAGGTGTCTAAACCCCTTTTTTAATGTTCCCCCAGCTCCCGATAGAGGGCTATTCTGTAGTGTACACATGACAGTATTCATGGTATTTTTTTTTTTTTAAACTTGTAATGTTGTTATTCTTACCTAGAACTGTCTCAAGTGTTCCTGCAAGAGCAAGCGCAAGACGTGCAAGTTCGTCACCAGAAAATAAAGACGCTGACACAAGTCAAGAAACCAATTCAGAGACAGTTTCATCCCAAGAGTATCAACCTTTCACTCAAGAACCTGCGGTATGTATTTTCAAAACATCACAACCTCCATCCACAAAAAACGTATTACTTACATATTAAAATGGCAGCTGGTGTTGGTACATTTAAATATTCTTTTGAGGAGAAACAACAACGGCTTCTTTTTTGGGCAAAGTACCACATCAGTACTTATGGCTTTGGAGGTCTTGCTACTAATACAGTGACATCAGATTTTTGGGGCTAAAAACAAGTGCCTGTGTCTGATCTATTCAAAACAGGTGCTGCAAGCTCTGACACAACTTCAATATTTGGGCAAGCATCAGGTTTATCAGTATGCTGTCCACCAAGTGTGACCTCAACATCAGAAGCATAATCTATATATTCTATCTATTTTCAGGCAAATCTTGATAGGAGAATCGGGTCTACTTCCACCACTCGTCGAACACGCCTTACTCAACAAGAGCCACCTTTTGAGGAATACTTCAATCGTATAATTGCAGAAATGAGAAACCAATCACAAAACCCTGCCACAAAAGATGACGAATTTCTCAACATCTCAGACCCTGATGTGATGTTTTTGAGAATGTTACTGTGTGTAGTCAGGGAAATTCCTCCTGATAAGCGTACTGAAGTCAGGGGTGATATACATGCCTATCTTACGTATATAGTTTCCGCTTGCAAAGAGCAACGCCCATATCCAAGATCTCAGCCATGGGCTCTGGGTCTTAATTCACCTAGTGGCTCTTTGACTAAACCAATGCCCAGTCATCAATCCCATGACACCACACCTGCCATGAACCAATACACAGGACCGCCACCAACATATACACCTTTCCCATCTCATCCTGGTTTTCAAAGCATGCATGTGCAGCCACACCCCATCAGTTCACCCTCATCTTCCCAATCTGGATCACCTATAGATGTTGTCAGTGAACCAAGCCATTCTTCCCTGAGTTCCCCTTACCCAGTTTATGAGAACTTGTAGTTTTGTTATTTTTATGACTGTTTTATTTTTCAGTTTTTGTTAATGCAATGTTTTATTGATACCATTGCACAAAATAATGTTTACAACCCCTTTAAGTTAAGGAGACCAAGGTTAGGTTCCTGACACTTTTTTGGTGGGGCCATCTCTCAGGAGAATGTTGGACACACTCTGAAGCACTTAATTTCAAAATGGATGCCTGATGTTGCTACCTGCACCCCTCTCTTTCCTACTGCGCATGCGTGAGCCACGCGGCTCTTTGTGAATGGGCCAGCTGCTCTCTGGGATACACACAGTTCCCAGAAGGCAGCGTGCCCCATTCACAGGAAGACACCGCATGAGGACGGAGGAAGAAGACACACTGCAGACGATGAAGAGGCAGATTAGGGACTTCCGCATAGCAACCGCTATTTCTGTTAAATATAAAAAAAATAAAAAATTGGTCAATTTTTTTATGATTTTTTCCCCCAAAAATTTTTACAGGGTGGAACTCCACTTTAAGTTCAGTTTCCTGCACCTAGTGTCCACATCAGTGTAGTCAAAAAATGGTTTTAGAACATCAGATCAGGAATACTCTATATTTGTGGTTGTTTGAGGGTTAATATAAGGTATTTTTGGGATGATATCTGTTCTAATGAGTCACTCTATATTTTTTGGGATGTTATCTGTGGTACCGAGTCATGTTTTACTTGAAAAAAAAAAATCTCAACATTCCTTGGGAATAAAAATAAAATATTTTTTTTTTTGTATAGATGTTTAGTAAGGTTTTTGTAAGCATCAATGTTTTGTAAGGTTTTTCTATTTTTTATTATATATACCCTTTGTTAATTTACATAGCAAAGATAAAAATAAATCCAATTTAATTGGACAAAGTTGTCAACTACTTTATTTCATAAAAAAATGTAAACAGTGATAACAATAAGCTTGATGACACAGAACATAATCATACTGCCACGGTAGCTGTACATCGTCAGAAAGGAAATAATCACAAAAATGTTCACGGACTTGTAGCGCATGATTGCTTGGGCGACTGGTAGTAACACTCCCTCTGTGTTCTTCATAAACAGGTAACGGGGATTCATTGGGCGCAATCTCCTTTCCCCTTAGAAAGTTATGGAGAACACAGCATGTCAAAACCACATTGACCGAGTGATCTACATCAAGGTGCATTGCAGTCAATAGTAAACGCCATTTGGCGGTACAAATACCGAATGCGCACTCCACCATTCTGCGTGCACGGCTCATACGGTAATTGAAAATGCGCTTCTTGGCAGTAAGACCATGCCTCGTATAGGGCCTGAGGAGGTGAGTTGATAGGGCAAATGCCTCATCTCCTAGCACTACTAGGGACCGATCTGGTCCAGCAGTACCAGGTAGAGGCCTTGACTGTGGTACATTAAACTCTCCATGGAATTCCTAAAAATTCTCACATCTCCAGAACTCCCGTAAGCTCCAACGTCCACCACTATGAAGCGCATGTTTGCATCACTCAGTCCCAACAGGACAATGGAGAAGTATTTTTTGTAATTAAAATAGTGGGAACCTGAGTTTGGTGGCTTGATGAGCCTGATATGTTTCCCGTCTAATGCTCCGATACAATTTGGGAAGTTTTTTCCCCAAATTCCTCCGCTATCTCTTCCCACAGACTGGCTGTTGGTTCTGGCATGACTGTGGTCTTCAGCTCCTCCCAAATGGCAATACAGGTGTCATGTACTATAGTCGATACAGTTGAAATTCCCATTAGGAACTGATGATGAAGGGAGGTAAAACTCTCTCCAGTGGCAAGGTATCTGCAATACAAAATTGAGAACAATTCAGAAAATAAAATCAATAGACATAAAACAGAGTTCTGCATGGGAAAAAAAAATCAGCAGCTATAAAGACTGGAGCTGGTGACTTCTCATCGCAGCCCAAAGATGAAACAATGCCAGAAACATCATTGCAGTGATATATATATATATATATATATATATATATATATATATATATATATATATATTATGCAAGAACATATATACACACACAAATATATATATATATATATATATATATATATATATACATTGTGGTAGTGTGGTACCCCACCAGTGGATGAATACAGGATTCTCAACCAGGCAGGTTGAGGGGCTCCAGGGTATTTGCTTGTTTTGGAGGAAACTGGCTTTTCAGCTTCCTCATGATTTACTAAAGTCCACTTTGGGACCTGGAGCCTAGGGATTTCTTAGAGATCCGGGTGGGATGAAATCCCCAGTCCTGAATCAGGGTTTTGAGACTCACCGGCACACTGATTGTTCAGGTGTGTGTGGGCCTGATAGTAGAGTCAGGACCAGCATTCTAGGCTCCACTCTCCCGACGAGTGCAGGAGTGCACTGGGGAAGCCATAGAGTGCAAGTGTACACTGGAGAAGCCAGAGAGTGGTTGTCTGCACACTGGAAGCAAGAGACCCAGGTCTGAGGGTCAGAGCAGTGGACCCAAGTCTGAGGCTCAGAGCAGCGAAGGGCTGCTATCTAAATGGACGGTGTTGCCAATTGAATAGTCTGTAGGAGACAGACAAGAGCCTGAAGTGGAAGGCCTGAGCAACACTGCTGTATGTATAAGCCAGGAGGCTGAATGTCATGTTATTGATGAAAAGGAGTGTTGAAACTCCTGCTAGGGGAACCTTTGATTTTGTTTGAACTTCATTTAATAAATATGGGCAAATAAAGCCCTCAAAAAGAAGACCCAGCGAGTGGCGGTGTCCTTCAAGCTCTACCTTTGATGCTAGTCCTTCACAATATATAGATATATCTTGTGGGACGGGGGGTTGTTAGCTCTCGTGGTGGGTGCGTTTTCCAGTGATGCAAGCCAGTCAGGAACTATGTTTAAGGGCATGGTAGCCCATTTTTATTAGAAAGGCAAAATAAAAGTCCAAACAAAGGTTTCCCGCTCAGGGGGTTCTTCTCCATCAAATACACAGAACAGAAAATGCTAGCCCACCTGACTCTCTGTAGCAGTACTTCTGCACTTTATCCTGCTCACCCAGAACCACCGGACTCCTCAAAGTAGACGGCTTCCCTTCCCATACATTCATTATAAGGGATGTGCTCACCTGAGCACACACCCTGCTGGTAATCAGCAAAGTCTGGATACAGGGTTGGAGATCCCGTCCCTCCCAAGACGCTGTGGAATCTCCAAACTACAAAGCCCCATTCCAGAATACCAAAACTTGGAGAAAGCTGCGAAAGCAGTCTTCTCCAGTCCACATCTACGCTCTGTAGTCTTGCACCTCGCAAATGTTCATACCCTGTGTCCAGCAAACTGTCCATTTTACCGTGACAGTAGCTCCTACTGTCACAATATATATATGTATATACACACACACTATTGTCAATAATATTGGTACACCAGCATGTGCATGAATTTAAAGTGGTTGTAAACCCAACCACACAACTTGCACCTACAGGTAAGGCTTACCTGTAGGTGCAAGAAATATCTCCTTAACCTACACGGTTAAGGAGATATTTGCAGAAAACCCTGCACAGATGTCTACAGCGCATGCGTGCCTTAGACAACGGCGCAGGCGCACTGAGTGGTGCCGGTTTTCTGAATGGGAGAATGGCGGCCCCGTGCACATGCGTGTGATGTCATCGCCGCTCCGGCCAATCACAGCGCCGGAGCGGTGATACACGGAAGGGACATCGAGGCAAGATGGCGGCGGCGGTGGAGGGGAACGAGGAGCAGTATGGGGGTTTTGATCTCAGGTAAGTCATTCATAATGAGCTAGTATGCTATGCATACTAGTTCATTATGCCTTTCTTTTGCAGTTTTTTTTGTTTTTTTTTTTAATTCCGGGTTTACTTCCTCTTTAAGCATCTGTTCAAGATATGGAAAACCTACCTTAAATTAAGTAACAGCCGTTTTTCCTCATTAATGCATTGTCCCATGTTGGTCCTGTGTCTGATGAGGCGTCCTCGAACAAGTCCCAACAATTCATCAAAACTCGCCACCGACATCCTCGTGTAGTTATAGAACTTATCTCTGTGAGTTCTATGTTCACCAAAGATGAGGGCAAAGTAGCTGATAGAAAGACGATGTGAGGTTAAGGGGTGCACCCAGTAACGACGGGGACGTCGCCTCCACTCAATGGCTCTTCTCCTCTTCACTTTCATGAGCAGAAAGATGAGCATTGTCATCAAACTACCCATACATGCATTCATCTTGAATTGGGATGAGCTTCGTGTTCGTCTCGAACATCGGCTGTTCGGCTGTTCGCCGAATTGCGAACATTATGGGCCGTTCGCGTCAAATTCGAGTGGCGCGTCACGGCCCATAATTCACTGCGGCATCGCAGTGCATTGCTGGCTGATGATTTGCCAAGCATGCACTATGACCCGCATGCTTTGGCCAATCACAGCACAGAAAAAACAGAGAGCTGTCATTGGCCAAAGCCAGGGTGGCTTTGGCCAATTATGGCTCAGGGGGTTTAGTACACGCCCCACACTATATAAGGCCTCCGGTTTGGCGGCCTTGTGGAGTGTGTTGGAGTTGTGAAAAGAGAGAGTTTACAGAGACAGACAGTGTCATTTATATTGAGTTAGATAGAGCAGGCAGGCGAGTCAGTTAGCTGCAGTTACAGTGTGTAGAGGATATATATGCATCCTAGGTATTGTATATATATTTATACACTGTATTCAGTTTAGCTAGATTCGTTCCTGTTTTTCTCTATACTGTGACAGGTAGGCAGGTGATTGTGCTAGCTGCAGACAGTCAGTGTTTCACTTAGTGTACTGTGTGCTTTGCATAGCGTTCACCTAAAGCTTACCTAAATACAGTTAGTGACTATTATAGTTCTCATAATAAAACCACAAACAGAGAGCTAGAAGTATTTTCAGTTAGTGTACTGTGTTCTTCTCTGCACAGTTTTCATCTAAAATTAACTGCTGCTGCTGATTTTCCCATACTAATACCACAGCAGGCAGTTGATTCTGATAGCTGCATTATCAGTACAGACAAATATATATATAGATATATATATATATATCTATATATATATATATATACAGTATATATATATACATCCCACCTTTGTGCAGCTACATCCCACTGCAGGCCATTAGTATGTCTGGAAGGCAAACAAGGAGAGGCACACAGTCACGAGGCAATAAAAGAGGGTAAGCAGGCTCTGTGTCTAGACACAGGCAACAGTGCTGCTGGTCGTGGACACGGTGCATCCTCATCAGCACGTGGCCGTGGGACACGCTTGTCCTTCTTTTCAGCAGCTGGCCACGTTGAGCCGCAACATGCCCAAGACTTGGTAGAGTGGATGACCAAGCCGTCCTCCTCCTCCTCATCCTCTCTCACCCAGGCTCAGGGTACTTTGTCTGGAAAAGCAGCTGCCAAAGCGGCCTCTTCCCTCGGCTCAATGGCATCAGTCACTCCTTCCCTAGCCCCACCATGTCCTCCTGAGGAGTCACCCGAACTGTTTGACCACAGTGTTGGGTACATGCTCCAGGAGGATGCCCAGCGTTTTGAAGGCTCTGATGATGGAACCCAGCTGGAGGAAGGCAGTAACGTGAGCTCAGAGAGAGGGGGTAGTAACGTGAGCCCAGAGAGAGGGGGTGCCCAACAAGGACAGCTATCTGGCAGTCATGTTCCCCCAGCTGCAGCATACTGCCAGATTGGCTCCAGTGATGAGGAGGGAGGGGATGATGAGGTCACTGACTCCACGTGGGTGCCTGATAGGAGAGAGGAGGAGGAGGCACATCTCCAACGAGACAGGATGCCCTCGAGGGGACAACTTAAGGGCAGCACACCGACTGCATCACACTGCAGAGCTCTGCATGTGCAGGGCGCTGCTGTCTCTGCACGTTATTCCAAAAGTTCTTTGGTGTGGGCCTTTTTTTGTGCAGTAGATTGCACCATTGCCATTTGCAACATATGTCTAAAGCGTATCTCGCGTGGTCAAAACATCAGCCGCTTGGGCACCACGTGCTTGACCAGACATATGTCGACCTGCCATGCAGTCCATTGGCAAGCGTACCTAAAAGACCCACACCAAAGAACAAAGCTGACCTCTCCTTGCTTCTCATCAGCTGGGATCTCCAACCCCACTATACCTTCAGTCCTCTCTGAAACCTGCACTAAGAGGAATGAAGGTGTAGAATTCGGTGTGTCACAGCCAAGTACTTGCGGACAATCTGCTATCGGTACACTGACGTCCGATTGTACCAGGCAAATTTCCCTGCCCCAGCTGCTGCACCGCCGAAAGAAGTTTGCTCCCAGCCATCCACATGCCCAGCGGTTGAATGCTAGCTTGGCTAAATTGCTATCACTTCAACTGCTGCCTTTTCAGTTGGTAGACTCTGCCCCCTTCCGTGAGTTTGTTGAATGTGTGGTTCCTCAGTGGCAGGTTCCCAAACTTAACTTTTTTCACAGAAGGCAATTCCAGCTCTCTACCGGCATGTGGAAGGCAATGTCTTGGCCTCGCTGGACAGGGCGGTCAGCGGTAAGGTGCATATTACCGCTGACTCATGGTCCAGCAGGTATGGACAGGGACATTACCTATCTTTCACAGTGCATTGGGTGACTCTGCCGGCAGCTGAGAAGGATGCAGTACAAGGTGCAGTAGTGTTGGAGGTTTTTCCGCCACCATGCCTCCAAAATGTTACTACTGGTGATTCTGACACACCTCTATCCTCCACCCCTCCTCTTCTTCTTCCTCCATGGCCTCTACCTGTGCTTTGTCCTCGGAACCAGCGGTGCTCCGTAGGTGTTCAAGGGGCTACGCAAGTACGCAGGCAAAAAGATGCTATGCGGTGCTTGAGCTGGTGTGCTTGGGGGATAGGAGCCACACTGGGGCAGAGATTCTGTCAGCTCTGCAGGGGCAGGCTCAGAGGTGGTTGATGCCACGCCAGCTTAAGCCAGGAAAGGTGGTTTCCGACAATGGCACCAACCTCCTCTCCGCCCTCCGACAGGGACAACTGACCCATGTGCACTGTTTGGCTCACGTCCTTAACTTGGTGGTGCAGCGGTTCTTGGGCATGTACCCAGGCTTACAGGAGGTCCTGAAGCAGACCAGGAAAATCTGTGGGGATTTCTGCCGGTCATATAATGCCAGTGCTCAGCTGGCTAACCTGCAAAAGGATTACAACCTGCCCAAGAACCGCCTAATCTGCGACATGCCCACCAGGTGGAACTCTACGTTGGCCATGCTGCAGCGGCTGCACATGCAGCAGAGGGCCATCAATGAGTATCTGTTGCAATATGGCACCAGGACAGTGTCAGGGAAGCTTTTATTTTTTTCCCCACAAATCCTCTGGGTTCCTGGGTCTTGAGGATGGATCACTGGCCAGAGCTTGCACAGTATGCAATTGAGGTACTGGCCTGTCCTGCATCCAGCGTTCTTTCGGAATGCACATTCAGTGCTGCTGGAGGCTTTGTAACCGATCACAGGGTGCGCCTGTCCACCGACTCGGTTGATTGACTGACCTTCATAAAAATGAATCAGTCTTGGATCACCACCAGCTACCAAGCACCTGATGCTGATGTAACTGAATACGTTTTTTGGAAATGTCAGTCAGATCCCTTCAAGACTGCCTATGCTGATGCTGAGTGACTATCCTGTTATGCTAAGTGACTATCCTCTTCCTCCTCAATAATCATGCTGATAGCTTGAAAGAACTTTTTTGGTTCTGGGCATCGCCACCAGTGCCTAAGGCCCAATTTTTCAGCCCCTGTTTAACAGGGGCATGTAAATACAATTTTCGATGCAATACTTTGCAGTAGGGCACATTGCTGCGCTCCAAGTACAGTATCTGTGAGGAGCTGCAGTGTTGTGGCACCAGCACCAGTGCCTAAGGCCCAATTTTTCAGCCCCTGTTTAACAGGAGTGTGTAAATACAATTTGTGATGCAATACTTTGCAACAGGGCTCATTGCTGCGCTCCAAATACAGTATCTGTGAGGGGTTGCAGTAATGTGGCACCAGTGCCTAAGGCCCAATTTTTCTGCCCCTGTTCAACAGGGGCATGTAATTACAATTCTTGATCTAATAATTCACAGCAGGGCCCATTCCTGCACCCACCAAGAGTAACTGTGAGGGTTTACAGTGTTGTGGCAACGCCACCACCACCACCAAAGGCCCAATTTTTCTGCCCCTGTTCAACAGGGGCATGTAATTACAATTCTTGATCTGATAATTCACAGCAGGGCCCATTCCTGCACCCACCAAGAGTAACTGTGAGGGTTTACAGTGTTGTGGAAACACCACCACCACCACCAAAGGCCCAATTTTTCTGCCTCTGTTCAACAGGGGCATGTAATTACATTTCTTGATCTAATAATTCACAGCAGGGCCCATTCCTGCACCCACCAAGAGTAACTGTGAGGGCTTACAGTGTTGTGGTACCAGCACCACCACCACCACCAAAGGCCCAATTTTTCTGTCCCTGTTCAACAGGGGCATGTGATTACAATTCTTGATCTAATATTTCACATCTGGGCCCATTCATGTGCCCACCAAGAGTAACTGTGAGGACTTACAGTGTTGTGGCACCAGCACCACCACCACCACCAAAGGCCCAATTTTTCTGTCCCTGTTCAACAGGGGCATGTGATTACAATTCTTGATCTAATATTTCACAGCTGGGCCCATTCCTGTGCCCACCAAGAGTATGTGTGAGGACTTACAGTGTTGTGGCACCAGCACCACCACCAAAGGCCCAATTTTTCCTACCACTGTTCAACAATGGCATGTAATTACAATTCTTCATATATTATTTCACAGCAGGGCGTTCCAGCGCCCACCAAGAGTAACTGTGAGGGCTTACAGTGTTGTGGCAACACCAACACCTAAGGTCCAAATTTCTGCAGAGTATATACGGCAGGCCCCTACTTTCAAACATCCAACTTACAAACGACTTCTACTTGCAAACGGAAGGAGACAACAGGAAGTGAGAGGAAATCTACCCCTAGGAAGGTAAATTCTCTCCTGTAAGAGTTAATATGGGAAAAAGGTGTCTCCTCTCCACTGATGCTTTATCACCAATCCTTGTTTCACTAAAAAAAACAAATTTTCAAAAAACATTTGTCATTGGGACAGAAATGTTCTGAACAGGTGCACAGACAGCAAAACAAATGTTACAGGGGTGATAATCCTTCCCTATGTTTTCCAAAAAGCTTAAAAATAGATTTTTCGGCTGGAGCTACACCAATAAAATGTACCTGTTCCAAATTACAAACAGATTCTACTTAAGAACAAACCTATATACTCTGAACAGCAGTATACAGGCGTTGGAAACAAGAAGTCCCTGTCTTGTTTGCACCGCTTGTATACTGCTGTTCAGAGTATATAGGGCCTTTTTTTACTTTGGGTGCGGGGTTCCCCTTAATATCCATACAAGACACAAAGGGGCTGGTAGTGGGCTGGGGGGGTACCCATGCCATTTTTCTCAATGATTTTCATCCATATTGCCAGGACCAGACATTACTTTAAAGCCGCAAGCAGTTTTAAATGACTTTTTTTCCTTTTAGAAATGTCATTTTGTGCAGGGACAGTTCTAAACACGGGAAACACATGCCACTTCACAGACATACTTTAGACACACCCCAGATACGATATTTACAGGAATACTTTATGCATCATAAAATCACTGCTCCCGAAAAAACTGCAGTTTTTAAAACTTCTTTTTGCATTGATACATGTCCCCTGGGGCAGGACCCGGGTCCCCAAACCCTTTTTAGGACAATAACTTGCATATTAGCCGTTATAATTAGCACTTTTGATTTTGAACGTTCACGTCCATTGTATTTAATAGGGTTCTAAAGTTTGCACAAACTTTCGGTCCATTCGCAGGTTCTGGTGCGATCCGAACCGGGGGGGTGTTCGGCTCATCCCTAATCTTGAACGATCTCAGCACAATACACAGAACACTCCTCTCACTGAAAAACTCCAACACACACTCAGCCAGTGAACAAAGAGACAGGAAATAGATGTTTTGAAATGTAGAGGACCGAAATGCATCATGGGTAGATTCAAGGAACCCAAAAAAAAAAAAATGGTTGCTATGGGAATGACTACCGCAGCTAAACGCATCCCCATGTAACCGCACGTAAATGCAGGTAATCGCAATGTACAAATGCAGCTAATCGCAGTGCATGGAGCCTTGAATTTCAAAGAACATTTTACATGCTTTTAACTGCGGCAAAACAGCCGTCCGTGTGAAAGGCGTCTAACGCTGTTTATCTAATCCTTTAAAGCAGACATGCAGCCGTGCCAGTTATATTATATAGTTAACTGCAAAGGAAATAGCAAGAACAATAGAAATCTGATAAGCGTAAACAATGAATCTGTGTTATAAAGATAAGGAAAAAGTATGTCAAAAGGTTCTCTCTGTTTGGCATGTACTAAACTAGATTGAACTTCCATTGCCCTTGTGGATCCAAGTAATCCAAGTAATCTAACTACTCTATACTTTACAACACTGGAAGATGTCACAAAAAAAAAAAAAAAAAAATTATATATACAGTATATATACACTCTATTGTCAAAAGTATTGGGACACCTGCCTTTACACACATGAACTTTAATGGCATTCCAGTTTTAGTCCGTATGGTTCAATATTGACTTGGCCCACCCTTTGCAGCTGTAACAGCTTCAAAGGTTTGGGAGTGCGTCTATGGGAATGTTTAAAATTCTTTCATAAGCCACTTGTAAGGCACTGATTGGATGAGAAGGCCTGGTTTGCAGTCTCCGCTATAGATCATCCCAAAGGTGTTCAGTCGGGTTGAGGTCAGGACTATGTGCAGGCCAGTCAAGTTCCTCCACCACAAACTCGCACATCCATGTCTTTATGAACTTTGCTTTGTGCACTGGTCCAAATAATTTGGTGGAGGTGGGATTATGGTTAGGGGTTGTTTTTCAGAAGCTGGCATGTCCCCTTAGTTCCAGTGAAGGGAACTCTTAAGACATCAGCATATCAAGACAATTTTATGCTCCCAACTTTGTGGGAACAGTTCAGGGATGGCCCCTTCCTGTTCCAACATGACTGCGCACCAGTGCACAAAGCAATGTCTATAAAGCCATTAATGAGCGAATTTTGGGTGGAGGAACTTGACTGGCCTGCACAGAGTCCTGACCCCAACCCAACTGAACACCTTTGGGATGAATTAAAGCGAAGACTGCAAGACAGGCCTTCTAATTCAACACGAATGAGTAACTGAAAATAGTAACCATTATTTATTCATAAAAATGTAATTGATAAATAAATACACATATTTTTTGACAAGTCTTTAACCACTTCAGCCCCGGAAGATTTTTCTTTCAATAGTTTTTAATTGATAAAACAGCAAGAGTAAATTTACAGAGTTACATTTAAAACTATCTCTTAACAGCAAATGAAGTAATATTTCAAAGGACACAGTGTATATTTAAGATGAGAAGGTTCATTGTACCCTCAGCGAGTTCTTGCAGATGCTTCAAGCTCCTGAAGGAGGAAGGGACTCCCCATCCCCAACACCCCTCACGGGATCTGGCTGTGTCGGGAAGGGAAGGTCCATTGTCCTCAAATGGAATATAATATTGAGTACAAAGATATGCAAAAAATGGGAGTGATAGAGAAAAGTAAAAACCGAAAATAAATGAAAAAGAGAACAACCTTGTAAAGTGCGAAATACCTCAAAAGACTGCTTTGTCTAGACAGTTGGATGTACTATCAGTGGTGAATGAAGGACATACATGTGGACGTCCACTGAGCAGGCGATATGAGGCACAAGATTCAAATGATATTCAAACTGCTTTTGTGAATAGACGTAAATAACTCTCTTTTGCAAGGTGGGGGGAGGTAGAAATAGTGTCCCATTAGGGTATTCCTGCAGTTGTACCTGTACGATAACAGTAAGAAAAAGTGGGAGAGAAAGGAAAGGAGGAAAGAAGAAAGGTAAAGAGAGAAAAAAAGAAGCAAAATAATAATAGAAGATGGTGTGGAACTCGCTCATCTACATGAACCTGAGTTAGCATAGGGTGGCAGTTGTCTGAGATAGGTATCTGGCCCAACGCTCCCAAATGGCATCATGTTTGTCAACAGTATCCAAGAGGATGCCAACTGTTTTCTCCTGGGCCATGATCCATGATATTTTCCTTTTGACCAAGAGAAAGGACACCGTGGGTTGCTTCCAAGCCCGAGCAATCGTTAGCTTGGTCCCAAGGAAAATTAACATGATAAGGTGTTGGATTAGTTTAGGGGTCTTGGGGATAGGTAAGTTTAAGAGGGCAAATTGAAGAGTCTTTCAGATCAGTAAGCCGCCCGTAATTTTCCTAATAGTGTGAAATATTTTATTCCATAAGCCCCTGATCTTGGGACAATCCCACCATATGTGTAGCATCGACCCGACGTGGCCGCAGTCACTGAAGCAAAAAGGGGAAGCTTTCGGATAGATTTTAGCAGTTTTCAGGGGGACCATATACCACCTCATTAGGACTTTCAAATTTGCCTCAACTAGTGCTATGTTTAGGATGCCCTTGGATGCCGCACTCAATGCTCTATGCCATTCCTCAATGCTCCAATTATGTTGCAGGTCATTTTCCCATTCTCTCATATAGAGCGTTTTGGTCTCAGTTCTAGCAAGTGATCGGTATATATCACTGATATTCTCCTCCCTCTGCTCCATGGCTTGACCACACCACCTTTCATAGTCCGTGACGTGATCGAGAGTGGGATGGGTTTGGAGGACCATAAGAACTGGATGAAATGGGCGATTTGGTGGTATCTAAACCTTTTCGAACTTGGCATGTTGAGCTTACTTATACATTGGGCCAGAGTGAGAGGCCCCGCCGGGTTGACAAAATGTCCAATCCTATATAGTCCCTTATCTAACCACCACCAGAAAGCTGTAATGTCCAAACCAGCAGGGAACAACGGGTTTAGAAAAAAATGTGACAGTGGGTGCCAGTGTGAGATCAGATGTGGCTTAGTTTTGAGAGAGTCCCACAGTACTAGGGAATGGGGTAGTGTGGGGGCCATAATAGCAGGTCTAGATTTAGCAGGACACCAGAGAATATAGTCCAGGGTATATTGGGGAATAGCTTTCCATGTGTACCCAGTCAGGGTGTGCTATTTTGAAATATATAGTGGAGAGTTGAGATAGCTGTGCTGCCTGATAATACCAGAGAAGGTTAGGTAAACACACCCCTCCCCGGTCTCTATTCCTAAACAGGGTCCCTTAGGGTGTTTCATTTTCTAAGGCAAAAAATAAACCGTAAAATTTTTGCAGACTTTGCTTACGCCCCGAGTCTCAGTGATGTAAAAGATATATATGCTAAATTTCAAGAAGATTGGATAATATTTAGAGGTCTTTGATCTGTTTTGTAAAAGTAGGCAAAAAATATGATTTTTCAATGTTAATTACTTTTATTGGGAAAACTAGAAATCACAAACTTAAAATACTATTAAAACTATACACTAAAATTAATAGGTAATATGATAGGCAAAACATGTGTTATATTAATCAACTTTGAACGATGCAATCCCTTGTTTTGTTCGCTTGGTGACGACTTTTCTGTGATGCTCAACTACCCTCAACAAGAATTGTTTTTGTTGTTCATCCCTGACCGATTCGTTATACTTTTTTATCAGAGCAATTCCTCTTTCTGCGGTATCATTGACAACCTTAAGAGTGTTCACATGGCTTCTTAGAGAATCACTGCAGTATTCTGTCATGTTGTGGAACCCAAACAATTCAAAGAATGTCTTTGTTTTATTAGTAACGAAATGGCTCAGGTCTTTTCCTTCAAAAATCATGTTTTTACCCTCTAATCATTTCGCTTCCTTTTTCTTTGCAGGTTTGGTTTCAAAATTTTTAGTCATATTTTCCTTAACAGCCTGAGTAATATGTTTGTCCAAAAAAGACAATCCTACGTTTGTTTCCGACAGATACCAAAGGTGTATCTTAGCAACTGTGAGAGCACATTTTTTGATGTCTGCATCTGGGTAAGTTCTCAGAAGCTGTAGCATATCCAAATCATTCTTTTGAGCCCATCGACTTACAATTGCCTCATGCCAAAAGCGAACATATATGAGGCTGACAAAATGTGCAACCCGTTTCATTCCTTCCAATTGTCCTTTAGGAATATCAACTGTTTAGTGAAGACTAGGGTTGAGCGAACCCGAACTGTAAAGTTCGGGTCCGTACCGAACATTAGAGTTTTTGGGCACCAGACCCGATCCCGAACAATTGCGTGTATGTTCGGGTTCGGGTCCGGTGTTCGGCGATGTAATGGCGCATTTAGAAAAGCTTCAGGGGGCAGCCAATCACCTTTTGTTTAGCTGGTGTGCCCTTAGAAGGCATCATAGCCAAGCCTACTAATGGCATGGCTGTGATTGGCCAGTGCAGCATGTGACCCAGCTTCTATATAAGCTAGAGGCACACAGCACAGCACGTCACTCTGCTTTAGACAGGATAGGGAGAGGTTCCTGGCTGCTGTTGCTTATTAGGGAGAGATTGAAATACATGAGTTAGTCCTGATTCTGCAATCTGAGAGAAAAGATAGAGAGACAGTGTAGGGGAAGGTTCCTGGTGGTGCTTTCAGGGAGAGAGATTTATATAGGAGTCCAGATTCAGAGATCTAATAACTCAGCGATCTGCATAGGTTTACCTGTTTGTGTTGCAGTGCACAGTCTTTTTACACTGCCATGATCCCAGTGTCAGAGAAAATCTAACTTTTATCTGCAAGCTCAGTGCACCAGCACTGCATATGTTACGTTGAGAGATACACCGTTTCCATACTGTGGGTGTATTGTGCTCTCGCAAAAAGACCCATTTAGGGCAAAAAAAATAAAATTGCAGTGTTTTCTGCATATATGCAAGTGTGAGATTTACAAATTTATACATATTTCTTGTATTGTGCTATTCCCCCAAAAATTTTTTAGGGCAAAAACTTTTTTTTTAATAGCATTTTCTGTATTGCTGTAGGTGTGAGATACACCGTTTCCATACTGTGGGTGTATTGTACTCTTGAAAAAGTTGTGTAGCTGTGAGATACAGCATTTATGTACTGTGGGTGTGTTGTGCTCTCCCAAAAACACCCATTTAGGGCCACAAAAAAATTTGCTGTGTTTTCTGCATATCTGGAGGTGTGTGAACTAAACAATTTCTATATATTTTTCTTCTACTGTGCTATCCTAAAAAAAAAAAGATATTTTGAATAGCATTTTATGCAGTTCTGTAGCTGTGAGATACAGCGTTTATGTACTGTCGGCGTGTTGTGCTCTTCCAAAAACACCCATTTAGGGCAACATCCTAAATTTGGAAAATATGAGGAGAACATCAAAGGGACGTGGTGGCCCCGGTCGTGGTGCTGCTGGTGGAGCTCCTGTTGCAGGGAGAGGAGGTGGTCGATCTGTGCCAGGTACACGCACAAGTGAAACACCTTCCTCAGGTGCGAGTAGGCGACCGAGCCTGCGGCGGTATTTTGTCGCGCCTAATGAGGCTGTACGAATGTTGAGGCCAGGACAAGTACAGGCGATAGTAGATTGGGTTGCTGACAGTGCCTCGGGTTCCTTCACATTGTCTCCCACCCACTCTTCTGATGAAAGATCAGAGTTGGCACCTGAAGCCCATGTCCATCAGTCTTTCACCTCACCCCCTTGCAAATCAGCCAAGCAGACTGAGCCCCAAATCATGCAGCAGTCTCTTCTGCTTTTCGATGACTCTGTTAGCAGGGTTTCCCAAGGCCATCCACCTAGCCCTGCCCCAGAAGCGGAAGAGATTGAGTTCACCGATGCCCAACCACTTATGTTTCATGATGAGTACATGGGAGGACCATCGCAGCACGTCTCGGATGATGATGAAACACAGGTGCCAACTGCTGCTGCTTTCGCAATTGTGCAGACAGACAAGGAGGGCAGGGGTGAAGACTGGGTGGAAGATGATGTCGAGGACGATGAGGTCCTCGACCCCACATGGAATCAACGTTATGCAGGTGACCAGTGTAGTTCGGAGGAAGAGGCGGTGGTCGCACAAAGCCACCAGCACAGCAGAAGAGGGAGCAGGGTGCAAAAGCGGAGCGTCTGTCCCCTAGACAGTACGTCTGCTACTGCCCAACGCAGCAAGGGACCGAGCACACCAAAGCCAGGTCCAAGGAGTTTCCTAGCGTGGCAGTTCTTCACACAATGAGCTGATGACAAGACACGAGTGGTTTGCACGCTGTGCATTCAGAGCTTGAAGCGAGGCATAAACGTTCTCAACCTGATCACAACCTGCATGACCAGGCATCTAAGTGCAAAGCACAAGCTGCAGTGGAGTAGACACCTCCAAAACAAAGAAAGGTCTCTGGCTCCTCCTGCTTCCTCTTCTGTTGCAGTCTCGGCCTCTTCATCCACCTCTGTAGTGACAGTAGCACCTGCCAACCCGCAAACAGAGCATCTGCCAGCAACACTACCACCTGGGTCACCAACCATCTCCACAATGTCCCATGGAAGCGTTCAGCTCTCTATCTCCCAAACACTGGAGCGGAAGAGGAAGTACCCCCCTAGCCACCCGTGATCCCTGGCCCTGAATACCAGCATTTCAAAATTCCTCGCCTTTGAAATGCTGTCATTCCGTCTGGTGGGGACGCAGAGTTTTAAAAGCCTGATGGCATTGGCTGTCCCACAGTATGTCGTGCCCAGCCGCCACTACTTTTCCAGGCGAGCCATCCCTTCCCTGCACAACCAAGTGGGGGACAAAATCAGGTGTGCACTGCGCAACGCCATCTGTGGCAAGGTCCACCTAACTACGGATGCGTGGACCAGTAAGCACAGTCAGAGACGTTATATCTCCCTAACAGCACACTGGGTAAATGCAGTGGTGGCTGGGCCTGAGGCAGATAGCAGTTTGGCGCATGTCCTTCCACCACCGAGGATTGCAGGGCGCTTCAGTTTGCCTCCTGTTGCTAACTCCTCCTACTCCGCTTCCTCATCCTCTACCACCTCCTCATCCAGTCAGCGTAACACCTTCACCACCAACTTCAGCACAGCCAGGGGTAAACGACAGCAGGCAGTTTTAAAACTTTCCTGTTTGGTGGAAAAAGCCCACACCGCGCAGGAGTTGTGAAGGGACATGGAACAACAGAACGATGAGTGGTTGCTGTCAGTGAGCCTTAAGCCCGGCATGGTGGTGTGCGATAATGGGCGAAATCTCGTAGCAGCTCTGGGCCTAGCCGGTTTGATGCACATCCTGTCAGGGGGATGCCATACACAGACATCCAATACAGGTGATCAGATCATTGGGCTGCACTTAAGGAATCAGGAACAGAGTAAGTGAAAATATATATATTTATTGAAGATAAAGACACATGTGAAATCAAACAACAGGAAACCATAAACAAGAAATGAATACCAGAGAACACAACAAACCCCCAAAACAACCTAATCTAACTATCTAACTAATATATACAAGTAAAGGGAACACACATACATAAACAAGGCAGGGACAAGAGACAAGGGGAGCAGAAGGCCAGGTACTGGGAGCAGTCAGCAAGGGGGAGCTGGAAGCTGGTATCAGGGGACAGGTCTCAGGGAACAGGATACATGGAACAGAGTCCAGGACAAGGCAGGTAACGGATCAGGTTCAGGCAACGGAACGGATCAGGTTCAGGCAGGGACCAGGCTTACAGAAGGAATTCTGGAGCATTGAGCCTTGGTTAAGGGTGGGTCTATATAGTTCAGCAGACCCAGATTAGGTGTTTTTGATGGCTGGTGGAAAGTCTTGGTGGGGAGACACCCGCTGGTGGCCACCAGAACTACACCCACTGGTGCCGAATGCAACAGTGCCACCAGCAGGTGAGCCCAGTAATGACACCATTCCTGACAGTTTCCCCCCTTAAGGAGTGGCCTCCAGACACTCCATTCAGCCCTTGGTTTGACAGTCCGAGTGGATGCGGAAACACCCTAAAAAGTTTCCATACTAAGTCTGCGGACTTCTTCGCACTTCCTAGGCCAGAGTCCTTTAGTCCACTGGGGGACGTGCCACTAGAGTCTGAAAATAGGGCACGCATACCACCACCAGGGTCAGGAAGTCTAGATCCGGAAATTAAAATTAGCAGGGCAACGGGCAAGAACCCATCAGAGGCAGACCACGCAGGGGCATTACATTCAGGCTGGGTGATAAGCAGGATTAAAACAGCGGAAAAAAGGGAGAAACTAAAGAAAAGCTTGGACAGCCGCACTCCAAAAAATTTGTTGGTTCTTTATTTAAAAAAACAAGGTCACATCAACACATATGACAGCAAAACACAGCAAGAGGAGCTGACATGTTTCACACTGCAAATCAGTGCTTAATCATAGCGGAAAAAAGGGCATCCATCAAGAAGACATTAGCGGCCAGCTGGGCATCAGGAACAGGTTTAGCAGGGACCATATCATCAGGCTGGGCAGCGGGCTCCGGGTCATCAGGCTGGGCAGCGGTAAAGGAACCACCAGGCAGAGTATCAGGAATGGGACCATCAGGAACTGGATTGTGAGGCTGGATACCAGGTACAGGATCACCAAGCAAGACAGTAGGCTCTGGGACATCCGACTGGGCAGCGGGCACTGGAGCAGCAGACTGGACAGTGGGCACATCCGGGCAGACAACATGCTCCGGGTCGTCGAGCTGGGCAGCAGGCTGGAACACCTCGGGCTGGGCAGCAGATAGGAACATCTCGGGCTGGGCAGCAGACAGGAACATCTCGGGCTGGGCAGCAGACAGGAACATCTCGGGCTGGGCAGCAGACAGGAACATCTCGGGCTGGGCAGCAGACAGGAACATCTCGGGCTGGGCAGCAGACAGGGGCACGTCAGGCTGGGCTGCAGACAGGGGCACGTCAGGCTGGGCAGCAGACAGGAACATCTCAGGCTGGACAGCAGACAGGAGCACGTCAGGCTGGGCAGCAGACAGGGGCACGTCAGGCTGGGCAGCAGACAGGAGCACGTCAGGCTGGGCAGCAGACAGGGGCACGTCAGGCTGGGCAGCAGACAGGGGCACGTCAGACTGGAAGACTGGCTCTGGCACTTCAGGCTGGAAGACTGGCTCTGGCACTTCAGGCTGGAAGACTGGCACAGGAACCTCAGGGTGGCAGACTGGCACAGGAACTTCAGGCTGTCAAACTGGCTCAGGAACTTCAGGTTGGCAAACTGGCTCAGGAACTTCAGGCTGGCAAACTGGCTCAGGAACTTCAGGCTGGAAGACTGGCACAGGAACTTCAGGCTGGAAGACTGGCACAGGAACTTCAGGCTGGAAGACTGGCACGGGAACTTCAGGCTGGCAGTCTGGCAGGGAAACTTCAGGCTGGCAGGCTGGCACGGGAATTTCAGGCTGGTAGGCTGGCACGGGAACTTCAGGCTGGTGCAGGTTGGTGGGTGTGGAGGCAGGTTGGGATAGTGGCAGGATTGAATGGGTTGAAAAAAGCTTCAGTTATTTCTTTGGTTTCGCCACTGAGGATTTGTATATGGATATAGGACTGCAGGTAATGGATGTAGCTGGTAGAGGTGAAGAGCGGAGGGATGGTGAAACAGTGGGTGCAGACTTTGAAGGGGGCTTTGAAGGAACTGATGGAGGCAGCCGAGAAGAAGCAGAAGGGTTAAAGGCAGGGTAAGTGCAGCAGGAGGAAACAGGGTACTGGTACTTCATTGTTAGCTGGGTGTATTGTTCAGAAAAAGTGGGAATTGGGGAAAAAGGAGAGGAAGACATCCCAGCAGGTTGGTGTCTAGACATAGAAATGGATGGTTGGGAGCTGACAGGGGCTGAGTACAACAAACTTGACCAGGCCTGTAATAATGGTTTCACAAAATCAGGTTTGCACACTGCTTGTCTGACCAGAGATTGCACTGAATCAATACATTCTGCAAGCACCTGTTGAGGAAAAGCCGAGTACTGCTCATAGAAAAAGGCTGAGTGATCTTCCAACAGCCACACCAAAGATTCTACCTGAGCTGCATTAAAAGGAGGTGTATAATCATCAGTTCCACTAGAGGCATCAGACAGGGCCAACTCTGTACAGATCCAAATCAATGCTTGCACATCCTCAAACTGAACACTGCCCTGATCCACAAAAACATGAGCTATGCGGATGCATTCCAATAACTGCTCTCTAGTGTATACACTTAGTGTCTGATAACAGAAATCTCTGTCATCTGTCGCCAGGAGCGAAAGATACAGAATATCTTCCACCTGCATCTTAGTAATTTAGCAAGTACTCAGACCCAATTCCCAGGTGCAGCCGATCTGATTGTATGGCTCCAGAATTCTGTCAGGGGGATGCCATACACAGACATCCAATACAGGTGATCAGATCATTGGGCTGCACTTAAGGAATCAGGAACAGAGTAAGTGAAAATATATATATTTATTGAAGATAAAGACACACGTGAAATCAAACAACAGGAAACCATAAACAAGAAATGAATACCAGAGAACACAACAAACCCCAAAACAACCTAATCTAACTATCTAACTAATATACACAAGTAAAGGGAACACACATACATAAACAAGGCAGGGAGGAGAGACAAGGGGAGCAGAAGGCCAGGTACTGGGAGCAGTCAGCAAGGGGGAGCTGGAAGCTAGTATCAGGGGACAGGTCTCAGGGAACAGGATACATGGAACAGAGTCCAGGACAAGGCAGGTAACGGATCAGGTTCAGGCAACGGAACGGATCAGGTTCAGGCAGGGACCAGGCTTACAGAAGGAATTCTGGAGCATTGAGCCTTGGTTAAGGGTAGGTCTATATAGTCCAGCAGACCCAGATCAGGTGTGTTTGATGGCTGGTGGAAAGTCTTGGTGGGGAGACACCCGCTGGTGGCCACTAGAACTACACCCACTGGTGCCGAATGCAACAGTGCCACCAGCAGGTGAGCCCAGTAATGACACCATTCCTGACACATCCCTTGCCTGGCGCATGTGCTGAACTTGGTGGTCCAGAGCTTCCTGAAAAATTACCCCAATATGCCAGAGCTGCTGCAGAATGTGCGGGCCGTCTGTGCGCACTTTCGGCGTTCTCACCCTGCTTCTGCTCGCCTGTCAGCGCTGCAGCGTAACTTCGGCCTTCCCGCTCACCGCCTCATATGTGACGTGCCCACAAGGTGGAACTCCACCTTGCACATGCTGGCCAGACTGTGCGAGCAGCAGCAGGCGATAGCGGAGTTTCAGCTGCAGCAATCACGCGCGAGTCGCTTTGTGGAACAGCCCCACTTCACCACTAATAACTGGGCCTCAATGCGAGACCTGTGTGCCTTGTTGCGCTGTTTCGAGTACTCCACCAACATGGCCAGTGCCAATGATGCCGTTCTCAGCGTTACTATCCCAGTTCTATGCCTCTTGAAAAAATGCTTCGGGCAATGATGGAAGAGGATGTGGCACAGGAGGAGGAGGAGGAGGAGGCGGGATCATTTCAAAGGCTTTCAGGGCAGTCTTTCACAAGTGGCTACGAGGGTGGGTTCCTGAACCAACAAACGCCAGGTACACAATTGTACGGCAGCAAGGGCACAGTTCTGGAGAATGACGAGGTGGAGGATGAGGAGGAGGAGGAGGAGGAACCATGTTCACAGCAGGGTTGCACCCAGACCAGCTCATGGCCATCACTGGTGCGTGGCTGGGGGGATACAGAGGACACAGATGATACACCTCCCACAGAGGACAGCTTTTCTTTGCCTCTGGCAGCCTGGCACACATGAGCGATTACATGCGGCAGTGTTTCCGCAACGACCGCCGAGTTGCCCACATTTTAACTGGTGCTGATTACTGGGTGGCCACCCTGCTGGATCCCCATTACAAGGACAATGTACCGTCCTTAATTCCCTCACTGGAGCGGGATCATAAGATGCGTGAGTACAAGCGCACGCTGGTAGACGCGCTGCTGGTGGCATTCCCACCTGACAGCGGGCGTATGGTGGAAGCACAAGGCGAAGGCAGAGGAGGAGGAAGATGTCGCCAACGCAGCCGGGGCACCGCCAGCACCTCAGAAGGCAGGGTTAGCATGGCCGAAATGTGGAAAAGCTTTGTCAGCACGCCACAACAACCAGCACCACCAGCTGAGATGGAACGTCTTAGCAGGAGGCAGCATTTCACCAACATGGTTGAGCAGTATGTGTGCACAGGCCTACATGTACTGGATGACGGGTCTGCCCCCTTCAACTTTTGGGTCTCCAAATTGGGCACATGGCCTGAGCTTGCCCTTTACGCCTTGGAGGTGCTGGCCTGCCCTGCAGCCAGTGTATTATCTAAACGTGTTTTTAGCACGGCAGGCGGCGTTATCACAGACAAGCGCAGCCGCCTGTCCAGAGCCAATGTGGACATGCTCACGTTCATTAAAATGAACCAGGCATGGATCCCACAGTACTTGTCCGTACCTTGTGCAGAATAGACATGTATACCGGTGTTCTGACAAAAACTGTCTGGCCATCGGATTGTGTCCGGCCCGTACTGCACAGAAGCAGCGCTTGCTCAGTATGGAGGACAAGGAGATTTACGAAATCTCCGAAGATGAACGGCGCCTGCGCCGTGAGTGCAGGTTCAAGCCCCACCATCCAAGTGGACATACGGTAGCACATAGTAACAGGGCCCCTCACGGGCTCGCTTTGATCGCCACGCTTCGGGCACGGCCTCGCTTGGCTCAGCTTGAACCTCGGATGGTGTGGCTTGAACCTGGACTCACCACGCAGGCGCCGTTCATCTTGTGAGATTTTCGAAATCCCCTTGTCCTACGTATTGAACAAGCGCAGTACAGGGCGGACACTATCCGACGGGGGACAGAATTCAACACATCACCGGCCTTACCCAGCCATTGTTTTATTTTTGAACCAGTGTTGGCTACCTCGTCCTCCTCCACCGCCGCTTCCACCTACACAGCCACATCCACCGCCACCTCAACCTCCTACTCCATATGGACCTCGTCCTCCTAGGTCAAGATTATAATTTTTTTTGTAGTGCACAGATCCTTTCCCCCTTACCTGCCTTTATGTTGTTGGCTCCTCGCAGGAGGGAGAAAGGCGCACCGCACTACCAGCCCGTACCCTCCTGTATAAAGAGGTTGAGCGGTGTACTTGACGGGCCGTGTCCACAGCCATAGTCAAAACTCCTCCAGAGGATGATTCTCACCTCCACTGTAGGTAGAGGCAAGTCCTTGAATTCCCAGTAAAGTCAATGTCCACACCAGCTGAAACTACAACTCTGAGTTTATTCTCTCATGGCAAAATAAACTGTACTCGGATAGAAAAGGTTAGAGCAAAGAAACAGGACAGCTTAAGGTGTGGAGGAGGTCCAGGCACAAACGTAGCACATTCACTTCACTGCTTAGGTTTCTCAAACAGTTTTAGGCGCACAGTCTCTGCCACAGACCGTGAGGTTGGTCTATGCCACAGACTGGGTGTACAAGGCCCCTGCCATGGACCTGGAGAACTTTGGTCTCTGCCACAGACCAGGGTGTATAAGGCCCCTGCCATGGCCGGGTGAATAAGGCCTCCGATACAGTCAGGATGACCTTGAGTTTCTCCTTCTAAGAACTAGCCCATATCAAGGGGAAGACATCTCTCCAGGGAGTCAACAGACCCTTCCTTCACCGTGCCTCCAGCATCGGGCCATCGGAAGGTTCCTCCCTTCCCTGGAACAGGGTCCCCTACACGAGGCACCCAAAGACTCCTCAACCCTTAGCGGACTCCAGACGAATGCTCTGGACCCCAGGCTTTACTCCCGCCCCTAGGCCTCCATACCCAAGGCAGCAGGAACTCCAGGATAGTACCTCACCCCGGGCTAAAGGTGCCCGAAATGGAACAGGAACACGTGCACCCAGGCCGAAGGCACCTGGGCGCGGACCCCACTGGACATCAGCCCCCAGGCCAAAGGTGCCTGGGGCTCGGACCCCGATCAGGAGGCGTCTGCCCCTTTTATATCCTCTCCCAGCATGCACAGCAGGTTCCCCGCCTGCTGTACTACTGCCAAGAGGGGACACAAAAGACACAGCACTGTATCGGTGGTTCAACCCTAGCCTACCATGGCAGCGCCACCTGTAGGCCGCAGGGAACTGCACACCAATACTGTCCCCCGAGGACAAAATGGTCCATGAATCCTACAGAATTAGGGTGTTTGAGCCTATTTACCACTCAAACACTTCCCTTAAATTTAGCACCCCGCTACATTTTTATTTCAAAGTATTTTATTTTCCCACTAGCTTATCCATTAAATTGAATAATGTTTTCCAGAAAGGGTGTATTCTGGGGCATTCCCACCATATGTGTGGTATTGTGACGTTGAGTTTCTGAGGTTCTTAATGACTTCCTGTACCTCTTCTGCTGAAAAGATATGATATTTTTTTAGTTTTTTATGTTATTTTAAGTTATTTCCCTATCCACATTTGTTTGCAGAGCACTTGCCATGCTCGTTAAAACAACATTTTGCTGCCATTTGCAACTCTCTAGCCCTTTCCATTACTTTTTTAGAGCCTTTTTTTGCGAGAGATCTTCCTCCAATTTGCGAAAAATTGGGGGTAAATTTGCGGCATATAGTTTGTCTATGGATGCAGTAAGCTTAATCCCTAGATAGGGGATTGCCGTTTCTTTCCATCCGGACCGAAAGTTGTCTTTAAGCTGAGCCACCAGTGTAACTGGCAAGTTGACATTTAGTGCCAGGAATTTCGAATAGTTAACCTTGAGTCCAGAGACTCTGCCAAAGTCATCAAGCACCCTGCATATATTTGGTAACAATGTAAGAGGTGAGGTTATAAGGAGTAATATATTGTCTGCGAAGAGAGCGCATTTGTGGGTTTGTGGCCCACATCGCACACCATGTATATCAGGGTTGTCTCTGATGGTGATAGCTAGGGTTTCAATGACCATGGCAAAGATCAGTGGGGACAAGGGACAGCCCTGTCTCGTGCCATTGAGAACTGGGAAAGGTTTCGAGTAGTATCCTTGCATTTTGATTTTCGCCCCTGGATTGGAGTAGAGTGCCCCTATTGTGTTCATAAAAGATTGGCCAAAGCCCCATTTTTGTAAGATTGGAAACAGAAAAGACCAAAAGACAGAGTCAAACGCTTTCCTGAGATCGAGAAAAAGCAAGAATCCCTTCTGCGGGGGTCCTTTATCCCATCCAGACCCCAGTAGAGAGACTATGTCAATTGCTCTTCTGATCTGATCAGGGCCCTGTCTTCCGGGCATAAAACCGACCTGGTCTTTGTGGTTAAAAAGGCCAATAAAATTTGATATTCTATCTGCCATAAATTTCGTAACATTTTTTAGATCATTATTTATCAATGATATGGGGCGATAATTAGCAGTGCAGCTAGTGTCTTTGCCTGGTTTAGGTATTACTGTGATAAAAGCCGAATTCAGTGCCTTATCTAGTTGTGCTCTAGTCTGAAGTTAATTAAAGAATCTAGCCAGGTAAGGGGAGAGCAGTGAGGCAAAATGGTTGTAATACGGGACTGAAAAGCCATCAGGGCCGGGGGCAGAGTTATTTTTGAGATCTTTGATGACCTGAGAGACTTCCCCTGTCGAGATAGGGGCCTCTAAGCTATCCCTGTGATGATCCAGAATCTTGGGGATCTTCAGTGGGTCCAGAAAGGAGTTGATCAGGCTGGACGGGGATTCCTTCCCTTCTTTACTGTACAATGTACGGTAGAAATCATGAAAATCTTCCATGATTTTCTGGGAATTTTATTTTAGGGAAGGTACGGGGTCTAATTTTAGGAGTCAGCCTATGCGCCAGCATAGAAGCCAACTTGTCTTTTTAATGGTAAAACCTCCCACCCTCCCAGCATAAACTCTTTTCTGCTTTGGCAGTGAGAGACAAATTTAGGGCTGTACGCACTGCTTCAAGTTTTTCTGCTGAGTCGTAGGAGGGCTTGCGTTTATGTTGTTTGCTTAAAGAAGTGAATTCCCTTTCTAGCCTGTCAATATCTAGTTTGCGGGCTTTACGTACCTAGAGGACAATTGGATCAGTTTACCACTAATAGAGGTTTATGTGCTGCCCATAGAGTGATAGGGGAGATGTTGTCGACATCATTAAATAGGAAATATTCCTGGATGTTTTTTTTGATCTCGCTGACATGGGTCGGATTGCTGTTGCCATGTTGTTGGTTTGTTCATGGTTAGGAGGAGGAAGGAGTGATCCGACCAGGCAGAGTCTCTAATTATTGCTTTGTGTCCTAGTGGGATGTGATTTTGTAGAATAAAAAAGTGATCTATTTTTGCAAAAGTATTGTGAGGGTTAATTTCTCCAGACATCGACCAATCCCTGGTGGTAAATTTGTCTGGCTACATTGAGACTTTGCCTGGTGGGACACATACTGTCCTTACCCGGAGGGTGGGTTTTATCTGTCCCTGCGTCAAATACAATATTAGAGTCTCCGCCATAGATGACCAGGCCTTCAAGATGTGGGGCAAGAGTGTGAAAGAGAGACTTAAAAAATTTTGATTGGCCCCTATTTGGCGCATAGTATGAGATGAGGGAATAGAACTCATTATCAATGAGACCCTTTACAAGTATGAACCTACCATCTGGGTCTTTAAATTCAGACACCTTTAGTCTTATGCCGCGTACACACAACCGTTTTTCCCGTCGAGAAAAATTACATTTTTTCCTTTGGACAAGAAAAACGATCCTCTGTGGGCTTTTTGGCGTTTTTCTCAACGGGAAAAACGGCATTAATCACGACGAGAAAAATTAGAACATGCTCTAATTTTTCTCGTCGTGATTCCCGTCATTTTTTTCCGCTGCAATTTTCCCATAGGGAAACACTGCCGCGGAGCCCACACACGATCGTTTTTCTCGACCAAAAAAAAAAATGTCGGGAAAAACGGACGTGTGTAAGGAACCAAGCTGTTCCCTTGTTTTTCCCATCGATTTTCTCGACGGTGTTTTCACCGTCGAGAAAATCGATCGTGTGTACGCGGCATTATTGTCAGAATTTGCTAGATAGAACGTAGGAAATTTGGAGTGTATAAAGGACGGGGTATAAGATTTTGGGAAGTGTGTTTCTTGAAGAAACATTACGTTGATTTTTTGGTCATGGTAGTATTGGAAGATTTTCCGGCATTTAACAGGAGAATTAAGTCCCTGTACGTTGTGCGAGGCAAACGCAGTGCGGGTGTATCAGCGGTAGGATCAGCCATGGAGCAGTTTAGGAGGAAATGCCAATGATCCCCAACCACCTACCTTTCCTTAGAAGGATGGTCCACAGGCGAGAGATGCGATGAAGTCTGTCAGAACATATTCCAGGATTCTGCAGATGAGTGAGGCCACACACGTCACTGAAACACAAGAAGAATTAGCAAAGGGCAGAAAAAGCAGTAAGATGAGAAGAGTAAAAAGAGGGAAGAATAGAATCCAGGAGTAGGGGAAAATGAATTCCACCATATCTCGAGACACGAATAGGGTTCCCCCCAACCAGTTGGGGGGATCCTGACTAGGAGCGAGAACAGTCTGCAGCTCCGAGTACAGGGGGAGGAGCATGAGTGCCGCTCTGTACACGGCACTCCCTAAAATATAGTTATCAATCGAATTTCAACAAACTAGTGTACATAACCCATAAGAACTGTATCATGAAAACCCTTAATGAATAATAAACTAGGGTGGTGATGAAAAAATCCGTTAGGAATATAGGAAGGGCGGACAAGGAACCAAAAGTCTGTTGATGGTCCCTCCAAAAGAGTAACAACCTATGGGGGATCTTACAATCTGTGGAGGAGGGTTGGTGAAAACCAAGGGAACTCCTTAGTAAACAATGTGAGTGGCCTATTGGTCATTGAGCTGCAATATTATTGTTGGGGGGGGGGAGAGACATGAATGTCTCCCCCTTAAAATGTATACCTTTGAGGGATGTAATGGGCTATTTTCTTATGTGGAGTATCCCTCAGAATCCATTCCAAACCCTCATTCAGGCATGCAACTAAGGTGGCCAGGAAAGGGGAAAAGAACTCCTGACAACTAATATATAGATTTATATTTTCCTATGAGCTACCACTTTGTTAATGGGAATGAGAGAGGGGATACTTTAAATATTATGGGATAGAGCCGTGATAGAATAGAGTGTGGAGTGGCTGCTTACATTAACTATGTGTCCCCACATAAGTTAGACATAAATATAAAAAATAATGAGGCGCTAACTCCAATACAGACTGAAAGCAATAAATATTATGTGCTAGCTACAATTACACATCCATTCCTTGAAAATATGTGTACCTAAACTTGTCAACAATTAAACTCTAAATACTATAAACAAGTGCAAAGTACAATGAAACATACAAAGTACCATATGACAATACAATAAGGGCATTAAAACAAATCCCATATACCTGTACCTTACTGGGAATTGATCCCAGTATTGTAGTGCTATAAATGTTGAACCAAGTTTACATAAACATGCATAACTTTCACTGTACTTTGTACTTGTTTATAGTGATAAAGCATTATGAATATGGATTTAATTGTTGACGATTTTAGGTACACATCTTTACAGGGAATGCATACAATGTATGTGTTATTGTAGCACATATTTATTGATTTTGGTCTGTATTGGAGTTAGCGCTACCTTATTTTTTATATTAACTGACAACCTGACAACTCACCCCACCTCCTGAACCAAACCAGGCCACATACACCGAAAATAAAACAAACAAAAAAATGGCATAAATTTCTCATAAAAATCTATACCATACCCTTTTCCACGTATGCTATCTGGCTGGCCAGTCAAGAGAGGGGCAGCAAGCATGTGCCTCCCTGAAACATCCTTGCCCATGCTTTCTTTCTTCTAGCTTTCTGGGGGGCAATGAAGGGGGGACGGCAAGGCATTATTTCCTTGTATTGAAAAAGGACAAGGGCATCATCCCCACATTGCAGCCCTAAAAAATTCAACAAAAAGTTGAAAAAGGTTCATAAACTGTGACTCTTAGGGTGCAAACTGTCTTCAAATCCTCCCAAAACAGCAAAATGTCTCACTCACCAGAAATCCTTGCTGCTCACGTAAGTGTAGCAATAATGCATGTATCCATAACCTCCAGGGTAACTGAAACCTCTTTATTGTCTTCTATGCCATAACGCATAACTATTGCTGGTTTAAAAACCAGAACTTTTTACAGATTTAAGGTGTTGCAATGGGGACCAAGTTTGCTCTCAGTCTATCAAACCTTTTCATGGCAAAATGGGAATCAGAAGTGATTTATACTAACAGGTGGGATCACCTAGCATTTTACAAATGCTATATAGATGATATTCTATTCATTTGGAAAGGGGATGCAATTTCTTTAAGAGATTTTATGTCCAATCTCAATTCCAATGGTTGGAATATTAGGTTAACCTTTACTGTTGGCAAAACAGAGGTCAATTTTTTAAATCTGACATTTGATGATCACATTTTTACCAAATCTTATTTCAAACCTACTGACAGGAATAGTTATATTCTATTATCCCGTTGCCACCATCCTGTATGGCTTAATATTATCCCTAAAGGCCAATTCATGAGGATAAGGCAGAACTGTAATACTGAGATAGACTATTTACAACAGTCATTCATTTTAAAATGTAGGTTTTTGGAGTAAGGATATTCAGAACTGGTTAATAATGACACTATTGATACTGTAATGCCCTGTACACACGATCGGAATTCCTGATGAAAAAAGTCAGATGGATATATTCGATCGTGTGTGGGCCCCATCTGACTTTTTTCCATCGATGGAAAAAAAAACGATAGGAAATTCCGATCGTCAGTGTGAAGAAAAATCCACGCATGCTCAGACTAAATTAGGAGACGGGAGTGCTCGTTCTGGTAAAACTAGCGTTCGTAATGGAGATAGCACATTCGTCATGCTGCAAATTATTGCATCGTTAAATGTAGCACATTCTTTTCTTTTTTCTAATACTAGAACAAATTTTATTTTTCGCTGCGGATATTCACACCGAGTTCTGACAAATTTATTTCTTTGTTTCTTGTTATCTCATGAATCTTCGTATTTTATTTTAAAGCCAGGTCTCCAAAATATCTTAATATTTATTTATTTTTGTTGGTGATTTGAAGCAAGATCTCCTTATTTTTTTGGTGGGGTTTTAATATTTTCTTGTGATCTCCATTTTTATTTTCTGGTCAAGTTACCTCAATAACATTATTATCTTGTATTTTTTTTCCCTCAAGGAGGTTTGTGTTGGTGTCCCTTGTTAATTACACATTGTATGAAATGTAATGCCTACTCACAAGAAAAACACATAGGAAAGTATTTAAATTAAATCAAATATCCATTTATTATGGATAACAAAATAAAGAGGAAGGGCAACAATGGAGACATTTGTAGAATTTATGCAGCCTTTGGACCCCAAGGCAGACATCAAAGTGTGTTATAACGAAACTTAAATATCTTGAGGAGTCCCTCTAATTGGGAGCACAATCTGGTCCCCAAATCTCAGAAATCAGGAGCAGCAACAGATGTCATACATGTCCCCAGGCTGTGGTACTCCAACAAATTGCGTCTTCTGGCAGAGCAGCTTGAAGCCAGGGATTCACTTTCTGGTCTTCCTTGTAGCCTTCCCTCCACGGCTCCCTGCAGCGTTCCCTCCACGCTTCCCTGCAGTATTCCTTCCACGGCTCCCTCCACGCCCCCTTTGCAGGCTGTGGCACTGGTGGTGGTAATGTGGCAGGAGGAGGAGGAGAAGGAGAAGGATGGGCGAGATCACACAGATGGGTGGTCTCAGTCAGCTGGCCCCTCCCCGCCTTCTTAAGGACCCTAGAAAAAAGCTCCTCAGAGAGTCTACGTTGTCCCTCCTCCACTTTCTGGAGCTTATCAGCCATATAGCAGCTATAGGCCTCTACAGGGTTGAGGGGGCTCTCATTATCTCGACTGAGTCCCTTATTATTTTCAGGGATTCCTCCTCCACCTGAGTCATCCTCCTTGGCCTTTTTGGTCTGACGTGGAGGGCAAGCACCTGTGACTGGGTGCTGCCACTTGGCCTGGGCATCTGCTGGCTGCGACTTGGCCTGGCCTCCTCCTGGCTGCCACTCACCCCTGCCTCCTCCTGGCTGCCACACTCCAGAGCCTCGTCCTCCTGGCTGACCTCATCCTGTGTATAAAAAAGGGACATAGTTTTAGTTTTTGGTTCATCAATCACACACAATTTTAAGCTCATGACTGATTGAAATTGAATGTTAATAAATAAAAAAGACTCGCATTCTGACCCCAGCATTTTTCATTCTTTTCCCAATCAATTCTGGCCACTACTGTCTATTGATATGTCAATTATTTTGTGTTTTAATTCTTAATTTGTGAATAATAACATCTAGTTCCCAACAATAATTCTAGGACAACAAATATGTTGCAAAATACTATACCTGGCTATAGATGTGCAGATCCGGCTCTTCAAGGTCAGCTAGCTCCTCGGCACCTTCTGCAGGGGTGGAGGGAAGGCTGGAGGGAAGGCTGGAGGGAAGGCTCGAGAGTGATTCCCTGACTTCAATCTGGTCATCCAGAAAACGCAAGTGTTTGTAGTACCATAGCTTGGGGACATGTACTTGGTCTGCTTCTGCTCCTGATTTCCGTGATTTGCGAATTTCTTTGTACTGCTTTTTGTACATATTCCTCACGTTATTAATTTTATTATTTAACATGTTAAATGCCTCTGGGATCCAGGTCTTCATAAATTCAGCAAATTTCTCAATTGTTGCCCTCCTTACATCACGGTTATGGTACAAACAGTTTTTTACCTCCCACAAGGTTCTCATCTCTCTATATTTTGTCAATAAAAGCTGTCATGATCACAGGATCCTAAATTGCTGCATATTTTCTGCAAGATAAAACACAAGACAAAAACACTAGGTCAGCTTAAACTGTCCCAATCTTATCCCAATATAGGCCTTTATAATCATGAAACAGTATAGGCCACTGATGGCCCAAGTTTAATTTTTACCTTCGTTTGTGACGTTCGGCACTTCCAGTCCTCCTTACTCCGCACACACAACGTACTTACGACACATGCATGTTATCATTATATACCCTGCGAATGCGTGAAATTCGGCCTGCGTCACCCGCCCCTGGCGTTCTTTCTAGGATATTCCCCGCCCCTTCTCGTTCGACGCACAGTGGGAGACTACATGGCGGTGACACAGCAGGTGCGTGTTATATTAAGTACCGACGAGGAAAGCCCGGAGCCGGAAATGTCCCGATCCAGGAGAAGAAGATACAAGGTCAGTAATATGTCCTTTGTTGAGATGGCGGAGATGGTGGAGATCTTGCGGAGTAGAGATTATGATGGGAAGCATGGGCCGTACGACACCCCTAATCTCAGGAAGGCCAAAATAATTGGCAAAGTGGTGAGGAGTCTGTACAAAAAATTTGGGGGCCGGAGATCCAAAGAGCAGCTGAGATAAAGGTGGTCTGACCTGAAGTTAAGGGAGCCGGAGCAGTACAGAAAGATCAAAAAAATGCTAGCAAAAAGTAAATATTTCTCCTGTGTTATTAATAATTTGATTATTATACTTGCATGTTGCTCCATGTGCTTTGATTGACTGGTTGGACATTTGAAAATGGCAACCTTCAGGTTAGTGGCCAAAGTATAATCGTTCTTAGTAAACATCCATCGTCAAAAATACGCTGTTTTGGGCAGATACAGGTAAACCACATTTGGTCATGCCTATTTGTATTAAAACAATGTTTATAAACATTGTTGTCTAGATGATGTGTTTGTAACTAGAATGTGAAATGCAAACTTGATTCCGTGTAAAGGAGAGGACACTCAGCAGCTGTTTCCACAGCTGTACTCAGGAGCACCTGTGTGGGACACCAGAACAACCTTTTTAGGGTGTCCCACACAGGTACTACAGTGGATACTTGGGGTGTCTCCATGTGTGTAACTTGGACAAAAAAGATATGTATTCCAGCTTTGTAAAAATCCAAAAATCATGTCATCATCTTGGAACTCTGCCAAAACAGACAATTGTACCCCACTTCCAAGCAATGTTTCATATTCCGATTTCTGCCCTCAAATATCTGTGTGCTAAGTATACCTTTTGATTCATTCTCATAGGGGAGCGAAGACTCGGAGCACACCACTCTGAGGAGGCCAGGAACCCCACATCTCAGAAAGAAGGGGACCAGAGAGAACCCCAAACTCAGGATGTGGAGGAAGGAGATGTGGAGGAAGAAGAGGTGGAGGAAGAAGAGGTGGAGGAAGTGTACGAGATTGTCACCACAACAGGTCAGTGTCATACACCACAGATTTAGGGAATAGATGCATGCATGCATGCATATTTATAAGACATGCGTTTTTTATTTTATTTTAGGTGATGTGCTGCTTGTTGAAGAACAATCTCCTCCTTTCTCAAGTGGTAGCGCACAAATCATAATCCAGGATCTCATGGTTATGAGTCGTGAAATGGACATTATAAGGCACAAACTATATCGTTTTGACTAACAAATTAAGACCATGATTGATGTTTTGGGGAGAGTGTAAAGATGTTTTTAATGCCACCATTTCACGTTTGTGTGGCCTACTTTTCCTAATTTTTGTGTAATTTAACAAGGCAAATTTGGAAGATGCACACAGTGTGTCAACATGTGCTATCTGCCATCAGGGGAAATCAATGTACGTGTTTTGAGGGTGCAACCTTTTCCTCGCAACTCAAGTAGGTGAGAGGAAGGGTTTTCACCCCCAAAACACGTCCATTGATCCCCCATGATGGCAGATAGCACATGACGACATTAGGCATGGGATCAGGAAGGAAATCCCCATTTTGACGCACAATTTGTGTGCATCTTCCAAATTTGCCTTGTTCAGGGGTGACATCACCCCATCTCATGAAGGCAGCAGCAACACATTTTTGAAACACTATATAATGTCTGATATTGCCTTCAGTTTTTCAAAGATTGAACTTTGTAAGTTCCATAGTTTTTATATGTTTCCTTGTTTGAAATATGCCTGTTTATGCCAAACAAAAAACAAAAAAAAGTATATTTTTGTTAAAAAACGTTGAGAATTTTCTAAGAAATTTTATAACGCACAAGTTGTGCACAGAGTAAAAATAGTTTTCTACTCAACAATGTGTGGCTTCTTCTTTCTATGCTCAATACCAGTTTGAAAATTAAGTTCTTGTTTACTGTGACAATGGTGGTTATTTACTAAAGACAAATCCACTTGGCACTACAAGTGCATTAGGAGAACCTGGGAGAAAGATAAAAGAAACACAAGCAATAATGACAAATCAAGTTTTTCACAGAAATGTTTTTTTGGTTTATTTTTTACTCATAGACTGTCTGGCATAGCAATGGCCCCCCTACCCGTAAAGTACTCAACGTATTTATCACGCACTTCATGGGCGCTTTGGGGCAGGGATGAGCCGAACACCCCCCTGTTCGGTTCGCACCAGAACCTGCGAACAGACAAAATGTTCGTGTGAACTTTAGAACCCTATTAAATACAATGGACTCGAACGTTCGAAATCTAAAGTGCTAATTATAAAGGCTAATATGCAAGTTATTGTCCTAAAAAGTGTTTGGGGACCCGGGTCCTGCCCCAGGAGACATGTATCAATGCAAAAAAAAGTTTTAAAAACGGCCGTTTTTTCGGGAGCAGTGATTTTAATAATGCTTAAAATGAAAAAATAAAAGTGAAATATTCCTTTAAATTTCGTACCTGGGGGGGGGGGGGGGGGGGGTGTATGATATGCATGTGAAGTGGCGCATGTTTCCCGTGCTTAGAACTGTCCCTGCAAAAAATTACATTTTTGAAAGAAAAAAAGTCATTTAAAACTGACTCGCGGCTATTAATGAATTGTCGGCTCCCGGCAATACATTCAAAAGTCATTGATAAAAAAAAAAAAAAAAGCGTGGGGGTTCCCCAGAATTCAATTACCAGGCCCTTCAGGTCTGGAATGGATATTAAGGGGAACCCCGCCGCAAATTAAAAAAAAAATTGACGTGGGGTTCCCCCAAATATCCATTCCAGGCCCTTCAGATCTGGCATGGATTTTAAGGGGAACTCCACCCCAAATTTAAAAAAAAATGGCGTGGAGTCCCCCTAAAAATCCATACCAGACCCCTTATCCGAGCACGCAACCTGGCCGGCCGCAGGGGAAAAGGGGGGGACGAGAGAGCGGCCCCCCCTCCCTCCTGAACCGTACCAGGCCACATGCCCTCAACATGGGGAGGATGTCCCCATGTTGATGGGGTCAAGGGCCTCATCCCCACAACCCTTGCCCGCTGGTTGTGGGGGTCTGCGGGCGGTGGGCTTATCGGAATCTGGAAGACCCCTTTAACAAAGGGGACCCCAAGATCCCGGCCCCCCCTATGTGAATTGGTCAGGGGTACATTGTACCCCTACCATTTCACGAAGAAAGCGTAAAAAAAATGTTTAAAAAAAACACACAAACACCTTGAAAAAGTCCTTTATTTAAAAAAATAAAAAAAAACATTCCAGTGGTGAAATCCAGTGTCCCGCGGCGATCCCGATGTCCAGCGCTGTCCTTCATTGGTTGTGCCTGAGCGGACCTGATGGGGAACTCCCTCTCAGTGTTTTAAATGTATAGACCCGCCCCTTCTAAAGTTCCCCATCAGGTCCGCTCAGCGGACCAGATGCGGAACATGAGAAGGGGCGGGTCTATACATGTATTACCAAAGTGAGAGCAGTTCCCCATCAGATCCGCCCCCTCGGTATGTCGGACCCGCCTACATCATTGGCTTGAGCGGGGAACTTCCTTCACTGTGTAAATTTAAATTACACAGTGAAGGAAGTTCCCCGCTCAAGCCAATGATGTAGGCGGGTCCGACATACCGAGGGGGCGGACCTGATGGGGAACTGCTCTCACTTTGGTAATACATGTATAGACCCGCCCCTTCTCATGTTCCGCATCTGGTCCGCTAAACGGACCTGATGGGGACCTTTAGAAGGGGCGGGTCTATACATTTAAAACACTGAGAGGGAGTTCCCCATCAGGTCCGCTCAGACACAACCAATGAAGGACAGCGCTGGACATCGGGATCGCCGCGGGACACTGGATTTCACCGCTGGAATGTTTTTTTTATTTTTTTTTATTTTTTTAAATAAAGGACTTTTTCAAGGTGTTTGTGTGTTTTTTTAAACATTTTTTTACGCTTTCTTCGTGAAATGGTAGGGGTACAATGTACCCCTTACCAATTCACATAGGGGGGGGCCGGGATCTGGGGGTTCCCTTTGTTAAAGGGGTCTTCCAGATTCCGATAAGCCCCCCCGCCCGCAGACCCCCACAACCACCGGGCAAGGGTTGTGGGGATGAGGCCCTTGTCCCCATCAACATGGGGACATCCTCCCCATGTTGAGGGCATGTGGCCTGGTACGGTTCAGGAGGGAGGGGGGGCGCTCTCTCGTCCCCCCCTTTTCCCCTGCGGCTGGCCAGGTTGCGTGCTCGGATAAGGGGTCTGGTATGGATTTTTAGGGGGACTCCACGCCATTTTTTTTAAAATTTGGGGTGGAGTTTCCCTTAAAATCCATGTCAGATCTGAAGGGCCTGGAATGGATATTTGGGGGAACCCCACGTCAATTTTTTTTAAAATTTGCGGCGGGGTTCCCCTTAATATCCATTCCAGACCTGAAGGGCCTGGTAATTGAATTCTGGGGAACCCCCACGCTTTTTTTTTTTTTTTATCAATGACTTTTGTATGTATTGCCGGGAGCCGACAATTCATTAATAGCCGCGAGTCAGTTTTAAATGACTTTTTTTCTTTCAAAAATGAAATTTTTTGCAGGGACAGTTCTAAGCACGGGAAACATGCGCCACTTTACATGCATATCATGCACACCCCCCAGGTACGAAATTTAAAGGAATATTTCACTTTTATTTTTTCATTTTAAGCATTATTAAAATCACTGCTCCCGAAAAAACGGCCGTTTTTTAAAACTTCTTTTTGCATTGATACATGTCCCCTGGGGCAGGACCCGGGTCCCCAAACACTTTTTAGGACAATAACTTGCATATAAGCCTTTATAATTAGCACTTTAGATTTCTCCTATAGATTTTTCGAATTTGCCGCAAACACCCCAATTTGTTCGCTGTTCGGCGAACGGGCGAACAGGCAATGTTCGAGTCGAACATGAGTTTGACTCGAACTCGAAGCTCATCCCTACTTTGGGGGGCCAAGCCAATACGGCCAGTATCCAGGCCCGTCATGGGATTGTCCAAAAGTCCAGCCTCAGGCCCAAATTTGGTGAGATAATTTGGTGCATTTCTCCTTAAAAAGTTATACAGGATGCAGCAGCTGAATACTATGTGATTGAGTTTGTATTCCGCCATTAGTGATGAGCCGAACACCCCCGGGTTCGGTTCGCACCAGAACCCGCGAACGGACCGAAAGTTCGAACGAACATTAGAACCCTATTAAATACAATGGATGCGAACGTTCGAATTCTAAAGTGCTAATTATAACAACTATTATGCATGTTATTGTCATAAATAGGGTTTGGGAACCCGGGTTCTGCACCAGGGGACATGTATCAATGCAAAAAGAAGTTTTAAAAACGGTCGTTTTTCGGGAGCAGTCATTTTAATGATGCATAAAGTGAAAAAAAAAAAGTCAAATATTCCTTTAAATATCGTACCTGGGGGGTGTCTAAAGTATGCCTGTGAAGTGCCACGTGTTTCCCGTGTTTAGAACTGTCCCTGCACAAAATGACACTTCTAAAGGAAAAAAAAGCCATTTAAAACTGCTTGCGGCTTTAATGTAATGTCTGGTCCCGGTAATATGGATGAAATTCTTTAAGAAAAATGGCATAGCTACCCCATGACCCCCCCCCCTACCCCAGCCCATTACCAGCCCCTTTGGGTCTTGTATGGATATTAAGGGGAACCCCGCACATAAAATAAAAAAGGCCCTATATACTCTGAACAGCCGTATACAGGCGGTGCATACAAGACAGGGACTGTAGGTTTGTTCTTATGTAGAATCTGTTTGTAATTTTGAACAGGTACATTGTTGAAGTGTAGCTCCAGCCCAAAAATCTATTTTTAAACTTTTTGGGAAACATAGGTAAGGGTTATCACCCCTGTAACATTTGTTTTGCTGTCTGTGCCCCTGTTCAGAACATTTCACCTCACTTTCCGTCCCAATGACAACTGTTTTTGAAATGTGGTGTTTTTCTTGAAACAAGGATTGCTGATAAAGCATCAGTACAGATGAGACCCCTTTCTCCCATATTTATTCTTACAGGAGAGAATTTTCCTTTCTAGGGGTAGATTTCCTCTCACTTCCTGTTGTCTTCTTTCGTTTGCAAGTAGGAGTCGTTTGTAAGTTGGATGTTTGAAAGTAGGGACCTGCCGTATATACTCTGCAGAAATAGGCCCCTTAGTTGTTGGTGTTGGCACAACACTGTAAGCACTCAGTTACTCTTGGTTGGTGCTGGAACGCCCTGCTGTCAACTATTATATCAGGAATTTTAATTACATATAATTGTTGAACAGTGGTAGTAAAAATTGGGGCTTTGATGGTGGTGCTGGTGCCACAACACTGTAAGCCCTGACAGTTACTCTTGGTGGGTGCAGCAATGGGCCCTGCTGTGAATTATTAGATCAAGAATTGTAATTACATGCCCCTTTTGAACAGGGGCTGAAAAATTGGGCCTTTCCTGGTGGTGGTGGTGGCGTTGCCACAAGACTGTAAGCCCTCAGAGTTACTCTTGGTGGGTGCAGCAATGGACCCTGCTGTGAATTATTAGATCAAGAATTGTAATTGCATGCCCCTGTTGAACAGGGGCTGAAAAATTGGGCCTTAGGCACTGGTGGCACAACACTACAACCCCTCACAGATACTGTACTTGGAGCACAGCAATGAGCCCTGTTGCAAAGTATTGCTTCAAAAATTGTAATGACACGCCCCTGTTAAACAGGGGCTGAAAAATTGGGCCTTAGGCACTGGTGCCACAACACTCCAACCCCTCACAGATACTGTACTTGGAGCACAGCAATGAGCCCTATGGCAAATTATTGCTAAAAAAATTGTAATTACACGCCCCTGTAAAACAGGGGCTGAAAAATTGGGCCTTAGCCACTGGTGGCGGCACCCATAAACAAAAATGATCTTCCAAGCTATCATCATCAATCGTATCATTGAGGACTCGGAGGAGGAGGATAGCCAGTCAACATAACAGCACAGGCACTCAGCATCAGCATCAGTCTTGAAGGGATGTGACATGTTAAAATCAATTAGTCTGTTATATCAGCATCAGGTGTGTGGTAGCTGGTGGTGATCCAAGACTGGTTCATCTTGATGAAAGTCAGTCGATCAACCGAGTCGGTGGACAGGCGCACCCTGTGATCCGTGACAAATCCTCCAGCAGCACTGAATGTGCGTTCCGAAAGAACGCTGGATGCAGGACAGGCCAGTAGCTCAATTGCATACTGTGCAAGCTCTGGCCAGTGATCCATCCTCAAGACCCAGTAAGCCAGAGGATTTTCGGTGGGGAAGGTGTCCAAGTCTGACCTTGCCCCTAGATATTCCTGCACCATGTTTATCAGACACTGGCGATGGTTGCTGGAACCGATCATACTTTGGGGCTGCGGACTAAAGAATTGTCTGAACGCATCGGTCAGACGGCCACCTTCCCCACCGCTCCTTCTTTGACTGGCCGAAGCCTCAGCAACTCGTTGTCCAGGACCAGGAGTTTGTAACCTCCCAGTCTCTGGGAACGCGTTGCACAGACCTTTCTGCAAGGCCTCCCGGAGTTGTCTCATCCTCTGCTCCCTCTGCGACGGTAACATAAGGTCCGCAACCTTACCCTTGTACCGTGGATCAAGGAGAGTGGCCAGCCAGTAATGGTCCCTCTCCTTGATCCGAAGAATACGAGGATCCTTCCGCAGACTTTGCAGGATCAGGGAGGCCATGCAGCGTAGGTTTGCTGAGGCATTCGCTCCGGAGTCCTCTGGGTCACTAAGGACGACATGATCCGCAGCCACCTCCTCCCAGCCACGTACAAGTCCACTGGTTTCTTGGGACTGTAAATCATCCCTAAAAGACTGCTGCTGATGATGCTGAGTGCCAGCCTCCACCTCCATGCTGACACAATCCTCCTCCTCCTCCTCCTCCTCCTCCTCTTCCTGTGCGATGGGTGGGACAGAAGGAACACTGTCTGGGTAAAGGGGGCCTTGAGAGGCAAGGAAGTCCTCCTCTTCCTGCCTCTGTTCTGCCTCAAGTGCCCTGTCCATTATTCCACGCAGCGTGTGCTCCAACAGGTGGACAAGAGGTACAGTGTCACTGATGCATGCACTGTCACTGCTCACCATCCTCGTGGCCTCCTCAAATGGTGCCAGGACAGTGCATGCATCCCTGATCATGCCCCACTGGCGTGGAGAAAAAAAAACAAGCTCCCCTGACCCTGTCCTGGTGCCGTAGTCGCACAGGTACTCATTGATGGCCCTCTGCTGCGTGTGCAGCCGCTGCAGCATGGCCAACGTTGAGTTCCACCTGGTGGGCATGTCACATATAAGGCGGTTCTTGGGCAGGTTCAACTCCTTTTGCAGCTCAGCCAGGCGAGCACTGGCATTATAAGATCTGCGGAAATGCACACAGACTTTCCTGGCCTGCCTCAGGACATCCTGTAAGCCCGGGTACCTGCCCAAGAACCGCTGCACCACCAGGTTAAGGACGTGAGCCACACAGGGCACATGGGTCAGTTGTCCCTGTCGGAGGGCGGAGAGGAGGTTGGTGCCATTGTCGCAAACCACCATTCCTGGCTTAAGCTGGCGTGGCGTCAACCACCTCTCGGCCTGGCCCTGCAGAGCAGACAGGACCTCTGCCCCAGTGTGGCTTCTGTCCCCCAAACACACCAGCGCAAGCACGGCATGGCATCTTTTTGCCTGCGTACTTGCGTAGCCCCGTGAACGGCTACGGAGCACCGCTGGTTCATAGGACAAACCACAGGAAGAGGCCATGGAGGAAGAAGAAGAGGAGGGGGTGGAGGAGAGAGGTGTGTCACAACCAGTAGTAGCATTTTGGAGGCGTGGCGGTGGGACAACCTCCAACACTACTGCACCTTGTCCTGCATCCTTCCCAGCTGCCAAAAGAGTGACCCAATGGGCCGTGAAAGAAAGGTAACGTCCCTGTCCATGCCTGCTGGACCATGAGTCAGCGGTAATATGCACCTTACCGCTGACCGCCCTGTCCAGCGAGGCCAAGACATTGCCTTCCACATGCCGGTAGAGAGCCGGAATAGCCTTCCGTGAGAAAAAGTGGCGTTTGGGAACCTGCCACTGAGGAACCGCACATTGCACAAACTCACGGAAGGGGGCCGAGTCTACCAACTGAAAAGGCAGCAGTTGAAGCGCTAGCAATTTAGCCAAGCTAGCATTCAACCGCTGGGCATGTGGATGGCTGGGAGTGAACTTCTTTCGACGGTCCAGCAGCTGGGGCAGGGAAATTTGCCTGCTAGAATCGGACGTCGGTGTACTGCTAGCAGAGTGGCCGCAAGTACTTGGCTGTGACACACCTAATTCTACACCTTCATTCCTCTCAGTGCATGTTTCAGAGAGGACTGAAGTTATAGTGGGGTTGGAGATCCCAGCTGATGCGGTGCAAGGAGAGGTCCGCTTTGTTCTTTGGTGTGGGTCTTTGAGGTAGGCTTGCCAACGAGCTGCATGGCAGGTCAACATATGTCTGGTCAGGCATGTGGTACCCAAGCGGCTGATGTTTTGGCCACGCGATATACGCTTGAGACATATGTTGCAAACAGCAGCTGTGCGATCTGATGCACTAGCCTCAAAAAAGGCCCACACCAAAGAACTTTTTGAATGACGGGCAGAGGCAGCGCCCTGCACAGGCGGAGCTCTGCGGTGTGATTCCGTCGGTGTACTGCCCTTACGCTGGCCACCAAAGGGCATCCTGCCTCGTTGGAGATGTGCCTCCTCCTCATCCTCCTCCTCCTCCTCTCTCCTATTAGGCACCCACGTGGAGTCAGTGACCTCATCATCACCTCCCTCCTCATCACTGGAGCCAATCTGGCAGTATGCTGCAGCTGCTGGAACATGACTGCCAGATTGGTGTCCTTCTTGAGCATCCCCTCTGTCTGCTCTCACGCTACTGCCTTCCTCTAGCTGGGTTTCATCATCAGACCCTTCGAAACGCTGGGCATCCTCCTGGAGCATGTACCCAACACTGTGCTGAAACAGTTCGGGGGACTCCTCAGGAGGAGGACATGGTGGGTCTAGGGAAGGAGTGACTGATGATGAGTCTGACATTGATACCAGGGAAGAGGACGCTTTGGCAGCTGCTTTTCCAGTACCCTGAGCCTGGGTGAGAGAGGATGAGGAGGAGGAGGAGGGCTTGGTCATCCACTCTACCAAGTCTTCGGCATGATGTGGCTCAACATGTCCAGCTGCCGAAAAGAAGGACAAGCGTGTCCCATGGCCATGTGCTGATGACAATGCACCGCGTCCACGACCAGCACTGTTGCCCCCAGACACAGAGCCTGCTTGCCCTCTTTTATTGCCTCCTGACTGTCTGCCTCTCCTTGTTTGCCTTCCAGACATTCTAATAGATGGCCTGCAGGGAGATGGGAAAAAAGCAATAAGGGCTACCTTCAGGTGTCCTTCTCTGTCCCTTGAAACAAGGACTTTGACAGTGAAAGAAACTGACACACTCTCCCTACCTACAGTTTTCTGTCCCTAGAAAAAATGTTTTTTTTAAGCACAAATTAGCACAAGGAGAATTCACTCACTGTCCTTCCAGGTCCCTGGAAACAAACAGTGCAAGAAACTGACACACTCTCCCTACCTACAGTTTTCTGTCCCTAGAAAAAATGTTTTTTTTAAGCACAATTTAGCACAAGGAGAATTCACTCACTGTCCTTCCAGGTCCCTGGAAACAAGGACTTTGACAGTGAAAGAAACTGACACACTCTCCCTACCTACAGTTTTCTGTCCCTAGAAAAAATGTTTTTTTTAAGCACAATTTAGCACAAGGAGAATTCACTCACTGTCCTTCCAGGTCCCTGGAAACAAGGACTTTGACAGTGAAAGAAACTGACACACTCTCCCTACCTACAGTTTTCTGTCCCTAGAAAAAATGTTTTTTTTAAGCACAATTTAGCACAAGGAGAATTCACTCACTGTCCTTCCAGGTCCCTGGAAACAAGGACTTTGACAGTGAAAGAAACTGACACACTCTCCCTACCTACAGTTTTCTGTCCCTAGAAAAAATGTTTTTTTTTAAGCACAATTTAGCACAAGGAGAATTCACTCACTGTCCTTCCAGGTCCCTGGAAACAAGGACTTTGACAGTGAAAGAAACTGACACACTCTCCCTACCTACAGTTTTCTGTCCCTAGAAAAAATGTTTTTTTTAAGCACAATTTAGCACAAGGAGAATTCACTCACTGTCCTTCCAGGTCCCTGGAAACAAGGACTTTGACAGTGAAAGAAACTGACACACTCTCCCTACCTACAGTTTTCTGTCCCTAGAAAAAATGTTTTTTTTAAGCACAATTTAGCACAAGGAGAATTCACTCACTGTCCTTCCAGGTCCCTGGAAACAAGGACTTTGACAGTGAAAGAAACTGACACACTCTCCCTACCTACAGTTTTCTGTCCCTAGAAAAAATGTTTTTTTTAAGCACAATTTAGCACAAGGAGAATTCACTCACTGTCCTTCCAGGTCCCTGGAGACAAGGACTTTGACAGTGAAAGAAACTGACACACTCTCCCTACCTACAGTTTTCTGTCCCTAGAAAAAATGTTTTTTTTTAAGCACAATTTAGCACAAGGAGAATTCACTCACTGTCCTTCCAGGTCCCTGGAAACAAGGACTTTGACAGTGAAAGAAACTGACACACTCTCCCTACCTACAGTTTTCTGTCCCTAGAAAAAATGTTTTTTTTAAGCACAATTTAGCACAAGGAGAATTCACTCACTGTCCTTCCAGGTCCCTGGAAACAAGGACTTTGACAGTGAAAGAAACTGACACACTCTCCCTACCTACAGTTTTCTGTCCCTAGAAAAAATGTTTTTTTTTAAGCACAATTTAGCACAAGGAGAATTCACTCACTGTCCTTCCAGGTCCCTGGAAACAAGGACTTTGACAGTGAAAGAAACTGACACACTCTCCCTACCTACAGTTTTCTGTCCCTAGAAAAAATGTTTTTTTTTAAGCACAATTTAGCACAAGGAGAATTCACTCACTGTCCTTCCAGGTCCCTGGAAACTAGGACTTTGACAGTGAAAGAAACTGACACACTCTCCCTACCTACAGTTTTCTGTCCCTAGAAAAAATGTTTTTTTTTAAGCACAATTTAGCACAAGGAGAATTCACTCACTGTCCTTCCAGGTCCCTGGAAACAAGGACTTTGACAGTGAAAGAAACTGACACACTCTCCCTACCTACAGTTTTCTGTCCCTAGAAAAAATGTTTTTTTTAAGCACAATTTAGCACAAGGAGAATTCACTCACTGTCCTTCCAGGTCCCTGGAAACAAGGACCTTTGACAGTGAAAGAAACTGACACACTCTCCCTACCTACAGTTTTCTGTCCCTAGAAAAAAATGTTTTTTTTTAAGCACAATTTAGCACAAGGAGAATTCACTCACTGTCCTTCCAGGTCCCTGGAAACAAGGACTTTGACAGTGAAAGAAACTGACACACTCTCCCTACCTACAGTTTTCTGTCCCTAGAAAAAATGTTTTTTTTAAGCACAATTTAGCACAAGGAGAATTCACTCACTGTCCTTCCAGGTCCCTGGAAACAAGGACTTTGACAGTGAAAGAAACTGACACACTCTCCCTACCTACAGTTTTCTGTCCCTAGAAAAAATGTTTTTTTTTAAGCACAATTTAGCACAAGGAGAATTCACTCACTGTCCTTCCAGGTCCCTGGAAACAAGGACTTTGACAGTGAAAGAAACTGACACACTCTCCCTACCTACAGTTTTCTGTCCCTAGAAAAAATGTTTTTTTTAAGCACAATTTAGCACAAGGAGAATTGCACTCACTGTCCTTCCAGGTCCCTGGAAACAAGGACTTTGACAGTGAAAGAAACTGACACACTCTCCCTACCTACAGTTTTCTGTCCCTAGAAAAAATGTTTTTTTTAAGCACAATTTAGCACAAGGAGAATTCACTCACTGTCCTTCCAGGTCCCTGGAAACAAGGACTTTGACAGTGAAAGAAACTGACACACTCTCCCTACCTACAGTTTTCTGTCCCTAGAAAAAAATGTTTTTTTTAAGCACAATTTAGCACAAGGAGAATTCACTCACTGTCCTTCCAGGTCCCTGGAAACAAGGACTTTGACAGTGAAAGAAACTGACACACTCTCCCTACCTACAGTTTTCTGTCCCTAGAAAAAATGTTTTTTTTAAGCACAATTTAGCACAAGGAGAATTCACTCACTGTCCTTCCAGGCCCTGGAAACAAGGACTTTGACAGTGAAAGAAACTGACACACTCTCCCTACCTACAGTTTTCTGTCCCTAGAAAAAATGTATTTTTTTAAGCACAATTTAGCACAAGGAGAATTCACTCACTGTCCTTCCAGGTCCCTGGAAACAAGGACTTTGACAGTGAAAGAAACTGACACACTCTCCCTACCTACAGTTTTCTGTCCCTAGAAAAAATGTTTTTTTTAAGCACAATTTAGCACAAGGAGAATTCACTCACTGTCCTTCCAGGTCCCTGGAAACAAGGACTTTGACAGTGAAAGAAACTGACACACTCTCCCTACCTACAGTTTTCTGTCCCTAGAAAAAATGTTTTTTTTAAGCACAATTTAGCACAAGGAGAATTCACTCACTGTCCTTCCAGGTCCCTGGAAACAAGGACTTTGACAGTGAAAGAAACTGACACACTCTCCCTACCTACAGTTTTCTGTCCCTAGAAAAAATGTTTTTTTTTAAGCACAATTTAGCACAAGGAGAATTCACTCACTGTCCTTCCAGGTCCCTGGAAACAAGGACTTTGACAGTGAAAGAAACTGACACACTCTCCCTACCTACAGTTTTCTGTCCCTAGAAAAAATGTTTTTTTTTAAGCACAATTTAGCACAAGGAGAATTCACTCACTGTCCTTCCAGGTCCCTGGAAACAAGGACTTTGACAGTGAAAGAAACTGACACACTCTCCCTACCTACAGTTTTCTGTCCCTAGAAAAAATGTTTTTTTTAAGCACAATTTAGCACAAGGAGAATTCACTCACTGTCCTTCCAGGTCCCTGGAAACAAGGACTTTGACAGTGAAAGAAACTGACACACTCTCCCTACCTACAGTTTTCTGTCCCTAGAAAAAATGTTTTTTTTAAGCACAATTTAGCACAAGGAGAATTCACTCACTGTCCTTCCAGGTCCCTGGAAACAAGGACTTTGACAGTGAAAGAAACTGACACACTCTCCCTACCTACAGTTTTCTGTCCCTAGAAAAAATGTTTTTTTTAAGCACAATTTAGCACAAGGAGAATTCACTCACTGTCCTTCCAGGTCCCTGGAAACAAGGACTTTGACAGTGAAAGAAACTGACACACTCTCCCTACCTACAGTTTTCTGTCCCTAGAAAAAATGTTTTTTTTAAGCACAATTTAGCATAAGGAGAATTCACTCACTGTCCTTCCAGGTCCCTGGAAACAAGGACTTTGACAGTGAAAGAAACTGACACACTCTCCCTACCTACAGTTTTCTGTCCCTAGAAAAAATGTTTTTTTTAAGCACAATTTAGCACAAGGAGAATTCACTCACTGTCCTTCCAGGTCCCTGGAAACAAGGACTTTGACAGTGAAAGAAACTGACACACTCTCCCTACCTACAGTTTTCTGTCCCTAGAAAAAATGTTTTTTTTAAGCACAATTTAGCACAAGGAGAATTCACTCACTGTCCTTCCAGGTCCCTGGAAACAAGGACTTTGACAGTGAAAGAAACTGACACACTCTCCCTACCTACAGTTTTCTGTCCCTAGAAAAAATGTTTTTTTTAAGCACAATTTAGCACAAGGAGAATTCACTCACTGTCCTTCCAGGTCCCTGGAAACAAGGACTTTGACAGTGAAAGAAACTGACACACTCTCCCTACCTACAGTTTTCTGTCCCTAGAAAAAATGTTTTTTTTAAGCACAATTTAGCACAAGGAGAATTCACTCACTGTCCTTCCAGGTCCCTGGAAACAAGGACTTTGACAGTGAAAGAAACTGACACACTCTCCCTACCTACAGTTTTCTGTCCATAGAAAAAATGTTTTTTTTTAAGCACAATTTAGCACAAGGAGAATTCACTCACTGTCCTTCCAGGTCCCTGGAAACAAGGACTTTGACAGTGAAAGAAACTGACACACTCTCCCTACCTACAGTTTTCTGTCCCTAGAAAAAATGTTTTTTTTTAAGCACAATATAGCACAAGCACAAAACACACTGACACTCTCCCTACCTATCCTTCTCTTTCCCTAAACTAAAGGAATCCAGGTTAAGCAAGAAAGAAATAAAAGTCACTGTCCCTGCCTATGCTGCTCTATCCCTGCTCCGGAACACACTACACTAGGCCGCCGTGCTGGCGGCCTTTTATAGTGTGGGGCGTGTACTAAACACCCTCAGCAATAATTGGCCACAGGCATCCTGCCTGTGGCCAATCATTGCTCTCCTCGCTGCCGGCGCTGTGATTGGCCAAGCATGCAGGGTCACAGTGCATGCTTGGCCAATCACAGCGCCTGGATGACACTGCGATGGCATAGTGCATTGTGGGCCGTTCGCGTCACTCGAATTTGGCGCGAACGGCCCAAATCGTTCGATCTTCGTCGAACGATCGAACAGCCGATGTTCGAGTCGAACGTATGTTCGACTCGAACACGAAGCTCATCCCTATCCGCCATATGTATTCTTGTCAGGAACAGGCGGAACCGGCTGGCCATTATCCCAAAGGCATTCTCAACAACCATTCGGCTCTGGCCAGCCGGTAATTAAAAACCCTCCTCTCCGGGGTGAGGGTCCTCATCAGGTGGGGGTCCCAGTCCGAAAGCCTCATCAGCAATAAAAACAAACGGAAGTCCCTCCACGTTGTCTTCATCAGGTGGCAGTGCCAGGCCTCCAGTCTGGAGACGTTGGGCAAATTCCGTCTGTGCGAACACACCACCATCTGACATCCGGACATACTTCTCCACGTCCACATACATGAATTCATAGTGTGCCGACACCACCGCCATCAACACAATACTATTAAAACCTTTATAATTATAATAGTAGGACCCAGAATAGGGTGGTGGCACTATGCAGACCTGCTTCCCATCTATTGCCCCTCCGCAGTTGGGGAAGTCCCACCGCTCGGCAAACTGGGATGCCACAGTCTGCCATTCCTGTGGCGATGAAGGAAACTGTGGAGTCAAACCAGAAAAATAAATTAGTACTTTTGCACATAACATTGCAAGCAGATTACACAAAAACATTATTGGCCAACATCAGTATAACATTCATTTTTATGAGTATTTAAACACAAAAATAGAAGGCACAATTATCACATTTCTCACCCCCTCTGATGGCCCATTGTAAAAAATTTAGGCGGGGGGGGGGGGTTCTAGCTGAGTTTGGGCCCTCAAAAAAAAGCCTCTGCCACTCTGCCTAAATATAATGAGAAGCAAAACATTTGCACACATTTTAGGGGTGGGGGAAGGTAAAGCACTACAATGGAGCTGACAAAATACATTCTTAACAGACTAAACTAGGTGTGTTTGGTCCCAGGATCAGTGGCGTCACTAGGGTTGGTGTCACCTGGTGCGGTAAAATATGGTGTCACCCCCCCCCCCCCAATAACTTTTTCCAAATATTTTTTACCCTACTGTTTTCTCGCTATTCTCCTTTCTTCTCCTTTTCTCTCTCTCTATCCATCAGGGCGGAATTCACATCTCAGGAGCCTATAGGCACTGGACTCTGAAGTGCCCCCTCCCCCAAACAGCATTGCCAACCCCCCACAACTTTTTTTATACACTGAGAAAACATAGAAAAACTACTAACAGAATGCATTTCTTTTTTTTTGAGAACCTGAAATGACAGCGTGCTGCCCGACATTTTGGAGAATAAAATGTACATTATATACACTTCAAACAAAGTTTGTACAAAAAAAATAACAGGGGGGAGTATGATGCACTGAACTGTTAATCATACTGCCCCTAGCAGCCTGCAATGCAGAGTGGCTGGAGTGCCAAATTGCTCCGGCTGATCTTTGATTTCATGCTGATTTAGTGTGAATTTGCCCTAAAAGGGAAAGAGGGGGTGGAAGGTTAGAGACAGAAGGGGGGGAGAGAGAGAAGGGTGGGGGTGATAGAGAGGGGGTGAGAGAGATAAAGGGGTGGGGGTGAGAGAAAGGGAGGGGGTGGGACAGAGATGGTGGGGGTGAGACAGAGATGGAGGGGGTGGGGTGAGACAGAGAGGGGGTGAGACAGAGAGGGAGGGGTGGGGGTAAGACAGAGATGGAGGGGGTGAGACAGAGAGGGAGGGAGGGGGTGACAGAGAGGAGGGGTGACAGAGAGGGAGGGGATGGGGATGAGACAGAGAGGGAGGGGGTGGGGGTGAGACAGAGAGGGAGGGGGTGGAGCTGAGACAGAGAGGGAGGGGGTGGGGGGAGACAGAGAGGAAGGGGGTGGGGGTGACAGAGAGGGTGGGGGTGAGGGTGAGACAGGGAGGGAGGGGTGAGACAGAGGGAGGGGGTGGGGTGAGACAGAGGGAAGGGGTGGGGTGAGACAGAGGGAGGGGGGTGGGGGTGAGACAGAGGGGGTGCGGGTGTGACAGAGGGGGGTGACAGAGAGGGAGGGGGTGGGGGGAAAAGAAGGAGGGGGTGGGGGGTGTGACAGAGAGGGGGGTGGGGGGAAAAAGAGGGAGGGGGGGTGACAGAGAGGGGGTGGGGGGTAAATAGAGGGAGGGGGTGGGGGGTGACAGAGAGGGTGGGGGTGAGACAGAAGGGGGTGGGGGTGTGACAGAGGGGGGTGACAGAGAGGGAGGGGTGGGGGGGAAGAGAGGGAGGGGTGGGGGGTGTGATAGAGAGGGGGGTGGGGGGGAAAGAGAGGGAGGGGGAGGGGGGTGACAGAGAGGGGGGTGGGGGGGAAGAGAGGGAGGGGGGTGGGGGGGTGACAGAGAGGGTGGGGTGAGACAGAAGGGGGTGGGGGGTGACAGAGGGGGGTGACAGAGAGGGAGGGGTGGGGGGGTGACAGAGAGGGAGTGGGGGGCGTGAGACAGAAGGGGGGTGGGGGGTGACAGAGAGGTGGGGGGTGACAGAGAGGGAGTGGGGGGTGAGACAGAAGGGGGGTGGGGGGTGACAGAGAGGGAGGGGGTGGGGGTGTGACAGAGGGGGGTGCCAAAGAGGGAGGGGGTGGGTGGTGACAGAGAGGGGGGTGGGGGGTGACAGAGAGGGAGTGGGGGGGTGAGACAGAAGGGGGGTGGGGGGTGACAGAGAGGGAGGGGGTGGGGGGTGTGACAGAGGGGGGTGACAGAGAGGGAGGGGGTGGGGGTGACAGAGAGGGGGGTGGGGGGTGACAGAGCCGGCACTGCCATTCTCACTGGTGGCACAGACAGCACAGCTTGAGGCTTTATCTGAGGGAATGGCATGTGCTGTGTGTGTGTGCACAGACCGAGTGTTTAGTGCTGCTGCCGCTTACTGTAAGATGGGCTCCTCCTCTCCGGTCTCTTCCCTTATCCCAGGCTCCCGGGCGGTCAGCCTCCTCCTGGTTCCTCGAGTCCTTTCTTCCTACCGCGGCGCTGACTGTTGTTCATTCCCACGCCGCGCTTCTCTGCCTATAGATCATGATGTCATGTCAGCCGGAACTGCCTGACAGGGAAGTGACTGAAAAACGTGTGCCGGCTCGATGCAGGAGCGTGGCAGGCACACTAGCAACGCTCTGCTGCAGCTCTGCAAGTAACAACTGTGTGTAGCGGCGGCCCCGGTGTCACCCCTCTGGCGGGTGTCACCCGGGTGCGGCCCGCACGCCCCGCACCCCCATAGCAACGCCTCTGCCCAGGATAGCATGCTGGAGAGATTAGTTATGGGAAATATGCATGTAGGCCAAAAAAGAGCATTAAAAGCTTACAGCATGCATGAGGACAAAGGGGTCATTCACGGCATATTACAATCATGGAAATTAGGGAAGGATGAAAGAAATACAATACATTAGCAAGCATTAAGATACACAAGATATGATGTTAAAGGAGAAAACTTATCTTAATATAGTTCTTCTGCATAACTTGAATTATAGCAGAACAGGTCTCTGGAATGATGATCCCCAGAGCCTGGGGGGAAATGCCTGTCATGAACTTGAGGTCCTGCAGACTTCTCTCAGTCGCCTGGTATCACAACGTGATGATTAGCTTCTGCTCGGCAGTGATGGCTTGGCGCATCACAGTGTCCTGCCTCGTGATATAGGGGGACAGCAAATCCAACAGATGGTGAAAAACTGGGTCCGTCATCTGGAGATAATTCCTGAAGTCATCAGGATTATTCTGCTGGATTTCCCGCAGCAGAGGCATATGAGAGAATTGGTCCCACTGGAGCAACCAATTCTTGGTCCATGAACTCCTCCTCACCCTGTTCATGGACTGAGCTCGGGTCAAAGTATTAACCACAACACCAAGCGCATACGCAGCACGAGCTCTATGATGAGAACGTACTTCCAACATGGCTAGAAACCAGCTGGCTGGTCAGAACGAACTTAAACAGAATGCACTGAGGAACAGCAAGGCCGACCTGAAAACGACCTGAAAACCAGTAAACGAGCGGACAAGAACGCACTGAAAAACAGATACGACCTGACTACACGCACTGAAAGACAGATACAAACCCACAAGCACTAACTGAAATGCAGAAAACGATCTGAAAAGCACGGAGACTGAAAAGCTCAAATCGGCTAACACCAAACATTTACTAACACGCGGTAACACGAAATCAGCAAAAGCAGCCCAAAGGGTGGCACCGTTGGATTTGAACTTCCCATTTATAGTGACGTTGTACGTGTTGTACGTCACTGTGTTTTGGATGGTCGGAATTTGGTCTGATGGTGTGTATGCAAGACAGCAGGGATGAGCCGAACACCCCCCTGTTCGGTTCGCACCAGAACCTGCGAACAGACAAAATGTTCGTGTGAACTTTAGAACCCTATTAAATACAATGGACTCGAACGTTCGAAATCTAAAGTGCTAATTATAAAGGCTTATATGCAAGTTATTGTCCTAAAAAGTGTTTGGGGACCCGGGTCCTGCCCCAGGGGACATGTATCAATGCAAAAATAAGTTTTAAAAACGGCCGTTTTTTCGGGAGCAGTGATTTTAATAATGATTAAAATTAAAAAATGAAAGTTAAATATTCCTTTAAATTTCGTACCTGGGGGGTGTGTATGATATGCATGTAAAGTGGCGCATGTTTCCCGTGCTTAGAACTGTCCCTGCACAAAGTGTCATTTTTGAAGGAAAAAAAGTCATTTAAAACTCACTCGCGGCTAATAATGAATTGTCGGCTTTTATCAATGCATACAAAAGTCATTGATAAAAAAAAAAGAAAAAGCGTGGGGGTCCCCCAGAATTCAATTACCAGGCCCTTCAGGTCTGGAATGGATATTAAGGGGAACCCCGCCGCAAAAAAAAAAAAATGGCGTCGGGTTCCCCCTAAATATCCATACCAGGCCCTTCAGATCTGGCATGGATTTTAAGGGGAACTCCACCCCAAATTTAAAAAAAATGGCATGGAGTCCCCCCAAAAATCCATACCAGACCCTTATCCGAGCATGCAACCTGGCCGGCCGCAGGGGAAAAGGGGGGGACGAGAGCGGCCCCCCCCTCCCTCCTGAACCGTACCAGGCCACATGCCCTCAACATTGGGAGGATGTCCCCATGTTGATGGGGACAAGGGCCTCACCCCCACAACCCTTGCCCGGTGGTTGTGGGGGTCTGCGGGCGGGGGGCTTATCGGAATCTGGAAGACCCCTTTAACAAAGGGGACCCCCAGATCCCAGCCCCCCTATATGAATTGGTAAGGGGTACATTGTACCTCTACCATTTCACGAAGAAAGCGTAAAAAAAATGTAAAAAAAAACCACACAAACAGCTTGAAAAAGTCCTTTATTAAAAAAAAAAAAAAAAAAAAACATTCCAGCGGTGAAATCCAGTGTCCCGCGGCGATCCAATGTCCAGCGCTGTCCGTCACTGGTTTTGCCTGAGCGGACCTGATGGGGAACTTCCTCCTCAGTGTTTTAAATGTATAGACCCGCCCCTTCTAAAGTTCCCCATCAGGTCCGCTCAGCGGACCAGATGCGGAACATGACAAGGGGCGGGTCTATACATGTATTACCACAGTGAGAGACGTTCCCCATCAGGTCCGCCCCCTCGGTATGTCGGACCCGCCTACGTCATTGGCCTGAGCGGGGAACTTCCTTCACTGTGTAATAAGCCCCCCGCCCGCAGACCCCCACAACCACCGGGCAAGGGTTGTGGGGATGAGGCCCTTGTCCCCATCAACATCGGGACATCCTCCCTATGTTGAGGGCATGTGGCCTGGTACGGTTCAGGAGGGAGGGGGGTCCGCTCTCTCGTCCCCCCCTCTTCCCCTGCGGCCAGCCAGGTTGTGTGCTCGGATAAGGGTCTGGTATGGATTTTTGGGGGGACTCCATGCCATTTTTTTTTTAAATTTGGGGTGGAGTTCCCCTTAAAATCCATGCCAGATCTGAAGGGCCTGGTATGGATATTTGGGGGAACCCCACGCCATTTTTTTTTAAATTTGCGGCGGGGTTCCCCTTAATATCCATTCCAGACATGAAGGGCCTGGTAATTGAATTCTGGGGGACCCCCACGCTTTTTTTTTATTTTTTATCAATGACTTTTGTATGTATTGATAAAAGCCGACAATTCATTATTAGCCGCGAGTGAGTTTTAAATGACTTTTTTTCCTTCAAAAATGACATTTTTTGCAGGGACAGTTCTAAACACGGGAAACATGTGCCACTTTACATGCATATCATAAACACCCCCTAGGTACGAAATTTAAAGGAATATTTCACTTTTATTGTTTCACTTTAAGCATTATTAAAATCACTGCTCCCGAAAAAACGGCCGTTTTAAAAAAAAAAAATTGCATTGATACATGTCCCCTGGGGCAGGACCCGGGTCCCCAAACACTTTTTATGAAAATAACTTGCATATAAGCCTTTATAATTAGCACTTTAGATTTCTCCCATAGACTTTTCGAATTTGCCGCGAACACCCCAATTTGTTCGCTGTTCGGCGAACGGGCGAACAGGCAATGTTCGAGTCGAACATGAGTTCGACTCCAACTCGAAGCTCATCCCTACAAGACAGCTTTGAACGGAATTCCGACGAAAAAGTTCCATCGGGTTTTAGACCATCGGAATTCCGATTGTGTGTACAGGGCATAAGAGTAATGGATAGAGAATCCCTGTTGGCAGCTAAACCACTAAATTAGAAAAAACAAATGTTTTGCCTGTTTATTACTTCCTTCTCAACCCTGCTCTTAATAAAATATTACCAGAGAATCTGGAAATTATCTTTAGAAAAACATCTAATTTACGTGATCGCTTGGCTCCAAACGTAATTAATCCTCCTCTTTGTGCCACTTTTTTCAGTAATAGTTTTTTTTCCTTGCAATCCTCGTGTGGCTTGTACTATTGACAGGCAATGGTTAAGGAAGAATCTAACTTTTTCATCCCAGGTTACAGGAAAACAGTACCCCATTGATTGTTTTATATTTTGTGAGTCAAGACATGTAGTATATCTTCTGGAATGCTCATGACGCATGCAATATGTAGGCCAGACAACCAGACAATTGCGTGACCAGACCCAGAGACCATGTGTATATCATCAGAACAGGATATACTAAGTATAGTGTTTCTTTACACTTCTGTAAATTTCATAACAGAGATCAGAGCTGTTTTAAATTTGCAGGTATAGCCAAACTACAAACACATTGGAGAAGGTGCAATCACACCAGAGACATTTCTAAAGCTGAAATGTACTGGTTGTATGAACTGAAAACCTTTTTTCCACATGGACATAGCATTGACTGGAATATCAATTGTTTTATTGATACCAGTTGAATGTATTATCATGTTGTGCATCTGGCTCGTTTTTACTAATATTTTTGTAAAACTATTATATACGATACTTTCTCTCCTTGCTTCCAGGGTGTACAACTTTATATGCTTTTTATACACAAAAGTATATAAGGGTAGAGGGTGTAAAAAAAATGATTTGCTTTTATGTGCTTTTTACATATAATATATTCAATATATATGTAGGATTAGTAATGTTACTTTTAATGTTTCTGGAGATTTTGTAGCATGCCCCTGATCGTGACTTGATGGAGTATGATGAATAGTTTAAATATTAGGGTCTGATATTATTGATACATTAATGGCACTTAATGGTAAGTTCATGATTAATGTATTTGTTTATTTGGGTGGACCACAGTAAGATAAAGGCCGCTTCAAATCCTTAAAAGAGAAGTAAGGGTTTTTTTCTCCTGTTAATACTTACCTAGTTGGATGCAGCATGGGACCGATGCTGCATTTGTCCCCCGGAGAGCTGCTGACTGTCAATCAGCAGCTCTCCTCTCGGCGCCTCCATGCTCACTGGAGCATTGAGCTGTGGAGGAGCGAGGAGCGGCCGTCTCCTTCTCTCAGCGGCTCGCTACCCGGTCCACAATAAAATGGCGCCAGACAGGAAGTATCACAGAGAAAATGGCGCCAGACAGAAAGTCGTACCAACACCATTTTGTCAGTGGCAGGCTACATAATCATGGCCACTGGTACATCCACTAGAGGCCCCTGAAGATGCACTCTAGTGTGAAACGCGCATAGGGCAGCTAGAAATGCTTGCTGGATGTCTCGTGGCAGCGATATATGTGCTATAGATATAGAGTGTTAGCGTTTTGTGGCATATGGTTTTATTTACTTTTTTGATATTTTTGGTTATGTTTTTATGAGGCTCCTGCTGCATTGGACCTTGCCAGTTTTTAAATAAATACTACACTATATGGCACCTTTTGTCTATGATTTATGACATGTGATGGATGAGAACCTCTGTGGTGTGCTCCCTGGAGAATATTGGAAGGAGACTAGCATGGCCTGCATTACTAATGGAAGGATCTCTGTGACACCTGCATTGCTGTTGGATTGAATACTGTGACACCTGTATTGTTTTAGGCAGGATCTCAGTGACGCCTGCATGGTTAATTCACAGTAGCCTTATTGCTGCTTAACATTTGGGCAGCATATGTGATGTTAAGTGTGCACTACATGTGGATGGCAGTTGGTGAAGGGACAGCTCTCATTGGCGTTCATGTGTCTCAGGCTGTTTTGTGAGTGACACTACATGGTCATTTTATACAGTATTACACTATATAGTCTTTCTTTCTTCCTATGCCATATCCGGAGTCCTAAAGACCATACAGGGGTTCCAGTTACTCTGGAGGTTATGGGTACATGCAATATTGCTGCACTTAAGTGAGCAGCCAGGATTTCTGGTGAGTGAGACATTCAGCTATTTTGGGAGGATATGAAAACTATTTACACTTTAAGAATCACAGTATATGAACTTTTTTAATTTTTTATTACATTTTTTAGCCCTGCAATTTTATACACATTAGTTCCACTAAGGTTATATATATCACCTTATTGCCAGCAGCTGTAGAATAGGTGTTTAGCGCTGTCTATTTTTGTTGTACATTTAATTATCCCCACATTACTGGCCTGGTGGATGTGGGGTCTTCAGGGGCATTGTATCAAAAACTGGAAGCCCCTTTTTTTAAATATAAGCCTCTCCCCCACATTAATGAGTATGGAGTAGGGTAAATAGTACCCTTTGTTACTCATTCACCAAAAAAGTTTGAGTAGAAAATAAAACACACACACCATAGTAAAAATCCTGTTTTTTAAATAAACAATGTAAATCCAACATTATACCGTTCAACAAACTTGATATAGTACATCCTAAATTATGGTGAGTGATGCCTCGATGATCCACATTCAGGATGAACTGTGCCATGATGATTCACTTCTGATAAAAAACTCAGTCACAAATTAAAGTTTTGTCAACTGGTTTGTTGACATTACGCAACTGGACAGGGATACTGGCTGAGGTCATTGACCATACAGTATATGGTGCAAAAGAATGAATCTAATTATTTATGATACATAGTATAGTACTTTAGCAAACTAAATGCTATCACATCAGGGTTTATATCTATTTCAAAGAGACATAGTCACCAGGTAAAATATTATAAGTGAAAGCACAGAAAAAATACTACTTAAATTCTTACTTTTGATGTTTTTCCTTTTTTTTATTATTTTATTTACTTACAATGTGCCTGTACTTGCACATCCCACTCCCTCTATGCACATCATAGCTCTTTCCACTTCTGGGAATGTATAATTGCTTTCTGTGCTGGCCTAGTGCCTCCGCCCCTCATAATAAAGTAGCTGCTGGGGGAGGAACTATACTACAATATATTGTACTATACTATGTCATTTGAGTGTCAGCACAGGGTAAGCTGGGGCTGCTGACATTGCATCCAAGATGGCAGCATGATTATCCATTACATCCAAGATGGCAGTGTAATTATAAACCCTCTGTATATTAACCCAGTCTCTGACAGATATAACCAGTTCAAGGTACTAGCTATTTTGTTTTCAATTGGAGTAAGCCTCTGTTGACATATTCTACTGATTGGTTGTTACAGATGACAGGTGGCAGAAAAGAGCCTTATAGAATAGCACAAACTGATGGATGTTCTGCTGTTTCATTCCAGAGATGTTCAAGCAAATCAATTACTCTAGCATGTGCACTCCTGCTATGCTATGGCCAAACAAAGTATGCAAAAGTCAAGTTTCTATAATTGTGTTTGCTTATGAAACACATATAGAAAGGAGAAACCGTAAATTTGTTTCTCTGTTATGGATATCATTTGTTTAATGTAGTTTTAGAACCAAACACTTTTTTAAATTAAATTAAACTGTATTTTATGTATAGATGTCAATTTATTGTGTAATACTGTTATTTCATTTATACAGTACCTGGTAATGCTTGTGGGGGTAAATGTTTTTTTCCATTACAGAATTTTATGTAGTCATGAATTCTAACAGAGGTGCTAAAGAGAATATTAAAATGTGAAACATGCAGATCTCTGCAGTCTTTTTCAAAACTACCATCATCAGCAGAAAAATATACAGAACAGAGTCACATAATGTGAAAATTTCAAGTTGTTTAAGATGCAATTGCATATTTTTAAATAAACATTTATGCAAAATGAAATCACACTCAGTCAACTGTAGTGTATCCTACTAGTACAAAATCAAGTTTATTTTCAGGTTTGTCGACACACCGTAAGTCTTCAGAATCCTCATTCAGCCCACTGCCAGGAAAAAAAGCAACTTTTCCTTATTTCAATGTTAAAGTAAACATTCCAGCAGAACAGAATAGATTCACGTGTCATGTCCTAGCCAGTAGAAGTAACCCATAATTAGAAGTGACAGAACAAAATAACACATCCAACCATTGCCACAGTGTGTGTCTTGATATCAGCACTGTAATATTCCACACATCAAGTGTGATTAAACTAATATGCTTTCAAAGTCTGGTTATTATACCCATAAAAGACTGTATAAGAAAAAAATTCATTTTTTAGTCTGATACTCAGCAAATTGTATAGACTTACGAAGAAGAAAAAAAAATGTATCTTCAAAATGACAACTCTACAATATAAAGTAGAGGCAATCTTCTTTTAGGGGGAATGGGTACAGAAAATAGCTGCTTAGTCTGTGTGACACATTTGTACATTACTCATAAATGGATGTATTCCACAAGACAGGTCAACCATTATGGTTGCTGCTCATAAAAGATTTTGTTTGAAGGATAGGTTTATACAACCAGAGCACTTCCTCTAACATAAAATATATATTTTTTTCATCATCTACAACATACCATGCAGTATGTTAACATTTTAGAAACCATATACATGAGAAACAGATTGTGTAAAGTTTATATGTCTTCATTCAAATTTTGTATATTTAAAGTAGATGTAAACCATTACTGAATGACAAATTGTTTGCTAAATCATTATGTATCATTTTTTTTCTTTATTAAGTACTGCTTTTACCTCAGCGGTACTAATTCTCTTTCAACTACTTCCTGCCTATATGCTTTGACTCTAGTGTCACCTACATATCTTTTTTGAGGACCAGGATTTATGATTATGGAGGACCATGTCTGTGCAATGTGTGACATCATGGCCAATTAAAGCCTCCAGCAGGAACACTATGTTAAAAAGCGACAATGCAGGGAGTTGGGAGAAGGAGTAAAAAGGAATAAATGGAATTTGCTAAACCGGTACCATTTTAGCAGGATTAACAGTTACTCTTTCATTATAAGTTGCAAATTTAAAAAGATTAAAAACATTGAAACTATTTTAAAGTGGGAGTAAACTCCCATGCATGACTTTTACCTATTGGTAAGCCTATAGTAGGGCTTGACTATAGGTAAAGTAAATATCTCCTAAACGTGCACCGTTTAGGAGATATTTACTTTTGATGCAGGCGGTGATGTCACTGGCACATACGCGCAAAAGAAATGGCATACCGTACTTATCCTTGAGAGTCCTGTGCCATAAACTGCCGCTTCCGCATGCATGAGTGCCGTCTTCACAGCTTTGGCCACTCACTGAGCCAGAGTCCGCAAACCCTGAAGGAAGACCCGGTGAAGATGGAAGCGCCATCAGCGGTGACAGTGTATCACTGGAGGGCTTCATTTTAAGGTACCCTATATACTCGAGTATAAGCCGAGATTTTCAGCCCTTTTTTTTGGGCTGAAAGTCCCCCCCCTCGGCTTATACTCGAGTCAGCAAAATTTAACATTGTAAATTGTACCTGAAAAAAAGTTGCGAGGCTGCGGCGTCCATCGTTTAAATCTTGCGGTCTCTTCCTGGTCCCTTCCGTGATAGGCAGAGAGTGTCTGCTGAGAATCGCCTATCACGAACGTTCTCTCATCCTCACTCATCCCAGCAGACACTGTGTTCAGTGTTCCGCCAATCACAGACGTCTGCTGGGAAACTGAGGATGAGAGAACGTTCCTGATAGGCGGAACTGTGTCTGCTTAGAAAACGCCTATCACGGAAGGGAAGAGGAAGAGACCGCAAGTTTTAAACGATGGACTCCGCAGCCTCTCAATTTTTTTTCAGGTACAATTTACAATGTTCAATTTAAACAGTGAGCTAGGGAACAGTGAGCTAGGGAACAGTGAGCTAGGGAACAGTGAGGATAGGAACAGTGAGGATAGGAACAGTGAGGTGAGGAACCATGACGTGAGGAACGGTGAGGAACAGTGAGGAACAGTGAGGATGGGAACAGTGAGGAACAGTGAGGATGGGCACAGTAAGGATGGGAACAGTGAGGATTGGCACAGTAAGGTGGCAATGGGCAGTGACAATGGGCTTAGTGAAGTTGCAATGGGCACAGTGAGGCGTGCAAATGGGCATTGTTGACCCTCGGCTTATACTCGAGTCAGTAAGTTTTTCCAGTTTTTTGTGGTAACATTAGGTACCTCGGCTTATACTCGGGTCGGCTTATACTCGAGTATATACGGTAAGTTTCACCTAATGTGCTAGTAAAACAAAAACAGCGGTTTACTACCGCTTTAACATATTATGGTTTATATGAGAGTTTTCCAATTTTATTTACATTTTATATTTTAGGGTATGTACCCCTAAAACTTTTTTTTTTCACATAATAGGGAAGGGTTAAAATGCTGTCAGTTTATTGTTTGCTATGTGTATCTTTTTGGGGAAATGTACACGTTACTACCTGTAAAGGAGATGCAACAGTAAGTGAGAGGAAATCTGAACAGAATGAGAATTTCCAAATGTATTATTTGTCAGCAATTTGCTCATTTTCGATTTTTTACAGTATAAATCCAGTAAAAGTGATAAGTTATAATGGTTTTGGGCCACCAGGAGCAGGGGTGACAGATGGACCAGTACTGAGTTAACAAGTCCTGTTGATGGATTATCTATGATTCTTAGACCCAGATATACTCCTTGGACTATATACAGTATGTATACATGATACCTTTTCCTAATGCTCACATTAAAGTTCTTCAAGTGGATGATGATGCTCTCATGTGAAGATCCCATACAGTCCTCCACAGACATTTGGCAGATCCCTGTATCATTAGGGAATCAGCATTTGATATTGGGGAATACAGTTAGTACACATTAAACAAACAACAACCTCCATATCTCCTGAGGAAGTAGATGTTCTCTATGAAATGCAATTGGGTTGTTGTAACAATTAATATAATGTTGGATACCATGAACACATACTGTATATGATGCAATTAGAAGGTTATGGTTACAGGTACACAAAGTGTTGTACAAATGCTTTTTATCATGAGGGGCTTTATGTAAGATTACAGATAAATATTTTTTTTTAGATAAATACATCTTAGAATTTTTTTTGATTATGGTAGCACCTCCAAAGCCCCATTATTTACCCTTAACCACTTGACATATGGGCGCTTAAACCCCCTTAACCTCCCTGGCGGTATGATTATTTCAGATTTTAGGTGCTGAAAGCGGTACCATTATTTTGCATGGAAATTTGGCGTTTTATATTGTAGGCCTGTAATTCTTAGGAATAACTTACTTAAATCTGTCCAAACAAGAGTCTAGTAGACATCCCGGGTATGATAAAGTTTGAAACACAAAATCATAAATTATAATATAATAAATAACTATAAATAATTATAACAAATAATAATATAATAATAAAAAAAATATTCAATAATGTAATCAAATTAAAAACACTGACATTTGCTCAGTTGCAGAATTGTCGCTGTCATTACTTTTAGTGTTTGATGACAAATGTCCCCACAAATCACTATCGCTCAATTCTGCAAGTGATTCTAATTTATTATCGCTGTTTTCTAGCTGGTCTAAAACCACTTTTGATGTAAAGGGACACTTTTTGGTTGCTATGAACAATCTCAAGTTTCCATGCAGAAAAAACAGTATTTATAATATAAAAGTGCATGCAGGGCCCTGGACAGACCACTAGGGACAAAGGGGATGTGTAATTATTTTATACAGTACTGTAATCTGTAAGATTACAGTGTACTGTATGTTTTGTGTGTTTTACTTTTTTGAATTTGGAGCCAAACTCTGTCTCAACGTTGCAGGGAACGGAGCTCGGCACTCGGCACTGTGAATTGAGCGGAGGAGCTCGCAGACACAGCGGGGAGACATTGCAGGATCCAGGGAACAAGGTAAGTTACTTTGCCTGGATAATGCGATGCGATCCCGAGTCAGGCTCGGGGTTACCGCTAATGGTACTGAAATCTTACTCCGAGCCAGACTCGGGAATACCGCTAGGCAGGTTAATAACCAGACCAATTTTCAGCTTTCGGTGCTCTCACATTTTGAATGACAATTACTCAGTCATACAACACTGTACCCAAATGAAATTGTTCTATTTTTTTCACACAAATAGAGCTTTCTTTTGGTGGCAATTAATCACCATTGGGTTTTTTATTTTTTGTGCTATAAAAGAAAAAAGACTGAAAATTCTGTAAAAAAATAAAATTTTCTTTGTTTCTGTTATAAAATTTAGCAAATTAGTCATTTTTCTTCATACATTTTGGCCAAAATGTATACTGCTACATATGGTATACAAAATAATTCCGCCCTGCCTTAAGGATAAGCTGCTAACACACCAAGTAGACAAATTGCAACAATGTGGAAACAAAAAAAGTTTCTTTGGTAAAAATAAGTACAAATTGGTGTATATTATTTAGTCTTTGTGAAAGTTATAGAGTCCACAAGCTATGGTGCCAATATCTGAAAATTGATCACACCTGAAGTACTGACGGCCTATCTAATTTCTTCAGACCCTAACATGCCAGAAAAGTACAAATACCCCCCAAATTACCCCTTTTTGAAAAGAAGACATTCCAAGGTATTTAGAAAGAGGCATGGTGAGTTTTTTGAAGTTGTCATTTTTTCCCACAATTCTTTGCAAAATCAATATTTTTTTTTCTGTTTCTTTCACAAAATTTTCATATTAGCAGGTTATTTCTCACACACAGCATATGCATACCACAAATTACACCCCAAAACACATTCTGCTATTAGTATGGCGATACCACATGTGTGAGACTTTTACACAGAGTGGCCACATACAGAGGCCCAACATGCAGGCAGCACCTTCAGGCGTTCTGGAGAACCCAGGCCAATTCTGACATTTCTCTCCTACATGTAAAAATCATAATTTATTTGCTAGAAAATTACATAGAACCCCAAAAGAGATTACAATGGCGGTCGTTGCAACTTTTTATTTTGCACGGTATTTGCGCAGCAATTTTTCGAACATGTTTTTTTTGGAAAAAACAGTAAAGTGCTTTAAAAAAAAAACAGTAAAGTTAGCTCAATGTTTTTGCATAATGTGAAAGATGAAGTTACGCTGAGTAAATAGATACCTAACATGTCACCCTTCAAAATTGCACACGCTGGTGGAATGGCACCAAACTTCGCTACTTAAAAATCCCCATAGGCGACGCTTTAAATATTTTTACTGGTTACATGTTTTTAGTGACAGAGGAGGTCTAGGGCCAAATGTATTGCTCTCGCTCTAACGTTCGCAGCGATACCTCACATGTGTGGTTTGAACACTGTTTTCATATGTAAGCGGGACTTATGTATGCGTTTGCTTCTGTATGCAAGCACACGGGGACAGGGGCGCTTTACTTTTTTTTTATTGTTCATTTTACTTTATTTATTTTAGTTTGTTTTTCCCCAAAAATTAATTTTTTGATCACTTTTATTCCTATTACAAGGAATGTAAACATCCCTTGTAATAGGAATATGGCATGACAGGTCCTCTTTACAGTGAGATATGGGGTCAATAAGACCCCACATCTCACCTCTAGGCTGGGAAGCCTGAAAGAATAAAAAAAAAATGATCCTGGCTTTGATCTTAGCGTTGAGACGGTAGAAGCACCGGAGGTTGGAGGGAGGGGGGAGTCCCTTCTCGCCTCCCGTAAGAACGATCAAGAGGTGGAACAGCCCCTATTATCATTCTTATGGTGTAGGGAATCGCCGGCTGAAAAAGCTTATATCTGAATGATGCCTGTAGCTGCAGGCATCATTCAGATATCCCCGCACAAATTCAAGGACGTCATATAACGGCCGGTGGGCAGGAAGTGGTTAAAACGCATTTTATTTTTTTAAACAAAGTTATACAATATTTCTAACATATAGCATGAACATACCAAAAATGACACCCCAAAATAGATTCTCCCACTCCTCCTGAGTACGGCGATACCACATGTGTGAGACTTCCACAGCCTGGCCACATACAGAGGCCGAGTACAGCCGAGCATGGCAGAGTATGGCTGAGCATGGCAGAGTATGGCTGAGCATGGCAGAGTATGGCCGAGTATGGCCGAGTATGGCCGAGTATGGCTGGGTATGTATGGCCGGGTATTGCAGAGTATGGCAGGGTATGGCAGGGTGTGGCAGGGTATGGCAAAGTATGGCAGGGTATTGCAGAGTATGGCAGGGTATTGCAGTGTTGCAGAGTGTTGCAGAGTATTGCAGGGTATTGCAGGGTATGGCAGAGTATTGCAGGGTATTGCAGAGTATGGAAGGATATTGCAGAGTATTGCAGAGTATTACAGAGTATTGCAGAGTATGGCAGGGTATTGAAGAGAATTGCAGGGTATTGCAGAGTATTGCAGGGTATTGCAGAGATGGCTGAGCATGGTGGATGGATCTCTCCCCCTCTCACAATGTACCGATCGGTACAGAGAGGGGAGAGAGGAACTGGCGTCATGACATGACGCCGGTTTGTTTACAATTGATCACTCCGTCATTTGATGGAGCGATCATGTGGTAAACAGCTGCTATCAGCGGCCATTTACCATGATCCGTGATGCGCCGGGTCCTCTGGACCCGGCGGTCATGGACACTCGCGTGTACACGCCCCAGGGGGGACGCGGGAGCGCGATTCTGGGAGGACGTCAATGTACGCCCTCCCAGAGTTAACGAACCACCTTGTAGACGTCAGTCTGGCTGATTTGCTTGTTCCAAGACATAAATGCACAAGGTGCTATGGGAGAGATTGCTGTTTAGACTGCACAGGAGGAGACACACTAATGCCCCATACACACGATCATTTTTCATACCGTTAAAAATGGCATTAAAAAAAATGGCCATTAAAAATGATCGTGTGTATGCTCCACAGCATTTTTAACGACGTGAAAAACGGGCATTAAAAATTTCGAACATGCTCTCTTTTTTCACGTCGTTTTTCATGTCGTTTTTTTTAACGACGTGAAAAATGATAGTGTGTATGCTTTAACGACGTGAAAAAAATGCGCATGCTCAGAATCAAGTATGAGACGGGAGCGCTCGTTCTGGTAAAACTAGCGTTCGTAATGGAGATAGCACATTCGTCATGCTGTAACGGACTGAAAAGCACTAGACTGAAAAGAGCGAATCGTCTCTCAACAAACTTTACTAACATGAAGGGTGGCGCCATTCGAACGAAACTTCCCCTTTATAGTGCCGTCGTACGTGGTGTACGTCACTGCGCTTTTCTTGAACATTTTTTAAAATGATGGTGTGTACGCAAGACAGGCTTGAGAGGAAACAAGAAAAAAAATGACAAGAAAAACGTCAGTTTTAAAAATTACATTAAAAATGATCGTGTGTATGGGGCATTAGGGAGGAATGCTGGCTGTGGCTGGAGTTCGCATGGGAAAACACTGTGACTGAAAAGCTGAATGCAACTGGAGTGCACAGGGAGCACACTGGTTCCGAAACAGGTACAGTAGTAGTAATTCAGAACAAGTAATAGGAACTTGGAACAGCTACTGGGAACTGGAGTCTGTGGCTAGGAATAGACATGTGCAAAAGGAAAACATTTGTTTTGTTTTGTTTTGTTTTAATTAGTTAATTAATTAATTTAGTTAAATTCGTTTTCGGAATTCGTTTAGTTTTGGACCGAATTCGAAAAATCGGTCGCATTCGAAAATATTTCAACCAAATCCGCATTCCAGTTCCCAGTTAATAATTCAACCAAATTCGATAATATTTCAACAGGATTCAAAATTATTTCAACCGAATAGAAAAGATTATAATAAAATAGAAAAACAGAGAATAGACTAGAAAAACAATAGAACAGAATATAATATATTATATTTTATGCTATTCTGTTCTATTTTTTTTCTAGTCTATTCTTTTATATTCTATTCAAATCTTTTCTATTAAAATCAAAATCATTATATACTAAATTTGAATCTCGGAAGATGGTTATATATATATACCGTATATACTCGAGTATAAGCCGAGATTTTCAGCCCTTTTTTTTGGGCTGAAAGTCCCCCCCTCGGCTTATACTCGAGTCAGCGAAATTTTTACATTGGAAATAGTACCTGTAAAGAAGTTGCGGCTGCGGCGTCCATCGTTCAAATTCCGCGGTCTCTTCCTGTTCCTTCCGTGATAGGCGATTCTCATCAGACACTCTCCGCCTATCACGAACGGTCTCTCATCCTCAGTTTCCCAGCAGACGTCTGTGATTGGCGGAACACCCAACACAGTGTCTGCTGGGAAACTGAGGATGAGAGAATGTTCGTGATAGGCGGAGAGTGTCTGATGAGAATCGCCTATCACGGAAGGAACAGGAAGAGACCGCGGAATTTGAACGAAGGACGCCGCAGCCGCAACTTCTTTACAGGTACTATTTACAATGTAAAATTATAGGAAACAGTGAGGATAGGAAACAGTGAGCTAGGGAACAGTGAGCTAGGGAACAGTGAGGATAGTAGGATTTTTAAAACAGCTTACCTGTAAAATCCTTTTCTTGGAGTACATCACGGGACACAGAGCAGCATAGTCATTACTATGTGGGTTATATAGAATTACCTTCAGGTGCTGGCACTGGCAACTTCCAAAACAGGAAGTACCCTCCCCTATATAAGCCCCTCCCATCCGGGAGTACCTCAGTTTTGTAGCAAAGCAATACGTGTCCCCAAAAGAGGGGTGGGAGCTCTGTGTCCCGTGATGTACTCCAAGAAAAGGATTTTACAGGTAAGCTGTTTTAAAAATCCTACTTTCTTGTTCATACATCACGGGACACAGAGCAGCATAGTCATTACTATGTGGGACGTCCCAAAGCAATGCCAAATGAGGGGGGGATACACCATACATAAGCTGGGCGCCATCAGGCATGAGGATCTTTTGCGGCCTGCAACACACTGCGCCCAAAGGCGACATCCTCCTGACTTCTAACGTCCACCTGGTAGAACCTAGTAAACGTGTGTACTGAAGACCATGTTGCGGCCTTACAAATTTGAGCCAGGGAGGCCTGGTGATGCACTGCCCATGAAGTTCCAACTGCTCTCGTGGAGTGCGCCCTAACTTTGAATGGAGGCGGTCTACTTCTCAAGCCATAGGCTTGCATTATGACCTGTCAAATCCACTTGGCTAAAGTAGATTTTGATGCTGCCTGACCCTTTCTGGGGCCTTCCGGCAGAACAAACAAAGAATCCGTTCTACGAATCTGAGCAGTGGCTTTTAGATAAGCTTTAACTGCTCTTACTACATCCAAAGAATGCAACAACTTTTCCTCTACCGAGCTTGGTTTGGGGAAAAAAGAAGGAAGAACCACATCCTGGTTCAAGTGAAACCTCGATACCACCTTAGGAAGAAAGGCTGGGTGAGGGCGTAATACTACTCTGTCCTTATGAATAACCAGATATGGCTCCTTACAGGACATGGCGGCTAATTCCGACACTCTTCTAGCCGAGCATATGGCTACTAAAAATATCAATTTTCTGGTGAGTAGAACCAAGGAAATGTGCCGCAAAGGTTCAAACGGCTGCTTCTGCAGAACCGACAGAACCAAATTTAGATCCCATGGGCATATGGGAGCTTTAATCGGTGGAATAATACGAGTCACCCCTTGCATAAAGGATTTGACAAGTGAATGCATAGCCAGGGGCCTTTGAAATAGTATTGATAAGGCCGAAACCTGGCCCTTGATAGTACTTAAGGCAAACTTCCTGTCTACAGCCCACTGCAGGAAGTCCAGAATTCTGCCTATAACGTACTTACGTGGATGCCATTTTCTGGCCTCGCACCAAGTGATGTACGCCTTCCAAACTCTATAGTAGATCTGCCTGGATACAGGCTTCCTGGCATTGATTATAGTTGATACCACAGAGTTAGAGAGACCTCTCTTCTTTAGGATGTGGGATTCAATAGCCAGGCCGTTAAACTTAGAGTTAGTAAGGAAGGGTGGTATATCGGTCCTTGCGAAAGCAGGTCCGGACGACGTGGAAGGGTCCAAGGACTCCCCACAGACATTTTGATGATCTCCGCGTACCAGGCCCTTCGGGGCCACGCTGGAGCCACCAGGATCACCGGCTTCTTTTCCAACCTGACTCTGCGAAGGAGTCGAGGCAACAATTGTAGCGGAGAGAATGCATATATCAGTCTGAACTGATCCCAAGGGAACACCAGAGCATCCGAGCCGCAAGCGAGGGGATCCCTTGTCCGGGAGACAAATCTGTCCACCTTTGCGTTGAATCTGGATGCTAGCAGATCTACATCCGGTGTTCCCCACCGCTGACATATTGCTCGGAAGACCTCGGGATGAAGGGACCACTCCCCTGGGCATAACTGTTGGCGACTCAGAAAGTCCGCCTTCCAATTCTCCACCCCTGGAATGAAGACAGCTGATATACATGGGACATGCTTTTCTGCCCATTCCAGGATGTGACTTACTTCCCTCTGGGCTGCACGACTCCTGGTGCCTCCCTGATGATTGATATATGCCACTGCTGTGGCATTGTCTGATTGAATTCTGACAGGGGACCCTTGGAGTCTGGATGTCCAGGCTACTAGGGCATACCGGGCTGCTCGTATCTCTAAGAGATTGATGGGCAGGGTTTTTACTACATTTGACCATCTGCCCTGGAGAGACCATTGCTCCAGTACTGCCCCCCAGCCTATAAGGCTGGCATCTGTAGTAACCACCTTCCAAGATATCGGACTGAAGGGTTTTCCCTTCTGGAGATTCTGGGGGATCAACCACCAGCAGAGACTCTTCCGAACGGAAGGGGACAAAGCCATTGGGAAGTCTAGAGCCTGAATTTTTCCGTTCCAGGCTGACAATATGGCCCTCTGTAAATTCCTTGAGTGGAATTGGGCGTATGGCACAGCTTCGAATGATGCTACCATCTTTCCTAGCAGCCTCATGCACAGGCGTATGGATGGCTGTCTTTTTGCACAAAGCAGACGGACCAAGCCCCTCAAAGAGGATACCTTGTCTAGAGGTAAGAAAATCTTCCTCTGGTCTGAATCCAGCCGTAGCCCTAGATATACCAGGTTTTTCACTGGCTGTAGGGCTGACTTGTCCAGGTTGATGACCCAACCGTGAGATTCTAGATACTTGATTGTATCGACAATTACCACTTCTAGCTTGGCAACTGAGTGGTCCATCAACAACAGGTCGTCTAGGTATGCCATTATCGTTACACCTCGTATTCTTAGATCGGCCAACAGTGGGGCCAGAATTTTTGTGAACACTCGTGGTGCTGTGGCCAGACCGAATGGTCAGGCTCTGAACTGAAAATGGCGCCCTTCTACTGCAAAGCGTAGAAATTTTTGATGACCTGGAAAGATGGGAACATGCAAGTAAGCATCTTTGATGTCGATCGAGGCTAACCATTCCTCCCCCTGTAGGGCAGCGGTGACCGATCGGATCGACTCCATCCGGAAAGACCGGACGTTTAGAAATTTGTTTAGACTCTTTAGGTCCAATATGGGTCTTATGTCCCCGTTTGGCTTCGGGACTGTGAAAAGGTTTGAGTAGAAACCCAACCCCCACTCTTCCATAGGAACCTCCATAATTACTCCTTGGAGCAATAGTTGTTCTAACGCCAATAGGAGAGACCCTCTTTTCAGAGGGTCTCTTGGCATGCCTGACCACATAAAATGGGAAGGAGGAGACTCTTTTAACTCCAACTTGTATCCCAGAGTTACTGCGGAGAGCACCCATCTGTCTTTGATCGTCTCCCGCCAGGTCTCTGCGAACAACTGAAGTCTTCCCCCCACCCGTTTGAGTGGGGGCAGCCCTTCATAGGCTTGACTTGGAGGCTGGTTTAGTACCCCTTCGGATCCAGGGTTTCTTATTACCCTGTGACTGTCCCTGATTTTTACCCCCTGAGTTTGACCGAGGAGGCCGTCGGAACTGCTTAGTAGCAGACGTCGCAGGGATAGGAGAGGTAGTCCTCTTAAAAGATGGACCCCTAGACCTCTTCTTACTCGGTAAGAGAGTACTTTTACCACTGGAAATCTTCTGGATATACTTATCCAGGTCCTCGCCAAAAAGGGGTTCCCCATGAAATGGGAAGCTAACTAAGAGCTTCTTACAGGGAGCTTCAGCAGACCAGTTTTTGAGCCACAGAAGCCTACGCATATGTACCAAAGACAGCGTGAGGCGGGAGGCCTGATGGATAGAATCCTTGATGGCGTCAACCGTATGAACAAGAAAGGAGAACAGTGAGGATAGGAACAGTGAGGATGGGAACAGTGAGGATAGAGAACAGTGAGGATAGGAACAGTAAGGATGGGAACAGTAAGGATGGGAACAGTGAGGCATTGTTGACCCTCGGCTTATACTCGAGTCAGTAAGTTTTCCCAGTTTTTTGTGGCAACATTAGGTACCTCGGCTTATACTCGAGTCGGCTTATACTCGAGTATATACGGTATATATTTATTTTTTTCGACATTCGAATTTCGTATAGAATGAATTCGAATTTGAATAGAAAAGATTAGAATAGAAATAGAAAATAGACTAGAAATACAATAGAACAGAATAGAATATAAAATGAAATAGCTATTAATAGACTACAGGAGATGTGCTAAAATAATGTGTGGGGTATTAGTGAGTGTGGAGGATGGATGGAGATGCTGAGCTCTGATTGGATGGTGTATGGAGGTGATTGTCTCTCTATAGATGGAGGAGGGGGGGAGGTGATGACATCACACAGTATTTATATATTTATAAAACCACCTTCCGAAATTCAAATTTCGTATAGAATGAATTCAAATTTGAATCGAAAAGATTAGAATAGAATAGAAAATATTGGAAAGAATCGAATAGAAAAACAATAGAACAGAATAGAAAAAAATACAATATATATATTATATTTTATAATATCTATTCAATATCTATTCAAATCTTTTCTATTAAAATCGAAATCATTATATACTAAATTCGAATTTCGGAAAATGGTTATATATATACAGTATATATATATATATATATATATATATATATATATATTTTCCGACATTCGAATTTCGTATAGAATGAATTCGAATGTGAATAGAAAAGATTAGAATAGAAATAGAAAATAGACTAGAAAAACAATAGAACAGAATAGAATATAGATACTATCTATTTCATTTTTATTTATTTTTTGCAGATTACTATTTGTTTCCATAAGATCTCCTGCATACTATTAGCATCTATTTAGTTTTCTCACCAGATCTCCTGCAGACTATTAGCATCTATTTCTTTTTTTAGCAGATCTCCTGTATACCATTAACAGCCATTTCACTTGTTTTTTTTGCAGATCTCTTGCAGACTATTAGCATCTATTTCATTTTTTTTTGCAGATTACTATTTATTTCCATCAGATCTCCTGCAGTATATTAACATATATTTCGTTTTTTTTGCAGGTTTCCTGCAAACTATTAGCAGCCATTTCCCTGTGTATAGAGATATAAGCGGTGATGATGTCTCTCTTGTTGTCTCTTCCTCAAACCGTTCCTCCATTCATAAATCAAATAGATGCTAATAGTCTGCAGGAGATCTGCTGGAAATAAAGGAAATGGATCGTAATCTGCAAAAATAAATAAATGAAATAGCTATTAATAGACTACAGGAGATGTGCTAAAATAATGTGTGGGGTATTAGTGAGTGTGGGGGATGGATGGAGATGTTGAGCTCTGATTGGATGGTGTATGGAGGTGATTGTCTCTCTATAGAAGGAGGAGGGGGAGTGATGACATCACACAGTATTTATATATTTATAAAACCATCTTCCGAAATTCGAATTTCGTATAGAATGAATTAAAATTCAAATTGAAAAGATTAGAATAGAATAGAAAATATTGGAAAGAATCGAATAGAAAAACAATAGAACAGAATAGAATAAAATGCAATATATATATTATATTTTATTCTATTCTGTTCTATTGTTTTTCTAGTCTATTTTCTATTTATATTCTAATCTTTTCTAATTGGAATTCAAATTCATTCTATACGAAATTCGAATGTCAGAACATGGTTATATATATATATATATATATATATATATATATATATATATTCTGATTTGTTCTATTGTTTTTTATGATATTGTTTTCTATTATTTTTGAATATTTTCTATTCAAATTCGATTTAATTCTATATGAAATTCGAATTTTGGAAAATGGTTATATATATGTATATATATATATATATATATATATATATATATATATATATATATTTATATATATATAACCATCTTCCGAAATTCGACTTTAGTATAGAATGAATTCAAATTTGAATAGAAAAGATTAGAATAGAAAAGAACAGAATAAAAAAATAAGAGAATACAATAAAACAGAATAGAAAAAAAAATATATATATATAGATATATATAAATATATATATATATCTATATATATATATATATATATATATATATATATATATAACCGTCCATCTTCCAAAATTCTAATTTAGTATAGAACGATTTAGATTAGAATAGAAAAGATTTGAATAGAAAAGAATTAGACTAGAAAAACAATATAACATAATAAAATTAAATATAATATATTATATTTTATTCTATTCTGTTCTATTGTTTTTCTAGTCTATTCTTTTCTATTATTTTCTATTCTATTTTATTCTAATCTTTTCTATTCAAAATCATTCTCTACGAAAATCGAATCAGAAGATGGTTATTTATATATATAGATCTATATCTATAGATATATAGATATATCTATATATATCTATATCTATAGATATACATATATATTATATTTTTTATAGGGTTAGGGGTTGGGGTTAGGGTTAGGGATAGGGGTTAGGGTTAGGGGGTTAGGGTTAGAGATGGGGTTAGGGTTATGGTGAGGGGTAAGGGTTAGGGGGTTAGGGATAGGGTTAGGGTTATGGTTAGGGGTTAGGGTTGTGATTTGGGTTAGGGTTAGGGTTGGGGTTAGGATTTCCCCTTGAAGAATAAGGCTTGGACTCAGTGATTGGAATAGAATAAAATAATATTTTATACTATTCCGTTCAATTGTTTTTCTAGTCTATTGTTTTCTATTCAAATCTTTTCTATTCTAATTCATTCTATAGGAAATTCGAAATTTCGAAAGATGGCTATATATATATATATTTTTTTTTTTTTCAGATCTGTTCTATTGTTTTTCTATGCAATTCTTTTCTATTCTTTTCTATTTTATTTTTATTGTAATCTTTTCTATTCAAATTCTATTTCATTCTATATGAAATTCGAATTTCGGAAAATGGTTATTTATATATATATATATATATATATATATATATATATATATATACCGTATATATATATATATATATATATATATATATATATATATATATATATATAACCATCTTCCGAAATTCGAATTTCGTATAGAATGAATTCAAATTTGAATCAAAAAGATTAGAATAGAATAGAAAATATTGGAAAGAATCGAATAGAAAAACAATAGAACAGAATAGAATAAAATATAATATATATATATTATATTTTATTCTATTCTGTTCTATTGTATTTCTAGTCTTTTTTCTATTTCTATTCTTATCTTTTCTAATTGGAATTCAAATTCATTCTATATGAAATTCGAATGTCGGAACATGGTATGGTTATATATATATATATATATATATATATATATATATTTCTGATTTGTTCTATTGTTTTTTTTATGATATTTTTTTCTATTAGTTTTGAATATTTTCTATTCAAATTTGATTTTATTCTATATGAAATTCGAATTTTGGGAAATGGTTATATATATATATATAGATATATATATATATCTATATATATATATATCTATAGATATATATATATATATATATATATCTATAGATATAGATATAGATATATATATATATATATATATATATATATATATATATCTATATATATATATATATATATATATAGATATCTAGATATAGATATCTATATATATATATATATATATATATATATATATATATAATATTTATACATATAACCATCTTCTGAAATTCGAAATTCATATAGAATGAACTCAAATTCGAATAGAAAAATCTTAGAATAATGGTAATATAAATATATATATATATATATATATATATATATATATATATATAAAACCATCTTCTGAAATTAAAATTTAGCATAAAAATTTGGATCAAATTCGAATAGAAAATATTAGAATATAAAATAATAGAAAAGAATAGACTAAGAATAGACTATATTAAAATATAATATATATATTATTTTAGTTTCCATTGTTTTAAGTTATTTTCCAATCTATACTTGAATTCGAATTTATACTATTCGAAATTAGAATTTCAGAAGAAGGTCATATTCTTCTATTGTATTTTATTACATTCTATTAAATTCTATTCTGTTCTTTACTATTCTTTTATTTTCATTCTATTGTGTTATTATTTTATATTCTATTTTATTGTATTCTTTTTTAGAAATCGATGTATATTTTTTCGATTTCGATTCAAATTTGTTTTTGATTTCGATTCGAATTGTTTTCAAATTCTATTCGAATAGAATTTGTTTTCGAATTTGATTCAAATTTCGTCCGTGGTTTTTCGATTCGAAACGTTATTTCGGATTCGGTTAAATTCGTTAGTATTGTAACTCGGTAATTCGGATGCATCCGAATAATGAAAAATTTGTCAGAATTTCGATTCGGGACGACACAAAATGCCCATGTCTAGCTAGGAATGCTACCTATTGCTTAGGAAAAGATTGCTGGCCTGAGCACAACTTAATTAGTGGTGCTGATTGACAGATTGTGCAGGAACTGCCTAGAAGCAGCAGGTAGGATTGGGGTATGCCTAAAGCTCTATTCTTTGAACACATCTGTGGGACAATGGTCAAGGAAGAGCTTTATATGTAGAGCTGCAGGATTACAAATGACAGCTTGCCTGCTGGTTCGTGGGACTAAAAGTAACAAGTCAGCATTTCACATCTGAGGAACTAGTGACATATAACCCTTACATATTTGTAAAACTACTAGCCTTTAAGCATATGTTGCACATTCTAGATGTGCTAGAAGGATAGTACATGTTTGTTAGAGTGGGTAAATTTCCAGGCTTGGCTACATTTGGGGGCTCGATCCAGGATGTCTGTTGCCCCTAGCAACTTTAAATGACCGAGCTGGGGAACTGCACTATGTTCCACTAAATGGAGAATTGAACCCAGGGGAAGGATTGTGTTTTGACCTGGGTTGGGAGTGGCTCAGGGTAGTGTTGGGTGACTCACAGGTAGCATCGCCAGGACCTTCCACTTCTTTCCAGAATTTTCTGGTGTGTTCTGGAAAGAGAGGTTGAGAGGAGAGGTGGAGCTATCTGAGACATTCTGAGGAGCACTGACCAATCCCCAATATGGATTGGCAGGGGGCAGGCCTCCTTAAATACCCAGGGTCAGCTCAGCTGGGGAAGAGTTGATTGAGTGGAAGATGGAGATGGAGTGTTAGGCTATCGGGGCCTTTGAAGGAGCTCCCCAGTCTCTGGGGGGTGACCTTGGGCCTGGGCTTGGGTGTGGACCGGATCCTCTTACAACTCACAGAGGTATCCTGACCAGGAGGCACAGGAGGAGCAAGAGAGGACAGCGGGAGCACACTGCTGGGCAAGTCTCCAAGAGTTCCACAGAGGTAGCCAAGAGGGCTGGTGAGTGTTCACACAGTTGGGAGGATTGGGAGGCATGCCTGAGAGGACTGGGATGAGCAGTCTGGGATGGGTGCAGAGCCAATATGGAGGATTGTGGTGGCATGGGCATCTCATAATTTCCCTATCCCTTTCCAAGTTAATTCCCCTCAATAAAAATACAAAAAAACAAGTGAAGGACTGTTTCATGTCTCTGGATGCTTGAAATTGTGTGCCTGGCTGGGCAGGGTGACAGACAGACCACAACACTCAGCAGCCCCTACGGGGGTACCGCTACACTTATCTATGACAACACTTACCAATAACGTTAGAAAAGTACATGTAGATGTCTGTGAGCCTGAAATGGTACCAGGCATAGCTGGCAGTAGACCATGGTTATTGAGCTCTTGATATAGGTCCTCTTGAAATGTTGAAAGCAACTAATGGATGTGCAAATTTCACAGGTCACTACATCAATACATTAACTTATCATTAGGTTCAGCTCCATAAATTAATCCACTATTCAAGCAGAGAAGCAGGAAAAGAATTCAATAACAGAACTTCAAAATAAAAAATAACAAAACTTTAATATGTGCCTATTGGTGAAAGAATCTGAACTTCAATGATGTGCCCTCCTCGGCCAGTGATGCTTTGATCACAGTTGCTCACATATCTTTGTGGCCACACAATGCTTTATACTTAAAAATTTAAAAAGAAATGTTTTTTATTTATATAATGAAATAATATTTTACAAATAATTTTCACATGAAGGTCTACATAAGAGGCTACAATTGTCTGTTGGTTTATTGATGAAATAATTGCTTACATTTTATATGTATTTGGAAAGAATATGAAAAAAAAAATCAGATGTATTCTGAACCTGTAAACACCTCACCAGCTTTTGGCATAGCATATTCCGATCCATCTCAAATATCACAGGAATCCTGACGTCCCCCAATCCAAGTTTAGCAATATTAAATATAGGCATCAAAAATTTCCCTCCTAACTTTCGAGTTGTGGTCATACATATTCTCTTGGTTGCTAGAAACATTGATAGCGAAACACTGGAATTCTGACAAAGCACCCAACACTTCCGAAGTCTTTGAAACTACCCACTCCCATTACATCTATGAATCCTTACTAGCTAGAAGATGTGGTAACAGGAAAAAGTTTGATATGCAATAGAAAATTTGGATAGAATGTTTTAAACCGAATGGATAGCTCCACCTCTGGTGTGGATAATTATCTCCATCGCCTACCCTTCTCTGCTCAAGTAGAAGTCAGGCCAAAGTTTATTTTATTGTTAATTTTGTTTAAATCCTAATTTATGTTAATTTTTTATTTCATTTTCTCTCACTAGTTTTTTTTTTTTTGTCCTGGCTAATCTGTGATTAGTACTCCCAACCATAGATCCTCTCTCTCATCACTTGTTTCCCTCTCTCAGTTTGATACATCCTCTACAACTATTCAGTGCTAGATGTAGGTAAACCGTGAACTGTTGAATGTTTACTATTTGTGCCTTATGAGGATAACTGTACCAATATTTTCTTTTTGAATCTATACCTTTATAATTATTGTACTACTTGTATTTTGTACAATGTATTATGTAAAAAACAATAATAAGAAATCAGATGTACACTTAGGCTACATGCACACAGATGTTTTTGGGCATAAAGTATCCCTAGCATAAAAAAAAACTGCTCCCATAGTGAACAGCTGGCCATAGAAGTGAACGACTCTATTTTTCTCTACTTTTGTAAATGCCAAAACTTTTATGCATGCATCTTATTTTACTATGCATGCACATTCAAAGTATTTTTCCAGAAGTGAAATTACCAGACTCACCAGGAATACATTGGGGTTCATTTACTAAAACTGGAGAGTGTAAAATCTGGTCCAGCTTTGCATGGTAGCTTCTAGCTTCAGCTTGTTCAATTAAGCTTTGACAAAAACATGGAAAATGATTGGTTTCTATGCAGAGCTTCACCAGATTTTGCACTCTCAAGTTTTAGTAAATCAACCCCTTTATACACGTATGTGTGGATAAATGCCAATACAATGAAGCAGTGGTGTGTACAGGGGTCCACTGCCATTTACTAATGCTGCAGGCTGTATGATGCCACATGTGGCTCCCTAGGCATGGGAAAATGCTGTTTTGTTTATACTAGACATCATTTATACCTAAAAAATGTTTTTGTGCATGAGGCCTGAGGTTGTTTAGGAGACCACCTAGGAGATTACCTAGTGAATGGGCTTGATAGATAAGAACAACAGAGAATTTTTTGTATGTTTTTAACCACTTAAGGTACACCCTATAGCAGTTTTACTGCTACAAGGCGGCACCTCTGCGCTGGATCAGGTATATATTGGCGACTTGCTCCCGCTGTGATCACACCCAGCTAGCGTCATTAGTACAGTGCATTTTTTTTAACACTGATCACTGTATTAGTGTCACATGTCACCAAAAAGTGTCAGTTAGTGTCAGAATGTCCTCTGCAATACTGCAGTCCCACTATAAGTCACTGATTGCCACCGTTACTAGTAAAACAAAGAAATAAATACAAATTAATAAAAATATCCCATAGTTTGTAGAAGCTATGACTTTTGTGCAAACCAATCAATATACAGCCCTTGGGATTTTTTTTTACCAAAAATATGTAGCAGAATACATATTGGCCTAAATTTATGAAGAATTTTTTATTTTATTTTTAATGGATGTGTGTTATAGCAAAAAGTAAAAAAAATGGAGTTTATTTACTAAAGGCAAACCCACTTTGCACTCCAAGTGCACTTGGAAATGCACTGCAATTACACTTTGAAGTGCAGTCACTGTAGATCTGAGGGGGACATGCAAGGAAAATAAAAAAAGGACATATATTGTATTTGGATACAGCGTCACATGACTGCACAATTGTCAGTTAAATTAACGTATCTGTAAAAAATGGCCTGATCATGAAGGGGGTAAATCTTCTGGAGGTTAAACAGTTAATATTATTTGACTTTTCTAATAATCTCTTGTCTATGTATCATCACAGAATTTTAATTTTGTCATTTGAAGCTAAACACCAGGCAGAATGAAAAAGTCACCAATTGATACAAGAATACAAGTAATTAAATTAATTTTTAAATGGGACCAGCATAGATGTCCAAAACTGACTTTATGTCAGCTTCTTGTAATTTTTGGTACAGCATCTCAAACAGGTGGAAGAAAAAGCAGTAGTAGGAGCCACACGGGTGTGCTGCATGCATAGAGTATGTGCCTACAGGGAACATGTTGACAGGATGAAATACCCAGGATATTACCTTATCAGTAGGGTTGAGCGGACCCGTGCTGTAATGTTCGGGTCCGTACCGAACTTTTGGGTTTTTGGGTCCCGGACCCGAACCCGAACAATTGACTGTATGTTCGGGTTCGGGTCCGGTGTTTGGCAATATGCATGTACAGCAGCGCTTGTTTCCGGTGCTTAGAACTGTCCCTGCACAAAGTGTCATTTCTGAAGGAAAAAAAGTCATTTAAAACTCACTCGCGGCTATAATGAATTGTCGGCTCCCGGAAATACATAGAAAAGTGATTGATAAAAAAAAAAAAAAAAGCGTGGGGGTTCTCCCAAATTCAATTACCAGGCCCTTCAGGTCTGGTATGGATATTAAGGGAAACCCTGCCAAAAAAAAAAAAAATAATGCGTGCGGTTCCCCCCAAATATCCATACCAGGCCCTTCAGGTCTGGTATGGATTTTAAGGGGAACTCCACCCCAAATAAAAAAAAATGGCGTGGAGTGCCCCAAAAATCCAGACCAGACCCTTTATCCAAGAACGCAACCTGGCAGGCTGCAGGAAAAGAGGGGGGGACGAGAGAGCGCCCCCCCCTCCTGAACTGTACCAGGCCACATGCCCTCAACATGGGGAGAATGTCCCCATGTTGATTGGGACAAGGGCCTCATCCCCACAACCCTTGCCTGGTGTTTGTTGGGGTCTGCGGGCGGGGGGCTTATATCGGAATCTGGAAGACCCCTTTAACAAAGGGGACCCCCAGATCCCACCCCCCATGTGAATTGGTAATGGGGTACATTGTACCCCTAACATTTCAGAAAGAAAATGTAAAAAATTGTAAAAAAATACACAGACACCGTTGGGAAAGTCCTTTATTAAAAATAAAAAAAAAAAAAAATAAAAAAAAACATTCCAGCGATGAAATCCAGTGTCCCACGGCGATCCGAAGACCGCCACTGTCCACATGAAATGTCATTGGCTGAGCCTGAGCGGACCTGATGGGGAACTTCCTCCGCAGTGTAATAAATGAATAGACCCGCCCCTTCTAAAGTTCCCCATCAGGTCCGCTCAGCCAATGACGTAGGTGTAAGGCTGAGGACCTGATGCGGAACGTGAGAAGGGGCGGGTCTATTCATGTATTAAACTGTGGAGGAAGTTCCCCATCAGGTCCACCCCCTCGTATGTCAGACCCCGCCTACGTCATTGGCTGAGCGGACCTGATGGGGAACTTTAGATGTAGGATTTCATCGCTGGAATGTTTTTTTTTTTAATAAAAGACTTTCCCAACGGTGTCTGTGTATTTTTTTTTTTTTTTTTGATTTTCAAAAAAGGTTTATTGTGATTAGATGCAGCACAATTATAAAAGAAGGTAACAAACGACCCCAACCGAGGTCGGTACAGAATATGATCATCAGAAACAAACAAAAGAAGGCCACTTGGAAATATGTTCCATCACAATATCATAGACCACAGTGCATAATATAGAGGGTAGAGCAGACTCTGCATACAAAAAGTAGGCGCCGATAAATTTAAAGCAGGCCCTGAGGGACAACGGCCCTACGTCTACTCCCAACCAGTCCACGCACCCCTATTGGGATCCTGCTGTGCATGGAGCGATCGGGAATAGAACACCCAGGGAGGGATATGAACAAAGGGCTTGACAACCCTCCAACCTGTCCTGGTTGCTGGCCCCCTGAGGGGGCGAACCATCCGGGGGGAGTCTGAGCTCGAACCTCTGTTAATAGTCGGAAGGGGTTAAAGAACCCAACTAATGGAGTGGCTTCCAAAAGCCTGTAAGGCGGAGCATCTAGCTGTATCCATCGACATAAAACAAGAAAGACTGAACAGATGTAATCCCTGAGTAGCCAGTGACAGTCTAAGACAGAGATTGAGAGTAGGAAGAAAAGAAAAGAAGAAATAGGGGTAGGGAAGAGAAGGGGGAGCGAACTAGAGAATAAGAGGGAAAGGAGGGGGGCGGGGAAGTCGGGATTCCTCGCGGAGAGGGGGGAAGAATGATCAGCAACAAGCCGAATAGGGGCTGTCCAGCGCTCACCTATTGGGGAAGAAGGGATATGCCTACATGCGTAGCCCAGGGTTCCCAAATAAGACGGAATTTTTCTGGATTGTCTAGTAAGGTATTAGAAATCCTTTCCTGTGTCATTATCCAGGAAATCTTGTGTTTAGCTTGGCGAAATGACGCCGAAGGCGACTTCCAGGCGTGGGCTAAGGTAATCTTGGCCCCCAGAAGGATGAAGTGTATGAGAGAGCGGGACAATTTAGGGACCTTAGGGATAGCATCATTAAGGAGGGCAATAGTAGGGTTTTGCTTCACCTCGCAACCAGTGACTTTGCGAATGAGGCTGAAAATTCTATTCCAGAACCCCCTAATTTTAGGGCATTCCCAGAGGGTGTGGAGGAGAGATCCTACGAGGCCACATCCTCTGAAGCAGAGGGGGGAAGACTGCGGGTAGAACTTAGAAAGGCGAGTAGGGACCAGGTACCATCTGGAGATAACCTTAATGTCAGCTTCCATCAGAGATGTGGTTAAGATACCCTTAAATGAGTGGGAGAAGTTTGTGTGCCAAGTGTCTTGGTCCCATTCAAACTGGAGGTCATGCTCCCATTTCAACATATAGCTCGCTTTGACCTGAGGGTCAGCTAACGCTGAATAGATCAGGGAGATGCCTCCCCTGACGCCCATGGCTGAGGAGCACCAAAGCTCATATTTAGTAACAGAGAGTGGGTTGTCTGAGCTTTTCCAGACCCCACACAGAAAATGTAACAACTGATAATAGCGGAAAGTTTCGGAGGAGGGCATGTCCAGTTTGGAAGTGCAGTATTTGAGTGAGATGGGGCCATCATTGTTAAAATATTGTCCTATTCTGTATAGACCCTTGTCGAGCCACCATCCAAAAGCCTTGATGTTTAGACCCGGGGGGAATTGGGGGTTGTGGAAGATGTGAGCCAGGGGATGCCAGGAAGAGGATAGTGAGGGATGTTTATGAAGGGTATCACAGAGGGCCATTGAGTGAGAAAGGGTGGGTGACAGGATCGAGGGACGGTCCTTACGTGGTCTCCAGGCTAAATAGTCCAATGTGTGGTTAGGGGTTACCTGCCTTTCTATGTCTACCCAGTCTGGTTTAGGTCCTTTAGTATATATCGCTGAGAATTGACAGAGTTGGGCTGCTTGGTAGTACCATCACATATTGGGAAGGCCAAGGCCTCCTTTCTTCCTTGCCCTATACAGAACTTTTTTAGATAGACGATGTCCCTTGCCCCCCATATGAACTGTATGATTTTTGATTGGAGTCTATCCAGTGCTCGCTTCTTGACAGGGATAGGCAGGGACCGGAAAAGATAAAGCAATTTGGGCAAGAGGGTCATCTTGACCGAGTTGACTCTACCCAGTCAGGACAATTTATAGAGAGACCATTGTGTAAGTTCAGTTGTGAGTTTTTTGAACATGGCAGGGTAATTGTGTTGGAATAGGAGCTCTACTTTTGGGGTGAGGAAAACTCCCAAATAGGGAAGAGAAGAGGCGCACCAGGAGAAGGGGAAGTTAGTTTTGAGCCTATCGACCATATCTTGGGGTGTAGTGACGTTCAGGGCCATTGACTTTGCCATGTTGACCTGAAGGCCTGAAACCGTTTCAAAAGTGTTGAGGAGTTGGAGAATATTGGGGGTCGACTTGAGAGGGGAGGTGACAAAAAGGAGGACATCGTCCGCAAAGAGGGCACATTTGTGTGTATGTTGACCACATTGAACCCCATGAATGTCAGGGTGTTGTCTAATTGCTAGAGCTAGGGTTTCTATCGCTATCGCAAAGAGAATAGGGGAGAGCGGGCAGCCCTGTCTGGTACCTTTTAAGATTGGGAATTGGTCGGAGAGATGTCCCTGCAGTTTGATCTGGGCTTTCGGGGAGGAGTATAGAGACTCCAGGGTTCTTAGGAATTCTGGACCAAAGCCCCAATGGCGTAGAATGGTAAAAAGGTATGGCCAGGTGACCGTATCAAAGGCCTTTTGGAGGTCTATGGAGAGAATGTATCCCTTCTGAGGGGACCCGCCATCCCAGGAGGATTGCATGAGGGAAATCAAATCTACCGCTCTCCTGATCTGGTCCGGTCCCTGTCTCCCGGGAATGAAACCCACCTGATCCTTATGAACATAAGAAGCGATGAAGGAGGCCATTCTGTTGGCCAAAATCTTGGTCATGATTTTCAGGTCATTATTGATCAATGAAATTGGCCTATAGTTGCCTACATCACTAAGATCTTTTCCCTGTTTGGGGATCACAGAGATATATGCGAGATTGGCAGCGGGTTCGAGAGTGGAGCCTTCACATACGGAGTTAAAGAGACGGGCCAGACGAGGAGAGAGGACCCCAGAGAAGGTTTTGTAATAAAGGGCGGAGAAGCCGTCCGGCCCTGGCGCCGAGTCTGTTTTGAGATTTTTGATGACTTCCCGGACCTCCTCCGTGCGAAAAGGTGATTCCATCATGGATCTATGGGACTCTGAAAGTTTGGGGAGATCAATGTCAGCCAAAAAGGATTCTAAGGGAACAGGGTCAGCAGAGGAGGGAGATGTGTATAGTTTGGAGTAGAAAGCCTGGAAGGTTTCTAGGATTTTATGGGGGTTCTGGGTGAGAGAACCCGACAACGATTTAATCTTGGGTAAGGAGAAATTTTTGATCTTTGGGGAGAGTTTGGCCGCCAAGCGTGAGCCGATTTTATCAGCTTGTAAGTAGAATTTGCCGCTTAACCAGCTCAAGTGTTTGTCTGCGTTAGAAGTTAAGGCAAGATTTAAAGCAATGCGAGCGGATTCCAACTTGGCCAGACTGGCGGTAGTGGGTTTAGACTTATGGGCTTTACTAAGTAGTTTAAAAACCAAAGTGCAAAAAATACTGTAAACAAACAAATATAACGTTTTGTAAAATTGTATAACCAGAACATAACCAGTGCTAGGAGTGGAACCTGCAAGGGAGGGAAAGGGAAGGTGGGGAGGGAGGGCAGGAAGGGGAGGGGGGGAAAGGGGGAGGGGAAAGGGACAGGGGGGCAGGGGGGAGGAAGGGTAGAGGCTACTAGGCCTAACCATAGGTAGGAACTAGGAAAGGGATATCCTATATGCAACAAGTCAGAAAGTCAATGAAAGCGTCCTCCTCATCGAGGTGGGAGGAACGGGAGGTATTAAGAGTAGTGATGAGCCGAACACCCCCGGGTTCGGTTCGCACCAGAACCCGCGAACGGACCGAAAGTTCGAACGAACATTAGAACCCTATTAAATACAATGGATGCGAACGTTCGAATTCTAAAGTGCTAATTATAACAACTATTATGCATGTTATTGTCATAAATAGGGTTTGGGAACCCGGGTTGTGCACCAGGGGACATGTATCAATGCAAAAAGAAGTTTTAAAAACGGTCGTTTTTCGGGAGCAGTCATTTTAATGATGCATAAAGTGAAAAAAAAAAAGTCAAATATTCCTTTAAATATCGTACCTGGGGGGTGTCTAAAGTATGCATGTGAAGTGCCACGTGTTTCCCGTGTTTAGAACTGTCCCTGCACAAAATGACACTTCTAAAGGAAAAAAAAGCCATTTAAAACTGCTTGCGGCTTTAATGTAATGTCTGGTCCCGGTAATATGGATGAAATTCTTTAAGAAAAATGGCATAGCTACCCCATGACCCCCCCCCCCCTACCCCAGCCCATTACCAGCCCCTTTGGGTCTTGTATGGATATTAAGGGGAATCCCGCACATAAAATAAAAAAGGCCCTATATACTCTGAACAGCCGTATACAGGCGGTGCATACAAGACAGGGACTGTAGGTTTGTTCTTATGTAGAATCTGTTTGTAATTTTGAACAGGTACATTGTTGAAGTGTAGCTCCAGCCCAAAAATCTATTTTTAAACTTTTTGGGAAACATAGGTAAGGGTTATCACCCCTGTAACATTTGTTTTGCTGTCTGTGCCCCTGTTCAGAACATTTCACCTCACTTTCCGTCCCAATGACAACTGTTTTTGAAATGTGGTGTTTTTCTTGAAACAAGGATTGCTGATAAAGCATCAGTACAGAGGAGACACCTTTCTCCCATATTTATTCTTACAGGAGAGAATTTTCCTTCCTAGGGGTAGATTTCCTCTCACTTCCTGTTGTCTTCTTTCGTTTGCAAGTAGGAGTCGTTTGTAAGTTGGATGTTTGAAAGTAGGGACCTGCCATATATACTCTGCAGAAATAGGCCCCTTAGTTGTTGGTGTTGGCACAACACTGTAAGCACTCACAGTTAGTCTTGGTTGGTGCTGGAACCCCCTGCTGTCAACTATTATATCAGGAATTTTAATTACATATAATTGTTGAACAGTGGTAGTAAAAATTGGGGCTTTGATGGTGGTGCTGGTGCCACAACACTGTAAGCCCTGACAGTTACTCTTGGTGGGTGCAGCAATGGGCCCTGCTGTGAATTATTAGATCAAGAATTGTAATTGCATGCCCCTGTTGAACAGGGGCTGAAAAATTGGGCTTTTCGTGGTGGTGGTGGTGGTGGTGGTGTTGCCACAACACTGTAAGCCCTCAGAGTTACTCTTGGTGGGTGCAGCAATGGGCCCTGCTGTGAATTATTAGATCAAGAATTGTAATTACATGCCCCTTTTGAACAGGGGCTGAAAAATTGGGCCTTTCGTGGTGGTGGTGGTGGTGGCGTTGCCACAAGACTGTAAGCCCTCAGAGTTACTCTTGGTGGGTGCAGCAATGGACCCTGCTGTGAATTATTAGATCAAGAATTGTAATTGCATGCCCCTGTTGAACAGGGGCTGAAAAATTGGGCCTTAGGCACTGGTGGCACAACACTACAACCCCTCACAGATACTGTACTTGGAGCACAGCAATGAGCCCTGTTGCAAAGTATTGCTTCAAAAATTGTAATGACACGCCCCTGTAAAACAGGGGCTGAAAAATTGGGCCTTAGCCACTGGTGGCGGCACCCATAAACAAAAATGATCTTCCAAGCTATCATCATCAATCGTATCATTGAGGACTCGGAGGAGGAGGATAGCCAGTCAACATAACAGCACAGGCACTCAGCATCAGCATCAGTCTTGAAGGGATGTGACATGTTAAAATCAATTAGTCTGTTATATCAGCATCAGGTGTGTGGTAGCTGGTGGTGATCCAAGACTGGTTCATCTTGATGAAAGTCAGTCGATCAACCGAGTCGGTGGACAGGCGCACCCTGTGATCCGTGACAAATCCTCCAGCAGCACTGAATGTGCGTTCCGAAAGAACGCTGGATGCAGGACAGGCCAGTAGCTCAATTGCATACTGTGCAAGCTCTGGCCAGTGATCCATCCTCAAGACCCAGTAAGCCAGAGGATTTTCGGTGGGGAAGGTGTCCAAGTCTGACCTTGCCCCTAGATATTCCTGCACCATGTTTATCAGACGCTGGCGATGGTTGCTGGAACCGATCATACTTTGGGGCTGCGGACTAAAGAATTGTCTGAACGCATCGGTCAGACGGCCACCTTCCCCACCGCTCCTTCTTTGACTGGCCGAAGCCTCAGCAACTCGTTGTCCAGGACCAGGAGTTTGTAACCTCCCAGTCTCTGGGAACGCGTTGCACAGACCTTTCTGCAAGGCCTCCCGGAGTTGTCTCATCCTCTGCTCCCTCTGCGACGGTAACATAAGGTCCGCAACCTTACCCTTGTACCGTGGATCAAGGAGAGTGGCCAGCCAGTAATGGTCCCTCTCCTTGATCCGAAGAATACGAGGATCCTTCCGCAGACTTTGCAGGATCAGGGAGGCCATGCAGCGTAGGTTTGCTGAGGCATTCGCTCCGGAGTCCTCTGGGTCACTAAGGACGACATGATCCGCAGCCACCTCCTCCCAGCCACGTACAAGTCCACTGGTTTCTTGGGACTGTAAATCATCCCTAAAAGACTGCTGCTGATGATGCTGAGTGCCAGCCTCCACCTCCATGCTGACACAATCCTCCTCCTCCTCCTCCTCCTCCTCCTCTTCCTGTGCGATGGGTGGGACAGAAGGAACACTGTCTGGGTAAAGGGGGCCTTGAGAGGCAAGGAAGTCCTCCTCTTCCTGCCTCTGTTCTGCCTCAAGTGCCCTGTCCATTATTCCACGCAGCGTGTGCTCCAACAGGTGGACAAGAGGTACAGTGTCACTGATGCATGCACTGTCACTGCTCACCATCCTCGTGGCCTCCTCAAATGGTGCCAGGACAGTGCATGCATCCCTGATCATGCCCCACTGGCGTGGAGAAAAAAAACCAAGCTCCCCTGACCCTGTCCTGGTGCCGTAGTCGCACAGGTACTCATTGATGGCCCTCTGCTGCGTGTGCAGCCGCTGCAGCATGGCCAACGTTGAGTTCCACCTGGTGGGCATGTCACATATAAGGCGGTTCTTGGGCAGGTTCAACTCCTTTTGCAGCTCAGCCAGGCGAGCACTGGCATTATAAGATCTGCGGAAATGCACACAGACTTTCCTGGCCTGCCTCAGGACATCCTGTAAGCCCGGGTACCTGCCCAAGAACCGCTGCACCACCAGGTTAAGGACGTGAGCCACACAGGGCACATGGGTCAGTTGTCCCTGTCGGAGGGCGGAGAGGAGGTTGGTGCCATTGTCGCAAACCACCATTCCTGGCTTAAGCTGGCGTGGCGTCAACCACCTCTCGGCCTGGCCCTGCAGAGCAGACAGGACCTCTGCCCCAGTGTGGCTTCTGTCCCCCAAACACACCAGCGCAAGCACGGCATGGCATCTTTTTGCCTGCGTACTTGCGTAGCCCCGTGAACGGCTACGGAGCACCGCTGGTTCATAGGACAAACCACAGGAAGAGGCCATGGAGGAAGAAGAAGAGGAGGGGGTGGAGGAGAGAGGTGTGTCACAACCAGTAGTAGCATTTTGGAGGCGTGGCGGTGGGACAACCTCCAACACTACTGCACCTTGTCCTGCATCCTTCCCAGCTGCCAAAAGAGTGACCCAATGGGCCGTGAAAGAAAGGTAACGTCCCTGTCCATGCCTGCTGGACCATGAGTCAGCGGTAATATGCACCTTACCGCTGACCGCCCTGTCCAGCGAGGCCAAGACATTGCCTTCCACATGCCGGTAGAGAGCCGGAATAGCCTTCCGTGAGAAAAAGTGGCGTTTGGGAACCTGCCACTGAGGAACCGCACATTGCACAAACTCACGGAAGGGGGCCGAGTCTACCAACTGAAAAGGCAGCAGTTGAAGCGCTAGCAATTTAGCCAAGCTAGCATTCAACCGCTGGGCATGTGGATGGCTGGGAGTGAACTTCTTTCGACGGTCCAGCAGCTGGGGCAGGGAAATTTGCCTGCTAGAATCGGACGTCGGTGTACTGCTAGCAGAGTGGCCGCAAGTACTTGGCTGTGACACACCTAATTCTACACCTTCATTCCTCTCAGTGCATGTTTCAGAGAGGACTGAAGTTATAGTGGGGTTGGAGATCCCAGCTGATGCGGTGCAAGGAGAGGTCCGCTTTGTTCTTTGGTGTGGGTCTTTGAGGTAGGCTTGCCAACGAGCTGCATGGCAGGTCAACATATGTCTGGTCAGGCATGTGGTACCCAAGCGGCTGATGTTTTGGCCACGCGATATACGCTTGAGACATATGTTGCAAACAGCAGCTGTGCGATCTGATGCACTAGCCTCAAAAAAGGCCCACACCAAAGAACTTTTTGAATGACGGGCAGAGGCAGCGCCCTGCACAGGCGGAGCTCTGCGGTGTGATTCCGTCGGTGTACTGCCCTTACGCTGGCCACCAAAGGGCATCCTGCCTCGTTGGAGATGTGCCTCCTCCTCATCCTCCTCCTCCTCCTCTCTCCTATTAGGCACCCACGTGGAGTCAGTGACCTCATCATCACCTCCCTCCTCATCACTGGAGGCAATCTGGCAGTATGCTGCAGCTGCTGGAACATGACTGCCAGATTGGTGTCCTTCTTGAGCATCCCCTCTGTCTGCTCTCACGCTACTGCCTTCCTCTAGCTGGGTTTCATCATCAGACCCTTCGAAACGCTGGGCATCCTCCTGGAGCATGTACCCAACACTGTGCTGAAACAGTTCGGGGGACTCCTCAGGAGGAGGACATGGTGGGTCTAGGGAAGGAGTGACTGATGATGAGTCTGACATTGATACCAGGGAAGAGGACGCTTTGGCAGCTGCTTTTCCAGTACCCTGAGCCTGGGTGAGAGAGGATGAGGAGGAGGAGGAGGGCTTGGTCATCCACTCTACCAAGTCTTCGGCATGATGTGGCTCAACATGTCCAGCTGCCGAAAAGAAGGACAAGCGTGTCCCATGGCCATGTGCTGATGACAATGCACCGCGTCCACGACCAGCACTGTTGCCCCCAGACACAGAGCCTGCTTGCCCTCTTTTATTGCCTCCTGACTGTCTGCCTCTCCTTGTTTGCCTTCCAGACATTCTAATAGATGGCCTGCAGGGAGATGGGAAAAAAGCAATAAGGGCTACCTTCAGGTGTCCTTCTCTGTCCCTTGAAACAAGGACTTTGACAGTGAAAGAAACTGACACACTCTCCCTACCTACAGTTTTCTGTCCCTAGAAAAAATGTTTTTTTTAAGCACAATATAGCACAAGGAGAATTCACTCACTGTCCTTCCAGGTCCCTGGAAACAAGGACTTTGACAGTGAAAGAAACTGACACACTCTCCCTACCTACAGTTTTCTGTCCCTAGAAAAAATGTTTTTTTTAAGCACAATTTAGCACAAGGAGAATTACCTCACTGTCCTTCCAGGTCCCTGGAAACAAGGACTTTGACAGTGAAAGAAACTGACACACTCTCCCTACCTACAGTTTTCTGTCCCTAGAAAAAATGTTTTTTTTAAGCACAATTTAGCACAAGGAGAATTACCTCACTGTCCTTCCAGGTCCCTGGAAACTAGGACTTTGACAGTGAAAGAAACTGACACACTCTCCCTACCTACAGTTTTCTGTCCCTAGAAAAAATGTTTTTTTTAAGCACAATTTAGCACAAGGAGAATTACCTCACTGTCCTTCCAGGTCCCTGGAAACAAGGACTTTGACAGTGAAAGAAACTGACACACTCTCCCTACCTACAGTTTTCTGTCCCTAGAAAAAATGTTTTTTTTAAGCACAATATAGCACAAGGAGAATTCACTCACTGTCCTTCCAGGTCCCTGGAAACAAGGACTTTGACAGTGAAAGAAACTGACACACTCTCCCTACCTACAGTTTTCTGTCCCTAGAAAAAATGTTTTTTTTAAGCACAATTTAGCACAAGGAGAATTACCTCACTGTCCTTCCAGGTCCCTGGAAACTAGGACTTTGACAGTGAAAGAAACTGACACACTCTCCCTACCTACAGTTTTCTGTCCCTAGAAAAAATGTTTTTTTTAAGCACAATTTAGCACAAGGAGAATTACCTCACTGTCCTTCCAGGTCCCTGGAAACAAGGACTTTGACAGTGAAAGAAACTGACACACTCTCCCTACCTACAGTTTTCTGTCCCTAGAAAAAATGTTTTTTTTAAGCACAATATAGCACAAGGAGAATTCACTCACTGTCCTTCCAGGTCCCTGGAAACAAGGACTTTGACAGTGAAAGAAACTGACACACTCTCCCTACCTACAGTTTTCTGTCCCTAGAAAAAATGTTTTTTTTAAGCACAATTTAGCACAAGGAGAATTACCTCACTGTCCTTCCAGGTCCCTGGAAACTAGGACTTTGACAGTGAAAGAAACTGACACACTCTCCCTACCTACAGTTTTCTGTCCCTAGAAAAAATGTTTTTTTTAAGCACAATTTAGCACAAGGAGAATTACCTCACTGTCCTTCCAGGTCCCTGGAAACAAGGACTTTGACAGTGAAAGAAACTGACACACTCTCCCTACCTACAGTTTTCTGTCCCTAGAAAAAATGTTTTTTTTAAGCACAATATAGCACAAGGAGAATTCACTCACTGTCCTTCCAGGTCCCTGGAAACAAGGACTTTGACAGTGAAAGAAACTGACACACTCTCCCTACCTACAGTTTTCTGTCCCTAGAAAAAATGTTTTTTTTAAGCACAATTTAGCACAAGGAGAATTACCTCACTGTCCTTCCAGGTCCCTGGAAACAAGGACTTTGACAGTGAAAGAAACTGACACACTCTCCCTACCTACAGTTTTCTGTCCCTAGAAAAAATGTTTTTTTTAAGCACAATTTAGCACAAGGAGAATTACCTCACTGTCCTTCCAGGTCCCTGGAAACAAGGACTTTGACAGTGAAAGAAACTGACACACTCTCCCTACCTACAGTTTTCTGTCCCTAGAAAAAATGTTTTTTTTAAGCACAATTTAGCACAAGGAGAATTACCTCACTGTCCTTCCAGGTCCCTGGAAACTAGGACTTTGACAGTGAAAGAAACTGACACACTCTCCCTACCTACAGTTTTCTGTCCCTAGAAAAAATGTTTTTTTTTAAGCACAATTTAGCACAAGGAGAATTACCTCACTGTCCTTCCAGGTCCCTGGAAACTAGGACTTTGACAGTGAAAGAAACTGACACACTCTCCCTACCTACAGTTTTCTGTCCCTAGAAAAAATGTTTTTTTTAAGCACAATTTAGCACAAGGAGAATTACCTCACTGTCCTTCCAGGTCCCTGGAAACAAGGACTTTGACAGTGAAAGAAACTGACACACTCTCCCTACCTACAGTTTTCTGTCCCTAGAAAAAATGTTTTTTTTAAGCACAATATAGCACAAGGAGAATTCACTCACTGTCCTTCCAGGTCCCTGGAAACAAGGACTTTGACAGTGAAAGAAACTGACACACTCTCCCTACCTACAGTTTTCTGTCCCTAGAAAAAATGTTTTTTTTAAGCACAATTTAGCACAAGGAGAATTACCTCACTGTCCTTCCAGGTCCCTGGAAACTAGGACTTTGACAGTGAAAGAAACTGACACACTCTCCCTACCTACAGTTTTCTGTCCCTAGAAAAAATGTTTTTTTAAGCACAATTTAGCACAAGGAGAATTACCTCACTGTCCTTCCAGGTCCCTGGAAACAAGGACTTTGACAGTGAAAGAAACTGACACACTCTCCCTACCTACAGTTTTCTGTCCCTAGAAAAAATGTTTTTTTTAAGCACAATATAGCACAAGGAGAATTCACTCACTGTCCTTCCAGGTCCCTGGAAACAAGGACTTTGACAGTGAAAGAAACTGACACACTCTCCCTACCTACAGTTTTCTGTCCCTAGAAAAAATGTTTTTTTTAAGCACAATTTAGCACAAGGAGAATTACCTCACTGTCCTTCCAGGTCCCTGGAAACAAGGACTTTGACAGTGAAAGAAACTGACACACTCTCCCTACCTACAGTTTTCTGTCCCTAGAAAAAATGTTTTTTTTAAGCACAATTTAGCACAAGGAGAATTACCTCACTGTCCTTCCAGGTCCCTGGAAACTAGGACTTTGACAGTGAAAGAAACTGACACACTCTCCCTACCTACAGTTTTCTGTCCCTAGAAAAAATGTTTTTTTTAAGCACAATTTAGCACAAGGAGAATTACCTCACTGTCCTTCCAGGTCCCTGGAAACAAGGACTTTGACAGTGAAAGAAACTGACACACTCTCCCTACCTACAGTTTTCTGTCCCTAGAAAAAATGTTTTTTTTAAGCACAATTTAGCACAAGGAGAATTACCTCACTGTCCTTCCAGGTCCCTGGAAACAAGGACTTTGACAGTGAAAGAAACTGACACACTCTCCCTACCTACAGTTTTCTGTCCCTAGAAAAAATGTTTTTTTTAAGCACAATTTAGCACAAGGAGAATTACCTCACTGTCCTTCCAGGTCCCTGGAAACTAGGACTTTGACAGTGAAAGAAACTGACACACTCTCCCTACCTACAGTTTTCTGTCCCTAGAAAAAATGTTTTTTTTAAGCACAATTTAGCACAAGGAGAATTACCTCACTGTCCTTCCAGGTCCCTGGAAACAAGGACTTTGACAGTGAAAGAAACTGACACACTCTCCCTACCTACAGTTTTCTGTCCCTAGAAAAAATGTTTTTTTTAAGCACAATATAGCACAAGGAGAATTCACTCACTGTCCTTCCAGGTCCCTGGAAACAAGGACTTTGACAGTGAAAGAAACTGACACACTCTCCCTACCTACAGTTTTCTGTCCCTAGAAAAAATGTTTTTTTTAAGCACAATTTAGCACAAGGAGAATTACCTCACTGTCCTTCCAGGTCCCTGGAAACTAGGACTTTGACAGTGAAAGAAACTGACACACTCTCCCTACCTACAGTTTTCTGTCCCTAGAAAAAATGTTTTTTTTAAGCACAATTTAGCACAAGGAGAATTACCTCACTGTCCTTCCAGGTCCCTGGAAACAAGGACTTTGACAGTGAAAGAAACTGACACACTCTCCCTACCTACAGTTTTCTGTCCCTAGAAAAAATGTTTTTTTTAAGCACAATTTAGCACAAGGAGAATTACCTCACTGTCCTTCCAGGTCCCTGGAAACTAGGTCTTTGACAGTGAAAGAAACTGACACACTCTCCCTACCTACAGTTTTCTGTCCCTAGAAAAAATGTTTTTTTTAAGCACAATTTAGCACAAGGAGAATTACCTCACTGTCCTTCCAGGTCCCTGGAAACAAGGACTTTGACAGTGAAAGAAACTGACACACTCTCCCTACCTACAGTTTTCTGTCCCTAGAAAAAATGTTTTTTTTAAGCACAATTTAGCACAAGGAGAATTACCTCACTGTCCTTCCAGGTCCCTGGAAACTAGGACTTTGACAGTGAAAGAAACTGACACACTCTCCCTACCTACAGTTTTCTGTCCCTAGAAAAAATGTTTTTTTTAAGCACAATTTAGCACAAGGAGAATTACCTCACTGTCCTTCCAGGTCCCTGGAAACAAGGACTTTGACAGTGAAAGAAACTGACACACTCTCCCTACCTACAGTTTTCTGTCCCTAGAAAAAATGTTTTTTTTAAGCACAATTTAGCACAAGGAGAATTACCTCACTGTCCTTCCAGGTCCCTGGAAACAAGGACTTTGACAGTGAAAGAAACTGACACACTCTCCCTACCTACAGTTTTCTGTCCCTAGAAAAAATGTTTTTTTTAAGCACAATTTAGCACAAGGAGAATTACCTCACTGTCCTTCCAGGTCCCTGGAAACTAGGACTTTGACAGTGAAAGAAACTGACACACTCTCCCTACCTACAGTTTTCTGTCCCTAGAAAAAATGTTTTTTTTAAGCACAATTTAGCACAAGGAGAATTACCTCACTGTCCTTCCAGGTCCCTGGAAACAAGGACTTTGACAGTGAAAGAAACTGACACACTCTCCCTACCTACAGTTTTCTGTCCCTAGAAAAAATGTTTTTTTTAAGCACAATTTAGCACAAGGAGAATTACCTCACTGTCCTTCCAGGTCCCTGGAAACTAGGACTTTGACAGTGAAAGAAACTGACACACTCTCCCTACCTACAGTTTTCTGTCCCTAGAAAAAATGTTTTTTTTAAGCACAATTTAGCACAAGGAGAATTACCTCACTGTCCTTCCAGGTCCCTGGAAACAAGGACTTTGACAGTGAAAGAAACTGACACACTCTCCCTACCTACAGTTTTCTGTCCCTAGAAAAAATGTTTTTTTTAAGCACAATATAGCACAAGGAGAATTCACTCACTGTCCTTCCAGGTCCCTGGAAACAAGGACTTTGACAGTGAAAGAAACTGACACACTCTCCCTACCTACAGTTTTCTGTCCCTAGAAAAAATGTTTTTTTTAAGCACAATTTAGCACAAGGAGAATTACCTCACTGTCCTTCCAGGTCCCTGGAAACAAGGACTTTGACAGTGAAAGAAACTGACACACTCTCCCTACCTACAGTTTTCTGTCCCTAGAAAAATGTTTTTTTTAAGCACAATATAGCACAAGGAGAATTCACTCACTGTCCTTCCAGGTCCCTGGAAACAAGGACTTTGACAGTGAAAGAAACTGACACACTCTCCCTACCTACAGTTTTCTGTCCCTAGAAAAAATGTTTTTTTTAAGCACAATTTAGCACAAGGAGAATTACCTCACTGTCCTTCCAGGTCCCTGGAAACAAGGACTTTGACAGTGAAAGAAACTGACACACTCTCCCTACCTACAGTTTTCTGTCCCTAGAAAAAATGTTTTTTTTTTAAGCACAATTTAGCACAAGGAGAATTACCTCACTGTCCTTCCAGGTCCCTGGAAACAAGGACTTTGGCAGTGAAAGAAACTGACACACTCTCCCTACCTACAGTTTTCTGTCCCTAGAAAAAATGTTTTTTTTAAGCACAATTTAGCACAAGGAGAATTACCTCACTGTCCTTCCAGGTCCCTGGAAACAAGGACTTTGACAGTGAAAGAAACTGACACACTCTCCCTACCTACAGTTTTCTGTCCCTAGAAAAAATGTTTTTTTTAAGCACAATATAGCACAAGGAGAATTCACTCACTGTCCTTCCAGGTCCCTGGAAACAAGGACTTTGACAGTGAAAGAAACTGACACACTCTCCCTACCTACAGTTTTCTGTCCCTAGAAAAAATGTTTTTTTTAAGCACAATTTAGCACAAGGAGAATTACCTCACTGTCCTTCCAGGTCCCTGGAAACAAGGACTTTGACAGTGAAAGAAACTGACACACTCTCCCTACCTACAGTTTTCTGTCCCTAGAAAAAATGTTTTTTTTAAGCACAATATAGCACAAGGAGAATTCACTCACTGTCCTTCCAGGTCCCTGGAAACAAGGACTTTGACAGTGAAAGAAACTGACACACTCTCCCTACCTACAGTTTTCTGTCCCTAGAAAAAATGTTTTTTTTAAGCACAATATAGCACAAGCACAAAACACACTGACACTCTCCCTACCTATCCTTCTCTTTCCCTAAACTAAAGGAATCCAGGTTAAGCAAGAACGAAATAAAAGTCACTGTCCCTGCCTATGCTGCTCTATCCCTGCTCCGGAACACACTACACTAGGCCGCCGTGCTGGCGGCCTTTTATAGTGTGGGGCGTGTACTAAACCCCCTCAGCAATAATTGGCCACAGGCATCCTGCCTGTGGCCAATCATTGCTCTCCTCGCTGCCGGTGCTGTGATTGGCCAAGCATGCGGGGTCACAGTGCATGCTTGGCCAATCACAGCGCCTGGATGACACTGCGATGGCGTAGTGCATTGTGGGCCGTTTGCGTCACTCGAATTTGGCGCGAACGGCCCAAATCGTTCGATCTTCGTCGAACGATCGAACAGCCGATGTTCGAGTCGAACGTATGTTCGACTCGAACACGAAGCTCATCCCTAATTAAGAGTCCCAACTAGCCATAAGATGGGCAAGTGGGGCCCAAACCAAACAGATCAAGACCCTGGCCCGCCTGATGCAAGTCAGGGCTGTGTGGGTCTGTCTACCACCATACTAGAGGGGGAGAGTAGTTAACTCTTTGAATCATTAGGGGTAGTCAAAAACAACACATCTCCTATCCGGGAGTAAAAAATAAGTCCCTCATCTCGGGGGGCGGGATTCTCCCTGTCTCTTCGTTTGTTGTTTATTCCATAACGGGGTCAGAGGACTGCCTGGGGGTGGACGCTTTGAGGAGCCTGATTTGGCTGTCGCTTGTTGTGTAGCAAGTTCTTGGGAGATAAGACCAAGTTGAAGCAGGAGACGTTCGCCATCTTGAAAGGTGGAAAAGCCAAAGGATTTGTCCCTGATATGAAATTGTAGGCGGAATGGAAAAGCCCAGCGGTACTTGATGGAATTCTGGTTGAGGACCTCCAGGAGGGGTTTAAGGGACCTCCGTTTCTGGACCGTGGTGGGCGAGATGTCAGCAAATATTTGGATTTTATTCCCTTGGAAGGAGAGATTGTCCAGGTTGCGGGTCTGTCTCATAACATCCTCCTTCAAACCATAGTAATGGGGCTTGACTACAATGTCCCTTGGGAGACCATCTGGGCGGGGGGGCTGGAGGGCTCTGTGAGCCCTGTCAAGTTCCAATCTGTGGTCCTGAATGTCTGGTATGAGTTCTTTAATGAACAATTTAACTGTGCTGGGAACATCAGTAACAGATTCAGGGATCCCACGTATACGGAAATTATACCTCCTACTTCTGTTCTCTAAATCATTGATTTTAGAGAGAGCTGTCTCAAGTTGATCTTGTAAGGTTTGGATGCATGTGGTATTTTGGTTAGTACGGGCGGCAGTGTTATCCACAGCCTGCTCAATTGTATCCATGCGGGTTCCCAGGCTCTGCAAATCAGCCTTAATGGTAGCAGTGATCTGTGTGGCATTGTGAGCTAGGCCTGTGGCTAGCATCTCAGAAAAGTTCTGCAGCATGAGTTGCATGTCAGCGGAGTGAACTGGCTGCAAGGGGGAGGAAAGGTGGGGGCCTGCCAGGCCTAAGGGGGATCGCAGCATGGGAGAGTGGGGGAGATCTCCAAAAGTTGGGGGTTGCAGGAACTCACAGGAGTTGCCAGCAGACCGATCTGGTGCTGGTAATGGGATGGAGGATCCGCAATGGAGTCCGGGTCCTCCATGCTGCCTCGTGCTGCGGCCGCCATCTTGGATGAAGCAGGGGCTGCCAGTGTAAAGTCCAGCTGGCGGCTCACCTCACTCTTTTGCGAGCCGCCTGGCATATGATAATGTGCCTGGTTCACTCGGGAGGCGATGGGGTCAGTCCTGGCCGGTTCCCGCTCGGTCTGTAGGCTCAGGGGGCTGCGAGAGGCCGGAGCAGTGCGGAGCTCCCGTTCAGAGCGTCTTCCCGGAAGTCTCGCGCATGTACACTCCTTTTTTACAATTTTTTACACTTTCTTTGTGAAATGGTAGGGGTACAATATACCCCATTACCAATTCACATAGGGGGCGGGATCTGGGGGTCCCCTTTGTTAAAGGGGTCTTCAAGATTCCAATAAGCCCCCTTTCCGCAGACCCCACAACCACCAGGCAAGGGTTGTGGGGATGAGGCCCTTGTCCCCATCAACATGGGGACATCCTCCCCATGTTGAGGGCATGTGGCCTGGTACGGTTCAGGAGGGGGGGAGGGCACTCTCTCGTCCCCCCTCATTTTCTGTGGCCTGCCAGGTTGCGTGCTCGGATAAAGGGTCTGGTCTGGATTTTTGGGGGTACTCCACGACATTTTTTATTTTTTATTTTTGGTGGAGTTCCCCTTAAAATCCATACCAGACCTGAAGGGCCTGGTAATTGAATTTGGGGGAACCCCCACGCATTTTTTTTTATCAATCACTTTTCTATGTATTGCCGGGAGCCGACAATTCATTATAGCCGCGAGTGAGTTTTAAATGACTTTTTTCCTTCAGAAATTACACTTTGTGCAGGGACAGTTCTAAGCACGGGAAACAAGCGCGAATAGTCCTCAGAAGTTTGGGTCCCCATTGACTTCAATGGGGTTCGGGGTCAAGTTTGGGTCAAGTTCGGTCCTGAACTCAAACTTTTTTCCGAAGTTCGGCCGAACCCGTCGAACCCGAACATCCAGGTGTCCGCTCAACTGTACTTATCAGTCTTCTGCTTATCTATCTTTTTTTTTTATCACAGGCTTGGGCTAGGGAAGACATACCGTATTTATCGGCGTATAACACGCACCGGCGTATAACACGCACCCCAAGTTTAGGAGGGAATTTTAAGGAAAAAAACTTTTAGGAGGGAAATTCAAGGAAAAAAAACTTACATTTAAATGCAGCATGCAGCCTTGCCCAGTGTCCATCTGCAGCCTTGCCCAGTGTCCATCTGTCCATCTGCAGCCATGCCCAGTGTCCATCTGTCCATCTGCAGCCGTGCCCAGTGTCCATCTGTCCCTCTGCAGCCTTGCCCAGTGTCCATCTGTCCATCTGCAGCCGTGCCCAGTGTCCATCTGTAGCCTTGCCCAGTGTCCATCTGTCCATCTGCAGCCGTGCCCAGTGTCCATCTGTCCATCTGCAGCCGTGCCCAGTGTTCATCTGTCCATCTGCAGCCTTGCCCAGTGCCTTTGCGATCGTGTCAGTCCCGGCGGTTTTTAAAATTTGGCGCCGATTTCTGTGGAGAGGAGCGAGCGGGGCCGAGTGTACTTCGGCTGGACTTGGCTCCTCTCGCAGTTCCGCCCATCTCCACTGACTGCGCCGCTGACGGAGAAAGCCGAGTGTACTTCGGCTAGACTCGTGTCTGCTCACAGTCACAGGCAGGACTGCGAGAGGAGCCGAGACTAGGCGAAGTACACTCGGCTTTCTCTATGTCAGCGGCGCAGTCAGAGATGGGCGGGACTGCGAGAGGAGCCGAGTAAAGCCGATTGTACTTCGGCTTCGGCTCCGCTCGCTCCTCTCGCTCGTTTTCAGCAGGGGAATTCGACGGAGTATCGGCGTATAACACGCACCCACGATTTTCCCCTGATTTTAAGGGGGAAAAAGTGCGTGTTATACGCCGATAAATACGGTAGTTGTATTATTTAAAGTGGTTATAAGTTGCATCTGGCCACCACAAACCAAAAACCCTGTTTAACCACTTAAGCCCCGGACCATTTGGTAGCTAGAGGACCAGAGGTGAATTCAGAATTTTGCACTGCGCTGCTTTAACTGTAAATTGTGCGGACATGCAATGTTGTACCCAAACGAAATTTGCGTCCTTTTCTTCCCACAAATGGAGCTTTCTTTTAATGGTATTTGATTGCCTCTGCGATTTTTATTTTGCAGTGTGAAATACACATCTGGAGGTGTGTGAAAAAACAACATTATTTTTGAATAGCATTCTCTGGCCTCTGCAGCTGTGCGATTCAGCGGTTATATACTGTTGGAGTTGTTGTGCTCTTCCAAAAAACGCCATTTATGGCCACAGAAAATAAATTGCAGTGTGAAATACACATGTGGAGGTGTGTAAAATAAACAATTTCTATATATTGTACAGTGCTATACTAAAAAAAAAAACATTTTTTTTGAATAGCATTCTCTGCACTTCTATAGCTGTGCGATTCAGTGGTTAAATACTGTGGTTGTGTTGTGCTCTTCCAAAAAACGCCATTTAGGGCCACAGAAAATATTTTGCAGTGTGAAATACACATCTGGAGGTGTGTGAAAAAACAACATTATTTTTAAAAAGCATTCTCTGGCCTCTGCAGCTGTGCGATTCAGCGGTTATATACTGTTGGGGTTGTTGTGCTCTTGCAAAAAACGCCATTTAGGGCCACAGAAAATATTTTGCAGTGTGAAATACACATCTGGAGGTGTGTGAAAAAACAACATTATTTTTGAATAGCATTCTCTGGCCTCTGCAGCTGTGCGATTCAGCGGTTATATACTGTTGGAGTTGTTGTGCTCTTCCAAAAAACGCCATTTATGGCCACAGAAAATAAATTGCAGTGTGAAATACACATGTGGAGGTGTGTAAAATAAACAATTTCTATATATTGTACAGTGCTATACTAAAAAAAACAACATTTTTTTTGAATAGCATTCTCTGCACTTCTATAGCTGTGCGATTCAGTGGTTAAATACTGTGGTTGTGTTGTGCTCTTCCAAAAAACGCCATTTAGGGCCACAGAAAATATTTTGCAGTGTGAAATACACATCTGGAGGTGTGTGAAAAAACAACATTATTTTTAAAAAGCATTCTCTGGCCTCTGCAGCTGTGCGATTCAGCGGTTATATACTGTTGGAGTTGTTGTGCTCTTCCAAAAAACGCCATTTATGGCCACAGAAAATAAATTGCAGTGTGAAATACACATGTGGAGGTGTGTAAAATAAACAATTTCTATATATTGTACAGTGCTATACTAAAAAAAAAAACATTTTTTTTGAATAGCATTCTCTGCACTTCTATAGCTGTGCGATTCAGTGGTTAAATACTGTGGTTGTGTTGTGCTCTTCCAAAAAACGCCATTTAGGGCCACAGAAAATATTTTGCAGTGTGAAATACACATCTGGAGGTGTGTGAAAAAACGACATTATTTTTAAAAAGCATTCTCTGGCCTCTGCAGCTGTGCGATTCAGCGGTTATATACTGTTGGGGTTGTTGTGCTCTTGCAAAAAACGCCATTTAGGGCCACAGAAAATATTTTGCAGTGTGAAATACACATCTGGAGGTGTGTGAAAAAACAACATTATTTTTGAATAGCATTCTCTGGCCTCTGCAGCTGTGCGATTCAGCGGTTATATACAGTTGGAGTTGTTGTGCTCTTCCAAAAAACGCCATTTATGGCCACAGAAAATAAATTGCAGTGTGAAATACACATGTGGAGGTGTGTAAAATAAACAATTTCTATATATTGTACAGTGCTATACTAAAAAAAAAAAACATTTTTTTTGAATAGCATTCTCTGCACTTCTATAGCTGTGCGATTCAGTGGTTAAATACTGTGGTTGTGTTGTGCTCTTCCAAAAAACGCCATTTAGGGCCACAGAAAATATTTTGCAGTGTGAAATACACATCTGGAGGTGTGTGAAAAAACAACATTATTTTTAAAAAGCATTCTCTGGCCTCTGCAGCTGTGCGATTCAGCGGTTATATACTGTTGGGGTTGTTGTGCTCTTGCAAAAAACGCCATTTAGGGCCACAGAAAATATTTTGCAGTGTGAAATACACATCTGGAGGTGTGTGAAAAAACAACATTATTTTTGAATAGCATTCTCTGGCCTCTGCAGCTGTGCGATTCAGCGGTTATATACTGTTGGAGTTGTTGTGCTCTTCCAAAAAACGCCATTTATGGCCACAGAAAATAAATTGCACTGTGAAATACACATGTGGAGGTGTGTAAAATAAACAATTTCTATATATTGTACAGTGCTATACTAAAAAAAACAACATTTTTTTTGAATAGCATTCTCTGCACTTCTATAGCTGTGCGATTCAGTGGTTAAATACTGTGGTTGTGTTGTGCTCTTCCAAAAAACGCCATTTAGGGCCACAGAAAATATTTTGCAGTGTGAAATACACATCTGGAGGTGTGTGAAAAAACAACATTATTTTTAAAAAGCATTCTCTGGCCTCTGCAGCTGTGCGATTCAGCGGTTATATACTGTTGGGGTTGTTGTGCTCTTGCAAAAAACGCCATTTAGGGCCACAGAAAATATTTTGCAGTGTGAAATACACATCTGGAGGTGTGTGAAAAAACAACATTATTTTTGAATAGCATTCTCTGGCCTCTGCAGCTGTGCGATTCAGCGGTTATATACTGTTGGAGTTGTTGTGCTCTTCCAAAAAACGCCATTTATGGCCACAGAAAATAAATTGCAGTGTGAAATACACATGTGGAGGTGTGTAAAATAAACAATTTCTATATATTGTACAGTGCTATACTAAAAAAAACAAAATTTTTTTTGAATAGCATTCTCTGCACTTCTATAGCTGTGCGATTCAGTGGTTAAATACTGTGGTTGTGTTGTGCTCTTCCAAAAAATGCCATTTAGGGCCACAGAAAATATTTTGCAGTGTGAAATACACATCTGGAGGTGTGTGAAAAAACGACATTATTTTTAAAAACCATTCTCTGGCCTCTGCAGCTGTGCGATTCAGCGGTTATATACTGTTGGGGTTGTTGTGCTCTTGCAAAAAACGCCATTTAGGGCCACAGAAAATATTTTGCAGTGTGAAATACACATCTGGAGGTGTGTGAAAAAACAACATTATTTTTGAATAGCATTCTCTGGCCTCTGCAGCTGTGCGATTCAGCGGTTATATACTGTTGGAGTTGTTGTGCTCTTCCAAAAAACGCCATTTATGGCCACAGAAAATAAATTGCAGTGTGAAATACACATGTGGAGGTGTGTAAAATAAACAATTTCTATATATTGTACAGTGCTATACTAAAAAAAACAACATTTTTTTGAATAGCATTCTCTGCACTTCTATAGCTGTGCAATTCAGTGGTTAAATACTGTGGTTGTGTTGTGCTCTTCCAAAAAACGCCATTTAGGGCCACAGAAAATATTTTGCAGTGTGAAATACACATCTGGAGGTGTGTGAAAAAACAACATTATTTTTAAAAAGCATTCTCTGGCCTCTGCAGCTGTGCGATTCAGCGGTTATATACTGTTGGAGTTGTTGTGCTCTTCCAAAAAACGCCATTTATGGCCACAGAAAATAAATTGCAGTGTGAAATACACATGTGGAGGTGTGTAAAATAAACAATTTCTATATATTGTACAGTGCTATACTAAAAAAAACAAATTTTTTTTTGAATAGCATTCTCTGCACTTCTATAGCTGTGCGATTCAGTGGTTAAATACTGTGGTTGTGTTGTGCTCTTCCAAAAAATGCCATTTAGGGCCACAGAAAATATTTTGCAGTGTGAAATACACATCTGGAGGTGTGTGAAAAAACGACATTATTTTTAAAAACCATTCTCTGGCCTCTGCAGCTGTGCGATTCAGCGGTTATATACTGTTGGGGTTGTTGTGCTCTTGCAAAAAACGCCATTTAGGGCCACAGAAAATATTTTGCAGTGTGAAATACACATCTGGAGGTGTGTGAAAAAACAACATTATTTTTGAATAGCATTCTCTGGCCTCTGCAGCTGTGCGATTCAGCGGTTATATACTGTTGGAGTTGTTGTGCTCTTCCAAAAAACGCCATTTATGGCCACAGAAAATAAATTGCAGTGTGAAATACACATGTGGAGGTGTGTAAAATAAACAATTTCTATATATTGTACAGTGCTATACTAAAAAAAACAACATTTTTTTGAATAGCATTCTCTGCACTTCTATAGCTGTGCAATTCAGTGGTTAAATACTGTGGTTGTGTTGTGCTCTTCCAAAAAACGCCATTTAGGGCCACAGAAAATATTTTGCAGTGTGAAATACACATCTGGAGGTGTGTGAAAAAACAACATTATTTTTAAAAAGCATTCTCTGGCCTCTGCAGCTGTGCGATTCAGCGGTTATATACTGTTGGGGTTGTTGTGCTCTTGCAAAAAACGCCATTTAGGGCCACAGAAAATATTTTGCAGTGTGAAATACACATCTGGAGGTGTGTGAAAAAACAACATTATTTTTGAATAGCATTCTCTGGCCTCTGCAGCTGTGCGATTCAGCGGTTATATACTGTTGGAGTTGTTGTGCTCTTCCAAAAAACGCCATTTATGGCCACAGAAAATAAATTGCACTGTGAAATACACATGTGGAGGTGTGTAAAATAAACAATTTCTATATATTGTACAGTGCTATACTAAAAAAAACAACATTTTTTTTGAATAGCATTCTCTGCACTTCTATAGCTGTGCGATTCAGTGGTTAAATACTGTGGTTGTGTTGTGCTCTTCCAAAAAACGCCATTTAGGGCCACAGAAAATATTTTGCAGTGTGAAATACACATCTGGAGGTGTGTGAAAAAACAACATTATTTTTAAAAAGCATTCTCTGGCCTCTGCAGCTGTGCGATTCAGCGGTTATATACTGTTGGGGTTGTTGTGCTCTTGCAAAAAACGCCATTTAGGGCCACAGAAAATATTTTGCAGTGTGAAATACACATCTGGAGGTGTGTGAAAAAACAACATTATTTTTGAATAGCATTCTCTGGCCTCTGCAGCTGTGCGATTCAGCGGTTATATACTGTTGGAGTTGTTGTGCTCTTCCAAAAAACGCCATTTATGGCCACAGAAAATAAATTGCAGTGTGAAATACACATGTGGAGGTGTGTAAAATAAACAATTTCTATATATTGTACAGTGCTATACTAAAAAAAACAAAATTTTTTTTGAATAGCATTCTCTGCACTTCTATAGCTGTGCGATTCAGTGGTTAAATACTGTGGTTGTGTTGTGCTCTTCCAAAAAATGCCATTTAGGGCCACAGAAAATATTTTGCAGTGTGAAATACACATCTGGAGGTGTGTGAAAAAACGACATTATTTTTAAAAACCATTCTCTGGCCTCTGCAGCTGTGCGATTCAGCGGTTATATACTGTTGGGGTTGTTGTGCTCTTGCAAAAAACGCCATTTAGGGCCACAGAAAATATTTTGCAGTGTGAAATACACATCTGGAGGTGTGTGAAAAAACAACATTATTTTTGAATAGCATTCTCTGGCCTCTGCAGCTGTGCGATTCAGCGGTTATATACTGTTGGAGTTGTTGTGCTCTTCCAAAAAACGCCATTTATGGCCACAGAAAATAAATTGCAGTGTGAAATACACATGTGGAGGTGTGTAAAATAAACAATTTCTATATATTGTACAGTGCTATACTAAAAAAAAACAACATTTTTTTGAATAGCATTCTCTGCACTTCTATAGCTGTGCAATTCAGTGGTTAAATACTGTGGTTGTGTTGTGCTCTTCCAAAAAACGCCATTTAGGGCCACAGAAAATATTTTGCAGTGTGAAATACACATCTGGAGGTGTGTGAAAAAACAACATTATTTTTAAAAAGCATTCTCTGGCCTCTGCAGCTGTGCGATTCAGCGGTTATATACTGTTGGAGTTGTTGTGCTCTTCCAAAAAACGCCATTTATGGCCACAGAAAATAAATTGCAGTGTGAAATACACATGTGGAGGTGTGTAAAATAAACAATTTCTATATATTGTACAGTGCTATACTAAAAAAAACAAATTTTTTTTTGAATAGCATTCTCTGCACTTCTATAGCTGTGCGATTCAGTGGTTAAATACTGTGGTTGTGTTGTGCTCTTCCAAAAAATGCCATTTAGGGCCACAGAAAATATTTTGCAGTGTGAAATACACATCTGGAGGTGTGTGAAAAAACGACATTATTTTTAAAAACCATTCTCTGGCCTCTGCAGCTGTGCGATTCAGCGGTTATATACTGTTGGGGTTGTTGTGCTCTTGCAAAAAACGCCATTTAGGGCCACAGAAAATATTTTGCAGTGTGAAATACACATCTGGAGGTGTGTGAAAAAACAACATTATTTTTGAATAGCATTCTCTGGCCTCTGCAGCTGTGCGATTCAGCGGTTATATACTGTTGGAGTTGTTGTGCTCTTCCAAAAAACGCCATTTATGGCCACAGAAAATAAATTGCAGTGTGAAATACACATGTGGAGGTGTGTAAAATAAACAATTTCTATATATTGTACAGTGCTATACTAAAAAAAACAACATTTTTTTGAATAGCATTCTCTGCACTTCTATAGCTGTGCAATTCAGTGGTTAAATACTGTGGTTGTGTTGTGCTCTTCCAAAAAACGCCATTTAGGGCCACAGAAAATATTTTGCAGTGTGAAATACACATCTGGAGGTGTGTGAAAAAACAACATTATTTTTAAAAAGCATTCTCTGGCCTCTGCAGCTGTGCGATTCAGCGGTTATATACTGTTGGGGTTGTTGTGCTCTTGCAAAAAACGCCATTTAGGGCCACAGAAAATATTTTGCAGTGTGAAATACACATCTGGAGGTGTGTGAAAAAACAACATTATTTTTGAATAGCATTCTCTGGCCTCTGCAGCTGTGCGATTCAGCGGTTATATACTGTTGGAGTTGTTGTGCTCTTCCAAAAAACGCCATTTATGGCCACAGAAAATAAATTGCACTGTGAAATACACATGTGGAGGTGTGTAAAATAAACAATTTCTATATATTGTACAGTGCTATACTAAAAAAAACAACATTTTTTTTGAATAGCATTCTCTGCACTTCTATAGCTGTGCGATTCAGTGGTTAAATACTGTGGTTGTGTTGTGCTCTTCCAAAAAACGCCATTTAGGGCCACAGAAAATATTTTGCAGTGTGAAATACACATCTGGAGGTGTGTGAAAAAACAACATTATTTTTAAAAAGCATTCTCTGGCCTCTGCAGCTGTGCGATTCAGCGGTTATATACTGTTGGGGTTGTTGTGCTCTTGCAAAAAACGCCATTTAGGGCCACAGAAAATATTTTGCAGTGTGAAATACACATCTGGAGGTGTGTGAAAAAACAACATTATTTTTGAATAGCATTCTCTGGCCTCTGCAGCTGTGCGATTCAGCGGTTATATACTGTTGGAGTTGTTGTGCTCTTCCAAAAAACGCCATTTATGGCCACAGAAAATAAATTGCAGTGTGAAATACACATGTGGAGGTGTGTAAAATAAACAATTTCTATATATTGTACAGTGCTATACTAAAAAAAACAAATTTTTTTTTGAATAGCATTCTCTGCACTTCTATAGCTGTGCGATTCAGTGGTTAAATACTGTGGTTGTGTTGTGCTCTTCCAAAAAATGCCATTTAGGGCCACAGAAAATATTTTGCAGTGTGAAATACACATCTGGAGGTGTGTGAAAAAACGACATTATTTTTAAAAACCATTCTCTGGCCTCTGCAGCTGTGCGATTCAGCGGTTATATACTGTTGGGGTTGTTGTGCTCTTGCAAAAAACGCCATTTAGGGCCACAGAAAATATTTTGCAGTGTGAAATACACATCTGGAGGTGTGTGAAAAAACAACATTATTTTTGAATAGCATTCTCTGGCCTCTGCAGCTGTGCGATTCAGCGGTTATATACTGTTGGAGTTGTTGTGCTCTTCCAAAAAACGCCATTTATGGCCACAGAAAATAAATTGCAGTGTGAAATACACATGTGGAGGTGTGTAAAATAAACAATTTCTATATATTGTACAGTGCTATACTAAAAAAAACAACATTTTTTTGAATAGCATTCTCTGCACTTCTATAGCTGTGCAATTCAGTGGTTAAATACTGTGGTTGTGTTGTGCTCTTCCAAAAAACGCCATTTAGGGCCACAGAAAATATTTTGCAGTGTGAAATACACATCTGGAGGTGTGTGAAAAAACAACATTATTTTTAAAAAGCATTCTCTGGCCTCTGCAGCTGTGCGATTCAGCGGTTATATACTGTTGGAGTTGTTGTGCTCTTCCAAAAAACGCCATTTATGGCCACAGAAAATAAATTGCAGTGTGAAATACACATGTGGAGGTGTGTAAAATAAACAATTTCTATATATTGTACAGTGCTATACTAAAAAAAACAAAATTTTTTTTGAATAGCATTCTCTGCACTTCTATAGCTGTGCGATTCAGTGGTTAAATACTGTGGTTGTGTTGTGCTCTTCCAAAAAATGCCATTTAGGGCCACAGAAAATATTTTGCAGTGTGAAATACACATCTGGAGGTGTGTGAAAAAACGACATTATTTTTAAAAACCATTCTCTGGCCTCTGCAGCTGTGCGATTCAGCGGTTATATACTGTTGGGGTTGTTGTGCTCTTGCAAAAAACGCCATTTAGGGCCACAGAAAATATTTTGCAGTGTGAAATACACATCTGGAGGTGTGTGAAAAAACAACATTATTTTTGAATAGCATTCTCTGGCCTCTGCAGCTGTGCGATTCAGCGGTTATATACTGTTGGAGTTGTTGTGCTCTTCCAAAAAACGCCATTTATGGCCACAGAAAATAAATTGCAGTGTGAAATACACATGTGGAGGTGTGTAAAATAAACAATTTCTATATATTGTACAGTGCTATACTAAAAAAAACAACATTTTTTTGAATAGCATTCTCTGCACTTCTATAGCTGTGCAATTCAGTGGTTAAATACTGTGGTTGTGTTGTGCTCTTCCAAAAAACGCCATTTAGGGCCACAGAAAATATTTTGCAGTGTGAAATACACATCTGGAGGTGTGTGAAAAAACAACATTATTTTTAAAAAGCATTCTCTGGCCTCTGCAGCTGTGCGATTCAGCGGTTATATACTGTTGGAGTTGTTGTGCTCTTCCAAAAAACGCCATTTATGGCCACAGAAAATAAATTGCAGTGTGAAATACACATGTGGAGGTGTGTAAAATAAACAATTTCTATATATTGTACAGTGCTATACTAAAAAAAACAAATTTTTTTTTGAATAGCATTCTCTGCACTTCTATAGCTGTGCGATTCAGTGGTTAAATACTGTGGTTGTGTTGTGCTCTTCCAAAAAATGCCATTTAGGGCCACAGAAAATATTTTGCAGTGTGAAATACACATCTGGAGGTGTGTGAAAAAACGACATTATTTTTAAAAACCATTCTCTGGCCTCTGCAGCTGTGCGATTCAGCGGTTATATACTGTTGGGGTTGTTGTGCTCTTGCAAAAAACGCCATTTAGGGCCACAGAAAATATTTTGCAGTGTGAAATACACATCTGGAGGTGTGTGAAAAAACAACATTATTTTTGAATAGCATTCTCTGGCCTCTGCAGCTGTGCGATTCAGCGGTTATATACTGTTGGAGTTGTTGTGCTCTTCCAAAAAACGCCATTTATGGCCACAGAAAATAAATTGCAGTGTGAAATACACATGTGGAGGTGTGTAAAATAAACAATTTCTATATATTGTACAGTGCTATACTAAAAAAAACAACATTTTTTTGAATAGCATTCTCTGCACTTCTATAGCTGTGCAATTCAGTGGTTAAATACTGTGGTTGTGTTGTGCTCTTCCAAAAAACGCCATTTAGGGCCACAGAAAATATTTTGCAGTGTGAAATACACATCTGGAGGTGTGTGAAAAAACAACATTATTTTTAAAAAGCATTCTCTGGCCTCTGCAGCTGTGCGATTCAGCGGTTATATACTGTTGGGGTTGTTGTGCTCTTGCAAAAAACGCCATTTAGGGCCACAGAAAATATTTTGCAGTGTGAAATACACATCTGGAGGTGTGTGAAAAAACAACATTATTTTTGAATAGCATTCTCTGGCCTCTGCAGCTGTGCGATTCAGCGGTTATATACTGTTGGAGTTGTTGTGCTCTTCCAAAAAACGCCATTTATGGCCACAGAAAATAAATTGCACTGTGAAATACACATGTGGAGGTGTGTAAAATAAACAATTTCTATATATTGTACAGTGCTATACTAAAAAAAACAACATTTTTTTTGAATAGCATTCTCTGCACTTCTATAGCTGTGCGATTCAGTGGTTAAATACTGTGGTTGTGTTGTGCTCTTCCAAAAAACGCCATTTAGGGCCACAGAAAATATTTTGCAGTGTGAAATACACATCTGGAGGTGTGTGAAAAAACAACATTATTTTTAAAAAGCATTCTCTGGCCTCTGCAGCTGTGCGATTCAGCGGTTATATACTGTTGGGGTTGTTGTGCTCTTGCAAAAAACGACATTTAGGGCCACAGAAAATATTTTGCAGTGTGAAATACACATCTGGAGGTGTGTGAAAAAACAACATTATTTTTGAATAGCATTCTCTGGCCTCTGCAGCTGTGCGATTCAGCGGTTATATACTGTTGGAGTTGTTGTGCTCTTCCAAAAAACGCCATTTATGGCCACAGAAAATAAATTGCAGTGTGAAATACACATGTGGAGGTGTGTAAAATAAACAATTTCTATATATTGTACAGTGCTATACTAAAAAAAACAAAATTTTTTTTGAATAGCATTCTCTGCACTTCTATAGCTGTGCGATTCAGTGGTTAAATACTGTGGTTGTGTTGTGCTCTTCCAAAAAATGCCATTTAGGGCCACAGAAAATATTTTGCAGTGTGAAATACACATCTGGAGGTGTGTGAAAAAACGACATTATTTTTAAAAACCATTCTCTGGCCTCTGCAGCTGTGCGATTCAGCGGTTATATACTGTTGGGGTTGTTGTGCTCTTGCAAAAAACGCCATTTAGGGCCACAGAAAATATTTTGCAGTGTGAAATACACATCTGGAGGTGTGTGAAAAAACAACATTATTTTTGAATAGCATTCTCTGGCCTCTGCAGCTGTGCGATTCAGCGGTTATATACTGTTGGAGTTGTTGTGCTCTTCCAAAAAACGCCATTTATGGCCACAGAAAATAAATTGCAGTGTGAAATACACATGTGGAGGTGTGTAAAATAAACAATTTCTATATATTGTACAGTGCTATACTAAAAAAAACAACATTTTTTTGAATAGCATTCTCTGCACTTCTATAGCTGTGCAATTCAGTGGTTAAATACTGTGGTTGTGTTGTGCTCTTCCAAAAAACGCCATTTAGGGCCACAGAAAATATTTTGCAGTGTGAAATACACATCTGGAGGTGTGTGAAAAAACAACATTATTTTTAAAAAGCATTCTCTGGCCTCTGCAGCTGTGCGATTCAGCGGTTATATACTGTTGGAGTTGTTGTGCTCTTCCAAAAAACGCCATTTATGGCCACAGAAAATAAATTGCAGTGTGAAATACACATGTGGAGGTGTGTAAAATAAACAATTTCTATATATTGTACAGTGCTATACTAAAAAAAACAAAATTTTTTTTGAATAGCATTCTCTGCACTTCTATAGCTGTGCGATTCAGTGGTTAAATACTGTGGTTGTGTTGTGCTCTTCCAAAAAATGCCATTTAGGGCCACAGAAAATATTTTGCAGTGTGAAATACACATCTGGAGGTGTGTGAAAAAACGACATTATTTTTAAAAACCATTCTCTGGCCTCTGCAGCTGTGCGATTCAGCGGTTATATACTGTTGGGGTTGTTGTGCTCTTGCAAAAAACGCCATTTAGGGCCACAGAAAATATTTTGCAGTGTGAAATACACATCTGGAGGTGTGTGAAAAAACAACATTATTTTTGAATAGCATTCTCTGGCCTCTGCAGCTGTGCGATTCAGCGGTTATATACTGTTGGAGTTGTTGTGCTCTTCCAAAAAACGCCATTTATGGCCACAGAAAATAAATTGCAGTGTGAAATACACATGTGGAGGTGTGTAAAATAAACAATTTCTATATATTGTACAGTGCTATACTAAAAAAAACAACATTTTTTTGAATAGCATTCTCTGCACTTCTATAGCTGTGCAATTCAGTGGTTAAATACTGTGGTTGTGTTGTGCTCTTCCAAAAAACGCCATTTAGGGCCACAGAAAATATTTTGCAGTGTGAAATACACATCTGGAGGTGTGTGAAAAAACAACATTATTTTTAAAAAGCATTCTCTGGCCTCTGCAGCTGTGCGATTCAGCGGTTATATACTGTTGGGGTTGTTGTGCTCTTGCAAAAAACGCCATTTAGGGCCACAGAAAATATTTTGCAGTGTGAAATACACATCTGGAGGTGTGTGAAAAAACAACATTATTTTTGAATAGCATTCTCTGGCCTCTGCAGCTGTGCGATTCAGCGGTTATATACTGTTGGGGTTGTTGTGCTCTTCCAAAAAACGCCATTTAGGGCCACAGAAAATAAATTGCAGTGTGAAATACACATGTGGAGGTGTGTAAAATAAACAATTTCTATATATTGTACAGTGCTATACTAAAAAAACAACATTTTTTTTGAATAGCATTCTCTGCACTTCTATAGCTGTGCGATTCAGTGGTTAAATACTGTGGTTGTGTTGTGCTCTTCCAAAAAACGCCATTTAGGGCCACAGAAAATATTTTGCAGTGTGAAATACACATCTGGAGGTGTGTGAAAAAACAACATTATTTTTAAAAAGCATTCTCTGGCCTCTGCAGCTGTGCGATTCAGCGTTTATATACTGTTGGGGTTGTTGTGCTCTTGCAAAAAACGCCATTTAGGGCCACAGAAAATATTTTGCAGTGTGAAATACACATCTGGAGGTGTGTGAAAAAACAACATTATTTTTGAATAGCATTCTCTGGCCTCTGCAGCTGTGCGATTCAGCGGTTATATACTGTTGGAGTTGTTGTGCTCTTCCAAAAAACGCCATTTATGGCCACAGAAAATAAATTGCAGTGTGAAATACACATGTGGAGGTGTGTAAAATAAACAATTTCTATATATTGTACAGTGCTATACTAAAAAAAACAACATTTTTTTTGAATAGCATTCTCTGCACTTCTATAGCAGTGCGATTCAGTGGTTAAATACTGTGGTTGTGTTGTGCTCTTCCAAAAAACGCCATTTAGGGCCACAGAAAATATTTTGCAGTGTGAAATACACATCTGGAGGTGTGTAAAATAAACAATTTATATATATTGTACAGTGCTATACTAAAAAAAAACAACATTTTTTTTGAATAGCATTCTCTGCACTTCTATAGCTGTACGATTCAGAGGTTAAATACTGTGGTTGTGTTGTGCTCTTCCAAAAAACGCCATTTAGGGCCACAGAAAATATTTTGCAGTGTGAAATACACATCTGGAGGTGTGTGAAAAAACAACATTATTTTTAAAAAGCATTCTCTGGCCTCTGCAGCTGTGCGATTCAGCGGTTATACACTGTTGGGGTTGTTGTGCTCTTGTAAAAAACGCCATTTAGGGCCACAGAAAATATTTTGCAGTGTGAAATACACATCTGGAGGTGTGTAAAATAAACAATTTCTATATATTCTTCTTGTACAGTGCTATACTAAAAAAAACAACCTTTTTTTTTGAATAGCATTTTCTGTAGCTGTGCGATTCAGCGGTTACGTGCTGTGGGTGTGTTGTGGTCTGGCAAAAAACGCCATTTAGGGCCACAGAAAATATTTTGCAGTGTGAAATACACATGTGGAGGTGTGTAAAATAAACAATTTCTATATATTGTACAGTGCTATACTAAAAAAAAAAACATTTTTTTTTAATAGCATTCTCTGCACTTCTATAGCTGTGCGATTCAGTGGTTAAATACTGTGGTTGTGTTGTGCTCTTCCAAAAAACGCCATTTAGGGCCACAGAAAATATTTTGCAGTGTGAAATACACATCTGGAGGTGTGTGAAATAAACAATTTCTATATATTTTCCTTGTACTGTGCTATACTAAAAAAAACAACCTTTTTTTTTTTGAATAGCATTTTCTGCAGTTCTGTAGCTGTGCGTTTCAGCCATTACGTACTGTGGGTGTGTTGTGGTCTTCCAAAAAACGCCATTTAGGGCAAGATCCTAAATTTGGAAAATATGAGGGGAAGGTCAAAGGGACGTGGTGGCCCCGGTCGTGGTGTTGCTGGTGGAGCTCCTGTTGCAGGGAGAGGACGTGGTGGATCTGTGCCAGCTACACGCACAAGTGAAACACCTTCCTCAGGTGCGAGTAGGCGACCGAGCCTGCGGCGGTATTTTGTCGCGCCTAATGAGGCTGTACCAATGTTTAGGCCAGGACAAGTACAGGCGATAGTAGATTGGGTTGCTGACAGTGCCTCGGGTTCCTTCACATTGTCTCCCACCCACTCTTCTGATGAAAGATCAGAGTTGGCACCTGAAGCCCATGTCCATCAGTCTTTCACCTCACCCCCTTGCAAATCAGCCAAGCAGGCTGAGCCCCAAATCATGCAGCAGTCTCTTCTGCTTTTCGATGACTCTGTTAGCAGGGTTTCCCAGGGCCATCCACCTAGCCCTGCCCCAGAAGTGGAAGAGATTGAGTGCACCGATGCCCAACCACTTATGTTTCATGATGGGTACATGGGAGGACCATCGCAGCACGTCTCGGATGATGACGAAACACAGGTGCCAACTGCTGCTGCTTTCGCAATTGTGCAGACAGACATGGAGGGCAGGGGTGAAGACTGGGTGGAAGATGATGTGGAGGACGATGAGGTCCTCGACCCCACATGGAATCAATGTTATGCAGGTGACCAGTGTAGTTCGGAGGAAGAGGCGGTGGTCGCACAGAGCCACCAGCACAGCAGAAGAGGGAGCAGGGTGCAAAAACGGAGCATTCGTCCCCTAGACAGTACATCTGCTACTGCCCAACGCAGCAAGGGACCGAGCACACCAAAGCCAGATCCAAGGACTTCCCTAGCGTGGCAGTTCTTCACACAGTGTGTTGATGACAAGACACGAGTGGTTTGCACGCTGTGCAATCAGAGCCTGAAGCGAGGCATAAACGTTCTCAACCTGAGCACAAGCTGCATGACCAGGCATCTAAGTGCAAAGCACGAGCTGCAGTGGAGTAGACACCTCAAAAACCAAGAAAGGTCTCTGGCTCCTCCTGCTTCCTCTTCTGCTGCAGTCTCGGCCTCTTCATCCACCTCTGTAGTGACAGTGGCACCTGTCACCCCGCAAACAGAGGATCTGCCAGCAACACTACCACCTGGGTCACCAACCATCTCCACAATGTCCCATGGAAGCGTTCAGCTCTCTATCTCCCAAACATTGGAGCGGAAGAGGAAGTACCCCCCTAGCCACCCGCGATCCCTGGCCCTGAATGCCAGCATTTCAAAATTCCTGGCCTTTGAAATGCTGTCATTCCGTCTGGTGGAGACGCAGAGTTTTAAAAGCCTGATGGCATTGGCTGTCCCGCAGTACGTCGTGCCCAGCCGCCACTACTTTTCCAGGCGAGCCATCCCTTCCCTGCACAACCAGGTGGGGGACAAAATCAGGTGTGCACTGCGCAACGCCATCTGTGGCAAGGTCCACCTAACTACGGATGCGTGGACCAGTAAGCACGGTCAGGGACGTTATATCTCCCTAACAGCACACTGGGTAAATGCAGTGGCGGCTGGGCCTGAGGCAGATAGCGGTTTGGCGCATGTCCTTCCACCACCGAGGATTGCAGGGCGCTTCAGTTTGCCTCCTGTTGCTAACTCCTCCTTCTCCGCTTCCTCATCCTCTACCGCCTCCTCATCCATTCAGCGTAACACCTTCACCACCAACTTCAGCACAGCCAGGGGTAAACAACAGCAGGCAGTTTTAAAACTTTCCTGTTTGGGGGAAAATCCCCACACCGCGCAGGAGTTGTGGAGGGACATGGAACAACAGACCGATGAGTGGTTGCTGTCAGTGAGCCTCAAGCCGAGCCTGGTGGTGTGCGATAATGGGCGAAATCTCGTAGCAGCTCTGGGTCTAGCCGGTTTGACGCACATCCCTTGCCTGGCGCATGTGCTGAACTTGGTGGTCCAGAGGTTCCTTAAAAATTACCCCAATATGCCAGAGCTGCTGCAGAAAGTGCGGGCTGTCTGTGCGCACTTTCGGCGTTCTCACCCTGCTGCTGCTCGCCTGTCAGCACTGCAGTGTAACTTCGGCCTTCCCGCTCACCGCCTCATATGTGACGTGCCCACAAGGTGGAACTCCACCTTGCACATGCTGGCCAGACTGTGCGAGCAGCAGCAGGCAATAGTGGAGTTTCAGCTGCAGCAATCACGCGTGAGTCGCTCTGCGGAACAGCACCACTTCACCACCAATAACTGGGCCTCCATGCGAGACCTGTGTGCCTTGTTGCGCTGTTTCGAGTACTCCACCAACATGGCCAGTGCCAATGACGCCGTTCTCAGCGTTACTATCCCAGTTCTATGCCTCCTTGAAAAAACACTTCGTGCGATGATGGAAGAGGATGTGGCACAGGAGGATGAGGAGGAGGAGGAGGAAGCGGGATAATTTCAAAGGCTTTCAGGGCAGTCTTTCACAAGTGGCTACGAGGGTGGGTTCCTGCACCAACAAACGCCAGGTACACAATTGTCCGGCAGAAAGGGCACAGTTCTGGAGGATGACGAGGTGGAGGAAGAGATGGAGGAGGAGGAGGAGGAGGAGGAGCCATGTTCACAGCAGGGTGGCACTCAGACCAGCTCGTGGCCATTACTGGTGCGTGGCTGGGGGGATACAGAGGACACAGACGATACACCTCCCACAGAGGACAGCTTTTCTTTGCCTCTGGGCAGCCTGGCACACATGAGCGATTACATGCTGCAGTGTTTCCGCAACGACAGCCGAGTTGCCCACATTTTAACTGGTGCTGATTACTGGGTGGCCACCCTGCTGGATCCCCGTTACAAGGACAACGTACCGTCCTTAATTCCCTCACTGGAGCGGGATCGTAAGATGCGCGAGTACAAGCGCACGCTGGTAGACGCGCTGCTGGTGGCATTCCCACCTGACAGCGGGCGTACGGTGGAAGCACAAGGCGAAGGCAGAGGAGGAGGAAGAGGTCGCCAACGCAGCCGGGGCACCGGCAGCACCTCAGAAGGCAGGGTTAGCATGGCCGAAATGTGGAAAAGCTTTGTCAGCACGCCACAACAACCAGCACCACCAGCTGAGATGGAACGTCTTAGCAGGAGGCAGCATTTCACCAACATGGTTGAGCAGTATGTGTCCACAGGCCTACACGTACTGGATGACGGGTCTGCCCCCTTTAACTTCTGGGTCTCCAAATTGGGCACATGGCCTGAGCTTGCCGTTTATGCCTTGGAGGTGCTGGCCTGCCCTGCAGCCAGTGTATTATCTGAACGTGTATTTAGCACGGCAGGGGGCGTTATCACAGACAAGCGCAGCCGCCTGTCCAGAGCCAATGTGGACAAGCTCACGTTCATTAAAATGAACCAGGCATGGATCCCACAGGGCTTGTCCGTACCTTGTGCAGAATAGACATGTATACCGGTGTTGTGACAAAAACTGTCCGGCCATCGGATTGTGCCCGGCCCGTACTGCGCAGGCGCAGCGCTTGCGCAGTACAGAGGACAAGGAGATTCACAAAATCTCCGAAGATGAACGGCGCCTGCGCTGTGAGTGCAGGTTCAAGCCCCACCATCCAAGAGGACATACGGTAGCACATAGTAACAGGGCCCCTCACGGGCTCGCTTCGATTGCGGCCTTGCTTGGCTCGGCTTGAACCACGGATGGTGTGGCCTTCACCTGAACTCAACACGCAGGCGCCGTTAGTCTTGGGAGATTTTTGAAATCCCCTTGTCCTACATACTCAGCAAGCGCAGTACAGGGCGGACACTATTCGACAGGGGACAGAATTCGACACATCACCGGCCTTACCCAGCCATTGTTGTATTTTTGAACCAGTGTTGGCTACCTCGTCCTCCTCCACCGCCGCTTCCACCTACACAGCCACATCCACCGCCACCTCAACCTCCTACTCCATATGGACCTCGTCCTGCTAGGCCAAGATTAAAATTTTTATTTTATTTTTTTGTAGCGCACAGATCCTTTCCCCCTTACCTGCCTTTATGTTGTTGGCTCTTCGCAGGAGGGAGAAAGGCACACCGCACTACCAGCCCGTATCCTCCTATATAAAGAGGTTGAGCGGTGTACTTGACGGGCCGTGTCCACAGCCGGAGTCAAAACTCCTCCAGAGGATGATTCTCACCTCTACTGTAGGTAGAGGCAAGTCCTTTAATTGCCAGTAAAGTCAATGTCCACACCAGCTGAAACTCCAACTCTTATTCTCTCATGGCAAAATAAACTGTACTCAGATAGAAAAGGTTAGAGCAAAGAAACAGGACAGCTTAAGGTGTGGAGGAGGTCCAGGCACAAACGTAGCACATTCACTTCACTGCTTAGGTTTCTCAAACAGTTTTTGGCGCACGGTCTCTGCCACAGACATTGAGGTTGGTCTCTGCCACAGACCGGGTGTACAAGGCCCCTGCCACGGGCCTGGAGAACTTTGGTCTCAGCCACAGACCAGGGTGTATAAGGCCCCTGCCACGGGCCGGTTGAATAAGGCCTCTGATATAGTCAAGGTGACCTTGAGCTTCTCCTTCTACGAACCTAGCCCATATCAAGGGGAAGACATCTCTCCAGGGAGTCAACAGACCATTCCTTCACTGTGACTCCCGCATCGGTCCATCAGAATGATCCTCCCTTCCCTGGAACAGGGTCCCCTACACGAGGCGGCTCTGGACTCCAGGCTTTACTCCCGCCCCTAGGCCTCCATACCCAGGGCAGCAAGAACTCCAGGATAGTACCTCACCCCGGGCTAAAGGTGCCCGAGATGGAACAGGAACACATGCACCCAGGCCGAAGGCACCTGGGCGCGGACCCCACTGGACATCAGCCCCCAGGCCAAAGGTCTGCCCCTTTTATATGCTCTCCCGGCATGCACAGCAGGTTCCCCGCCCCGCTGTACTACTGCCAAGAGGGGACACAAAAGGCGCCACCTGTAGGCCGCAGGGAACTGCACACCAATACTGTCCCCCGAGGACAAAATGGTCCATGAATCCTACAGAATTAGGGTATTTGAGCCTATTTACCACTCAAACACTTTCCTTAAATTTAGCACCCCGCTACATTTTTATTTCAAAGTATTTTATTTTCCCACTAGCTTATCCATTAAATTAAATAATTTATTCCAGAAAGGGCGTATTCTGGGGCATTCCCACCATATGTGTGGCATCGTGCCGTTGAGTTTCTGAGGTTCTTAATGACTTCCTGTACCTCTTCTGCTGAAAAGGGGGCCTCCAGCATATTTTTTTATTTTTTTATTTTTTTTATGTTCTTTTAAGTTATTTCCTATCCACATTTGTTTGCAGAGCACTTGCCATGTTCTTAACAACATTTTGCTGCCATTTGCAGCCCTCTAGCCCTTTCCATTACTTTTTTAGAGCCTTTTTAGTCGTCAGAAGTCCGGGTCCCCATTGACTTCAATGGGGTCCGGGTCCGGGTTCGGGTTAAAGTTCGGTGCCGAATCCGAACTTTTTTCCGAAGTTCGGCCGAACCCGCCGGACCCGAATATCCAGCTACCCGCTCAACTCTACTCACAATACCTCTCAGCAAATAGCTTGGGGTGTCTACTTTCCAAAATGGGGTCATTTGGGGGGGTTTTGTGCTATCTGGGCATTCCATGGCCTCCGAAACTGTGATAGGCAGTGAGAAGTGAAATCAAAAATTTACACCCTTAGAAAGCCTGAAGGCAGTGCTTGGTTTTTGGGGTCCCGTACGTGGCTAGGCTCCCAAAAAGTCTCACACATGTGGTATTCCCGTACTCAGGAGAAGCAACAGAATGTATTTTGGGGTGTAATTCCACATATGCCCATGGCATGTTTGAGCAATATATCATTTAGTGACAACTTTGTGCAAATTTTTTTTAAAAATTGTCGTTTTTCCGCAACTTGTGTCTGTCAACATATAAAATATTCCATGGACTCGACATGCCTCTCAGTATATAGCTTGGGGTGTCTACTTTCCAAAATGGGGTCATTTGGGGGGTTTTGAACTGTTCTGGCATTTTATACACAACATCAGGAAGCTTACATCCACTCTCCTAACCACTTGAAGACAAAGCCCTTTTTGACACTTTTTGTTTACATGAAAACATTTTTTTTTTTTGCAAGAAAATTATGTTGAACCCCCAAACATTATATATATTTTTAAAGAAAAGGCCCTACAGATTAAAATGGTGGGTGTTGCATTTTTTTTTTCTACACAGTATTTGCGCAGCGATTTTTCAAACGCATTTTTTGGGTTAAAAAATACACTTTTTTTAATTTTAATGCACTAAAACACACTATATTGCCCAAATGTTTGATGAAATAAAAAAGATGATCTTAGGCCGAGTACATAGATACCAAACACGACATGCTTTAAAATTTCGCACAAACGCGCATTGGCGACAAACTACATACATTTTTAAAAGCCTTTAAAAGCCTTTACAGGTTACCCCAGTAGATTTACAGAGGAGGTCTACTGCTAAAATGATTGCCCTCGATCTGACCTTCGCGGTGATACCTCACATGCATGGTGCAATTGCTGTTTACATATGACGCCAGACCGACACTTGCGTTCGCCATTGGGCAAGAGCAGGGCAGGACAGGGGTGCTTTTTTTATTTTTCTTTTTTTTTTTATTATTAATTTTGCTTTTTTATTTTATTTTTAAATTGTTCCTTCCAAGTATTTTTTTTTTTTATCATTTTTATTGTTATCTCAGGGAATGTAAATATCCCCTATGATAGCAATAGGTAGTGACAGGTACTCTTTTTTTGAAAAAACTGGGGTCTTCTAGACCCTAGATTTTTCCTCTGCCCTCAAAGCATCTGACCACACCAAGATCGGTGTGATAAAATGCTTTCCCAATTTCCCAATGGCGCTTTTTATATCCGGGGGGGGCATTCCCTCCCACTGCTTGTAAAAGCAGTCCAGAGGCTAATTAGCCGCTAGCATTGTTTTTACATGAAAGCCGGCCGCAGGCTGAAAAGAATGATACCAAGATGATACCTAAACCCGCAGGCATCATTCTGGTATAAACATTCAAAGTCCAGCAACATACCAGTACGTTGCTGGTCCTTGTTGGACATGTATTGTAATCTTTTTATTTCATGCAGCCAGTTGGCTGAACGAAAAAAGAGATTGATCGGTGGGTATGCCCACCATTAGAATACCGCCCTTCATCCACCCACTTCCAATGATGGGCATACACGCACCATTTATATATGCCGAAGCATGGGGGCATCCTCCCGCAAAAAAGTTATGCCGCACACACATGGTCGGACTTTTCCACGGGCAAGCCTCCGTCGGAATTTCGACCGTATGTACGCGGCATTAGGAGCAAAATCGCTCCTCCGCCCCTGTTGCCCCAATGCTTCGGCATATTTGCTTTTTTTTTTTAACTGTGGTGGTGAAATCACCTCCTACAGCACTGGAGTCGCAGGGATCAGGCCTGTCTCTGCGAACTCTGCAGTTATGTGTGTTTTTGTTTTGTAAGTGACAGTGATCGATCGATACTGCACTTGGGTGGCCTGGGCTGGACGGAGGGGCAAAACGCAGGTGCCAGCAGGTATCTGGGCTGATCCCGCTAACACTGCGTTTTTGGGAACCCTAAACTGCTGGGGACGCTAGTATAGATCAGATCAGATATTGATCTGTTCAGATACTATACCACTAAGGGGGGTGTATGCTTCACGCGTGGATGTTAGCGTTACTGGCACTAACCTGACGCTGCCTGGGGTGTGACGCAGACCCTCTCTGACGCTAAAACCTAATTGATATCACCCGCCGGGTGATCAGGGGGTTAAACCTTTATTGGGTTATATACACGGCGGGTGCCCTGACACTATAAAAAGCAAACTAACTAACCAGCGTCACCCGTAACACTTATATGGTGATCACTGGTGAAAGGGTTAACTAGGGGCAATCAGGGGGTTAAAACCTTTAGTAGATAATATATGGGGGTACCTGACGCTATAAAAACCTGCGGCGAACCTAAAAAAAATTACCAGCTACCGAACTGCATCACCGACACTAAGACAGCGTTTAGAAAAACGATTGCTTAGCGACAGTGGTGATGGGGGTGAAAGGGTTACCTGGGGGGGCGATCAAGGGGGTTAAACCTTTATTAGATAATATATTGGGGTACCTGACGCTATAAAAACATGCGGCGAACCTAAAAAAAATTACTGGCTACGATCTGCATCACCGACACTAAGACAGCGTTTAGAAAAACAATTGCTTAGCGACAGTGGTGATAGGGGGTGAAAGGGTTACCTGGGGGCGATCAGGGGGGTTAAACCTTTATTAGATAATATATTGGGGTACCTGACGCTATAAAAACCTGCGGCGAACCTAAAAAAAATTACCGGCTACCGATCTGCATCACAGACACTAAGACAGCGTTCAGAAAAACGATCGCTTAGTGACAGTGGTGATAGGGGGTGAAAGGGTTACCTGGGGGGCGATCAAGGGGGTTAAACCTTTATTAGATAATATATTGGGGTACCTGACGCTATAAAAACCTGTGGCGAACCTAAAAAAAATTACTGGCTACGATCTGCATCACCGACACTAAGACAGCGTTTAGAAAAACAATTGCTTAGCGACAGTGGTGATAGGGGGTGAAAGGGTTACCTGGGGGGCGATCAAGGGGGTTAAACCTTTATTAGATAATATATTGGGGTACCTGACGCTATAAAAACCTGCGGCGAACCTAAAAAAAATTACCGGCTACCGATCTGCATCACAGAAACTAAGACAGCGTTTAGAAAAACGATCGCTTAGTGACAGTGGTGATAGGGGGTGAAAGGGTTACCTGGGGGGCGATCAAGGGGGTTAAACCTTTATTAGATAATATATTGGGGTACCTGACGCTATAAAAACCTGCGGCGAACCTAAAAAAAATTACCGGCTACCGATCTGCATCACAGAAACTAAGACAGCGATCAGAAAAATGATCGCTAAGCGACAGTGGTGATAGGCGGTGAAAGGGTTATCTGGGGGGTGATCAGGGGGTTAAACCTTTATTAGGGGGGGTTAGGGGGCTACACTGGACCTAAGACTAAACTTTGGTGACACTTTTACAGTCACAAATGTCACTGATTGCAGTGATCACTAAATAAATGGTCACTGCAATCAGTGACACTGTGACTGGGGGCTGGGGGGGTGATCTGGGGGGTGATCTGGGGTGTCTGGGGGGGGCCTGGGGGGGCGATTTATGTCCCTATGTGTCCTGGTGTCAGTGTAGTGTTGTGTGCACTGACCTGATATCTTCTCTTGTACGGCGCTCGGTATATGTGAGCGCCGCACCAGAGATGACATCACTTCCTCCTGCTCCCTCTGTCTGACACAGACAGAGGGGGCATTTCCATTCGCCGGGAGCGATCGCGAGGGGGTGGCCAGAAACGAATGGCTGCCCCCTCATCCCGGAACGCTCCCGGACACTTAGCCACCGCTCACTGTATAGGAGGGGGGTCCGATTGGACCCCCCAACTGTACAAAGGCAATCACATACACTCTACGTGATTGTGCCTGTCGGTGCCATTCTGCCGACGTATATATACAGTGAGCGGTCGTTAAGTGGTTAATAATTTTTTATTATTCAAAACAAACTCACCCATCCATCCATGTCTCCATGCTTTATTTTGCTGATAAAACATATTTAAGACCACCCCTAGCCTTTCTGGCCCAGGCCATCTTACGTAAGGGCAAATGATTCAGGTTAATTTAACCACATCAATACTGGGCACTTTTGCCCCCTTCCTTCCCAGACCAATTTTCAGCTCTCTCGCCCTTTCAATGACAATTGCGCGGTCATGCTACGCTGTACACAAATTAAATTTTTATCATTTTGTTCGCACAAATAGAGCTTTCTTTTGGTGGTATTTATTCAAGACTCTGTTTTTTTTTTTTTTGCGACATAAGCGAAAAAAGGGGAAATTGGGAAAAAAAACTATTTTCTTCTTTCTATTTTAAATTTTAACATCTAATTTTGTCATAAATTTAACCCAAAATTTATTCTGCTACATGTCTTTGGTAAAAAAATCCTGTTAAGTGTATAATAATTGGATTGTGTGATCCCGGAAAGATATACGCAGAGGATCATGTACAGATGAGCGTAGCTGATCATGGACATATGTGTGTAGATGATCATTGGGACATGTGATTTTACTGGGACATATGTGGGGGACAGGTGTTTTTACTGTGCGGGGACATGTGTGTGGGGACATGTGTTTTGGGGACATTGTGTGGGGACTTTGTGTGTTTTACATTGTGTGGGGACACTAAACTGGTGATCAGTGTGTAAAAAACTGCTCATACTCACTGATCACAAGCCAGCTGCAGCGATCCGCTCTCCTCTCCTCACCAACAACCGGCTCTATATTTACATCACATGATGGCTGTGATTGGACACGGCCATCATGTGATCAGGGGGGCCAATCACAGCCCTCCTGCCGATCGGAGATGCACCGTGTCCGGGTGACACGAGCATATCGGGATCGCGCCGTTGCGCGGGCACATGCGCGCGATCCCCCTCCTTCTGAGGGACGTTCCTGAACGTCCACTCAGAAGGAGGAAGCGCCCACCCAGCCATATATGTGCAGTGGCCAGGTGGGATGTGGTTAACTTCCAGGAATCCATCTTAGCTCAGGCATGCAGACGGGGGTGGGGGGCTTGCTTAGTTGAGAAAACCTGCTTAGGCCTAGACACCAGGAAGTAACTTTCTGTATATAACTTTCTATATATAGACCTAAAAGGGGAACAATGTTGGTTGAGTGAATTTCCACTTTAAAGGGGTTGTAAAGGTTCATGTTTTTTCACCTTAATGCATCCTATGTATTAAGGTGAAAAAACATCTGATGATTGCCGGCCCCCCAGCCCCCCATTTTACTTACCTGAGCCCTGAAAAGTCCTGCATCGCAAACACACTCTTCATTTGATAACAGTGCAGCCATTGGCTCACGCTGCTGTCAACCAACTGCAAAGACGTGAGGGCCCGGGGCGAGTCCTGTAGTTGGCGGCTATGGACGCCGAATACAGGACCCAGGAGCGCGCCCGCAAGGTAACCTTCTTGGGAGAGCGCTTACCAGAGGGGGTTATCAGAAAAGGGGTGGAGCCAAGACAGCCGCCGTGGGACCCCAGAAGACGAGGATCGGGCCACTCTGTGCAAAACGAGCTATTCAAAGCTTTAGTATCACTTTAACTATAGAGAGGTCACTTACCTGGCTCTGCTCTTTGAAGGGCTGTGTAAATCTTAGGGCTGGAAAGACAGAAAAAACAAATCTTTTGGCAGGTGAAACAGCTGCCATGTATGTATTTCAACTGTGTATTTATTTGCTAGCCTGAAGTTCAGTTTTAAAGCAAGCAGAATAGTCAGGTAAACATATCAGTTTTAATTTTACTGACCAAACTAATAGCCACAGGGGTCTGCTGCAAAATGTAACCACTTCGGCCCAGGAAGGATTTACCCCCTTAATGACCTGTAGGGATGAGCCGAACACCCCCCAGTTCGGTTCGCACCAGAACCTGCGAACGGACCGAAAGTTTGCGCAAACTTTAGAACCCTATTAAATACAATGGGACTCGAACGTTCGAAATCAAAAGTGCTAATTATCAAGGCTAATATGTAAGTTATTGTCCTAAAAAGGGTTTGGGGACCCGGGTCCTGCCCCAGGGGACATGTATCAATGCAAAAAAAAGTTTTAAAAACTGCTGTTTTTTCGGGAGCAGTGATTTTAATGATGCTTAAAGTAAAAAAAAAAAAAGTGAAATATTCCTTTAAGTATCATACCTGGGGGGTGTCTATAGTATGCCTGTGAAGTGGCACGTGTTTCCCATGTTTAGAACTGTCCCTGCACAAAATGACATTTCTAAAGGAAAAAAAGTAATTTAAAACTGCTTGCATGTAATGTCTGGTCCCGGCAATATGGATGAACATCATTGAGAAAAATGGCATGGGTACCCCCCCACCCCCCCAGCCCATTACCAGCCCCTTTGGATATTTGTATTTGTATTCAGATAAGCTTTAGGTGCACACTGTGCAAAGGACACTAAAATAAAATACTGGAGGTCCCTGCCTCACTGCCTGTATTTGTATGAAAACACCAGCAATTGTATTCAGATAAGCTTTAGGTGCACACTGTGCAAAGGACACTAAAACAAAATACTGGAGGTCCCTGCCTCACTGCCTGTATTTGTATGAGAACGCCAGCAATTGTATTCAGATAAGCTTTAGGTGCACACTGTGCAAATGACACTAAAATAAAATACTGGAGGTCCCTGCCTCACTGCCTGTATTTGTATGAAAGCACCAGCAATTGTATTCAGGTAAGCTTTAGGTGCACACTGTGCAAAGGACACTAAAACAAAATACTGGAGGTCCCTGCCTCACTGCCTGTATTTGTATGAGAACACCAGCAATTGTATTCAGGTAAGCTTTAGGTGCACACTGTGCAAAGGACACTAAAACAAAATACTGGAGGTCCCTGCCTGTATTTGTATGAGAACACCAGCAATTGTATTCAGGTAAGCTTTAGGTGCACACTGTGCAAAGGACACAGTACACTAAGTGAAAATACTACAGCTAGCACAATCACATGTCTGCCTGTCAGTATATTATGAAGAGAATAACAGGAACAATTCTAGCTAAACTAAATACAGTGTATAAATATATATACAACACCTGGGATGCATATATATCCTCTACACACTGTAACTGAAGCTAACTGACTCGCCTGCCTGCTCTATCGAACTCAAAATAAATGACACTGTCTCTCACTCTCTGTCTGTCTTTAACCATCACAACACAGTACACAAGGCCACCACAGAGGCGGCCTTATATAGTGTGGGGCGTGTACTAAACCCCCTGAGACATAATTGACCAAAGCCACCCTGGCTTTGGCCAATTATGGCTCTCGGTTTTTTGCGCGCTGTGATTGGCCAAAGCATGCGGGTCATAGTGAATGCTTGGCCAATCATCAGCCAGCAATGCACTGCGATGCCGCAGTGAATTATGGGCCACGATGCGCCACTCGAATTTGGCGTGAACGGCCCATAATGTTCAAAATTCGGAGAACGATCGAACAGCCGATGTTCGAGTCGAACATGGGTTGGACTCGAACTCGAAGCTCATCCCTAATGACCAGGCCATTTTTTGTGATACAGCACTGCGTCGCTTTAACTGACAATTGTGCAACATTGTACCAAAACAAAATCAATGTCCTTTATTCCCCCACAAATAGAGCTTTCTTTTGGTGGTATTTGACCACCTCTGCGGTTTTAATTTTCTGCACTATAAACAAAAAAAGAGCGACAATTGAAAAAAAATATGTTTTACTTTCTGTTATAATACATATCAAAAAAAATAATAATTGAAAAAACAGATGTATTCATCAGTTTAGGCCAATATGTATTCTTCTACATATTTTTGGTAAAAAAAATCTCAATAAGCGAATATTGATTGATGCGCAAAAGTTATATCATCTACAAAATAGGAGATAGATTTAGGGACTTTTAATTTTTTTAATTGCTTTTACTAGTAATTGCGGCGATCTGCAATTTTTAGCGGGACTGCGACATTGCGGAGGATACATCTGACCCTAAGTGACACTTTTTGGGGACCAGTGACTCCAATACAGTGATAAGTGCTAAAAGAAATGCACTGATCAATGTATAAATGACACTGGCAGGAAAGGGGTTAACACTAGGGGCGATCAAAGGATTAACTGTGTTCCCTGGATGTGTTCTAACTGTGTGGGCGGGTGGGCTCACAGGAACAACACAGAGATCTCTGTTCCTGATCACTAGGAACAGCAGATGTCCAACTTGTCTCCTGTCAGAACGGGGATCTGCCTTGTTTACATAGGCAGATCCCCTTTCTGCCTCTCTGTGGAGCGATTGCGTGTCCGCCAGACCCACACACCCATTCCCCCTGGGTGCAGCCGGCGTGCGCATGCCCACAGTATCTCATGCACAAAACGACGTACAGGTATGTTGTTTCATGCAGCTGGGCTTCCCTTACTTCCTAAAAAATTGACCATACCATGAGGTGCTCAATTTTAGCCACTTGCCATCCAGGTTCTGGACAACAAGTGGTTAGACCAGGATCATGGCTGCAGCCATGATCCTGGTATCAACATTTTCTGCCAGAAAGCAGCTTTCCTGTAAAAGTGAGCCAAGCAACTCTACAGCCTCTTGATCACTTTTACAGGGCTCAGAGCCCATAACCGCCCACTGCTGTTCTTGGGCTCTCCAGTTCCACTGAGAAGCCCAGGACCACAGCAAGCAGTTGGGTCAGCTGAGCACAGAGAAGGAGGAACATCTATTTCTCCCTCTCTTTTGTGATGAATGATCCCAGAACTGATGAGGATTTTGTAACTTTAGCTTTTGGTGTTTGTTTACCTGGTTGTTACCTGCCAGAGAAGCAGCCGATTCTACTGATCGGTGTTTGATCAGCTGCCTTGGAGGACAGAGAAGGGATGAGGGATGAGGGATTTCTCAAAAAGAGTACCTGTCTTTAAGCTATCAAAACAGATGTTTTTAAATACTTATAAAATCAATAAAGTTGAATAAGTATCTAGCTTTCTATTCAGCACAACATCATCTTTTATATTGTATAAAAAAATGGATATTATTTAGTATTTGTGTGCACTAAAATGCATTTAAGTATTTTTTTCTTTATAAATGGATGTGCCTCATGCATACAGGAATTAAAATAAAGGCCTAATTCTAATGCATGGGTCAAATTCCAAAAACATTTTCTTTAAAAAAAACAGAAATTTTGTGCGTTTTGTAATCCAACAGTGCCACCATTGATTTTGAAATGTGACCAGCCAAGCATTTAATTTCAACTCATGTTGCTACAGAAACAAACTTTCAATATTTCTCACATTATTCTCCCATTATTGACAAGAAATTTGTTGGTTTCCCCAAAAAATTACAACATGCCCGATCACTTAAACTGCTGCAGCCCACTAATGGTGCTAAAATCAACGGAAATTCATAATTACATTTTTTTAAAGAAAATTTGTTTAGAATTTGACCCATGCATTAGGCTCCATTCATACTCGTACGACTCCAAAGTTGCGCTGACTTTGAAATGTAACTTTGATGCAACTTTAAAGCAAGTTTGATGCAACTTTGGGTGGGTGCGACTTGAACACGACTTTAGGCAAAAGCAGAAAATGGACAGCCGCACTCCAAAAAACCTTTTGGTTGCCTTTATTGTAAAAAAACAAGTGGATGCACTACAAATTACAGCAAAACAGGGATGGCAACTGACGCGTTTCACACTATAATTTAGTGCTTACTCATAGCTAAATGTATTTAAAATAACACTTCTAATATATACTAAAATGCTATGTGTTTAAAATTGATCAATGGCTGGTGCTCATCAATCAATTATGTTGATAGCAGTCAAACCAAAATCAATCAATAAATCAATTGATAGTGGAACCTCCTAAGTGCATGGATCCACACAACTCTTTAACTCTAGATGTGTAAATATTTAAAATATGCTAGATTTTGACCAATTTCCGTCTACACGTTAGCCCTTAATGGGTAAATTTAAATTACCTACGCTTACACAATTTTTTCTCTTTTATTCACGTATATGTTGTTCATATGTTTATGTGTATATCTATACATAAATGTATACAGACACACATCTAGCATATTTTAAATATTTACACATCTAGAGTTAAAGAGTTGTGTGGATCCATGCACTTAGGTGGTTCCACTATCGATTGATTTATTGATTGATTTTGGTTTGACTGCTATCAACATAATTGATTGATGAGCACCAGCCATTGATTAATTTTGATCACATGGCATTTTAGTCTGAGTATATATTAGAAGTGTTATTTTAAATACATTTAGCTATGAGTAAGCACTAAATTATAGTGTGAAACGCGTCAGTTGCCATCACTGCTTTGCTGTGATTTGTAGTGCATCCACTTGTTTTTTTACAATAAAGGCAACCAAAAGTTTTTTTGGAGTCCGGCTGTCCATTTTCATCCATTATCTGCTTTTGCCTATCTTGTGCATTGTCAGCACCCACGGCTTCCTGAGAAACCATTGATTAGTAGAGCTCAATCACCTGGAGCGGTAACTCCCTTTTCCCACTTGAACACGACTTTACCTTTGACCAGTGATAATGGACAACTGTTTCACAACTGTTAACATTGAAGTCTATTCTATGGCCCTCAAGTTGCATGAAAGTTGGACCAAAGAAGTGAAAAGATAACTTTGAGGTCGCTGCAACTTTGGGTCGCACATATATGAATGGTTATCATTGGAAAACATTGGGAATGACTTTTCAGGATGCTTTGATGTCCAAAGTTGCATGACAAGTTGCACAAGTGTGAATGGAGTCTCATGGTACTTTTAGGCTGTATTAAAACAGGAACAGACAGCTGCCAGATCTCTTTAGCTCTCTGGCAGCTGTCCGTTTTTCACTGTGGTAGGGGGGAAATGTAGTGCACAATTCAGCTCATCACACACAGCTCACATTTTTGAAGGGATGGGAAGGATCAATAATGTAAAAAGTAGCATATGATTGATGTGATTGGAATGGATCAGCTCTGTAAACTTTGACTATGTATCAAATCCATCTAATAAAGGCTTGGTGCATTGGGTGCAATGGCTGCTTAGGATACTTGGTCTGGTTACATAGCTACATAGGTGAGGTTGAAAAAAGACACAAGTCCATCAAGTCCAACCTATGTGTGTGATTATATGTCAGTATTACATTGTATATCCCTGTATGTTGTGGTCATTCAGGTGCTTATCTAATAGTTTTTTGAAACTGTTGATGCTCCCCGCTGATACCACCGCCTGTGGAAGGGAATTCCACATCCTTGCCGCCCTTACAGTAAAGAAACATTTATGTAGTTTTAGGTTAAACCTCTTTTCTTCAAATTTTAATGAGTGGCCACGTGTTTTGTTAAACTCCCTTCCGCAAAAAAAGTTTTATCCCTATTGTGGGGTCACCAGTATGGTATTTGTAAATTGAAATCCTATCCCCTCTTAAGTGTCTCTTCTCCAGAGAGAATAAGTTCAGTGCTCGCAACCTTTCCTCATAACTAGGGATGAGCCGAACACCCCCGGGTTCGGTTTGCACCAGAACCTTCGAACGGACCGAAAGTTCGCGCGAATTTTCGAACCCTATTCGTTATAATGGACGCGAACGTTCGAAATCAAAATTGCTAATTACAACGGCCAATATGCATGTTAATGTTATAAAACAGGTTTGGGGACCCGGGTCCTGCCCCAGGGGACATATATCAATGCAAAAAGAAATTTTAAAAACTAAAGTTTTTTCGGGAGCAGTCATTTTAATGATGCATAAAGTGAAAAAAAAAAAAGTGAAATTTTCCTTTAAATACGGTACCTGGGGGGTGTCTAAAGTATGCCTGTGAAGTGGCATGTGTTTCCCGTGTTTAGAACTGTCCTTGCACAAAATGACATTTGTAAAGGAAAAAAAGAAGCCATTTAAAACCACTTGCGGCTTTAATGTCATGTCTTGTCCTGGCCGCCATATGGCTGAAAATCCTTGAGAAAAATGGCATGGCTACCCCATCACCCCCCCCCCCCCACCCCAGCCCCTTTGGGTCTTGTATGGATACTAAGGGGGACCCCGCACCCAAAATAAAACCCTATACCTACAACCCTATATACTCTGAACAGCAGTATATAGGTGGTGCAAACAAGACATGGACTGTAGGTTTGTTCGTAAGTAGAATCTGAACAGGTACATTATGAAGTGTAGCTACATCCCAAAAAAATCAATTTTTAAGCTTTTTGGAGAACATAGGGAGGGGTTATCACCCCTGTAACATTTGCTGTCTTTGCACATCTGTTCAGAACATGTCACCTCACTTTCCGTCCCAATGACAAATGTTTTTGGAAAAGTGGGGTTTTAATTGAAACAAGGATTGGTGATAAAGCATCAGTAGAGAGGAGATACCTTTTTCCCAAATTAAATCTAACAGGATAGAATTTTCCTTCCTAGGGGTAGATTTCCTCTCACTTCCTGTTTTCTCTTGCCGTTTGCAAGTAGGAGTCGTTTGTAAGTTGGATGTTTGAAAGTAGGGGCCTGCCGTATATACTCTGCAGAAATTTGCCCTATTAGATATTGGTGTAGCCACAAGACTGGTGGGCACAGGAATGGGCCCTGCTGTGAGTTAATAGATCAAGATTTGTACTTGCATGCACCTGTTGAACCGGGCAGAAAAATTGGGCCTTTGGTGGTGGTGGTGGTGGTGGTGGACGGTGTTGCCACAAGACTGTAAGCCCTCACAGTTACTCTTGGTGGGTGCAGGAATGGGCCCTGCTGTGAGTTATTAGATCAAGATTTGTAATTGCATGCACCTGTTGAACAGGGCAGAAAAATTGGGCCTTTGGTGGTGGTGGTGGTGGTGGACGGTGTTGCCACAAGACTGTAGGCCCTCATAGTTACTCTTGGTGGGCGCAGGAATGGGCCCTGCTGTGAACTATTAGATCAAGATTTGTAATTACACGCCCCTGTTAAACAGGGGCTGAAAAATTGTGCCTTAGGCACTGGTGCTGGTGCCACAACACTGCAACCCCTCACAGATACTGTACTCTGAGCACAGCAATGAGACCTGTTGCAAAGCATTGCCTAAAAATTGTAATTACACGCCCCAACAGGGGCTGAAAAATTGTGCCTTAGGCACTGGTGCTGGCGCCACAACACTGCAACCCCTCACAGATACTGTACTCTGAGCACAGCAGTCACACATGTTGCGAAGCATCTTTTTAAAAAATTGTAATTACACGCCCCTGTTATACAGGGGCTGAAAAATTGTGCCTTAGGCACTGGTGCTGGTGCCACAACACTGCAACCCCTCACAGATACTGTACTCTGAGCACAGCAATGAGACCTGTTGCAAAGCATTGCCTAAAAATTGTAATTACACGCCCCAACAGGGGCTGAAAAATTGTGCCTTAGGCACTGGTGCTGGTGCCACAACACTGCAACCCCTCACAGATACTGTACTCTGAGCACAGCAGTCACACCTGTTGCGAAGCATCTTTTTAAAAAATTGTAATTACACGCCCCTGTTATACAGGGGCTGAAAAATTGTGCCTTAGGCACTGGTGTGGTGGCATGGATCATTGAGGAGGAGGAAGAGGATAGTCAGTGAACATAACAGGACAGTCACTCAGCATCAGCATAGGCAGTCTTGAAGGGATGTGACATTATAAATTATTCCGTTATATCCGCTTCAGGTGTCTGGTAGCTGGTGGTGATCCAAGACTGATTCATTTTTATGAAGGTCAGTCGATCAACCGAGTCGGTGGACAGGCGCACCCTATGATCGGTGACAAATCCTCCAGCAGCACTGAATGTGCGTTCGGAAAGAACGCTGGATGCAGGACAGGCCAGTAGCTCAATTGCATACTGTGCAAGCTCTGGCCAGTGATCCATCCTCAGGACCCAGTAAGCCAGAGGATTTTCGGTGGGAAAGGTGTCCAAGTCTGACCTTGCCCCTAGGTATTCCTGCACCATGTATATCAGACGCTGGCGATGGTTGCTGGAACCGATCATACCTTGGGGCTGCGGACTAAAAAATTGTCTGAACGCATCGGTCAGACGTCCACCTTCCCCACCGCTCCTTCTGCTACTGACCGAAGCCTCAGCAACTCGTCGTCCAGGACCAGGAGTTTGTAACCTCCCAGTTTCTGGGAACGCGTTGCACAGACCTTTCTGCAAGGCCTCCCTGAGATGTCTCATCCTCTGCTCCCTCTGCGACGGCAAGATAAGGTCCGCAACCTTACCCTTGTACCGTGGATCAAGGAGAGTGGCCAGCCAGTAATGGTCACTCTCCTTGATCCGAAGAACACAAGGATCCTTCCGCAGGCTTTGCAGGATCAGGGAGGCCATGCAGCGTAGGTTAGCTGAGGCATTCGGTCCGGAGTCTTCTGGGTCACTGAGGATGACATGATCGCCAGCCACCTCCTCCCAGCCACGTACAAGTCCACTGGTTTGTTGGGACTGTACATCATCCCTAAAAGACTGCTGCTGCTGATGCTGAGTGCCAGGCTCCACCTCCATGCTCACACAATCCTCCTCCTCCTCCTCCTCCTCCTCCTCTTCCTGTGTGATAGGTGGGACAGAAGGAACATTGTCTGGATAAAGGGGGCCTTGAGAGACAAGGAAGTCCTCCTCTTCCTGCCTCTGTTCTGCCTCAAGTGCCCTGTCCATTATCCCACGCAGCGTATGCTCCAACAGGTGGACAAGAGGTACAGTGTCACTGATGCATGCACTGTCACTGCTCACCATCCTCGTGGCCTCCTCAAATGGTGAGAGGACAGTGCATGCATCCCTGATCATGCTCCACTGGCGTGGGGAAAAAAAGCCAAGCTCCCCTGACCCTGTCCTGGTGCCGTAGTCGCAAAGGTACTCATTGATGGCCCTCTGCTGCGTGTGCAGTCGCTGCAGCATGGCCAACGTTGAGTTCCACCTGGTGGGCATGTCACATATTAGGCGGTTCTTGGGCAGGTTCAGCTCCTTTTGCAGCTCAGTCAGCCGAGCACTGGCATTATAAGATCGGCGGAAATGCACACAGACTTTCCTGGCCTGCCTCAGGACATCCTGTAAGGCTGGGAACCTGCCCAAGAACCGCTGCACCACCAGGTTGAGGACGTGAGCCATACAGGGCACATGGGTGAGCTGCCCCTGTCGCAGGGCGGAGAGGAGGTTGGTGCCATTATCAGAAACGACCATTCCTGGCTTAAGCTGGCGTGGCGTCAACCACCTCTCGGCCTGCCCCTGCAGAGCTGCCAGAACCTCTGGCCCAGTGTGGCTCCTGTCCCCCAAACACACCAGCGCAAGCACGGCATGGCATCTTTTTGCCTGCGTACTAGCGTAGCCCCTTGTACGCCTACGGAGCACCGCTGGTTCCGAGGACAGAGCACTCGAAGAGGACATGGAGGAAGAAGAAGAGGAGGGGGTGGAGGAGAGAGGTGTGTCACAACCAGTAGTAGCATTTTGGAGGCGTGGTGGCGGAACAACCTCCAACACTACTGCACCTTGTCCTGCATCCCTCCCAGCTACCAATAGAGTGACCCAATGGGCCGTGAAAGAAAGATAACGTCCCTGTCCATGCCTGCTGGACCATGAGTCAGCGGTAATATGCACCTTACCGCTGACCGCCCTGTCCAGCGAGGCATGGACATTGCCTTCCACATGCCAGTAGAGAGACGGAATTGCCTTCCGTGAGAAAAAGTGGCGTTTGGGAACCTGCCACTGAGGAACCGCACATTGAACAAACTCACGGAAGGGGGCCGAGTCTATCAACTGAAAAGGCAGCAGTTGAAGTGCTAGCAATTTAGCCTAGCTAGCATTCAACCGCTGGGCATGTGGATGGCTGGGAGTATACTTCTTTCGACGGTCCAGCAGCTGGGGCAGGGAAATTTGCCTGCTACAATCGGACGTCGGTGTACTGCAAGTACTTGGTTGTGACACACCTAATTCTACACCTTCAGTCCTCTCAGAGCAGCTTTCAGAGAGGACTGAAGATATAGTGGGGATGGAGATCCCAGCTGATGAGGAGCAAGGAGAGGTCCGCTTTGTTCTTTGGTGTGGGTCTTTTATGTGTGCTTGCCAACGAGCTGCATGGCAGGTCGACATATGTCTGCTCATGCTTGTGGTGCCCAAGCGGCTGATGTTTTGGCCACGCGAGATACGCTTGAGACAAATATTGCAAATAGCAGTGGTGCGATCTGATGCACTCGTCTCAAAAAAGGCCCACACCAAAGAACTTTTGTGATAACGTGCAGAGGCAGCGCCCTGCACAGGCGGAGCTCTGCGGTGTGGTACAGTTGCTGTGCTGGCCTCTAGCTGGCCTCCAGGGGGCATCCTGCCTCGTTGGACATGTGACGCTGCATCCTCCTCCTCCTCCTCCTCTCTCCCTTCAGGCATCCACGTGGAGTCAGTGACCTCATCATCCCCTCCCTCTTCACCACTAGAGCAAACCTGGCAGTAAGCTGCAGCTGGTGGAACACTACTGCCAGATTGCTGTCCTTCAGCATCCCCTTTCTCTGCGCGCACACTACTGACTTCCTCAAGCTGGGTATCATCATCCGAGCCTTCGAATCGTTGGGCATCCTCCTGGAGCATGTACCCAACACTGTGCTCAAACAGTTCGGGGGACTCCTCAGGAGGACATGGTGGGTCTAGGGAAGGGGTGGCTGATGATGCCATTGAGTACGCGTTGGCAGCTGCTCTGCCAGTACCCTGAGCCTGGGTGAGAGAGGATGAGGAGGATGAGGAGGGCTTGGTCATCCATTCTACCAAGCCTTCGGCATGATGCGGCTCCACATGTCCAGCTGCCGAAAACAAAGGCAAGCGTGTCCCATGGCCACGTGCTGATGACGATGCACGACCACGTCCACGGCCAGCACTGTTGTCTCTAGAAACAGAGCCTGCCTGCCCTGTGTTCTTGCCTCGGCACGCTCTGCCTCTCCTTGGCGGTCTTCCAGCCATTGTAGTCGGTAGTGTATATAGTATAAAAAATAGAACTCCTATGTGTGCTCACAACACACTGTAGGTCCTATGGGTGCTGACACTAACACACTATAGGTACTATGTGTGCTGCTGACAAGAAAATATAGGAGCTCTGTTTGCTGCCACTAACACACTAGAAGTCCTATGGGTGCTGCTGAGAAGAAAATATAGGAGCTCTGTTTGCTGCCACTAACACACTAGAAGTCCTATGGGTGCTGCTGAGAAGAAAATATAGGAGCTCTGTTTGCTGCCACTAACACACTAGAAGTCCTATGGGTGCTGCTGAGAAGAAAATATAGGAGCTCTGTTTGCTGCCACTAACACACTAGAAGTCCTATGGGTGCTGCTGAGAAGAAAATATAGGAGCTCTGTTTGCTGCCACTAACACACTAGAAGTCCTATGGGTGCTGCTGAGAAGAAAATATAGGAGCTCTGTGTGATGCCACTAACACACTAGAATTCCTATGGGTGCTGCTGAGAAGAAAATATAGGAGCTCTGTTTGCTGCCACTAACACACTAGAAGTCCTATGGGTGCTGCTGAGAAGAAAATATAGGAGCTCTGTTTGCTGCCACTAACACACTAGAAGTCCTATGGGTGCTGCTGAGAAGAAAATATAGGAGCTCTGTTTGCTGCCACTAACACACTAGAAGTCCTATGGGTGCTGCTGAGAAGAAAATATAGGAGCTCTGTTTGCTGCCACTAACACACTAGAAGTCCTATGGGTGCTGCTGAGAAGAAAATATAGGAGCTCTGTTTGCTGCCACTAACACACTAGAAGTCCTGTGGGTGCTGCTGAGAAGAAAATATAGGAGCTCTGTGTGATGCCACTAACACACTAGAAGTCCTATGGGTGCTGCTGAGAAGAAAATATAGGAGCTCTGTTTGCTGCCACTAACACACTAGAAGTCCTATGGGTGCTGCTGAGAAGAAAATATAGGAGCTTTGTTTGCTGCCACTAACACACTAGAAGTCCTATGGGTGCTGCTGAGAAGAAAATATAGGAGCTCTGTGTGATGCCACTAACACACTAGAATTCCTATGGGTGCTGCTGAGAAGAAAATATAGGAGCTCTGTTTGCTGCCACTAACACACTAGAAGTCCTATGGGTGCTGCTGAGAAGAAAATATAGGAGCTCTGTTTGCTGCCACTAACACACTAGAAGTCCTATGGGTGCTGCTGAGAAGAAAATATAGGAGCTCTGTTTGCTGCCACTAACACACTAGAAGTCCTATGGGTGCTGCTGAGAAGAAAATATAGGAGCTCTGTTTGCTGCCACTAACACACTAGAAGTCCTGTGGGTGCTGCTGAGAAGAAAATATAGGAGCTCTGTGTGATGCCACTAACACACTAGAAGTCCTATGGGTGCTGCTGAGAAGAAAATATAGGAGCTCTGTTTGCTGCCACTAACACACTAGAAGTCCTATGGGTGCTGCTGAGAAGAAAATATAGGAGCTCTGTTTGCTGCCACTAACACACTAGAAGTCCTATGGGTGCTGCTGAGAAGAAAATATAGGAGCTCTGTGTGATGCCACTAACACACTAGAATTCCTATGGGTGCTGCTGAGAAGAAAATATAGGAGCTCTGTTTGCTGCCACTAACACACTAGAAGTCCTATGGGTGCTGCTGAGAAGAAAATATAGGAGCTCTGTTTGCTGCCACTAACACACTAGAAGTCCTATGGGTGCTGCTGAGAAGAAAATATAGGAGCTCTGTTTGCTGCCACTAACACACTAGAAGTCCTATGGGTGCTGCTGAGAAGAAAATATAGGAGCTCTGTTTGCTGCCACTAACACACTAGAAGTCCTATGGGTGCTGCTGAGAAGAAAATATAGGAGCTCTGTGTGATGCCACTAACACACTAGAATTCCTATGGGTGCTGCTGAGAAGAAAATATAGGAGCTCTGTTTGCTGCCACTAACACACTAGAAGTCCTATGGGTGCTGCTGAGAAGAAAATATAGGAGCTCTGTTTGCTGCCACTAACACACTAGAAGTCCTATGGGTGCTGCTGAGAAGAAAATATAGGAGCTCTGTTTGCTGCCACTAACACACTAGAAGTCCTATGGGTGCTGCTGAGAAGAAAATATAGGAGCTCTGTTTGCTGCCACTAACACACTAGAAGTCCTATGGGTGCTGCTGAGAAGAAAATATAGGAGCTCTGTTTGCTGCCACTAACACACTAGAAGTCCTATGGGTGCTGCTGAGAAGAAAATATAGGAGCTCTGTGTGATGCCACTAACACACTAGAAGTCCTATGGGTGCTGCTAAGAAGAAAATATAGGAGCTCTGTTTGCTGCCACTAACACACTAGAAGTCCTATGGGTGCTGCTGAGAAGAAAATATAGGAGCTCTGTTTGCTGCCACTAACACACTAGAAGTCCTGTGGGTGCTGCTGAGAAGAAAATATAGGAGCTCTGTGTGATGCCACTAACACACTAGAAGTCCTATGGGTGCTGCTGAGAAGAAAATATAGGAGCTCTGTTTGCTGCCACTAACACACTAGAAGTCCTATGGGTGCTGCTGAGAAGAAAATATAGGAGCTCTGTTTGCTGCCACTAACACACTAGAAGTCCTATGGGTGCTGCTGAGAAGAAAATATAGGAGCTCTGTGTGATGCCACTAACACACTAGAATTCCTATGGGTGCTGCTGAGAAGAAAATATAGGAGCTCTGTTTGCTGCCACTAACACACTAGAAGTCCTATGGGTGCTGCTGAGAAGAAAATATAGGAGCTCTGTTTGCTGCCACTAACACACTAGAAGTCCTATGGGTGCTGCTGAGAAGAAAATATAGGAGCTCTGTTTGCTGCCACTAACACACTAGAAGTCCTATGGGTGCTGCTGAGAAGAAAATATAGGAGCTCTGTGTGATGCCACTAACACACTAGAATTCCTATGGGTGCTGCTGAGAAGAAAATATAGGAGCTCTGTTTGCTGCCACTAACACACTAGAAGTCCTATGGGTGCTGCTGAGAAGAAAATATAGGAGCTCTGTTTGCTGCCACTAACACACTAGAAGTCCTATGGGTGCTGCTGAGAAGAAAATATAGGAGCTCTGTTTGCTGCCACTAACACACTAGAAGTCCTATGGGTGCTGCTGAGAAGAAAATATAGGAGCTCTGTTTGCTGCCACTTACACACTAGAAGTCCTATGGGTGCTGCTGAGAAGAAAATATAGGAGCTCTGTTTGCTGCCACTAACACACTAGAAGTCCTATGGGTGCTGCTGAGAAGAAAATATAGGAGCTCTGTTTGCTGCCACTAACACACTAGAAGTCCTATGGGTGCTGCTGAGAAGAAAATATAGGAGCTCTGTTTGCTGCCACTAACACACTAGAAGTCCTATGGGTGCTGCTGAGAAGAAAATATAGGAGCTCTGTTTGCTGCCACTAACACACTAGAAGTCCTATGGGTGCTGCTGAGAAGAAAATATAGGAGCTCTGTTTGCTGCCACTAACACACTAGAAGTCCTATGGGTGCTGCTGAGAAGAAAATATAGGAGCTCTGTTTGCTGCCACTAACACACTAGAAGTCCTATGGGTGCTGCTGAGAAGAAAATATAGGAGCTCTGTGTGATGCCACTAACACACTAGAAGTCCTATGGGTGCTGCTGAGAAGAAAATATAGGAGCTCTGTTTGCTGCCACTAACACACTAGAAGTCCTATGGGTGCTGCTGAGAAGAAAATATAGGAGCTCTGTTTGCTGCCACTAACACACTAGAAGTCCTATGGGTGCTGCTGAGAAGAAAATATAGGAGCTCTGTTTGCTGCCACTAACACACTAGAAGTCCTATGGGTGCTGTTGGGGTGCAATGCTGTGCTAACAGCAGTGCGGTTGGTACTACTGCAATACTGTACTAACAGTAAGCACGCACCAGACTAATCCCCAGCAGCAGCTAATAACACACTAACTGTGCAATCAGCAGCAATGAACGATCAATGACTTAGGTAGCAATGGTTTAGCAAAGAAATAGCCAATGGTTTAGCAAAGAAGAGCAAATCTTTCAGTATCAAGCAAAGACTGAATCAGCAGACTAATCTCTCCTAAAGCCGGAACTCATGTGACCGGGGCCGATGGCGTGGCGGCCTTTTAAATGGTGGGGCGTGTACTAAAGCCCCTGAGCTGTAATTGGCTACAGGCGTCCTGCCTGTAGCCAATTATTGCTCTCCGAGTTTCGGGCGCTGTGATTGGCCAAGCATGCGGGGTCACAGTGCATGCTTGGCCAATCATCAGCCAGCAATGCACTGCGCCGGCCGCGCCGGCCGCAATGCATTGCGGGGCCGCTCGCATCACACGAATGTGATGCGAACGGCCCAAATAGTTCTGGGCTCGACGAGCGAGCGAACGCCCGATGTTCGATTCGAACATGGGTTCGAATCGAGCACCGGGCCCATCCCTACTCATAACTAACATCCTCCAGACCCTTTTTTAGCTTTGTTGCTCTTCTTTGTACTCGCTCCATTTCCAGTATATCCTTTCTGGGGACTGGTGCTCAGAACTGGACAGCATACTCTAGGAGGCGGCCAGACCAGAGTCTTGATCCCCTTTTTAATGCTTTGTTAGCAGCAGCTTGGCATTGCATGCTATTGCTGAGCCTGTCATCTACTAGGACCCTTGGGTCCTTTTCCATCCTAGATTCCCCCAGAGGTTCTCCCCCCAGTGTATAGATTGCATTCATATTTTTGCCACCCAGATGCATTATTTAAATTTTTTCTACATTAAACCTCATTTGCCCAGTAGTTGCCCACCCCATTAATTTGTTCAGATCTTTTTGCAAGGTTTCCACATCCTGCGGAGAAGTTATTGCCCTGCTTAGCTTAGTATCGTCCGCAAATACAGAGATTGAACTGTTTACCCCATCCTCCTGGTTGTTTATGAACAAATTAAATAGGATTCATCCCAGCACAGAAACCTGGGGGACCCCACTACCCACCCCGACCATTCAGAGTATTCCCCATTTATCACCACCCTCTGCACTCGTTCTTGTAGCCAGGTTTCAATCCATGTACTCACTCTATGTTCCATGCAAACGGACCTTATTTTGTACAGTAAACGTTCATGGGGAACTGTGTCAAATGCTTTTGCAAAATCCAGATGGCAACTCACCTAATCATAGAAAGTTAATTGATTGGTTTGGTAAGAACGATTATTCATGAATCCATGCTGATTACTGCTAATGATACCGTTCTCATTACTAAAATCATGTATATAGTCCCTTATCATCCCTTTCAAGAGCTTGCATACTATTGATGTTAGGCTAACTGGTCTGTAATTCCCAGGGATGTATTTTGGACCCTTTTTAAATATTGGTATTACATTGGCTTTTCTCCAATCAGCTGGTACCATTCCAGCCAGTAGACTGTCAGTAAAATTTAGGAACAATGGTCTGGCAAATACTTGACTGAGTTCCCTAAGTACCCTCGGGTGCAAGCTCGGGTACCATGGTGATTTATTAATGTTAAGTTTCTCAAGTTTTTAATTTTAATGAAACACTGCAGTTTTTCTTACTGAAACCCTGCGATTCCCTTGTGAAGACTCAGGAGAAGAATAAATTCAATTGTTGCTAGTCTAACACCCTGGACTATTACCTATATCTCTGGCTCTCTTCTTTTTCAATATACATAATATTGCTGTCCAAAGGACCTACTGTAGGCCCATTGGTTCTTGGAAGTGCTTTCTTTGAGTACACCATCATTAGGAACCAGATTGAATAATGAAATACCCAACTGTACTAGAGTCCTGCACAACACATATAACATTGACAGTATCTATTTGGTGATAGTCACCATAATTCACTTTTTATATTTAGACAGACTCTTCCATCAGAATTTCTCTACTGTAATAAGCTAGAATCTGTGACTAAACACTACTTTTCCTGCCATATGGGTCAAACAAATGATAAAGCTTACAAATTACATGCCTAATAGGCATTCATTAAATACACTGATATGGTCACTTGAAACACACAAAAAAGGGACCACCTAATTTCTCCTTATACAGATTTTGTAGTTAAAGTTTATTTTGGATCCTTAACTTCTTCTGAGAGTGAGAAAGACCATGTTAGAGCACTCACTGCAATCTTTTGACAGTAAGTGCTTAGTGGAATTGTCTGCCTTAATTATAATCGCATGTTAAACTCCAGCGTTACAAAATAAAACTTTGTGTAGTTTGGTGGCTGCCTTCTTTACCAGTATCTCACTAAAAACGAAATGCCAGTGCAGTAATCCTAAGCAAGTTGCCAAAGAGGCCTGCAGTTTGACCCCAAGCACTATACAGACTTCTGAGCATTGTTGTTATAGATACAAGAAAGTGACACTTTATTGTTGGCAGTGTTTTTGGCAGTGATAGAAAGAAAATCATGGATGGCTGCAGAATAAACTGAAAGACAACTTTAAGTGACATTCATTACGAAATGGCTTATATAGCAACTATACATGTCATATCAGCTTTTAAAGTGCATGTAAACGCTATCAATGAATTTCTGTAATTTGATCCTTTTTGGTCTGTTAAGTATGAACTAATTATATATGGCAAGTGAGGTTTGCCACCCTAGGGTAGGAAGTGCATTCATGGAAGAATCACCAGGTGAAAACAAAGGGAAGAAAGGCTGTACAAGAAAACTAAAGCAGCGACAACATCCAAGTACTGGTAAGCTGCAATATTTTAATATTTTCTATTGGGATAACATTTTTTTTTCAAAGGCAGGGCAAAATATAGGATTACAATCTAAAATGCTCAATAATCAATAAGGATTTCAGGTAACAGGATAATTATAGGTCTCGTACAGTTACAGTTAAATGTAAAAACAGGTAATGGGTAGTTTCCATGGCAAACATTTAGTGTCTTGAGTCATGGTATGGTGGAGTATCTAGTTGCTGGGTAATTGGGTTTACTATATAAAAATCCACCAGCCTCTGTTTGGTGATAACTACTATTCCCCCTTACATTTTCTATAACAAAGGAAGGGGAAGTGGGGTAAGTAAGAGTTAGAAAAGGTAAATTGGTAAATAAATGTCATCTAAATGAGGGAAGGGAGATAAAGGGGGTGGTAGTGGAGGAGTAGGGATGAGCTTTGTGTTCGAGTTAAACCCATGTTCGACTCGAACATCGGCTGTTCGATCGTTCAATGAAGATCGAACATTATGGGCCGATCTCGCAAAATTCGAGTGGCGCGTCACGGCCCATAATTCACTGCGGCATCGCAGTGCATTGCTGGCTGATGATTGGCCAAGCATGCTCTATGACCTGCATGCTTGGCCAATCACAGCGTGGAAAAAACGCAGCCAGGGTGGCCACCCAGGGTGGCTTTGGCCGATTATGGTTTAGGGGGTTTAGTACATGCCCCGCACTATATAAGGCCGCCGGCTTGGCGGCCTTGTGTAGTGTGTTGGAGTTCTTAAAAGAGAGAGATTACAGAGAGAGACAGTGTCATTTATATTGGATTAGATAGAGCAGGCAGGCGAGTCAGTTAGCTGCAGTTACAGTGTGTAGAGGATATATATGCATTCTAGGTGTTGTATATATATTTATACACTGTATTCAGTTTAGCTAGATCCGTTCCTGTTATTCTCTATACTGTGACAGGCAGGCAGGTGATTGTGCTAGCTGCAGTCAGTGTTTCACATAGTGTACTGTGTGCTTTGCATAGCGTTCACTTAAAGCTTACCTGAATACAGTTAGTGACAATTATAGTGGTGTTCTCATAATAAAACCACAGGCAGAGAGCTGCAAGTATTTTCAGTGTCCTCTGCACAGTTTTCACCTAAAACTAACTGAAAACAATTGCTGCTTTTCCCATACTAATACCACAGCAGGCAGTTGATTCTGATAGCTGCATTATAATCAGTACCGCAATATATATATATATATATATATATATATATATACATCCCACCTTTGTGCAGCTACATCTCACTGCAGGCCATTAGTATGTCTGGAAGGCAAACAAGGAGAGGCAGACAGTCACGAGGCAATAAAAGAGGGCAAGCAGGCTCTGTGTCTAGAGGCAACAGTGCTGGTCGTGGACACGGTGCATCCTCATCAGCACATGGCCGTGGGACGCGCTTGTCCTTCTTTTCGGCAGCTAGCCATGTTGAGCCGCAAGACTTGGTAGAGTGGATGACCAAGCCGTCCTCCTCCTCCTCATCCTCTCTCACCCAGGCTCAGGGTACTTTGTCTGGCAAAGCAGCTGCCAAAGCGGCCTCTTCCCTCGGCTCAATGGCATCAGTCACTCCTTCCCTAGCCCCACCATGTCCTCCTGAGGAGTCCCCCGAACTGTTTGAGCACAGTGTTGGGTACATGCTCTAGGAGGATGCCCAGTGTTTTGAAGGCTCCGATGATGGAACCCAGCTGGAGGAAGGCAGTAACGTGAGCCCAGAGAGAGGGGGTAGTAACGTGAGCCCAGAGAGAGGGGGTGCCCAACAAGGACAGCTATCTGGCAGTCATGTTCCCCCAGCTGCAGCATACTGCCAGATTTGCTCCAGTGATGAGGAGGGAGGGGATGATGAGGGTACTGACTCCACGTGGGTGCCTGATAGGAGAGAGGAGGAGGAGGAGGAGGCATATCTCCAACGAGGCAGGATGCCCTCCAGGGGCCAGCTTAAGGGCAGCACACCGACTGCATCACACCGCAGAGCTCCGCATGTGCAGGGCGCTGCTGTCTCTGCACGTTATTCCAAAAGTTCTTTGGTGTGGGCCTTTTTTCAGATGTGTGCAGCAGATCGCACCATTGCCATTTGCAACATATGTCTAAAGCGTATCTCGCATGGCCAAAACCTCAGCCGCTTGGGCACCACGTGCTTGACCAGACATATGTCGACCTGCCATGCAGTCCGTTGGCAAGCTTACCTAAAAAGAACAAAGCGGACCTCTCCTTGCTCCTCATCAGCTGGGATCTCCAACCCCACTATACCTTCAGTACTCTCTGAAACCTGCACTGAGAGGAATGAAGGTGTAGAATTAGGTGTGTCACAGCCAAGTACTTGCAAGCAATCTGCTATCAGTACACCGACGTCCGATTGTACCAGACAAATTTCCCTGCCCCAGCTGCTGCAACGCCAAATGAAGTTCGCTCCCGACCATCCACATGCCCAGCGGTTGAATGCTAGCTTGGCTAAATTGCTAGCACTTCAACTGCTGCCTTTTCAGTTGGTAGACTCTGCCCCCTTCCGTGAGTTTGTGGAATGTGAGGTTCCTCAGTGGCAGGTTTCCAAACGCCACTTTTTCTCACGGAAGTCGATTCCGGCTCTCTACCGGCATGTGGAAGGCAATGTCTTGGCCTCGCTGGACAGGTCGGTCAGCGGTAAGGTTAATATTACCGCTGACTCATGGTCCAGCAGGCATGGACAGGGTTGTTACCTATCTTTCACGGCGCATTGGGTGACTCTGCTGGCAGCTGGGAAGGATGCAGGACAAGGTGCAGTAGTGTTGGAGGTTGTTCCGCCACCACGCCTCCAAAATGTTACTACTGGTGATTCTGACACACCTCTCTCTTCCACCCCCTCCTCTTCTTCTTCCTCCAAGGCCTCTACCTGTGCTTTGTCCTCAGAACCAGCGGTGCTCCGTAGGCATTCAAGGGGCTACGCAAGTATGTAGGCAAAAAGATGGCATGCAGTGTTTGAGCTGGTGTGCTTGGGGGACAGGAGCCACACTGTGGCAGAGATTCTGTCAGGCTCAGAGATGGTTGACGCCACGCCAGCTTAAGCCAGGAAAGGTGGTTTCCGACAATGGCACCAATCTCCTCTCCGCCCTCCGACAGGGACAACTGACCCATGTGCCCTGTTTAGCTCACGTCCTTAACTTGGTGGTGCAGCGGTACTTGAGCAGGTACCCGGGCTTACAGGAGGTCCTGAAGCAGGCCAGGAAATTCTGTGGGCATTTCTGCCGGTCATATAATGCCAGTGCTCGGCTGGCTGAACTGCAAAAGGATTACAACCTGCCCAAGAACCGCCTAATCTGTGACATGCCCACCAGGTGGAACTCTACGTTGGCCATGCTGCAGTGGCTGCACATGCAGCGCAGGGCCATCAATGAGTATCTGTTGCAATATGGCACCAGGACAGTGTCAGGGGAGCTTGGATTTTTTTCCCCACGCCAGTGCGCCATGATCAGGGATGCATGTACTGTCCTGGCACCATTTAAGGAGGCCACGAGTATGGTGAGCAGTGACAGTGCATGCATCAGTGACACTGTCCCTCTTGTCCACCTGTTGGAGTACACACTGCGTGGAATAATGGACAGGGCACTTGAGGCAGAACAGAGGGAGGAAGAGGAGGACTTCCTTACCTCTCAAGGCCCACTTTATCCAAACAGTGTTCCTGCTAGCCCGGCTATCACACAGGAAGAGGACGAAGAGGAGGAGGATGATTATTGTGTCAGCATGGAGGTGGAGCCTAGCACTCAGCATCAGCAGCAGTCTTCAAGGGATCAATTACAGTCCCAAGCCACCCACGGACTTGTACGTGGCTGGGAGGAGGTGGCTGAGGATCATGTCGTCCTCAGTGACCCAGAGGACTCCGCACCGAATGCCTCAGCAAACCTGCGCTGCATGGCCTCCCTGATCCTACAAAACCTGCGGAAGGATCCTTGTATTCGTGTGATCAAGGAGAGGGATCATTACTGGCTGGCAACCCTCCATGATCCATGTTACAAGGGTAAGGTTGTGGACCTTATCTTGCTGTCGCAGAGGGAGCAAAGGATGAAGCATCTTTGGGAGGCCTTGCAGAAAGGTCTGTGCAATGCATTCCCAGAGACTGGGAGGTTACAAATTCCTGGTCCTGGACAATGTGTTGCTGAGGCTTCGGTCAGTCAAAGAAGGAGCGGTGGAGAAGGTGGCCGTATGACTGATGCGTTCAGACAATTTTTTAGTACGAACCCCCAAGATATGATTGGTTCCAGCAACCATCTCCATTGTCTGGTTTACATGGTGCAGGAATACCTAGGGGCAAGATCAGACTTGGACACCTTTCCCACCGAAAATCCTCTGGGTTACTGGGTCTTGAGGATGGATCACTGGCCAGAGCTTGCACAGTATGCAATTGAGCCACTGGCCTGTCCTGCATCCAGCGTTTTTTTCGGAACGCACATTCAGTGCTGCTGGAGGCTTTGTAACCGATCACAGTTTGCACCTGTCCACCGACTCGGTCGATCGACTGACCTTCATAAAAATGAATCAGTCTTGGATCACCACCAGCTACCAAGCACCTGATGCTGATGTAACCGAATACTTTTTTTGGAAATGTCAGATCCCTTCAAGACTGCCTATGCTGCTGCTGAATGACTATCCTGTTATGCTGAGTGACTATCCTCTTCCTCCTCAATGATCATGCTGATAGCTTGAAAGAACATTTTTGGTTCTGGGCACCACCACCAGCGCGTATTTACAATTTTTGATGCAATACTTTGCAGCAGGGCTCATTCCTGCACTCCTAATAGAGTATCTGTGAGGGGTTGCAGTGTTGTGGCACCAGCACCAGTGCCTAAGGCCCAATTTTTCTGCCCCTGTTTAACAAGGGCGTGTAATTACAATTTTTGATGCAATACTTTGCAGCAGGGCTCATTGCTGCGCTCCAAGTACAGTATCTGTGAGGGGTTGCAGTGTTGTGGCACCAGTGCCTAAGGCCCAATTTTTCTGCCCCTGTTCAACAGGGGCATGTAATTACAAGTCTTGATCTAATATTTCACAGCAGGGCCCATTCCTGCGCCCACCAAGAGTAACTGTGAGGGCTTACAGTGTTGTGGCACCAGCACCACCACCACCACCACCAAAGGCCCAATTTTTCCTACCACTGTTCAACAATGTCATGTAATTACAATTCTTGATATAATAGTTCACAACAGGGCGTTCCAGCACCCACCAAGAGTAACTGTGAGGGCTTACAGTGTTGTGGCAACACCAACACCTAAGGGCCAAATTTCTGCAGAGTATATATGGCAGGCCCCTACTTTCAAACATCCAACTTACAAATGACTCCTACTTGCAAACGGAAGGAGACAACAGGAAGTGAGAGGAAATCTACCCCTAGGAAGGGAAATTCTCTCCTGTAAGAGTTAATATGGGAAAAAGGTGTCTCCTCTCCACTGATGCTTTATCACCAATCCTTGTTTCACTAAAAACCCCACATTTTCAAAAAACATTTGTCATTGGGACGGAAAGTGAGGTGAAATGTTCTGAACAGGTGCACATACAGCAAAACAAATGTTACAGGAGTGATAACCCTTCCCTATGTTTTCCAAAAAGCTTAAATATAGATTTTTTCGCTGGAGCTACATTTAAAAAATTGACCTGTTCCAAATGACATACAGATTGTACTTAAGAACAAACCTACAGTCCCTGTCTTGTTTGCATCGCCTGTATACTGCTGTTCAGAGTATATAGGGCCTTTTTTTTATTTGGGTGTGGGGTTCCCCCTAATATCCATACAAAACCCAAAGGGGCTGGTAGTGGGCTGGGGGGGATACCCATGCCATTTTTCCAATGATTTTCATCCATATTGCTGGTACCAGACATTACATTAAAGCCACAAGCAGTTTTAAATGACTTTTTTTCCTTTAGAAATGTAATTTTGTGCAGGGACAGTTCTAAACACGGGAAACACATGCCACTTCACAGGCATACTTTAGACACCCCCCAGGTATGATATTTAAAGGAATATTTCACTTTTTTTTCACTTTAAGCATCATTAAAATCACTGCTCCCGAAAAAACTGACGTTTTTAAAACTTCTTTTTGCATTGATACATGTCCCCTGGGGCAGGACCCGGGTCCCCAACCCTTTTTTAGGACAATAACTTGCATATTAGCCATTTGAATTAGCAATTTTGATTTTGAACGTTCGAGTCCATTGAGTTTTATAGGGCTCTAAAGCTCTCGCAAACGTTCGGTCCGTTCGCAGGTTCTGGTGCGAACCAAACCGGGGGGTGTTCGGCTCATCCCTATGGAGGAGTACTGAGATCTCCTTCCTTAGGTGTACACTCCCCCAGTAGTATACTTTATTCCCAAATGGGTTTAAATCCACTTTACCTAAACAGCTGTAAAAGGATTGACCTAGTCATTTTTCAGAGGCACTGGGCACTGCATTGAGTGAGCGAGTGCAGAGGTATTGTTTATAGGATCAAAAGGATAGTCGATGATTAAAGATACTGTATGGCCAGAATGAATTCCAAAAAGATCCTCCTGCATAGACTATTTCTCTGTTTATAATAAAGTGAAGATTAAATCTTTGTTTCAGAAATTAATTCATTTTAGTACATAGGTCCATAATAAATGTAAAATATAACCAGTTAACTATAACCAACATTCAAATATCTCAGTTCACAAAGAATGTGCACCATTTTGTACAGCTCTTTATTTTTTTGTGACCCACATACAGTTGTATAGCATTGTTAATAATACATAAATCAAAATTCAAATGAACTTAAAGTGGTTCTAAAGCCTATACATTTTTTACCTTAATGCATTCCCTGCATTAGGGTAAAAAATATTTAGGTATCAATATCACCCCCTCACCCTCACCCTCTTTATACTTTCCTGAGTGTCATGTACCTGGGTGTCATTGAAACAGGATGCTCCTGGATCCACTGCTGCAGCCTTACCTGTTGTTCCACAGGGCAGCTCTGCAGTTGTTGTAATGTTCTACCAGCTTGATGCCTTTCCTTGGACTCACTAGCCCCACCTGCTGCCAGCTGTGGACAATGTTCAATCAAACAGCCCATAAATAGCAGCACTTCCTGTTAATCAGTGCCCATTTGTGTGGACTATCTCTCTGGGTGTAGTGATAGCGCCGTGACTCTCATTACCGTGTATGGACTTCTGCCTGCATTCTTGGCCACTATCTGGCCTGCTGATTTTGTACTTCACCGCCAGCTCGAATATGACCTCTGCCTGCCTGACCACTCTCTGGATTTCGATTGTGTACCGCTTTGCCTGATCTGTTGCCAACCTGACCTGCCTAACTACGTTTTCATCCTCAGCACACAAGCTCCTCTTCGGACATTACCTCCCACAGGTATCTTACATTACAAACAGGCCACAATGGCAGTGGACCCTGCTGAGATTGTTTAGGCAAATTTGCATCAGGAACAATTGATTGGAGCTCACGAGCAGCAACTTTCTTCTCTGGACACTAAGCTAGATGAACTTTGTGCTATACTTAAGTCTTGTTTGCCTGGTTCCTCTGCACCTGTCCAGACTCCAGCTCCTACTCCTGCTCCAATCCAACCCCCCTCTTCTGTGCCACCCAGACTTCCCTTGCCTGAAAAATTTGGTGGGGATACTGAGGACTGCAGAGGTTTTTTAAACGTTTGCCGTTTGCATTTCCGCATCAACCCTGAGACTTTCAACACTTCTTCTGCCAAAGTGACTTTTGTAATTTCATTGTTAAAGGGGAAAGCCCTGGCATGGGTCTCTCCCTGCCTGGAATGCAATGATCCTGTGCTGCAAGACGATGATAGATTTCTGGGTTTTCTCCAGACTGTATTTGACAAGTAGGGATAAGCTCGATGTTCAGGTGTGCGCCTGTTCGCATAACAGTGAACATTATGGGGCGTTCGTGGGAAATTTGAGTGCCGCGGAATGCCCCATAATGCACTGCGATCTCGCAGTGCAATGCTGTATGATGATTGGCCAAAGCATGCACCTGACCTGCATGCTTTGGCCAATCACAGCGTGCTCTGTTGAGAGAGTCATAATTGGCCAAAGGCAGGGTGTCTTTGGCCAATCATGGCTCAGTCCACACCACAAACTGTATAAGGCTGCTTACATAGCGGCCGTGTGTAGTGTTGTTGGTGTGGACAGAGCGATAGCTTGAGTTAGATTAACCACTTGCTGACCGCCGCATGACGATATACATTGACAGAATGGCACGGCTGCGCATATGGGCGTACAGGTACGTCCCCTTTAAGATGTGAGCCTTGGGTCGGGAGCGCACCGCCGCCGGCGCGCTCGCGACCTGGTCTGGAGCTCCGTGACCGCGCCCGCGGGACCCGCGGACCCGATCGCCACCGGTGTTTCCTGCGATTGGGTCACAGAGCTGAAGAACGGGTAGAGGTAAGTGTAAACAAACCTCTCCCCGTGCTTCCTAGTGAGAGTGTCACTGATCGTATGTTCTCTGTCATAGGGAACGATGATCAGTGACATCACACGCCAAGCCACGCCCCCCTACAGTAAGAATCACACATTAGGTCACACTTAACCCCTTTAGCGCCCCCTACAGGTTAACCCCTTTGTAATGTAAATGTAAGCGTAGGATAGTTTTGCCTTTACAAGATGTGACGTGATCTGTAGGAGTAGTGTAATTGTAGATGTAGTTTAAATCTTGGTTATTAAAAAGGTAGTATTCACTATCAGTCATGCACATATGTTCTTTCATTAGCGTTTGTAAAGGACAGGACCAGTTTCTAGGCCAGAGTTGACACCTAGATGTCAATAAAAGTTCTCATATGAGTAAACATTGATTGCCACCTTTCTGAAGCCTTCAAAGTGAGTCCTAGGCAGTGTGGCTACAAGAATCCACAGGGGACATTCACAAGGCCCCGACCAGTCTGCAAACTTTGATTTATATCATCAGATCTGAGGAACCTATTTTATGTCTCATAAAAGCTAAAATATTAGCGGCAGAGAGATGAAAATAATTCCTTTTGATCGTACACATGTTGGGCTACACGTGCATGTCAATCTGTATTTGTAGCGTGTGTAGAATCCAATAAAAATACACAAAACCATTATATGGCGCCTGACTGTGGCAGGCAGGCAGTGATTGGTACTGTCGTGATCGGACTGATGCGCTGGTATCGGAAATCCTATCCATGACCCAGCAATCAGCTGGTCAAAACATCTTGTGGGCTGAGACAGGAACACCCCCCAGGGTTAATTGGCCAAGGGCCAAAGTCCAACCCACATCCATATTTCAATAAATTGGGTAGCCTGAGATATGGACATGGTTCTTCCTCGAAGCCAATTCGAGACTAGGGAGTTCCCACATGTTCCAGTATGCTTCTACTAACGGATAGACTTCGGTAAAGTTTTATTTCTGTTTTTATCCCTTTTTATTTTCATAGCTAATTGCCAATTGTGTGTCTTTCTGTATTTTTTGTATCTTTTTTGGTAACTCTTTTTCTTTGTATGCGCTGTCCACTTTCAGGATATTAAATTATAAAATTAATAAGTGACTTCTGTGTACTAAGCTAGGACTCATATCTCTGGAGAGGTTGTTGCATTTTAGTGCCTAAGTGCTCAGTCTAAGTTACGTGCCAATCTGTATGCAATTGCACTTCGTGTTGGCAGATTGCATGCAGATTGTAAGCTGCCAGATCTGCCAGATGGAGATCTGTGTGTGTGTGGTGGCTCAGCAGACCAGTCTGCGGACAAACTGTTGGGTGGTGGCAGGCTATCGTTTATTGTGTGTCTGGTGTGTGGGAGTGGGGACAGTGGGAAGAGTGATTAACACGGGGTTCAAGCTTGTAGGATAGCTGGAGGAACTCTAGAAGTGTGTAGTAATTGCTAGACTACTCCCCAACCCTTAGAGTGCACCAGATTGTATGTAAGATTTGTATCTGCCTGTGTGTGGTCTTACATGCTCAGTAGAAGTTCCCCCTTATTCCCTTAGTTCCTCATATACCCCAGTCACGGAACACACGTCACGGTTAGCTAGTCACCGTAGGCGGGCGTAATCGTGACACCCTTCACTGCCAGTATCATTTTCACAGTAATCAGTGCATTTTTATAGCACTGATCGCTGTAAAAATTACAATGGTCCCAAAATAGTGTCAAAAGTGTCCGATGTGTCCGCCATAAAGTCGCAGTCATGATAAAAATCGCTGATCATCGCCATTACTAGTAAAAAAAAAAATATTAATAAAAATGCCATAAAACTATCCCCTATTTTGTAGACACTATAACTTTTGCGCAAACCGAGCAATAAACGCTTATTGCTATTTTTTTTTACCAAAAATATGTAGAAGAATACGTATTGGCCTAAACTGAGGAAAATATTTTTTTATATATATATATATATTTTTTGGGGATATTTATTATAGCAAAAAGTAAAAAATATAGATTTTTTTTCAAAATTGTCGCTCTATTTTTGTTTATAGCACAAAAAATAAAAACCACATAGGTGATCAAATACCACCAAAAGAAAGCTCTTTTTGTGGGAAAAAGGGTTGCCAATTTTGTTTGGGAGCCATGTCGCACGACCGCACAATTGTCCGTTAAAGCGACGCAGTGCCGAATCGCAAAAAGGGGCCTGGTCCTTTAGCTACAAAATGGTCTGGGGCTTAAGTGGTTAAGCAGGCAGGTTATTCAGTTAGTGGCAGTGTATTTGATACATATTTATATATAAAGTATATATATACATATATATATATATATATATGTGTGTATATATATATATATATATATATATATATATATATATATATATATATATATATATATATATATATATTGTGACAGCAGGAAGGTAAAGTCACCTGGTTGCATCCAGGGGGGTAGATATATTTCGCCCAGATTCAGGCTTTACGCCGACTTATACAACTAGGTGGAGAGTTGTATAAGCCCAGCTGAGGCTAGTGGGCTCATGGATGACTCATACCTCTAGGGAGAGTGTGGGGCGTCGTGCAGACAGGGAGTTGATGAGACCAGCTGAAGCTTGTCAGCTCATTTAGGCCTCTATAAGAACTCCCAGATTCATTAGGTGTTAGCTCATGCCTGGAACCAGACCTGTGTGGACTGTCTAGGGAGAGTGAACCCCTGTGCGGTGAGACAAAGCCTGTTTGGCTATTTGCTTGGACATTTAAAACCAGGGACTTAGGGACTAGGACAGCACTAGGCTGATCCCAGTTGTTAGTTAGGAAACCTGTATGTTTACTCAGAGGTCAAGTTGACCAGGATTTATTTTATTTATGTTTCTTTTGCTTTGCTGTGTTTTGTCACTGTAAATAGAAAATAAACCGCACCTTTTTGATTTTTAAAACCACAACCTCCGTTTGCTGGGCCTGTTTTTGTGTGGGGAGCCCATCCCGGGGGTCACACACACCCGCTGCCGAGCTAACCCCCTCACAGTTGGTGGAGAACCAGTGGCAGTTTTTTTTAAGCCAGCATGGAGGAGATACTGAAACAGCTGGCTCTAGCAAATGCCAATCAACAGCAGACAAATGCAGGTTTACAAAGGAGCCTTGCAGCCCAGCAGCAAGCTCACCAACAGAGTCTGGAAGCTCAGCAACAAGCCCAGCAGCAATCTGAGGCCCGCTTCATAGACCTGTTACAGAAGCAAGAGCAGAGACTACAACAAATGGAAGCAGTAATGCAGCAACGTCCGCAGACCAGTGAGGAAAGCCGTCCCACTAATACCGCGTCCTTTGGGGTGAGTCGTTTATTGACAAAAATGACTGGAGAGGATGATCCAGAGGTATTTTTGACCACATTTGAAAGGACCGCTGAAAGAGAAAAGTGGCCTGAGGAGCAGTGGGCTGGACTGGTGGCTCCTCTGTTAACTGGTGAATCGCAGAAAGCTTACTATGACCTAGAGCCTAACCAAGCAAAAGACTATGTGATGCTAAAAGCTGAAATTTTGGCAAGGCTGGGTGTCACCCAGGCTGTCCGGGCTCAGCGTGTGCATAACTGGACTTTCCAGCTTGGAAAACCCCCCAGGTCTCAAATGTATGATCTCATTCACCTGAGCAGAAAGTGGCTACAGCCAGAGACTTTGTCCGCACCAAAGATTGTGGAACGTGTTGTAATGGATCGGTTTTTGAGAGCTCTTCCTACTGCCATCCAAAAATGGGTAAGCCATGGAGACCCAGAGACGGCCGATGGTCTTGTGGATCGTGTGGAGAAATACTTGGCTACAGAGAACCTGACGGCCTCTTCCAGAGACACTCGGACTTTCCACCCTAAGACCAGACCATCCCCAGGGGCGGATAAGAGGATTCCAAGGGGTGAGGGTGGAGAGAGTGAGAGGGTGGGAGCTCTACCCCAAGTTTGGCGAGAACAGCCTGGGAAATCAGCGGCTCAAGAGGCGGCAAGAAGGATCGTTTGCTACCGCTGCCGGCAAGCGGGACATATTGCAGCCAATTGCCCGGTTGTGGAGGAACCCATGCAGTGTGACTTTCTGACGGCAGACGTCAGTCGCTGTGTGCGACAGTCGCATGCACTGCCATTCGAGGAACTGAGAAACATTTATGCAAAATGTGTGTTAATGGTAGAAATGTTGTGGTGTTGCTGGATTCAGGTAGCCTTGTGACCCTGATAAAGGCTGAGTTAGTTAAAACAGAGGTCTTTGGGAATAGCAAGGTAGCTGTTATTTGTGTGCATGGGGACACCCGAGAGTATCCAGTGACTACAGTGTGTTTCGAGACCCCCAAAGGTACCCTCTCTCATCCAGTGGGCTTAGTATCTCAGTTACCGCATGACGCCATTGTGGGAAGGGATTTTCCGAAGTTCTGGGAACTGTGGGATGATCCTGAGCCCCCCACTGGTGCCCCTATGTACCAGGAATGTGATAGCCAGAAGTCCCCTGAGAGGGGTGAGGACTCTCCGGAATTTCCCTTATCAGTATTGGCAGGGGAGACTCAAGAAACTGGAGAGGAGCCCACCTCCTCAGACGAAAACCTACCGTCTGTGGAGTTTCCTGATCTTGAGGTTCACAGGGAAAACTTTGCCACAGAACAGTTGAAAGACCCCGCCCTAATAAAGGCACGGGAAAACGTAGTGAAAATAGATGGCGAGTTAGTGAACCCAGATAATACCTGCACTTACCCATACTTCAGCGTAGAGAAGGACCTACTGTATCGGGTGGCAAAAAGGGCAGAAGAAACCGTTGAGCAGCTTGTGGTGCCCAAACCTTACAGGAAGTTGGTGTTGGAGTTGGCCCATGGGCACATTCTTGGAGGTCATCTGGGGACAGAGAAAACCCGAGAGAGGGTATTACAGAGATTCTATTGGCCGGGGGTGATGAAGGACATAGAAAATTATTGTTCCTCCTGCCCTGTGTGTCAGAGGTCGGCCCCGATGCCACATTTCCGTAGCCCGCTGGTCCCTCTACCCATCATTGAGGTCCCGTTTGAGAGGATCGCCATGGATTTGGTAGGGCCTATAATCAAGTCCGCTAGGGGGCACCAGTACATATTAGTTATAATGGACTATGCCACCCGTTATCCAGAAGCGATCCCTCTCCGAAATACCTCGGCCAAAACCATAGCCAAAGAGCTATCTCTTGTGTTTAGCCGGGTGGGTATTTGTAAAGAACTGCTTACGGACCAAGGTACACCCTTTATGTCCCGGGTTATGAAGGAGCTGTGTAAATTGTTCAAAGTGACGCAATTACGTACATCTGTGTATCACCCCCAAACCGATGGGCTGGTTGAAAGATTCAACAAAACCCTAAAACAAATGTTGAAGAAAGTGGTGGATAGAGATGGAAAGGATTGGGACTGTCTACTTCCTTATCTGATGTTTGCTATTAGGGAGGTGCCCCAATCCTCTACGGGATTCTCCCCCTTTGAGTTACTGTATGGGAGACACCCAAGAGGGCTGTTGGATATTGCCAAGGAAACTTGGGAAAGTGAGAGTTCTCCCCACAGGAGTGTGATTGAGCATGTCGCCCTGATGCAAGACCGAATTGCACAGGTAATGCCCATCGTGAAGGAACATTTGGCCCAAGCGCAGTTAGCACAGCAGAGAGTGTACAACCGTGGAGCCAAGACCCGTACCTTTTCCCCGGGGGATAGGATACTGGTACTTGTCCCTACGGTTGAAAGTAAATTCCTTGCCAAATGGCAAGGCCCCTATGAGATAATGGAAAAAGTGAGCGAAGTGAATTACAAGGTCAGACAACCAGGAAGGCGAAAGCCCGAACAGATCTATCACGTTAATCTGTTGAAAGCCTGGAGGGATAGAGAGTCCCTAGTCGCAGACACTTGGTCACCAGCTCAAACTGGTTGCGTGATTCCTGAGGTTGGAATAGCAGCCACCTTGTCACAACCCCAACAACAGGAGGTTAAGGAGTTTGTGCTTCGCAACAAGGAGGTATTCTCTGAGCTGCCGGGACAAACATCTGGGGTAGAGCATGACATCATTACCCCGCCCGGTGAAAGGGTGAAGTTAAAACCCTATCGGATCCCAGAGGCCCGACGGGAGGCAATACGGGAGGAAGTACAGAAAATGCTGAACTTAGGGGTGATAGAGGAGTCCCAAAGTGATTGGTCTAGTCCCATTGTGTTGGTGCCTAAACCGGATGGGAGCTGGCGATTTTGTAACGATTTTCGTCAGTTGAACAAAGTTACAAAATTTGACACCTACCCCATGCCACGTATAGATGAGTTGATCGACCGGCTGGGAACAGCCCGATACATGACGACTCTTGACCTCACAAAAGGGTATTGGCAAATCCCCCTGGCCAAGTCGGCCAAAGAGAAAACCGCATTTGTAACCCCAGACGGGGCGTTCCAATATAAAAGAATGCCGTTCGGGTTACAGAATGCGCCGGCCACATTCCAGCGGAAAATGGACCAGATGCTGAGGCCCCATCGGAAGTATGCTGCGGCTTACCTGGATGACGTAATTGTCCATAGCACAGATTGGGCCTCACATCTGCCAAAAGTGCAAGCAGTCCTGGACTCTGTTCGGGAAGCGGGGTTTACGGCTAACCCCAAGAAGTGTACCATTGGGCAGGAGGAGGCCAAATATCTTGGGTACACCATTGGGAGGGGAGTAATAAAACCCCAACTCAACAAAGTCGAGGCCATCCAGAGTTGGCCACGTCCCAACAGCAAGAAGCAGGTACGAGCCTTTCTGGGAATCGCTGGGTATTATCGGCGATTCATTCCCCACTTTGCTTCTAAGGCTGTGCCCCTAACCAACCTGACGAAGGGGAAAGGGTCGGTCATGATTAAATGGACCCCCGAGGCTGAGGCAGCATTCCAATTCTTGAAACAAGCCTTATGTAGCCAGCCAGTGTTGTACTCACCCGACTTCTCTAAAGACTTTGTCGTACAAAGTGATGCGTCAGATGTGGGGTTAGGAGCAGTATTGTCCCAGGTCTGGAACGGGGAAGAGCACCCAGTCATTTACCTCAGCAGGAAGTTGAAGTCCCATGAGGTAAATTACGCCACCGTTGAAAAGGAGTGTTTAGCGGTGAAGTGGGCTCTAGATTCCCTTCGGTACTACCTGCTAGGTAGGCACTTTGACATGGTTACGGATCACGCTCCGTTAAAGTGGATGGCTCAAAACAAGGAAACAAATAGAAGAGTGAATAGGTGGTTCCTGGCCCTCCAGGAATTCAACTTCACAGTAAAGCATCGCCCTGGCATTCAAATGGGGAATGTGGATGCTTTGTCTCGAGTACATGAATGCCTGATTGCTGGTGTTCCAACCCCGAGGTTAAAACAAGAGGGGGGGTATGTGACAGCAGGAAGGTAAAGTCACCTGGTTGCATCCAGGGGGGTAGATATATTTCGCCCAGATTCAGGCTTTACGCCGACTTATACAACTAGGTGGAGAGTTGTATAAGCCCAGCTGAGGCTAGTGGGCTCATGGATGACTCATACCTCTAGGGAGAGTGTGGGGCGTCGTGCAGACAGGGAGTTGATGAGACCAGCTGAAGCTTGTCAGCTCATTTAGGCCTCTATAAGAACTCCCAGATTCATTAGGTGTTAGCTCATGCCTGGAACCAGACCTGTGTGGACTGTCTAGGGAGAGTGAGCCCCTGTGCGGTGAGACAAAGCCTGTGTGGCTATTTGCTTGGACATTTAAAACCAGGGACTTAGGGACTAGGACAGCACTAGGCTGATCCCAGTTGTTAGTTAGGAAACCTGTATGTTTACTCAGAGGTCAAGTTGACCAGGATTTATTTTATTTATGTTTCTTTTGCTTTGCTGTGTTTTGTCACTGTAAATAGAAAATAAACCGCACCTTTTTGATTTTGAAAACCACAACCTCCGTTTGCTGGGCCTGTTTTTGTGTGGGGAGCCCATCCCGGGGGTCACACACACCCGCTGCCGAGCTAACCCCCTCACAATATATATATATATATATATATATATATATATATATATGTCAGTCTAGTGTATGTGTATATATATATATATATACAGTTGCAAGAAAACGTATGTGAACCCTTTTGGAATGATATGGATTTCTGCACAAATTGGTCATAAAATGTGATCTGATCTTCATCTAAGTCACAACAATAGACAATCACAGTCTGCTTAAACTAATAACACACAAATAATTAAATGTTACCATGTTTTTATTGAACACACCATGTAAACATTCACAATGCAGGTGGAAAAAGTATGTGAACGCCTAGACTAATGACATCTTCAAGAGCTAATTGGAGTGAGGTGTCAGCCAACTGGAGTCCAATCAATTAGATGAGATTGGAGGTGTTGGTTAAAGCTGCCCTGCCCTATAGGCATCATTGCCTGATGTGAATGATGCCTCGCACAAAAGAGCTCTCAGAAGACCTACGATTAAGAATTGTTGACTTGCATAAAGCTGGAAAGGGTTATAAAAGTATCTCCAAAAGCCTTGCTGTTCATCAGTCCACGGTAAGACAAATTGTCTATAAATGGAGAAAATTCAGCACTGCTGCTACTCTCCCTAGGAGTGGCCATCCTGTAAAGATGACTGCAAGAGCACAGCGCAGACTGCTCAATGAGGTAAAGAAGAATCCTAGAGTGTCAGCTAAAGACTTACAAAAGTCTCTGGCATGCTAACATCCCCAGTTTAAAGTGGGGCAAGATGTCCTGCTAGTCACAGCGGACGTCTCCTCACTCTACACCATCATCCCGCATGAGTTGGGATATCATGCTGCTGAATATTTCCTAACTAAAGACCGTTCACTGAGTAAACCCATCCGGGATTTCATATTGGGACTTTTACGTTTCGCTATGGAACATAACTACTTTTATTATAACGGACAGTACTACCTACAACGAACGGGAGTCGCGATGGGGGCTAAATTCGCCCCCATCGTCGCTAACCTCTTCATGTCATTGTGGGAGAATGACAACCTACTAACGGGGAAAGACTCCAGATTGATTTTTTGGAGGCGCTATATAGACGACGCCTTCTTCCTTTGGAGAGGGAATGCAGAGTCGCTACATTTATTTATGTCCCGATTAAATACTAATCATTGGGGTATCAAGTTCACCTATAAACATAGTAGTTTGTCGGTTAACTTTTTGGACTTGGTAATTTTTAAGGAGAATGACCAACTTTCCACTAAGAGTTATTTTAAGCCAAGTGATCGTAATGGGTATATCCCTATTGGGAGTTGCCATCACCCCAATTGGTTAAAGGCAGTTCCCAAAGGACAGTTTCTAAGGATGCGCAGGAACTGCTCATCATTAGAGGATTATCATACACAGGCGACCATCCTCAGTGACCGATTTAAAGAAAAGGGATATGATCCCGCAGTCCTAAATAAAGAACTAACGGATGTCTCCCTTTGAGATAGAAGTAGTCTACTAGCTCCTAAAGTTAAAAATATTCCGGCAAATAACAAATTTGAATGGTCTTTTTTCACTACATTTTCTTCTCAATACTGGTGGGTCAGTAAGATTTTAAAAAAAACACTGGGATGTTCTGAAAAATGACAGGATCTTGGGACCAAAATTGCCGGATAAACCAAATATCATTTAAAGAAAGAATCAAACTTTGAAGGATACTCTGGCTCCTAGTATGGTTAACCCTACGGAAAAGATGAGTATGTTACCAAATTTGAAAGATTTTTTCCCTTGCAAAAGGTGTAAAGTTTGCAAAACCTCAAAAACCATCAAAACTTCTTCCTTCACATCTCATGTTACATCTAAGGAATATAAGATAAAAGAGTTCATCACCTGCAGTACAGTAGGAGTTATTTACCTGGTGAGATGTCCATGTCATCTGCAATATATAGGAAGGACTACAAGACCACTTAATGTCAGAATTGGTGAACATTTGTCTAACATTAGAAGAGGCTTTGTAGGACACAGCGTGTCTAAACACTTCCGCCTATTTCACCAAAGGGATCCATCCCTTTTGGAAGTCATTGCTATAGAAAAATATATTCCCCATTGGCGGGGTAGCAATTTGAAAAGGCAAATTTCCCAGAGAGAAACAAGATTAATCTATGACAAGCAGTGATAAAGCCCTTGTGGGCTCAACATTGAATGGGACATAAATTGTTAAATTGACAACCGATGATTACTTGTTTTTTCTCCCATTTATTGATCCTTAGTTCTTTTACATATACTGTACATTTTAGGTTTGGTTTGAGATTATCAATGTTGCCTTGTAAGAATTTATTCATACTTATGAGATTCCCAACACCATAGATCCGTTAGCAGATGGACAGTGGGTTGGATTGTCAGCAGCATTTATATACATCTAGATACGATTAATTGGTAGAATTCTATAGTACATTTCCTTCCTTTACCAAGCTGACATTTTTGATATATGTATCAGCAGAAGATGCGATGTTGTTTCCTTTAGATAAGGGCACCAGATCCCTTCTTTATTCTGGTGTCATTTTCTCTAGGGAATATTTACGCCACACTTTTTTCCTTGGTCTTTTTACATAACCTTAATTTGGTTATATTAAACATTTTATACAATTTTTATTTGTGATAGGATAAATTTATATGTTTACAGGCAATTTTATTATTTTATTATTTTGATAATGTGCCGAGACCCTATTTTATGATTCGTATATTATATGAATCATAATGGTGGTATGATGCACTCACTGCGATAGAGCATACATAATTTTGTTGTGAAAATCAATGTATCTTAAATATTATTTGCCATGTGTTTTGCTCATACTCTCACCAGATCTCAGTGCCTGCTGAATAATCAGCACAATTTGATTGCTGTAGGTTATTTTATTAGCCAACTGTGTTTGATTTTGTTAGCTAACTGTTTTTGGTTCATCGGTGTGAGTGACACGGGTTGATTTAGTTATTAATTCACTTCCTGTGTCACTCCCACATCAAGAGGTATTTAAATGTGGTGATGGGCGTCGGAACTTCAGCCTCTGTTCCCAGTAGAATCCTTGTATGGGGAAACATGTAGGGTGGAGCCACAAGTCTCTGACACCATCACGTTCCAGCCAGCTGGTGCTAACTGCGGCTGTTTTTGAAAATTTGTCGCTGTTCCATGGATGTCAGTGTTTTATGAAGCCTGTGAAATAAATATGTTTTTTTATGAAGAAATACTGCACCATGAGGATCTTTTCTTCTTCCTTTTCTTTGGTAATTGACTGCTGACTTCTGGATGCTGATCTCCACTTGCTGTATGTGGAAAACGTGAGTTATATAAAACACAATACTCACCTTACGGCAAGCGAAAGATTTTTGAAGTGCCCGCAGTCTGTGGGATTCAGTGCCAAAGTGACCGCCTTCGGATTTCCCAATCGATCCATGTGAACAGATCGAGTGAAGGCAGGTCGGCCTAGTCCTGAGCCCAATATCATCTTATATCTGGTAAGCAAGCCATTTACTTACTATTGGATGTGAAGCTTATACTATCAACCTGTCTGAGAATTACGCCTTCCGCCGCATAGGAATTCCTTCACGGCAACAATCCTATATATGTCATCTTTGGACTAGTCTCCCATAGATTTTACATCATATGGACTTTTATCAATTGAGAGTTTTATGTCATAACTTTTATTATTATTTTTATTTTGATCAATTTATCTTTTTCCATTTACATATGTTTGTTTCACTTATATTCCAGCTTTGAGATATCGGTTGGAATTTCTTATTGTTTCAGAGATTCTCTGTTATCAATCACATTGGGTTGCACTTTTTTTATTTCTTTTTTCCATATGCTAACATCCCTGTTAGCGAATCTACGATACGTAAAACACTAAACAAGAATGGATTTCATGGGAGGATACCACAGAGGAAGCCACTGCTGTACAAAAAAAAGATTGCTGCACGTTTACAGTTTGCACAATTGCACCTGGATGTTCCACAGCAGTACTGGCAAAATATTCTGTGGACAGATGAAACCAAAGTTGAGTTGTTTGGAAGAAACACACAACACTATGGGGCTGATTTACTAATAACAGTGTGCCGCGCTGCTTCTAACCTTAATTGGTGCGCCGGATAACTCCTTCACTGGGCGCAGGAAGCAGCGGCGCACTGTTATAGTAAATAGAAATGTCAGCGGCGCTCTATTGAAAATGAATGGTTCCCTATGGGAGCCCATTGATTTGAATAGAGGTCGCCCGGGAAGTCGGATCCGACTTGCGGGCGACTCGTGTGCCGGCTGACACAGGGACAGCGCGACTTTGCGAGGCGACCTGGACACGACCTGAGCGTGAAGCAGCCGCTCAAGTCATGTCCTAGAGGCGACTAGCCGGCCGAGAATGTCTCCAGCGCGATGTCATCGCGCTGGTCCACGGCAGCCTCGCTGTCCCATGTTTGGTATGAATCATGAAGGGGAACTCCAGGCCAAATTTTAATGAAAAAACCGGCATGGGTTCCCGTTCAGGAGCATACCAGGCCCTTAGGTCTGGTCTGGATTCTAAGGTGAACCCCCTAAGCCGAAAAGCAGCGTGGGGGTCCCCCCCAAAATCCAAAACAGACCCTTAGGTCTGGTCTGGATTTTAACGTGAACCCCCTTAAGCCGAAAAACGGCGTGGGGTCCCCCCAAAATCCAAACCAGAACCTTATCCGAGCACGCAACCTGGCAGGCCGCAGGGGAAAAGGGGGGGACGAGAGAGTGGCCCCCCTCCCTCCTGAACCGTACCAGGCCGCATGCCCTCAACATGGGGGGTTTGGTGCTTTGGGGCAGGGGGGCTACCTGCGGCCCCCCCACCCCAAAGCACACTGCCCCCATTTTGATGGGGACAAGGGCCTCTTCCCGACAACCCTGGCCGTTGGTTGTCGGGGTATGCGGGCGGGGGGCTTTTCGGAATCCGGGCGCCCCCTTTAAAAAGGGGGCCCCCAGATGTTGGCCCCCCACCCTATGTGAATGAGTATGGGGTACATCGTACCCCTACCCATTCACCTGGTGGCAAAATAAGTCAATAAAAAAAGACAACACAGGTTTGAAAAGTAATTTATTGGGCAGCTCCGGGGGTCTTCTTTCGACTTCGGGGGTCTTTCTGCCGGGCCCCGCTATCTTCTGCTAGCTCTTTTGCTAGCGGGGGTCCAGGGCTTCCTCGCCGTCTTTGGGGGTCTTTCTGCCGGGCTTCCTCGCCGTCTTCTTCCGACTTCGGGGGTCTTTCTGCCGGGCCCCCGCTATCTTCTGCCAGCTCTTTTGCTAGCGGGAGTCCCGGGCTTCCTCGCCGTCTTCTTCCGACTTTGGGGGTCTCTTGTTCTGTTCTCCGGTTCTTCTCCGGTGTCTTCTCCACGATCTCCGGTTCTTTCTGCCTTCTGCCGGGCGCCCCGCTATCTTCTCGCAGCTCTTTTGCTAGCGGGGGCCGGTCTTCTTCGTCGCCTTCTTCCCTCTTCTCTTCGCCCGATGTTGCCTCGTCGCTGTCCACCGCTGCAATGATCTGTCCGAGCAGCGGTGCCACTTTTATTGGCATGGGGCGTGGTCACCGGCTGATGCCACCGCTGATCCCGCCCCTGTATGATGTCACAGTCCGGGGGAATGATGGGACTGTGACGTGAAACGGGGGCGGGGTCAGCGGTGGCATCACCCGGTGACCACGCCCCATGCAAATAAAAGTGGCACCGCTGCTTGGACAGGTCATTGCTGCGGTGGACAGCGACGAGGCAACATCGGGCGAAGAGAAGAGGGAAGAAGGCAACAAAGAAGACTGGCCCCCGCTAGCAAAAGAGCTGCGAGAAGATAGCGGGGCGCCCGGCAGAAGGCAGAAAGAACCGGAGATCGTGGAGAAGACACCGGAGAAGAACCGGAGAACAGAACAAGAGACCCCCGAAGTCGGAAGAAGATGGCGAGGAAGCCCGGGACCCCCGCTGGCAGAAGATAGCAGGGGCCCGGCAGAAAGACCCCCGAAGTTGGAAGAAGACGGCGAGGAAGCCCGGGACCCCCGCTAGCAAAAGAGCTAGCAGAAGATAGCGGGGGCCCGGCAGAAAGACCCCCGAAGTTGGAAGAAGACCCCCGGAGCTGCCCAATAAATTACTTTTCAAACCTGTGTTGTCTTTTTTTATTGACTTATTTTGCCACCAGGTGAATGGGTAGGGGTACGATGTACCCCATACTCATTCACATAGGGTGGGGGGCAGGTATCTGGGGTCCCCCTTATTAAAGGGGGCTCCCGGATTCCGATAAGCCGATAAGCCCCCCGCCCGCAGACCCCGACAACCAACGGCCAGGGTTGTCGGGAAGAGGCCCTTGTCCCCATCAACATGGGGGCAGGGTGCTTTGGGGTGGGGGGGCCGCAGGTCGTCCCCCCTGCCCCGAAGCACCAAACCCCCCATGTTGAGGGCACGTGGCCTGGTACGGTTCAGGAGGGAGGGGGGCCGCTCTCTCGTCCCCCCTTTTCCCCTGTGGCCTGCCAGGTTGAGTGCTCGGATAAAGGATCTGGTGTGTATTTTTAGGGGACCCCACGCAAATTTTTTGGGTTTTTGGCGTGGTTTCCCCTTAAAATACATGCCAGACCTGAAGGGCCTGGTATGGATTCTGGGGGGACCCCCACGCCAGTTTTTTTTTTCATTTTTTGGGGGGGGTCCCCTTTGAATCCATACTAGACCCAAGGGCCTGGTATGGACCTGGGGGGGGACCCCACGCTGTTTTTTGTTTAGTTTTTTAGGGGTTTTTTTACGTTTTTTTTTACATTTCCTTTAACAACCAGCTATAAACAGGTAAAACAAAAAATCGCCGCAAAATTGCGGTACTTGCGTTTTGGATGCGGGTCCATTGAATTCTATTACATCCAAAACACTGTTTTTGGCCTGGCAAAAAAAATCTGCAGTTGCGTTTAAAATCGTTTTTCACAAACCCTCAAAATGCCTTCAGACGCCAAAGATTTCCACGTTTCAGACGCGGTACCAGCGTTTAGCCGCATTTTAGTTTAGAAGCGTTTTTAAAGGTAACCTATTTTTTTACATTGATAAACTCCAAATTTATGGCAAATGAGGAAAAACCAATATATATATATATATATATATATATATATATATATAAATGAAATTGCTTCCATTGCATTGTGGACAATCCACAACTTGGGGAAGGTGACGTGGCAAGTGGACAATCCACAACTTGTGGCAAGTGATGTGGCAAGTGACACGCTAAATACAACTACACTGCTGCTCTCAGCTGCTGATATCACTCTGGTCTCACTAAATAGCTAAAATCGTAAATAATACTGTTTTTTGAGCTTAGGGCGGCTCCTTATCATATACACGCAAATGTGGTAAAACACGGCATGCAAACGCCACAAAACGCGCCTTTCTAAACGCCACTTTCAACCTTAGTTCAGAACACTTTGCACCAGCGTCCCGTCTACATGGGGCCTAAAAACGCCTATGCCATTTACAGCTCAAAAACACCATGGTGGCCATGAAGCCATAGGCTAACATGGAGAGATGTTTTTAAGCTGCAAAAAACGCTCAAACAAGCGGCTTGAAAAACGTCCGTGTGCATGTAGCCTTATATTAACCACTTGCGCACTGCCTAGACCAAGTTTCACATTTCAGCGCTGATGCACTTTTAATGACAATTGCGCGCTGATACAACACTGTAACCCAATGAAAATGTATTATTTCTTGGCACACAAATAGAGCTTGCTTTTGGTGCTATTTGATCACCTTTGTGTTTTATTTTTATTTTTTTTCTATAAATACAAAAGGCCGAGTTTAAAAAAAAAAAAAATGGATATTTTACCCACTTCAGCACTGGGCCTATTCTGGCACTTCTCTCCTTCATGTAAAAATCATAAATTTATGGCTATAACATTACTTCTAAACACCAAACATTATATATGTTTTTGGAGCAGACACCCTAGGGAATAAGATGGCGGTCATTGCAAATTTTTATCTCGTTTGGTATTTGCGCAATAAATTTTCAAACGCCTTTTGTTTGCTAAAAATATTACAAAACAGTAAAGTTACGGCCCATTTTTTGGTATAATGTGAAAGATGTTGTTATGCTGAGTAAATAGATACCTAACACGTCACGCTTTAAAATTGCGCACACTCATGGCATGACACCAAACTTCAGTAATTAAAAATCTCCCTAGGCGATGCTTTAAATTTTTTTACACGTTACCATTTTGGCATTACAGAGGAGGTCTAGTGCTAGAATTGTTGCACTCGTTCTAACGCACGCAGCAATAACTCACATGTGTGGTTTGAACGGCGTTTACATATGTGGGCGGGACTTACGTGTGTGTTCGCTTCTGAGCGCGAGCTACCGGGGACATGGGCGTTTTTTCGTATTTTTGCTTATTTTTTTTATTTTGTTTTTTTACTTTTTTGTATTTCTTAAGCCCCATACACACTATCAGTTTTCTTGCAGGTTTTTCTCTTCAGGTTTACCAAAACCATGTAGTGCAAGGGCCTGCCTGATTGCATACGAATTGAAACTCTTAAGGTTTGACCTCATATTAGATGGTTTTGGTAAACCTGAAGAGAAAAACCTGCAAGAAAACTGATAGTGTGTATGGGGCTTTACTCTTTTTTTTTTTTGGATCACTTTTGTGTGACAGGTCCTCTTTATGGAGAGATGCGGGGTCAATAAGACCCCAAATCTCTCCTCCAGGCTGGAAAGCATGATATTGGTCAAAAAAAATCACCAATCTCATGCTGACAGCCGAGATCACGGCTTGGTTAACATACGGGAACACGGCGTGATGTCATAACGTCATGCCCGCGCCTCCAACGGTCATAGAGATGACTGATGACCATCTGGTCACCAGTCATCTCCAAATCGTTCTCCGAGCCCCAGATGGCACGGGAGAGCTCGGAGAAGCACCGGATGGCGGCAAGAGGGGGGGGACGTCCCCTCCCTCGCCTATAAGAACAATCAAGCGGCGGAACTGCCACTATGATCGTTTTTATTGTGCACAGAATCGCCGGCTGAAAAGAATGATATCTGAATGATGCCTGCAACTGCAGGCATCATTCAGATGTCACCGCCCAAAGCCAAGGATGTCATTTGACGGTGGGCGGTAGGAAACTGGTTAATATTTTTAAAAAAGGTAATTTTTCTTCTTTATTGATGTACACTGATGAGACTGCACTGATGGGCACCGATAAGGTGGCAAGGGTGGGCACTGAGAGGTGGCATTGCTATTTGGCACTGGTGGGCAGTGAGAAGTGGCACTGCTAGGTGGCAATGATAGTTGGCAGTGATGGGCACTGATAGGCAGCACTGCTAGGTGCCACTGATTGGCACCAGTGGTGGGCATTGATAGGTGGCACTGGCAGGGGCTACTAATTGTCACAGATGATGCAGAATTGCCTCTTCCTCTTCGGGCCCCATGTCCCTTGCACATAAGCCGGTGATTGCCTTTTTTTTATGCTCACGCTGTCAGCACAAGGAGAAAACAAAAACCATTACCCAGCTTTTGTTTACATCACGTGATCAGCTGTAATTTGCTGACAGCTGATCACATGGTAAAGGGCAGGGATCGGGCCCCTTACTCGGACTCGGAGTCTGTGACTCTGTGACCACAGCGCGTGCAAAGGGGAGGACATTTATTGACGGACTCCCGGCAATTGAGGACCATGCTGTGGCCGTCGATCAGTTATAGCGCTGATCTCAAGTGATTAAAGAGGGTCTAAATGGGCCATTGACATGCATCACAATTCAACTTAGGAATGAGTCTTTGCAAAGTTAAACTAAATAATTTGGCCACTTTATCCTTCCAAATAATTCACTTCCTGTCACATAGTCACACAGGAAGTGAAGGAAAATCCCTAACAATGTCTTTCCTTGGGGACACACAGGTCAGTCTAAATACTTTCCCCATTATGCACATTGCACTCCAGCATATTGCGGGGTACACCCCAAATTATTAGGTATTTTGGACTTTGGGGTTTATTTACTAAAGGCAAATCTACTTTGCACTACAAGTGCACTTGCTGTATATCTGAGGGGGACATGCAAGCCAAAAAAAGACACCATCTTTGCTTTTACATGATTGGAACATCCAATCACCAGTACTTTCCCTCAGATTTTCAGCAGCTACACTTTTACTGCAGAGTGGATTTGTCTTTACTAAACCCCATACTATACATTGATTTGGGGTGTACACAACAAAGTGCTAGAGTGCAATTTGCTCAATGGGGACACTAGTTAGATTGATCTGTGTGTCCCCAAGAAAATACATTGGTAGGGTTTTACCTTCACTTCCTGTTTAGCTGTGTGACAGGAAGTGAAGCCAATTTTAAGAAAAGGAGACACAAAGGCCAAACTACAAAAAAAATAAAAAAAAAATAAAAAAAACCCACACTCGCAGGGGTTCTAACACTTACTTTGTTTCCCTCAAAATGCCCACAATTAGAATTGTATGGCCTTGAGCTATTTTTAAGTGCAGTGCTCTAAATCAGTGCTTCTCAAGTACCCCCAACAGGCCATGTTTGCAGGTTTTCCTTCATCTTTCACATGTGTTTTAAATCACAGTCAATGGTTTTGATTTTTGGACAGCAATTCTCGATAAGATAAATTCACAAAACATGTCCTGTTGGGGGTGCTTGAGGACTGAGGCTGAGAACCACTGCAGTAAAAAAGGAAAATTGAATACTTACCGCTCTGTATTTTTCATTTCCTGGTGACTTTCCATGGCAGCACACAATACAATCCATGCATATGCTAGCATGAAGGCACCAGATTAGACAAATCACACCTGTTTTGTTTTGACATGCCAATCAGCTGTCACATTTGTTGCAAAGAAAACACAAAACAAACATCAAAACTTTGCATCAAATTTTATTGGTCAACAAAACAAAAGGGAAGGCAAAATAAAAAACATGGTCAATTTGAAACAGTTACAGACTCAACATCTTGAGAAATTTTTGGCCAAAAATAAAATGCAGCACAGACAATTAAATCAAAGTGAACAAACGACACACATTAACAACATCAGAATTATTTCAGGGGAACAATTCCCCCATACAAAAAATATACAATCCACAAAAGTTAACCAATCACCTGTTTTGCAAAGACATAACAAATAAAATACATGTGTTACAAACTCGATAAGGACACCAACATGTACATTTTGCACCACCACCCCACACACACACACACACACACACACACACACACACACACACACACACACACACACACACACACACACTTGCCTCTTCTCAGGGCAAGCGAACAAATGCTCCTTGTGAGCTTTATATAACATAGGTTTCTGTGCTAATGAGGCAATTGAAAACACATGCACAGTCCATGAAACACCCAAAATGCAAGTTCACTCAATGTAGAGACTGAAATTCAAAGTGGGCACACCTGTTAAGGATGTCCTTCAATTACTAACCCATAAAAACACTCTCTGAGTGAGCATGCCCAGAAATGTCCAGGTGCTGTTCACACACAAAAAGCACGCAAAAAAAAAAAACTAACTGGCTGGGCATGTGCAGAACAACACCAATGCAGCTAGCAAAAAATAACCCCCCCTCCCCCCGTCCAAAATTAAGCACATCATCCAGCATGCTACAAAATTAGAGATGGGACAATCACCCCTCCCCACCAACAAATACCATTGCAGTCTATGGGAACTGACTTGTTAATTTTGCTAGTCCCCACTTGGCTGGCTTATCTTCTAGTTATTGGCCTTAAAATGGGGGCCCAGGTCCCACCCTAAGGGACATATATCAATGTCACCAATTTGGAAAACAACAAAAACAAAACAAGGAGAAATGCCTTTAAGTATGCCAAATTGCTTAAGGGCCATTTCACACCACATGCAGTGCATTGCATTTTTTATGCATCCAAAATGCATGGAAAGTTGGTTATATGGTTCTAAATGGCAGTGTTTGTTCCAGTGCGTTCCAGTTCCACCAAAAAAGTAGAACATGCTGCATTTTACCTGCACTGGACTGTACTGGAACGCAGCAAAACGCATCATAAACGCACTGGAACGCACAGGAACACACCTAAATGCAACAAAAACGCACTGGAACACACTTGTCCTTATCTATGGTTAATAAAAAAGAGGGGGGGGAAGCACTGGACTGCATCAAAAACGTACCAAAAATGCACTGGAACGCATGAAAAACTGGCCCTAGTTCACACTATAGAAACGCAGTCTGGGTGCGTTCCAGGTGCTTTTCTGCATGCGCGTTTCTGCACATTCCAGTGCATTTTTGATGCGTTTTTGATGCAGTCCAGTGTTTTTTCCCCCCTCTTTTCACTTAGGACAAGTGTGTTGCAGTGCGTCTTTGGTGCATTTAGGTGCGTTGCGGTGCATTCTAGTGCATTTTTGGTACGTTCCGTTGCGTTTTTGATGTGTTTTACTGGGGTCCAGTACAGTTTTGTACCTAAAAAATGCAGCATGACCAATTTTTTTTTGGGCTTTCTGAAACGCACTGGAACGGACTGCAGTGGTGTGAACTATGCCATTGGCATTAATGTGATCAACTTTCTTTGCGTTTTCCAGGCATCAAAAAAACGCACTGCACTGCATCCGGTGTGAACTGGCCTAAATATCATACCCGGGGGGGTGTCTATAGTATGCCTGTAAAGTAGCACATGTTTTCCATGTTTATAACAATTGGAGAGCAAAATGACATTTCTAAAGTAAAATAATAGTAATTTAAAAGTCCTTGCGGCTGTAATGAATTGTTGGTTCCCGTCAATACAGATAAAAGTCATTGAAAGTCTTTGCTAACCCAAAAAAAAAATGTGTGGGGGTCCCCCAAATTCCATAACCAGGCCCTTCAGGTCTGGAATGGATATTAAGGGGAACCCCGCTGCAAATTTTTAATAAAAATGACGTGGGGTTCCCCCCAAATATCCATACCAGGCCCTTCAGATCTGGCATGGATTTTAAGGGGAACTCCACCCCAAATGTAAAAAAAAAATGGCGTGGAGTCCCACTAAAAATCCACACCAGACCCTTTATCCGAGCACATTTCACAAAGAAAGTGTAAAAAATGAAAAAAAATACAAGAGCCGGTTTTTGACAATTCCTTTATTAATGTCTTCTCTTTTCTTCCATCTTCTTCCATCTTCTTCTTCCATCTTCTTCTTCCATCTTCTTCCATCTTCTTCTTTTCTCCTTTCGGGTTTCTTCCTCCATCTTCATCTTACTCTTTATCTTTAACTTCATCTTCATCTTTCTTCTTCCTTCGGTCTTCTCGTCCGCATCTTGCTCCGGTGTCTTCCCTTCTTCTTTCTTCTCCGGCCACTCCGTTTGAATTGGAGGTTCCCGCTGTGCGACGCTTCAGTTCTCCACTTGGTCCTCTGGGTCCGCTTACACCCGGTGACCCCGCCCCCCTCTGACGCACATGGATTTCACTGGGACTTTCCCCGTGGTGTCAGAGGGGGCGGAGCCTCCGGGTGGCAGCGGACCAAGTGGAGAACTGAAGCGTCGCACAGCGGGAACCTCCAATTCACACGGAGCGGCCGAAGAAGAAAGAAGAAGGGAAGACGCCGGAGCAAGATGCGGACGAGAAGACCGAAGGAAGATGAAGATGAAGATAAAGATGAAGAGGAAGATGAAGAACAAGATGGAGGAAGAAACCCGAATGGATAAAAGAAGAAGATGGAAGAAGAAGAAGGAAGAAGATGGAAGAAGATGGAAGAAAAGAGAAGACATTAATAAAGGAATTGTCAAAAACCGTCTCTTGTCATTTTTTACATTTTTGACACTTATTTTGTGAAATGGTAGGGGTACATTTGTACCCCATTACCATTTCACATAGGGGGGGCGGGATCTGGGGGTCCCCTTTGTTAAAGGGGTCTTCCAGATTCCGATAAGCCCCCTGCCCGCAGACCCCCACAACCACCGGGCAAGGGTTGTGGGGATGAGGCCCTTGTCCCCATCAACATGGGGACATCCTCCCCATGTTGAGGGCATGTGGCCTTGTACGGTTCAGGAGGGAGGGGGGGCGCTCTCGTCCCCCCCTTTTACCCTGCGGCCGGCCAGGTTACGTGCTCAGATAAGGGTCTGGTGTGGATTTTTGGGGGGACTCCGCGCCATTTTTTTTTCAAATTTGGGGTGGAGTTCCCCTTAAAATCCATGCCAGATCTGAAGGGCCTGGTTTGGATATTTGGGGGGGACCCGCACGTATTTTTTTTTTAAAATTTGCAGCGGGGTTCCCCTTAATATCCATTCCAGACCTCAAGGGCCTGGTTATGGAATTTGGGGGAACCCCACGCTTTTTTTTTTTTTGGTTAGCAAAGACTTTCAATGACTTTTCTCTATATTGCCGGGAGCCGACAATTCATTACAGCCGCGGCTGCTTTTAAATGCCTTTTTTTTCCTTTAGAAATGTCATTTTGCTGGCAATGGAAAGTTCAGAGCTGCGCCTGTTCAACTTAATGCGAATTAGTTTACGTGACTTGACATTTACTAAGATTTTGCCGGCGCAGTGTCCCGGCGCATTTGAACCATTGAAATTCCCGCGCTGAGCTCCAAAAAACCTCCCGCAGCTCGAATCGTACTTGCCGGCGCAGCGGGCTGGTTTTGAAAAAGTTACTTTCTCACTCTATTTTGGGCATATTAGTTATTTGGGCAGGTGTCACTACACTTCCTCACATCACCCCACATCACCCCCATTATATTCTCACTTCCAGCTTCTTTATATTTAGATTTTAACAGGCCGTGCGCCAGGTCCATAGTGGCGCACTGAGCGCCTCCTCCCGTCCTCCGACAACACTATAGTAAATGATAAATAGGGCTGCGATACCGGCGCTTATGTTTTGTAAATACCAAAACAGCCATTGCGCACGCAGATGCGCCAATACTCATGGCGCAAACATTTCGTAAATCAGCCCCTATGTGTGGAGAAAAAGAGGTACAGCACACCAACATCAAAACCTTATCCCAACTGTGAAGTATGGTGGTGGGGGCTTTAGGGATTGGGGCTGCTTTGCTGCGTCAGGGCCTGGACGGATTGCTATCATCGAAAGAAAAATGAATTCCCAAGTTTATCAAGACATTTTGTAGGAGGCCATCTGTCCACCAGCTGAAGCTCAACAGAAGATGAGTGTTGCAACAGGACAACGACCCTGTCAAGGAAAGGTTCCATCCACTGGTGATATTTATTATTTGGCTTGCAGTACTGTGGTCCACCAGCAGGTGTCTCCTGGCAGTGTGGAACTGTCAGGAGAATTTCTCCCTGCTGGTATTATATTATCCTTTGGACGCAGTACTGGTCTCCACAAGCGGATGGATCCTGGCAGTGTGGAGTGAAATGCTCTTCCTGCGCTCAGGTGTGACTTGAAGCCAATTGAAAGCCTTCCTATTTATACCCGGCAAATACAAACATACCTTGCCCTGGTATCTCTCTCCCTGACCTAGAACCTGCGATCCTGACTTTGAGCCTGCATCCTACCTGACCCGATCCGACTCGATCACTATCCTGAGTCCATCCTGCACCTGTCCCTCCTGTCTCCTGAGAACTAGGGATGAGCCGAACACCCCCCGTTCGGTTTGCACCAGAACCTGTGAACAGACCTAAAGTTCACACGAACTTTAGAACCCTATTAAATACAATGGACTCGAACGTTCAAAATCAAAAGTGCTAATTATCAAGGCTAATATGCAAGTTATTGTCCTAAAAAGGGTTTGGGGACCCGGGTCCTGCCCCAGAGGACATGTATCAATGCAAAAAAAAAGTTTTAAAAACAGCAGTTTGTCGGGAGCAGTGATTTTAATAATGCTTACAGTGAAACAATAAAAGTGAAATATTCCTTTAAATAAAATTTCGTACCTGGGGGGTTGTATAGTATGCCTGTAAAGCAGTGCTTGTTTCCCGTGCTTAGAACTGTCCCTTTACAAAGTGTCATTTCTGAAGGAAAAAAATTCATTTAAAAGCACTTGTTGGCTCCCGGCAATACAGAGAAAAGTCATTGATAAAAAAAAAAAAACCTTCAGGTCTGGTATGGATATTAAGGGGAACCCTGCATCAAATTAAAAAAAAAATGACGTGGGATTCCCCCAAATATCCATACCAGACCCTTTATCCGAGCACGCAACCTGGCAGGCTGCAGGAAAAGAGGGGGGACGAGAAAGCGACTCAACCCCCTCCTGAAAAAAAACATTCCAGCGATGTAATCCAGTGTCCTGCGCTGCAGTCTCCACTCCAAAGGAAACGTCATTGGCCCGAGTAGACCTGATGGGGAACTTCCTCCGCAGTGTAATAAATGAATAGACCCCGCCCCTTCTCACGTTCCTCATCAGGTCCGCTCAGCCAATGATGTTTCGTGTCACCTTCACTGGGTGAAAGGCTGAGCGGACCTGATGGGGAACGTGAGAAGGGGTGGGTCTATTCATTTATTACACTGCGGAGGAAGTTCCCCATCAGGTCCGCTTAGCCAATGATGTAGGCGGGGTCTGACATATGAGGGGGCGGGGTCACCCATCAGATCAAAGGGGTAAGCCCCAGCTTTCCCCGCTTGCCGGGGACTAGCCAATGATGTAGGTGGGATCCCGCCTACGTCATTGGCTATTCCCCGCAAGCGGGGAAAGCCGGGGCTTACCCCAATGATCTGACGGATGACCCTGCCCCCTGGTATCTCAGACCCCGCCTACGTCATTGGCTGAGCAGACCTGATGGGGAACTTCCTCCGCAGTGTAATAAATGAATAGACCCGCCCCTTCTCATGTTCCCCATCAGGTCCGCTCAGCCCTGTAATTTATTCCCGATGGGAGTGACGATTTTTCGCCCCCTTTCAATTACGACCAAGTTGAATCTTTGGTATGGTTATTAGAGGATGATCAAGCCTATTTTAGTGGACGTTATTCCTCCTGTTCCCAGCAGGTGTTCTCTGATTGCATCCATTCAGTGCAATCCCTGGTCAGACAGGCTGTGTGTGAACCAATGTTTGTTCAACCTGTGCTAGAGGCATGGTCGGATCTCCTGAATTTAGCCAAGCCACAACATTCCAGCCCTGCCATTAAATCACCTGCCTTCCCTAAGAATCTATCCGCCCATCGCCTATGGCAACCCCAGTTACAGCCCAGTTTACACAGCTTCCTACCAAATATTATTACCCAGTCTCTACTTGTCGCACCTACCCTGCCTTCAATCCACCTGCTTCTTCCCTAGCACCTGTAACAAATCCACAAGAACCTCCTCCAGCCACTGTTCCTGTGTCTCTGCCGCACTCCAGTCCTTGCTCTTACTCAATTCCATCCTTTTCATACATCCCTCCCGCTATTTACAAATCTGCAGTGACTAAGCCTAAAAAGAAGAAGAAGTACTTTCCGACCCACACAATCCTACCAGTAACCCAACCTGCCTCCGCATCCACCAACCTGCTCCAGCCTGCATTCATGGCAGTTGAACCTGATGACCCACCTAAATCTGCCAACTCTATGCCTGCTACCCAGTCTGATGTCCCTGTGCCTCTTACCCAGCCTGAGGTTCCTGTGCCAGTCTGCCGGCCTGAGGTTCCTGAGCCAGTCTGCCGGCCTGAAGTTCCTGTGCCAGTCTGCCAGCCTGAAGTTCCTGTGCCAGTCTGCCAGCGTGAAGTTCCTGTGCCAGTCTGCCAGCCTGAAGTTGCTGTGCCAGTCTGCCAGCCTGCAGTTCCTGTGCCCGTGTTCCAGCTCGATGTCCCTGTGCCCGTGTTCTGGCCTGAAGATCTGGTGCCCGTGTCTCTGCCTGAAGTCTCAGTACCTGCCTTCCAGTCTGATGTCTTGGCGCCTGCCTTCCAGTCTGATGTCTTGGTTCCTGCCTTCCAGCCTAAAGTCCTAGTTCCTGTCTTTCAGCCTGATGTCCTGGTGCCTGCCTTCCAGTCTGATATCCTGGTGCCTGCCTTCCAGTCTGATATCCTGGTGCCTGCCTTAAAGTCTGATGTCCTGGTGCCAGTGTTTCAGCCCGAGATGTCAGTGTTTTAGCCCGGGGTGCCAGCGTTCCAGCCTGAAGAACCAGTAACAGCATTCCAGTCTGAAGAGCTAGAGCCAGCGTCCCGGCCTGAGGTTGTGGTGCCCGTTTCCCGGCCTGAGGTTGTGGTGCCCGTTTCCTGGTCTGAGGTTGTGGTGCCCATTTCCCGGCCTGAGGTTGTGGTGCCCGTTTCCCGGCCTGAGGTTGTGGTGCCCGTTTCCTGGTCTGAGGTTGTGGTGCCCGTTTCCCGGCCTGAGGTTGTGGTGCCCGTTTCCCGGGCCTGAGGTTGTGGTGCCCGTTTCCCGGCCTGGGGTTGTGGTGCCCGTTTCCTGGTCTGAGGTTGTGGTGCCAATTTCCCGGTCTGAGGTTGTGGTGCCCGTTTCCCGGCCTGAGTGTCATGGATATGCAGTAGTGTTTGTCTGTCAGCTTACCTTCCTTCCCATGTGTTCATCTTAGAGGCCTGAGCCCTTTCACCTGGCTTCCTTTATAATCTCCTCCCAGCCAGACTCCACCCCAGGCCCTATCACAGAACACTATATTAACCTGTGCACTGCAAGCCTGCTTTGCTGATCAACGTGTTTGTTAGGCATTGTGTGTTTCGGTTCCTGCCTGCCGTTTGCTACGTCTGTCTCTCTGTTACGTTATTGGCTTGTCCCCGACTATCCCTGTCTGCTCGTGACCCTTGACCTTCGGCTCGTTCTTTCGTTATCCTTGTCTGCTTGTGGCCCCTGACCTTCAGCTTGTTATTCGGTTCTCTCATATTTGGGCTGCTGCTTCCCCTCTTTTCCCCTTATCCTACGGGGCGTGAGCTAGGAAACTCCAGGGGCCGCGACCTGGTCCCAGCCTGCAGCATAACATTCTCACCACTAGAGGCCCTGGAGAAGACCTGCTGGGTCTTAGACTCCGCGCCCTGGGGAATCTTGGCTGTAGCTTCCGTTAGGATCCCGGTTGTGCTCCTCTGGTCCCGCTTTCCACAACCACCCAGTTTCTTATCCGCAGAAGCCAGCCATAGGGTTCACTACCTCGCGGTGCACTCCTGTCCCCCTACGGTGTGCATCTGTCACCTGGCCACAGGTGACCTTGACAGTTTGATCAGCCATGAACCCGGCTGACATCCCGTTACCCGTGGATGATCCGTTGCAGGGCATAGTTTGCAGACTTGAAACCCAGGAATCGAATCAGACTCAGGTGATGCGATTCCTCCAGGATCTGGCTTCTCGCTTTGAGCAGCTTCAGGCCTCCTTGGGAACCCTGAATCCGCAACCTCAAATACAACCAGCGGCTGCACCTATTGCACCAGTCGCAGCCACACACTCACTACAACTGCCAGCTCCGTCCCGTTTCTCTGGGGACTCCAAGGCTTGCAGGGGGTTCCTTAGCCAATGCACAATTCATTTTGAGCTCCAGCCCCAAAACTTCCTGTCTGATCGGGCTAAGGTAGCCTATATCATTTCCCTCCTCTCTGGTGAAGCTTTAGCCTGGGCAGCCCCTCTGTGGGAACTGAATGATCCAGTGGTTTCTAGCCTGTCTGGCTTCTTGAAACTTTTTCGGAATATCTTCGAAGAACCGGCTCGTGTCTCTTCAGCGGCCAGCGCCCTTTTACGTCTCCGCCAAGAGTCTGCTTCTGTGGGACAGTATGCCCTTCATTTCCGCATACTGTCGGCTGAGTTGAGCTGGAACAATGAGGCCTTAGTCGCAACCTTTTTGCATGGCCTGTCTGATAGAGTGAAGGATGAATTAGCAGGAAGAACCATCCCCACTGATCTGGCCGGCGTTATCTCCTTGTGTAACCAGATCGATATTCGCTTTCAGGAGAGGACCTTAGAAAAGCAACGCCAGCACTCCTTGGTTCTTAGTCAGCCTGAGCTCCCCTCTCTTCGACCCGTAGAGCATCTCCTACCAGCTGAGGAACCCATGCAGCTGGGTCGGACCAGGCTATCCCCCGAGGAATGTGCTAGGCGCAGAACTCTTGGTCTGTGTCTTTACTGTGGGGGCAAAGGTCATTTTCGTGACACTTGCTCTCTTTGTCCAGAAAAACGTTCGGGTCCACTTCATCTGGAAAGTGGAGTATTGGACCCAGAGATATCACCTTCCCCTTCTCGTCTTCTGCTTTCTGTGTTACTTCATGTTGGTGCTTCTTCTCATTCGGTCTCAGCATATCTGGATTCCGGAGCCGCTGGTAATTTTATGGACTGGGAAATCGCACCGTCCATGAGACTTACTCTTTTGCCCCTCACCACACCATTGGTGGTCTTGGCGATTGATGGTACTGTTCTCCCAGGGGGACCTATCCGCTTCCAGACCCTCCCTGTTAAGATGTCGGTAGGGACACTCCACCAGGAGTGGATATCCTTCCTTATCTTACCCAAGGCCTCAACGCCTATAATTTTGGGTCTCCCATGGTTACAGCTCCATTCTCCTCATGTGGACTGGACTACTGGACAGATCCTGGCTTGGGGTCCCTCCTGTTCCTCGTCCTGCCTACCCAAGGTTGCCCCCTGTGAATCTGAGCCGGTCATTCATTCCAGGTTGCATAACCATTTACATTTCTCTGTCCCTAACCACCCTTGGACGCACAGCCAGGCTAGCTTGTCTACAAGTCCTGCAGTCGCTACGTCTTGCGATGCGATTCAGGTAGTCGCTACACCTGACTCAGCTATTCACTCTGCCTCTGTACTAGTTATGCCAGTCCAGCCCATGCCCAGTGAGCCTCCTACTTTTTCTTGTTCGGGACATTCTGCTTGTCCTTCAGCTATTCAGTTTGACTCCGGCGACATGTCACCTTCTAACCAACCTGACTTCAGGGTTCCACTGACATCTGCCCAGTCTGATGGTCCTGTGCAAGATGACCAGTTCCCCTTTAAGGGTCTAGGGGACCCTCCTCAGATTCCTGTTGATCCTCTCATGCCCTTGCTTATTCCTAGAGAGCCTTTGGTCCTCAATAGATCTTCTTGTCATCTCCCTACCTCGTTTTCGGTCTCTGAGGATAATCTTAAATACGAGGTTAGACAAGTTCTGGATTCTCGGCTCTGCAGAGGCATTCTTCAGCACCTTGTGCATTGGAGAGGTTTTGGTCCTGAGGAGGCGTCTTGGATCGCTGCATCTGATGTCGCTGCACCTCATCTGTTGAGAAGGTTTCATCAGAGATTTCCCTTTAAGCCTGGGCCCAGGTGGGGGAGGGCCCATAAGAGGGAGGGTACTGTCATGGATATGCAGTAGTGTTTGTCTGTCAGCTTACCTTCCTTCCCATGTGTTCATCTTAGAGGCCTGAGCCCTTTCACCTGGCTTCCTTTATAATCTCCTCCCAGCCAGACTCCACCCCAGGCCCTATCACAGAACACTATATTAACCTGTGCACTGCAAGCCTGCTTTGCTGATCAACGTGTTTGTTAGGCATTGTGTGTTTGGGTTCCTGCCTGCCGTGTGCTACGTCTGTCTCTCTGTTACGTTATTGGCTTGTCCCCGACTATCCCTGTCTGCTCGTGACCCTTGACCTTCGGCTCGTTCTTTCGTTATCCTTGTCTGCTTGTGGCCCCTGACCTTCAGCTTGTTATTCGGTTCTCTCATATCTTGTGCTGCTGCTTCCCCTCTTTTCCCCTTATCCTACGGGGCGTGAGCTAGGAAACTCCAGGGGCCGCGACCTGGTCCCAGCCTGCAGCATAACATCCTCACCACTAGAGGCCCTGGAGAAGACCTGCTGGGTCTTAGACTCCGCGCCCTGGGGAATCTTGGCTCTAGCTTCCGTTAGGATCCCGGTTGTGCTCCTCTGGTCCCACTTTCCACAACCACCCAGTTTCCTATCCGCAGAAGCCAGCCATAGGGTTCACTACCTCGCGGTGCACTCCTGTCCCCCTACGGTGTGCATCTGTCACCTGGCCACAGGTGACCTTGACACTGAGGTTGTGGTGCCCGTTTCCTGGCCTGCGGAGCCTCTATCTGCTGCCCATCTCGATGACCCGAAGCCTGCTGCCCAGATTGATGTCCCGAAGCCTGCTGCCCAGCTTGATGTCCTGGATCCTGCTGCCCAGCCTGATGTGTTCCTGCCTGCTGCCCAGCCTGGTGTGTTACATAGTTACATAGTTAGTCAGGTTGAAAAAAGACACAGAGTCCATCCAGTTCAACCATAACAAAATAAATAAATAAAATAAAAAATATTGTACAATCCCATATACCCAATTCTATACCCACAGTTGATCCAGAGGAAGGCAAAAAACCCCAGCAGAGCATGATCCAATTTGCTACAGAAAATCCTGTCTGCTGCCCATCCTGGTGTGTTCCTGTCTGCTGCCCAGCTTGATTTGCCCCTGTCTGCTGCCCAGCTCAATGACCCGGAGCCTGCTGCCCAGCTCGATGACCCGGAGCCTGCTGCCCAGCTCGATGACCCAGAGCCTGCTGCCCAGCTCGATGACCCGGAGCCTGCTGCCCAGATCGATGTCCCAGAGCCTGCTGCCCAGCTCGATCTCCCAGAGCCTGCTGCCCAGCTCGATTTCCCAGAGCCTGCTGCCCAGCTCGATCTCCCGGAGCCTGCTGCCCAGCTCGATGACTCTGAGCCTGCTGCCCAGCTCGATCTCCCGGAGCCTGCTGCCCAGCTCAATGACCCGGAGCCTGCTGCCCAGCTCAATGACCCGGAGCCTGCTGCCCAGCTCAATGACCCGAAGCCTGCTGCCCAGCCTAGTTTGTTCCTGCCTGCTGCCCAGCTTGATTTGCCCCTGTTTGGTGCCCAGCTTGATTTGCTCATGTCTGCTGCCCAGCTTGATTTTCCCCTGTCTTCTGCCCAGCTTGATGTGCCTGTCTCCTGCCCGGATGTGCCCGCTGTCTGCCCGGATGTGACTTTGCCTGTTGCGCAGCTTGTTGCCATGAACTTTCCCCAGCAACAGTTAGTTGGAGCGTCCGGAGGCCGCTCCTTTGAGGGGGGGTACTGTCAGGAAAGGTTCCATCCGCTGGTGATATTTATTATTTGGCTTTCAGTACTGTGGTCCACCAGCAGGTGTCTCCTGGCAGTGTGGAACTGTCTGGAGAATTTCTCCCTGCTGCTATTATATTATCCTTTGGACGCAGTACTGGTCTCCACCAGCGGATGGATCCTGGCAGTGTGGAGCGAACCTGACTTTGAGCCTGCATCCTACCTGACCCACACCGACCCGATCCCTATCCTGAGTCCACCCTGCACCTGTCCCTCCTGTCTCCTGAGAACCACGGTTACCTGTCCTCCTGTTACCTGAGTACTTTGGATCCCTGCTCTGCAGCCTACCCATCCGTCCCCTCCCTGTTCCTGTTTGTCTACCGTCCTTACCCATCTGCTGACATCCCCTTGTGCATGACCTTGGCCTGGCTTTACTACGATTCTGGTTTCTCCCATTATTGTACATATTGGGGCTGATTTACAAAACGTTTGCGCCATGAGTATTGGCGCATCTGTGTGCGCAATGGCTGTTTTGGTATTTACAAAACATTAGCGCCTGTAGCGCAGCCCTATTTCCCATTTACTATAGTGTTGTCGGCGGACGGGAGGAGGCGCTCAGTGCGCCACTAGGGACCTGGCGCACAGCATGTTAAACACTAAATATAAAGAAGCTGGAAGTGAGAATATAATGGGGGTGACATGGGGTGATGTGAGGAAGTGTAGTGACACCTGCCCAAATAACAAACATGCCCAAAATAGAGAGAGAAAGTAACTTTTTCAAAACTAGCCCGCTGCGCCGGCAATTCCGATTTGAGCTGCGGGAGGTTTTTTTGAGCTCAGCGCGGGAATTTCAATGGTTCAAATGCGCCAAGACACTGCGCCGGCAAAATCTTAGTAAATGTCAAGTCACCTAAATCAATTTGCATAAGTTGAACAGGTGCAGCTCTGAACTTTCCAGTGCGCCTGCAAAATGACATTTCTAAAGGAAAAAAAAGGCATTTAAAAGCAGCCGCGGCTATAATGAATTGTCGGCTCCCGGCAATATAGAGAAAAGTCATTGAAAGTGTTTGCTAACCAAAAAAAAAAAAGCGTGGGGGTTCCCCCAAATTCCATAACCAGGCCCTTCAGGTCTGGAATGGATATTAAGGGGAACCCCGCTGCAATTTTTTTTTTTTAAATTACGTGGGGTTCCCCCAAATATCCATACCAGGCCCTTCAGATCTGGCATGGATTTTAAGGGGAACTCCACCCCAAATGTAAAAAAAAGTTGCCTGGAGTCCCCCCAAAAATCCACACCAGACCCTTATCCGAGCACATAATCTGGCCGGCCGCAGGAAAAGAGGGGGGACGAGAGCGGCCCCCCCTCCCTCCTGAACCGTACCAGGCCACATGCCCTCAACATGGGGAGGATGTCCCCATGTTGATGGGGACAAGGGCCTCATCCCCACAACCCTTGCCCGGTGGTTGTGGGGGTCTGCGGGTGGGGGCTTATCGGAATCTGGAAGACCCCTTTAACAAAGGGGACCCCCAGATCCTGGCCCCCCCCCTATGTGAATTGGTAAGGGGTACATTTTACCCCTACCATTTCACAAAGAAAGTGTAAAAAATGTAAAAAATTACAAGAGCCGGTTTTAGACAATTCCTTTATTAATGTCTTCTCTTTTCTTCCTTCTTCTTCTTCCTTCTTCTTCTTCCATCTTCTTCTTTTCTCCATTAGGGTTTCTTCCTCTTCATCTTTATCTTCATCTTCATCTTCATCTTCCTTCTTCTTTCGGTCTTCTCGTCCGCATCTTGCTCCGGCGTCTTCCCTTTTTCTTTCTTCTCCGGCCACTCCGTTTGAATTGGAGGTTCCCGCTGAGCGACGCCTCAGTTCTCCACTTGGTCCGCTGCCACCCGGTGGCTCCGCCCCCTCTGACACCACGGGGTAAGTCGCCGTGAAATCCATGTGCGTCAGAGGGGGGCGGGGTCACCGGGTGAAAGCGGACCCGATGGGAAACTGAAGAACTGAAGCGTCGCACAGCGGGAACCTCCAATTCAAACGGAGCGGCCGGAGAAGAAAGAAGAAGGGAAGACGCCGGAGCAAGATGCGGACGAGCACACTGAAGGAAGAAGGAAGATGAAGATGAAGATGAAGATGAGGATGAAGATAAAGATGAAGAGGAAGATGAAGATGGAGGAAGAAACCCAAATGGAGAAAAGAAGAAGATGGAAGAAGAAGATGGAAGAAGATGGAAGAAAGGAGAAGACATTAATAAAGGAATTGTCAAAAACCGGCTCTTGTCATTTTTTACATTTTTGACACTTTCTTTGTGAAATGGTAGGGGTACATTTGTACCCCATTACCATTTCACACAGGGGGGGTGGGATCTGGGGGTCCCCTTTGTTAAAGGGGTCTTCCAGATTCCGATAAGCCCCCCGCCCGCAGACCCCAAAAACCACCGGGCAAGGGTTGTGGGGATGAGGCCCTTGTCCCCATCAACATGGGGACATCCGCCCCATGTTGAGGGCATGTGGCCTGGTACGGTTCAGGAGGGAGGGGGGCCGCTCTCGTCCCCCCTTTTCCCCTGTGGCCGGCCAGGTTATGTGCTCGGATAAGGGTCTGGTGTGGATTTTTGGGGGGACTCCACGCCATTTTTTTTTTTAAATTTGGGGTGGAGTTCCCCTTAAAATCCATGCCAGATCTTAAGGGCCTGGTATGGATATTTGGGGGAACCCCAAGTCATTTTTTTTTTACATTTGCAGCGGGGTTCCCCTTAATATCCATTCCAGACCTGAAGGGCCTGGTAATTGAATTTGGGGGAACCCCCACGCTTTTTTTTTTGTGTAATCAAAGACTTTCAATGACTTTTATCTGTATTGACGGGAACCAGCAATTCATTACAGCCGCAAGGACTTTTAAATTACTATTATTTTACTTTAGAAATGTCATTTTGCTCTCCAACTGTTATAAACATGGAAAACATGTGCTACTTTACAGGCATACTATAGACACCCCCCGGTATGATATTTAGGGCCAGTTCACACCGGATGCAGTGCAGTGCGTTTTTTTGATGCCTGAAAAACGCAAAGAAAGTTGATCACATTAATGCCAATGGCATAGTTCACACCACTGCAGTCCGTTCCAGTGCGTTTCAGAAAGCAAAAAAAAAATTGGTCATGCTGCATTTTTTAGGTACAGAACTGTACTGGACCGCAGTAAAACACATGAAAAACGCAACAGAACGTACCAAAAATGCACTGGAATGCACCGGAACGCACGTAAATGCACCCAAGATGCACTGCAACACACTTGTCCTAAGTGAAAAGAGGGGGAAAAAAACACTGGACTGCATCAAAAACGCATCAAAAATGCACTGGAACGTGTCAAAAATGTGCATGCAGAAAAGCACCTGGAACGCACCCAGACTGCGTTTCTATGGTATGAACTAGGGCCAGTTCACACCATAGAAACACAATCCAGAAGCGTTCCAGGTGCTTTTCTGCATGCACGTTTTTCATGCGTTCCAGTGCATTTTTGGTATGTTTTTGATGCAGTCCAGTGCTTTTTTTTCACCCCTCTTTTTTATTAACCATAGATAAGGACAAGTGTGTTCCAGTGCGTTTTTGGTGCATTTAGGTGTGTTCCTGTGCGTTCCAGTGCGTTTATGATGCGTTTTGATGCGTTCCAGTACAGTCCAGTGCAGGTAAAATGCAGCATGTTCTACTTTTTTGGTGAAACTGGAACACACTGGAACAAACACTGCCATTTAGAACCATATAACCAACTTTCCATGCATTTTGGATGCATAAAAAACGCAATGCACTGCATGTGGTGTGAAATGGCCCTTAAGCAATTTGGCATATTTAAAGGCACTTCTCCTTGTTTTGTTTTTGGTGTTTTCCAAATTGGTGACATTGATATATGTCCCTTAGGGTGGGACCTGGGCCCCCATTTTAAGGCCAATAACTAGAAGATAAGCCAGCCAAGTGGGGACTAGCAAAATTAACAAGTCAGTTCCCATAGACTGCAATGGTATTTGTTGGTGGGGGGGTGTTTGTCCCATCTCTAATTTTGTAGCATGCTGGATGATGTGCTTAATTTTGGATGGGGGGAGGGGGGGTTATTTTTTGCTAGCTGCATTGGTGTTGTTCTGCACATGCCCAGCCAGTTAGTTTTTTTTGGGGTGCTTTTTGTGTGTGAACAGCACCTGGGTATTTCTGGGCATGCTCAGAGAGTGTTTTTATGGGTTAGTAATTGAAGGACATCCTTAACAGGTGTACCCACTTCGAATTTCAGTCTCTACATTGAGTGAACTTGCATTTTGGGTGTTTCATGGACTGTGCATGTGTTTTCAATTGCCTCATTAGCACACAAACATATGTTATATAAAGCTCACAGAGCATTCGGTCATTTGCCCTGAGAAGAGGCAAGTGTGTGTGTGTGGGGGGCAAAATGTACATGTTGGTGTCCTTATCGAGTTTGTAACACATGTATTTTATTTGTTATGTCTTTGCAAAACAGGTGATTGGTTAACTTTTGTGGACTGTATTTTTTGTGTGGGGGAAATGTTCCCCTGAAATAATTCTGATGTTGTTAATGTGTGTTGTTTGTTCACTTTGATTTAATTGTCTGCTGCCTTTTTTTTTGGCCAAGAATTGCTCAAGATGTTGAGTCTGTAACTGTTTCAAATTGACCATGTTTTTTATTTTCGCTTCCCTTTGTTTTGTTGAACAATAAAATTTGATGCAAAGTTTTGATGTTTGTTTTGTGTTTTCTTTGCAACAAATGTGACAGCTGATTGGCATGTCAAAACAAAACAGGTGTGATTTGTCTACCCTGGTGCCTTCATGCTAGCATATGCATGTATTGAATTGTGTGCTGCCATGGAGCGTCACCAGGAAATGAAAAATACAGAGCGGTAAGTATTCAATTTTCCTTTTTTACTGCAGTGGTTCTCAGCCTCATTCCTCAAGTACCCCCAACAGGACATGTTTTGTGAATTTATCTTATCGAGAATTGCTGTCCAAAAATCAAAACCATTGACTGTGATTTAAAGCACATGTGCAAGATGAAGGAAAACCTGCAAACATGGCCTGTTGGGGGTACTTGAGAAGCACTGATTTAGAGCACTGCACTTAAAAATAGCTCAAGGCCATACAATTCTAATTGTGGGCATTTTGAGGGAAACACAGTAAGTGTTAGAACCCCTGCGTTTGTGTTTTTTTTTTTTTTTTGTAGTTTGGCTTTTGTGTCTCCTTTTCTTAACATTGGCTTCACTTCCTGTCACACAGCTAAACAGGAAGTGAAGGTAAAACCCTACCAATGTCTTTTCTTGGGGACACACAGATCAATCTAACTAGTGTCCCCATTAAGCAAATTGCACTCTAGCACTTTGTTGTGTACACCCCAAATCATTGGGTAGTTTGGGGTTTAGTAAAGACAAATCCACTCTGCAGTAAAAGTGTAGCTGCTGAAAATCTGAGTGAAAGTACTGGTGATTGGATGTTACAATCATGTAAAAACAAAGATGTTTTTTTTTTTTTTTTTGGCTTGCATGTCCACCTCAGATATACAGCAAGTGCACTTGTAGTGCAAAGTAGATTTGCCTTTAGTAAATAAACCCCACAGTCCAAACTACCTAATAAATTGTGGTGTACCCCGCAATATGCTGAAATGCAATGTGCATAATGGGGAAAGTATTTAGACTGACCTGTGTGTCCCCAAGGAAAGACATTGTTAGGGATTTTCCCTCACTTCCTGTGTGGCTATGTGACAAGAAGTGAATTATTTGGAAGGATAAAGTGGCCAAATTATTTAGTTTAACTTTTCAAAGACTCATTCCTAAGTTGAATAGTGATGCATGTCAATGGCCCATTTAGACCCTCTTTAATCACTTGAGATCAGCGCTATAACTGATCGACGGCCACAGCATGGTCCTCAATTGCCGGGAGTCCGTCAATAAACGTCCTCCCCTTTGCGCGCGCTGTGGTCACAGAGTCACTGAGACTCAGGTGATGACAGATCCGAGTAAGGGGCCGATCCCTGCCCTTTACCATGTGATCAGCTGTCAGCAAATGACAGCTGATCACGTGATGTAAACAAAAGCTGGGTAATGGTTTTTGTTTTCTCCTTGTGCCGACAGCGTGAGCATAAAAATGCAATCACCGGCTTATGTGCAAGGGACATGGGGCCCGAAGAGGAAGAGGCAATTCTGCATCATCTGTGACAATTAGTAGCCCCTGCCAGTGCCACCTATCAATGCCCACCACTGGTTCCAATCAGTGGCACCTAGCAATGCTGCCTATCAGTGCCCATCACTGCCAACTATCATTGCCACCTAGCAGTGCCACTTCTCACTGCCCACCAGTGCCAAATAGCAATGCCACCTCTCAGTGCCCACCCTTGCCACCTTATCAGTGCCCATCAGTGCAGTCTCATCAGTGTACATCAATGAAGAAGAAAAATTACCTTTTTTAAAAATATTAACCAGTTCCCTACCGCCCACCGTCAAATGACATCCTTGGCTTTGGGCGGTGACATCTGAATGATGCCTGCAGTTGCAGGCATCATTCAGATATCATTCTTTTCAGCCGGCGATTCTGTGCACAATAAAAACGATCATAGTGGCAGTTCCGCCGCTTGATTGTTCTTATAGGCGGGGGGAGGGGACGTTCCCTCCCCTCTTGCCGCCATCCGGTGCTTCTCCGGGCTCTCCCGTGCCATCTGGGGCTCGGAGAACGATTTGGAGATGACTGGTGACCAGATGGTCATCAGTCATCTCTATGACCATCGGAGGCGCGGGCACGACGTTATGACATCACGCCGTGTTCCCGTATGTTAACCAAGCCGTGATCTCGGCTGTCATCATGAGACTGGTGTTTTTTTTGGACCAATATCATGCTTTCCAGCCTGGAGGAGAGATGCGGGGTCTTATTGACCCTGCATCTCTCCATAAAGAGGACCTGTCACACACATTCCTATTACAAGGGATGTTTACATTCCTTGTAATAGGAATAAAAGTGATCCAAAAAAAAACAAAAAAGAGTAAGAAATACAAAAAAGTAAAAAAACAAAATAAAAAAACTAAGCAAAAATAAGAAAAAACGCCCATGTCCCCGGTAGCTCGCGCTCAGAAGTGAACACACACGTAAGTCCCGCCCACATATGTAAACACCGTTCAAACCACACATGTGAGTTATTGCTGCATGCGTTAGAACGAGTGCAACAATTCTAGCACTAGACCTCCTCTGTAATGCTAAAATGGTAACCTGTAAAAAAATTTAAAGCATCGCCCAGGGAGATTTTTAATTACTGAAGTTTGGTGTCATGCCATGTGTGTGCGCAATTTTAAAGCGTGACGTGTTAGGTATCTATTTACTCAGCATAACAACATCTTTCACATTATAACAAAAAATTGGCCGTAACTTTACTGTTTTGTAATATTTTTAGCAAACAAAAGGTGTTTGAAAATTTATTGCGCAAATACCGAGCGAGATAAAAATTTGCAATGACCGCCATCTTATCCCCTAGGGTGTCTGCTCCAAAAACATATATAATGTTTGGTGTTTTGAAGTAATTTTATAGCCATAAATTTATGATTTTTACATGAAGGAGAGAAGTGCCAGAATAGGCCCAGTGCTGAAGTGGGTAAAATATCAATTTTTTTTTTTTTTAACTCGGTCTTTTGTATTTATCGAAAAAAATAAATAAATAAAACACAAAGGTGATCAAATAGCACCAAAAGCAAGCTCTATTTGTGTGCCAACAAATAAAACATTTTCATTGGGTTACAGTGTTGTATGAGCGCGCAATTGTCATTAAAAGTGCATCAGCGCTGAAATGTGAAACTTGGTCTGGGCAGTGCGCAAGTGGTTAATATAAGGTTACATGCACACAGACGTTTTTCAAGCCGCTTGTTTGAGCGTTTTTTGCAGCTTAAAAACATCTCTCCATGTTAGCCTATGGCCTCATGGCCACCATGGTGTTTTTGAGCTGTAAATGGCATAGGCGTTTTTAGGCCCCATGTAGACGGGACGCTGGTGCAAAGTGTTCAGAAGTAAGGTTGAAAGTGGCGTTTAGAAAGGCGCGCTTTGTGGCGTTTGCATGCCGTGTTTTACCACATTTGCGTGTATATGATAAGGAGCCGCCCTAAGCTCCAAAAACAGTATTATTTACGATTTTAGCTATTTAGTGAGACCGGAGTGATATCAGCAGCTGAGAGCAGCAGTGTAGTTGTATTTAGCGTGTCACTTGCCACATCACTTGCAACAAGTTGTGGATTGTCCACTTGCCACGTCAGCTGCCCCAAGTTGTGGATTGTCCACAATGCAATGGAAGCAATTTCTTTTATATATATATATCTATATATATATATAGATATATATATATATATATTATGGTTTTTCCTCATTTGCCATAAATTTGGAGTTTATCAATGTAAAAAAATTGATTATATAGAGAAGAGGGCGCTATTCGTGCTTATTAAATTAACTATGTGCTACCATAATTAAGTGAACAAAAAAAATGTAATTATTGTAATAAATGACACAAACATGTGATAGTGAATAGGATCAAATAATTGCGATTAAGGCAATCAATTATATAACATGAGTGGTCCAAAATTAATAAAAGTCCCAATCGTGATAGTTTGGCGTGCTGCCACAAAAAATAAATAACAATCAATCAGAAAAGGAAAGTCCCCTTTAAATGCTGATACTGTTCAAACAGGTATTTCTCCAAATCCAACAAATGAAGACACCTTCTGTAAATAAAATTTGTGTTGTGCTGTGATTCATCCTTATTGAAAGTGCAAATGATATTCCTTCACCAAATCTTCATTGAAGACATACACCCAATGTGCACAAATGATAGATTGCGCTTACCAAATAAAGTAGACCTCTTTACTTAAAAAGATGGTCACAAACAGCTTTAGCAGGATTGTGCCTGCACACATAAGGACAAATGCTGGTGAATAATTGAATCTCCTTCCTCGGTCTCAGGCGGGACATATAAAACATAAACAGGAGAACTCCATAGTGCAACCCGCAAATTTATTGAAAATCAATATAAAATATATAAAAAATATCTAAAAACGAATGGCCTAGATGGCCTCTTACATTAAAAAGTGCCCATCCCGGCACTGGGGCTGCAAGCGTAGAGTGTAGTACGAGCGACTCGTAGATCCACAAACAGCGTGCATTGAAGCCGCCGTTCGTTGCAGTAGAACCGGATGGAGCGTCTGAGTACGACATGTGACCAGGCTGCGCCTCCGACGTACGTTTCGTGTTGATTACGTCTTCAGGGGGGCGTGTGCCTAATCACTCAGGTCACGTGTATTTATTTGCTAATCGAGATGGAACGTGATTGGAGGAAAGGGAACGTATGGCCAAATCTTCAATGCAGCCGCAGTGCCGAGATGGAATCACACATCTCTAAACATAATTTGGCATTATTACACACAAATCATTACATGAATGGTAGGACAAGTGGATATTGCTCCTTTTACCACAAAAAACAGCAAACGATTTGATCAGATATCGCTGAAGCTTATCCATGAATTCAATTTATTGACATGTCAAATTGGTTTCAACCCACTAGATGGAGCCCTCTAAATACTAAAAACCAAAAAACATCCCCATGTAAAAGGGACATCCATGCCATTGATTTAGATCTTCCAGTGGCCACTCTGACACAATGTACTTTTATAATAAGATAATAATCTACCAACCCGCACCCAATTCTGAATTAATTTACTAAATAGACTAAATTCATACAACCATATTAGAATATGTGTATGCTAGGTATTTGGGATCAGTCCCCAACTATAACCAAGACATGCTTGGTCATAATTAATGGCAATAATATTATACCTTCCCGAATTCATGAATATTAACTAGATGGTTGGATTTCTTGTCAGGAAACCAATAACCATAGATGGATTTAAATTAAACTACTAAAAAATGAAAAATTGGAACACTAGACCAAATTCTAGATGTGGCATACTGGATGTCCTAGCTTTGGACGACCTGTTAATTTTATTCATTGGATAGATAACAATTTAGATCTAGCTCGATATTTAAGCCATAGGGCTGCATACTATTCATTTTATACACCCACCTGGTTTCATTTTGGGAGATAGCCCTTTTCATGTGTGTCCCTCTCCAGTAACTGGAGATTTTATCTATTCCAAAAACTTACAAAGGCTGGGGTCACTTTGATGGTGACTCTTGAAATGTCTGGACACACTGTGGTTTGGAAAACCCTTTTTTATATTCGCCAAATGTTCGTTTATTCTTACTCTTAATTGGCGAGTGGTCCTCCCCACGTACTGGAGGGAGCAAGGGCACTCCAGCACGTAGGTAACATGATCAGAATTACATGTTATCAGGGGTTTTATCTTAAATTGTTCTTTTGTCACATTGGATTGAAAGTGTGTTACTTTCTTGGGGTCGCCAGATTTTCTCGTTTGTCTACAAGCTTTGCATCTTGTACAGTAGTAAAACCCAGAACCGTCCAAAAAAGTCCCAGGTTTCTTTGGGGGGTCTGGGACATTTCGGGCTATACGATTTCTCAAACCCGGGGCCCTCCTATATATAAACCTGGGCTTGGACGTGATGGTACTTTGTAAATCCTTGTCTTTAAGAAGTATCGGCCAATATTTTTTAAAAATGGTTTTGACTTCTCTAAATTGTCGGTGAAACCCCGACACAAATGCTAATTCTCCTCCAAATTCTTTATTAGGCCTGGCTGCCAATAGAGAGTTCCTATCCATAGAGGATACCTGGGCCAACACCTTGCCATGGGTCTCTATGGTATATCCTTTTTCTAGAAATTTACTTGTAAGGATATCAGCCTGTCTTCTAAATTCTTCATTACTAGCACAATTTCGCTTTAGGCGCATGTATTGGCCTTTGGGCACTGCTCCAATCCATTGAGGATGGTGGCAGCTAGAAGTTGGCACAAAACCATTTCTATCTGTCTTTTTGAAATACGTTTTTGTCTCAAACATTGTATCTTTTTTACTAATTGTCAAATCCAGATAATTGACTGAGGTGAGGCTATACTCGGCTGTAAATTTTAGTCCATACTTGTTTATATTCATTTCTGCCAGAAAGATTTCTAGGTTGGTTTCTGTCCCTTCCCAGAATAGAATCACGTCATCTATATATCTACGATAGAAATACAACGATGGACTTCTATTTAGATATATTGATTCTTGCTCCCATTTGTTCAATACCACATTTGCCACACTGGGAGCGTAGCGAGCCCCCATCGCCACACCCCCAACTTGGCTATAGTAACGATTATTTGCCCAAAAATAATTGTTTTTCATGGCTAGTTCCAATCCTCTAACCAAAAATTTTATTTGAGTTTTTTTGATTTTGGATTGTTTTGTGAGAGCCCATTCCACTGCTTGCGACGCATCTGAATGTCTTATATTGGTGTAAAGCGACTCGATATCGATCGTCACCATTAACATATTTGGAGTAGCTTGAAGCGTCTGAAGCACTACTATTAAATCTCTACTATCTTTTAGATAGAAGGGACTACGAGATACCAATGGTTTGAAAAAAACATCTAGATACTCACCAAGCCGAGAAAATAAAGATTCGATTCCACTTATTATAGGTCTCCCTGGGGGAAATTCTTTATTTTTATGTATTTTGGGTAATATATACATTACCGGTACTTTAGGGGCATGAATCATGAGATAATTAGCTTCCTTCTGGTTAAGGATCTGTTTATATAGCCCTTCCTCCTACCAATTTCAGAGTTGTGCCTTTAATTGTGTTACAGGGTTACCATTAATTGGTTGGTATGTGGTTGTGTCTTGCAAGAGTCTTTCCATTTCCATATAATAATACTCTTTGGTTAACACTACCAGCCCCCCCCCCTTTGTCGGCCTGTCTAACTATGATTTGTTTATTTTCTTCTATTAGTTTTATCCCTTGCCAAATACGTTGACTGGAGGAGTAATTAGAAAGTTCCATATCCCAAACATCATCTTGCACCATTTTCCTAAACACTTCAATATGATGGTTGGATCCTTTTTTAGGGTTAAATGCTGAATTATTTTTAAGACCACTATGAACATAAGTGGCTTCATTAGTTGACACTCTCTCATTAACAATTTGACCTGCAAAGTGTTTTTTGATGTTCAATTTTCTAATATGTTTTTCTATATCAATAAATATTTCAAATTTATCGATATTTTTGTTAGGTGCAAATTTTAACCCCTGTTGTAAGACTTCTAATTCTTGATCTGAAAATTTGGCTCCCGCCAAATTGAATATTCCATCATTCAATTTGTTCTTTTTCTTTTTCGTTCTGCCTCTTCCTCTTCTTCCCCTTTTTCTATATGTTCCCTTGGATAGTGTGGGGATCTGGGAGGGATGCGATAGGGCTCTTTCCATCCCCTCCCTTCCCCCTGGTATTGATTTTGGTAAGGGGCGGCCTCCCCCTAAAATTACCTCTAAAACCTCCTCGGGGTGGTCTAGGTTGGTAATATTGATGGTTGGAGTCATAGTACCCTGATTCCATAGATCGAGGATCCAAGGGAGCATAACGATTGAATGTATCCACTTGGTAGGTTGGTGGATAAGGATAGGGGTTGTATGGGGCCTGATTAGGTTTGGTTTGATTGGTGCTCGATTTATTAACAGGTTTGGTAATTTTTTTGGGGGTACTTGAATTATTGAAGGGTTTTTTGGGTAGGATTGGAGGAGCTATGATTTTTGTCTCTTTGATAGGGGATGTATCAGGGGAGGCACTAGTGATGGGTAAGTCTTGCCACTTATACACCTTACTATCCTCATAATCTTTGATATCCCTTTAATATTTTTTTAATTTTTTTATCTTTATTTCTCCATCATATTTAAGCAGGTGAGTCTGTAGGAGTTTTGCTTTATCTGTATATTCACTATGGGTTTTGAATGGCTCCATTTTTTCTTTGAGATCTGCGATTTTGGCATCTAGCATCACATTATTTGCTCTGCGTCTTCTGACCATTAGCTGCATCAATTTTTGTTCGCAGGCATTAAAAAACTGGAACCATTCATCCAATAATTGTAAATCTTCAATCCCATCGTTGGGACTGACATCTCACCTTAACCTCCGAGGAGTGAGGTTCTTACCTATGTACATTTCAAAGGACGCAATGTCCCACCAGAGTCTTATTTGTTTTTCCATATCATACTGTAATTGTTTAAATCCCCTCTCGAGATCTAGATGGGGACTAGGGGTTTGCTGGAAAAGTTCATCTAAATTAATGTGTCTATCCTTCATAAAGTTAAACACATCCATGTCTGCGTGAATGAAAGAGTTCAAAATGTGCTAATATTTGATACTTATGTGATTCTATATATGAGATTCAGCACCACTAGAAATTAATAACAAAATATAATAAAATATAATATAATATATACTAAGCTGCTCCTCTGCGGATGGAGTGAATTCTCCTGACTGGATAGATTATATAGAGAAGAGGGCGCTATTCGTGCTTATTAAATTAACTATGTGCTACCATAATTAAGTGAACAAAAAAAATGTAATTATTGTAATAAATGACACAAACATGTGATAGTGAATAGGATCAAATAATTGCGATTAAGGCAATCAATTATATAACATGAGTGGTCCAAAATTAATAAAAGTCCCAATCGTGATAGTTTGGCGTGCTGCCACAAAAAATAAATAACAATCAATCAGAAAAGGAAAGTCTCCTTTAAATGCTGATACTGTTCAAACAGGTATTTCTCCAAATCCAACAGACACCTTCTGTAAATAAAATTTGTGTTGTGCTGTGATTCTTCCTTATTGAAAGTGCAAATGATATTCCTTCACCAAATCTTCATTGAAGACATACACCCAATGTGCACAAATGATAGATTGCACTTACCAAATGAAGTAGACCTCTTTACTTAAAAAGATGGTCACAAACAGCTTTAGCAGGATTGTGCCTGCACACATAAGGACAAATGCTGGTGAATAATTGAATCTCCTTCCTCGGTCTCAGGCGGGACATATAAAACATAAACAGGAGAACTCCACAGTGCAACCCGCAAATTTATTGAAAATCAATATAAAATGTATAAAAAATATATAAAAACGAATGGCCTAGATGGCCTCTTACATTAAAAAGTGCCCATCCCGGCACTGGGGCTGCAAGCGTAGAGTGTAGTACGAGCGACTCGTAGATCCACAAACAGCGTGCATTGAAGCCGCCGTTCGTTGCAGTAGAACCAGATGGAGCGTCTGAGTACGACACGTGACCAGGCTGCGCCTCCGACGTACGTTTCGTGTTGATTACGTCTTCAGGGGGGCGTGTGCCTGGTCACTCAGGTCACGTGTATTTATTTGCTAATCGAGATGGAACGTGATTGGAGGAAAGGGAACGTACGGCCGAATCTTCAATGCAGCTGCAGTGCCGAGATGGAATCACACATCTCTAAACATAATTTGGCATTATTACACACAAATCATTACATGAATGGTAGGACAAGTCGATATTGCTCCTTTTACCACAAAAAACAGCAAACGATTCGATCAGATATCGCTGAAGCTTATCCATGAATTCAATTTATTGACATGTCAAATTGGTTTCAACCCACTAGATGGAGCCCTCTAAATACTAAAAAACAAAAAACATCCCCATGTAAAAGGGACATCCATGCCATTGATTTAGATCTTCCAGTGACCACTCTGACACTATGTACTTTTATAATAAGATAATAATCTACCAACCCGCACCCAATTCTGAATTAATTTACTAAATAGACTAAACTCATACAGCCATATTATGTGTATGCTAGGTATTTGGGATCAGTCCCCAACTATAACCAAGACATGCTTGGTCATAATTAATGGCAATAATATTATACCTTCCTGAATTCATGAATATTAACTAGATGGTTGGATTTCTTGTCAGGAAACCAATAACCATAGATGGATTTAAATGAAACTACTAAAAAATTAAAAATTGGAACACTAGACCAAATTCTAGATGTGGCATACTGGATGTCCTAGCTTTGGACTACCTGTTAATTTTATTCATTGGATAGATAACAATTTAGATCTAGCTCGATATTTAAGCCATAGGGCTGCATACTATTCATTTTATACAACCACCTGGTTTCATTTTGGGAGATAGCCCTTTTCATGTGTGTCCCTCTCCAGTAACTGGAGATTTTATCTATTCCAAAAAACTTACAAAGGCTGGGGTCACTTTGATGGTGACTCTTGAAATGTCTGGACACACTGTGGTTTGGAAAACCCTTTTTTATATTCGCCAAATGTTCGTTTATTCTTACTCTTAATTGGCGAGTGGTCCTCCCCACGTACTGGAGGGAGCAAGGGCACTCCAGCATGTAGGTAACATGATCAGAATTAAATGTTATCAGGGGTTTTATCTTAAATTGTTCTTTTGTCACATTGGATTGAAAGTGTGTTACTTTCTTGGGGTCGCCAGATTTTCTCGTTTGTCTACAAGCTTTGCATCTTGTACAGTAGTAAAATCCAGAACCGTCCAAAAAAGTCCCAGGTTTCTTTGGGGGGTCTGGGACATTTCGGGCTATACGATTTCTCAAACCCGGGGCCCTCCTATATATAAACCTGGGCTTGGACGTGATGGTAATTTGTAAATCCTTGTCTTTAAGAAGTATCGGCCAATATTTTTTAAAAATGGTTTCGACTTCTCTAAATTGTCGGTGAAACCCCAACACACATGCTAATTCTCCTCCAAATTCTTTTTTAGGCCTGGCTGCCAATAGAGAGTTCCTATCCATAGAGGATACCTGGGCCAACACCTTGCCAAGGATCTCTATGGTATATCCTTTTTCTAGAAATTTACTTGTAAGGATATGAGCTTGTCTTCTAAATTCTTCATTACTAGCACAATTTCGCTTTAGGCACATGTATTGGCCTTTGGGCACTGCTCCAATCCATTGAGGATGGTGGCAGCTAGAAGTTGGCACAAAACCATTTCTATCTGTCTTTTTGAAATACGTTTTTGTTTCAAACATTGTATCTTTTTTACTAATTGTCAAATCCAGATAATTGACTGAGGTGAGGCTATTCTCGGCTGTAAATTTTAGTCCATACTCGTTTATATTCATTTCTGCCAGAAAGATTTCTAGGTTGGTTTCTGTCCCTTCCCAGAATAGAATCACGTCATCTATATATCTACGATAGAAATATAACGACGGACTTCTATTTAGATATATTAATTCTTGCTCCCATTTGTTCAATACCACATTTGCCACACTGGGAGCGTAGCGAGCCCCCATCGCCACACCCCCAACTTAGCTATAGTAACGATTATTTGCCCAAAAATAATTGTTTTTCATGGCTAGTTCCAATCCTCTAACCAAAAATTTAATTTGAGTTTTTTTGATTTTGGATTGTTTTGTGAGAGCCCATTCCACTGCTTGCGATGCATCTGAATGTCTTATATTGGTGTAAAGCGACTCGATATCGATCGTCACCATTAACATATTTGGAGTAGCTTGAAGCGTCTGAAGCACTACTATTAAATCTCTACTATCTTTTAGATAGGAGGGACTACGAGATACCAATGGTTTGAAAAAAACATCTAGATACTCACCAAGCCGAGAAAATAAAGATTTGATTCCACTTATTATAGGTCTCCCTGGGGGAAATTCTTTATTTTTATGTATTTTGGGTAATATATACATTACCGGTACTTTAGGGGCATGAATCATGAGATAATTAGCTTCCTTCTCGTTAAGGATCTGTTTATATAGCCCTTCCTCTAACCAATTTCGGAGTTGTGCCTTTAATTGTGTTACGGGGTTACCATTAATCGGTTGGTATGTGGTTGAGTCTTGCAAGAGTCTTTCTATTTCCATATAATAATACTCTTTGGTTAACACTACCAGCCCCCCCTTTGTCGGCCTGTCTAACTACGATTTGTTTATTTTCTCCTATTAGTTTTATTCCTTGCCAAATACGTTGACTGGAGGAGTAATTAGAAAGTTCCATATCCCGAACGCCTTCTCCATGATCTCCGGTTCTTTCTGCCTTCTGCCGGGCCCCCGCTATCTTCTGCCAGCTCTTTTGCTAGCGGGGGCCGGTCTTCTTCGTCGCCTTCTTCCCTCTTCTCTTCGCCCGATGTTGCCTCGTCGCTGTCCACCGCTGCAATGCTCTGTTCGAGCAGCGGTGCCACTTTTATTGGCATGGGGCGTGGTCACCGGATGATGCCACCGCCCCCGTTTCACGTCACAGTCCCATCATTCCCCGGGACTGTGACATCATACGGGGGGTTCTTCGGTGGCATCATCCGGTGACCACGCCCCATGCCAATAAAAGTGGCACCGCTGCTCGAACAGAGCATTGCGGCGGTGGACAGCGACGAGGCAACATCGGGCGAAGAGAAGAGGGAAGAAGGCGACGAAGAAGACCAGCCCCCGCTAGCAAAAGAGCTCGCCCGGCAGAAGGCAGAAAGAACCGGAGATCGTGGAGAAGGCGTCGGAGAGCGGGAGAAGAACCGGAGAACAGAACAAGAGGCCCCCGAAGTCGGAAGAAGACAGCGAGGAAGCCCGGGACCCCCGCTATCTTCTGCTAGCTCTTTTGCTAGCGGGGGTCCCGGGCTTCCTCGCTGTCTTCTTCCGACTTCGGGGGCCTCTTGTTCTGTTCTCCGGCAGAAAGACCCCCAAAGTCGGAAGAAGACGGCGAGGAAGCCCGGGACCCGTGCTAGCAAAAGAGCTAGCAGAAGATAGCGGGGGCCCAGCAGAAAGACCCCCGAAGTCGGAAGAAGACGGCGGGGAAGCCCGGGACCCCCGCTAGCAAAAGAGCTAGCAGAAGATAGCGGGGGCCCGGCAGAAAGACCCCCAAATTTGGAAGAAGACGGCGAGGAAGCCCGGGACCCCCGCTAGCAAAAGAGCTAGCAGAAGATAGCGGGGGCCCGGCAGAAAGACCCCCGAAGACGGCGAGGAAGCCCGGGACCCCCGCTAGCAAAAGAGCTAGCAGAAGATAGCGGGGGCCCGGCAGAAAGACCTCCGAAGTCGGAAGAAGACAGCGGGGAAGCCCGGGACCCCCGCTAGCAAAAGAGCTAGCAGAAGATAGCGGGGGCCCGGCAGAAAGACCCCCGAAGACGGCGAGGAAGCCCGGGACCCCCGCTAGCAAAAGAGCTAGCAGAAGATAGCGGGGGCCCGGCAGAAAGACCCCCGAAGTCGGAAGAAGACGGCGAGGAAGCCCGGGACCCCCGCTAGCAAAAGAGCTAGCAGAAGATAGCGGGGGCCCGGCAGAAAGACCCCCGAAGTCGGAAGAAGACGGCGAGGAAGCCCGGGACCCCCACTAGCAAAAGAGCTAGCAGAAGATAGTGGGGCCCGGCAGAAAGACCCCCGGAGCTGCCCAATAAATTACTTTTCAAACCTGTGTTGTCTTTTTTTATTGACTTATTTTGCCACCAGGTGAATGGGTAGGGGTACGATGTACCCCATACTCATTCACATAGGGTAGGGGGCTGGCATCTGGGGGCCCCCTTTTTAAAGGGGGCGCCCTGATTCCGAAAAGCCCCCCGCCCGCATACCCCGACAACCAACGGCCAGGGTTGTCGGGAAGAGGCCCTTGTCCCCATCAACATGGGGGCAGGGTGCTTTGGGGTGGGGGGGCCGCAGGTCGCCCCCCTGCCCCAAAGCACCAAACCCCCTATGTTGAGGGCATGCAGCCTGGTACGGTTCTCTCGTCGTCCCCTTTTCCCCTGCGACCTGCCAGGTTGCGTGCTCGGATAAGGGTCTGGTTTGGATTTTGGGGGGACCCCCACACCGTTTTTCAGCTTAGGGGGTTCACCTTAAAATCCAGACCAGACCTAAGGGCCTGGTATGCTCCTGGAGGGGAACCCATGCCGTTTTTTTCATTAAAATTTGGCCTGGAGTTCCCCTTCATGATTCATACCAAACATGGGACAGCGAGGCTGCCGAGGACCAGCGCGATGACATCGCGCTGGACACATTCTCGGCCGGCTAGTCGCCTCTAGGACAGGACTTGAGCGGCTGCTGCACGCTCAGGTCGTGTCCAGGTCGCCTCGCAGAGTCGCACTGTCCCTGTGTCAGCCGGCACACGAGTCGCCCGCAAGTCGGATCCGACTTCCCGGGCGACTTCTATTCAAATCAATGGGCTCCCATAGGGAACCATTCATTTTCAATAGAGCGCCGCTGACATTTCTATTTACTATAACAGTGCACCGCTGCTTCCTGCGCCCAGTGAAGGAGTTATCCGGCGCACCAATTAAGGTTAGAACCAGCGCAGCGCACTGTTATTAGTAAATCAGCCCCACTGTCTATAGTCACTGTTTATTGGTTGATTTATCGCACAGTGTTCTGTTGGAGGTGGTTGTGTGTTTGTTCATTGATCTTAATAAATTATCATATTTTCACCTACATCCGTTTGGTCTCCTCTGTGCAATCACACAGTCTGGTCTACTAGCTTCTCTGACAGACCCAAAGCATAGAAGTAAATCAACAACAGAATGGCTTAAACAGAAGAAAATACGCCTTCTGGAGTGGCCCAGTCAGAGTCCTGACCTCAACCCGATTGAGATGCTGTGGCATGACCTCAAGAAAGTGATTCACACCAGACATCCCAAGAATGTTGCTGAACTGAAACAGTTCTGTAAAGAGGAATGGTCAAGAATTACTCCTGACCGTTGTGCATGTCTGATCTGCAACTACAGGAAACGTTTGGTTGAAGTTATTGCTGCCAAAGAAGGTTCAACCAGTTATTAAATCCAAGGGTTCACATACTTTTTCCACCTGCACTGTGAATGTTTACATGGCGTGTTCAATAAAAACATGGTAACATTTAATGCTTTGTATGTTATTAGTTTAAGCCAGTGTTTCTCAACTCCAGTCCTCAAGGCGCACAAACAGGTCATGTTTTTAGGATTTCCCTCAGATTAAACAGCTGTGGTAATTACTAAGGCAGTGAAACTGATTAAATCACCTGTGCAAAATAATGGAAAGATTGAAAACATGACCTGTTGGGGCGCCTTGAGGACTGGAGTTGAGAAACACTGGTTTAAGCAGACTGTGATTGTCTATTGTTGTGACTTAGATGAAGACATGATCACATTTTATGACCAATTTTGCAGAAATCCATATCATTCCAAAAGGGTTCACATACTTTTTCATGCAACTGTATATATCTATATACTGCATTCAGTGTAGCCTATATATACAATGCATTCGGTGGTGTACACTTTCTAATACACTTCACGCGGTGTACACAGTATCTACAGTACCTGCCCGCGAGAATGTGTTTCCAGCGCGATCCCATCGCGCTTGTTCTCGGCGACAGGGTACTGTACACCTCGCACTCGCTGTCCCCTCCATAGAGAGGGGACATTTTTGCTTCTTTCTCGCGCTCGCTGCAATAGGAAAATGTGTTTTTCCTTTCCTATTGCAGCGAGCATGAGAAAGAAGCGGCAATGTCCCCTGTCTATGGAGGGGACATTGTCGGGGATCCGACTTGGATCCCCGCCAATACCAGGCACTGTGTTTGGTATGAATCATGAGGGGGAACTCCACGCCAAATTTGAAATAAAAAATCGTCATGGTTTCCCCTCCAAGAGCATACCAGACCCTTAACCGAGCATGCAGCCCGGCCGGTCAGGAAAGGGGGTGGAGACGAGCGAGCACCCCCCTCCTGAACCGCACCAGGCCACATGCCCTCAACATTGGGGGTAGGTGCTTTGGGACAGGGGGGCGCCCTGCACCCCCCCACCCCAAAGCACCTTGTCCCCATGTTGATGAGGACAAGGGCCTCTTCCCGCCACCCCTGGTTGTCGGGGTCTGCGGGCGGGGGCTTATCAGAATCCAAGAGCCACTTTAATAAGGGGGCCCCCAGATCCCGGCCCCCCACCCTATGTGAATGAGTATGGGGTACATTGTACCCCTACCCATTCACCTGGGGGGAAAAAAAGTGTCAATAAAAAAACACACTAGACAGGTCTTTAAAGGCAGCTCCGGGGGGTCTTCCGACTTCGGGGGTCTCTTCCGACTTCTCCGATCTCTCCTCCTGCTCTCCGGCCTCTTCTCCCGGTCTCCAGTTCTTCTCCCGATCTCCGGTTCTTCTGCCGGGCTCCTTTGCTATCTTCTGCTCTTTTGCTGCTCTTTTGCTAGCGTTGGCCCGGTCTTCTCCATCGTCTTCTTCCCTGTTCTCTTCTTCCGATGTTGACACACCGCTCTCTCCCGCTGTAATGCCGTGCGTGCCTTGCGCAATGACTTATATAGGCATGGGGCGTGGTCACGGGTGATTTCACCCGGTGACCCTGCCCCTTATGGTGTCACAGTCCCATCATGCCCCGGGGCAGTCCATTTTTTTTCAAAGATCGATTTTTTGTAGGAATGAAAATATGAGTGCAGAATTTGGTTGTGGTATAGTGGAATCGTTTTTAAGGTTGTGTAACGATCCATAGTACTGACTAAAAGAGTCCGCTATGGCTTGTGGGTGGTATTGTTTGGTTTGTGTAATGGGATGTAATATGTATGGGATCTGTGTTTTGTGTCTTTGACCTCTGAGTTTGTTGGCTAACATTTTGCCTGCCCTATTACCACTCGTGTAATATGTTAACTTAAGTCTACTGGAGGCCTTTTCAAAGTCCTCAAGAAACAGTAGCCTCAGGACAGTGCGGAGTTGTGTTAGTTGTGCTGTGAGGTGTGAGAATGGAGTAGCCATATTTTGTTTCTCAAACATCTCTATATTAGATATCAATTGTGTCATGTGCTGCTGCCTCAGCCTCTTGTTCCTCGCTCCTTGTTGGATAAGGACCCCCCTCGCAAATGCCTTGTGGGCACTCCATACCACAAATGGATCAGACACTGAATGACAATTAAGTAAAAAAAACTCCTTTATCTGTTTATCAATTCTAGACTTGGTCAGAACATCCTGTAACAGCCTGGGATTAGCTCTAGATGTATGTAGGGCTGTTGCTAGAAGAGTCTCCTACTATTAACGTGACTGAGGCATGATCCGACCAAGTGATGTTGTTGATTTTAGCCCCTTTGCAATTAAACAATAACCACTTATCCACTAAGAATAAATAAATCCTGCTATAAGATCTGTGACTGTTGGAAAAGAAAGAATAGTCCCTTTCATTAACGTTGAGACATCTCCAGGAGTCAAACAACTCATGCGATCTCAGAGCCTTGTTAAGGGATGGCGGTGTCTGTTTTGGCAGAGCTGTAGAATCTAGGGATGCATCAGGAGTAATGTTGAAGTCCCCGCACAGCAACACCTGTCCTTTCTTTATAGCTTGGATTTTTTTCATAATCTTATTGAAGAAACAAATCTGTCCCTTGTTCGGCGCATATACGTTTTCCACTGTATATGTGGTGGAGTTTAGGTCACATACTAGAATCAGGAAGCAGCCTTGTGGATCTGTGACTGCTGTATGTAACTTGAAGGCAGTTGAGTCCTTTATTGCTATCATCACCCCTTTTTTCTTTGAGTCAGCATTAGCGTTGAATTGGTAGGATGAGAGCATTTGGGGGGGGGATTGGTTTTGGAAGTGGGTTTTTGATGTATAGCCTCCTTCCATAATGACCTTCTTTTAGTTGGCTGGTTGAGTCCTTTAGCATTAATGAACATAAACTTTATCACCATTGGAATTTAGAATGGTGTGTAGAATGGTTTGTAGACTTCACTTACAATTTGTAGCATATGCGTCCAGATTTGTAGGATCTTTGGCATCTAGTGGTGCTGTGTGGATACTGGGTTCTCCTCCAGGATCTCCTTGGGATTCTTTGAATAGATGTAATGGTTTCTGACTAATGAGAAAAACAAGTCATTTTTTTTAACAATAACATAGTCTAACATAGGCTACAAGCCAAACAAGCATAACCAAGATTTGAGTGTGGCGCATGGCCACTCAGAGAGGTGGGATAGGTACGTTTGAGCTAGAAAAGTGTTACGGGTTGTATGAACATTTTCTCCAGCAGGTGGGTATGTACTAGGATATACCCATATCCGTTTTATTTGTGAGTGCGGGTATTTTTCTGATTGAATGTGCGCCATTCTTGATTTAGGGTGGAGCAGCCGTTCTGCTGGTGGTTTTGTGGTTGTGTATCCAGGATTATCCCCCATGAGTTGAGTAGGGCCAAACCCTTTGCCATTGATTCCATCACATAATCCACCCCCTCCTTGGTGACAATTAGTTTTGTCGGGGAAACCCCATTTGTAGCTTAAATTGTGATTCCTGAGGGCTTTCGTTATCGTGTTTAGATTCCTGCGTTTCTGCAGCGTGAACTGTGATAAGTCGGCGTAGAATTGCAGATTGGTGTATGGCGCAGGAAACTGATCTTTTTGCCTTCCATTTAATCTGTCTGCCATCAATCTCTCTTTGGTTTGGTAAAAATTTAGCCTCAATATGACATCTCTAGGGACATTCTCAGAGAGGTAGGAGGGCTTAGGTAGACGGTGTATTCTATCAGTAAAGTCTAGCGCCGACATATCAGGGAGAATTGCGGTAAAGAGCTGGGATATATAGTTGTGCAGGTCATGCTGCTGAACAGATTCTGGGACACCCCTTATCTTTACATTATTCCTCCTGGTTCTGTCCTCCATGTCCGCCATTTTGGCTTTAAGCACCTCAATTTCTTCATCCCTTCCATCATTTGCATCAACCAAGTCATTGATTGTAACTGCATATTCCCCCATCTTGTTTTCAACATGTGTCACTCTATCAGAAACGGAGCTCAGATCCCTGCTAAACTTATGCATACAGGATACCATGCCTGAGTGCAATGAGCTTCACAGGGAGACTAGCACCTCTTTGAGAACGGTATCTAAGACTGGCTGATTATTAGTGGGAAACACATCAATGGAGCCTGGAAGTTCCCTGGTGTCCTCCCTGGTGTCATTCCCTGAGGTACGGAGTGGGCTCACCTCATCATCCGTTGCGTCCGTCCGGAATCTGAACTTCTCAGGGCTCCCAGATAAAGGTGTGGGTGGTGAGGAGTTGGGGGATTTAGGAGGGCTGCTTCCTTTGTGTGATTTCCCCTGTAGGGCTGGCTGGGATTGTGGTCCTGATGCCGGCGTGGATGTGGCGCCGGCGCCATTTTGCTTGGGCTCGGGAGGAAAGAACTCTGTCAGCTTTTGGGGACAATTCCTCGCTTTCTTGTGCCTGGTCATGTTGGTAAACCTTGCTACAGTTCTGAGGAGGTAAAATGCTGTGCTGTGATGTCTATTAGCTGCTCAGATGGGCTGCTTTCAGTCCCTTAAACCCTGCTGATACCGGAGCTCCGCTCTCAGACGTCCATTGCGGTCTCCAGCTAGCTCCACCCCTCCGTTGTACAGTTTCTAATACGGTGCAGGTGGTGTACACAGTATCTAATACAGTTTGTACAGTTTCTAATATACTTCTGGTGGTGTACACAGTATATAATACAGTGCAGCTGTTGTACAGTTGCTAATACAGTGCAGGCGGTGTACACAGTATCTAATACAGTGTGTACGGTTTCTGATACACTTCTGGTGGTGTATATGGATGAGCTTCGCGTTCGCGTCGAACACACGTTCGACACGAACATCGCCCGTTCGATCGTTCGACGAAGAACGAACTTTACGGTTCGTTCGTGTTAAATTTGTGTTGCGCGACATGGCCCATAATTCACTGCGGCATCGCAGTGCATTGCTGGCTGATGATTGGCCAAGCATGCACTATGACCCGCATGCTTGGCCAATCACAGCGCAGAAAAAACGGAGAGCCGTAATTGGCCAAAGCCATGGTGGCTTTGGCCAATTATGGCTCAGGGGGTTTAGTACACACCCCACACTATATAAGGCCGCCTGGAAGTCGGCCTTGTGTAGTGTGTTGGCGTTTGTGAAAGAGGCAGTTTCGGAGAGATAGACAGTGTCATTTATATTGAGTTAGATAGAGCAGGCAGGCGAGTCAGTTAGCTGCAGTTACAGTGTGTAGAGGATATATATGCATCCTAGGTGTTGTATATATATTAATACACTGTATTGAGTTTAGATAGATCCGTTCCTGTTAGTCTCTATACTGTGACATGCAGGCAGGTGATTGTGCTAGCTGCAGACAGTCAGGCCCCTTTCACACTGGGGCGGTTTGCAGGCGCTATTGTGCTAAAAATAGCACCTGCTAAACAGCGGCTGCTGTCTCTCCAATGTGAAAGCCCGAGGGCTTTCACACTAGAGCGGTGCACTAACAGGATGTGAAAAAAAGTCCAGCTAGCCGCATCTTTGTTGCTGTGAGAGGAGCGGTGTGTTTTCCGCTCCTACACCGCTCCTTCCTATTGAAAGCAATGGGAAACCGCGGTAATACCGCCGGCAATGCGCCTCTACAGAGGCGCATTGCTGGCGGTATTAACCCTTTTTCGGCCGCTAGCGGCCGAATACCTCCACAATTCCGACGGTATAGAGCCGCTAAAAATAGCGGCGCTATACCGCCACCGCACCCACCGCCCCAGTGTGAAACCAGCCTCAGTGTTCCACTGAGGCTGGTTTCACACTGGGGCGGTGGGTGCCGTGATGGTATAGCGCCGCTATTTTTAGCGGCTCTATACCGTCGGAATTGCGGAGGTATACGGCCGCTAGCGGTGCGGTTTTAACCCACGCTAGCGGCCAAAAAAGGGTTAATACCGCCGGCAATGCGTCTCTGTAGAGGCGCATTGCCGGTGGTATTACCGCGGTTTCCCATTGCTTTCAATGGGAAGGAGCGGTGTAGGAGCTCCTCTCACCACTCCAAAGATGCGGCAACAGGGCTTTTTTTTACGTCCTGTTAGCGCACCGCTCCAGTGTGAAAGCCCTCCGGCTTTCATATTGGAGAGACAGCAGCCGCTGTTTAGGCTCGGTTTGCAGGCGCTATTTTTAGCACAATAGCGCCTGCAAACCGCCCCAGTGTGAAAGGGGCCTTAGTGTACTACTGTGTCCTTTGCATGGCAATCAACTAAAGCTCACCTGGATACAGTTATTATCTATACTGTGACAGGCAGGCCGGTGATTGTGCTAGCTGCAGACAGTCAGTGTTTCACTTAGTGTACTACTGTGTGCTTTGCATAGAATTCACCTAAAGCCTAAATTTTTGATGCAATACTTTGCAACAGGGCCCATTGCTGCGCTCTAAGTTCAGTATCTGTGAGGGGTTGCAGTGTTGTGGCACCAGCACCAGTGCCTAAGGCCCAATTTTTCAGCCCCTGTTCAACAGGGGCATGCAATTACAATTCTTGATCTAATATTTCACAGCAGGGCCCATTCCTGCACCCACCAAGAGTAACTGTGAGGGCTTACAGTGTTGTGGCACCAGCACCACCACCAAAGGCCCAATTTATCCTACCACTGTTCAACAGTGGCATGTAAATACAATTCCTGATATAATAGTTGACAGCAGGGCGTTCCAGCGCCCACCAAGAATAACTGTGAGGGCTTACAGTGTTGTGGCAACACCAACACCTAAGGGCCAAATTTCTGCAGAGTATATTTGGCAGGCACCTACTTTCAAACATCCAACTTACAAATGACTCCTACTTGCAAACGGAAGGAGACAACAGGAAGTGAGAGGAAATCTACCCCTAGGAAGGGAAATTATCTCCTGTAAGAGTTAATATGTGAAAAATGTGTCTCCTCTCTACTGATGCTTTATCACCAATCCTTGTTTCAATAAAAAAAACATATTTTCCAAAAACATTTGTCATTGGGATGGAAAGTAAGGTGAAATGTTCTGAACAAGTGCACAGACAGCAAAACAAATGTTACAGGGGTGATAACCCTTCCCTATGTTCTCCAAAAAGCTTAAAAATAGATTTTTTTGGCTGGAGCTACACTTAAAAAATTTACCTGATCCGAATTACAAACAGATTGTACTTAAGAACAAACCTACAGTCCGTGTCTTTTTTGCACTGCCTGTATACTGCTGTTCAGAGTATATAGGGCCTTTTTTTATTTTGGGTGCAGGGTTCCCGTTAATATCCATACAAGACCCAAAGGGGCTGGTAATGGGCTGGGGTAGGGGTGGGTGATGGGGTAGCCATGCCATTTTTCTCAATGATTTTCATCCATATCGCCGGGACCAGACATTACATTAAAGCCGCAAGCAGTTTTAAATGGCTTTTTTTCCTTTAGAAATTTCATTTTGTGCAGGGACAGTTCTAAACAAGGGAAACACGTGCCACTTCACTGGCATACTTTAGACACCCCTAAGGTATGATATTTAAAGGAATATTTCTTTTTATTTTCCAATTTATGCATCATTAAAATCACTACGACCATTTTAAAAGATTATTTTTACATTGATACATGTCCCCTCGGACAGGACCCGGGTCCCCAAACCCTTTTTAGGACAATAACATGACTAAGTCGCGCAACGCGTAGGGGGAGGAGCCTAGTCACGCTACCAGCAGTGTTCTTAGCAACTGGAAGCAGGAGCAGTGAAGGAGATCGCTCTAACTGAGCTGAATTGTGGCGATATGTGCGCAACCTTATCTACGGTCACGTGAGTGAGAGTATCAAATTAAATATCATTGCCTGCAGGTCATACAGCGCTGCACAATGATTTTTTCTTTTTTTTCCCTCTATGATTCATCTGTCTGTTAAAGCTACCATTTATACTGCTCAAGTCTGAAAACTGACAGCCGCCCTGGTCTGTGAACAGCTGAAGGAGAGGGACATAGTGAGAAGTATCAAGCTGGGCAACATTAGGACTGAGAAGTGCTTATGTGTGGTTTCTACCTTGGCTGCTAAGGATTAGCCATACTAGTCTGTGGTATTGAGGCTGATCAGTGTTGGCATTGGAGCACCATATAATTACAATTTCGTTTTTGAGCACTTTAGCAAGGTTTGCACTGTTGTTATTTATATGATTTGCAGGTTTGCACATTTTTTGTAGTTTGCACCTTTGATATATTGCATAGAGGTTCACTGTATTTCACATAAGGTTGATTTATTAGCGCATCAATATTACATATTTAAACATGCATATTAGGCGTTATAATTAGCAGTTTAGATTTCGAACGTTCGCGTCCATTGTATTTAATAGGGTTCTAAAGTTCGTGCGAGCGGTCGGTCCGTTCGAAGGTTCTGGTGCGAACCGAACGGGGGGTGTTCGGCTCATCCCTAGTGGTGTATTAAAATATATATATATATATATTGTGAGGGGGTTAGCTCGGCAGCGGGTGTGTGTGACCCCCGGGATGGGCTCCCCACACAAAAACAGGCCCAGCAGACGGAGGTTGTGGTTTTCAAAATCAAAAAGGTGCCGTTTATTTTCTATTTACAGTGACAAAAACACAGCAAAGCAAAAGAAACAAACAAAATAAATCCTGGTCAACTTGACCTCTGACTAAACATACAGGTTTCCTAACTAACAACTGGGATCAGCCTAGTGCTGTCCTAGTCCCTGGTTTTAAATGTCCAAGCAAAATATAGCCACACAGGCTTTCTCTCACCGCACAGGGGTTCACTCTCCCTAGACAGTCCACACAGGTCTGCTTCCAGGCATGAGCTAACATCTAATGAATCTGGGAGTTTCTTATAGAGGCCTTAAACGAACTGACAGGCTTCAGCTGGCCTCATCAACTCCCTGCCTGCACGACGCCCAGCCCTCTCCCTAGAGGTATGAGTCATCAATGAGCCCACTAGTCTCAGCTGGGCTTATACAACTCTCCACCTAGCTGTATAAATCGGCGTAAAGCCTGAATCTGGGCGAAATATATCTACCCCCCTGGATGCAACCAGGTGACTTTACCTTCCTGCTGTCACATACCCCCCCCTCTTGTTTTAACCTCGGGGTTGGAACACCAGCAATCAGGCATTCATGTACTCGAGACAAAGCATCCACATTCCCCATTTGAACGCCAGGGCGATGCTTTACTGTGAAGTTGAATTCCTGGAGGGCCAGGAACCACCTATTCACTCTTCTATTTGTTTCCTTGTTTTGAGCCATCCACTTTAACGGAGCGTGATCCGTAACCATGTCAAAGTGCCTACCTAGCAGGTAGTACCGAAGGGAATCTAGAGCCCACTTCACCGCTAAACACTCCTTTTCAACGGTGGCGTAATTTACCTCATGGGACTTCAACTTCCTGCTGAGGTAAATGACTGGGTGCTCTTCCCCGTTCCAGACCTGGGACAATACTGCTCCTAACCCCACATCTGACGCATCACTTTGTACGACAAAGTCTTTAGAGAAGTCGGGTGAGTACAACACTGGCTGGCTACATAAGGCTTGTTTCAAGAATTGGAATGCTGCCTCAGCCTCGGGGGTCCATTTAATCATGACCGACCCTTTCCCCTTCGTCAGGTTGGTTAGGGGCACAGCCTTAGAAGCAAAGTGGGGAATGAATCGCCGATAATACCCAGCGATTCCCAGAAAGGCTCGTACCTGCTTCTTGCTGTTGGGACGTGGCCAACTCTGGATGGCCTCGACTTTGTTGAGTTGGGGTTTTATTACTCCCCTCCCAATGGTGTACCCAAGATATTTGGCCTCCTCCTGCCCAATGGTACACTTCTTGGGGTTAGCCGTAAACCCTGCTTCCCGAACAGAGTCCAGGACTGCTTGCACTTTTGGCAGATGTGAGGCCCAATCTGTGCTATGGACAATTACGTCATCCAGGTAAGCCGCAGCATACTTCCGATGGGGCCTCAGCATCTGGTCCATTTTCCGCTGGAATGTGGCCGGCGCATTCTGTAACCCGAACGGCATTCTTTTATATTGGAACGCCCCGTCTGGGGTTACAAATGCGGTTTTCTCTTTGGCTGACTTGGCCAGGGGGATTTGCCAATACCCTTTTGTGAGGTCAAGAGTCGTCATGTATCGGGCTGTTCCCAGCCGGTCGATCAACTCATCTATACGTGGCATGGGGTAGGTGTCAAATTTTGTAACTTTGTTCAACTGACGAAAATCGTTACAAAATCGCCAGCTCCCATCCGGTTTAGGCACCAATACAATGGGACTAGACCAATCACTTTGGGACTCCTCTATCACCCCTAAGTTCAGCATTTTCTGTACTTCCTCCCGTATTGCCTCCCGTCGGGCCTCTGGGATCCGATAGGGTTTTAACTTCACCCTTTCACCGGGCGGGGTAATAATGTCATGCTCTACCCCAGATGTTTGTCCCGGCAGCTCAGAGAATACCTCCTTGTTGCGAAGCACAAACTCCTTAACCTCCTGTTGTTGGGGTTGTGACAAGGTGGCTGCGATTCCAACCTCAGGAATCACGCAACCAGTTTGAGCTGGTGACCAAGTGTCTGCGACTAGGGACTCTCTATCCCTCCAGGCTTTCAACAGATTAACGTGATAGATCTGTTCGGGCTTTCGCCTTCCTGGTTGTCTGACCTTGTAAATCACTTCGCTCACTTTTTCCATTATCTCGTAGGGGCCTTGCCATTTGGCAAGGAATTTACTTTCAACCGTAGGGACAAGTACCAATATCCTATCCCCCGGGGAAAAGGTACGGGTCTTGGCTCCACGGTTGTACACTCTCTGCTGTGCCAACTGCGCTTGGGCCAAATGTTCCTTCACGATGGGCATTACCTGTGCAATTCGATCTTGCATCAGGGCGACATGCTCAATCACACTCCTGTGGGGAGAACTCTCACTTTCCCAAGTTTCCTTGGCAATATCCAACAGCCCTCTTGGGTGTCTCCCATACAGTAACTCAAAGGGGGAGAATCCCGTAGAGGATTGGGGCACCTCCCTAATAGCAAACATCAAATAAGGAAGTAGACAGTCCCAATCCTTTCCATCCCTATCCACCACTTTCTTCAACATTTGTTTTAGGGTTTTGTTGAATCTTTCAACCAGCCCATCGGTTTGGGGGTGATACACAGATGTACGTAATTGCGTCACTTTGAACAATTTACACAGCTCCTTCATAACCCGGGACATAAAGGGTGTACCTTGGTCCGTAAGCAGTTCTTTACAAATACCCACCCGGCTAAAAACAAGAGATAGCTCTTTGGCTATGGTTTTGGCCGAGGTATTTCTGAGAGGGATCGCTTCTGGATAACGGGTGGCATAGTCCATTATAACCAATATGTACTGGTGCCCCCTAGCGGACTTGATTATAGGACCTACCAAATCCATTGCGATTCTCTCAAACGGGACCTCAATGATGGGTAGAGGGACCAGCGGGCTACGGAAGTGTGGCATCGGGGCCGACCTCTGACACACAGGGCAGGAGGAACAATAATTTTCTATGTCCTTCATCACCCCAGGCCAATAGAATCTCTGTAATACCCTCTCTCGGGTTTTCTCTGTCCCCAGATGACCTCCAAGAATGTGCCCATGGGCCAACTCCAACACCAACTTCCTGTAAGGTTTGGGCACCACAAGCTGCTCAACGGTTTCTTCTGCCCTTTTTGCCACCCGATACAGTAGGTCCTTCTCTACGCTGAAGTATGGGTAAGTGCAGGTATTATCTGGGTTCACTAACTCGCCATCTATTTTCACTACGTTTTCCCGTGCCTTTATTAGGGCGGGGTCTTTCAACTGTTCTGTGGCAAAGTTTTCCCTGTGAACCTCAAGATCAGAAAACTCCACAGACGGTAGGTTTTCGTCTGAGGAGGTGGGCTCCTCTCCAGTTTCTTGAGTCTCCCCTGCCAATACTGACAAGGGAAATTCGGGAGAGTCCTCACCACTCTCAGAGGAGTTCTGGCTATCATAGTCCTGGTACATAGGGGCACCAGTGGGGGGCTCAGGATCATCCCACAGTTCCCAGAACTTCGGAAAATCCCTTCCCACAATGGCGTCATGCGGTAACTGAGACACTAAGCCCACTGGATGAGAAAGGGTACCTTTGGGGGTCTCGAAACACACTGTAGTCACTGGATACTCTCGGGTGTCCCCATGCACACAAATAACAGCTACCTTGCTATTCCCAGAGACCTCTGTTTTAACTAATTCAGCCTTTATCAGGGTCACAAGGCTACCTGAATCCAGCAATACCACAACATTTCTACCATTAATACACATTTTGCATAAATGTTTCTCAGTTCCCCGAATGGCAGTGCATGCGACTGTCGCACACAGCGACTGACGTCTGCCCGTCAGAAAGTCACACTGCATGGGTTCCTCCAAAACCGGGCAATTTGCTGCAATATGTCCCGCTTGCCGGCAGCGGTAGCAAATGATCCTTCTTGCCGCCTCTTGAGCCGCTGATTTCCCAGGCTGTTCTCGCCAAACTTGGGGTAGAGCTCCCACCCTCTCACTCTCTCCACCCTCACCCCTTGGAATCCTCTTATCCGCCCCTGGGGATGGTCTGGTCTTAGGGTGGAAAGTCCGAGTGTCTCTGGAAGAGGCCGTCAGGTTCTCTGTAGCCAAGTATTTCTCCACACGATCCACAAGACCATCGGCCGTCTCTGGGTCTCCATGGCTTACCCACTTTTGGATGGCAGTAGGAAGAGCTCTCAAAAACCGATCCATTACAACACGTTCCACAATCTTTGGTGCGGACAAAGTCTCTGGCTGTAGCCACTTTCTGCTCAGGTGAATGAGATCATACATTTGAGACCTGGGGGGTTTTCCAAGCTGGAAAGTCCAGTTATGCACACGCTGAGCCCGGACAGCCAGGGTGACACCCAGCCTTGCCAATATTTCAGCTTTTAGCATCACATAGTCTTTTGCTTGGTCAGGCTCTAGGTCATAGTAAGCTTTCTGCGATTCACCCGTTAACAGAGGAGCCACCAGTCCAGCCCACTGCTCCTCAGGCCACTTTTCTCTTTCAGCAGTCCTTTCAAACGTGGTCAAAAATACCTCTGGATCATCCTCTCCAGTCATTTTTGTCAATAAACGACTCACCCCAAAGGACGCGGTATTAGTGGGACGGCTTTCCTCACTGGTCTGCGGACGTTGCTGCATTACTGCTTCCATTTGTTGTAGTCTCTGCTCTTGCTTCTGTAATAGGTCTATGAAGCGGGCCTCAGATCGTTGCTGGGCTTGTTGCTGAGCTTCCAGACTCTGTTGGTGAGCTTGCTGCTGGGCTGCAAGGCTCTGTTGATGAGCTTGCTGCTGGGCTGCGAAGTTCTGTTGTTGAGCTGCAAGGCTCTTTTGCAAACCTGCATTTGTCTGCTGTTGATTGGCATTTGCTAGAGCCAGCTGTTTCAGTATCTCCTCCATGCTGGCTTAAAAAAAAACTGCCACTGGTTCTCCACCAACTGTGAGGGGGTTAGCTCGGCAGCGGGTGTGTGTGACCCCCGGGATGGGCTCCCCACACAAAAACAGGCCCAGCAGACGGAGGTTGTGGTTTTCAAAATCAAAAAGGTGCCGTTTATTTTCTATTTACAGTGACAAAAACACAGCAAAGCAAAAGAAACAAACAAAATAAATCCTGGTCAACTTGACCTCTGACTAAACATACAGGTTTCCTAACTAACAACTGGGATCAGCCTAGTGCTGTCCTAGTCCCTGGTTTTAAATGTCCAAGCAAAATATAGCCACACAGGCTTTCTCTCACCGCACAGGGGTTCACTCTCCCTAGACAGTCCACACAGGTCTGCTTCCAGGCATGAGCTAACATCTAATGAATCTGGGAGTTTCTTATAGAGGCCTTAAACGAACTGACAGGCTTCAGCTGGCCTCATCAACTCCCTGCCTGCACGACGCCCAGCCCTCTCCCTAGAGGTATGAGTCATCAATGAGCCCACTAGTCTCAGCTGGGCTTATACAACTCTCCACCTAGCTGTATAAATCGGCGTAAAGCCTGAATCTGGGCGAAATATATCTACCCCCCTGGATGCAACCAGGTGACTTTACCTTCCTGCTGTCACAATATATATATATATATATATATATATTACACTCTGCTTTCAGTGTAGCCTATATACAGTGCATTTGGTGGGGTATCGTTTCTAATACACTTCAGGAGGTGTACACAGTATATAATACAGTGTAGTGTAGTGTGGTGTTGCAAAACAAAAAATACACCATGTCCAGAAGGCCACCAAGGAGAGGCAGACACTCACAGGCCACTAAAAGAGGACAAGCAGCCTCTGTGTCTACAGTTAACAGTGGTGGTCCTGGACATGGTGCATCCTCTGCAGGTGGCCTTGGGGCACGATTGTCCTTTTTTTCTGCTGCTGGCTGTGTTATTGAGCCACAACATGCAGAAGAGTTGGTGGAGTGAATAACAAAGCTGTCCTCGTCCTCTGTCATCCAGGCTCAGAGTAGTTTGCCTTCCAACGCAGCTGCCGAAGCGGCCTATTCCACCGGCTCCTTGTCCACAGTCACTCCTTCTGTAGCCCCACTATCATGCACGGAGGAGTCCCCAGAATTATTCGACCACAGTATTGGTTATATGCTGATGAAGGATGCGCAGCGATTTGAAGGCTCCGATGTTGGTTCACGGGTTGAGGAAGGGAGCAACGGGAGCAACGTGAGCCTAGACAGAGGGGGTGCCACGGAAGGACAACAAAATGGCAGTCATGATCCCCCAGCTGCATCATACTGTCAAGTTTGCTCCAGTGACGAGAAGGGAGTGGATGATGAGGTCACTGACTGTACTTGGATGCTGACTTTTAAAAGTTCCTTGTTGTGGGCTTTTTTCAACACTTGTGCAGCAGATCGCACTGTTGTTATATGCAACCTTTGCCTGAAACTAATCAAGCGTGGCCAGAACAGCAGCCGCTTTGGCACCACATGCTTGACCAGACATATGACGACCTGCCATGCAGACCGTTGGCAGCAGCACCTGAAATACAGACATCGTAGAAAAGGGCAGACTTCTCCTTGCTCCTCATCTGGGATCTCCAAACCTACTATACCTCCAGTCCTCTCAGAAACCTGCACTGAGAGGAATGAAGGTATAGCAATAGGTGTCCCAAGTACTTGCAGCCAATCTGCTAGCAATACACCACCAATTGATTTTAGCAGGGAAATTTCCCTACCCCAGTTGCTGAACCGTAAAAATAAATTTAGTCCCAGCCATCCACCTGCTCAGCGTCTAAATGCTAGCTTGGCCAAATTGCTAGCACTGCAACTTCTGCCTTTTCAGCTGGTAGACTCTGCCCCCTTTTGTGAATTTGTGGAATGTGCTGTACCTCAGTGGCAGAAATGTAATTTCTTTTCACGGAAAGCCATTCGAGCTCTCTACCGGCATGTGGAAGGCAATGTTTTGGACTCGTTAGACAGGGCATTCAGCAGAGGGGTTCATATTACCCCTGACTCATGGTCCAGCAGGCATGGGCAGGGACGTTACCTTTCCTTCCCGATTCACTGGGTAATAGTGATGAGCCGAACACCCCCGGGTTCGGTTCGCACCAGAACCCGCGAACGGACCGAAAGTTCGTACGAACATTAGAACCCTATTAAATACAATGGATGCGAACGTTCGAATTCTAAAGTGCTAATTATAACAACTATTATGCATGTTATTGTCCTAAAAAGGGTTTGGGAACCCGGGTTCTGCACCAGGGGACATGTATCAATGCAAAAAGAAGTTTTAAAAACGGTCGTTTTTCGGGAGCAGTCATTTTAATGATGCATAAAGTGAAAAAAAAAAAAGTCAAATATTCCTTTAAATATCGTACCTGGGGGGTGTCTAAAGTATGCCTGTGAAGTGCCACGTGTTTCCCGTGTTTAGAACTGTCCCTGCACAAAATGACACTTCTAAAGGAAAAAAAAGCCATTTAAAACTTCTTGCGGCTTTAATGTAATGTCTGGTCCCGGTAATATGGATGAAAATCTTTAAGAAAAATGGCATAGCTACCCCATGACCCCCCCCCCCCTACCCCAGCCCATTACCAGCCCCTTTGGGTCTTGTATGGATATTAAGGGGAACCCCGCACATAAAATAAAAAAGGCCCTATATACTCTGAACAGCCGTATACAGGCGGTGCATACAAGACAGGGACTGTAGGTTTGTTCTTATGTAGAATGTGTTTGTAATTTTGAACAGGTACATTGTTGAAGTGTAGCTCCAGCCCAAAAATCTATTTTTAAACTTTTTGGGAAACATAGGTAAGGGTTATCACCCCTGTAACATTTGTTTTGCTGTCTGTGCCCCTGTTCAGAACATTTCACCTCACTTTCCGTCCCAATGACAACTGTTTTTGAAATGTGGTGTTTTTCTTGAAACAAGGATTGCTGATAAAGCATCAGTACAGAGGAGACACCTTTCTCCCATATTTATTCTTACAGGAGAGAATTTTCCTTCCTAGGGGTAGATTTCCTCTCACTTCCTGTTGTCTTCTTTCGTTTGCAAGTAGGAGTCGTTTGTAAGTTGGATGTTTGAAAGTAGGGACCTGCCATATATACTCTGCAGAAATAGGCCCCTTAGTTGTTGGTGTTGGCACAACACTGTAAGCACTCACAGTTAGTCTTGGTTGGTGCTGGAACCCCCTGCTGTCAACTATTATATCAGGAATTTTAATTACATATAATTGTTGAACAGTGGTAGTAAAAATTGGGGCTTTGATGGTGGTGCTGGTGCCACAACACTGTAAGCCCTGACAGTTACTCTTGGTGGGTGCAGCAATGGGCCCTGCTGTGAATTATTAGATCAAGAATTGTAATTGCATGCCCCTGTTGAACAGGGGCTGAAAAATTGGGCTTTTCGTGGTGGTGGTGGTGGTGGTGGTGTTGCCACAACACTGTAAGCCCTCAGAGTTACTCTTGGTGGGTGCAGGAATGGGCCCTGCTGTGAATTATTAGATCAAGAATTGTAATTACATGCCCCTTTTGAACAGGGGCTGAAAAATTGGGCCTTTCGTGGTGGTGGTGGTGGTGGCGTTGCCACAACACTGTAAGCCCTCAGACTTACTCTTGGTGGGTGCAGGAATGGGCCCTGCTGTGAATTATTACATCAAGAATTGTAATTGCATGCCCCTGTTGAACAGGGGCTGAAAAATTGGGCCTTAGGCACTGGTGGCACAACACTACAACCCCTCACAGATACTGTACTTGGAGCACAGCAATGAGCCCTATGTCAAATTATTGCTAAAAAAATTGTAAGTACACGCCCCTGTAAAACAGGGGCTGAAAAATTGGGCCTTAGCCACTGGTGGCGGCACCCATAAACAAAAATGATCTTCCAAGCTATCATCATCAATCGTATCATTGAGGACTCGGAGGAGGAGGATAGCCAGTCAACATAACAGCACAGGCACTCAGCATCAGCATCAGTCTTGAAGGGACGTGACATGTTAAAATCAATTAGTCTGTTATATCAGCATCAGGTGTGTGGTAGCTGGTGGTGATCCAAGACTGGTTCATCTTGATGAAAGTCAGTCGATCAACCGAGTCGGTGGACAGGCGCACCCTGTGATCCGTGACAAATCCTCCAGCAGCACTGAATGTGCGTTCCGAAAGAACGCTGGATGCAGGACAGGCCAGTAGCTCAATTGCATACTGTGCAAGCTCTGGCCAGTGATCCATCCTCAAGACCCAGTAAGCCAGAGGATTTTCGGTGGGGAAGGTGTCCAAGTCTGACCTTGCCCCTAGATATTCCTGCACCATGTTTATCAGACGCTGGCGATGGTTGCTGGAACCAATCATACTTTGGGGCTGCGGACTAAAGAATTGTCTGAACGCATCGGTCAGACGGCCACCTTCCCCACCGCTCCTTCTTTGACTGGCCGAAGCCTCAGCAACTCGTTGTCCTGGACCAGGAGTTTGTAACCTCCCAGTCTCTGGGAACGCGTTGCACAGACCTTTCTGCAAGGCCTCCCGGAGTTGTCTCATCCTCTGCTCCCTCTGCGACGGTAACATAAGGTCCGCAACCTTACCCTTGTACCGTGGATCAAGGAGAGTGGCCAGCCAGTAATGGTCCCTCTCCTTGATCCGAAGAATACGAGGATCCTTCCGCAGACTTTGCAGGATCAGGGAGGCCATGCAGCGTAGGTTTGCTGAGGCATTCGCTCCGGAGTCCTCTGGGTCACTAAGGACGACATGATCCGCAGTCACCTCCTCCCAGCCACGTACAAGTCCACTGGTTTCTTGGGACTGTAAATCATCCCTAAAAGACTGCTGCTGATGATGCTGAGTGCCAGCCTCCACCTCCATGCTGACACAATCCTCCTCCTCCTCCTCTTCCTCTTCCTGTGCGATGGGTGGGACAGAAGGAACACTGTCTGGGTAAAGGGGGCCTTGAGAGGCAAGGAAGTCCTCCTCTTCCTGCCTCTGTTCTGCCTCAAGTGCCCTGTCCATTATTCCACGCAGCGTGTGCTCCAACAGGTGGACAAGAGGTACAGTGTCACTGATGCATGCACTGTCACTGCTCACCATCCTCGTGGCCTCCTCAAATGGTGCCAGGACAGTGCATGCATCCCTGATCATGCCCCACTGGCGTGGAGAAAAAAAAACAAGCTCCCCTGACCCTGTCCTGGTGCCGTAGTCGCACAGGTACTCATTGATGGCCCTCTGCTGCGTGTGCAGCCGCTGCAGCATGGCCAACGTTGAGTTCCACCTGGTGGGCATGTCACATATAAGGCGGTTCTTGGGCAGGTTCAACTCCTTTTGCAGCTCAGCCAGGCGAGCACTGGCATTATAAGATCTGCGGAAATGCACACAGACTTTCCTGGCCTGCCTCAGGACATCCTGTAAGCCCGGGTACCTGCCCAAGAACCGCTGCACCACCAGGTTAAGGACGTGAGCCACACAGGGCACATGGGTCAGTTGTCCCTGTCGGAGGGCGGAGAGGAGGTTGGTGCCATTCCTGGCTTAAGCTGGCAAACCACCATTCCTGGCTTAAGCTGGCGTGGCATCAACCACCTCTCAGCCTGGCCCTGCAGAGCAGACAGGACCTCTGCCCCAGTGTGGCTTCTGTCCCCCAAACACACCAGCGCAAGCACGGCATGGCATCTTTTTGCCTGCGTACTTGCGTAGCCCCGTGAACGGCTACGGAGCACCGCTGGTTCATAGGACAAACCACAGGAAGAGGCCATGGAGGAAGAAGAAGAGGAGGGGGTGGAGGAGAGAGGTGTGTCACAACCAGTAGTAGCATTTTGGAGGCGTGGCGGTGGGACAACCTCCAACACTACTGCACCTTGTCCTGCATCCTTCCCAGCTGCCAAAAGAGTGACCCAATGGGCCGTGAAAGAAAGGTAACGTCCCTGTCCATGCCTGCTGGACCATGAGTCAGCGGTAATATGCACCTTACCGCTGACCGCCCTGTCCAGCGAGGCCAAGACATTGCCTTCCACATGCCGGTAGAGAGCCGGAATAGCCTTCCGTGAGAAAAAGTGGCGTTTGGGAACCTGCCACTGAGGAACCACACATTGCACAAACTCACGGAAGGGGGCCGAGTCTACCAACTGAAAAGGCAGCAGTTGAAGCGCTAGCAATTTAGCCAAGCTAGCATTCAACCGCTGGGCATGTGGATGGCTGGGAGTGAACTTCTTTTGACGGTCCAGCAGCTGGGGCAGGGAAATTTGCCTGCTAGAATCGGACGTCGGTGTACTGCTAGCAGAGTGGCCGCAAGTACTTGGCTGTGACACACCTAATTCTACACCTTCATTCCTCTCAGTGCATGTTTCTGAGAGGACTGAAGTTATAGTGGGGTTGGAGATCCCAGCTGATGCGGTGCAAGGAGAGGTCCGCTTTGTTCTTTGATGTGGGTCTTTGAGGTAGGCTTGCCAACGAGCTGCATGGCAGGTCAACATATGTCTGGTCAGGCATGTGGTACCCAAGCGGCTGATGTTTTGGCCACGCGATATACGCTTGAGACATATGTTGCAAACAGCAGCTGTGCGATCTGATGCACTAGCCTCAAAAAAGGCCCACACCAAAGAACTTTTTGAATGACGGGCAGAGGCAGCGCCCTGCACAGGCGGAGCTCTGCGGTGTGATTCCGTCGGTGTACTGCCCTTACGCTGGCCACCAAAGGGCATCCTGTCTCGTTGGAGATGTGCCTCCTCCTCATCCTCCTCCTCCTCTCTCCTATTAGGCACCCACGTGGAGTCAGTGACCTCATCATCCCCTCCCTCCTCATCACTGGAGCCAATCTGGCAGTATGCTGCAGCTGCTGGAACATGACTGCCAGATTGGTGTCCTTCTTGAGCATCCCCTCTGTCTGCTCTCACCCTACTGCCTTCCTGTAGCTGGGTTTCATCATCAGACCCTTCGAAACGCTGGGCATCCTCCTGGAGCATGTACCCAACACTGTGCTCAAACAGTTCGGGGGACTCCTCAGGAGGAGGACATGGTGGGTCTAGGGAAGGAGTGACTGATGATGAGTCTGACATTGATACCAGGGAAGAGGACGCTTTGGCAGCTGCTTTGCCAGTACCCTGAGCCTGGGTGAGAGAGGATGAGGAGGAGGAGGAGGGCTTGGTCATCCACTCTACCAAGTCTTCGGCATGATGTGGCTCAACATGTCCAGCTGCCGAAAAGAAGGACAAGCGTGTCCCATGGCCATGTGCTGATGACAATGCACCGCGTCCACGACCAGCACTGTTGCCCCCAGACACAGAGCCTGCTTGCCCTCTTTTATTGCCTCCTGACTGTCTGCCTCTCCTTGTTTGCCTTCCAGACATTCTAATAGATGGCCTGCAGGGAGATGGGAAAAAAGCAATAAGGGCTACCTTCAGGTGTCCTTCTCTGTCCCTTGAAACAAGGACTTGCACAGTGAAAGAAACTGACACTCTCCCTACCTACAGTTTTCTGTCCCTAGAAAAAATGTTTTTTTAAGCACACTATAGCACAAGGAGAATTCACTCACTGTCCTTCCAGGTCCCTGGAAACAAGGACTTGCACAGTGAAAGAAACTGACACTCTCCCTACCTACAGTTTTCTGTCCCTAGAAAAAATGTTTTTTTTAAGCACAATATAGCACAAGGAGAATTCACTCACTGTCCTTCCAGGTCCCTAGAAACAAGGACTTGCACAGTGAAAGAAACTGACACTCTCCCTACCTACAGTTTTCTGTCCCTAGAAAAAATGTTTTTTTTAAGCACAATATAGCACAAGGAGAATTCACTCACTGTCCTTCCAGGTCCCTGGAAACAAGGACTTGCACAGTGAAAGAAACTGACACTCTCCCTACCTACAGTTTTCTGTCCCTAGAAAAAATGTTTTTTTAAAGCACAATATAGCACAAGGAGAATTCACTCACTGTCCTTCCAGGTCCCTAGAAACAAGGACTTGCACAGTGAAAGAAACTGACACTCTCCCTACCTACAGTTTTCTGTCCCTAGAAAAAATGTTTTTTTTAAGCACAATATAGCACAAGGAGAATGCACTCACTGTCCTTCCAGGTCCCTGGAAACAAGGACTTGCACAGTGAAAGAAACTGACACTCTCCCTACCTACAGTTTTCTGTCCCTAGAAAAAATGTTTTTTTTAAGCACAATATAGCACAAGGAGAATTCACTCACTGTCCTTCCAGGTCCCTGGAAACAAGGACTTGCACAGTGAAATAAACTGACACTCTCCCTACCTACAGTTTTCTGTCCCTAGAAAAAATGTTTTTTTTAAGCACAATATAGCACAAGGAGAATTCACTCACTGTCCTTCCAGGTCCCTAGAAACAAGGACTTGCACAGTGAAAGAAACTGACACTCTCCCTACCTACAGTTTTCTGTCCCTAGAAAAAATGTTTTTTTTAAGCACAATATAGCACAAGGAGAATTCACTCACTGTCCTTCCAGGTCCCTAGAAACAAGGACTTGCACAGTGAAAGAAACTGACACTCTCCCTACCTACAGTTTTCTGTCCCTAGAAAAAATGTTTTTTTTAAGCACAATATAGCACAAGGAGAATTCACTCACTGTCCTTCCAGGTCCCTGGAAACAAGGACTTGCACAGTGAAAGAAACTGACACTCTCCCTACCTACAGTTTTCTGTCCCTAGAAAAAATGTTTTTTTTAAGCACAATATAGCACAAGGAGAATTCACTCACTGTCCTTCCAGGTCCCTAGAAACAAGGACTTGCACAGTGAAAGAAACTGACACTCTCCCTACCTACAGTTTTCTGTCCCTAGAAAAAATGTTTTTTTTAAGCACACTATAGCACAAGGAGAATTCACTCACTGTCCTTCCAGGTCCCTGGAAACAAGGACTTGCACAGTGAAAGAAACTGACACTCTCCCTACCTACAGTTTTCTGTCCCTAGAAAAAATGTTTTTTTTAAGCACAATATAGCACAAGGAGAATTCACTCACTGTCCTTCCAGGTCCCTAGAAACAAGGACTTGCACAGTGAAAGAAACTGACACTCTCCCTACCTACAGTTTTCTGTCCCTAGAAAAAATGTTTTTTTTAAGCACAATATAGCACAAGGTGAATTCACTCACTGTCCTTCCAGGTCCCTGGAAACAAGGACTTGCACAGTGAAAGAAACTGACACTCTCCCTACCTACAGTTTTCTGTCCCTAGAAAAAATGTTTTTTTTAAGCACAATATAGCACAAGGAGAATTCACTCACTGTCCTTCCAGGTCCCTAGAAACAAGGACTTGCACAGTGAAAGAAACTGACACTCTCCCTACCTACAGTTTTCTGTCCCTAGAAAAAATGTTTTTTTAAGCACAATATAGCACAAGGAGAATTCACTCACTGTCCTTCCAGGTCCCTGGAAACAAGGACTTGCACAGTGAAAGAAACTGACACTCTCCCTACCTACAGTTTTCTGTCCCTAGAAAAAATGTTTTTTTTAAGCACAATATAGCACAAGGAGAATTCACTCACTGTCCTTCCAGGTCCCTAGAAACAAGGACTTGCACAGTGAAAGAAACTGACACTCTCCCTACCTACAGTTTTCTGTCCCTAGAAAAAATGTTTTTTTTAAGCACAATATAGCACAAGGAGAATTCACTCACTGTCCTTCCAGGTCCCTGGAAACAAGGACTTGCACAGTGAAAGAAACTGACACTCTCCCTACCTACAGTTTTCTGTCCCTAGAAAAAATGTTTTTTTTAAGCACAATATAGCACAAGGAGAATTCACTCACTGTCCTTCCAGGTCCCTAGAAACAAGGACTTGCACAGTGAAAGAAACTGACACTCTCCCTACCTACAGTTTTCTGTCCCTAGAAAAAATGTTTTTTTTAAGCACACTATAGCACAAGCACAAAACACACTGACACTCTCCCTACCTATCCTTCTCTTTCCCTAAACTAAAGGAATCCAGGTTAAGCAAGAAAGAAATAAAAGTCACTGTCCCTGCCTATGCTGCTCTATCCCTGCTCCGGAACACACTACACTAGGCCGCCGTGCTGGCGGCCTTTTATAGTGTGGGGCGTGTACTAAACACCCTCAGCAATAATTGGCCACAGGCATCCTGCCTGTGGCCAATCATTGCTCTCCTCGCTGCCGGCGCTGTGATTGGCCAAGCATGCGGGGTCACAGTGCATGCTTGGCCAATCACAGCGCCTGGATGACACTGCGATGGCGTAGTGCATTGTGGGCCGTTCGCGTCACTCGAATTTGGCGCGAACGGCCCAAATCGTTCGATCTTCGTCGAACGATCGAACAGCCGATGTTCGAGTCGAACGTATGTTCGACTCGAACACGAAGCTCATCCCTACTGGGTAACACTTCTGACAGCTGGGAAGGATGCAGGACAGGGTTCAGTGTTGTTGGAGCTTGTTCCAAGCCTCCAAAATGGTGATGATTCTGTCACAACTCTCTTCACCATCCCCTCCTCTTCATCTTCCTCTATGGCCTCTACTGAAGATTTGTTCTCTGAACCAGCAGTGGTCCGTAAGTGTTCAAGGGGCTACGCAAGCAGTCAGGCTAAAAGATGCCATGCAGTGCTTGAGTTGGTCTGCCTAGGGGAGAGGAGCCACACTGGGGCAGAGATTCTGTCAGCTCTACAGGGGCAGGCTCAGAGGTTGTTGATGCCATGGCAGCTTCATCCAGGAATGGTTGTATGCTAAAATGGCACCAACCTTCTCTCCACCCTCCGACAGGGACACTTGACCTATGTTCCATGTTTGGCACATGTCCTGAATTTGGTGGTGCAGCGGTTCTTGACCAGGTACCCTGGCTTATAAGATCTCCTAAAGCAGGCCAGAAAAGTCAGTGGTCATTTCCACCAGTCATACAATGCCAGTGCTCGGCTGGCTGACATTCAAAGAGAATGCAACCTGCCCAACAACCGCCTCATTTATGACATTCCCACCAGGTGGTTGGCAATGCTGCAGCGGTTGCACACACAGCAGATGGCCATCAATGTGTACCTGTGCGAGTATGGCACAAGGATAGGGTCAGGGGAGCTTGGCTTCTTTTCGCCATGCCAGTTGCTACTGATCAAGGATCCATGTACTGTCCTGTCACCATTTGAGGAGACCACAAGGATGGTGAGCAGCAACAATGCATGCATCAGTGACACTGTCCCTCTAGTCTTCCTGCTGGAGCACACGCTTTGTGGAATCAATATTTTTGGTTTAGGCCACCACCACCACCACCCAAGGCCCAATTTTTCTGCCCCTGTTTAACAGAGCCATGTAATTAAAATTTTTGATATAATATTTCACAGCAGGGCCGGTTCCTGTGCCCAACAAGAGTAACTGTGAGGGGTTACAGTGTTCTGGCACCACCAATACCTAAGGCTCAATTTCTCTGCAACGTATAAAGGGCAGGGCATATAGTATGCTGTTTAGAGTATATGGTGCCCCCACGCCATTTTTTTTTTATTTGGCGTGGTTCTCCTTAATATTCATACCGGATCCAAAGGGCCTGGTAATAGACTGGGGGGGGAACCCACACCATTTTTTTTCAATGATTTTTATCTATATTGCCGGGATCCAACAATACATTACAACCGCAAGCAGTTTTAAATAAAAAAAATTCCTTTAGAAATTAAATTTTGCTGTAGTACTGTTATAAATATGGGAAAGATGTGCTACTTCACAGTCAGACTAAGGAGCCCCCTCATGCATGATATTTAAAGGAATATTTTTTTTGTGTTTCACTTTGTTTCTCCACTCCACTCCACTTTTATGTATTTTTCTCAGTATAAAAGCGGCTGTGTGAATTACTAACCTAGAAAATGACAACATTACCTGTGCCAAAATCAAAAAATATAGAAAACATGACCTGGGAATGCATCTTGAGAAGGAGAGTTGGGGAATACTGCTTCAAGTAATGTTAATTGTAATCTTTCTGTGTTTTGAAGAATCGCATAGACAAAACTTGAAGATGCCCACAAATTGTGTCTTAACATTCTTATTTCCCTCATGATCCCATGCCTAAAATGTGTGTCTTTACCCACATCTAGTTTGCTAAAACCACAAAACACACAGTGGGGGTTATTTGCGAAAGGCAAAAACACTTTGCACTACAAGTGCAAACTACAAGTGCAAAGTGCACTTGAAATTGCACTGAAAGTGCACTTGGAAGTGCAGTCGTTGTAAATCTGAAGGGTAGATCTGAAACGAGGGGAAGCTCTGCTGATTTTAGCATCCAATCATGTGCAAGCAAAAATGCTGTGTTTTATTTTCCTTGCATGTCCCCCTCGGATCTACAGCGACTGCACTTCAAAGTGCACTTTCAGTGCAATTTCAAGTGCACTTTGCACTTGTAGTTTGCACTTGTAGTGCAAAGTGAATTTGCCTTTAATAAATAACCCCCAGTGTGTCAACATGTGCTAGCTCCCATCATGGGGTGTCCTTGTATGTGTTTCGGGGGTGCAACCTCTTTCTCTGATCTACTTTAGTACTTGTGAGGAAGGGGTTGCACCCCCAAAACGTGTCCATTGATACCCTGTAATGGGAGACAGCACATGTTAGCAATGGACGCATTTTGGGGGTGAAAACCCTTCACATAACTAAAGTAGGTCAGAGGAAGGGGTTGCACCCCCAAAATACATTCATTGATACCCCGTGATGGGAGATAGCACATGTTGACACACTGTGTGTTTTCGGGGTTTAGAAACGAACATGTTTGGAACTACACACATTTTCGGCAGGGGATCATAAGGGACATTTAATAGTTATGCCTCTACGTGTACGTGGCTTCAAATTTTGGCTTTTAGAGGGGTAAGATCACCCCATCTGAGGAAGGCAACATCCACACAGTCTTGGGATACTAATGCCTCATTTGGCCTTCACTTTACCAAAGTCGAACTTTGTAAGTTCCTGAGTTGGGGATGTGTATCTTATGTTTTCTAACTTGCCTATTTAGCCACAAAAAAGGCAAAATAATGGCAAACATACATGTTATACACCAAGATGTTGGTTTGTTTTAAAACCTTAAAACGCACATGTGAATGTGCTTTGAGTGAAATGTTTTTTTACTAAACATTGTGTGGCTTATTATTTTAATGCTCAATTCCAGTGTATTAGTTAAAGGGATTGCAAACTCTCCTGTTTTTTCACCTTAATGCATCCTATGCATTAAGGTGAAAAAACTTCTGTCAGTCACCGCCCCCCCAGCCCCCCCCCCCATTTTACTTACCTGAGCCCTGGAATGTCCCATGGCGAGGATGCGCCGTCTCTCTGCCTGGGGTTCTCTAATCTTGATTGGATAGATTGATAGCATTGGCTCCCACTGCTGTCAATCAAATCAAATGACGCGGGCGCCGGGGGTGGGGCCGAGTCCTGTATTCGGCGGCTATGGACAACTTCATGCATTAGATCCATTAAGAACAAAAACATTGTGTGTGTATAGCAGACCCACAGCACACCATAATAGTTAGCTGAAGAAGAAGAGATTGTCACCTCATGTAGCAAATAAGGTACATCTGCACTATTGGAGCAAGTGGAAAAAATAAAGCCCATTTGCGAACATATTAGACAGATAAGAAACACAGACAACAGTAGTTCAAATGAAATATGAGTTTATGATCTCAAAATTAGATTAGGCATAATCAGCTACAATTTTCTGCCAAGCCACTTCTCCTCTACCCACAAAATAATTCTGGTATTTTTGATGGAAATTCTAGCATTTTGGGAGGGCAATCCAGCATGGCCAGTAGGGATGAGCTTCGTGTTCGAGTCGAACATACGTTCGACTCGAACATCGGCTGTTCGATCGTTCGACGAAGATCGAACGATTTGGGCCGTTCGCGCCAAATTCGAGTGACGCGAACGGCCCACAATGCACTACGCCATCGCAGTGTCATCCAGGCGCTGTGATTGGCCAAGCATGCACTGTGACCCCGCATGCTTGGCCAATCACAGCGCCGGCAGCGAGGAGAGCAATGATTGGCCACAGGCAGGATGCCTGTGGCCAATTATTGCTGAGGGTGTTTAGTACACGCCCCACACTATAAAAGGCCGCCAGCACGGCGGCCTAGTGTAGTGTGTTCCGGAGCAGGGATAGAGCAGCATAGGCAGGGACAGTGACTGTTATTTCTTTCTTGCTTAACCTGGATTCCTTTAGTTTAGGGAAAGAGAAGGATAGGTAGGGAGAGTGTCAGTGTGTTTTGTGCTTGTGCTATAGTGTGCTTAAAAAAAACATTTATTCTAGGGACAGAAAACTGTAGGTAGGGACAGTGTCAGTTTCTTTCACTCTGCAAGTCCTTGTTTCCAGGGACCTGGAAGGACAGTGAGTGAATTGTCCTTGTGCTATATTGTGCTTAAAAAAACATTTATTCTAGGGACAGAAAACTGTAGGTAGGGAGAGTGTCAGTTTCTTTCACTCTGCAAGTCCTTGTTTCCAGGGACCTGTAAGGACAGTGAGTGAATTGTCCTTGTGCTATATTGTGATTAAAAAAAACATTTTTTCTAGGGACAGAAAACTGTAGGTAGGGAGAGTGTTTTTTTTCTTTCACTCTGCAAGTCCTTGTTTCCAGGGACCTGGAAGGACAGTGAGTGAATTTTCCTTGTGCTATATTGTGCTTAAAAAAAACATTTTTTCTAGGGACAGAAAACTGTAGGTAGGGAGAGTGTTTTTTTTCTTTCACTCTGCAAGTCCTTGTTTCCAGGGACCTGGAAGGACAGTGAGTGAATTGTCCTTGTGCTATATTGTGCTTAAAAAAAAACATTTTTTCTAGGGACAGAAAACTGTAGGTAGGGAGAGTGTTTTTTTTCTTTCACTCTGCAAGTCCTTGTTTCCAGGGACCTCTAAGGACAGTGAGTGAATTGTCCTTGTGCTATATTGTGCTTAAAAAAAACATTTATTCTAGGGACAGAAAACTGTAGGTAGGGAGAGTGTCAGTTTATTTCACTCTGCAAGTCCTTGTTTCCAGGGACCTGGAAGGACAGTGAGTGAATTGTCCTTGTGCTATATTGTGATTAAAAAAAACATTTTTTCTAGGGACAGAAAACTGTAGGTAGGGAGAGTGTTTTTTTTCTTTCACTCTGCAAGTCCTTGTTTCCAGGGACCTGTAAGGACAGTGAGTGAATTGTCCTTGTGCTATATTGTGATTAAAAAAAACATTTTTTCTAGGGACAGAAAACTGTAGGTAGGGAGAGTGTTTTTTTTCTTTCACTCTGCAAGTCCTTGTTTCCAGGGACCTGTAAGGACAGTGAGTGAATTGTCCTTGTGCTATATTGTGCTTAAAAAAAAACATTTATTCTAGGGACAGAAAACTGTAGGTAGGGAGTGTGTCAGTTTATTTCACTCTGCAAGTCCTTGTTTCCAGGGACCTGGAAGGACAGTGAGTGAATTGTCCTTGTGCTATATTGTGATTAAAAAAAACATTTTTTCTAGGGACAGAAAACTGTAGGTAGGGAGAGTGTTTTTTTTCTTTCACTCTGCAAGTCCTTGTTTCCAGGGACCTGGAAGGACAGTGAGTGAATTCTCCTTGTGCTATATTGTGCTTAAAAAAAACATTTATTCTAGGGACAGAAAACTGTAGGTAGGGAGAGTGTCAGTTTATTTCACTCTGCAAGTCCTTGTTTCCAGGGACCTGTAAGGACAGTGAGTGAATTGTCCTTGTGCTATATTGTGATTAAAAAAAACATTTTTTCTAGGGACAGAAAACTGTAGGTAGGGAGAGTGTTTTTTTTCTTTCACTCTGCAAGTCCTTGTTTCCAGGGACCTGTAAGGACAGTGAGTGAATTGTCCTTGTGCTATATTGTGCTTAAAAAAAAACATTTATTCTAGGGACAGAAAACTGTAGGTAGGGAGAGTGTCAGTTTATTTCACTCTGCAAGTCCTTGTTTCCAGGGACCTGGAAGGACAGTGAGTGAATTGTCCTTGTGCTATATTGTGATTAAAAAAAACATTTTTTCTAGGGACAGAAAACTGTAGGTAGGGAGAGTGTTTTTTTTTCTTTCACTCTGCAAGTCCTTGTTTCCAGGGACCTGTAAGGACAGTGAGTGAATTGTCCTTGTGCTATATTGTGCTTAAAAAAACATTTATTCTAGGGACAGAAAACTGTAGGTAGGGAGAGTGTCAGTTTATTTCACTCTGCAAGTCCTTGTTTCCAGGGACCTGGAAGGACAGTGAGTGAATTGTCCTTGTGCTATATTGTGCTTAAAAAAAACATTTTTTCTAGGGACAGAAAACTGTAGGTAGGGAGAGTGTTTTTTTTCTTTCACTCTGCAAGTCCTTGTTTCCAGGGACCTGGAAGGACAGTGAGTGAATTGTCCTTGTGCTATATTGTGCTTAAAAAAAACATTTTTTCTAGGGACAGAAAACTGTAGGTAGGGAGAGTGTTTTTTTTCTTTCACTCTGCAAGTCCTTGTTTCCAGGGACCTGGAAGGACAGTGAGTGAATTGTCCTTGTGCTATATTGTGCTTAAAAAAAAACATTTTTTCTAGGGACAGAAAACTGTAGGTAGGGAGAGTGTTTTTTTTCTTTCACTCTGCAAGTCCTTGTTTCCAGGGACCTGTAAGGACAGTGAGTGAATTGTCCTTGTGCTATATTGTGCTTAAAAAAAACATTTATTCTAGGGACAGAAAACTGTAGGTAGGGAGAGTGTCAGTTTATTTCACTCTGCAAGTCCTTGTTTCCAGGGACCTGGAAGGACAGTGAGTGAATTGTCCTTGTGCTATATTGTGATTAAAAAAAACATTTTTTCTAGGGACAGAAAACTGTAGATAGGGAGAGTGTTTTTTTTCTTTCACTCTGCAAGTCCTTGTTTCCAGGGACCTGTAAGGACAGTGAGTGAATTGTCCTTGTGCTATATTGTGATTAAAAAAAACATTTTTTCTAGGGACAGAAAACTGTAGGTAGGGAGAGTGTTTTTTTTCTTTCACTCTGCAAGTCCTTGTTTCCAGGGACCTGTAAGGACAGTGAGTGAATTGTCCTTGTGCTATATTGTGCTTAAAAAAAACATTTATTCTAGGGACAGAAAACTGTAGGTAGGGAGAGTGTCAGTTTATTTCACTCTGCAAGTCCTTGTTTCCAGGGACCTGTAAGGACAGTGAGTGAATTGTCCTTGTGCTATATTGTGATTAAAAAAAACATTTTTTCTAGGGACAGAAAACTGTAGGTAGGGAGAGTGTTTTTTTTCTTTCACTCTGCAAGTCCTTGTTTCCAGGGACCTGTAAGGACAGTGAGTGAATTGTCCTTGTGCTATATTGTGCTTAAAAAAAACATTTATTCTAGGGACAGAAAACTGTAGGTAGGGAGAGTGTCAGTTTATTTCACTCTGCAAGTCCTTGTTTCCAGGGACCTGTAAGGACAGTGAGTGAATTGTCCTTGTGCTATATTGTGATTAAAAAAAACATTTTTTCTAGGGACAGAAAACTAGGTAGGGAGAGTGTTTTTTTTCTTTCACTCTGCAAGTCCTTGTTTCCAGGGACCTGTAAGGACAGTGAGTGAATTGTCCTTGTGCTATATTGTGCTTAAAAAAAACATTTATTCTAGGGACAGAAAACTGTAGGTAGGGAGAGTGTCAGTTTATTTCACTCTGCAAGTCCTTGTTTCCAGGGACCTGTAAGGACAGTGAGTGAATTGTCCTTGTGCTATATTGTGATTAAAAAAAAAAATTTTTCTAGGGACAGAAAACTGTAGGTAGGGAGAGTGTTTTTTTTCTTTCACTCTGCAAGTCCTTGTTTCCAGGGACCTGTAAGGACAGTGAGTGAATTGTCCTTGTGCTATATTGTGATTAAAAAAAACATTTTTTCTAGGGACAGAAAACTGTAGGTAGGGAGAGTGTTTTTTTTCTTTCACTCTGCAAGTCCTTGTTTCCAGGGACCTGTAAGGACAGTGAGTGAATTGTCCTTGTGCTATATTGTGCTTAAAAAAAACATTTATTCTAGGGACAGAAAACTGTAGGTAGGGAGAGTGTCAGTTTATTTCACTCTGCAAGTCCTTGTTTCCAGGGACCTGTAAGGACAGTGAGTGAATTGTCCTTGTGCTATATTGTGCTTAAAAAAAATATTTTTTCTAGGGACAGAAAACTGTAGGTAGGGAGAGTGTCAGTTTCTTTCACTGTGAAAGTCCTTGTTTCAAGGGACAGAGAAGGACACCTGAAGGTAGCCCTTATTGCTTTTTTCCCATCTCCCTGCAGGCCATCTATTAGAATGTCTGGAAGGCAAACAAGGAGAGGCAGACAGTCAGGAGGCAATAAAAGAGGGCAAGCAGGCTCTGTGTCTGGGGGCAACAGTGCTGGTCGTGGACGCGGTGCATTGTCATCAGCACATGGCCATGGGACACGCTTGTCCTTCTTTTCGGCAGCTGGACATGTTGAGCCACATCATGCCGAAGACTTGGTAGAGTGGATGACCAAGCCCTCCTCCTCCTCCTCGTCCTCTCTCACCCAGGCTCAGGGTACTGGAAAAGCAGCTGCCAAAGCGTCGTCTTCCCTGGTATCAATGTCAGACAAATCATCAGTCACTCCTTCCCTAGACCCACCATGTCCTCCTCCTGAGGAGTCCCCCGAACTGTTTCAGCACAGTGTTGGGTACATGCTCCAGGAGGATGCCCAGCGTTTCGAAGGGTCTGATGATGAAACCCAGCTAGAGGAAGGCAGTAGCGTGAGAGCAGACAGAGGGGATGCTCAAGAAGGACACCAATCTGGCAGTCATGTTCCAGCAGCTGCAGCATACTGCCAGATTGGCTCCAGTGATGAGGAGGGAGGGGATGATGAGGTCACTGACTCCACGTGGGTGCCTAATAGGAGAGAGGAGGAGGAGGAGGATGAGGAGGAGGCACATCTCCAACGAGGCAGGATGCCCTTTGGTGGCCAGCGTAAGGGCAGTACACCGACGGAATCACACCGCAGAGCTCCGCCTGTGCAGGGCGCTGCCTCTGCCCGTCATTCAAAAAGTTCTTTGGTGTGGGACTTTTTTGAGGCTAGTGCATCAGATCGCACAGCTGCTGTTTGCAACATATGTCTCAAGCGTATATCGCGTGGCCAAAACATCAGCCGCTTGGGTACCACATGCCTGACCAGACATATGTTGACCTGCCATGCAGCTCGTTGGCAAGCCTACCTCAAAGACCCACACCAAAGAACAAAGCGGACCTCTCCTTGCACCGCATCAGCTGGGATCTCCAACCCCACTATAACTTCAGTCCTCTCTGAAACATGCACTGAGAGGAATGAAGGTGTAGAATTAGGTGTGTCACAGCCAAGTACTTGCGCCCACTCTGCTAGCAGTACACCGACGTCCGATTCTAGCAGGCAAATTTCCCTGCCCCAGCTGCTGGACCGTCGAAAGAAGTTCACTCCCAGCCATCCACATGCCCAGCGGTTGAATGCTAGCTTGGCTAAATTGCTAGCGCTTCAACTGCTGCCTTTTCAGTTGGTAGACTCGGCCCCCTTCCGTGAGTTTGTGCAATGTGCGGTTCCTCAGTGGCAGGTTCCCAAACGCCACTTTTTCTCACGGAAGGCTATTCCGGCTCTCTACCGGCATGTGGAAGGCAATGTCTTGGCCTCGCTGGACAGGGCGGTCAGCGGTAAGGTGCATATTACCGCTGACTCATGGTCCAGCAGGCATGGACAGGGACGTTACCTTTCTTTCACGGCCCATTGGGTCACTCTTTTGGCAGCTGGGAAGGATTCAGGACAAGGTGCAGTAGTGTTGGAGGTTGTCCCACCGCCACGCCTCCAAAATGCTACTACTGGTTGTGACACACCTCTCTCCTCCACCCCCTCCTCTTCTTCTTCCTCCATGGCCTCTTCCTGTGGTTTGTCCTATGAACCAGCGGTGCTCCGTAGCCGTTCACGGGGCTACGCAAGTACGCAGGCAAAAAGATGCCATGCCGTGCTTGCGCTGGTGTGTTTGGGGGACAGAAGCCACACTGGGGCAGAGGTCCTGTCTGCTCTGCAGGGCCAGGCCGAGAGGTGGTTGACGCCACGCCAGCTTAAGCCAGGAATGGTGGTTTGCGACAATGGCACCAACCTCCTCTCCGCCCTCCGACAGGGACAACTGACCCATGTGCCCTGTATGGCTCACGTCCTTAACCTGGTGGTGCAGCGGTTCTTGGGCAGGTACCCAGGCTTACAGGATGTCCTGAGGCAGGCCAGGAAAGTCTGTGTGCATTTCCGCAGATCTTATAATGCCAGTGCTCGCCTGGCTGAGCTGCAAAAGGAGTTGAACCTGCCCAAGAACCGCCTTATATGTGACATGCCCACCAGGTGGAACTCAACGTTGGCCATGCTGCAGCGGCTGCACACGCAGCAGAGGGCCATCATTGAGTACCTGTGCGACTACGGCACCAGGACAGGGTCAGGGGAGCTTGGTTTTTTTTCTCCACGCCAGTGGGGCATGATCAGGGATGCATGCACTGTCCTGGCACCATTTGAGGAGGCCACGAGGATGGTGAGCAGTGACAGTGCATGCATCAGTGACACTGTACCTCTTGTCCACCTGTTGGAGCACACGCTGCGTGGAATAATGGACAGGGCACTTGAGGCAGAACAGAGGCAGGAAGAGGAGGACTTCCTTGCCTCTCAAGGCCCCCTTTACCCAGACAGTGTTCCTTCTGTCCCACCCATCGCACAGGAAGAGGAGGAGGAGGAGGAGGAGGAGGAGGAGGAGGATTGTGTCAGCATGGAGGTGGAGGCTGGCACTCAGCATCATCAGCAGCAGTCTTTTAGGGATGATTTACAGTCCCAAGAAACCAGTGGACTTGTACGTGGCTGGGAGGAGGTGGCTGCGGATCATGTCGTCCTTAGTGACCCAGAGGACTCCGGAGCGAATGCCTCAGCAAACCTACGCTGCATGGCCTCCCTGATCCTGCAAAGTCTGCGGAAGGATCCTCGTATTCTTCGGATCAAGGAGAGGGACCATTACTGGCTGGCCACTCTCCTTGATCCACGGTACAAGGGTAAGGTTGCGGACCTTATGTTACCGTCGCAGAGGGAGCAGAGGATGAGACAACTCCGGGAGGCCTTGCAGAAAGGTCTGTGCAACGCGTTCCCAGAGACTGGGAGGTTGCAAACTCCTGGTCCTGGACAACGAGTTGCTGAGGCTTCGGCCAGTCAAAGAAGGAGCGGTGGGGAAGGTGGCCGTCTGACCGATGCGTTCAGACAATTCTTTAGTCCGCAGCCCCAAAGTATGATCGGTTCCAGCAACCATCGCCAGCGTCTGATAAACATGGTGCAGGAATATCTAGGGGCAAGGTCAGACTTGGACACCTTCCCCACCGAAAATCCTCTGGCTTACTGGGTCTTGAGGATGGATCACTGGCCAGAGCTTGCACAGTATGCAATTGAGCTACTGGCCTGTCCTGCATCCAGCGTTCTTTCGGAACGCACATTCAGTGCTGCTGGAGGATTTGTCACGGATCACAGGGTGCGCCTGTCCACCGACTCGGTTGATCGACTGACTTTCATCAAGATGAACCAGTCTTGGATCACCACCAGCTACCACACACCTGATGCTGATATAACAGACTAATTGATTTTAACATGTCACATCCCTTCAAGACTGATGCTGATGCTGAGTGCCTGTGCTGTTATGTTGACTGGCTATCCTCCTCCTCCGAGTCCTCAATGATACGATTGATGATGATAGCTTGTAAGATCATTTTTGTTTATGGGTGCCGCCACCAGTGCCTAACGCCCAATTTTTCAGCCCCTGTTTAACAGGGGCGTGTAATTACAATTTTTGAAGCAATACTTTGCAACAGGGCTCATTGCTGTGCTCCAAGTACAGTATCTGTGAGGAGTTGCAGTGTTGTGCCACCAGTGCCTAAGGCCCAATTTTTCAGCCCCTGTTTAACAGGGGCGTGTCATTACAATTTTTGAAGCAATACTTTGCAACAGGGCTCATTGCTGTGCTCCAAGTACAGTATCTGTGAGGAGTTGCAGTGTTGTGCCACCAGTGCCTAAGGCCCAATTTTTCAGCCCCTGTTTAACAGGGGCGTGTCATTACAATTTTTGAAGCAATACTTTGCAACAGGGCTCATTGCTGTGCTCCAAGTACAGTATCTGTGAGGGGTTGCAGTGTTGTGCCACCAGTGCCTAAGGCCCAATTTTTCAGCCCCTGTTCAACAGGGGCATGTAATTACAATTCTTGATCTAATAATTCACAGCAGGGCCCATTGCTGCACCCACCAAGAGTAACTGTCAGGGCTTACAGTGTTGTGGCACCAGCACCACCATCAAAGGCCCAATTTTTACTACCACTGTTCAACAATTATATGTAATTAAAATTCCTGATATAATAGTTGACAGCAGGGCGTTCCAGCACCAACCAAGAGTAACTGTGAGTGCTTACAGTGTTGTGCCAACACCAACAACTAAGGGGCCTATTTCTGCAGAGTATATACGGCAGGTCCCTACTTTCAAACATCCAACTTACAAACGACTCCTACTTGCAAACGCAAGAAGACAACAGGAAGTGAGAGGAAATCTACCACTAGGAAGGAAAATTCTCTCCTGTAAGAATAAATATGGGAGAAAGGTGTCTCCTCTGTACTGATGCTTTATCAGCAATCCTTGTTTCAAGAAAAACACCACATTTCAAAAACAGTTGTCATTGGGACGGAAAGTGAGGTGAAATGTTCTGAACAGGGGCACAGACAGCAAAACAAATGTTACAGGGGTGATAACCCTTACCTATGTTTTCCAAAAAGTTTAAAAATAGATTTTTGGTCTGGAGCTACACTTCAACAATGTACCTGTTCAAAATTACAAACAGATTCTACATAAGAACAAACCTACAGTCCCTGTCTTGTATGCACCGCCTGTATAGGGCTGTTCAGAGTATATAGGGCCTTTTTTATTTTATGTGCGGGGTTCCCCTTAATATCCATACAAGACCCAAAGGGGCTGGTAATGGGCTGGGGTGGGGGGGGGGGGTCATGGGGTAGCTATGCCATTTTTCTTAAAGAATTTCATCCATATTACCGGGACCAGACATTACATTAAAGCCGCAAGCAGTTTTAAATGGCTTTTTTTTCCTTTAGAAGTGTCATTTTGTGCAGGGACAGTTCTAAACACGGGAAACACGTGGCACTTCACAGGCATACTTTAGACACCCCCCAGGTACGATATTTAAAGGAATATTTGACTTTTTTTTTTTCACTTTATGCATCATTAAAATGACTGCTCCCGAAAAACGACCGTTTTTAAAACTTCTTTTTGCATTGATACATGTCCCCTGGTGCAGAACCCGGGTTCCCAAACCCTTTTTAGGACAATAACATGCATAATAGTTGTTATAATTAGCACTTTAGAATTCGAACGTTCGCATCCATTGTATTTAATAGGGTTCTAATGTTCGTTCGAACTTTCGGTCCGTTCGCGGGTTCTGGTGCGAACCGAACCCGGGGGTGTTCGGCTCATCACTAATGGCCAGTTTGTAGAGCTGTCATCACGCCCACAGATGGATGAGCTGCAGCCTCTTCAGCTGGGCCTGACACTGCAGGGTCTGCATCAGTTGGCACTGAGGCAAGGTAGCTGCTAGAATTCCTCCTTAAAAAATTAAGGAGGATGCAGCAGCACAATACCACATGGTTTATTTTGTATAGTGCCAGGTTAATTGGTGTTAAAAAAAGCCTGAAATGACTGGAGAGGATGCCAAGAGTGTTTTCAACCACCCTTCTGGAACGAGAGAGCCTGTAATTGAAGATTCTCTGCTCTGGGGTGAGGTTCCTCATAGGAAACGGCTTCATAAGATGTTCCCCCAGAGCAAAGGCCGCATATGCAACAAAAACAAAATTGAGGCCCTCAACATTCTCCTCAGCAGGTGGCAAATTTATGGTGCCATTCTGGAGCTGCTTGTAGAATTTTGTCTGCATAATGACTCCTCCATCAGAGTTGCGGCTGTTCTTCCCAACATCCAGAAACAAAAACTCATATGTGGCAGACACTACAGCTAGCAGAACTATGCTGCAAAAGCCATTGTAATTAAAATAATATGAGCCCGAGTTGGGTGGTGGGACAATCCGGACATGTTTTCCATCAATAGCACCACCACAGTTGGGAAAATACCACTGATGCTGGAACTGGGCTGCAACGTCCTGCTATTGCTGTGGGTTGGAAGGAAACTGTGGATTAATAAAAATAAAAATAAATTACTACTTCTGCCCATAACATTCCAAGCATATTTGACACAAACATTCTTGGCCAACATAAGTATAAAACTTGAAGGAGTATTTATTGACAAAAGTGTAAGGTCAACTTATATGATTCCTCACCCCCTCTGGTGGCCCATTCTAAAAATCTTATGGTATGGGGGAGGTAATGGGTAGATGTTTTGGACAGGTAATCCTCTCCACTTTCATGAGAGCTGTTTTCATAAATAATGTGTGAGACTTTGACCAGCCCCTCCTTACTTACACTATTGGCAGCCCAGTGGACAGGTAAGAAGTGTCATAATCTAAAAATATGGTTACACGCTGTCCAAATTGAAGCACATTCATAAATTACTTATCAAGATAATAGGAGACAAAAACATTCTACGTTACAATTTGAAGGTAATCAGGCAGGCCCTTGCACTACATGCTTTGGTGGATTCATCCAGAAATATGACCACAAAAGAGGTATAGTGTGTATGGGTTTTGCAAAGTCAGCAGATAGAGTATTTATATCTGTTGACTTTGCATTTGGGGGTTGGGGCTCCAAATGAGTTTGGGCCACAAAAAATGGCTTATTGCACTCTGCCTGAATTTGAGGACAACAATAAAATTTGGACACATTTTAGGGGGTGTTTAGGGTAAGCCCAAAAATGGAGCTGACAAAAAACAGTGTTAAGTTACTAGGCTAGGTGTGTGTGGGCCCAGGATAGCATGCTGGGCAGATTAGTGAAGGAAAATATGCATGTAGGCCAAAAAAGGAGCAGGAAAGCTTACAGCATGCATTAGAACAAAGAGGAAATTCACACCATATTACAATATTGCTAATTATGGCATCAAGATATTAATACAATACATCAGCAAACATTAAATACATACAGAATGTGATGTTAAAGGAAAAAACTTACCCAAATATAGTCCTTCTGCAGTACTTGAATAATGGTTGAACAGGTCTCTGGAATAATGAGTCCCAGAGCCTGGGGGGAGATCCCAGTGGTAAACTTGAGGTCCTGGAGACTTCTTCCCGTCGCCAAGTACCGCAAGGTGGCTATGATCCTTTGCTATGGAGTAATGGCAAGCCTCATGCATGTGTCCTGCTTCTTAATATAGGGTGTCAACAATGCCAAGAGTTGGTGAAAGCAGGGCTGCGTCATCCAGGTATAATTCCTAAAATCATCAGGATTATTCTCCTGGAGCTCCCGCAGCAAAGGCATATGACATAATTGGTCACGTTTAAGCAATCAATTTTTGGTCCAAGAACTCCTCCTGTTCCTGGACTGGACTTGGGTCAAAGCAAGTATTCTAAGCCCAAGAACTCTCTCCTCCGATTCTGCAACATGGCTGGTTGATTAACGGCCGTTCAGAACCAAACTGAAAAGCACCAACTGAAAAGCGCAAATCAACACTCACCAAACTTCTACTAACACAAAATTAGCAGAAGGAGCCAAAAGGGGGGCGCATGACAATTGAACTTACTCTTAGTAGTCTCGTAGTACGTCTAATACGTCACTACGTTGATGTTTGTTGGCCGACAATTCTTTGCTGTTTGTATGCAAGACAAGCTCCTGGCCAATGCCCTTAGGACAAAAGTCTGATGCCTTGTCTGCGGAAAATCTGATTGTGTGTACGAGGCTTTAGGCTGCTAGGTAGTAAATATTAAAATTAGGCAGGGCAAGATATGCTGTGATTTTAAGCTTTTGTTAGTTTTTTTAAAACAAATACTTTTTTAACAATTTAATGGTGTTAGACTGTGTAGCACTAGTATTGAATATTGCCCCAGTCAGAAAAGAGCTGCAAGGGCTCGATACACTCCTATACACCATAGGTATTTACAGATACTATAGGAGGAAAAACTGTTCAGCTTAGTGTCTCATGTTTGTTTTCACCAATACCTGAGTGCTAGCTAAGAAAGGGGGGTAGGTGGGAATTTAAATGAGACAGTGACTGGGTAGTGTCATATGCCTCCATCCCTGGTACAATGCAAAAAAAGAGGGGAAATTTGGGACTTTAAAGGGGTTGTAAAGGTTTGTTTTTTATTTTCTAAATAGGTTCCTTTAAGCTAGTGCATTGTTGGTTCACTTACCTTTTCCTTAGATTTCCCTTCTAAATATTTTTTTTCTTTGTTTTCTTTGTCTGAATTTCTCACTTCCTGTTCCTCCTCAGTAAGCTGTTCAGTAAGCTGTTCTGGCTGACTCAACACCACTCGGATGATGGTGTGAAGTTTAGTGAGGAGAAACAGGAAGTGAGAAATTCAGACAAAGAAAAAAAACATTTAGAAGGTAAATCAAAGGAAAAGGTAAGTGAACCAAACAATGCACTAGCTTAAAGGAACCTATTTAGAAAATAAAAAACAAACCTTTACAACCCCTTTAAATGAAGCACACGGCTATACGGGGGATGAAAAAAATCTATATATAATATTTTATGTTTTATTTTTATTTTTTACTTTAAAACGTTTTTATTTTGTTTTCAGTAACAATACATACATGTGTAAGAGGTTGAACGTTGCCTGAAATAGTAGACATATTACAGTGAGATACAATAACGGTTACAGTGTACAGTAACGGTAACAAGCTTATTTGAACTAAATATAACATGCAATGGTATGCAGCTGGTACTTTGTATCGTCCACCTCCCCGGAGCACCCCATCTGGGAACTAACTGTGTTCTATGGGGGGGGACAATACGCCCAAATCGTATTTTGCGTCAGATATGGTCTGATTGGAGTGTCAGATACTAAGAAAAAAAAAGAGTAATGAACATCGGATAGTGGTAAAACATTATTAAAGAACATTATCAACTAGGAATTACAGTCCAGTGATGAAGTTAGCAAGTAAATCATCAATAGAATTGTTGTTGGTTATTTATTCATCTATAACCTTGTATTCTGTTGTAGTCGACTTATGTTGTTTGAGTTTGAAGCCAGGGTTTCCAGGCATTTTGTAACAGTATTATTGTATAGGGCGGAGCTAAATTCAAATTCTTTAACTAAAGTAAGTAATAGTTGGGGTTAGGGAGCATCTTCACTTGCGCATAATGAGAAATCTAGTTGCCAATAATATATGCATTACTAGAGTTCTGAACTCTTTTGGATAAGAGTCTATTCCTAGGCTAATGCCTCGTACACAAGACAGGTTTTCCCGGCAGGAAAAAAAAAACAACGTTTTTCCTGCCAGGATTCCTGTCATGCCTGCCTTGCATGCACACCTTCAGGCCAAATACCGGCCGTCCAAAGCGCAGTGACGTACAACACGTAAGACAGGGCTATAAAGGGGAAGTTCCATTCAAACGGCGCCACCCTTTGGGCTGCTTTTGCTGATCTCGTGTTAGTAAAAGTTTGGTGAGAGACGATTCCCGCTTTTCAGTCTTCGTGCTTTCCAGATCGTTTTTTGCGGTTCAGTTTGTGCTTGTGGAATGGGAAGAATTAACATAATAAAAAAGGATATACTACCAAAATTGTTATACATTTTTCAAACTATTCCCCTAGCTATCCGAAAAAAATTAAAGATTGAACTAAGAAAAGCAATAGGAAGCTTTATCTGGGCCCACAAAACACCACGAATTAGAAGAGAAATTTTAACTAGAACTAAGAAAAATGGGGGGTTAGCACTACCAGATTTCTCAAAATATTTACAAGCAGCCTCCCTGATTAGGATTATAGACTGGTACCATAATAGGGAGGACAAACAATGGGTTAAACTAGAAGAAGATATTATAGGAATCCAACTCAAAGCCCTCCCTTGGATAAAACCTCACGTAAGACCTGGAAATAAAAAATTAACAATCTTTACAAGAGCCACTCTAAAAATATGGGACGCAGAATTTAAAAAGGGGAACCTATCCACTATGATGGGACCTATGACCCCATTGTTGTCCAATCCAGAATTTCCGCCAGCTTTAGCAAACACAAAATACTTAAAATTGAATATATTGGAGAACGCAAGGGTGGCCCAGATCCTAGTGGAAGGGAAAATGCCAAAAATGCAAGATTTTTGGACCCGAACATAACACAAGTGGCTACAATACCATCAATTAAACACATATATTGCTACTAATATAGAATTACCTTTAATAAATAGACCAAAAACTACATTTGAAGAAATATTAATAGATGAACAAAAGCCAACTAAAAAGTTATCCAAGATGTATGGCTTACTACTCCCCTCAGGATCCCTTAAATATCCCAACCAAACTCCTTGAGGGTAAAACATAACAGATAATGTTGTTGTGGTAACTTGACAGAAAAAAATAATAAAAAGATATATGGAAATCAGTATAAAATATTTTGGTTAGAATACACAAAAATGCTGATCTTGATTTAAATGTTTTAAAACCAAAACTTAAAAAATATAAAAAAAATTATTAGGGAGATTTGGCTTTCAAATAAAAAAAGATTAATCATGAGATCACAATAAATTAATAAACAGGTTTGTCAGAACTCTGTGTGGATTTCAGCAGCAAAACAACTTCATTATTGTAGCATTATAAAGAAGAAAAAAATGTGCTGCATTTAAACGATGCAATAATTTTCTGCGTGCCGAATGTGCTATCTCCATTACGAACGCTAGTTTTACCCTAAACAGCGCTCCCGTCTCATACTTGATTCTGAGCATGCGCGGGTTTTTTCCCTCGGGAAAGCATACACACAACCGTTTTTCCCGAGGGAAACAAGTCCACGGGAATCGCGGCAGGAAAATAGAGAACAAGTTCACATTATTTTTCCCGCAGTTTTCCTGCCATTAAAACTGCCATAAAGCATACACACGGCCGTTTTTCCTGCCGAAAAGCTGCCATGACAGTTTTCCTGCCGGGAAAACCGGTCGTGTGTAAGAGGCATACGAAGTGCTAGCGATGGAGAGGGATTGGATTTGTGCCCCGTTATGTCTGAGATAAAGGTGAAAACCTCTTTCCAGAATGGGTAAATTCATGGGCATTCCCAAAGGATGAGAAGTAGGGAATCTTTAGAGGAGCAACCTCTCCAGCAGAGATCGTCATCTAAATTTGCAAATTTGTATAGTTGGACTGGGGTAAGGTACCATCTATGATGGAGTTTTTGCGAAAGTTCCCAATAGGTGATGCATTTAGAGGTTTACTGGTTGTAGTGAATGGCTTTGCACCACTTGTGATCAGAAAATGTGATTTGTAGGTCTCTTTCCCACCTTTTATGTTGATGTTTTAGTAAACTGGTCTTTGTTATGCAAGGTGTTGTACATGAGAGTTATCCCTTTAGCTTTGAGGGAGGCAGATGTCCAGAAGGACCATACTTTGTGTGGTAGCCTAGTGCATGGGGTAGAGTTTTTTTGTAAGTAGGACGATATTTGCTTGTGTGTGTATGCTCCCTTGTAGAGGTATGTTATGAGTTTTTTGTAGATCCAGAAATGGTAGGAGTTGTTTGTTGTGTTGTAGCGAGGTGATTTTGTTGGTGCTTGATGTGGGACCAGTGTTTTAGGGATAAGTCTGGTAAGAGGAATTTGAGTGTTTCTATCGGAATGGGTATGATTTGGTCACCATATAGTGATGGGGAGTTGGAGGCTAAAGTTTTTCATACTGCGACAGCAGCTGAAATCGTGGGATGTCTCATTCCTTGAGTTTATTAGGGAATGACTGGGCTAGGAGGAGAGAGCTCAGTTTGCCCTCAGCTATAAACAATTGTTCGATGTGCTGCCATTGTTTATTGCAGGAGGGTGTGAACCAGTGTCTGATTTTGGTCAAGAATTACTGCTGTATGATAGTAATTTACGTCTGAAAATCCCATTCCACCTACCGATTTGTGTTTAATGATGGAGGCGTATGGACAACAGGGTTTCCTATCTTGCCAAACAAAGGAGCACAGTGTTCTTTTGAGGTTGGCGAAAAATGTCACGGGTGCAACAATAGGTAAGGCTCTGTACAGATAAAGAAGTTTAGGTAAAGTAAGCATTTTGAAGGCAGCTGTTCTACCTGTCCAGGAGAGATATTGTTTTCTAATCATTTGGAGGTCTTTCTTACAAATCTGCAGAAAGGGAATGTAGTTGTATGTATGAAAATTGGAGGATGGGGTAGTTAGATTAATTCCCAAGTAAGGCATGGAGGTGGTCACTCATTTATAGGAGGCTATGGCTTTTAGACAAGGCTTAGTAGCGTCAGGTACCATTACACTCAGGGCATTTGACTTGGACTCATTTACTTTGTAGATTGAACAAGAGTTAAATATGGTCAGGATTTCTTGTACCTGAACCAGGGAGGAAGCCGGGTTTGTTAACGTTAATATTATATCATCTGCGAATAGGGTAATTTTGTATTCTTGGTCTTTGACGTGGATTCCCGTTATGAGAGGTGAGAGGCAATTTTTTTTGGCTAAGGGTTCCATCAGCAGCGTGAAAATTATTGGGAAAGGGGGAATCCCTGCCTGGTGCCGTTAGTGATGGGGAATGGGTCAGAAAAGGTTCCATCTGAGAGGACCCGGGCTCAAGGTTGTGAATATAGGGCTAAAATGGCTGATAGAATATTGCCTTGGAAGCCAAATTCATTTAGAGTACAGTTCATATAGCCCCAGTGGATCCTATCAAATGCTTGCTCTGCGTGTAATGTTATGAACAGAGATGGGGTGTTATTCGTCTCAGCGTAATGGAGGAGATTTGTTATTTTACGGGTTGCATCAGGCGCTTGTCTACCCATAGTGAAGCCGACCTGGTCTGGATGTATGAGGTGGGGCATAATTGAAGCTAGTTGTCAGGTCACCTACAGCCAGGTGACAGATGCACACCGTAGGGGGACAGGAGTGCACCGCAAGGTAGTGAACCCTATGGCTGACTGCTGCGGATAGGAAACTGGGTGGTTGTGGAAAGCGGGACCAGATTAGCACAACCGGGATCCTATAGGAAGCTAGAGCCAAGATTCCCCAGGGTGCGGAGTCTAAGACCCAGCAGGTCTTCTCCAGAGCCTCCAGTGGTGAGGATGTTATGCTGCAGGCTGGGTCCAGGTCGCGGCCCCTAGAGTCTCCTAGCTCACGCCCCGTAGGATAAGGGGACAAGAGGGGAAGCAGCAGCACAAGATATAAGAGTAACGAATAACAAGCTGAAAGTCAAGGGCCACAAGCAGACAAGGATAACGAGAGACAAGCCGAAGGTCAAGGGTCACGAGCAGACAGGGATAGTCGGGGACAAGCCAATAACGTAACAGAGAGACAGACGTAGCACACGGCAGGCAGGAACCCAAACACACAATGTCTAACAAACACGTTGATCAGCAAAGCAGGCTTGCAGTGCACAGGTTAATATAGTGTTCTGTGATAGGGCCTGGGGTGGAGTCTGGCTGGGAGGAGATTATAAAGGAAGCCAGGTGAAAGGGTTCTGGCGTCTAAGATGAACACATGGGAAGGAAGGTAAGCTGACAGACAAACACTACTGCAAATCCATGACAGTACCCTCCCTCTTATGGGCCCTCCCCCGCCTGGGCCTAGGCTTAAAGGGAAATCTCTGATGAAACCTCCTCAACAGTTGAGGTGCAACAACATCAGATGCAGCGATCCAAGACGCCTCCTCAGGACCAAAACCTCTCCAATGCACAAGGTACTGAAGAATGCCTCTGCAGAGCCGAGAATCCAGAACTTGTCTAACCTCGTACTTAAGATTATCCTCAGAGACCGAAAACGAGGTAGGGAGATGACAAGAAGATCTATTGAGGACCAAAGGCTCTCTAGGAATAAGCAAGGGCATGAGAGGATCAACAGGAATCTGAGGAGGGTCCCCCAGACCCTTAAAGGGGAACTGGTCATCTTGCACAGGACCATCAGACTGGGCAGATGTCAGTGGGACCCTGAAGTCAGGTTGGTTTGAAGGTGACATGTCGCCGGAGTCAAGCTGAATAGCTGAAAGACAAGCAGAATGTCCTGAACAAGAAAAAGTAGGAGGCTCACTGGGCATGGGCTGGACTGGCATAACTAGTACAGAGGCCGAGTGAAAAGCAGAGTCAGGTGTAGCGACTACCTGAATCGCATCGCAAGACGTAGCGACTGCAGGACTTGTAGACAAGCTAGCCTGGCTGTGTGTCCAAGGGTGGTTAGGGACAGAGAAATGTAAATGGTTATGCAACCTGGAATGAATGACCGGCTTAGGTTCACAGGGGGCAAACTTGGGTAGGCAGGACGAGGAACAGGAGGGACCCCAAGCCAGGACCTGTCCAGTAGTCCAGTCCACATGAGGAGAATGGAGCTGTAACCATGGGAGACCCAAAATTATAGGCGTTGAGGCCTTGGGTAAGATAAGGAAGGATATCCACTCCTGGTGGAGTGTCCCTACCGACATCTTGACAGGGAGGGTCTGGAAGCGGATAGGTCCCCCTGGGAGAACAGTACCATCAATCGCCAAGACCACCAATGGCGTGGTGAGGGGCAAAAGAGTAAGTCTCATGGACGATGCGATTTCCCAGTCCATGAAATTACCAGCAGCTCCGGAATCCAGATATGCTGAGACCGAATGAGAAGAAGCACCAACATGAAGGAACACAGAAAGCAGAAGACGAGAAGGGGAAGGTGATATTTCTGGGTCCAATACTCCACTTGCCAGATGAAGTGGACCCGAACGTTTTTCTGGACAAAGAGAGCAAGTGTCACGAAAATGACCTTTGCCCCCACAGTAAAGACACAGACCAAGAGTTCTGCGCCTAGCACGTTCCTCGGGGGATAGCCTGGTCCGACCCAGCTGCATGGGTTCCTCAGCTGGTAGGAGATGCTCTACGGGTCGAAGAGAGGGGAGCTCAGGCTGACTAAGAACCAAGGAGTGCTGGCGTTGCTTTTCTAAGGTCCTCTCCTGAAAGCGAATATCGATCTGGTTACACAAGGAGATAACGCCGGCCAGATCAGTGGGGATGGTTCTTCCTGCTAATTCATCCTCCACTCTATCAGACAGGCCATGCAAAAAGGTTGCGACTAAGGCCTCATTGTTCCAGCTCAACTCAGCCGACAGTATGCGGAAATGAAGGGCATATTGTCCCACAGAAGCAGACTCTTGGCGGAGACGTAAAAGGGTGCTGGCCGCTGAAGAGACACGAGCCGGTTCTTCAAAGATATTCCGAAAAAGTTTCAAGAAGCCAGACAGGCTAGAAACCACTGGATCATTCAGTTCCCACAGAGGGGCTGCCCAGGCTAAAGCTTCACCAGAGAGGAGGGAAATGATATAGGCTACCTTAGCCCGATCAGACAGGAAGTTTTGGGGCTGGAGCTCAAAATGAATCGTGCATTGGCTAAGGAACCCCCTGCAAGCCTTGGAGTCCCCAGAGAAATGGGACGGAGCTGGCAGTTGTAGTGAGTGTGTGGCTGCGACTGGTGCGATAGGTGCAGCTGCTGGTTGTATTTGAGGTTGCGGATTCAGGGTTCCCAAGGAAACCTGAAGCTGCTCGAAGCGAGAAGCCAGATCCTGGAGGAATCGCATCACCTGAGTCTGATTCGATTCCTGGGTTTCAAGTCTGCAAACTATGCCCTGCAATGGATCATCCGCGGGGAGCGGGATGTCAGCCGGGTTCATGGCTGATCAAACTGTCAGGTCACCTACGGCCAGGTGACAGATGCACACAGTAGGGGGACAGGAGTGCACCGCAAGGTAGTGAACCCTATGGCTGACTGCTGCGGATAGGAAACTGGGTGGTTGTGGAAAGCGGGACCAGAGGAGCACAACCGGGATCCTATAGGAAGCTAGAGCCAAGATTCCCCAGGGCGCGGAGTCTAAGACCCAGCAGGTCTTCTCCAGAGCCTCCAGTGGTGAGGATGTTATGCTGCAGGCTGGGTCCAGGTCGCGGCCCCTAGAGTCTCCTAGCTCACGCCCCGTAGGATAAGGGGACAAGAGGGGAGGCAGCAGCACAAGATATAAGAGTAACGAATAACAAGCTGAAAGTCAAGGGCCACAAGCAGACAAGGATAACGAGAGACAAGCCGAAGGTCAAGGGTCACGAGCAGACAGGGATAGTCGGGGACAAGCCAATAACGTAACAGAGAGACAGACGTAGCACACGGCAGGCAGGAACCCAAACACACAATGCCTAACAAACACGTTGATCAGCAAAGCAGGCTTGCAGTGCACAGGTTAATATAGTGTTCTGTGATAGGGCCTGGGGTGGAGTCTGGCTGGAAGGAGATTATAAAGGAAGCCAGGTGAAAGGGTTCTGGCGTCTAAGATGAACACATGGGAAGGAAGGTAAGCTGACAGACAAACACTACTGCAAATCCATGACAGTACCCTCCCTCTTATGGGCCCTCCCCCGCCTGGGCCTAGGCTTAAAGGGAAATCTCTGATGAAACCTCCTCAACAGATGACGTGCAACGACATCAGATGCAGCGATCCAAGACGCCTCCTCAGGACCAAAACCTCTCCAATGCACAAGGTACTGAAGAATGCCTCTGCAGAGCCGAGAATCCAGAACTTGTCTAACCTCGTACTTAAGATTATCCTCAGAGACCGAAAACGAGGTAGGGAGATGACAAGAAGATCTATTGAGGACCAAAGGCTCTCTAGGAATAAGCAAGGGCATGAGAGGATCAACAGGAATCTGAGGAGGGTCCCCCAGACCCTTAAAGGGGAACTGGTCATCTTGCACAGGACCATCAGTCTGGGCAGATGTCAGTGGGACCCTGAAGTCAGGTTGGTTTGAAGGTGACATGTCGCCGGAGTCAAGCTGAATAGCTGAAAGACAAGCAGAATGTCCTGAACAAGAAAAAGTAGGAGGCTCACTGGGCATGGGCTGGACTGGCATAACTAGTACAGAGGCCGAGTGAAAAGCAGAGTCAGGTGTAGCGACTACCTGAATCGCATCGCAAGACGTAGCGACTGCAGGACTTGTAGACAAGCTAGCCTGGCTGTGCGTCCAAGGGTGGTTAGGGACAGAGAAATGTAAATGGTTATGCAACCTGGAATGAATGACCGGCTTAGGTTCACAGGGGGCAACCTTGGGTAGGCAGGACGAGGAACAGGAGGGACCCCAAGCCAGGACTTGTCCAGTAGTCCAGTCCACATGAGGAGAATGGAGCTGTAACCATGGGAGACCCAAAATTATAGGCGTTGAGGCCTTGGGTAAGATAAGGAAGGATATCCACTCCTGGTGGAGTGTCCCTACCGACATCTTAACAGGGAGGGTCTGGAAGGGGATAGGTCCCCCTGGGAGAACAGTACCATCAATCGCCAAGACCACCAATGGCGTGGTGAGGGGCAAAAGAGTAAGTCTCATGGACGATGCGATTTCCCAGTCCATGAAATTACCAGCAGCTCCGGAATCCAGATATGCTGAGACCGAATGAGAAGAAGCACCAACATGAAGGAACACAGAAAGCAGAAGATGAGAAGGGGAAGGTGATATTTCTGGGTCCAATACTCCACTTGCCAGATGAAGTGGACCCGAACGTTTTTCTGGACAAAGAGAGCAAGTGTCACGAAAATGACCTTTGCCCCCACAGTAAAGACACAGACCAAGAGTTCTGCGCCTAGCACGTTCCTCGGGGGATAGCCTGGTCCGACCCAGCTGCATGGGTTCCTCAGCTGGTAGGAGATGCTCTACAGGTCGAAGAGAGGGGAGCTCAGGCTGACTAAGAACCAAGGAGTGCTGGCGTTGCTTTTCTAAGGTCCTCTCCTGAAAGCGAATATCGATCTGGTTACACAAGGAGATAACGCCGGCCAGATCAGTGGGGATGGTTCTTCCTGCTAATTCATCCTTCACTCTATCAGACAGGCCATGCAAAAAGGTTGCGACTAAGGCCTCATTGTTCCAGCTCAACTCAGCCGACAGTATGCAGAAATGAAGTTCATACTGTCCCACAGAAGCAGACTCTTGGCGGAGACGTAAAAGGGCGCTGGCCGCTGAAGAGACACGAGCCGGTTTTTCGAAGATATTCCGAAAAAGTTTCAAGAAGCCAGACAGGCTAGAAACCACTGGATCATTCAGTTCCCACAGAGGGGCTGCCCAGGCTAAAGCTTCACCAGAGAGGAGGGAAATGATATAGGCTACCTTAGCCCGATCAGACAGGAAGTTTTGGGGCTGGAGCTCAAAATGAATCGTGCATTGGCTAAGGAACCCCCTGCAAGCCTTGGAGTCCCCAGAGAAATGGGACGGAGCTGGCAGTTGTAGTGAGTGTGTGGCTGCGACTGGTGCGATAGGTGCAGCTGCTGGTTGTATTTGAGGTTGCGGATTCAGGGTTCCCAAGGAGGCCTGAAGCTGCTCGAAGCGAGAAGCCAGATCCTGGAGGAATCGCATCACCTGAGTCTGATTCGATTCCTGGGTTTCAAGTCTGCAAACTATGCCCTGCAATGGATCATCCGCGGGGAGCGGGATGTCAGCCGGGTTCATGGCTGATCAAACTGTCAGGTCACCTACGGCCAGGTGACAGATGCACACCGTAGGGGGACAGGAGTGCACCGCAAGGTAGTGAACCCTATGGCTGACTGCTGCGGATAGGAAACTGGGTGGTTGTGGAAAGCGGGACCAGAGGAGCACAACCGGGATCCTATAGGAAGCTAGAGCCAAGATTCCCCAGGGTGCGGAGTCTAAGACCCAGCAGGTCTTCTCCAGAGCCTCCAGTGGTGAGGATGTTATGCTGCAGGCTGGGTCCAGGTCGCGGCCCCTAGAGTCTCCTAGCTCACGCCCCGTAGGATAAGGGGACAAGAGGGGAGGCAGCAGCACAAGATATAAGAGTAACGAATAACAAGCTGAAAGTCAAGGGCCACAAGCAGACAAGGATAACGAGAGACAAGCCGAAGGTCAAGGGTCACGAGCAGACAGGGATAGTCGGGGACAAGCCAATAACGTAACAGAGAGACAGACGTAGCACACGGCAGGCAGGAACCCAAACACACAATGCCTAACAAACACGTTGATCAGCAAAGCAGGCTTGCAGTGCACAGGTTAATATAGTATTCTGTGATAGGGCCTGGGGTGGAGTCTGGCTGGGAGGAGATTATAAAGGAAGCCAGGTGAAAGGGTTCTGGCCTCTAAGATGAACACATGGGAAGGAAGGTAAGCTGACAGACAAACACTACTGCAAATCCATGACACTAGTCTTTGGGCTATAAGTTTTGCGTAAAGTTTGAGGTCTGTATTCAATAGGGAGATGGGGCGAAAATTGGATGGGGTGACCGACTCCTTCCCTAGTTTAGGCAAGGTCACAAGGTCACAATGGGGCATATAGTATGGCATATAGTATGCTGTTTAGAGTATATGGTGCCCCCACGCCATTTTTTTTTTATTTGGCGTGGTTCTCCTTAATATTCATACCGGATCCAAAGGGCCTGGTAATAGACTGGGGGGGGAACCCACACCATTTTTTTTCAATGATTTTTATCTATATTGCCGGGATCCAACAATACATTACAACCGCAAGCAGTTTTAAATAAAAAAATTTCCTTTAGAAATTAAATTTTGCTGTAGTACTGTTATAAATATGGGAAAGATGTGCTACTTCACAGTCAGACTAAGGAGCCCCCTCATGCATGATATTTAAAGGAATATTTTTTTTGTGTTTCACTTTGTTTCTCCACTCCACTCCACTTTTATGTATTTTTCTCAGTATAAAAGCGGCTGTGTGAATTACTAACCTAGAAAATGACAACATTACCTGTGCCAAAATCAAAAAATATAGAAAACATGACCTGGGAATGCATCTTGAGAAGGAGAGTTGGGGAATACTGCTTCAAGTAATGTTAATTGTAATCTTTCTGTGTTTTGAAGAATCGCATAGACAAAACTTGAAGATGCCCACAAATTGTGTCTTAACATTCTTATTTCCCTCATGATCCCATGCCTAAAATGTGTGTCTTTACCCACATCTAGTTTGCTAAAACCACAAAACACACAGTGGGGGTTATTTGCGAAAGGCAAAAACACTTTGCACTACAAGTGCAAACTACAAGTGCAAAGTGCACTTGAAATTGCACTGAAAGTGCACTTGGAAGTGCAGTCGTTGTAAATCTGAAGGGTAGATCTGAAACGAGGGGAAGCTCTGCTGATTTTAGCATCCAATCATGTGCAAGCAAAAATGCTGTGTTTTATTTTCCTTGCATGTCCCCCTCGGATCTACAGCGACTGCACTTCAAAGTGCACTTTCAGTGCAATTTCAAGTGCACGTTGCACTTGTAGTTTGCACTTGTAGTGCAAAGTGAATTTGCCTTTAATAAATAACCCCCAGTGTGTCAACATGTGCTAGCTCCCATCATGGGGTGTCCTTGTATGTGTTTCGGGGGTGCAACCTCTTTCTCTGATCTACTTTAGTACTTGTGAGGAAGGGGTTGCACCCCCAAAACGTGTCCATTGATACCCTGTAATGGGAGACAGCACATGTTAGCAATGGACGCATTTTGGGGGTGAAAACCCTTCACATAACTAAAGTAGGTCAGAGGAAGGGGTTGCACCCCCAAAATACATTCATTGATACCCCGTGATGGGAGATAGCACATGTTGACACACTGTGTGTTTTCGGGGTTTAGAAACGAACATGTTTGGAACTACACACATTTTCGGCAGGGGATCATAAGGGACATTTAATAGTTATGCCTCTACGTGTACGTGGCTTCAAATTTTGGCTTTTAGAGGGGTAAGATCACCCCATCTGAGGAAGGCAACATCCACACAGTCTTGGGATACTAATGCCTCATTTGGCCTTCACTTTACCAAAGTCGAACTTTGTAAGTTCCTGAGTTGGGGATGTGTATCTTATGTTTTCTAACTTGCCTATTTAGCCACAAAAAAGGCAAAATAATGGCAAACATACATGTTATACACCAAGATGTTGGTTTGTTTTAAAACCTTAAAACGCACATGTGAATGTGCTTTGAGTGAAATGTTTTTTTACTAAACATTGTGTGGCTTATTATTTTAATGCTCAATTCCAGTGTATTAGTTAAAGGGATTGCAAACTCTCCTGTTTTTTCACCTTAATGCATCCTATGCATTAAGGTGAAAAAACTTCTGTCAGTCACCGCCCCCCCAGCCCCCCCCCCATTTTACTTACCTGAGCCCTGGAATGTCCCATGGCGAGGATGCGCCGTCTCTCTGCCTGGGGTTCTCTAATCTTGATTGGATAGATTGATAGCATTGGCTCCCACTGCTGTCAATCAAATCAAATGACGTGGGCGCCGGGGGTGGGGCCGAGTCCTGTATTCGGCGGCTATGGACAACTTCATGCATTAGATCCATTAAGAACAAAAACATTGTGTGTGTATAGCAGACCCACAGCACACCATAATAGTTAGCTGAAGAAGAAGAGATTGTCACCTCATGTAGCAAATAAGGTACATCTGCACTATTGGAGCAAGTGGAAAAAATAAAGCCCATTTGCGAACATATTAGACAGATAAGAAACACAGACAACAGTAGTTCAAATGAAATATGAGTTTATGATCTCAAAATTAGATTAGGCATAATCAGCTACAATTTTCTGCCAAGCCACTTCTCCTCTACCCACAAAATAATTCTGGTATTTTTGACGGAAATTCTAGCATTTTGGGAGGGCAATCCAGCATGGCCAGTTTGTAGAGCTGTCATCACGCCCACAGATGGATGAGCTGCAGCCTCTTCAGCTGGGCCTGACACTGCAGGGTCTGCATCAGTTGGCACTGAGGCAAGGTAGCTGCTAGAATTCCTCCTTAAAAAATTAAGGAGGATGCAGCAGCACAATACCACATGGTTTATTTTGTATAGTGCCAGGTTAATTGGTGTTAAAAAAAGCCTGAAATGACTGGAGAGGATGCCAAGAGTGTTTTCAACCACCCTTCTGGAACGAGAGAGCCTGTAATTGAAGATTCTCTGCTCTGGGGTGAGGTTCCTCATAGGAAACGGCTTCATAAGATGTTCCCCCGGAGCAAAGGCCGCATATGCAACAAAAACAAAATTGAGGCCCTCAACATTCTCCTCAGCAGGTGGCAAATTTATGGTGCCATTCTGGAGCTGCTTGTAGAATTTTGTCTGCATAATGACTCCTCCATCAGAGTTGCGGCTGTTCTTCCCAACATCCAGAAACAAAAACTCATATGTGGCAGACACTACAGCTAGCAGAACTATGCTGCAAAAGCCATTGTAATTAAAATAATATGAGCCCGAGTTGGGTGGTGGGACAATCCGGACATGTTTTCCATCAATAGCACCACCACAGTTGGGAAAATACCACTGATGCTGGAACTGGGCTGCAACGTCCTGCTATTGCTGTGGGTTGGAAGGAAACTGTGGATTAATAAAAATAAAAATAAATTACTACTTCTGCCCATAACATTCCAAGCATATTTGACACAAACATTCTTGGCCAACATAAGTATAAAACTTGAAGGAGTATTTATTGACAAAAGTGTAAGGTCAACTTATATGATTCCTCACCCCCTCTGGTGGCCCATTCTAAAAATCTTATGGTATGGGGGAGGTAATGGGTAGATGTTTTGGACAGGTAATCCTCTCCACTTTCATGAGAGCTGTTTTCATAAATAATGTGTGAGACTTTGACCAGCCCCTCCTTACTTACACTATTGGCAGCCCAGTGGACAGGTAAGAAGTGTCATAATCTAAAAATATGGTTACACGCTGTCCAAATTGAAGCACATTCATAAATTACTTATCAAGATAATAGGAGACAAAAACATTCTACGTTACAATTTGAAGGTAATCAGGCAGGCCCTTGCACTACATGCTTTGGTGGATTCATCCAGAAATATGACCACAAAAGAGGTATAGTGTGTATGGGTTTTGCAAAGTCAGCAGATAGAGTATTTATATCTGTTGACTTTGCATTTGGGGGTTGGGGCTCCAAATGAGTTTGGGCCACAAAAAAATGGCTTATTGCACTCTGCCTGAATTTGAGGACAACAATAAAATTTGGACACATTTTAGGGGGTGTTTAGGGTAAGCCCAAAAATGGAGCTGACAAAAAACAGTGTTAAGTTACTAGGCTAGGTGTGTGTGGGCCCAGGATAGCATGCTGGGCAGATTAGTGAAGGAAAATATGCATGTAGGCCAAAAAAGGAGCAGGAAAGCTTACAGCATGCATTAGAACAAAGAGGACATTCACACCATATTACAATATTGCTAATTATGGCATCAAGATATTAATACAATACATCAGCAAACATTAAATACATACAGAATGTGATGTTAAAGGAAAAAAATTACCCAAATATAGTCCTTCTGCAGTACTTGAATAATGGTTGAACAGGTCTCTGGAATAATGAGTCCCAGAGCCTGGGGGGAGATCCCAGTGGTAAACTTGAGGTCCTGGAGACTTCTTCCCGTCGCCAAGTACCGCAAGGTGGCTATGATCCTTTGCTATGGAGTAATGGCAAGCCTCATGCATGTGTCCTGCTTCTTAATATAGGGTGTCAACAATGCCAAGAGTTGGTGAAAGCAGGGCTGCGTCATCCAGGTATAATTCCTAAAATCATCAGGATTATTCTCCTGGAGCTCCCGCAGCAAAGGCATATGACATAATTGGTCACGTTTAAGCAATCAATTTTTGGTCCAAGAACTCCTCCTGTTCCTGGACTGGACTTGGGTCAAAGCAAGTATTCTAAGCCCAAGAACTCTCTCCTCCGATTCTGCAACATGGCTGGTTGATTAACGGCCGTTCAGAACCAAACTGAAAAGCACCAACTGAAAAGCGCAAATCAACACTCACCAAACTTCTACTAACACAAAATTAGCAGAAGGAGCCAAAAGGGGGGCGCATGACAATTGAACTTACTCTTAGTAGTCTCGTAGTACGTCTAATACGTCACTACGTTGATGTTTGTTGGCCGACAATTCTTTGCTGTTTGTATGCAAGACAAGCTCCTGGCCAATGCCCTTAGGACAAAAGTCTGATGCCTTGTCTGCGGAAAATCTGATTGTGTGTACGAGGCTTTAGGCTGCTAGGTAGTAAATATTAAAATTAGGCAGGGCAAGATATGCTGTGATTTTAAGCTTTTGTTAGTTTTTTTAAAACAAATACTTTTTTAACAATTTAATGGTGTTAGACTGTGTAGCACTAGTATTGAATATTGCCCCAGTCAGAAAAGAGCTGCAAGGGCTCGATACACTCCTATACACCATAGGTATTTACAGATACTATAGGAGGAAAAACTGTTCAGCTTAGTGTCTCATGTTTGTTTTCACCAATACCTGAGTGCTAGCTAAGAAAGGGGGGTAGGTGGGAATTTAAATGAGACAGTGACTGGGTAGTGTCATATGCCTCCATCCCTGGTACAATGCAAAAAAAGAGGGGAAATTTGGGACTTTAAAGGGGTTGTAAAGGTTTGTTTTTTATTTTCTAAATAGGTTCCTTTAAGCTAGTGCATTGTTGGTTCACTTACCTTTTCCTTAGATTTCCCTTCTAAATATTTTTTTTCTTTGTTTTCTTTGTCTGAATTTCTCACTTCCTGTTCCTCCTCAGTAAGCTGTTCAGTAAGCTGTTCTGGCTGACTCAACACCACTCGGATGATGGTGTGAAGTTTAGTGAGGAGAAACAGGAAGTGAGAAATTCAGACAAAGAAAAAAAACATTTAGAAGGTAAATCAAAGGAAAAGGTAAGTGAACCAAACAATGCACTAGCTTAAAGGAACCTATTTAGAAAATAAAAAACAAACCTTTACAACCCCTTTAAATGAAGCACACGGCTATACGGGGGATGAAAAAAATCTATATATAATATTTTATGTTTTATTTTTATTTTTTACTTTAAAAAGTTTTTATTTTGTTTTCAGTAACAATACATACATGTGTAAGAGGTTGAACGTTGCCTGAAATAGTAGACATATTACAGTGAGATACAATAACGGTTACAGTGTACAGTAACGGTAACAAGCTTATTTGAACTAAATATAACATGCAATGGTATGCAGCTGGTACTTTGTATCGTCCACCTCCCCGGAGCACCCCATCTGGGAACTAACTGTGTTCTATGGGGGGGGGACAATACGCCCAAATCGTATTTTGCGTCAGATATGGTCTGATTGGAGTGTCAGATACTAAGAAAAAAAAAGAGTAATGAACATCGGATAGTGGTAAAACATTATTAAAGAACATTATCAACTAGGAATTACAGTCCAGTGATGAAGTTAGCAAGTAAATCATCAACAGAATTGTTGTTGGTTATTTATTCATCTATAACCTTGTATTCTGTTGTAGTCGACTTATGTTGTTTGAGTTTGAAGCCAGGGTTTCCAGGCATTTTGTAACAGTATTATTGTATAGGGCGGAGCTAAATTCAAATTCTTTAACTAAAGTAAGTAATAGTTGGGGTTAGGGAGCATCTTCACTTGCGCATAATGAGAAATCTAGTTGCCAATAATATATGCATTACTAGAGTTCTGAACTCTTTTGGATAAGAGTCTATTCCTAGGCTAATGCCTCGTACACAAGACAGGTTTTCCCGGCAGGAAAAAAAAAACAATGTTTTTCCTGCCAGGATTCCTGTCATGCCTGCCTTGCATGCACACCTTCAGGCCAAATACCGGCCGTCCAAAGCGCAGTGACGTACAACACGTAAGACAGGGCTATAAAGGGGAAGTTCCATTCAAACGGCGCCACCCTTTGGGCTGCTTTTGCTGATCTCGTGTTAGTAAAAGTTTGGTGAGAGACGATTCCCGCTTTTCAGTCTTCGTGCTTTCCAGATCGTTTTTTGCGGTTCAGTTTGTGCTTGTGGAATGGGAAGAATTAACATAATAAAAAAGGATATACTACCAAAATTGTTATACATTTTTCAAACTATTCCCCTAGCTATCCGAAAAAAATTAAAGATTGAACTAAGAAAAGCAATAGGAAGCTTTATCTGGGCCCACAAAACACCACGAATTAGAAGAGAAATTTTAACTAGAACTAAGAAAAATGGGGGGTTAGCACTACCAGATTTCTCAAAATATTTACAAGCAGCCTCCCTGATTAGGATTATAGACTGGTACCATAATAGGGAGGACAAACAATGGGTTAAACTAGAAGAAGATATTATAGGAATCCAACTCAAAGCCCTCCCTTGGATAAAACCTCACGTAAGACCTGGAAATAAAAAATTAACAATCTTTACAAGAGCCACTCTAAAAATATGGGACGCAGAATTTAAAAAGGGGAACCTATCCACTATGATGGGACCTATGACCCCATTGTTGTCCAATCCAGAATTTCCGCCAGCTTTAGCAAACACAAAATACTTAAAATTGAATATATTGGAGAACGCAAGGGTGGCCCAGATCCTAGTGGAAGGGAAAATGCCAAAAATGCAAGATTTTTAGACCCGAACATAACACAAGTGGCTACAATACCATCAATTAAACACATATATTGCTACTAATATAGAATTACCTTTAATAAATAGACCAAAAACTACATTTGAAGAAATATTAATAGATGAACAAAAGCCAACTAAAAAGTTATCCAAGATGTATGGCTTACTACTCCCCTCAGGATCCCTTAAATATCCCAACCAAACTCCTTGAGGGTAAAACATAACAGATAATGTTGTTGTGGTAACTTGACAGAAAAAAATAATAAAAAGATATATGGAAATCAGTATAAAATATTTTGGTTAGAATACACAAAAATGCTGATCTTGATTTAAATGTTTTAAAACCAAAACTTAAAAAATATAAAAAAAATTATTAGGGAGATTTGGCTTTCAAATAAAAAAAGATTAATCATGAGATCACAATAAATTAATAAACAGGTTTGTCAGAACTCTGTGTGGATTTCAGCAGCAAAACAACTTCATTATTGTAGCATTATAAAGAAGAAAAAAATGTGCTGCATTTAAACGATGCAATAATTTTCTGCGTGCCGAATGTGCTATCTCCATTATGAACGCTAGTTTTACCCTAAACAGCGCTCCCGTCTCATACTTGATTCTGAGCATGCGCGGGTTTTTTCCCTCGGGAAAGCATACACACAACCGTTTTTCCCGAGGGAAACAAGTCCACGGGAATCGCGGCAGGAAAATAGAGAACAAGTTCACATTATTTTTCCCGCAGTTTTCCTGCCATTAAAACTGCCATAAAGCATACACACGGCCGTTTTTCCTGCCGAAAAGCTGCCATGACAGTTTTCCTGCCGGGAAAACCGGTCGTGTGTAAGAGGCATACGAAGTGCTAGCGATGGAGAGGGATTGGATTTGTGCCCCGTTATGTCTGAGATAAAGGTGAAAACCTCTTTCCAGAATGGGTAAATTCATGGGCATTCCCAAAGGATGAGAAGTAGGGAATCTTTAGAGGAGCAACCTCTCCAGCAGAGATCGTCATCTAAATTTGCAAATTTGTATAGTTGGACTGGGGTAAGGTACCATCTATGATGGAGTTTTTGCGAAAGTTCCCAATAGGTGATGCATTTAGAGGTTTACTGGTTGTAGTGAATGGCTTTGCACCACTTGTGATCAGAAAATGTGATTTGTAGGTCTCTTTCCCACCTTTTATGTTGATGTTTTAGTAAACTGGTCTTTGTTATGCAAGGTGTTGTACATGAGAGTTATCCCTTTAGCTTTGAGGGAGGCAGATGTCCAGAAGGACCATACTTTGTGTGGTAGCCTAGTGCATGGGGTAGAGTTTTTTTGTAAGTAGGACGATATTTGCTTGTGTGTGTATGCTCCCTTGTAGAGGTATGTTATGAGTTTTTTGTAGATCCAGAAATGGTAGGAGTTGTTTGTTGTGTTGTAGCGAGGTGATTTTGTTGGTGCTTGATGTGGGACCAGTGTTTTAGGGATAAGTCTGGTAAGAGGAATTTGAGTGTTTCTATCGGAATGGGTATGATTTGGTCACCATATAGTGATGGGGAGTTGGAGGCTAAAGTTTTTCATACTGCGACAGCAGCTGAAATCGTGGGATGTCTCATTCCTTGAGTTTATTAGGGAATGACTGGGCTAGGAGGAGAGAGCTCAGTTTGCCCTCAGCTATAAACAATTGTTCGATGTGCTGCCATTGTTTATTGCAGGAGGGTGTGAACCAGTGTCTGATTTTGGTCAAGAATTACTGCTGTATGATAGTAATTTACGTCTGAAAATCCCATTCCACCTACCGATTTGTGTTTAATGATGGAGGCGTATGGACAACAGGGTTTCCTATCTTGCCAAACAAAGGAGCACAGTGTTCTTTTGAGGTTGGCGAAAAATGTCACGGGTGCAACAATAGGTAAGGCTCTGTACAGATAAAGAAGTTTAGGTAAAGTAAGCATTTTGAAGGCAGCTGTTCTACCTGTCCAGGAGAGATATTGTTTTCTAATCATTTGGAGGTCTTTCTTACAAATCTGCAGAAAGGGAATGTAGTTGTATGTATGAAAATTGGAGGATGGGGTAGTTAGATTAATTCCCAAGTAAGGCATGGAGGTGGTCACTCATTTATAGGAGGCTATGGCTTTTAGACAAGGCTTAGTAGCGTCAGGTACCATTACACTCAGGGCATTTGACTTGGACTCATTTACTTTGTAGATTGAACAAGAGTTAAATATGGTCAGGATTTCTTGTACCTGAACCAGGGAGGAAGCCGGGTTTGTTAACGTTAATATTATATCATCTGCGAATAGGGTAATTTTGTATTCTTGGTCTTTGACGTGGATTCCCGTTATGAGAGGTGAGAGGCAATTTTTTTTGGCTAAGGGTTCCATCAGCAGCGTGAAAATTATTGGGAAAGGGGGCATCCCTGCCTGGTGCCGTTAGTGATGGGGAATGGGTCAGAAAAGGTTCCATCTGAGAGGACCCGGGCTCAAGGTTGTGAATATAGGGCTAAAATGGCTGATAGAATATTGCCTTGGAAGCCAAATTCATTTAGAGTACAGTTCATATAGCCCCAGTGGATCCTATCAAATGCTTGCTCTGCGTGTAATGTTATGAACAGAGATGGGGTGTTATTCGTCTCAGCGTAATGGAGGAGATTTGTTATTTTACGGGTTGCATCAGGCGCTTGTCTACCCATAGTGAAGCCGACCTGGTCTGGATGTATGAGGTGGGGCATAATTGAAGCTAGTTGTCAGGTCACCTATAGCCAGGTGACAGATGCACACCGTAGGGGGACAGGAGTGCACCGCAAGGTAGTGAACCCTATGGCTGACTGCTGCGGATAGGAAACTGGGTGGTTGTGGAAAGCGGGACCAGATTAGCACAACCGGGATCCTATAGGAAGCTAGAGCCAAGATTCCCCAGGGTGCGGAGTCTAAGACCCAGCAGGTCTTCTCCAGAGCCTCCAGTGGTGAGGATGTTATGCTGCAGGCTGGGTCCAGGTCGCGGCCCCTAGAGTCTCCTAGCTCACGCCCCGTAGGATAAGGGGACAAGAGGGGAAGCAGCAGCACAAGATATAAGAGTAACGAATAACAAGCTGAAAGTCAAGGGCCACAAGCAGACAAGGATAACGAGAGACAAGCCGAAGGTCAAGGGTCACGAGCAGACAGGGATAGTCGGGGACAAGCCAATAACGTAACAGAGAGACAGACGTAGCACACGGCAGGCATGAACCCAAACACACAATGCCTAACAAACACGTTGATCAGCAAAGCAGGCTTGCAGTGCACAGGTTAATATAGTGTTCTGTGATAGGGCCTGGGGTGGAGTCTGGCTGGGAGGAGATTATAAAGGAAGCCAGGTGAAAGGGTTCTGGCGTCTAAGATGAACACATGGGAAGGAAGGTAAGCTGACAGACAAACACTACTGCAAATCCATGACAGTACCCTCCCTCTTATGGGCCCTCCCCCGCCTGGGCCTAGGCTTAAAGGGAAATCTCTGATGAAACCTCCTCAACAGATGAGGTGCAACAACATCAGATGCAGCGATCCAAGACGCCTCCTCAGGACCAAAACCTCTCCAATGCACAAGGTACTGAAGAATGCCTCTGCAGAGCCGAGAATCCAGAACTTGTCTAACCTCGTACTTAAGATTATCCTCAGAGACCGAAAACGAGGTAGGGAGATGACAAGAAGATCTATTGAGGACCAAAGGCTCTCTAGGAATAAGCAAGGGCATGAGAGGATCAACAGGAATCTGAGGAGGGTCCCCCAGACCCTTAAAGGGGAACTGGTCATCTTGCACAGGACCATCAGACTGGGCAGATGTCAGTGGGACCCTGAAGTCAGGTTGGTTTGAAGGTGACATGTCGCCGGAGTCAAGCTGAATAGCTGAAAGACAAGCAGAATGTCCTGAACAAGAAAAAGTAGGAGGCTCACTGGGCATGGGCTGGACTGGCATAACTAGTACAGAGGCCGAGTGAAAAGCAGAGTCAGGTGTAGCGACTACCTGAATCGCATCGCAAGACGTAGCGACTGCAGGACTTGTAGACAAGCTAGCCTGGCTGTGTGTCCAAGGGTGGTTAGGGACAGAGAAATGTAAATGGTTATGCAACCTGAAATGAATGACCGGCTTAGGTTCACAGGGGGCAAACTTGGGTAGGCAGGACGAGGAACAGGAGGGACCCCAAGCCAGGACCTGTCCAGTAGTCCAGTCCACATGAGGAGAATGGAGCTGTAACCATGGGAGACCCAAAATTATAGGCGTTGAGGCCTTGGGTAAGATAAGGAAGGATATCCACTCCTGGTGGAGTGTCCCTACCGACATCTTGACAGGGAGGGTCTGGAAGCGGATAGGTCCCCCTGGGAGAACAGTACCATCAATCGCCAAGACCACCAATGGCGTGGTGAGGGGCAAAAGAGTAAGTCTCATGGACGATGCGATTTCCCAGTCCATGAAATTACCAGCAGCTCCGGAATCCAGATATGCTGAGACCGAATGAGAAGAAGCACCAACATGAAGGAACACAGAAAGCAGAAGACGAGAAGGGGAAGGTGATATTTCTGGGTCCAATACTCCACTTGCCAGATGTAGTGGACCCGAACGTTTTTCTGGACAAAGAGAGCAAGTGTCACGAAAATGACCTTTGCCCCCACAGTAAAGACACAGACCAAGAGTTCTGCGCCTAGCACGTTCCTCGGGGGATAGCCTGGTCCGACCCAGCTGCATGGGTTCCTCAGCTGGTAGGAGATGCTCTACGGGTCGAAGAGAGGGGAGCTCAGGCTGACTAAGAACCAAGGAGTGCTGGCGTTGCTTTTCTAAGGTCCTCTCCTGAAAGCGAATATCGATCTGGTTACACAAGGAGATAACGCCGGCCAGATCAGTGGGGATGGTTCTTCCTGCTAATTCATCCTCCACTCTATCAGACAGGCCATGCAAAAAGGTTGCGACTAAGGCCTCATTGTTCCAGCTCAACTCAGCCGACAGTATGCGGAAATGAAGGGCATATTGTCCCACAGAAGCAGACTCTTGGCGGAGACGTAAAAGGGTGCTGGCCGCTGAAGAGACACGAGCCGGTTCTTCGAAGATATTCCGAAAAAGTTTCAAGAAGCCAGACAGGCTAGAAACCACTGGATCATTCAGTTCCCACAGAGGGGCTGCCCAGGCTAAAGCTTCACCAGAGAGGAGGGAAATGATATAGGCTACCTTAGCCCGATCAGACAGGAAGTTTTGGGGCTGGAGCTCAAAATGAATCGTGCATTGGCTAAGGAACCCCCTGCAAGCCTTGGAGTCCCCAGAGAAATGGGACGGAGCTGGCAGTTGTAGTGAGTGTGTGGCTGCGACTGGTGCGATAGGTGCAGCTGCTGGTTGTATTTGAGGTTGCGGATTCAGGGTTCCCAAGGAAACCTGAAGCTGCTCGAAGCGAGAAGCCAGATCCTGGAGGAATCGCATCACCTGAGTCTGATTCGATTCCTGGGTTTCAAGTCTGCAAACTATGCCCTGCAATGGATCATCCGCGGGGAGCGGGATGTCAGCCGGGTTCATGGCTGATCAAACTGTCAGGTCACCTACGGCCAGGTGACAGATGCACACCGTAGGGGGACAGGAGTGCACCGCAAGGTAGTGAACCCTATGGCTGACTGCTGCGGATAGGAAACTGGGTGGTTGTGGAAAGCGGGACCAGAGGAGCACAACCGGGATCCTATAGGAAGCTAGAGCCAAGATTCCCCAGGGCGCGGAGTCTAAGACCCAGCAGGTCTTCTCCAGAGCCTCCAGTGGTGAGGATGTTATGCTGCAGGCTGGGTCCAGGTCGCGGCCCCTAGAGTCTCCTAGCTCACGCCCCGTAGGATAAGGGGACAAGAGGGGAGGCAGCAGCACAAGATATAAGAGTAACGAATAACAAGCTGAAAGTCAAGGGCCACAAGCAGACAAGGATAACGAGAGACAAGCCGAAGGTCAAGGGTCACGAGCAGACAGGGATAGTCGGGGACAAGCCAATAACGTAACAGAGAGACAGACGTAGCACACGGCAGGCAGGAACCCAAACACACAATGCCTAACAAACACGTTGATCAGCAAAGCAGGCTTGCAGTGCACAGGTTAATATAGTGTTCTGTGATAGGGCCTGGGGTGGAGTCTGGCTGGGAGGAGATTATAAAGGAAGCCAGGTGAAAGGGTTCTGGCGTCTAAGATGAACACATGGGAAGGAAGGTAAGCTGACAGACAAACACTACTGCAAATCCATGACAGTACCCTCCCTCTTATGGGCCCTCCCCCGCCTGGGCCTAGGCTTAAAGGGAAATCTCTGATGAAACCTCCTCAACAGATGACGTGCAACGACATCAGATGCAGCGATCCAAGACGCCTCCTCAGGACCAAAACCTCTCCAATGCACAAGGTACTGAAGAATGCCTCTGCAGAGCCGAGAATCCAGAACTTGTCTAACCTCGTACTTAAGATTATCCTCAGAGACCGAAAACGAGGTAGGGAGATGACAAGAAGATCTATTGAGGACCAAAGGCTCTCTAGGAATAAGCAAGGGCATGAGAGGATCAACAGGAATCTGAGGAGGGTCCCCCAGACCCTTAAAGGGGAACTGGTCATCTTGCACAGGACCATCAGACTGGGCAGATGTCAGTGGGACCCTGAAGTCAGGTTGGTTTGAAGGTGACATGTCGCCGGAGTCAAGCTGAATAGCTGAAAGACAAGCAGAATGTCCTGAACAAGAAAAAGTAGGAGGCTCACTGGGCATGGGCTGGACTGGCATAACTAGTACAGAGGCCGAGTGAAAAGCAGAGTCAGGTGTAGCGACTACCTGAATCGCATCGCAAGACGTAGCGACTGCAGGACTTGTAGACAAGCTAGCCTGGCTGTGCGTCCAAGGGTGGTTAGGGACAGAGAAATGTAAATGGTTATGCAACCTGGAATGAATGACCGGCTTAGGTTCACAGGGGGCAACCTTGGGTAGGCAGGACGAGGAACAGGAGGGACCCCAAGCCAGGACTTGTCCAGTAGTCCAGTCCACATGAGGAGAATGGAGCTGTAACCATGGGAGACCCAAAATTATAGGCGTTGAGGCCTTGGGTAAGATAAGGAAGGATATCCACTCCTGGTGGAGTGTCCCTACCGACATCTTAACAGGGAGGGTCTGGAAGCGGATAGGTCCCCCTGGGAGAACAGTACCATCAATCGCCAAGACCACCAATGGCGTGGTGAGGGGCAAAAGAGTAAGTCTCATGGACGATGCGATTTCCCAGTCCATGAAATTACCAGCAGCTCCGGAATCCAGATATGCTGAGACCGAATGAGAAGAAGCACCAACATGAAGGAACACAGAAAGCAGAAGACGAGAAGGGGAAGGTGATATTTCTGGGTCCAATACTCCACTTGCCAGATGAAGTGGACCCGAACGTTTTTCTGGACAAAGAGAGCAAGTGTCACGAAAATGACCTTTGCCCCCACAGTAAAGACACAGACCAAGAGTTCTGCGCCTAGCACGTTCCTCGGGGGATAGCCTGGTCCGACCCAGCTGCATGGGTTCCTCAGCTGGTAGGAGATGCTCTACAGGTCGAAGAGAGGGGAGCTCAGGCTGACTAAGAACCAAGGAGTGCTGGCGTTGCTTTTCTAAGGTCCTCTCCTGAAAGCGAATATCGATCTGGTTACACAAGGAGATAACGCCGGCCAGATCAGTGGGGATGGTTCTTCCTGCTAATTCATCCTTCACTCTATCAGACAGGCCATGCAAAAAGGTTGCGACTAAGGCCTCATTGTTCCAGCTCAACTCAGCCGACAGTATGCAGAAATGAAGTTCATACTGTCCCACAAAAGCAGACTCTTGGCGGAGACGTAAAAGGGCGCTGGCCGCTGAAGAGACACGAGCCGGTTTTTCGAAGATATTCCGAAAAAGTTTCAAGAAGCCAGACAGGCTAGAAACCACTGGATCATTCAGTTCCCACAGAGGGGCTGCCCAGGCTAAAGCTTCACCAGAGAGGAGGGAAATGATATAGGCTACCTTAGCCCGATCAGACAGGAAGTTTTGGGGCTGGAGCTCAAAATGAATCGTGCATTGGCTAAGGAACCCCCTGCAAGCCTTGGAGTCCCCAGAGAAATGGGACGGAGCTGGCAGTTGTAGTGAGTGTGTGGCTGCGACTGGTGCGATAGGTGCAGCTGCTGGTTGTATTTGAGGTTGCGGATTCAGGGTTCCCAAGGAGGCCTGAAGCTGCTCGAAGCGAGAAGCCAGATCCTGGAGGAATCGCATCACCTGAGTCTGATTCGATTCCTGGGTTTCAAGTCTGCAAACTATGCCCTGCAATGGATCATCCGCGGGGAGCGGGATGTCAGCCGGGTTCATGGCTGATCAAACTGTCAGGTCACCTACGGCCAGGTGACAGATGCACACCGTAGGGGGACAGGAGTGCACCGCAAGGTAGTGAACCCTATGGCTGACTGCTGCGGATAGGAAACTGGGTGGTTGTGGAAAGCGGGACCAGAGGAGCACAACCGGGATCCTATAGGAAGCTAGAGCCAAGATTCCCCAGGGTGCGGAGTCTAAGACCCAGCAGGTCTTCTCCAGAGCCTCCAGTGGTGAGGATGTTATGCTGCAGGCTGGGTCCAGGTCGCGGCCCCTAGAGTCTCCTAGCTCACGCCCCGTAGGATAAGGGGACAAGAGGGGAGGCAGCAGCACAAGATATAAGAGTAACGAATAACAAGCTGAAAGTCAAGGGCCACAAGCAGACAAGGATAACGAGAGACAAGCCGAAGGTCAAGGGTCACGAGCAGACAGGGATAGTCGGGGACAAGCCAATAACGTAACAGAGAGACAGACGTAGCACACGGCAGGCAGGAACCCAAACACACAATGCCTAACAAACACGTTGATCAGCAAAGCAGGCTTGCAGTGCACAGGTTAATATAGTATTCTGTGATAGGGCCTGGGGTGGAGTCTGGCTGGGAGGAGATTATAAAGGAAGCCAGGTGAAAGGGTTCTGGCCTCTAAGATGAACACATGGGAAGGAAGGTAAGCTGACAGACAAACACTACTGCAAATCCATGACACTAGTCTTTGGGCTATAAGTTTTGCGTAAAGTTTGAGGTCTGTATTCAATAGGGAGATGGGGCGAAAATTGGATGGGGTGACCGACTCCTTCCCTAGTTTAGGCAAGGTCACAAGGTCACAATGTTTGCAGAAAGCATTTCATCAGGAAAGGCGCCCGAGGACACAGCAGCGTTGAATAACTGACATAAGTGTGGAGCTAGTGTGGTGTCAAACATTTTGTTGTATTCTGCCGAAAATCCATTTTTTTTTTATCAATAGATTTTTATTGAAAGTTTTTCAGGTGATACAGAGTCAAAGAAACATATTCAACGTTATTCCTTAAAGAAACATATCCAACGTTATGGAATAATGAAACAACTCTGCCTAGGATTGAAGTAGATGTTGTACGGCAAACACAAAAGGACATGTAATGATATTAACATTTAGGTATTCCCACAGAAGTAATTAACATTGGTGGTCAGTTGACCATATGCAGGACATGGGGGGTTGAAGGGAGACAGCGCCACCCGAGCACCCCCAAAGGGTGCTAAACTGTGCTTGCTTGAGATGTCCCCCCCCCCCGCAGGTTAACTTCTGCATCTGTAGTTCAAGATATTTAACCAAAGAAAATAAAATTCAAACAGTAAAAAGAGCAAGTAGTAAGTAAGATATCATGAGTGATGAACAGCTAAATTTCCGTAGAACCATTCAGGATCCTTCATTGAGTGTTGAAGTTTGAAAACCTTAACAATTCCTGGGGAGTTAGTCCATGGTTGCCATATGCGGAGAGCGTGTGTTTTGTTGTTATGACGTAGCGGTAAGGTTGTTTCATGTGTGAAGTGGACGTGGGTGGTGTAAACTACATCCCTTAATGTGGGGGGGTCCATTTCCTAGAGATACTGAGTCGTGCTGCTAAGAGAATATGTGTTATTATATTCCTCATTGAATTGGGATACTGTTCTATATCTAGTGATAGTAAGGGAGGGTCTCTCCGTTAAGGTCAGATTTGTAACTTCAGAAATTAAATGGAAAATTGAGTGCCAATAATGTGTAAGTTTGGGGCAGTCCCAGAATGTATGTATTAAGTCACCTTTCTTTCCACATTTCCTCCAACAGGTATTTTCAAGTGTTGTGTCAAATTTGGACAGTCTATCAGGAGTCATGTACCAACGATTAGTCAGCTTAAACGCTAGTTCCCAAAGGGTGGAGCAGCAGGTGGCTTTATAGGTGGATTTACATGCCTTCACCCATTTGTCGATTGTGAAGGTTTGTCCTAGATCTTTTTCCCATCTAAGTAGCGGTGCAGATCTAGTGAATGTGGTCTTATGGTGAAGTAGGTTGTAAAATAAAGATATGCCTTTACGATGCACTACAGGGGATCTAAAGTAGATCCAGGCTGTCTGGGGAAGTTTACACGTCCATGATTTGAGTGAGGCAAGGCAGTGTTGGGTGCGAATGTATAAGAATATATCAGAGTTTGGGAGCTGATACTCTTTTTGTAGTGAGGGAAACGTTTTGATTTTGTGATTGTCTATCAGGTCAGTTATGTAGGTAATGCCCTTGTCTTTTCAGCGTAAGTAAGATGTCGAGAACATTGGATGGTGTAGGGTTTCTATACTGATGTGTACTGTCGATTGTATGGGGTGAATCAAAAACGCCTGCGTGAATCTGGACCAAGCCTTAATTGTCGCCACTATTGTCAGGGAAAGGCGGGGAGAGAGTTTCGCTCCCAGTGTAGTGCGAATAACCAAGAAGGTATATTGCCACCGGGGACTGACGAGGATTCTATTTTCCCCCATAGAGTGGGAAGGGGGAAAGGTAAAAACCATTCCTTTGATTGGGTGAGAACGGATGACATGTAATAGTCTTGAAAATCTACATAACCTGTTCCTCCTGCTAAGCAGTGTTTAGTTAATTGAGAGTGTCCGCATCTGGCTTTCTTGCCCTGACAAATACATTTTGATAAGGTCGTTTGTAGCGATTTGAAATAACTAAGGGGTATAGGGATGGGTACAGTCCAAAATATATATAGTATTTGGGGGAGATGGAACATTTTGAACGCCGCTAAGCGTCCCAACCACGAGAACTCAACAGATGCTAACCTGGTAAGATCGTTTTGAAGTTTAGTTCGGAGCGGTAAGTAGTTTGATGGAAATAATGTTTTGGTTGAGTTGGTTAGTTGTATTCCCAGATACGTTATGCTATTTTCCGCCCACGTGTATGGGAATTGCATTTTAAGTCGATTGCTAGTGGGTACGTCCAGACCTAGATTAAGTATAAGATTTAGTCTCATTGACTTTGTAATACGAAACATCACTGAACCAGGCAAGCGTCTTTTGGATCTCGGGTAGGGATCGATCAGGGTCAGTGATCATTAGAATCACATCATCTGCCAACAAGCTAATTTTATGTTACGTACCAGCGAGAGATATATCAAAGATTTTGCTGTTAGACCTAGGGGCTATAATGGGCATCCTTGTCTCTTTGCGTTGGATATTGGGAAAGATACAGAGAGGGTATCTGCTGAGAACACCCGAGCTGAGGGGTTGGAGTACAAGGCCATTATCGCGTTGTGTATTCGTCCTGTGAAGCCGAACTTGTTCAGCACTTCTGAGATGTATCCCCAATGGACCCTATCAAATGCCTTTTCGGCGTCTAGGGATAGGAGGAGGGAAGGCAATTTAGTGGATTCTACGTGATGAGTGGAAGACTGGCCGCAGGCTAGCCTGTATTTGTAGGAGGAGTCTGAATCCCTCCTCCTCTCTCGTCTCCTGCGTCGGTTGGATTTCTGGGTTGCCGCGTCACTTCCGGTTTCTTGCAGGTCTGCTGCAGGGTCTCTTGATGGTTCCTCTCCCGGGCTCACGCTAGACATCGGGGGGGGGCGGCGCTCGCCCACCAGCTACCTGCCTGCCTGCCTACCTTCCTTCCTCTTTGGTGCTCCTGACGGCTGTATCAGGGGGCCGCCCGCTTCTCCCGGGGCACACGCCGGGTATCATTGAGGGGGGGCCGCCCGCCACCTACCCTTATCTTGCTCATGCCGGCAGCATGGGGGGGGGCGCTCGCTCCCCCGGGACAGGTACACGTCGGTGTGATCCTAGCTTAACTCCGGAGTCTGCCTTGCAACCCCCCGCCTGGCTACACGCAGGAAAGCTTTCCTCCTCCCTGTGGCCGTAGTTTTCACCCCCAGCCTGCTGATGTGGTTCCGGCATGGGCTGGAGGGGTGCAGGAGGAATGATCCTCTGACTTCTCATCACAGCACCAGTCAGGCTAACGGAGGGCAGACTTGCTCACTTCTCCCAGTGCTCATGCCGGATTTCAGGGGGGGGCATCATTGGTTAGCTATCAGCTCTGGCATGTACTGGCTGTGTGTGGGGGCTGCTCGCAGTACAGCACTGTTGCAGGTTCATATGCGTGTTTCAGCAGAGGGGTGTTGTGCCGTGTCTCATTTCATTTACAAGAACTTTAACCTAGGAATGTGGGATGTGGCTGTCATTTGTTCCAGGGTGAGCTGTTGGGGTTTTTTTTTCTATCACCATAGATTGCACACTCTCTTGTGTAATTTACATCTATTGGGGATCTCCTGTGTAGATCATGCCTCTCCTTCAGGCAGGGGGGGGAGGATAGTGTCGGGGGGGGGTCTGCCTGTGTCACTGCAGTTCGTCCTTCCTGGGGGCATCAGAGTAAGGGGAGGGGGTTTCTGTCATGGCGGGTTGCGGTCATGGCGGTGTCCGGTCATGGCGTGTCTGGTCATAGTTTTTTCTGTCTCTGCGTTTCCTGTCAGCACGTAGGTGCCTTGCAGGTTCGTGGCACACCGGTAGCCGTTTCATCTTTGTTCATTCCATGTCTCATCTTACTTTCGTAGGTTCTTTGTATTCCTGATTCCGTTTGGCTAGGGCTCACATCTCGGGATCTGTCACGTCTACAGATCCATACAGGCTGAGGTTTCGTTTTTTTTTAAATGATCTTCTCCCCTGTTACACCACGTTGTTTCGATGCTTTCTTTTCTTTACAGCTGCAGGTCTACCCACCACGGTCTGTGGGTACGTCATCATCAGGTGACTTTTACATACTGTGGTCCCACAATCACTGCTCATGTCTTCACACTTTGGTAGGCACAGAGGGGGTTGTGTTCTTTCATAGCGTATTTTACCCCAGCGTGTTTTAGTCATAGCATGTCTCTGTCAGTCGTAGCATGTTCTGTCATAACTTGTCGGTGCCATGCAGTCACGGCACACACGGCCAGTCATTGCATCGTCATTGTTTTCTTTGTCTCGTCATACCTTTCTTTCAGGTTCTTGCATACCGGGTTTAGTTAGCCAGGGTGCGCATCTCAGGATCTGTCACGTCTACAGATCCATACGGGCTGAGGTTTTGATTTTTAATTGATTGCTGACCACAATCTTCTCGCCTGTATACCAAACGTCATACGTGCACGTTCATTCTTATGCCTACTACTACCCGCCATGGTCTGTGGGTACACCAGCCCTGAGTGTTTAGTTTTTAATTACCTGTGTCTGCGCGACAGGTTACTCGGGCTCACTTACTACATACACTAGGGTGGGAACTGTCGTCAGGTTCATTCACGCGCTGAGGTCTGGTCATTTCTGCTCACATCTTTGGCCCAGGTATGTACAGAGGGGTGTTGTCTCATATCTGGTTGTCTGTTGTCTTTTTCTTTGTTTTTCCTAGGGTTGGATATGCCGCACGTTTCGGGAGCACACGTTCAGGTTTGTCATTGCTACTCCACGTGGAGGTTCTGTGCATGGTAGTCCTCCATCGCACAGGAGTTGGTCCATACTTGGCTCTGCAGAGGGTGAGTCAACACATGGGTTTCCTTTTCCGGCCACAGCAGGGTAGGCGGTACGCTTCAGTTTGTTTCCGTTCCTTCCTAGCTACTCCCATATATCAGCATGGAGCATCTTCTGGGCTTTATTCTTAAGCGCAGTTTCATGCGGGCCAAACAGGCTCTCCACGGCCTCTTACGGTTACAGGACAGGATGGAAGTGTTCTAACTCGCTTGGTCAAGGGCGGGGTTTCAGCATTTCTGCAGGCAAGTTCAGCAACTCTTTAGGTCACTGACTGGTCTAGCCTTCGGTTCAACATGTCTGAGCCAAGCATGTTTCTTGTCAGGGGCTGTGTTGGAATCTCTCATCCCGGGCTTCTGGCAGCCCCTGCCGGGAGTATTTGTCAGGCCCACACGCGGGCCTCTTCACTACCTCGTCGTAGTCTGTTGTAGGTAGTATCTTGGCGTCAGTAGACAGTCATGCTTGCGTTGTCGTTACGTTTCTAGGGGCAGTATTTTCCAGGGGCACTTGGTCTGGTTCTTCACCTTCATTCCGAAGAGGGTGGGTCGGCCCATCGGGGTGTCCAGTGGCAAGTTTCAACATTGTTACATTTGGTTGTCTCTTTCTTGTGGGGATAGTTTCATCGGGGTACTCGTCCTGGAGTCGTCGCTTCATCGCTCCCCCAGTTGGGGGGGGCTTTGGCTTTCATCAGTCCTGCCCACTGCCAGGGCCAGTTATCATCTTTGGGTACTGTTCGCTTGTTTAGGTTGCCGGATCTTATGGGCAGGTGCGTCAGATCTTTAATCTTTTGTCCGATTCCCAGCCTGTTCCAAGGGGGTTCACAGACACTTGGGTAGGTTGTGTCATGCCATGTCTGGTTCTGTGTGTTATCGTTGCATATCACTACAGCATGTTGGCCTCATCCGTCTGCATCAGCAACTCCTCTTTTAGGTATCCAGCTCTTAGACCCCTTCCCTCCTATCAGTTCGTCCATTTTTGGCAGCTCTCCCTCTCATGTCCCCTTACCAGGTATGGACAGTTAGGCCAGGGGTTGTGGGTGTTTTACAGAGCTACTTGTCTTACATCCTGTTGGCTGGAGTCCAACCTTTGCATTATTTCACAGGGCTCCTCAGGTCAGCCCTTGTTCCGTTCCTCCCACATATCCTCTCGCCACTAGCAGTTCGTTCCCATGCCTGTGTTTTCTGGTAGTAGGCTAATCCAATCAGTTACGGGACAGTCGTTTGGTTTCTGGGCAGGTTCGCAAGTTCCAGTGGATGGGGTCCCTTCTAATCATCAATCCATAGGACGCTGGTTTCTGCTGTCATAACTGATGCATACCGGATCCATTCATTAGACTGCTTGTTACCTGCCCTTCTTCTACTTTCTTATCACACCTACTTCTGGGTCTTTTTGCCCACTTTTAGGCATACTGACCAGCAGGCTAAGGCACACCTCAGGCCTTGGTAGTTAGGGTATCGCATTCCTAAGTGAAGACTCTGACTACAAGTGGAAGGCTGGCCGCAGGCTAGCCTGTATTTGTAGGAGGAGTCTGAGGACTATTTATCCCTCCTCCTCTCTCGTCTCCTGCGTCGGTTGGATTTCTGGGTTCCCACCCACCCGTTTCCCCTTTTTTCATTTAATCATTTACATCATTCATTTCTTCACAGTCACATTCAAGGTATGCCCACTTTTAGGCATACTGACCAGCAGGCTAAGGCACACCTCAGGCCTTGGTAGTTAGGGTATTGCATTCCTAAGTGAAGACTCTGACTACAAATGATATTTATAATTTGTCTAGTGGCGTCCAAGGCTTGGCGACCTTTGGTAAAGCCTGATTGGTCTTGGTAAATAAGGGAGGAGAGTATGTCTTTGAGTCTATTGGCAATGAGTTTTGCATAGATTTTTAAATCGGGGTTAAGTAATGAGATAGGCCGGAAATTTTTTGGGGAAGTGGGTTCCTTGCCAGGCTTAGGTAGAGTCACCACCATGGCACTGAGCATTTCATTAGGGAATGAGGCGAATTTGGCAGCTGAGTTAAATGTTTGACATAGAGTAGGTGCTAAGACATGTTGGAATTGCTTATAGTATTCCCCAGTAAAGTATAAAAAGTAGTGCTGTGCTGTTGTAATTGACTCTAGGTCAATAAGAAGAATAGTACTCCAAAGAAATAGTGTACAAACAGTACTAATATAAACAATGGAACAATAAAGTGCAAATGTGCAAAAAAAAGGACTTGTGACATCAAATAATCCAAAACCTAAATATAATCAGCAAGTGCAGAAGCAATGTTGAAGTGCAAGTGCAAATAAATAGGTAAACTTGATCCAAGACCTTAATATACTGGTTGTATTAGTAAGGGGCCTTGTTAGCCAGCAAGTACTGAATGGCGAAGTGTAAGGTATGCAATAAATATCCAATATAAGATAATCACAATTAATGATAAATAATAAAATAAATCCAGATGGTAATAAATAAATCCAAAACCTTAATATACTGTTTGTATTAGTAAGGTATCTTGATAACCAGCAAGTGCTAGAGTACCGGTAAAGTGCAGATGTGCAAAAGCTGTGACAGCAAAATGAATCTTGCACATATAAATGCTAATAACTTGAAAGCAATCCAAAAAAACATAATAAAAAATAACGTTTCTAACCAGCAACTGCTGGAGCAATGGTAAAGTGCAAGTGTGCAGAGCTGTGGTAACAAATATTCCTTTTATGAATGCTGAAAACAAAGTGCAACTTTTTCCATGCAAAATAGTGACTTGATATATTCCAGGGTGGTGAACATACAATATGATGGTGGTTTGATTTAAAAGTCCAAATTTGGCAAGAAATAATAAAGTGATAAGTGCTGGGGTTGGGTGCTGGGTGGTGTTTTCTTCTATAATTTCCACACTGTGAGTGATCCTCTATTGGTGAATGTAGAAACTGGGCTAAGGTGATTCATCGGAAATGGTGAGACTAATAGGAGTATGATCCGACTAGGTGGTGGTGTGAATAGCGGAGCTCAATATTCTTTGTAGTAGCCATTTGTCAGCTAAAAACAGATCAATTTGCGAGTAGGTGTTGTGACGCGGTGAAAGGAATGTGAAGTCCCTCTCGCTCGCATGACAACACCTCCACACCTCATACAAATCATTAGAAGCAATAAAGTTATCTAAAGGAGAAGCATGTCGTTTGAGTCCTGCGGTGGAGTCCATTGTGTTGTTTGGGACCATATTGAAGTCTCCACACAGCAGCAAATGACCCTGTTGGAATTTCCGTGCTGCTCACAGTGTCTTTTTAAGAAAAGTAATTTGGCCGTGGTTTGGGGCATAGATAGAGATCAGGGTGTATGAAACATTTTTAATTGTACAAGCCAGAAAAATGTAACCGACCCTCCGGATCTGTGAGACATTGCTGCAGTTGGTAGGTTACAGTGTTCCTGATAGCAATCAATACCTGTGTTGTTTTTTAGGATAGGAGGTTTGGAATACATGTGGGAATTGTCTGTGTTGAAAGTTAGGAGATGCGTTGAGAGAAAAATGTGTCTCTTGGACGCACAGCACGTTACATGGCCAATTGCCGATTTCCATAGGGAGGCACGTTTCGCTGCTTGGTTTAACCCTTTTGCATTGAGGGAGAGGATGGTGATCCCCATGGCAAGTGGAAATGTGGTGTATCAGAAATGCAAGTAACTTACAGTCTTTGTTGGACGATGAACCAGTTCTTAGGAATCCGGCTAATGCGGGACGAGAAGTCTGTCATTGAGGCTTTGTCAGATCAGTGAAAATGTCACTAGCAAGGTTCTACAGAGGTATAAAACAGGATAGTTGTGATGATCAACAATAGTCATATGCGAACGTTCCATGTTTGCCTGAAGGTGCTGGATATACAGACACGGCAGAGATAAGAGAACTTAAATGAAATAACAAAACAGAAAACACACTGTGGGAGAAGCGAACAGGTGAGTCAGCAATAGGTAGCTCAGGTAAGCACCAAATTTGGGGGATAGTTCAGCAAGCAGGCACATAACCAGACCGGACAAGGAAAGTTGCTCAATGTAGTAGTTTGGGCTAGGCAATTAATGACGTTTGTCTTTGTATTTCTCCTGGCCAAGACCAAAGGTAAAGGGGTTTGGTTTCCCGTGAGGTTCCGGCTGATTGTGAGGAGGTTCTGGCAGGATTCCCCAAACACGCAGAAGCTTCATGCCTCCTTCTAGGCTGGAGATGGTGTGGGGTATGCCATTGTAAGTGGCCAAAATTGTGGCTGGATGGCGCCATTTGTATGTGATTTTATGGTTATTCATGGCTTTTGTGATGGTTTTAAGCCCGTTTGTCACTATTAGTCCAGTCTGTTGTGCAGAGCTCACAGCTCAGGCAGCCATTCTTGTGTGCGCGCAAGCCACGCCCCCTTCGGTCTAGGAAAGTTTTAATGTTAGCTTCTGTGGGTTGTGTTGTTGCGGGGTCATCTGTAAGGTTGTATAATGCTTGATAATATGCTCGGAAGGCATTTGATATGTCTTTCTGGTGGTATAATTTGTCTCCACTAGAGGGGTGAATAATGTAGGGGATCCTGTGTTTAGCTCTACTTTGTTTGATTTAGTTAGCTAAAAGCTTGCTGGCTTTGTTTCCAGCAGCATAAAAAGTGGTACGAAGTTTCAGCATTAATTTAGCATGTTTGTCATTAAGGTAGGACCTAAGGTCATTTCTGGCTTGAAATATTTTATCACTAATTGTTGGCGTAGGATTGGTTTTGTTTATCAGTTCTAATTTGATTATGCTGTCTAGTAGTTCTGTTAGCTGCTGTGTCCTTTGGCGTTTGGCTTGGGAGGTCAACTTAATGAGCGTGCCCCGTATATATGCCTTATGGACTGACCATACAGTAGAAGGGTTTGAGACTGAAGATTCATTTAACTTAAAATATTCCTTCAGGTGGCTTTGAATGAGCTGTATTGCTGGGGATTGCCATAAGATGCAGGTCATTCCTCCAATTGGTAAAGCTGGATAGTGATGAGCGGAACACCCCCGGGTTCGGTTCGCACCAGAACCCGCGAACGGACCGAAAGTTCGCACGAACATTAGAACCCTATTAAATACAATGGATGCGAACGTTCGGATTCTAAAGTGCTAATTATAACGACTATTATCCATGTTATTGTCCGAAACAGAGTTTGGGAACCCGGCTTCTGCACCAGGGGACATGTATCAATGCAAAAAGAAGTTTTAAAACTGACTTTTTCCGGGAGCAGTCATTTTAATGATGCATAAAGTGAAAAAAAAAGTCAAATATTCCTTTAAATATTGTACCTGGGGGGTGTCTAAAGTATGCCTGTGAAGTGCCACGTGTTTCCCGTGTTTAGAACTGTCCCTGCACAAAATAACATTTCTAAAGGGAAAAAAGCCATTTAAAACTGCTTGCAGCTTTAATGCAATGTCTGGTCCCGGTAATATGGATGAAAATCTTTAGGAAAAATGGCATAGCTACCCCATCAACCCCCCCCCCTACCCCAGCCCATTACCAGCCCCTTTGGGTCTTGTATGGATATTAAGGGGAACCCCGCACACAAAATAAAAAAGGACCTATATACTCTGAACAGCCGTATACAGGCGGTGCATACAAGACAGGGACTGTAGGTTTGTTCTTATGTAGAATCTGTTTGTAATTTTGAACAGCTGCATTGTTTAAGTGGAGCTCCATGGCAAATTCCTTTTTTTTAGCTTTTTGTAAAACATAGGGAACGGTTATCACCCCTGTCACATTTTTTTTGCTGTCTGTGCCCCTGTTCAGAACATTTCACCTCACTTTGCGTCCCAATGACAACTGTTTTTGAAATGTGGTGTTTTTATTGAAACAAGGATTGGTGATAAAGCATCAGTAGAGAGGAGACACCTTTCTCCCATATTAATTCTTACAGGAGAGAATTTTCCTTCCAAGGGGTAGATTTCCTCTCACTTCCTGTTGTCTTCTTCCGTTTGCAAGTAGTAGTAGTTTGTAAGTTGGATGTTTGAAAGTAGGGACCTTCCGTATATACTCTGCAGAAATTGGCCCCTTAGGTGTTGGTGTTGGCACAACACTGAAAGCACTCACAGTTATTCTTGGTGGGTGCTGGAACGCCCTGCTGTCAACTATAATATCAGGAATTGTAATAACATATAATTGTTGATCAGTGGTAGTAAAAATTGGGCCTTTGATGGTGGTGCTGGTGCCACAACACTGTAAGGCCTGACAGTTACTCTTGGTGGGCGCAGCAATGGTCCCTGCTGTGAATTATTAGATCAATAATTATAATTGCATGCCCCTGTTGAACAGGGGCTGAAAAATTGGGCCTTTGGTGGTGGTGGTGGTGGTGATGGTGGTGCTGGTGCCACAACACTGTAAGGCCTGACAGTTACTCTTGGTGGGCGCAGCAATGGGCCCTGCTGTGAATTATTAGATCAATAATTATAATTGCATGCCCCTGTTGAACAGGGGCTTAAAAATTGGGCCTTTGGTGGTGGTGGTGGTGGTGATGGTGGTGCTGGTGCCAAAACACTGTAAGGCCTGACAGTTACTCTTGGTGGGCGCAGCAATGCTCCCTGCTGTGAATTATTCGATCAATAATTATAATTGCATGCCCCTGTTGAACAGGGGCTGAAAAATTGGGCCTTTGGTGGTGGTGGTGGTGGTGATGGTGGTGCTGGTGCCACAACACTGTAAGGCCTGACAGTTACTCTTGGTGGGCGCAGCAATGGGCCCTGCTGTGAATTATTAGATCAATAATTATAATTGCATGCCCCTGTTGAACAGGGGCTTAAAAATTGGGCCTTTGGTGGTGGTGGTGGTGGTGATGGTGGTGCTGGTGCCACAACACTGTAAGGCCTGACAGTTACTCTTGGTGGGCGCAGCAATGCTCCCTGCTGTGAATTATTCGATCAATAATTATAATTGCATGCCCCTGTTGAACAGGGGCTGAAAAATTGGGCCTTTGGTGGTGGTGGTGATGGTGGTGCTGGTGCCACAACACTGTAAGGCCTGACAGTTACTCTTGGTGGGCGCAGCAATGGGCCCTGCTGTGAATTATTAGATCAATAATTATAATTGCATGCCCCTGTTGAACAGGGGCTTAAAAATTGGGCCTTTGGTGGTGGTGGTGGTGGTGATGGTGGTGCTGGTGCCACAACACTGTAAGGCCTGACAGTTACTCTTGGTGGGCGCAGCAATGGGCCCTGCTGTGAATTATTAGATCAATAATTATAATTGCATGCCCCTGTTGAACAGGGGCTGAAAAATTGGGCCTTAGGCACTGGTGGCACAACACTGCAACCCCTCACAGATACTGTACTTGGAGCACAGCAATGAGGCCTGTTGCAAAGTATTGCATCAAAAACTTTAATTACACGCCCCTGTTAAACAGGGGCTGAAAAATTGGGCCTTAGCCACTGGTGGCGTCACCCATAAACCAAAATGATCTTCCAAGCTTTCATCGTTAATCGTATCATTGAGGAGGAGGAGGAGGATAGCCAGTCAACATAACAGCACAGGCACTCAGCATCAGCATCAGTCTTGAAGGGATGTGACATTTTAAAATCAATTAGTCTGTTATATCAGCATCTGGTGTGTGGTAGCTGGTGGTGATCCAAGACTGGTTCATCTTGATGAAAGTCAGTCGATCAACCGAGTCGGTGGACAGGCGCACCCTGTGATCCGTGACAAATCCTCCAGCAGCACTGAATGTGCGTTCTGAAAGAACGCTGGATGCAGGACAGGCCAGTAGCTCAATTGAATACTGTGCAAGCTCTGGCCAGTGATCCATCCTCAAGACCCAGTAAGCCAGAGGATTTTCGGTGGGGAAGGTGTCCAAGTCTGACCTTGCCCCTAGGTATTCCTGCACCATGTATATCAGACGCTGGCGATGGTTGCTGGAACCGATCATACTTTGGGGCTGCGGACTAAAGAATTGTCTGAACGCATCGGTCAGACGGCCACCTTCCCCACCGCTCCTTCTTTGACTACCCGAAGCCTCAGCAACTCGTTGTCCAGGACCAGGAGTTTGTAACCTCCCAGTCTCTGGGAACGCGTTGCACAGACCTTTCTGCAAGGCCTCCCGGAGTTGTCTCATCCTCTGCTCCCTCTGCGATGGTACGATAAGGTCCGCAACCTTACCCTTGTACCGTGGATCAAGGAGAGTGGCCAGCCAGTAATGGTCCCTCTCCTTGATCCGAAGAATACGAGGATCCTTCCGCAGACTTTGCAGGATCAGGGAGGCCATGCAGCGTAGGTCTGAGGCATTCAGTCCGGAGTCCTCTGGGTCACTAAGGACGACATGATCCGCAGCCACCTCCTCCCAGCCACGTACAAGTCCACTGGTTTCTTGGGACTGTAAATCATCCCTAAAAGACTGCTGCTGATGATGCTGAGTGCCAGCCTCCACCTCCATGCTGACACAATCCTCCTCCTCCTCCTCCTCTTCCTGTGCGATGGGTGGGACAGAAGGAACACTGTCTGGGTAAAGGGGGCCTTGAGAGGCAAGGAAGTCCTCCTCTTCCTGCCTCTGTTCTGCCTCAAGTGCTCTGTCCATTATTCCACGCAGCGTGTGCTCCAACAGGTGGACAAGAGGTACAGTGTCACTGATGCATGCACTGTCACTGCTCACCATCCTCGTGGCCTCCTCAAATGGTGCCAGGACAGTGCATGCATCCCTGATCATGCCCCACTGGCGTGGTGAAAAAAAACCTGAGCTCCCCTGACCCTGTCCTGGTGCCGTAGTCGCACAGGTACTCATTGATGGCCCTCTGCTGCGTGTGCAGCCGCTGCAGCATGGCCAACGTTGAGTTCCACCTGGTGGGCATGTCACATATAAGGCGGTTCTTGGGCAGGTTCAACTCCTTTTGAAGCTCAGCCAGGCGAGCACTGGCATTATAAGATCTGCGGAAATGCACACAGACTTTCCTGGCCTGCCTCAGGACATCCTGTAAGCCCGGGTACCTGCCCAAGAACCGCTGCACCACCAGGTTAAGGACGTGAGCCATACAGGGCACATGGGTCAGTTGTCCCTGTCGGAGGGCGGAGAGGAGGTTGGTGCCATTGTCGCAAACCACCATTCCTGGCTTAAGCTGGCGTGGCGTCAACCACCTCTCGGCCTGCCCCTGCAGAGCAGACAGGACCTCTGCCCCAGTGTGGCTCCTGTCCCCCAAACACACCAGCGCAAGCACGGCATGGCATCTTTTTGCCTGCGTACTTGCGTAGCCCCTTGAACGCCTACGGAGCACCGCTGGTTCCGAGGACAAACCACAGGAAGAGGCCATGGAGGAAGAAGAAGAGGAGGGGGTGGAGGAGAGAGGTGTGTCACAACCAGTAGTAGCATTTTGGAGGCGTGGCGGTGGAACAACCTCCAACACTACTGCACCTTGTCCTGCATCCTTCCCAGCTGCCAAAAGAGTGACCCAATGGGCCGTGAAAGAAAGGTAACGTCCCTGTCCATGCCTGCTGGACCATGAGTCAGCGGTAATATGCACCTTACCGCTGACCGCCCTGTCCAGCGAGGCCAAGACATTGCCTTCCACATGCCTGTAGAGAGACGGTCCAGCAGCTGGGGCAGGGAAATTTGCCTGCTAGAATCGGACGTTGGTGTACTGCTAGCAGAGTGCCCGCAAGTACTTGCCTGTGACACACCTAATTCTACACTAGGGATGAGCTTCGTGTTCGAGTCGAACATACGTTCGACTCGAACATCGGCTGTTCGATCGTTCGACGAAGATCGAACGATTTGGGCCGTTCGCGCCAAATTCGAGTGACGCGAACGGCCCACAATGCACTACGCCATCGCAGTGTCATCCAGGCGCTGTGATTGGCCAAGCATGCACTGTGACCCCGCATGCTTGGCCAATCACAGCGCCGGCAGCGAGGAGAGCAATGATTGGCCACAGGCAGGATGCCTGTGGCCAATTATTGCTGAGGGGGTTTAGTACACGCCCCACACTATAAAAGGCCGCCAGCACGGCGGCCTAGTGTAGTGTGTTCCGGAGCAGGGATAGAGCAGCATAGGCAGGGACAGTGACTTTTATTTCTTTCTTGCTTAACCTGGATTCCTTTAGTTTAGGGAAAGAGAAGGATAGGTAGGGAGAGTGTCAGTGTGTTTTGTGCTTGTGCTATATTGTGCTTAAAAAAAACATTTTTTCTAGGGACAGAAAACTGTAGGTAGGGAGAGTGTGTCAGTTTCTTTCACTGTCAAAGTCCTTGTTTCCAGGGACCTGGAAGGACAGTGAGTGAATTCTCCTTGTGCTATATTGTGCTTAAAAAAAACATTTTTTCTAGGGACAGAAAACTGTAGGTAGGGAGAGTGTGTCAGTTTCTTTCACTGTCAAAGTCCTTGTTTCCAGGGACCTGGAAGGACAGTGAGTGAATTCTCCTTGTGCTATATTGTGCTTAAAAAAAACATTTTTTCTAGGGACAGAAAACTGTAGGTAGGGAGAGTGTGTCAGTTTCTTTCACTGTCAAAGTCCTTGTTTCCAGGGACCTGGAAGGACAGTGAGGTAATTCTCCTTGTGCTAAATTGTGCTTAAAAAAAACATTTTTTCTAGGGACAGAAAACTGTAGGTAGGGAGAGTGTGTCAGTTTCTTTCACTGTCAAAGTCCTTGTTTCCAGGGACCTGGAAGGACAGTGAGGTAATTCTCCTTGTGCTAAATTGTGCTTAAAAAAAACATTTTTTCTAGGGACAGAAAACTGTAGGTAGGGAGAGTGTGTCAGTTTCTTTCACTGTCAAAGTCCTTGTTTCCAGGGACCTGGAAGGACAGTGAGGTAATTCTCCTTGTGCTAAATTGTGCTTAAAAAAAAACATTTTTTCTAGGGACAGAAAACTGTAGGTAGGGAGAGTGTGTCAGTTTCTTTCACTGTCAAAGTCCTTGTTTCCAGGGACCTGGAAGGACAGTGAGGTAATTCTCCTTGTGCTAAATTGTGCTTAAAAAAAACATTTTTTCTAGGGACAGAAAACTGTAGGTAGGGAGAGTGTGTCAGTTTCTTTCACTGTCAAAGTCCTTGTTTCCAGGGACCTGGAAGGACAGTGAGGTAATTCTCCTTGTGCTAAATTGTGCTTAAAAAAAAACATTTTTTCTAGGGACAGAAAACTGTAGGTAGGGAGAGTGTGTCAGTTTATTTCACTGTCAAAGTCCTTGTTTCCAGGGACCTGGAAGGACAGTGAGGTAATTCTCCTTGTGCTAAATTGTGCTTAAAAAAAACATTTTTTCTAGGGACAGAAAACTGTAGGTAGGGAGAGTGTGTCAGTTTCTTTCACTGTCAAAGTCCTTGTTTCCAGGGACCTGGAAGGACAGTGAGGTAATTCTCCTTGTGCTAAATTGTGCTTAAAAAAAACATTTTTTCTAGGGACAGAAAACTGTAGGTAGGGAGAGTGTGTCAGTTTCTTTCACTGTCAAAGTCCTTGTTTCCAGGGACCTGGAAGGACAGTGAGGTAATTCTCCTTGTGCTAAATTGTGCTTAAAAAAAACATTTTTTCTAGGGACAGAAAACTGTAGGTAGGGAGAGTGTGTCAGTTTCTTTCACTGTCAAAGTCCTTGTTTCCAGGGACCTGGAAGGACAGTGAGGTAATTCTCCTTGTGCTAAATTGTGCTTAAAAAAAACATTTTTTCTAGGGACAGAAAACTGTAGGTAGGGAGAGTGTGTCAGTTTCTTTCACTGTCAAAGTCCTTGTTTCCAGGGACCTGGAAGGACAGTGAGGTAATTCTCCTTGTGCTAAATTGTGCTTAAAAAAAACATTTTTTCTAGGGACAGAAAACTGTAGGTAGGGAGAGTGTGTCAGTTTCTTTCACTGCCAAAGTCCTTGTTTCCAGGGACCTGGAAGGACAGTGAGGTAATTCTCCTTGTGCTAAATTGTGCTTAAAAAAAACATTTTTTCTAGGGACAGAAAACTGTAGGTAGGGAGAGTGTGTCAGTTTCTTTCACTGTCAAAGTCCTTGTTTCCAGGGACCTGGAAGGACAGTGAGTGAATTCTCCTTGTGCTATATTGTGCTTAAAAAAAACATTTTTTCTAGGGACAGAAAACTGTAGGTAGGGAGAGTGTGTCAGTTTCTTTCACTGTCAAAGTCCTTGTTTCCAGGGACCTGGAAGGACAGTGAGGTAATTCTCCTTGTGCTAAATTGTGCTTAAAAAAAAACATTTTTTCTAGGGACAGAAAACTGTAGGTAGGGAGAGTGTGTCAGTTTCTTTCACTGTCAAAGTCCTTGTTTCCAGGGACCTGGAAGGACAGTGTGGTAATTCTCCTTGTGCTAAATTGTGCTTAAAAAAAACATTTTTTCTAGGGACAGAAAACTGTAGGTAGGGAGAGTGTGTCAGTTTCTTTCACTGTCAAAGTCCTTGTTTCCAGGGACCTGGAAGGACAGTGAGGTAATTCTCCTTGTGCTAAATTGTGCTTAAAAAAAACATTTTTTCTAGGGACAGAAAACTGTAGGTAGGGAGAGTGTGTCAGTTTCTTTCACTGTCAAAGTCCTTGTTTCCAGGGACCTGGAAGGACAGTGAGGTAATTCTCCTTGTGCTAAATTGTGCTTAAAAAAAAACATTTTTTCTAGGGACAGAAAACTGTAGGTAGGGAGAGTGTGTCAGTTTCTTTCACTGTCAAAGTCCTTGTTTCCAGGGACCTGGAAGGACAGTGAGGTAATTCTCCTTGTGCTAAATTGTGCTTAAAAAAAACATTTTTTCTAGGGACAGAAAACTGTAGGTAGGGAGAGTGTGTCAGTTTCTTTCACTGTCAAAGTCCTTGTTTCCAGGGACCTGGAAGGACAGTGAGGTAATTCTCCTTGTGCTAAATTGTGCTTAAAAAAACATTTTTTCTAGGGACAGAAAACTGTAGGTAGGGAGAGTGTGTCAGTTTCTTTCACTGTCAAAGCCCTTGTTTCCAGGGACCTGGAAGGACAGTGAGGTAATTCTCCTTGTGCTAAATTGTGCTTAAAAAAAACATTTTTTCTAGGGACAGAAAACTGTAGGTAGGGAGAGTGTGTCAGTTTATTTCACTGTCAAAGTCCTTGTTTCCAGGGACCTGGAAGGACAGTGAGGTAATTCTCCTTGTGCTAAATTGTGCTTAAAAAAAAACATTTTTTCTAGGGACAGAAAACTGTAGGTAGGGAGAGTGTGTCAGTTTCTTTCACTGTCAAAGTCCTTGTTTCCAGGGACCTGGAAGGACAGTGAGGTAATTCTCCTTGTGCTAAATTGTGCTTAAAAAAAACATTTTTTCTAGGGACAGAAAACTGTAGGTAGGGAGAGTGTGTCAGTTTCTTTCACTGCCAAAGTCCTTGTTTCCAGGGACCTGGAAGGACAGTGAGGTAATTCTCCTTGTGCTAAATTGTGCTTAAAAAAAACATTTTTTCTAGGGACAGAAAACTGTAGGTAGGGAGAGTGTGTCAGTTTCTTTCACTGTCAAAGTCCTTGTTTCCAGGGACCTGGAAGGACAGTGAGTGAATTCTCCTTGTGCTATATTGTGCTTAAAAAAACATTTTTTCTAGGGACAGAAAACTGTAGGTAGGGAGAGTGTGTCAGTTTCTTTCACTGTCAAAGTCCTTGTTTCCAGGGACCTGGAAGGACAGTGAGGTAATTCTCCTTGTGCTAAATTGTGCTTAAAAAAAAACATTTTTTCTAGGGACAGAAAACTGTAGGTAGGGAGAGTGTGTCAGTTTCTTTCACTGTCAAAGTCCTTGTTTCCAGGGACCTGGAAGGACAGTGAGGTAATTCTCCTTGTGCTAAATTGTGCTTAAAAAAAACATTTTTTCTAGGGACAGAAAACTGTAGGTAGGGAGAGTGTGTCAGTTTCTTTCACTGTCAAAGTCCTTGTTTCCAGGGACCTGGAAGGACAGTGAGGTAATTCTCCTTGTGCTAAATTGTGCTTAAAAAAAAACATTTTTTCTAGGGACAGAAAACTGTAGGTAGGGAGAGTGTGTCAGTTTCTTTCACTGTCAAAGTCCTTGTTTCCAGGGACCTGGAAGGACAGTGAGGTAATTCTCCTTGTGCTAAATTGTGCTTAAAAAAAACATTTTTTCTAGGGACAGAAAACTGTAGGTAGGGAGAGTGTGTCAGTTTCTTTCACTGTCAAAGTCCTTGTTTCCAGGGACCTGGAAGGACAGTGAGGTAATTCTCCTTGTGCTAAATTGTGCTTAAAAAAAAACATTTTTTCTAGGGACAGAAAACTGTAGGTAGGGAGAGTGTGTCAGTTTCTTTCACTGTCAAAGTCCTTGTTTCCAGGGACCTGGAAGGACAGTGAGGTAATTCTCCTTGTGCTAAATTGTGCTTAAAAAAAACATTTTTTCTAGGGACAGAAAACTGTAGGTAGGGAGAGTGTGTCAGTTTCTTTCACTGTCAAAGTCCTTGTTTCCAGGGACCTGGAAGGACAGTGAGGTAATTCTCCTTGTGCTAAATTGTGCTTAAAAAAAACATTTTTTCTAGGGACAGAAAACTGTAGGTAGGGAGAGTGTGTCAGTTTCTTTCACTGTCAAAGTCCTTGTTTCCAGGGACCTGGAAGGACAGTGAGGTAATTCTCCTTGTGCTAAATTGTGCTTAAAAAAAACATTTTTTCTAGGGACAGAAAACTGTAGGTAGGGAGAGTGTGTCAGTTTCTTTCACTGTCAAAGTCCTTGTTTCCAGGGACCTGGAAGGACAGTGAGGTAATTCTCCTTGTGCTAAATTGTGCTTAAAAAAAACATTTTTTCTAGGGACAGAAAACTGTAGGTAGGGAGAGTGTGTCAGTTTCTTTCACTGTCAAAGTCCTTGTTTCCAGGGACCTGGAAGGACAGTGAGGTAATTCTCCTTGTGCTAAATTGTGCTTAAAAAAAACATTTTTTCTAGGGACAGAAAACTGTAGGTAGGGAGAGTGTGTCAGTTTCTTTCACTGTCAAAGTCCTTGTTTCCAGGGACCTGGAAGGACAGTGAGGTAATTCTCCTTGTGCTAAATTGTGCTTAAAAAAAACATTTTTTCTAGGGACAGAAAACTGTAGGTAGGGAGAGTGTGTCAGTTTCTTTCACTGCCAAAGTCCTTGTTTCCAGGGACCTGGAAGGACAGTGAGGTAATTCTCCTTGTGCTAAATTGTGCTTAAAAAAAACATTTTTTCTAGGGACAGAAAACTGTAGGTAGGGAGAGTGTGTCAGTTTCTTTCACTGTCAAAGTCCTTGTTTCCAGGGACCTGGAAGGACAGTGAGTGAATTCTCCTTGTGCTATATTGTGCTTAAAAAAAACATTTTTTCTAGAGACAGAAAACTGTAGGTAGGGAGAGTGTGTCAGTTTCTTTCACTGTCAAAGTCCTTGTTTCCAGGGACCTGGAAGGACAGTGAGGTAATTCTCCTTGTGCTAAATTGTGCTTAAAAAAAAACATTTTTTCTAGGGACAGAAAACTGTAGGTAGGGAGAGTGTGTCAGTTTCTTTCACTGTCAAAGTCCTTGTTTCCAGGGACCTGGAAGGACAGTGAGGTAATTCTCCTTGTGCTAAATTGTGCTTAAAAAAAACATTTTTTCTAGGGACAGAAAACTGTAGGTAGGGAGAGTGTGTCAGTTTCTTTCACTGTCAAAGTCCTTGTTTCCAGGGACCTGGAAGGACAGTGAGGTAATTCTCCTTGTGCTAAATTGTGCTTAAAAAAAACATTTTTTCTAGGGACAGAAAACTGTAGGTAGGGAGAGTGTGTCAGTTTCTTTCACTGTCAAAGTCCTTGTTTCCAGGGACCTGGAAGGACAGTGAGGTAATTCTCCTTGTGCTAAATTGTGCTTAAAAAAAACATTTTTTCTAGGGACAGAAAACTGTAGGTAGGGAGAGTGTGTCAGTTTCTTTCACTGTCAAAGTCCTTGTTTCCAGGGACCTGGAAGGACAGTGAGGTAATTCTCCTTGTGCTAAATTGTGCTTAAAAAAAACATTTTTTCTAGGGACAGAAAACTGTAGGTAGGGAGAGTGTGTCAGTTTCTTTCACTGTCAAAGTCCTTGTTTCCAGGGACCTGGAAGGACAGTGAGGTAATTCTCCTTGTGCTAAATTGTGCTTAAAAAAACATTTTTTCTAGGGACAGAAAACTGTAGGTAGGGAGAGTGTGTCAGTTTCTTTCACTGTCAAAGCCCTTGTTTCCAGGGACCTGGAAGGACAGTGAGGTAATTCTCCTTGTGCTAAATTGTGCTTAAAAAAAACATTTTTTCTAGGGACAGAAAACTGTAGGTAGGGAGAGTGTGTCAGTTTATTTCACTGTCAAAGTCCTTGTTTCCAGGGAACTGGAAGGACAGTGAGGTAATTCTCCTTGTGCTAAATTGTGCTTAAAAAAAAACATTTTTTCTAGGGACAGAAAACTGTAGGTAGGGAGAGTGTGTCAGTTTCTTTCACTGTCAAAGTCCTTGTTTCCAGGGACCTGGAAGGACAGTGAGGTAATTCTCCTTGTGCTAAATTGTGCTTAAAAAAAACATTTTTTCTAGGGACAGAAAACTGTAGGTAGGGAGAGTGTGTCAGTTTCTTTCACTGTCAAAGTCCTTGTTTCCAGGGACCTGGAAGGACAGTGAGGTAATTCTCCTTGTGCTAAATTGTGCTTAAAAAAAAAACATTTTTTCTAGGGACAGAAAACTGTAGGTAGGGAGAGTGTGTCAGTTTCTTTCACTGTCAAAGTCCTTGTTTCCAGGGACCTGGAAGGACAGTGAGGTAATTCTCCTTGTGCTAAATTGTGCTTAAAAAAAACATTTTTTCTAGGGACAGAAAACTGTAGGTAGGGAGAGTGTGTCAGTTTCTTTCACTGTCAAAGTCCTTGTTTCCAGGGACCTGGAAGGACAGTGAGTGAATTCTCCTTGTGCTATATTGTGCTTAAAAAAAACATTTTTTCTAGGGACAGAAAACTGTAGGTAGGGAGAGTGTGTCAGTTTCTTTCACTGTCAAAGTCCTTGTTTCCAGGGACCTGGAAGGACAGTGAGGTAATTCTCCTTGTGCTAAATTGTGCTTAAAAAAAACATTTTTTCTAGGGACAGAAAACTGTAGGTAGGGAGAGTGTGTCAGTTTCTTTCACTGTCAAAGTCCTTGTTTCCAGGGACCTGGAAGGACAGTGAGGTAATTCTCCTTGTGCTAAATTGTGCTTAAAAAAAACATTTTTTCTAGGGACAGAAAACTGTAGGTAGGGAGAGTGTGTCAGTTTCTTTCACTGTCAAAGTCCTTGTTTCCAGGGACCTGGAAGGACAGTGAGGTAATTCTCCTTGTGCTAAATTGTGCTTAAAAAAAACATTTTTTCTAGGGACAGAAAACTGTAGGTAGGGAGAGTGTGTCAGTTTCTTTCACTGTCAAAGTCCTTGTTTCCAGGGACCTGGAAGGACAGTGAGGTAATTCTCCTTGTGCTAAATTGTGCTTAAAAAAACATTTTTTCTAGGGACAGAAAACTGTAGGTAGGGAGAGTGTGTCAGTTTCTTTCACTGTCAAAGTCCTTGTTTCCAGGGACCTGGAAGGACAGTGAGGTAATTCTCCTTGTGCTAAATTGTGCTTAAAAAAACATTTTTTCTAGGGACAGAAAACTGTAGGTAGGGAGAGTGTGTCAGTTTCTTTCACTGTCAAAGTCCTTGTTTCCAGGGACCTGGAAGGACAGTGAGGTAATTCTCCTTGTGCTAAATTGTGCTTAAAAAAAAACATTTTTTCTAGGGACAGAAAACTGTAGGTAGGGAGAGTGTGTCAGTTTCTTTCACTGTCAAAGTCCTTGTTTCCAGGGACCTGGAAGGACAGTGAGGTAATTCTCCTTGTGCTAAATTGTGCTTAAAAAAAACATTTTTTCTAGGGACAGAAAACTGTAGGTAGGGAGAGTGTGTCAGTTTCTTTCACTGTCAAAGTCCTTGTTTCCAGGGACCTGGAAGGACAGTGAGGTAATTCTCCTTGTGCTAAATTGTGCTTAAAAAAAACATTTTTTCTAGGGACAGAAAACTGTAGGTAGGGAGAGTGTGTCAGTTTCTTTCACTGTCAAAGTCCTTGTTTCCAGGGACCTGGAAGGACAGTGAGGTAATTCTCCTTGTGCTAAATTGTGCTTAAAAAAAACATTTTTTCTAGGGACAGAAAACTGTAGGTAGGGAGAGTGTGTCAGTTTCTTTCACTGTCAAAGTCCTTGTTTCCAGGGACCTGGAAGGACAGTGAGGTAATTCTCCTTGTGCTAAATTGTGCTTAAAAAAAACATTTTTTCTAGGGACAGAAAACTGTAGGTAGGGAGAGTGTGTCAGTTTCTTTCACTGTCAAAGTCCTTGTTTCCAGGGACCTGGAAGGACAGTGAGGTAATTCTCCTTGTGCTAAATTGTGCTTAAAAAAAACATTTTTTCTAGGGACAGAAAACTGTAGGTAGGGAGAGTGTGTCAGTTTCTTTCACTGCCAAAGTCCTTGTTTCCAGGGACCTGGAAGGACAGTGAGGTAATTCTCCTTGTGCTAAATTGTGCTTAAAAAAAACATTTTTTCTAGGGACAGAAAACTGTAGGTAGGGAGAGTGTGTCAGTTTCTTTCACTGTCAAAGTCCTTGTTTCCAGGGACCTGGAAGGACAGTGAGGTAATTCTCCTTGTGCTAAATTGTGCTTAAAAAAAACATTTTTTCTAGGGACAGAAAACTGTAGGTAGGGAGAGTGTGTCAGTTTCTTTCACTGTCAAAGTCCTTGTTTCCAGGGACCTGGAAGGACAGTGAGGTAATTCTCCTTGTGCTAAATTGTGCTTAAAAAAAACATTTTTTCTAGGGACAGAAAACTGTAGGTAGGGAGAGTGTGTCAGTTTCTTTCACTGTCAAAGTCCTTGTTTCCAGGGACCTGGAAGGACAGTGAGGTAATTCTCCTTGTGCTAAATTGTGCTTAAAAAAAACATTTTTTCTAGGGACAGAAAACTGTAGGTAGGGAGAGTGTGTCAGTTTCTTTCACTGTCAAAGTCCTTGTTTCAAGGGACAGAGAAGGACACCTGAAGGTAGCCCTTATTGCTTTTTTCCCATCTCCCTGCAGGCCATCTATTAGAATGTCTGGAAGGCAAACAAGGAGAGGCAGACAGTCAGGAGGCAATAAAAGAGGGCAAGCAGGCTCTGTGTCTGGGGGCAACAGTGCTGGTCGTGGACGCGGTGCATTGTCATCAGCACATGGCCATGGGACACGCTTGTCCTTCTTTTCGGCAGCTGGACATGTTGAGCCACATCATGCCGAAGACTTGGTAGAGTGGATGACCAAGCCCTCCTCCTCCTCCTCATCCTCTCTCACCCAGGCTCAGGGTACTGGAAAAGCAGCTGCCAAAGCGTCCTCTTCCCTGGTATCAATGTCAGACTCATCATCAGTCACTCCTTCCCTAGACCCACCATGTCCTCCTCCTGAGGAGTCCCCCGAACTGTTTCAGCACAGTGTTGGGTACATGCTCCAGGAGGATGCCCAGCGTTTCGAAGGGTCTGATGATGAAACCCAGCTAGAGGAAGGCAGTAGCGTGAGAGCAGACAGAGGGGATGCTCAAGAAGGACACCAATCTGGCAGTCATGTTCCAGCAGCTGCAGCATACTGCCAGATTGCCTCCAGTGATGAGGAGGGAGGTGATGATGAGGTCACTGACTCCACGTGGGTGCCTAATAGGAGAGAGGAGGAGGAGGAGGATGAGGAGGAGGCACATCTCCAACGAGGCAGGATGCCCTTTGGTGGCCAGCGTAAGGGCAGTACACCGACGGAATCACACCGCAGAGCTCCGCCTGTGCAGGGCGCTGCCTCTGCCCGTCATTCAAAAAGTTCTTTGGTGTGGGCCTTTTTTGAGGCTAGTGCATCAGATCGCACAGCTGCTGTTTGCAACATATGTCTCAAGCGTATATCGCGTGGCCAAAACATCAGCCGCTTGGGTACCACATGCCTGACCAGACATATGTTGACCTGCCATGCAGCTCGTTGGCAAGCCTACCTCAAAGACCCACACCAAAGAACAAAGCGGACCTCTCCTTGCACCGCATCAGCTGGGATCTCCAACCCCACTATAACTTCAGTCCTCTCTGAAACATGCACTGAGAGGAATGAAGGTGTAGAATTAGGTGTGTCACAGCCAAGTACTTGCGGCCACTCTGCTAGCAGTACACCAACGTCCGATTCTAGCAGGCAAATTTCCCTGCCCCAGCTGCTGGACCGTCGAAAGAAGTTCACTCCCAGCCATCCACATGCCCAGCGGTTGAATGCTAGCTTGGCTAAATTGCTAGCGCTTCAACTGCTGCCTTTTCAGTTGGTAGACTCGGCCCCCTTCCGTGAGTTTGTGCAATGTGCGGTTCCTCAGTGGCAGGTTCCCAAACGCCACTTTTTCTCACGGAAGGCTATTCCGGCTCTCTACCGGCATGTGGAAGGCAATGTCTTGGCCTCGCTGGACAGGGCGGTCAGCGGTAAGGTGCATATTACCGCTGACTCATGGTCCAGCAGGCATGGACAGGGACGTTACCTTTCTTTCACGGCCCATTGGGTCACTCTTTTGGCAGCTGGGAAGGATGCAGGACAAGGTGCAGTAGTGTTGGAGGTTGTTCCACCGCCACGCCTCCAAAATGCTACTACTGGTTGTGACACACCTCTCTCCTCCACCCCCTCCTCTTCTTCTTCCTCCATGGCCTCTTCCTGTGGTTTGTCCTATGAACCAGCGGTGCTCCGTAGCCGTTCACGGGGCTACGCAAGTACGCAGGCAAAAAGATGCCATGCCGTGCTTGCGCTGGTGTGTTTGGGGGACAGAAGCCACACTGGGGCAGAGGTCCTGTCTGCTCTGCAGGGCCAGGCCGAGAGGTGGTTGACGCCACGCCAGCTTAAGCCAGGAATGGTGGTTTGCGACAATGGCACCAACCTCCTCTCCGCCCTCCGACAGGGACAACTGACCCATGTGCCCTGTGTGGCTCACGTCCTTAACCTGGTGGTGCAGCGGTTCTTGGGCAGGTACCCGGGCTTACAGGATGTCCTGAGGCAGGCCAGGAAAGTCTGTGTGCATTTCCGCAGATCTTATAATGCCAGTGCTCGCCTGGCTGAGCTGCAAAAGGAGTTGAACCTGCCCAAGAACCGCCTTATATGTGACATGCCCACCAGGTGGAACTCAACGTTGGCCATGCTGCAGCGGCTGCACACGCAGCAGAGGGCCATCAATGAGTACCTGTGCGACTACGGCACCAGGACAGGGTCAGGGGAGCTTGGTTTTTTTTCTCCACGCCAGTGGGGCATGATCAGGGATGCATGCACTGTCCTGGCACCATTTGAGGAGGCCACGAGGATGGTGAGCAGTGACAGTGCATGCATCAGTGACACTGTACCTCTTGTCCACCTGTTGGAGCACACGCTGCGTGGAATAATGGACAGGGCACTTGAGGCAGAACAGAGGCAGGAAGAGGAGGACTTCCTTGCCTCTCAAGGCCCCCTTTACCCAGACAGTGTTCCTTCTGTCCCACCCATCGCACAGGAAGAGGAGGAGGAGGAGAAGGAGGAGGAGGAGGAGGATTGTGTCAGCATGGAGGTGGAGGCTGGCACTCAGCATCATCAGCAGCAGTCTTTTAGGGATGATTTACAGTCCCAAGAAACCAGTGGACTTGTACGTGGCTGGGAGGAGGTGGCTGCGGATCATGTCGTCCTTAGTGACCCAGAGGACTCCGGAGCGAATGCCTCAGCAAACCTACGCTGCATGGCCTCCCTGATCCTGCAAAGTCTGCGGAAGGATCCTCGTATTCTTCGGATCAAGGAGAGGGACCATTACTGGCTGGCCACTCTCCTTGATCCACGGTACAAGGGTAAGGTTGCGGACCTTATGTTACCGTCGCAGAGGGAGCAGAGGATGAGACAACTCCGGGAGGCCTTGCAGAAAGGTCTGTGCAACGCGTTCCCAGAGACTGGGAGGTTACAAACTCCTGGTCCTGGACAACGAGTTGCTGAGGCTTCGGCCAGTCAAAGAAGGAGCGGTGGGGAAGGTGGCCGTCTGACCGATGCGTTCAGACAATTCTTTAGTCCGCAGCCCCAAAGTATGATCGGTTCCAGCAACCATCGCCAGCGTCTGATAAACATGGTGCAGGAATATCTAGGGGCAAGGTCAGACTTGGACACCTTCCCCACCGAAAATCCTCTGGCTTACTGGGTCTTGAGGATGGATCACTGGCCAGAGCTTGCACAGTATGCAATTGAGCTACTGGCCTGTCCTGCATCCAGCGTTCTTTCGGAACGCACATTCAGTGCTGCTGGAGGATTTGTCACGGATCACAGGGTGCGCCTGTCCACCGACTCGGTTGATCGACTGACTTTCATCAAGATGAACCAGTCTTGGATCACCACCAGCTACCACACACCTGATGCTGATATAACAGACTAATTGATTTTAACATGTCACATCCCTTCAAGACTGATGCTGATGCTGAGTGCCTGTGCTGTTATGTTGACTGGCTATCCTCCTCCTCCGAGTCCTCAATGATACGATTGATGATGATAGCTTGGAAGATCATTTTTGTTTATGGGTGCCGCCACCAGTGGCTAAGGCCCAATTTTTCAGCCCCTGTTTTACAGGGGCGTGTAATTACAATTTTTTTAGCAATAATTTGCCATAGGGCTCATTGCTGTGCTCCAAGTACAGTATCTGTGAGGGGTTGGAGTGTTGTGGCACCAGTGCCTAAGGCCCAATTTTTCAGCCCCTGTTTAACAGGGGCGTGTCATTACAATTTTTGAAGCAATACTTTGCAACAGGGCTCATTGCTGTGCTCCAAGTACAGTATCTGTGAGGGGTTGTAGTGTTGTGCCACCAGTGCCTAAGGCCCAATTTTTCAGCCCCTGTTCAACAGGGGCATGCAATTACAATTCTTGATCTAATAATTCACAGCAGGGTCCATTGCTGCACCCACCAAGAGTAACTCTGAGGGCTTACAGTCTTGTGGCAACGCCACCACCACCACCACCACGAAAGGCCCAATTTTTCAGCCCCTGTTCAAAAGGGGCATGTAATTACAATTCTTGATCTAATAATTCACAGCAGGGCCCATTGCTGCACCCACCAAGAGTAACTGTGAGGGCTTACAGTGTTGTGGCACCAGCACCACCATCAAAGCCCCAATTTTTACTACCACTGTTCAACAATTATATGTAATTAAAATTCCTGATATAATAGTTGACAGCAGGGCGTTCCAGCACCAACCAAGAGTAACTGAGTGCTTACAGTGTTGTGCCAACACCAACAACTAAGGGGCCTATTTCTGCAGAGTATATACGGCAGGTCCCTACTTTCAAACATCCAACTTACAAACGACTCCTACTTGCAAACGAAAGAAGACAACAGGAAGTGAGAGGAAATCTACCCCTAGAAAGGAAAATTCTCTCCTGTAAGAATAAATATGGGAGAAAGGGGTCTCATCTGTACTGATGCTTTATCAGCAATCCTTGTTTCAAGAAAAACACCACATTTCAAAAACAGTTGTCATTGGGACGGAAAGTGAGGTGAAATGTTCGGAACAGGGGCACAGACAGCAAAACAAATGTTACAGGGGTGATAACCCTTACCTATGTTTCCCAAAAAGTTTAAAAATAGATTTTTGGGCTGGAGCTACACTTCAACAATGTACCTGTTCAAAATTACAAACAGATTCTACATAAGAACAAACCTACAGTCCCTGTCTTGTATGCACCGCCTGTATACGGCTGTTCAGAGTATATAGGGCCTTTTTTATTTTATGTGCGGGGTTCCCCTTAATATCCATACAAGACCCAAAGGGGCTGGTAATGGGCTGGGGTAGGGGGGGGTCATGGGGTAGCTATGCCATTTTTCTTAAAGAATTTCATCCATATTACCGGGACCAGACATTACATTAAAGCCGCAAGCAGTTTTAAATGGCTTTTTTTTCCTTTAGAAGTGTCATTTTGTGCAGGGACAGTTCTAAACACGGGAAACACGTGGCACTTCACAGGCATACTTTAGACACCCCCCAGGTACGATATTTAAAGGAATATTTGACTTTTTTTTTTTCACTTTATGCATCATTAAAATGACTGCTCCCGAAAAACGACCGTTTTTAAAACTTCTTTTTGCATTGATACATGTCCCCTGGTGCACAACCCGGGTTCCCAAACCCTATTTATGACAATAACATGCATAATAGTTGTTATAATTAGCACTTTAGAATTCGAACGTTCGCATCCATTGTATTTAATAGGGTTCTAATGTTCGTTCGAACTTTCGGTCCGTTCGCGGGTTCTGGTGCGAACCGAACCCGGGGGTGTTCGGCTCATCACTATTCTACACCTTCATTCCTCTCAGAGCAGGTTTCAGAGAGGAGTGAAGGTATAGTGGGGTTGGAGATCCCAGCTGATGCGGTGCAAGAAGAGGTCAGCTTTGTTCTTTGGTGTGGGTCTTTAAGGTAGGCTTGCCAACGAGCTGCATGGCAGGTCAACATATGTCTGATCAAGCATGTGGTGCCCAAGCGGCTGATGTTTTGACCACGCGATATACGCTTGAGACATATGTTGCAAACAGCAGCTGTGCGATCTGATGCACTCGCCTCAAAAAAGGCCCACACCAAAGAACTTTTTGAATGACGGGCAGAGGCAGCGCCCTGCACAGGCGGAGCTCTGCGGTGTGATTCCGTCGGTGTGCTGCCCATACGCTGGCCACTCAAGGGCATCCTGCCTCGTTGGAGATGTGCCTCCTCCTCATCCTCCTCCTCCTCCTCCTCTCTCCTATTAGGCACCCACGTGGAGTCAGTGACCTCATCATCCCCTCCCTCCTCATCACTGGAGCCAATCTGGCAGTATGCTGCAGCTGCTGGAGCATGACTGCCAGATTGGTGCCCTTCTTGAGCATCCCCTCTCTCTCTGCTCTCATGCTGCTGCCTTCCTCTAGCTGGGTATCATCATCATATCCTTCCAAACGCTGGGCATCCTCCTGGAGCATGTACCCAACACTGTGCTCAAACAGTTCGGGGGACTCCTCAGGAGGAGGACATGGTGGGTCTAGGGAAGGATTGACTAATGAAGATAATGATACCAGAGAAGAGGATGCTTTGGCAGCTGCTTTGCCAGTACCCTGAGCCTGGGTGAGAGAGGATGAGGAGGATGAGGTGGGCTTGGTCATCCACTCTACCAAGTCTTCGGCATGATGTGGCTCAACATGTCCAGCTGCCGAAAACAAGGACAAGCGTGTCCCATGGCCATGTGCTGATGACAATGCACCGCGTCCACGACCAGCACTGTTGCCCCCAGACACAGAGCCTGCTTGCCCTCTTTTTTTTGCCTCCTGACTGTCTGCCTCTCCTTGGTTGCCTTCCAGACATTTTAATGGATGGCCTGCAGGGAGATGGGAAAAAGAGCAATAAGGGCTACCTTCAGGTGTATACTGTGCAGTAGGCTTAGCAACAATGACACTGACACTGTCCCCTGCCTATCCTTCTCTGTCCCTAAACACAAGGATTGAAAATATGGTTCAGCAAAATAGTTTTAGAACAGAATAGCATACTGACACTTTCCCTCACTGTCCTCCTCTGTCCCTCCCTACAAACAAGATTTAGCACAGAATAGCACACTGATAATTTCTACGAGTGTCCTTCTCTGTCCCTAAACTCAAGGATTGAAAATATGGAACAGCAAAATTGGTTTAGAACAGAATAGCACACTGTCAGTTTCACTCACTGTACCTCTCTGTCCCTCAACTCAAGGATTGAAAATATGGTTCAGCAAAATAGTTTTAGAACAGAATAGCACACTGACACTTTCCCTCACTGTCCTACTCTGTCCCTCCCTACAAACAAGATTTAGCACAGAATAGCACACTGATAATTTCTACGAGTGTCCTTCTCTGCCCCTAAACTCAAGGATTGAAAATATGGAACAGCAAAATTGGTTTAGAACAGAATAGCACACTGTCAGTTTCACTCACTGTACCTCTCTGTCCCTCAACTCAAGGATTGAAAATATGGTTCAGCAAAATAGTTTTAGAACAGAATAGCACACTGACACTTTCCCTCACTGTCCTACTCTGTCCCTCCCTACAAACAAGATTTAGCACAGAATAGCACACTGATAATTTCTACGAGTGTCCTTCTCTGTCCCTAAACTCAAGGATTGAAAATATGGAACAGCAAAATTGGTTTAGAACAGAATAGCACACTGTCAGTTTCACTCACTGTACCTCTCTGTCCTTCAACTCAATGATTGAAAATATGGTTCAGCAAAATAATTTTAGAACAGAATAGCACACTGACACTTTCCCTCACTGTCCTACTCTGTCCCTCCCTACAAACAAGATTTAGCACAGAATAGCACACTGATAATTTCTACGAGTGTCCTTCTCTGTCCCTAAACTCAAGGATTGAAAATATGGAACAGAAAAATTGGTTTAGAACAGAATAGCACACTGTCAGTTTCTCTCACTGTACCTCTCTGTCCCTCAACTCAAGGATTGAAAATATGGTTCAGCAAAATAGTTTTAGAACAGAATAGCACACTGACACTTTCCCTCACTGTACCTCTCTGTCCCTAAACTCAAGGATTGAAAATATGGTTCAGCAAGATTGGTTTAGAACAGAATAGCACACTGACACTTTCCCTCACTGTACCTCTCTGTCCCTACAAACAAGGATTAGCACAGAATAGCACACTGACACTTTCCCTCACTGTACCTCTCTGTCCCTACAAACAAGGATTAGCACAGAGATGGAACACACTGACACTTTCCCTCACTGTCCCTCTCTGTCCCTACAAACAAGGATTAGCACAGAATAGCACACTGACACTTTCCCTCACTGTACCTCTCTGTCCCTACAAACAAGGATTAGCACAGAGATGGAACACACTGACACTTTCCCTCACTGTCCCTCTCTGTCCCTACAAACAAGGATTAGCACAGAATAGCACACTGACACTTTCCCTCACTGTACCTCTCTGTCCCTACAAACAAGGATTAGCACAGAGATGGAACACACTGACACTTTCCCTCACTGTACCTCTCTGTCCCTACAAACAAGGATTAGCACAAAATAGCACACTGACACTTTCCCTCACTGTACCTCTCTGTCCCTACAAACAAGGATTAGCACAGAATAGCACACTGTCACTGACACTCTCCCTACCTATCCTTATTTGTCCCTAAACACAAGGAATCCAGGATTAGTAAAGGAAAAATAATGACACTGTCCCTGCCTATGCTTCTCTTTCCCTGCTCCCGAACACACTACACAAGGCCGCCGCGCTGGCGGCCTTTTATAGTGTGGGGCGTGTACTAAACCCCCTCAGCAATAATTGGCCACAGGCATCCTGCCTGTGGCCAATCATTGCTCTCCTCGCTGCCGGCGCTGTGATTGGCCAAGCATGCGGGGTCACAGTGCATGCTTGGCCAATCACAGCGCCTGGATGACACTGCGATGACGTAGTGCATTGTGGGCCGTTCGCGTCACTCGAATTTGGCGCGAACGGCCCAAATCGTTCGATCTTCGTCGAACGATCGAACAGCCGATGTTCGAGTCGAACGTATGTTCGACTCGAACACGAAGCTCATCCCTAAAGCTGGAGCATGTAGGTTTGTCCCCAAGAGTCAGTGAGACAGGTGCATGGTCTGACCATGTTATGGGCTGGATGTCAGTTTCAGTGGCATCTTGGAGAAGTTGCTTGTCCCTACAAATAAATCTATTCTGGAGTAGGTGCAATGGGGTTTCGAGAAAAATGTGAAGCCCCTGTCCATGGCGTGTTGGCACCTCCAAACGTCGAACAGATAGCATGGAGAAATTGAGCTAGGGTCACTGGGCGTGGCTTCCTGGTAGACTGGCCTTTAATGTCAATGGAGGCATCGGGTGCTAGGTTAAAGTCTCCGCATAGGACAGTTTGCCCTTGTTTGATGCCTTGAACTTTTTTCCATAGTTCTCGAAGGAAACGCAGCTGGCCCGAATTTGGGGCATAGATGTTTACCATTGTGTAGATGGTATTGTTGATTTCTCCTATTAGGATGATAAATCTTCCTTGAGGGTCAGGGATAATGGAGATTAGTTTAAATGTAATTGTATTTTTAATAGCTATAAGTACTCCCTTCGTTTTGGTTTGAGCGTTGGCAAAAAATACATGTGGGAAGTTTTTGTGAGACATGGTGGGGGATTTGTCCTGGCAAATGTGAGTCTCTTGTAGACAGAGAATGTCACAGTTAAGTTTCCGTGCTTCCGACCAGAGGGAGTATCTTTTCCCTGGGTGATTTAGGCCCTTAACGTTTAAGGACGTGATTTTGATTGGCATGGTGAGATGATTGTGTTATAGAGAAAGTGGGACAGGTGATGGTTCCCAAGAGGGTCTCTTTGTTAAGAGGGGGTTGGGCCGGATGTGACCCTGAAAGGTGTTGTTTGGGTGTTAAAGTGGTGTGGTAGTCAACTTACTTTTGAAGAGATGAGTTGGTAGCTTTTGGTAGAGGCAGGTTACGATGGAGCTGGTTTTAACAACCACTGCTGGTGAAGAGTAGGATTAGGTTGTGGACTGCAAGAGAGTCGAGAACAAGTCAATACAGGGATAAACAATGTTATAACAGTGGAACAAAAGTGTTACTGTACACAATAACTAGGAATAGGGGTAGAACTTTGTGCGAGCGGTATATACCGCAACTTATATTGGGGTTATAAGACTACTCAAAGAAAGAGGGCTCTGGTGGGCATTCCAGGGCTGGAATTGTAGAGGCGGATCAGGTGGTCATTTCATCAGGAGGGTCAAAGTCATCCCAATCGCCAGTGTTGCGGTTACGATGATTGCGGTTAAGAAAAAAAGAAGCAAGAAGACAGCCGGTTGGGCAGCATAGTTGCAACAAAAGGGGGGGAGGGTGGGACTTTGAATGAAGCTCATGGTGACAAAATAGAACAAAAAATGGTGGATAATAAAATATTTAATAATACATAGATACATGTTACAATGCATTGAATTACATAAACAATATAAGACATTAGACCGTGCAGATTTCATGCTTCTAATTTGTTTACCCAATCATGAAAATTTGTGGACCCTCTAATCTTATCATGTGTACATTGTTTACAGACATGTTGCTGCCTGGCATTACCGTATTAGGAACTGGCATTAACCAGTGTGCAATTCTTTATATTGTTTATGTAATTCAATGTATTGTAACATGTATCTATGTATTATTAAATATTTTATTATTCACCATTTTTTGTTCTATTTTGTCACCATGAGCTTCATTCAAAGTACCACCCTCCCCCCCTTATGTTGCAACTATGCTGCCCAACCAGCTGTCTTCTTGCTTCTTTTTATCTCAATATGACAGGGATGGAAGTGCTTGGCCCTACCCAGTCATGACCTCACGCAAAGTCCCAACTCCTCTTCCCCCTTATTCGATGATTGCGGTTAGGTTGGCGTTGTTCCAGCGGTTCCAAGATGTGCCATTGGCACACTAGTGAGAGTCCTTCATCCAGGTTGCAGACAGAGAAGGACTTATTGTCCTTGGTGATGATTAGTTTAACCGGGTGACCCCATTTATATTGAATTTGTTGATTCCGGAGTGGTTTAGTGATAGTGGATAGATTCTTGCGTTGTAACATGGTGTATTTAGATAAATCCGCAAATAAAGCCAGGGCGGCATAAGGCTGAGGGTATTCGTCAGGATTCCTTAACATGAAAAAAATGTATGCGGACAATAGTGTGCGGCGGTTTTGGCAGGCGGTGTATGCGATCAACAATCAGCTCCCCTGGGGGGGTATCAGGGAGGAAAGCAGAGAGTAGCTGTGTGAAGTAATCTTTTAGTGCAGATTGTGGGACGGATTCAGGTATGCCTCTTATTTTTACATTGTTCCTTCTGGAGCGGTCTTCCAAATCTGCTATTTTGGCCTTCATCCACTCTATGTCCTCTGCTTCTTCCCCCTGAGCATCCACTAAGCTGTTGAAGGAAGATGCCACTTCTCCCATTTTAGCTTCTATGGTGGTGACTCTGTCCCCTAGGTATGACACTTCAGATGTAAAGTTTTGCATCATTTTAGTAATGTCAGAATGGATAGAATTTTGAAATGTGAGAAGCATATCTTTCAGAGTGGTGTCAAGAACAGTGTCAGGAAAGGCTTCACCCGCTGGTGGTGCTGTTGGTCCTATGGACTGCAGTACTAGTGTCCGCCAGCAGGTGTCCTCTTGCAGCCAATATCTTTGTTGGAGGATCTCACCTGCTGGTGGTAATGCATGATCCATGGACTGTAGTACCGGCGTTCACCAGCGGGTGTATTCCGGCAGTGTGGGACAGGCAGCACTTCCTGCGCTCAGCTGTGACCTGAAGCCTGATTACAAGACTTCCTATAAATACTCGGCAAATATAAACACTCCTTGCCCTGGTATCTCTCTCCATGATCTAGGACCTGTGACCTGGACTTGAACCTGCATCCTGCATCCTGCTTGACCCGATCCGACCTGATCCCTACCTTGAGCCCATCCTGCATCTGTCCCTCCTGTTACCTGGATCCCTGCTCTGCTGCTAATCCATCCGTCCCCTCCCTGTTCCTGTTTGATTCCCATTGACCTCGACCTGGCTTTCACTACGATTCCGGTATTCCCCCTTATTGTATATATTTTCTATAAGTCACTGTTATTTGGTTAGGTTACTGCACTGTGTTCTGTTGGAGGTGTTTATTTGTCTGTTTACTTTCCTTAATAAATTTTTACACTTTCACCTACACCTGTTTGGTTTCCTCTGTGCAGTCACAAAGTCTGGTTTGCTAGCATTCTATAACAGTATACCAGGGCCATCCCTAAATCAGACGTGGCTGCATTGAGGGACCATCCTGGTTTGTTAAACCCAGTTGAGATGGATAATAACAAAATCATTTTTCTTTCTCGTACATCACGGGACACAGAGCGACATAGTCATTACTAATGGGTTATATAGATACCGTCAGGTGCTGGCACTGGCAACTTCCAAAACCGGAAGTACCCTCCCCTATATAAGCCCCTCCCATCCGGGAGCACCTCAGTTTTTTGCCAGTGTCTAAGGTGTTGGCCAAGAAGAAACATGTGTTTTTCACTGAGCTTGCGTACAGGTTCTTTTGGGCCTCAGTAAGCTATTCCGGATCCGACCAAAAAAGCTTCATAGCTAAACGGTCGGTACCCGGGCCTTGCAGAGAAGAGCAAGGTTTTGCCTGTAATGCTTCTCTTAGGAGAGCTGGACCCTGGGATCCAGAGCTCTGGTCATACCCACGACCAAGATGTTTTCTGTGCAGGGTGCTATACAGGTCCAGGGGAGTGGAATCCTTGGGAACCCGGTCCCTGAAGGTTTGATTACAATGCCTGCCGTGATAGGTGAAGTTTGGGCTTTTGTGGACCAAACAAAGTCCTGCGGCGGGGAACAGGTAAGTGGGGGCCCCCAGGAACTTGGTTCTATTGGGGGACCCCCAAGCCTAATTTGTCTTTCTGTCTGTTACCTAACGGTATTCCCGCTAATATTCTGTGTATGCCTGTTACTACTGAGAAAATGTAAAAATTTTAATAGTAGGCAAGAAAAAAAAAAAAAAAATGTAAGACCGCGGTACCTGTGTTAGACACTAGAGGCCGCTATGGTTCTTTTTCTTGTAATGTGGATTTTTTTCTTCCAGAATCAAATCCAGGCAGTTGGTATGTTCTCTGCTGGGAAGCTGTCTCCTCTGCCCTGTTGCTGCGCTCATCCATCCCCGGGCCCTGCGGCAAAGGGACCCTGGCTCCCATCTAGCTCCTTGTTGTTTTCAAAAAAGGCGCCGAAGGAGCACGTGCCCGCGCGCGTGCGCGTGCACGCGCCTCTATTCATAGAGGCGATCTGGAAAAAGGGGCGGAGCGGGTGGATGACGCTCAGGTGTGCGCCGCGGCGCTACTGCGCATGTGCGGGCGTCCAGCGTGTTTTGAAGCACATTATAGCTGGCTGTTGAAGTGCACAGACAGAGCTAGCAACAATATAAAGGCACATAGAAAGGCACTTTAGTAGACACCAACTGTGATATAGCAGCAATTGTGCTAGACTATTCTCAGTAAAAGTGGTGTATTACGGCTGGAATACCTCAGCTTTAGGCTTAGGAATATGCCGTCCAGAAGCTCCGGAACTGAATCTTCCAGGAAGCGAAGGGGGTCTCATCGGGCTCTGAGGATCTTGGGCATACTTCTGCTGCACCAGTCTCCCCTGAAGTTCAGAGGTAAGTGACCGTAGAGACCCCGCAGGGGTACTTGGTACTGTGGCTGTCCTCAGTTCACCTGCTCTTGTGTATGTAACAGAGGAGGTTTTTTCCTCAGCTCTGGGAGGATTAGAGAGAGATTGTCAACATTGATCGCTGCCTCCCTGTCAGGGAAAGCACGCCGATCTCCATCTCCTCCTTCAAAGTGCCTGTTAGCAGAGCAACAGTCCCATACAGGGATCGACCTGCCTGAAGGGGATCAGGATAAGGTTGATTCTGTTATAGAGGAGTCAACAGTGGGGGAACCTTTTCTCAGCATCTCAAGCTGAAAGATTATGGGTTCAGTCTCTGACTAACATGGTCCGATCAGCATTTAAAAACGCACCTTGCGGAACCATCAACCACTACTGTATCCTCGTTGGGGTCGCTAGAAGCCCCCAGACTGTCTGTTCTTTTCCACTTCACCCTTTACTGAAAGGGCTTATTTACCAGGATTGGGAACGTCCTGAGAAAATATTTATTCCCCCAAGAGATTTCCGGTGGTCTATCCCATGGAGGATAAGTTCATCAAAAAAAAAATAAAAAAAAATGGAAGGTCCCTACAGTGGACGCAGCCATCTCTTGTATGTATAAATCACTGACATGTCCAGTGGATAATGACCAAATGTTCAAGAACCCAATAGATAGAAGATTGGAGTCCTTATGAAAGTCTGCTTCTTTCTACAGCAAGCTTGGTGACACAACCAGCAGTAGCAGCTATTGGGGTCTGCTAAGCAGTGAAGGATCAGTTGTAACAGGTCTTGAGGGACTTGACAGATCAGCAGGCTTTGCCCTAGCTGATCTACCTAGAGCCTTAGGCTTTGCGGTTGACGCCATAAGGATTCAGTCCATCAGGCCTCCCGCCTTACGCTGTCTATAGTACATATGCGTAGGCTTCTATGGCTCAAAAACTGGTCTGCTGAAGCTCCCTGTAAAGAATGGCTGGTTAGCGTCCCATTTCATGGTGAACGCTTATTCAGGGAAAACCTGGACAAATATATCCAGAAAATTTCCAGCGGTAAAAATACGCTCTTGCCGGTTAAAAACAGAGTTAGAGGTCCCTCTTTAAGAGGCCTGCTTCTCCAGTCCCTGGGGCATCGGCTGTGTAACAGTTCCGACGGCCTCCTCGGTCAATTCCCGGGGGTAAAAAACAGGGACAATAGCAGGGTAATGAGAAACCCTGGGTCAGGGGAGGTACAAAACCTCCCCCAAAGTTAAATTCATTGAAGGGTTGCCCCCACTCAGTCGGGTGGGGGGGAGGACTCCAGTTGTTCGCAAGAGACCTGGCGGGACACGATCAAGACAGATAGGTGCTCTCCGCAGTATGTTTGGGATACAGTTTGGAGTTAAAAGACTCTCCTCCTTCCCATTTTTGAGGTCAAACGTGCCAAGGGATCCCCGGAAGATAGAGTCCCTCTTGTTGGCACTAGAACAACTATTGCTCCAAGGAGTAATTATGGAGGTTCCCCTGTAAGAATGAGGGTTTGGGTTTTTACTCAAACCTCTTTACAGTCCCGAAGCAAACGCGGACGGGAGGCCCATATTAATTCTAAAAAGGGCTATACAAATTCCTGTATATCAGGACTTTCCGATGGAGTCGATCTGATCGGTGGCCACTGCCCTACAAGGGGAGGATTGGTTAGCCGCGATCGACATCAAAGATGCTTATTTGCACATTCCCATCTTTCCAGTCCACCAAAAATTTCTACGCTTTGCAGTAGAAGGGCACCATTTTCAGTTCAGAGCCTTACCCTTTGGTTTGGCCACAGCACCACGAGTGTTTACAAAAATTCTGGCCCTTTATTGGCCAATCTAAGAACACAAGGTGTAATGATAATGGCATATCTAGATGACTTGTTGCTGATAGACCACTCAGTGAAAAAACTAGACGTGGTCGTTCACAAGACAATCAAGTATCTGGAATCTCACGGTTGGATTATCAACCGAGACAAGTTAGCCCTAAAAACCAGTCAAAAGTCTGGAATACTTGGGGCTAAGGTTGGATTCAGGCCAGAGAAAAATATTCTTGCCTTGAGGAAAGGTGTTGTCTTTGAAAGATTTGATCCACTTAGTGGGTACAAAAAAGACAGCCGTCCATACGCCTGTGCATAAGGCTGCTGGGAAAAATGGTGGCATCATTCGAAGCAGTACCCTACGGTCAATTCCATTCAAGGAATTTGCAGGGGGCCATACTGTCAGCCTGGAACAAAAAAGTTCAGGTCCTAGACTTACAATGTCCTTGTCCCCTTCCGTTCGCAAGAGCCTCCGTTAGTGGTTGGTTCCCCAGAATCTGGAAAAAGGGAAATCCTTCAGTCTGATTTCTTGGAAGGTGGTCACTACAGATGCCAGCCTTATAGGCTGGGGAGCAGTACTGGAGCAATAGTCTCTCCAGGGCAGATGGTCGGATGCAGAAAAGGCCCTGCCCATCAATCTCTTAGAGATACGAGCAGCCCGGTATGCCCTAGTAGCATGGTCCAAACTCCAAGGGTCCCCTGTCAGAATTCAATCATCAGGGGGGCACCAGGAGTCGTGCAGCCCAGAGGGAAGTAAATTACATCCTGAAATGGGCAGAAAAATATGTCCCAGCCATATCTGCGGTATTCATTCCAGGAGTGGAGAATTGGAAGGCTGACTTTCTAAGTCGCCAGCAATTAGGCCCAGAGGAAGGGTCCCTTCACCCCGAGGTTTTCTGGGCAATATGTCAGCGGTGGGGAACATCGGATGTAGATCTTCTAGCATCCAGATTCAACGCAAAGGGGGACAGGTTTGTCTCTCGGACAAGGGATCCCCTAGCTTGCGGCTCGGATGCCCTAGTGTTCCCTTGGGATCAGTTCAAGCTGATATATGCATTCACACCGCCACAATTGTTACCTCGATTACTCCGCAGAATCAGGGTAGAAAAGAAACCAGTGATTCCGGTGGCTCCAGCGTGGCCCCGAAGAGCGTGGTACGCGGAGATTGTAAAATTTCAGTGGGGAGTCCTTGGACTCTCCCACGTCGTCCGGACCTGCTTTCGCATGGACCGATATACCACCCTTCCTTACCAGCCCTAGGTTTGACGGCCTGGCTATGGAAGCCCACATTCTAAAAAAGAGAGGGCTCTCTAATCCTGTGGTATCTACCATGATCAATGCCAGGAAGCCGGTATCCAGGCAGATCTAATATAGAATCTGGAAGGCGTACATCGCGTGGTGTGAGGCCAAGAAATGGCATCCACATAAGTACGTAATAGGTAGGATTCTGGACTTCCTACAATGGGCTGTAGATAGGAAGCTTGCCTTGAGTACTATCAAGGGTCAGATTTCGGCCTTGTCAATATTTTTTCAAAGGCCCTTGGCTTCGCATTCACTAGTCAAAGCCTTTATACAAGGAGTGATGCGTATTAGTCCTCCGGTTAATATTCCCATATGTCCATGGGATCTAAACTTGGTTCTGTCGGTTCTACAGAAACAACCATTTGAACCATTACAGCATATTTCTTTGGTGCTTCTCACCAGGAAATTGATTTTTCTAGTAGCCATTTGTTCGGCTAAAAGAGTGTCGGAATTAGCAGCTATGTCCTGTAAGGAGCCATATCTGGTTATCCATAAGGATAGAGTAGTATTACGTCCTCATCCAGCCTTTCTTCCTAGGGTGGTACCGAGGTTTCATTTGAACCAAGATGTGGTTCTTCCTTCTTTTTTCCCCAAACCTACTTCGGTAGAGGAAAAGTTATTGCATTCTTTGGATGTAGTAAGAGCAGTTAAAGCTTATCTAAAAGCCACTGCTCAGATTCGCAGAACGGATACTTTGTTTATTCTGCCGGAAGGCCCCAGAAAGGGTCAGGCAGCGTCAAAATCTACTTTAGCCAAGTGGATTCGACAGGTCATAATACAAGCCTATGGCTTGAGAAGGAGACCGCCTCCGTTCAAAGTTAGAGCGCACTCCACGAGAGCAGTTGGAACTTCATGGGCAGTGCATCACCAGGCCTCCCTGGCTCAAATCTGTAAGGCCGCAACATGGTCTTCAGTTCACACGTTTACTAGGTTCTACCAGGTGGACGTTAGAAGTCAGGAGGATGTCGCCTTTGGGCGCAGTGTGTTGCAGGCCGCAAAAGATCCTCATGTCTGATAGCGCTCAGCTTATATATGGTGTATCCCCCCCCCTCATTGGGCATTGCTTTAGGACATCCCATTAGTAATGACTATGTCGCTCTGTGTCCCGTGATGTACGAGAAAGAAAATAGGATTTTTATAACAGCTTACCTGTAAAATCCTTTTCTTAGGAGTACATCACGGGACACAGAGCTCCCGCCCCTCTTTGGGGACACTTATTGCTTTGCTACAAAACTGAGGTGCTCCCGGATGGGAGGGGCTTATATAGGGGAGGGTACTTCCGGTTTTGGAAGTTGCCAGTGCCAGCACCTGACGGTATCTATATAACCCATTAGTAATGACTATGTCGCTCTGTGTCCCGTGATGTACTCCTAAGAAAAGGATTTTACAGGTAAGCTGTTATAAAAATCCTATTATTATTCTCTGCTAGCAGCAGAGGATAACAAATATTTTTGTCAGATTCTAAAAGATTGGACCAGTGACCAGCTGATAGAAACCGTCCGATCAGCTTATTCCCTAGTGGGGCAGGGTTATAAATCTTTTGAGGATATTCAGCCGTTAGTTCGGTTATGTGAAAAGCCAGCCCTGTCATCTATTCCCGATGGGAGTGATGATTTTTCACCCCCTTTCAGTTTTGACCAGGTTGAATCCTTTGTGTGGTTGTTAGAGGATGATCCAGCCTATTTTTGGGAATATTATTCCTCCTGTTCCCAGCAGGTGTTGTCCGATTGCATCCATTCAGTGCAATCCCTGGTCGGACAGGCTGTGTGTAAGACAGTTTTTGCTCAACTTGTGCTACAAGCATGGTCAGATCTCCTGAACTTAGCCAAGCCACAACATTCCATCCCTGCCATTAATCACCTGCCTCCCTAAGAATGTATCGGCCCATCGCCTATGGCAACCCCAGCTACAGCCCAGTTTGCTCAGCCCTCCGCCAAATATTACTACCCAGTCTCTACCTGTCGCACCTACCCTGCCTTCAATCCACCTGCTTCTTCCCTTCTACCTGTAGCCAATCCACAAGAACCTCCTCCAGCCACTATCCCTGTATCTCTGCCGCATTCTAGTCCTTCCACTTACTCGATTCCATCTTTTCATACATTCCCCCCGTTATTTGCAAGCCTGCAGTGACTAAGTCTAAGAAGAAGCGGAAGTACTTCCCTACCCACACAATCCAACCAGTAACCAAACCTACCTCCACACCCACCAACCTGCTCCAGCCTGCGTTCATGCAAGTAGAACTTGATGACCCACCTAAATCTGACGTCCCAGTGCCAGTCTGAAGTTTCCGTGCCGGTCTGCCGGCCTGAGGTTCCTGTGCCAGTCTGCCAGCCTGAGGCTCCTGTACCAGTCTGCCAGCCTGAAGTTCCTGTACCAGTCTGCCAGCCTGAAGTTCCTGTACCAGTCTGCCAGCCTGAAGCTCCTGTACCAGTCTGCCAGCCTGAAGTTCCCGTGCCAGCCTGCCAGCCTGAAGTTCCCATGCCAGCCTGCCAGCCTGAGGCTCCTGTGCCAGTCTGCCAGCCTGAGGCTCCTGTGATGGTCTGCCAGCCTGAAGTTCCTGTGCAGGTTTGCCAGCCTGAAGTTCCTGTGCCGGTTTGCCAGCCTGAAGTTCCTGTGTTGGTCTGCCATCTTTAGGTGCCTATGCTAGTCTGCCGGCTTGAGGTTCCTGTGCCAGTCTGCCAGCCTGAGGTTCACAGTCCAGTCTGCCAGCCTGAGGTTTCTGTGCCAATCTGCCAGCATGAGGTTCCTGTGCCAGCCTGCCAGCCTGAAATTCCTGTACCAGCCTGCCAGCCTGAAGTTTCTGTGCCAGCCTGCCAGCCTGAAGTTCCTGTACCAGCCTGCCAGCCTGAGGTTCCTGTGCCAGTCTGCCAGCCTGAGGTACCTGTGCCAGCCTGCCAGCCTGAAATTCCTGTACCAGCCTGCCAGCCTGAAGTTTCTGTGCCAGCCTGCCAGCCTGAAGTTCCTGTACCAGCCTGCCAGCCTAAAGTTCCCGGGCCAGTCTGCCAGCCTGAGGTTCCTGTGCCAGCCTGCCAACCTGAAGTTCCTGTACCAGCCTGCCAGCCTGAAGTTCCTGTGCCAGCCTGCCAGCCTGAAGTTCCTGTACCAGCCTGCCAGCCTGAAGTTCCTGTACCAGCCTGCCAGTCTGAAGGTCCTGTGCCAGCCTGAAGTTCCTGTGCCAGCCTGCCAGCCTGAAGTTCCTGTGCCAGCCTGCCAGCCTGAAGTCCCTGTGCCAATCTGCCGGCCTAAGGTTCCTGTGCCAGTTTGCCAGCCTAAAGTTCCTGAGCTAGTCTTCCAGCCTGAAGTGCCAGAGCCAGTTTTCCAGCCTGATGTTTCGGTGCCTGCCTTCCAACCAGAAGTCCTGATGCCAGTGTCCCAGTCTGAAGATCCAGTGTCCCCGCCGGAAGATTCAGTGCCTGTGACCTCGCCTGAAGATCCGGTGCCCGTTTCCCGGCTTGAGGTAGTGGTGCCCGTTTCCTGGCCTGAGGTTGTGGTGCCCGTTTCCCGGCTTGAGGTTGTGGTGCCCCTTTCCCGGCTTGAGGTTGTGGTGCCCGTTTCCCGGCTTGAGGTTGTGGTGCCCATTTCCCGGCTTGAGGTTGTGGCGCTCGTTTCCCGGCTTGAGGTTAGGGTGCACGTTTTCTGGCCTGAGGAGCCTGCTGCCAAGCCTGAGATGTTCCTGACTGCTGCCCTGCCTGGTGTGCCCCTGTCTGCTGCCCAGCTTGATGTGACCATCTCCTGCCTGGATGTGCCTGCTTCCCAGTTGGATGTGCCTACTGTTTGCCCGGATGTGCCCGCTGTCTGCCCGGATGTGACCTTGCCTGTTGCCCAGCTTGTTGCCATGAACTTTCCACAGCAACAGTTAGTTGGAGCATCCGTAGGCTGCTCCTTTGAGGGGGTACTGTCAGGAAAGGCTTCACCCGCTGGTGGTGCGGTTGGTCCTATGGACTGCAGTACTAGTGTCCGCCAGCAGGTGTCCTCTTGCAGCCAATATCTTTGTTGGAGGATCTCACCTGCTGGTGGCAATGCATGATCCATGGACTGTAGTACCGGCGTCCACCAGCGGGTGTATTCCGGCAGTGTGGGACAGGCAGCACTTCCTGCGCTCAGCTGTGACCTGAAGCCTGATTACAAGACTTTCTATAAATACCCGGCAAATACAAACACTCCTTGCCCTGGTATCTCTCTCCCTGATCTAGGACACCTGTGACCTGGACTTGAACCTGCATCCTGCATCCTGCATCCTGCTTGACCCATTCCGACTTGATCCCTACCTTGAGCCCATCCTGCATCTGTCCCTCCTGTTACCTGGATCCCTGCTCTGCAGCCAATCCATCCGTCCCCTCCCTGTTCCTGTTTAATTTCCATCCATACCCATCTGCTTCGATACCCTTGTGTATGACCTCGGCCTGGCTTTCACTACGATTCCGGTATTCCCCCTTATTGCATATATTTTCTATAAGTCACTGTTATTTGGTTAGGTTACTGCACTGTGTTCTGTTGGAGGTGTTTATTTGTCTGTTTACTTTCCTTAATAAATTGTTACACTTTCACCTACACCTGTTTGGTCTCCTCTGTGCAGTCACACAGTCTGGTTTGCTAGCATTCTATGACAAACAGGCTGGTTCAGTGTGGGATATGCAGCGATGGAGCTGGTGTTAACATGGCTCACAGGGGATAGCTGATTGATATGGCTTACCTCAGCCGAGTCTGTGTCCTGAGTCAGCTTCATTTTAGATTTAGAAGGGCTTGCAGAGGGGGTGGTAGCTGAGGAGAAGCTCCCTGTGTGTTGCGAGCGCGTGTGATCTCCCTCTGCTGGTATCTCTCCTGAGATTGTGTGTAGCGTGCCGCCGTGATGTGTGCCTGCATGGCGCCATCCCGGAGATCCTTTCTGCCGGGTGGAGGGTAAAACTCTGTGAGTTTCCGCCACATGAAGCGGTCTTTCTTGCGCTTCAGTGGTCTCCGGGTCAGTGTGAGGCTCTGGGTATAGTTTTGGCGATCTCTACTCGTCGTTGTTGCCCTGGATAGCCACCATTCCCTCAGAGCTAGTTCAGTGAGCAGCCATCACGGTCGGCTTCCGGCCACACCCCCTTATTTTTCTTTTTTAATACAAAACACACCAACAATTTTCCAAATGTATGAAATCTAATTTGAGAGCAATTAGAGATGGTTTCCATTGATAAATGTTCTCTACATCTGTGGGGAAAAATACCCCCTGTCCAAATATTTCCCACACTATTCACTCCTAGCCTGAGTTTATCCCCTGTGCTAGGTGGGGACCTTAACTGTGTACTTTAATTGAGCACAGCAGTGGTGATATAGCTGAGATCCCATGGACTGGAGGGGGAGGCTATAATAGATAGCATTTACATCACTGCACTGTTCTGTATTGCTGCTTTGGCTGATGTCTGCTGAATATACTTGCACGGGCGCGTTGGAATCGCAGTACAGGTTTTATTGTGTGTGGTACACTGCTAGAGCCCCCCTTTTTTTTTTTTTTTGTTTGGCTCTATGTGTGTGGGATGTGTGCGGATACAGTTTAAAAACTGAACTAAGCCACATATTAAACCAGATCTGCAGCTAGTCACCTACTGGCTTTAATGGACTGTATTATACTTTATTTACAGTAAGGAAAGCTGGGCGTAAGGCATTATGTCCGGGAAGAAAAAAGGGGATGATAACCTTGGCCAGGAGAGCGTGGGACCACAATCTTTACGATCGGCCAAAAGTAATCAGGCTGCGGCAGCAGCTGCCAAACTGGAGAGATTTGCTCACGCCCCAGAACACACTCCAGTTAGAGGGGGAACACAGACCCAGGCTAAAGGGACAGCACTGTAGCAGCCACAGTTAAAAACATCAGTAATAAAAGCACGGCTACGGCCATCCAAGGGACAGAGATAAACTTGGGATCAAATACCGCCATAGAAGGGATTCCCACACTACAGGATGTGTTCCTAGCGGTCAATGCGTGTAAACAGTCACTGGAGGAGGTATGTGACCAAATGAAAGGTATTAAGGAAGAACTAGTCTCAATGCGGTCTGAACTCCAAAAAACAAATGAAAGGATTACTGAAACAGAAGGAAGGATCTCACAGATAGAGGATGAACAATACCCGGTAAAACAAGAGCATAGAAAACTACTGGGACAAATGACTAAGCTTGAGGAAAAAATAGATGAAATGGAGAACAGACATCGTAGGGACAACATAAGACTGGTGGGACTACCAGAGAAGTGTGAAGGGACTAACCCTGTGGAGTTTCTGGAAGATTGGCTCATAAAGTTGTTTGGAAGAGAACGTTTTTCGCAACAATTTTCGATAGAAAAAGCGCATAGAGTCCCCTCTAAACCCCCCCCCCGCAGGAGGGCACCCACGTTCAATGTTAATGAAATTCCTTAATTACCGGGATGAAGTAACCCTACTAAGAAAGGGTAGAGAGATGGGGTCTATTTTCTATGGAGAAACCAGGGTATCAATATATCCTGATTTCTCTCCTTACCTGCAGAAGCAAAGGGCGGGTTTCACAGAAGCCAAACGTAGATTGAGAACTCTTGATGTCACGTATGCACTATTGTACCCAGCAAGACTACGGGTGGTAGCGTTAGGAGGGACACAATTTTTTGATACCCCTGAAGGAGTGCTGGGGTGGTTGGAAGATAAAAAGGATCAGCTATCAACAAAGCGAAGTGACATTTAGTTTAATGATGTGATACATTTAAGGTCTCATTTGTTGATTTTCCCTTTCTTCCCTTCCCCCCCCTTTTTTTTTTTTTTTTGGGAGGGGAAGGGAAGGTTCACAGATATGAGGATGAGGGTGAGGGGAGACACACATCACGGGAGGAGTAAAAGGATGGGTGGAGAATGTAGTAAAATAGAATTTGGGGTGAGGGGGGGAGGGAGGGAGGAAGGGAGGTTGGAAGATATAAAAGGGGGGAGTGGGGATATGTATGGACCGTTCACAAAAAAAGCCCCTAGGGAATACCTAGAAAGGTGTAGGGGGGGAGGGAGGGACCAAAATTAATTATCACAAGGAACACAAAAAGGTTGGAATTTAAAATTATGGCTAAAATTTACACAAATATATATATGGAGCACATTTGTTTTTTTTGTTTTTTTTCTTTCCTTGGAAAAAAAAAAGAAATATATCACTTTTTGCAGGGGTAAAAAGAAAGGAGTATAATGACGTCACTAAATAATGATAAAACAATTAAGTAAATTGGTGGTAAAAGGTGGAGTAAATCATATAATAATATTTTTTAAAGAGAAAGGATGGGAAAAGAAAAGGATAGAATATTTCTGCACGGTGTGGTATAGGGGGAAGTCAAAAGTTTTAATCACAATGTATTGCTATGAGAGATTTATGACTCTGTTGGTAATTTATTTCAGGCAACTTGTGTTTTGGTTAGTTGATACCTTCTTGAATGAATTGATTGTTTTATGCAGTCCAGAGTAATGAAAATGGGGTCTTGGAATGTCCGTGGGTTGGGTACCCCTGCTAAGAGAGCTGCAGTATTTGATATGCTGGAAATGTATGAGGTGGGACTGATCTGTCTCCAAGAGACTCACCTGACTAAAATTACTATACAACAAGTTCAAAGTAAGAAGTTCCAACACCAATACCACTCAGTACACACCTCTTATTCCAGAGGTGTGTCAGTAATGGTTAAAAGAGGGGTGGTTTTTTTCTTGCAGACAGATCAGCATAGACGAGGAGGGGCGTTATATTTTTCTTCACTGTGAAATAGAGAGTAGAGAATATGTTCTTGCAAATATTTATATACCCCCGCCCTTTAAAATGGAGGTTATATTTAAGCTAATGGAATTTATGGTGGATAAGATGGGGATGCCAATTATAGCAGTGGGGGGTTTTAATGAGGTCATAAATAGAAAATGGGATAGGTTTCCAGGGGGAAGGGAACCAAATCCTCCAGAGAGTCGATTGTATCAAATTCTACAAGAAGCTGGTTTGTTTGATATATGGAGAGTGAGGAACCCAGATGTGCGACAGTATTCCTGTTTCTCTAGTTCCTACTCAACACTTTCTAGGATAGACCTAGTTCTAGGTAACACGGAAGCATCACAGATAATAAAAAACATAGAATATCAGCCGAGAGGGGTGTCAGATCACTCGTTAGTGACAGTTCTGGTAAATTTAGAAGGGAATAAAACCAGGGGAGTATGGAGGATGAACCCTTTATGGTTTGAAGTTATCGGAGGCCCTGAGGAGATTCTAGACAAATTACAAGAGTTTATAGAATTTAATGAAGGAACGGTGACACAGGGAGTGATGTGGGATACACTGAAGGCTTTTTTAAGGGGAATATGTATTCAACAAGTGGCAAGAGTTAAAAAGGCATCCAGAGAGGAGGAGAATAGGATAAGGCAGGAATTGGTGAATGCAGAAAAGGAATATATTGAAAACCCAACATCAGAGCGACAAGGAATATGGATGAATAAACAACAAGAACATAAAATAGTAATGATTAAAAAATCTGAGAATAAAAGATTATTTCAGAAACAAGCCGCATTTGGGGAGGGGGAGAGTGTGGGAAGAATGCTGGCACATTTAGTGCGAACCAATTCCTCCCCATCTGCAGTACCCGCGATTAGGACTTCGAAAGGAGAAATCTCTACTAGGGTATCAGAGATCACAGATACCTTTAGGGAATATTATGATAAATTATATAAATCACAGGGTGCAGCGGAGGAGGAGGAATTGGAAATATTCTTTGGGAAAATTAAAATACCAATTCTTACTGAAGCAGAGAAAGAGGGAATGGAGGCTCCAATAACTCTTGAAGAAGTACAGTCAGCAGTTGCAGAGATGGCCAATCAGAAATCGCCCGGACCTGATGGACTCCCTATAGAAACTTATAAACATTACGGGAAAGTGCTATTGCCGGAACTCCTTAAAACACTGAATTGGGCAAGGGAGGAGGGGGAATTACCTAAGTCAATGTCAGAAGCAATAATTATAGTCCTGCATAAGGAAGGGAAAGATCCACTAGAGACCTCATCCTATAGGCCCATCTCCCTGCTTTGCTCAGACGCTAAAATATTGGCCAAAATAATGGCAACTAGATTAAACAAAATTATTTCAAGACTAATACATCAAGATCAAACTGGGTTTATCCCCAGTAGATCAACTAGTATGAATATTAGAAGGGTATTCCTTAACCTACAAATTCCAACACAGAATATGGGTACAAGGGCAGTTATGTCCTTAGATGTGGTTAAGGCGTTTGATAGCGTGGAGTGGCGATATATCTGGCATGTTCTAGGAGCATTTGGTTTTGGTCCATCAGTGATTAGATGGATAAAAATTCTGTATAGTGACCCAAGCGCAAAAATTTGAGTTAACAATGATTACTCAGGTAAGATTAATTTGGAGAGGGGTACAAGGCAGGGGTGCCCATTGTCACCCCTGCTTTTTGCGCTAGTAATGGAGCCACTGGCCATAGCAATAAGAACGAACATAAAAATGAAAGGATTTGTGAGACCGACAGGAGAAGAGAGAATCGCATTATATGCGGATGATGTTCTTCTCTTCTTGGGGGACACAGATCATTCACTTAAGCAGGCTATGAGTATCTTTGGAGAATTTGGTAGACTCTCAGGATTGGTTATAAATTGGGAAAAATCAGCCTTGATGCCGGTGGATCCCATTGCCAATCAAACCTTAGCAGAAATACCCCAATTAGAAATGGTGGATACAATGAAATACCTGGGAATACATATAACAACTGACCCCAATAAATATATAATAATAACATAGTTCCCTTACTGTCTAAATTTAAAAATAAAATTCAAATATGGCAGCGGCTCCCACTGTCAGTTGCAGGGAGATGTAACCTGATCAAAATGCTGTGGATGCCACAATTATTATATGTATTGCATAATACGCCAACATGGATATATAAGAAATGGTTTAAGAAAATTGATACACTATTTAGAGAATTGATATGGAAAGGAGGCCAAGCAAGGATAGGACTACAGACCCTGCAACTGTCAACAAGGGAGGGAGGCATGGCGGTACCACACCCACGGTGTTATTTCCTGGCAGCACAGCTGCAGCAGATAGGAATGAGATCAGAGATGGGAGGGGATACAAATGGGCGGCTGATGATAATGGGGTCACCCCATAAGTTGGTGATGGAGGCACTGGAGGCAAATTCATTTATATACAAATCCCCTACGGTCAAGATGGTAATAAAGGTGTGGAAAGCTGTGAAAGCAATAGGGGGATTAGAAGGAGAGACAGAATATACACCGCTCTGGGATAATAGGAATCTTCAGGAGTTGGAGCCGATGGGGAAAATTAAGGAATGTGAAGGGAAGGGGATAACTAGGTTGGCCCAGCTGTAGGAGGGAGAAATCCTAAAAACTTTTGCTGCACTTAGAGGGGAATATGATGTCCCTAAACATACATTTTACAGATATTTGCAAATTAGACATGCATTAGATATGCAGTTTGACAGACAGGGACCAACCTGGCATAAATCCCCTATCTTTCAGAGATTGGGCAACCAGAGTGAGACTGGGGGCCGTATATCCAAAATATACCCACACTTATGCAAAGGAAGTATTACAGCTCCTGAACATCTCAAAAGCAGAGGGAAATGGGAGGAAGATCTGGGGCCCATATCCGGGGGCAATGGAAAAAGGTACTAGAGAGTGGACACCATGTATCTGTTTCACCGGCCCAGAAAGTTTCATTCTTAATGTTATTACATAGGACATACTATACACCAAAAAGGCTGTTTGATTTTGGGTGGAGAGCAGATGCAGGGTGTCCCAGATGTCAAGACACGGGGGACCTGATACACATGCTATGGAGGTGCCCGAAATTATTTAGGTATTGGACAGGGGTACTGGATAGTATAAATAGGACTTATATGACAACAATAGAAATGGACCCTAGAATATGTGTCTTGGGACTAGAGGAGGGAACAAACAGAGCGATCAGCATAACAAAAGCAGTGCTTAGATGCCTTTTTCATGCTAGAAAATTGATAGCGCAAAGATGGCAGGCAGAAGACCCCCCTTGATTGAGAGAATGGGCTAACACAGTTACCGCAACAATATGGAAGGAGAGGGTAGTATATATTAAGAGAGGGAACATAAGAGAGTTTGAAAAGGTGTGGAACCCGTGGTTGGAAAAAATAGGGATACCTCTTTAAAGCAGAGAGTGAGAGGGAAAGAGAGTAAGAAAAATGGCATAAGGAAAATAAATGAAAACAGAAATAAACTTTGAATAAGGTGTAAAAATGGAAGAAAGGAAAATAGGAAAAAACCTAATATGAGAAAATAGTAAAGGGGGAGGGGGGAAGGAGGGAGGGATGAGGGTTAACAGAGTGAAACTTACATTGATAATATTTTGCTAATTTATTGTTGTGAAAAGTAAATATAAATAAGCATGTACAATGTTAATTTGAATATGCAAGAAAATTAATAAAGAGAATATAAATAAAAAAATAAAAAAAAGAGATGGTTTCCATTGATAAATGTTCTCTACATCTGTGGGGAAAAATACCCCCTGTCCAAATATTTCCCACACTATTCACTCCTAGCCATTCAGTAGTTTTTTTGAAGAAAGGAACTTCTAAGACCAATATTTACTTACCTGAACCCACTGTCATATGATGATCCACAGTCCCTATTCTGGTACTAAAGAGTGGTAAATGAAAGCTAGACTTAAGCCCTGTACACACGGGCTAAATATAGAGCGGAATCAGCCAGTCTGCCGATCGCCTATGGCTGAGAGTGCTGACCAGTGTTTTCTGGTGGGGAGGGCAGTCCCCCTGTCAGAACACAATAGCTCAGTGATGGAAATGGTTGTACTAACATCAGATAGTTAGTACAGCGGCTCCTCCTAAACTCAGTTTTTTTTTTCATTAGGCCCACTGGGTTGAAAGAAAAAAAAACTGCTAGTGGGTATCAGTTTAATTGTCTTTTCTCACATTGTGACATAATGGCATCACTTCTGCAAAATTTGAGGACCCTTTGATTAAGCCAATGGGACACCATGGGGGGTGACATGGGCACTGAAAAAAGCAGCATCTCACACTACACTGTAATCAATGTCTCCATGCACTGGATCTTCTCGCAGCCAGCCAGTTCACATCACTTCTATGAATATTTTACCAAATAATACCTAAATCAGCCAGCGCTGAATAACCCCTGCACATAAAATCACTTAAAATAAAGATACAGAATTTATCCCTCAAATGTCCAGAAATGTTTAATTTAAATTAGATCTGCCTAAGTGTGAACTTGTTAAACTTTCAGCAGACTGATAATACCAGCATTATCCACATTGTTCACATGCCCTGTTTCATTTATTTTATTTAAAAATTCTGGATATTTGAAGGATAACTTGTGTTCCCATGTTTTAAGTGTTTTTATGTGCAGGGGAAATTCAGCGCCGGATGATTCAGGTATTATTTGGTAAAATCAAACTACACACCAAGACATAAAAATACTAAGGCTAATGGCCTTTCACATGACTGATGTGGGTTATTGGGGCTTTTGGTTTAATTTTTTTCCAAAGAAAGTACAAATTAACATGCACTGCAGTCAATACATATACACTACCTAAGTAAAGACTGGTAAACTGCAATGCATTGTTTTTTGGTTTAAATCCTTTTTAAGCTTTAAACATTCTCCAAGAACTGATAAAAAACTTGTTTTCTGAGAATTCCAATGAACTCCAATTCTGTCCAACAATGGCTTCAATAATAACCATGATAAGTAAGTTTTCTCAAAAAAACGTATATAATCAGACAGGTTTGTTATAATTTTATATTAATAAAAGCAAATTTGAACCAGCTTAAATTTCTTAGGCCTTGAGGTTTTTTTTTCAAGCACAAACAAAACATTTAGTGTCCTTTAGCAAAGTCAATTCAAAAGCAGCAGGTATTTGGGTCAGCTATGTTAACAATTTCTTTCAGACAGTATACGATTCAAGATCAATTTATTTTTCCCCTTGCTTTCCAACGTAAAGTTTCATCAACTGTAAATGTCAGTCTCGTTCTTTATCATTCACTAATGTTATAAAAATCCCTACTGTTTGCTTTGTTAAAGGCCTTCCTGTGCATTGACTTTTTCTTTATTTGTATTTTACTACCAAAAATGTTTTATTTTAAATAACATCCTGTCTGAAATGGGATTTAAATAACAGAACAAGGTTTAGCCATTACCATAAATGTAGAAAGTGCTTTGCAAGTAATAAAATGGATCATAGATTCAAGATAATTCAAACTGAAATGTTGTGTGCAGTTTCTAGATTTGATTACATTAATGTAGTTCATTTAAAATGGTTTAAAGGGCAAAAGATTTATGTGGAAGAAATCAGTATCATAACTTAAAATAAATAGACTCAGACATTTGTTTATAATGTCCGTTTTAAGTACATACATTACCACATTTTACCAAGTAATTTAATATTTTTTCTTAATTTAGAGAACTAGACGTGGACAAATATACCAAATTTAATTATACATAATACATTGGTTGTATTACAAAAATGTATTATAGAACTCAGAAGAAGTCAAGATAATAAACTTTTGGTAAATTATGATAATTTTTGTATGCAGAAAAGTTTCACCCATCAGGTTTATATATTATTGCTAATAGAAAAAAAATTGACTTTTATGTTTTATTTTACTATATTATCCCTAAAATTGCCTTTTAACAACAGTTACTACAACTTGTTCACATATTGGGAAAACAGGTAAAAGTTACCTACAATCTTTAAAAGTACAGTATTGTATATAAAGCCATGTATTTAATTCTGGACAAAGTAGGGCAGGTATTAGAAGCCCAGCTGAATTGTTATTGATGTTTGTGTCTCTTCTGGATAGATTTACCCTCTCATTTGTTTTGGAGACCACAACATTTTGAAATGCCAACAGAACAGAGAGGAATACTTCCAATGGGGATGTTTGTACAAGTGACAGCTTTCTTAGAGGGGGAAGACTTCCTCTCACCTTCTGTTACATAGTTAGTCAGGTTAAAATAATCCCATCTAGTTTTTTTGTTTTTCTTTTTTAAATCAAAAAAAGAGTTTATTGAAAAACTAGGCAGGTGTACATACATTAGAAATAAATATGAAACAAAAGATTCAATGAGGTATCATCAACATTCTTTTAACGGATACATATACAGATACATAAAACACCATAGACCGGTTGGGCAGTAAAGAACGAGTGCTTTACATTGATACGTGACATCTGCATTGAAATGACCTGCGGTTGGAATATCTACCCTGATAAATGATCAGTAATCTACATAAAGTATGTCATTTAGAGAACAATGAAAACCTCAAGAATTAACAGGCATCAATAAAAATAAAGAAACAATAGTAAAATAAATAAAACCGCCGAACCCTTAAGGGGCATAAGATAGCCCGACTACAAAGCAACAGAAAAGAGAGGAGAAAAGAAAAAAAAAAAAGAGAAAAGGGGAAAAAAGAGAGAATAATAAGTGCGGATCATCCACCAAAACATCTCCCTCACTGCACCACGGACACCTATATTATCACATCCCAGAGCCTATCCAGACCATATCATTTACCAAATCACATTTGCAGAAGCCTATGCTTCACCAATTGAGTTGGACCCAGTCCTGGGGTATCTAACCACGGCTGCCACATTGAGTAAAATTTCTTCAGGACACCACGGTGTTGGTAAGGAAGCATTTCACGTATTAGTAGGCTGTTCACCAGTTCTACCCATTGCTTGCCCGTTGGTACCCTCGGAGTTATCCAAAGCCTCGCAATTGCCTTGCGGGCCACATATAACAAGCGCAATACTGCTGTATGTTCATTCAGTGATAACGAGGGTATCTCCAAGGCACCAAGCAGGCACACAACCGGATCTTGCAGGATCGGGAACTGGTACACTTGTGAAATAGTGGTAAGAACATAATGCCAATACCTGAAGAGTTTTGGGCACTTCCACAACGTATGTAAGAGGTCACCAGTGTGGCTTTTGCATTTTGGGCACAGTGGAGAATCTCTAATCCCCCACTTGTGTAGTCGGGCCGGGGTCCTGTACACCCGATGTAGTAGATAAAGGTGAGATAGTCTCTGTGAGGCAGAAACCGACACCAAAGGTGCAGCTGTTAGGCATAGTTCCCATGTGTCTCCATCAATGGGACCCAAGTCTTGTTCCCACCCCCTTCTACATGGAAGCTTACTAGCGTCATGTGTGGTGTTAAGCAGTCTCACATATATTCTCGATATCATGCACTTCCTGTCATCCATCAACAGCACATCATTCATCAGGGGGTGCGTTGTTGCTACCAGTATTGACAGTCTGCGTTCGCACTGAAGCGCATGGCGCAGCTGGAGATACTTAAAAAATTGATGTCTGTGAAGGGAGTATTCTTCCCTGAGATCTGAGAATGATTTTAGAACAGTACCATTGTATAACTGCGCGATGTAATGAATACCTGCTTCCTCCCAAGTGTGAAATTCCTCCAGCTTGAGTAGCTCTTTAAAGTACTTGTTCCTCCATATGGGAGTGAACAGACATACCCCCCTAATTTGCAAGAGAGACCGGATATATTTCCATAATGTGTTTAACAAGGTTATAGTAGGGAGATTATCCTGCAGATGGGTAAACCCTGATTTCAAATATGCTATCGCTGGAAGACTAGAGACACTGGGAACAAGTAAGGATCGAATAGGGTCAGAGTCATCCTCCACTCCCCAATTACCTAGAAGTTGCAACTGTGAGGCTATGAAATAGTATCTAGCGTGTGGCACCGCCATGCCACCCTGGTGTTTAGCCAGTTGAAGGGTGCGCAGGCTAATTCGAGCTGGTTTGTTACCCCATATCAGACCCCTGAACTGACTATCAATTTGGGTAAACCATCTGTGCTTCATCCATATGGGGGAGTTATGAAATATATAGAGGAGTTGGGGGGCCCAGACCATCTTAATTACATTTTCTCTGCCAGTAACCGATAAAGGCAGCTTTTTCCAAGCAGAGCTTTTCTGTCGGAACTTCCGAAGCAACGGTGTCAGGTTCAGCTCAAGGTATTGGGCGGGGTCCGTGGTCACTTGTATGCCCAGATAGAGGAATTCCTCAACTACCACCACTTCCCCTGCACAATCAGGCAAGGGCCATAGCAGGGGTCTAGGGGCATTAGTACCGACTTACTCCAATTAATGCTAATGCCTGACAGCTGTCCGAAGTCAGCTATCAAACTGATCGCATTTTGCAAGGAACTATCAGTATCCCCTAGGTAGATCAGAGTGTCATCTGCGTATAGCGAGATTACATCCTGTCTAAGTCCCCTCTGGAAGCCAGTAATGGATCGTGAGGCCCTGAAGTGTATGGCCAGAGGCTCCAAAGCAAGGGCAAACAGCAGGGGCGACAAAGGGCACCCCTGACGTGTGCCCCTATGCAGTCTGAAGGACCCCGACACATCCCCATTGATACGCATTCTCGCGGTCAGGGAGCTATACAACAGTTGGACCCATTTCAGAAAAGATTGACCCACCCCAAATCTAAGCAGGACCTCCCATAAATAGGACTATTCAACGCCATCAAACGCTTTTGCCGCGTCCAAAGAGAAGATGGCCCTATTGCCGGTATTATCAGTGGGGACCTGTAAATTAAGGAATAGTCTACGCAGATTTTGAGATGTGGATCTAGTTGGTATAAAACCAGATTGGTCTTTGTGGATCACTTGACGAATACATTTGGCCAATCTGTTCGCCAGAACTCTGGCGAGCAGCTTGATATCAAACGTGAGTAAAGAAATGGGCCGATATGAGTCCGGAGACATAGGGTCCTTGCCGGGTTTCAGTAAGACCACTATAATGGCTTCATTCATAGATGGAGGGAGGGTCCCAGATTCAAACGCTTGGTTGTAAACTTTTAGGAGAATCGGCAGAATTTGTGTAGAGTATCGCTTATACACCTCAGACAGAAGGCCGTCAGAGCCTGGCGCCCAACCGTTTTGTGCATGGGCTAATGCCTCCAATAGTTCATCTTCCGACAGGGGTGCATTAAGATGGGCTGAATCCGAGTCGGATAAGCAGGGGATGGGATACCTGTCCAAAAACGAACAGAGCTCGTCATGGGAAGGGCTGACCTTAGAAGAATAGACATCCTGAAAAAATGTTTTAAATACCTCCATTATCACTGGAGTGGAGTGACACGGTGCACCATTTGCATCAGCCACAGACAGTACTGTATATGTGAGGAAGATTGTTGTGATTTGGCCAGCAAGGCCAACATGTGACCAGTGTTTTCCCCCTCTTCAAAGTGACTTTGCGTTAGAAAGAAACGTTTATTTTCTGCCAACTGCAAGGACAGGTCCTTGAGCATAGACTGGGCAGCTAGCCAGGACCGTTTGGTATCCTCCATGGGGTCATCTATATATTTAACCTCAGAGCGCCGAGCCTCCTCCAAAACCGAAACCTCCCATTCTTTAGTAGAAGTCTTAATTTGGCGTATTACTCTAATGAACTGGCCACGTAAATATGCTTTTGCAGTTTCCCAGACCACACCTATATCTGCAGAGCCTATATTATGTTCAAAAAAGAACGTGAGTAGTTCAGGTATCGGATCAGGGGCTGGGATGAGTGATAACCAGAAGGGATTACGTTTCCATAAGGTGTTTCCTCTGACCACCCCCATCCGTAAATCAACCGAGAGGGGAGAGTGATCCGAGGTCAGCCTAGGGTGATATTGAGAGGAGTATAATAGTAACAGAAGAGGATTATTCCCCAATCCCAGATCAATTCTGGATAGACCTCCTATTGAGGCTGACTGGCAGGAGAAAACCCTGGCTTCTGGGTTTCGCAGTCTCCACACATCCGTCAGGCCCATCTCTAACAGGAGACGAGCAAACCTAGTAGGCCCCCGCCATCCCTGCACACCATTCCCAATCCGGGCACTAAGTTTGTCCTTTCTTGATCCAGATAATTATTAAAGTCCCCGAGGACCAGTACCGGTACCCCCGAAAAGCGAGACATAAAGTCTGCCAAAGTTTTGAGGATACTGGCTGAGAATGGGGGGGGGGAATGTACAATCCTGCCAAGATGCATTTTGTGCCATATATAGAGCACAGTCGAAAAATAAAGCGACCATCTGGATCAATCTTAACTTCTATAGCTGAGAACTGCGTGCCACGTTTAACCAGAAGACTCACTCCCCTCGAGTACACCGAATAAGTGGCGTGATATTGATGGCAAAATTGCCTTAAAGCAAATTGTGGGGTGGAGGTCGAGGAGAAGTGAGTCTCCTGGAGGCATATTATATCCGCGCCAATACGCTTGATTGTGCGCAACACAGCGAATTGTTTGACAGGATTATTCAAACCCCTGACATTCCATGACAAAAATCTGGTTACCTTAGCCATTTCAGCAGCACTACAATCACAGCAAGGGTATTATACAGTGTCAGAGGGCAGTTTGAAAAAAACAATAAGGAGCAACACACATGAAAATATGACATGTTCCAATGGGCTTGGAGAAAAAATGAAAACATTGGGAACAGCAGTACATGGGAGAGTCTAGCAATCTTTCCATGGACCGTGCTAGGCACGAGCATTCCACATGAAGAGCAGTGACCGTAGCAGACCGTAGAGACATCAGCAGTGGAGATCCTTCCATATAGCAGGGAGAAAAAAAACAGAAAATAAAGGGAAAAAAACAAATAACCGGCCAACATGGCCAACTTGTATTGCCTAAAAGCAGTGTGGGGTCTGGACCAGACCATTTTGGGGGGCAACAGTGGAAGCGTGCGTTAGTATCTTACAACTTCTAAACAGCAAGAACACAACAACAGCTTACTCCGCCTTGGCAAGTAGAAATGTACGATCAAGGTTGCCTAATCAAGTAGTTCACTATCCCTCCGGGGGTGCGGGGCATTGGTTGCGATTTTCCCGGATCAGTCTTTCTTCCCGATTTAGCCATTGTGTAGCACCTGATGGCAAATCAAAAAAGTGCACTGAGCCCAGTGCTTCCACCCTAAGGCGGGCAGGATACAACAGGCGACGTTTAATGTCCATGAATTTAGCACGTTGCCTCTGCAGCTCAGCAGAAAAATCTGGGAAAAATTACATCTTTGAGTAATCAATTCTCAGGGCCTCTGGTTTGATCCTGGCATTCTGGAGGACAGCGTCCCTGTCCTTGTAGTGCAGGAGCTTGAGGAGGAAAGGCCTGGGGGGAGCTCCTGGCTGCGGAGGCCTGGCCGGAACTCTGTGCACCCTCTCCACAGAAAACATGGGGGTGAACACCTCTCTGCCGAATGCTGCAATCAACCATTTTTCAATAAAGTCAACTGGGTTCTTTCCCTCAATTCTTTTGGGGAGTCCAATCACCCTAACATTATTCCTTCTCATTCTGTTCTCTAATTCCTCCAAGCGGAATGAATGCTGTGTAAGGAGATGATTGTTGTATGACACATCCCTCTGCATGGGCACCATGTCATCCTCCACAGAGCTCACTCTCCCTTCCAATGCAGAGGTCCTCTCTCTCAGCTTTTGGGTGTCCTGTCTCAGAAATGACAATTCTGCTCTCACCCCCTTAATCTCGGCAGCCAGAGAGACATTACAGTTATTCACTGCTGCTAGGATGTCACTGAGCGAGGGTTCTCCCTCAGAGGATGGGCTGACGGGGATATAAGGCCTAGTGGCACCCCGCTCCCGAGTACTCACTGCGTCCCAGGCAAGTCCCGATCCGCTGGCATCCTCCAAAGGCACGGTGTCATCGGCCTCAGATGACCCACCGGACAAGTCCCCCGGAGCATCCAAGTGTGTATTAGGCTCCAGAGTGAGTGAAAAGAACTTTGCAGCAGCCGCCTTGTGTGTCTCCTTAGCAGAGCGTTGGGCCTGGGCGCCATTTTGAGCCATGCTATCTGCAGTCCAGGCCGCGTTCTGTCGTCTCACGGCTGACATCTGGCAGGTAAGTAACGGATAAGAGGCTAGGGACACCTGGGGAGGCCTCCGGTCTCAGATTATCCTTGATAGCGGCGGTGTGGGTTGATCGTTCAGGATGATATAGCGGATTTTCGGCGGAGAGATCTGGATGTGCGTCTGACTACATCCGCTGCCTGGCCACGCCCCCTATCCCATCTAGTTTAACCAAAAAAAAAAGCATACAATCACATATACACAACACTATACCCACAGTTGATCCAGAGGAAGGCGAAAAACCCCAGCAAAGCATGATCCAATTTGCTACAGCAGGGAAAAATAAATTCCTTCCTGATCCCCCAAGAGGCAATCGGATATTCCCTGGATCAACTTTACCTATAAATGTTAGTACCCAGTTATATCATGAACATGTAGGAAAGAATCCAGGCCTTTCTTAAAGCAATCTACTGAGCTGGACAGAACCACCTCTGGAGGGAGTCTATTCCACATTTTCACAGCTCTTAAGCCTCGTTCACACGACCGAGAATCTCGTCATGAAAAAACACGTTGTTTTTCTTGACGAGATTTTTGGACAAGAAACTTGTCCTGGCCGAGTGTACAGACGCTCAATTCAAAGAACCCGCGGTTCTTTAAATGGAGCGAACGCGGTGACGTCATCGACTACGACGAGCGTGCGCTCGTCACATTCGATGCCGTCGCCACCATCTTGCTTCACCCTAACTATGCCTAGGAAGCTGCCGCACATGCGTCAAAGTCTATTTGAGCATGCGCGGGCTTCCCGGAGGACAGGTAAGTGTACACACACACACTTTTCTCGTCGAGAAACAGGCTGACGAGAATCTCAACAAGAAAATAGAGAGCAGGTTCTCTATATTTCTCGTCGAGATTCTTGTCGGTTTTCTTGACGAGAAACCTGATAGCCGCGTACACACGACCGATTTACTCGGCAAGAAAGCTCTGCCAGCAAGTTTCTTGTCGTTTTTCGACGAGAAACTCGGTCGTGTGTACGAGGCTTTACTGTGAAGAAACCTTTCCGTATTTGGACCCCTTATGTATTTCTACAATTTGATCATATCCCTCCTTAATCTCCTCTTCTCAAGAGAGAAACATTAATGTAGTTAATTTAAAATGGTTTAAATTGCAAAAGATTTATGTGAAAGAAATCAGTATCATAACAAAAAAAAAATGTTGTGTCTGTGGAACAGGAAATAAAGATAACTCTCCAATGATACACAAATAGCAATAATAATTGACAAAGAAAAAAACTGACCAGGGTTTTAACTGTTTGCTACTTCACACAAAACAAAATGTTTTAGTTTTAGATACAGTATGCTTTAAAATGTTTTGTATTGCAATAAAATTATAAAACATTTTTAAACTCGAAGATAAAAGTAAAAGTCTGTTAATAATGTTTTGGAAATTTTGGTAACCATTTATGAAAGCAACTAATCATACATAACAGTTCTTCTTGAACATGTTAACCTTTGAAGTGTAACTGCACCTTAGATTATGCTTTTATCTGCTCACTAGGAATGAGCCAAACTGCCCTGGGTTTGATTTGAGCAGGGTTTATTGAAAAAAGGAAAAGTTTTTAAATTGCAGGCAAATTACACTTCTCTTCTGGCTTCTATTAGAAAAAACTGACACACAGATCCTTCCTAGGGTCCCCAATGGCCAAAAGTTCTCTACTCATTCCCTACTCATTCACAAAAAAGTAACCCAAACATTTGATAGGTTCTTTATTTCAAAAATAAAAATGTCCCTCATAAATTTATCATCAATCATGATGCCCATGCCCACCAACTCTCCATTAAAAATCCAATGAATATGATGCACACAATTGATCATAAGGGAAGGGGAGAATATAGCAGTGAGTTAATCGACCAAATATGGTCATGGCCATATTTAGTCAATGACATTGCCCAAATATGGGCAGTGACCATATTTAGACAGTAATGGTACTGTTATCCCTGCTCCTTTGCTTACATGGCTGGGGATTTCCAGCTATGTAAAAAATATGATGGTGACAGAGGCAGTTACTAGTGATGTAACGGGCACCAATGCCTTCTTTTTACTTAGGAACCATTGTCAGCTAGAAACTGTAATATATACAGTATAGAAGCAATGCAAATTTTAGGCACCCATGTGGATAAGCACTTACTGCCCTGTGCTGGTGACTGTGTTGTAAATGTGCTTATGAACCAAGAAGCAAGCTACAGGGAACAGAGCTGCTGAGCATTATGAGGGAGAGAGAGCAAAAGAGAGAAGAAAGACTGGAGGCAGGGAGATACTGTGGCAGAGCAATATAGGGCAGAACCACAAAGAGCAGTGACCAAAGCTGTGGAGTGTCCAAAGCTTCCCAGAGTATTCCTAGACTCCAAGTGAAAAGGACTAAGCTGTGCCTCTGTTGGAATAATGCCAACTTAGGAGGGGTGCCCATGTGTGTGGCACTACCTGTGGCAAAACAACAGAAGTAAAGAAAAAAAGCAAGGACTTCTACACACCCTAAAGAGTCAACTACAAAAACATGTTTTATTATTACAACATATACAATAAATTACTAGCACATTACAAAATTCCCCCCTATATACCAGTACAGAACTCCCTATAGAAAATAAAAATTATTCCCTCCCCAACAGAATTATTCTAGAAAAACACACTGTGTAGGGTAATGGTGTTCCCCTAGTGAATTCGAGGGGCAGGAAACACAATCCCCACAGTCAGCAAACCCACCCCCCCAATGTAAACACCCCCACTAAATACCTATATAATGACTCTAAGCAAGCTATTACAGGACCCCTGCAATTTGTTCCTAAAACGGGTCAGTGTATGCCTATGTAAACACAAATGACATATCTCACACTATCCCGCAATGGAAAGATGCACTGTGTTGTATCCACACTGTAGTACCCATAACAATTATCCCGGTCAGATGTCAGTCAGTCAATGGGGCTGAATGGAAAGGGAGTTGAAGATAGTCACAGCGTAAACTATTTAAAATATTTTGGATCCGTTATTCAATGAGAAAAACACCCTGATAGGCAGGTGAGTTGAACCAAGGATATGATCAGTCCCGGCTGCTCGAATGACAAGCAAATTATAAATGTGAACAAAGAGATGTATAACCACTAAAATGATCAGCATGAAAGGCTGTTCACCATACTTGAAATTGCCACAGATTCAGATGTAACCAAGCATGACTACCTGTGGCAAGGCAAAGTTATTTGGATGACTCTTAAGCCCTGTACACACGATCGGATAACCTATGGATTTTCGTCCGATGGATTTGACCATCGGAAATCCGATGAAACTGTTTTTCATCAGTCTTGGCCACACACCATCAGTTAAAAAACCGACGGCAAGAAAACGACGGCACGTACAAAATGTACGACGCGCTATAAAAGGGCCGAACAAATCTAATGGTGCCACCCCTTGGGCTGCTTTTGCTGATTTCGTGTTACCGCGTGTTAGTAAAAGTTTGGTGAGAGCCGATTCGCACTTTTCAGTCTCCGTGCTTTGCAGATCGTTTCCTGGTGTTCAGTTTGTGCTTGTGGGTTTGTATTTGTGATTCAGTGCGTGCAGTCAGGTCGTTACTGCCTTGCAGTGCCTTCTTGGCCGTTCGTTTACTGTTTTTCAGGTCGTTCTTCTCAGGCCTTGCTGTTCCACGGTGCGTTCTGTTTGAGTTCGTTCTGACCAGCCGACCGGTTTAAAACCATGTTTGAAGTGCGTTCTCGTTCTCGAGCTCGTGCTGGCTTTGGGCTTGGTGTTGCAGTTAACACTGTAACCCGAGTTCAGTCTGTGAACAGGGTGAGGAGGAGTTCATGGACTAAGAATTGGTTGCTCCAGCGGGACCAATTCTCTCATATGGAAAAAATATTGGGTATTTGCAGCGCTTGCAGAAAAGTAAGTGAGCAAAGAAAATGTGTCACAAATGCTTGTAGCACAAACATCTATAAGTAAATAACTTATCTGACATATCAACAATTATGGTATAAAACAATAGTGAACAAACTTAAAGTTCATTAAATAGCAGTTATATCACTCCTGGAGAACTGAGTGTTTCCACACCAGAAATCAGTTGTTGGTTCCTGGATGAAAAATCCCTTCTAATGGCCCCGCTCATCAGATAGGGAAATAATAGAAGATCTCACCAACTAAAGTCCAGGCAGACTTCATCTCATGTAGATGGGCTCCATAGTACCAGCAGCAAAGGCATTTAAATGACCATGTGGAAAGAAAAGGAAAACATTCATGTGAAGTACCACTAGTAAACAGACAGCATGGCGCTGCTCGCAAAGAGACTCACAGGACTGCAGTGATAAACGAGCGTCAGTGTTGTTTCCCGGGTACACAGCGTGCGTTCCACCGAAACCGGAAGTAGCGTCACTGGTTCTGAATTGGCCGGAAATTACGTCAACGCGTTTCGCCCCTCCTCCAGGGCATCATCAAGGACATTCTCTCATATGCCTCTGCTGCGGGAAATCCATGAGAATAACCCTGATGATTTCAGGAATTATCTCAGGATGACGGACCCCGTATTTCATCGTCTGTTGGATTTGCTGTCCCCCTATATCACGAGGCAGGACACTGTGATGCGCCAGGCCATCACTGCCATCACTGCCGAGCAGAGGCTTATTGCCACGTTGAGATACCTGGCGACTGGGAAAAGCTTGCAGGACCTCAAGTTCTCAACAGGCATCTCCCCCAGGCTCTCGGGATCATTATCCCTGAGACGTGTTCGGCCATCATTCAGGTCCTGCAGAAGGACTATATGAAGGTAATTTTGCTCCTTTAACCTCACATTATATGTTTTGATTGTTTTAGAATCTTCTTATTTTTCCCCTCCTAAACCAAATTTGCCTTTTTGTAATATCCTGGTAATGTCCCCATTTTCCCCATGCCTGTTTTTACCTGTAAAGCCCTTTTTGGGCCCTACATGCCTATTTCCCTTCACTAACCTCTCCAGCATGCTATCGTGGGCGCAAACCCAGCTAGCCTTCTATTTTCCTTTTCCTTTTTTTGGGGTCATTGCCCGCGTAGTTTGACAACCCTCCCTCCCCCCCCTAAAGATGTTAATAATTTTTTTAGTTCTCAATCAAGCTCAGCAGAGTGGTCGAGCCTTTTTTTGGATCCCCCACAATCACCTTAGGCCCCCCCCTTAGATTCTTTTAGAATGTCCACTCAGCGGGGGTGAGGCATCTGCTAAGTGGGCCTTTGTTTATTGGTAGGAAATACTCCCCTAAATAATAATGTTAGAATGATGTTGGTCAACAATGTTTTTGCGTGTAATCTGCTTGCACTGTAAACATAAACCGTACTAATGTCTTCTTTTTGTTTGACTCCACAGTTCCCTAGCACACCACAGGAATGGCTGACTGTGGCCTCCCAATTTGCCCAGCGGTGGGATTTCCCCAACTGCGGAGGGGCAATTGATGGGAAGAACGTCCACATAGTGCCGCCACCCCCGTTCGGGGTCATACTATTTTAACTATAAAGGTTTTAATAGCATAGTGTTAATGGCGGTGGTGTCGGCACGGTACGAGTTCCTGTATGTGGACGTGGGGAAGAACGGCCGGATGTCCGATGGCGGAGTATTCGCAGAGACGGAGTTCGCTCACCATCTGCAGGCTGGGGGTCTTGCACTGCCTCCAGATGCAGAGAACGTGGAAGGGCTACCGTTCGTTTTCATTGCGGATGAAGCTTTTGGACTAGGACCACACCTCATGTGGCCGTTTCCCCAACGCACCTTCACCCTGGAGAGGAGGGTTTTTAATTACCGGCTGGCCAGAGCCCCGAGAGTTGTGGAGAATGCCTTCGGGATAATGGCCAGCCGGTTCCGCCTGTTCCAGACAGCTATAAATTTGGCGGATTATAAACTCAACAACATTGTGTACTGCTGCTGCTTGTTGCACAATTTTCTAAGGAAATTCTCCACAAATTATGCGTCATCAGTTGGGTCTGAGGCCGGTCCCTCTGAACTGATAAATCTGACCGGCCTCAGCACTGCCCGTACTGGCTTGGCCCCCCAAAGTGCCCGTGAAGTACGTCAGAAATACGTAGAGTACTTCACGGGTAGGGGGGCCATCGCAATGCCAGACCACATTTGACCTTTGATTTTACCTTTTTTAAATAAACAAAAATATTTGATTTACTACAAACTTGTGTTGTCATTATTTTATTTGTGGTTTATGTGTCTCCCAGGTTCTAGTAGTGCCAAGTGTATTTCTCCTTAGTAAATAGCCTCCAATCTCAGAGGTAAAAACACTCATTTTGCATCTTCAGAACTGCTATTGAGCATAGAAAGAACAAGGCACACCTTTTTTCGACTTCCCAAATGTTTTTATTGATTGCAACACAGTTTTTTTTTCCAAATTTATTTTTTTGGGGTTTTTGTGCGGCTTTTTTTAGCAGAAACATGCATGGGTCAAAAGCCACATTTTTTTTTCTGAAAAAGTAATAAAATAACACAGTGAAAAATACAAACAGGAGATGGGGTGATGTTACCCCTGATCTATCCCAAATGTGAGGAAACACACTTTCTTTTTGGGGCTCAAATGGGTATCTTCAACATGATCCCATGGCTAGGGTAAACATGTGCTATCTGCCATCATGGGGGATCAATGGAAGTGCTTTGGGGGTGAAACCCTTCCTCTCCTCTACTTGAGGAGGGAGGAAGAGGTTGCACCACCAAAACAGGGACATAGATATCCTGTGACGGCAGATAGCACATGTTGAGTCTTCAGTGTGTGCATCCTCACATTTGGGCTGGTGGAAATCCCATAGAAAAATTCCGACACATAACAAAACACACAAAAAGGGGGGGGGGTCACACTATTCTCCCCAAAATATCTATCATGTTTTTATATTTTTGCTCAATCACAATCATTCTCTTTCTCATAATGTCCATTTCGCTACTGCATTCCATGATTTCCTGAATGATTATTTTGGCGCTGGCCCTCGAGAATGGAGGATTTGGACTTCCTGACACACCCCCACGTTCAGTCCCTAAAAAGAAACAAATAATTTAAAACTATGCAGGCCTACATCTGTATTTACCTTGAAGTCCTTCCTCCACCTCCCCTTCCTCCACCTCCACTTTCTCCCCCTCTGCTTCCTGAACCTGCTGAACTTGGTCTGCTTTGGGATCTTCGGGGAGTTTCTGTGGTGTTGGGTTCCTCGTCTCATGAGCATGGTGTCCTCCCACTCTCCTCTCCCCTATGGAAATAGCAAAAAAAAAGGAACCTTTAGCACACAAACTTTTTAGGCCTGAAAATGGATTCTCAATGTTTTAAAGTGGGGTCCAAATGATATTTGGCCCTGAGTTTCAAGATGAACATATGAGATCTTGCAAACTCAACAAAGCAACATGTTATTTTGGAGGACACTCACAAATACACTTGGATAACCACCAAGGTATCCACTGGACCACCTGTGTGTGACACCGTTAAGAAATTTGGTCATGTGGCCCAGAGTATAGTATCTTGCTGAAGAACAAAAAAGAGTACACAACTGCTGGAGTGTCATCTCCTTTACCCAGAATACAGTTTATTCTTTCAGTCACATTCTAAATTTCCTTACAACACATCATCTAGCCAACAATGTGTAGATAAACATTGTTGAAGTAAAATGAGGCATGCCCACATGTAGTTTACGTGGATATGTGCCAAACATGTTTGGGGGAAGAGCAGCAATTATTTTTTCAACACATGTAGCAAATAAGTGGACTTTCCACTTAACATAAAAGTTTAGATTTTAAAATGTGAAACCAGTCAAGCCAAGCACATGGTGCAAAACATGTAAGAATACATATTACAATGGGAAAGAACACAGTAAAATAAACTTACTTTTTTCTATGCTTTTTATAAGCTTCCTATACTGCTCCGGCTCCCTGAGCTTCAGGTCTGACCACCTTTTACGGAGTTGTTCCTTGGATCTCCTGACCCCATATTTTTTATAGAGAGTCTTCGCAACTTTGTCCATAATTTGTGACTTCCGGAGATTAGGGGTGTCGTATGGGCCATGCTTGCCGTCGTAATCCTTCCTCCGCAGAATGTCCACTATCTCCGCCATCTCAGAAAAAGACATATTAGTCGCCTTGTATCTTTTTTTACTGGATCGGGACGTTTCCACCTCCGGGCTTTCCTCGTCGGTAATTTCTAATAAAGAAGCCACCTGTGTCTGCGACATGTCGCCGTCTCACACTGTGCGCCGATCGTTAAGGGGCGGGGAAATGCTGAAAAAGTCCGTCATGGGCGGGCGACGAGGGCGGAGTTACACGCATGCGCAGGGTATAAAAAGGGGAAAGAAGTTATTAGGGATGCGCGGAGTAAGGATGACCGGAAGTGAAGCAACAAAGTGAACTAAGGTAAGAAGGGAACTCGGGCCTGCAGTGGCCTATAATGGTTCATGATTGTAAAGGGCAATATTGTGATAAGTTGAGGAGAATCAATTCTGATCCTTTTCTTTTTTTTACATTTTTTTTTACTTGATGATACAAAAAGATGCATAAACTACGAGAGCCGGGGGTGATGCTGATTTTTATAGAAAAATATAAGGAACAGCGCAACCTGTGGGAACTCAAACACCCTGCGTACCACAAAAGTGATGTACGTCGGGCAACTATTACCAAATTAGCAGAGGATATGAAGCCATGGATCCCAGATGCAGACTACACTATGATCAATAATAAAATCAACAACCTGCGTAATTTGTATAAAAAAAAATACAAGGAAGTGCGCCAGTCAAAGAGATCAGGAGCAGCAGCCGACGATGTAGTAAAGCCCAAGCTGTGGTACTACAGACATCTTCAATTTCTGGATGACCAGATCGAGGCCAGGGAATCTATTTAGAGCCTTCCCTCAACCCTTCCTTCCACCCTTCCCTCCAGCGTTCCTTCCACCCTTCCCTCCACCCCTGCAGAGGCGGAGGAGGAGCCTCCCGAGCTAGAAGAGCCAGATCTTCGCATCTTCAGCCAGGTATAGTATTTTTGATCATAATTATTGTCCACTAAGTAATATTTTGTGGTACTGTTTGGATTAGCCATAAATGATATCATCCCCCCCACCCCAAAAAAAAACAAATCAGTAATGAGATCAAAATTGTGTGTGATAGATTCCCCAAATAATCCAATTTTCATTTTATTTTAAAAATAGGATGAGGCAAGCCAGGAGGAAGAGGGTCAGGAGTGTGGCAGGCAGGAGGAGGCAGAGGTGAGTGTCAGCCAGGAGGAGGCAGGGCCAAGTGGGACTCAGCAGGTGCCCAGGCCTAGTGGCAGCACCGTCTCCCAAGTGGCTCCCCTCCACGTCAGACCGCCAAAACAACGGCGGATGACACAAGTGGAGGAGGAGTCACTAAAGATGATTCAGGAGGCTGCTGCCATTATGAGGGCCCCCCTCAACCCTACAGAGGGCTTTAGCACCTATCTTGCGGTTAAATTGCTCAGAATGGAGGCGGGACAACGGGCCCTTTGTGAGTACCTTATATATATGGCCGTACACATGGGGGCGAGGGGGCTGCTGACTGAGGCCACCCATATCTTGCAGCAGGCCAATCCCTCTCCTCCTTCTCCTCCTCCTCCTGCCACATCATCACCCACAGTGGCCCAGCCTGCAAGGGTGCGTGGACGGGGCCGTGGAGAGAACGCTGCAGGGAGGCGTGGAAGAAAGGCTACAGGGAAGAGCAGGAGGTGATTCCCTGGCCTCGAGCTGCTCATCCAGAAATTGAAGGTTGATGGAGTACCACAGCTTGGGATGATGTATGTCTTTGGCTGCTGCTCCTGATTTCATGCTGTTGTTGATTTTATTATTGATCATAGTCAGGTCTGCATTTGGGATCTAATGACTTCATATTCTCTGCTAATTTCTGAATAGTTGCCCTTCGGTTTTTGTTTGTTTTTTTTCCGAAATAAAGGGACATTTGATTTCAGCCAACATACATGCCTGATGTGTTTTTTTTTTGAAGTAGCAATAAGATTTCATAAATACAATGTGTAATTAATAACAAGGGACACCAACCTCCATGAGTAAAAAAAAAAAAAAAAATGTTGTTCGGAGAAATTGACACACCAAAAAATGCACCACACATTTTAAGATAAAAACCAAAAAAAAGGTGTAATTTGTGAGGTCGGCCTTGAAGAATTAAACTAATTATTCCTAAGATCACAAGAAAGAAGAAAGACATACGTTTCTCTGAACTCATGAGAAAGATCTGCTGCCGAAATGACATTTTAAAGACCGTTCTAAAGCAACAAAACATGCGCTGCATTAAACGAAGCAATAACTTGCAGAATGACGAATGTGCTCTCTCCATTAGGAACGCTAGGTTTACTAGAACGAGCGCTCCCGTCTCCTAATTCAGTCTGAGCATGCGTGGGTTTTTTAACCGATGGACTTGCCCATAGACGATCGGAAATTCCCATCGGTTTTTTATCCATCGGAAAATTTTAAAACAAGTTCTATTTTTTCCAACCGATGGAAAAAAGACCGATGGGTACTATACACGATCGGTTGGTCTGATGAAAACCATCCATCGGACGGTTTACATCAGTCAAACCGATCGTGTGTACGGGGCTTTAATTGTATTTTTAGAGCATTTGTACTCCCAATTTGGGATTAAAAACATTGAAAATAGAGAAAACTTCAACCAGAGATCCACAGGCCCTAACGCTGACAGGATTGAGCTGTTAATCTCATTGGCTATACGCATTGATATGTCCTCAATCGTATAGACAGGCTTTATAGTTGACCCATTACAGTGTATCCAATAATAACTGTATTTAGTTCTGAGTTTGTTATTGAGTTTGTATTTTCACTGATATTTACTGTTTAGCCACTGCTTATTTGGGTTACCAATGTGAGCAGAAGAAGGACTTATCTATCCAGTGGCTTCTAATGGGGGTAGGGCTATTGTGGTATTTGTTCCCATCACTGCAGGAGACCCACTAAAAGCAAATGAGCTGTGTTAAAATTGAGTTTGTATTTGAGCAATTTATTTTCATTTTTTGCGGAATAAGTCAAGAAGCAAAAACAGTAAAAATATGCATAAAACAACTACTATGCTTAACTGCCAGCAGGATAAAAATAATTACAAAAAAAAAATACAATTAATTGTTTAATCCTGTAATTGGCAGCATTAAAATAAAAATCATTTTGGCTTACCCATGATAGAATTTAGATTGTATTTTCCTTGGTGGAATCTTATGAGTTTCAACCTTCCTTGTCACTGACCTCTGAACTTTTGCGTCCTGTCCTAATCACAGACTGTACAGCGCTTTTAATATGAGAAGTGTTCACTATCACTCTACATGTACAGACCAAGCTTATTAAAGGCCATACTAAATCAACTTATAAAGCCTGATAATTCTTTGTTGGGTAGAAAAGGTTTACAAAGGGTTTAAGAACTGTTTTTAATGGATGAACTCACTGAAAGGTCACACATATTTTAAAATAAATTTTATTGGAAAAATTGCATTGTATAGTGGTCTTGAATAACATGTGTTGCAAATCAACTAGGGCTACATCACACATGTCTAAATGGATTTGCTACCTCATTTAGGAGGCCCTAGATGGCTGCAGCTAATACAACATAGCAGGTTGGCACAGGAACACCAAATTCATAACATTTGTTTGTAGTGTGCCTGTGGCTTACAAAGATCCTCCAGCTGTAGTGGAGGTCCACTTTTTAAAACTAAGTTTGTATGCAGGCTGGTTGATTTTAAGCATAATAAGGCCTTATGCACATGGACATGCTCAAAATATGCTGCCAGAAGTTGTCAGAAAAATGCCTCTGATGCCATGTTTTTATGCACATACTGTGCATATTGCTTTTAGATGAGTATGAGTGTAAACAGGTTCTATTAGAATATTAATTTAATGTAGCCACTAAAATAAATTTGCATGCATAAGCACATGTTTAGATGCGTTTATATTCATTCAGATGCATCTATATGCATACAGCCTTAAATTACACTAGAAAACTCCCCTCTTAATCTCAGGTTTGGGCATTTTTTTTCATGCCCCTGAACGCTGCTCTTAAATACACCTCTAATCACAAGTGTAATATGCTGTCATTTTTCAATAAAAAAAATATGCCTGTAATCAACACAATGTGCATAGGCACATTATATAACCTAGTGCTGCTTTCAAAGATAAAAAATGTCAGACATACTAGCAGCAGCATTTTGTATGCCCTTATGCATGAGGCCTAAGACTGTTAGCTATGAATTTATCAAGGTAGTAAACAACTTATAGGTGGAAATGAGAATGTCAATCAGGAAAATGATTAACAGACCTATATCTGTCTACCTGAGTTTAAGAACAGACATAATGCTTACACCCTGAGGAAAGGTAGCTCTTTCCTTGTTTCTGAGGGTGGTCCCTATTTTGTGAAGTGCTGTTGAACTAGAATCAGTGTGCCCAGTGACAATTTCAGTGACCCTTAGAAAATATGAATCCAGCACACTGTTTGTCCTTGCCTAAAGAATAAGGAGGCTGCCATTACTACATTTTTTGTAAAAGCTCTGTTGTTATTTTAATGCCTTAGCAGCAATGCTATATAGGCAGTGACCTAGGTCAACTATAGATCTAACTAGACATGTGCAATTCGTTTCGTTCCGAATTCGTTTTTTAACGAATTTCGACAAATTCGTTAATTCGGAAATATCCGAATTAACGAAAACCCATTTAACGAATTTTAACGAATATTCGTAAATTCAAATTTACGAATGTACGAATTTACAAATATACGAATTTACCAATGCACGAATTTACAAATGTACAACTATCCGGAAATTCGTAAATTTGAATTTACGAATTTCCGAATATTCGTACATTCGTAAATTTGTACATTCGTACAATCCTAAATTAGTAAATTCGGAAATCTGAAATAATAATTAACTAATAACTTAACTATTACTAACTATTCAATTATAGGTATTGTAATTTCCTTTCAAATTTGGCTGTTAGTGAACTTAACGAAGTTACGAGTTGTTTTCCGACATAATGAATGCCGTATCTAAACGAATGGAACGTAATGAATTAATAATAATAATAAATAACAATAATAATAATAAAAACGTTTTATTATTATTATTATTAATTTGTTCCGTTGCATTTGTTTAGATGCGGCATTTGTTATTTCAGGTTATGCGTAACTTCAGATAAATTTGTATTCGTTACGTTCGCTAACAGCCAAATTTGAAAGAAAATTACAATACCTATAATTTAATAGTTATTTTTTCAGATTTTCAAATTTTCGGGTTTTCGAAAATATCGAATTTCCGAAATTACGAATGTACAAATTTACGAATGTACAAATTTACGAATGTACAAATTTCCGAATGTATAAATTTACGAATGTACAAATTTACGAATTTACGAATTGCGATCATAACGAATGACCCGAAAAACGAAAAAAAACAAAAACGAATGAAACGAAAACGAAAACTAACAAATTTTTTGGCAGTGCACATGTCTAGATCTAACTTCATGAGACAAGCAATTGTAGCACTTATACTTCTATCATGACAGAGTAACTTGGGTCAACTGGGCTGCCAGGGATCAATTTGGGGTTTTACAAGAGGTCTATTTTTTTTTCAAAACAATTTCAGACAAGTAAAAATCCACACATATATTAGCCCCTGCAATCTAGAGTAGTTCAACTTTACCTTGTACACAAAATGTTTGAAATATGGTCCAGATGCCTTATTATTTATGTAAATAATAATTATAGCCAGATCTGGTATAGATTTTAAAGGGGTGTTCCCCACAAAATATATACATGACCTGTTAGGGGTGTGAGACTCATTCCCGCTGCTATTCTACAGTCCTCCACTTAGCTACCCTTCATCCAGCCTCTGTCTCTGTTGCAGCCTCTGTCTCTGTTGCTGGAAAACAGAGACAATGCCCTCCCCCATCATCATAGGCTAAAATCTGCATGGCCATCAGCTCCACCTGTCTGGCCTCTTCCACACTGATTAACCTATAGCCACACACCACACACCTACTAACCCTGTTTGGCTGTGGCACTTTACCCTTAACAACTTGATAGAAAATTATGTTCTGCGGCAAGGCACATTATTAATTACACTACCAGAATTAGTATGTACTGTAAATTGCCTCCATTATTGCTCCTGTTTCTTCTTGCTGGAGGCTGCCATTTCGCTCAAGCCCAGAGCCCCTAAACAGCAGTAAATCATAAAGCAAAACTAAACCCATTAATTTAATGGTAGATTAAATACATTCCTAGAACACTGGGATTGCTAACTGTTACATTTGCTTCTGTTCTCAACCAAACTGTCAAACCATGAAATGGCTGGTGTCATAACTGAACACATGTGCAGCACCATGGCAGTTGCAGATCAACTGAAGAAGCGTCCATGGCTGTAAATGATAGGAGGGTTTAATTCCACTTTAAGGCTGCCAGCAGATTGGCCTCTACAAATATGTCAGTGCCTTAAGATGCTCAAAAATGGAGAGCAGCTGAGCATGTGTAGAGCAGGGTGAGACAGTGTATTACTGGATTAAACAGTATAGGCACTTATTTTTAATGTTTTACATAGCTATACCTGTAAAAGGGGCCAGCCTGAAGTAATCTAGCAGATAAAGTTACACTTTACCAACACAAGCCCAGGACCCTGGGCTAGTGAAAGTTCTTAGATACCTAGATCCCGACCCTTGCCTAGTAAGTTCCTGTCTGCTTAATCTGTTGTTTGAATTAATATTTTAATTAACCCTTTCCTGTAATAGGGTCTACTCTTTAAGATAACTTTCATCCTTTTGATTATTTCTGGATTACCCTTCTTTGCTGTCTTCCCTGAATTCAGATTGTTTCTGGATAATACTGTGCCTGTTCTGACCTCAGATTGTCTCTGAATAACACTAATCATAAACCGCCTGCCCTGCCCACCACCAACCCCTCAATATTCATAGAGATACTCAAGAAAAGCAAGGTGCGCCAGACTTAGTGCAGTATAATGCCGCGTACACACGATCATTTTTAATGTCATTTTTTAAACCGACGTTTTTCTCCTCGTTTTTTGTCATGTTTCCTCTCAAGCCTGCCTTGCGTACACACGATCATTTAAAAAAACGATCAAGCAAAGCGCAGTGACGTTCAACACGTATGACGGCACTATAAAGGGGAAGTTCCGTTCTAATGACGCCACCCTTTGGGACGCTTTTGCTAATTCCGTGTTACCGCGTGTTAGTAAAAGTTTGGTGAGAGACGATTCGCGCTTTTCAGTCTTCGTGCTTTGAAGATCGTTTTCGGGAGTTCAGTTTGTGCTTGTGGGTTCGTATCTGTTTTGCACTGCTTGTAGTCAGTTTGTATCTGTTTATTCAGTGCGGTCTGCTCTGCTCGTTCGTGTTTTTCAGCTTGTTCTTCATAGGCCTTGCTGTTCTTCCGTGCGTTCTTCTAGTTCGTTCTGTTCAGCCGACCGTTATCTAGCCATGTTGCGGCTACATACTCGTCGTAGAGTTCGTGCTGTAGTTGGTGCAGGGGTTCATGCTGTATCCCGACTCCATGCCATGAGCAGGGTCAGGAGGAGTTCATGGACCAAGAATTGGTTGCTCCAGCTGCACCAATTCTGTCACATGCCTTTGTTGCGGGAGATCAGGGAGAATAATCCTGATGATTTCAGGAATTTTCTCAGGATGTCTGACCCCGTATTTCAGCATCTGTTGGCTTTGGTGTCCCCCTATATTACCAGGCAGGACACCGTTATGCGGGAAGCCATCAGTGCTGAGCAGAGGCTCATTGCCACGTTGCGATACCTGGCGACTGGGAGAAGCCTGCAGGACCTTAAGTTCTCCACAGGCATATCCCCCCAGGCTCTGGGGATCATTATACCAGAGACTTGTTCTGCCATCCTTCAAGTTTTGCAGGAGGACTGTATTAAGGTAAGTGTTCTTCTAAAATAACTTCACATTGTATGTTTTTTTGTTTTGGATACTTTTTATTTTGCTTTATTAGCAGTCCCTAATTCACATGATTCTTAGCTGCAGGGAATGTCCCCTTTCTCCCCATGTTTTAATATTAAAATTTTTGGGTTTGAGGCCTACCTGTAAATTTGGCTTACCTAACCTCTCCAGCATGCTATCCTGGGGCCATACCTACCTTGCCTAGTCATTTCCATGTATTTTATTCTATGTTCCATCGTAGTGCTTTTCCCAAAACGCACCCTAAAGATTGCCTAGGAATGTTTCATTTTTTTAACTTCATACAGAGTGCTACAGCCTTCATTTGTGATATTCCCAACTCATCTTCAACCCCCCCCCCCCAATTTTATTTTTTATTTTTTAGGTTTGTTGTTGCTTACTAATCTTTTTTTTATTACAGTTTCTACCAATGTTGGCCATGAATGTTGGTATGAAATCAGCTTTCAATGTTTCTGGCTCAAAGTATTAATTTTTTATTTCTTTAATTCCACAGTTCCCTTCTTCGCCACATGAATGGCAGAATGTGGCTTCCGAGTTTGCCCAGCGATGGAACTTTCCGAACTGTGGAGGAGCCATCGACGGCAAACATGTTCGGGTCGTCCCACCACCCCATTCGGGATCCTTTTATTATAACTATAAGGGGTTCCACAGCGTCGTGATGATGGCAGTGGTGTCGGCCACCTACGAGTTCCTCTATGTGGACATTGGCAAGAATGGCAGGATGTCTGATGGAGGAGTATTTGGCCAGACGGAGTTTGGGGAACGGCTCCTTTTGGATCTGCTGGCCTTGCCACCAGCGGAGCAGAATGTGGAGGGACTACCTTTTGTCTTTGTGGTGGATGAGGCGTTTGGCCTGGGACCCCATTTGATGAGGCCATTCCCGCAATGCACCCTCACCCCTGAGAGGAGGGTGTTCAATTATCGGCTGGCCAGAGCCAGAAGGGTGGTGGAAAATGCCTTTGGCATCATGGCCAGCCGATTTCGCCTCTTCCTGACCTCCATCCACCTTGCCCCATACAAATGGAACCATGTGGTAATGACTTGCTGTGTGCTTCATAATTTCCTACGGGTGCATTCCAACAGTTATATAGCTTTGAGTGGGCCTGAGGCCTCTTTACTCAATACAGAAACTTTAGTGGCCCTGGAACCTGGCCGTCCTGGCTTGGCCCCCCCAACCGGACGTGAGGTCCGTAACCAATATGTTGAATATTTTATGGGTAGGGGGGCCATTGAAATGCCAGAAAATCTTAAAAAATTTTATTCAAAAAAAATAAATTCTTTTATGGAGTAAAGATTGGTTTGGTGTTTTAATTGTATAATGTTTTATGTTTCATGTAGGTTTACCTAGTGCACTTGTATTGCCATGTGTATTTAACATTCTTATTTAGCCTTCATTGTCAGTGTAAACACAAAACATTGATTAGTTCACTCAGCACCACATTTACATAATGAAGCCACAATTTGAATGTAAAAATACCTTTATTTCTTTTTTAGGTGGGAAACTTCCTTTGAAATGTGGATGTTCCCTTAATTTTTGGGGTATTAAAACGCATGACCAGCCATGCATAAACAAACTATATTCATAAAAATTGTGAAAAAGCTAAACATGTGCTAGTCATTAAAGGGTAAAACAACAAAAAACCTTATAAAACTCAGCAATTTAAACGTTCTTTGATGTAAAAACATTAGACACGCCCAAGCACAGCCATGATATTTTGGAGCCTTTCCTCCACCCGCTTGGTATTTGCCCTGATCTCTAGCAAGTCTCCCTTAATTTTTTCGAGGTCACGACAGCAGACCATGAGGTATTGGATCAGGATCTGGGCACTGTGATGTGTCAACTTTTTGGGGTCTTCGGCCAGAACTGCACCTAAATGTAAAAAGAAATATGTAGGATAGAATATGTAGGCCTACATCTATTTAACATGTATGTGTCTGGTTTCTCTCTGACCTGTGGTGGTGCCACTTTCCACTTCCACAACATCACGTTCCTCTCCATCCTGGGGTTCTGGGGGTATTGTTGTAGGTGTTGCAATTATCGGCTCATCTGAGGTAGCTTTTCGAATCTCTAGGGAGATTGAAATAAAAGGAATAGTTTCATTAGTAGCGACTCAATTTTTCAATTAAACTAAACATGATAAAATACTTTGTAATCATTCTTTTGAAGCCTGCTCCATTTTAAAATGTACCCCCTGTGCCAACCGGGACAAATGATTGGATACATAGCCAAAACCATAGCATATACTTTTAAAACACAAATTTGACACATTGTAACACCCCAAAGTATCTACACAGGATCACCTGTGTGTGACACCCTCAAGCTTTTTGGCTTTAGGCCCACACTTGTACTACTGCGTTCAGATGTTTCATCAGCTGCTGAGCATTCACTCCCTTAACATTACCATGCATATCCTTTTTTCAAACAAACAAATGTCCTTTGGATTAGCACCGAAAAAATAAGTGATGCCAAAATTTACTCCCCCAAATAAAATAAAATACATGGGTGTTCACACTGGATGATCCTAAAACATTGTTTGAGGAACTGTACGGAGAAAGAGGTTTAATATGTCCGTTTACTGTGGGGACGAATCTGAAAGATGGTATCTTTCACTGTACTATATGAAAGTAAAAAATACACAACAGAATACAAGTAAATAATATGTACCATGGAAAATATTCAAAAATAACTTACTTTTTCCTAAAACTTTCTTGATTCTTTTGTATTGGTCGGGCTCCCGCAACTTCAGATCAGACCATCGTTTTCTGAGCTGTTCCTTCGTTCTGCACACCCCAAATTTTTTGTGAAGACTTTTGACCACGTTGCCCATAATTTTTGACTTGACCAGATTAGGCCTTTTATACGGCCCATGCTTGGCATCATAATCCTCCTTCTTTAAAATGGCGACCATCTCCACCATTTCCTCGAATGACATGTTGGATGCCTTATATCTCCTGGATCTGGATTTGGGCTCCTCTGGAATTTCCTCCTCTGTAGAGGTAATCTCAGCCACCTGTGTCTCCGCCATTTTTTGTTAAGCACTACGAGCGAGAAGGGGCGGGGAAAGTACAATATCGAACGTCAGGGGCGGGGAAAGCGTGCAGAGTTTCACGCATGCGCAGTGTATATCAAGTGAAGATCCATGTCTCGAAAATACGTTCATTTGGCGGGAGAGGGAGTTAGCAACGAACGTCTTGACGAAGGTACCTAACAATTTAAGTATTTGAGGTTCATCAGACGAGGAGATTTGTGCGCTAAAAATATGTAGAAAATGCACATTTGAGGAATGTTGCCTGAAATATATATATTTTTTTGTTTCTCGCTTTTACAGATATCATGAATAATTTTAAAAACCCAGAATTCATGGGGGAGTTCATAGACAAATACTATACTATGGCAAACCAAAAGTGGCGCAAATAAAAATAAAGACGCCAGGAAAGCAGCACTGGAGAGCCTGCTTGCATTTGTGCAAACCAAGATACCCACAACAACTCTCCAAGATGTGAAAACCAAAATAGCGACCATCAGAGGGACGTACAGGACCCAGAGGACTATGGTCCTGAGGTCCCAGAGGTCAGGTGCTCCAGCAGATAAGGTTTATAAACCCAGTCTGTGGTACTACAGTAAGCTTTCTTTTCTGGATGACCAGCTGGAAGTGCGGGAATCTCTCTTCACCCTTCCCCCCAGAGGTCAATCCAGCCTTCCTTGTAGCCAACCCTCCAGCCTTCCCTGCAGCCAGTCCTCCAGCCTTCCTGGCAACCCTGCTCTGGCTTCCTCTGAGGATCAAGATCAGGTCCTTGAGGAGGCAGATTTGGATATATGGAGCCAGGTAAAGTATTGATATCTATATTTATATCTTACAAAATTGTAGAATTTAAATAGATGTTAGTATTGTTAGGTATGTAAACTTCTACCAATAAAGTTTTTTAAGAGCAAGATACAGTAGTGGCCTAATTTTATGTGGACAAGGCAACAAAACCAGGATGCGGAATCAATGAAAATGACATAACTTTTGGCATTGATTTCAACAATGTCTAGAGGTGAACAATGTCTGTGAATGATGGTGGGCCAAAATAAATAATGTCCCTTTCTTTTTTTACAGCCAGAGCAGAGCCAGGAAGAGGGTGATGTTGGGGATCAGGAGGAGGCAGGGCCCAGTGGCACCCAGGAGGAGGCTGGGCCCAGTGGCACCCAGGAGGAGGCTGGGCCCAGCACAAGAGCCCAGATGCCTCCCCTGGTAGTTAAACCACAAGGGCCAAGGAGAGGTAGGCAGGTGGAGGAGGAAACCAGGGCCTTCATCAGAGAGGCAACAGCGGCCCTCAGAGAGGCACCCTCTGTTGATGAGGGATTTGCCACAGTCCTCGCCCACAAACTAGGGCAAATGGACTTGCGGCAAAAGATATATAGTGAGACCCTGCTTTTAAAAGTCATCAATAAGGGTGTGCTGGGTGAACTCACCATGTACACCGATATAACGGAGGTTGTCCCTACTCCTCCACCTCCTCCTCCTCCTCCTCCTACTACTTCTCCTGCCACAACCTCTCCTCCTGATCCCCAGCCTCCAAGGAAGAAACCAACCAAGGCTGCAGAGAAGGCTGGAGAGAAGGCTACAAGGAAGAGGAGAAAATAATGCCTGCTGTAGTACCACAGACTGGGGACATATAGAACTTATCTGCTGTGGCTCCTGACCTCTGGGAGCTCAAGACAAGATTGGGCTCCTTTTTTTGGGGATCTAATCTCTATTTTGGTTTTCACATCTTGGATGGTTGTTGTGGGGTCAAAGGGATGCACAAATGCAAGCAGGCTCTCCAGTGCTGCCCTTTAATTTGTTAATGTTCCGAAATAAAGTTTTTTTTTTGGGCCTTAAAAAACTTGACTATGTGATTTGTATTTCAAAAGAGAGCTTGCTAGGGAGCGGCAGGGACATCTCAAATAATATTATTGTTATTATCAAGGGACACAAACCTCCCTGAGGCCAAATGAGACACATTTTGAAGGTTGGTGTGGTAACTTTACACAAGAATAATTTAAGCCAAAAAATAAAAAACAAGGCCCCAAAAATTAAAAAGACAATAGTAAAATAGAATAATAAAAAAAAAAGGATATTTACATTATTTTATTATTATTAGTATTATTTAGGAGGGAGGTGCGGCTTAGAAATAATATTTTACAATCATTAGAGCAATTTGGAATTACTTTAGAAACAAGTTTGGCATAACTCTCAATGTCATTATCAAAAGAAGGTAATTTTTAAGCATTATCAAAAGAAGAACGGAATGCGCAGCATTAAAACGATGCTATTAATTCCACCATGAGGAATGTGCCATCTCCATTTCCAACATTAGCTTTACCAAAACGAGCGCTCCCATCTCATAGTTGCTTCTGAGCATGCACGTTTTTTTTCACGTCGTGAAAGCATACACACTATCGTTTTTCACGTCGGTAAAAAAAACGACATGAAAAACGACGTGAAAAAGAGAGCATGTTCGAAATTTTTAATGGCCATTTTTCACGTCGTTAAAAATGCTCTGGAGCATACACACGATCATTTTTCAGGGCCATTTTTAAAAATGGCAGTTTTAACAGCATGAAAAACGATCGTGTGTATGGGGCATAAGTGTAATTTATTAGGACAACATAAAACAGCCAAATGGCTACTCACAAGGCAGAGGCATAAGTGGGCATGTAAACATAAGAGGATCCGGAGTCACTGTGCGGTCCGTGGGATGGATGGCTTTATCCTGGAGGATCAGGCAGCAATGGTATGTCTGCAAAGTAATCCTGAAGCTGGAGGGCAGTCGCTCCGTGTAGTAAAAGCAACCTCCAGAGAGCCAGGACCGGAACCGGAAGTGCGCCTCAGTGTGGAGCGCAGTGTCGGCCGGAAGTGACGTAGAAGTGATTGGGCCAATGAGATGACGCGTTTCACAGCGTCCGCTGTTTTATCAGATCTACTGGGCTACTCAGGAAGTAAATGATATATAGAAGGACAGAGTACAGTGATTGGCCAACAGCATATATATATATATATATATATATATATATATATATATATATAAATATAAATAACTCAGGCAATAACATGGCAATTATTAAGCATACGGGGTCTATGGATAACATGATAAAACTGTATAAAAGTGACAATTAAAATCAGGATTATATTTAGATAAAAAGTTTATAAAGATCCGACATTATTTATGTATATAATGCATATATATATAGATGAAAAATAGTGAATAAAAATCCAAAAAAGGAGGATAGTCTAATTATAAAAAATAATAATGAATAATAATAAATAATAAAAAAGGGGATATGAAATATATATCAATTTGTCAGTGGGGCCAGCGGACCAATATAAAAATCCACGATGGTACACATATATACAAGTAGGGAGTGTATGGGAAGGAAAATAAATATTATATTATATGGGGAATCCGAGGACACATGTACATGTACGCACACATGTACATACACATATGGGTGTCCCAGGAGCTCCAGAGAAAAATCAGAATAGAAAAAATATAGCACAAAAAATACCACATAAAAAAGGAGGGGGAGGGGGGGAGAGAAATATATTAAGAACTGTTAAAAATAGAGGGGGTATATGTTTTCCGGATATAGAACAATTTCACATCTAGGGATGAGCCGAACACCCCCCGGTTCGCATCCAGAACATGCGAACGGACCGAAAGTTTGTGCGAACTTTCGAACACCGTTAAAGACTATGGGACTCGAACGTGAGAAATCAAAAGTGCAAATTTTAAAGGCTAATATGCAAGTTATTGTCCTAAAAAGGGTTTGGGGACCCAAGTCGTGCCTGGGGGGTGTCTATAGTATGCCCGTAAAGTGGCGCGTGTTTCCCGTGTTTAGAACTGTCCCTGCACAAAATTACATTTCTAAAGGAATAAAAGTCATTTAAAACTGCATGCGGCTTTAATGTAATGTCTGGTCCCGGCAATATGGATGAAAACCATTGAGAAAAACGGCATGGGTACCCCCCCCCCAGCCCATTACCAGCCCATTACCAGCCCCTTTGGGTCTTGTATGGATATTAAGGGAAAACCCTGCACCCAAATTAAAAAAAAGAAAGGCGTGGGGCCCCAGGCCCTATATATTCTGAACAGCAGTATACAGGCGGTGCAAACAAGACAGGGACTGTACAGTAGGTTTGTTCTTAAGTAGAATCTGTTTGTAATTTTGAACTGGTACATTTTTAAAGTGTAGCTTTAAGCTTTTTGGAAAACATAGGGAAGGGTTATCACCCCTGTAACATTGGTTTTGCTGTCTATGCACCTGTTCAGAAGATTTCACCTCACTTTCTGTCCCAATGACAATTGGATTTAGAAAATTTGGGGTTTTTAGGGAAACACTGATTGGTGATAAAGCATCAGTGGAGAGGAGACATCTTTTTCCCATATTAACTCTTGCAGGAGAGAATTTCTCTTCCTAGGGGTAGATTTCCGCTCACTTCCTGTTGTCTCCCTCCATTTCTAAGTAGGAGTCGTTTGAAAGTCGGATGTTTGAAAGTAAGGGCCTGCCCTATATACTCTGCAGAAATTTGGGCCTTAGGTGTTGGTGTTGCCACAACACTGTAAGCCCTCACAGTTACTCTTGGTGGGCGCAGGAACGGGCCCTGCTGTGAAATATTAGATCAAGAATTGGAATTACATGCCCCTGTTGAACAGGGGCAGAAAAATTTAGCCTTAGGCACTGGTGCTGGTGCCAGAACACTGCAACCCCTCACAAATGTTAAACAGGGGCAGAAAAATTGGGCCTTAGGCACTGGTGCCACAACACTGCAACCCCTCACAGATACTGTAGTTGGAGCACAGCAATGAGCACTGCTGCAAAGCATTGCATCAAAAATTGTAAATAAACGCCCCTGTTAAACAGGGGCTGAAAAATTGGGCCTTATGCCACGTACACACAATCGTTTTTAATGTCATTTTTAAAAACAACGTTTTTCTCTACGTGATTTCTCTTGTTTCCTCTCAAGCCTGTCTTGCATACACACGTTCATTAAAAAAACGCTCGAGCAAAGCGCAGTGACGTACAACACGTACGACGGCACTATAAAGGGGAAGTTACGTTCGAATGGCGTCACCCTTCATGTTAGTAAAGTTTGTTGAGCGACGATTCGCGCTTTTCAGCCTCGTGCTTTTCAGTCCGTTACAGCGTGACGAATGTGCTATCTCCATTACGAGCGCTAGTTTTACCAGAACGAGCGCTCCCGTTTCATACTTGATTCTGAGCATGCATGTTTTTTTTTCCCCTCGTAAAAACATACACACTACCGTTTTTCACGTCGTTAAAAAAAAAGACGTGAAAAACGACGTGAAAAAATAGAGCAGGTTCTAATTTTTTTTGGCCATTTTTCACGTCGTTAAAAATGCTCTGGAGCCTACACACGATCGTTTTTAATGCCCAATTTAAAAAATGGCATTTTTAACGACGTGAAAAACGATCGTGTGTACGTGGCATTAGTCACTGGTGGCGGTGCCCAGAACCAAAAATGTCCTTTCAAGCTATCAGCATGATTATTGAGGAGGAAGAGGATAGTCACTCAGCATAACAGGATAGTCACTCAGCATAGGCAGTCTTGAAGGGATCTGACATTTCCCAAAATTTTTTTGGGTTACATCAGCATCAGGTGCTTGGTAGCTGGTGGTGATCCAAGACTGATTAATTCTTATGAAGGTCAGTCAATCGACCGAGTCAGTGGACAGGCGCACCCTGTGATCGGTTACAAAGCCTCCAGCAGCACTGAATGTGCGTTCCGAAATAATGCTGGATGCAGGACAGGCCAGTAGCTCAATTGCATACTGTGCAAGCTTTGGCCAGTGATCCATCCTCAAGACCCAGTAACCCAGAGGATTTTCGGTGGGAAAGGTGTCCAAATCTGATCTTGCCCCTAGGTATTCCTGCACCATGTAAATCAGATGCTGGCGATGGTTGCTGGAACCGATCATACCTTGGGGCTGCAGGCTAAATAATTGTCTGGACGCATCGGTCAGACGGCCACCTTCTCCACCGCTCCTTCTGTGACTGACCGAAGCCTCAGCAACACGTTGTCCAGGACCAGGAATTTGTAACCTCCCAGGCTCTGGAACCGCGTTGCACAAACCTTTCTGCAAGGCCTCCCGAAGATGTTTCATCTTCTGCTCCCTCTGCGATGGCAAGATAAGGTCCGCAAACTTACCCTTGTAACGTGGATCAACTAGGGTTGCCAGCCAGTAATGATCCCTCTCCTTGATCGCACGAATAGAAGGATCCCTCCGCAGACTTTGCAGGATTAGGGAGGCCATGCAGCGTAGGTTTGCTGAGGGATTTGGTCCGGAGTCCTCTGGGTCACTCAGGACGACATGATCCCCTGCCACCTCCTCCCAGCCATGTACAAGTCCATGGGTGTCTTGGGACTGTAATTGATCCCTTGAATACTGCTGCTGATGCTGAGTGCTAGGCTCCACCTCCATGCTGACACAATCCTCCTCCTCCTCCTCCTTATCCTCTTCCTGTGTGATAGCCAGTCCAGCAGGAACACTGTCTGTATAAAGGGGGCCTTGAGAGGTAAGGAAGTCCTCCTCTTCCTGCCATTGTTCTGCCTCAAGTGCCCTGTCCATTATTCCACACAGCGTGTGCTCCAACAGGTGGACAAGAGGGACAGTGTCACTGATGCATGCACTGTCACTGCTCACCATCCTCGTGGCCTCCTCAAATGGTGCCAGGACAGTGCATGCATCCCTGATCATGGCCCACTGGCCTGGGGAAAAAAATCCAAGCTCCCCTGACCCTGTCCTGGTACCATATTGCAACAGATACTCATTGATGGCCCTCTGCTGCGTGTGCAGCCGCTGCAGCATGGCCAACGTAGAGTTCCACCCGGTGGGCATGTCACAGATTAGGCGGTTCTTGGGCAGGTTGGTTGGATTCCTTTTGCAGGTCAGCCAGCCAAGCACTGGCATTACATGACCGGCGTAAATGCCCACAGAGTTTCCTGGCCTGCTTCAGGACCTCCTGTAAGCCCCAGTACCTACCCCCAAGAACCGCTGCACCACCAAGTTAAGGACGTGAGCCAAACAGGGCACATGGGTCAGCTGTCCCTGTCGGAGGGCGGAGAGGAGGTTGGTGCCATTGTCGCAAACCACCATTCCTGGCTTACCACCCACATGCGGCTGCCCCTCCCCCTCCGTCTTGCCCATGTGACGTTGGTTGGGCCCTGCATGTATTGGACGCGCGCGCACACAAATAGCTCTCACGACCACATCCATTCAATCGCACACCCATGTATGCTGCACACCACGCTGTGGATACTCCTCACATCTATCCATTCATTATCACAAGGTAATCTTTGCTGGCTTAGTCACAGTGGTTGGTGCACTTATTACCTCTCTCACCCCCCTTTGTCCCCATGATTATTTAACATGGGGCATTTTTTACTATTGCACTCGTTTTGCCTCTGCTTTTTCTCCTAACCACCCCACATCACATTCACCTCCACCTTCCACACTCTTTATATAAATCTTCACCACCCTCTATGGTGCTAGGTGCTCATCTTCACTCTCTATATTTCCATGTCACATGTGAGATTCTCACATTGTATACACATTTTTTACAGACCCTGGAGTCATGCACCTTTACTCAATATTCACAGAGGTTTTCATTCACTGGGATTTGTGTGCGCCTGCATGCCATCTGCAGTCTGCCCGCCTCAGCTCCCGGGACAGGCTATCATACGGCACTGTGGCTGGATCATACCATATGTCCTGCTTACTAGCTCTATGTAAGTCATGCAGGATTTAATATTCCATTTCTATTTTACTATACACTCATATATATATATATATATTACTTCCTTGAGATTCTTATTTTAATTTATTTGTCTTTTTTAGACAGATTGACGCATTCGCCCCTGAAGAGTGGTTTTATACCTTGAAACACGTCGGGCTTTATGAAATGTAGTCATGACTTCAAATTATCATGTTTCTTTTTACATCCTCATGGTTTTAATACTATTACTTATATATTCACTACATGGAGCACCTTATACTAGCTACCAGCTTGTGTCTTGACACCAATGCAATATATGTTTTAACATATATTTATGTATCTGTGTTATGTATATGATTTTACTCTGCATGTATGTATCATGTGTAAATATTCTCTGTGTCAATAAACACTTCCATACTTTTATATATATGGTATGTCATGTGCCTCATTCAAAGTCCCGAACTTTTCTTTTCTTTTTATGTTGGTATTGGAGTGGTTTGGATAGAGATACGGGGGGTGGAGATAAGTCTGGATTTTTTTTTTTTATAAGTGGTGTAATCCTTGATACATTTTGTATGCTTTAGTTTTTACTAATAAAATGTTTGGTAGCCGAAGTCAGTGTCACATTTTCCACAGTTTCTTTCAAGACGTTTTATGAACTGTCCACCAATCATGGAGTATGCTTTGTTCTGCCAATAAGAGAGAAGTCATGGAAGTGTGTAGTAAGGTGCAAGCATTCCTCCAACCTGTAGGTGAGATTGTGCTGTTGTTTACAGGTGGACAGAGGTTTTGTTTAGGGAATTACAGACTCCATCAGTCTTCTAAAGGAAGACAGTTGCCTGGTTGGACACTGAAATCCCTCAAGATCTCAGGCAGCCATCTGGATGTGAGACCTTATAAATAGGGGAACCAGCATGATCTGGGTGCACCTGGAGCCAATGATAGGTCAGGGAGAAGTATAAAGGGATGTTTTTGGCATAAAGTTGTGATCACCAGTGCTGCGAACCATCAGTCTGTAGGTGGGTGGTATATGGCAGTGGGCAGATGGGGAAAGTCATATAAAATAGTTAAGTGGATGATTAGATCCTGCAGTAATGGTGGACAATCCAAAGCTTAGGGAAAGCCTCTTCAGGGAAGTAGAAGCACACTTCAGGAACATGTATAAAAAACAGAAATAGAGGCGCCTTCTAAGTGTAGATTGTGTAACATTTAACAGACAGAGGTATAAAACCTCTCACATTTTAGCAATTAAAATCAGGCACATCGGGATAATTCTGCAGAGGTGAGTCCCCATGCACGCTGGCCTGGGCACTGTTCCACTGTGTCTCCTGTAGGAGCCTTCCGATGGCTCTGTGTGTAGATCGGACCAGGATGTAAGGCTGGAATGCACATGGACCGCTACAGCGGGCATGTGACATAACCAGAAATGACTGCAACGCATTTCTGATCGTGCGCACTGACGATGACAAGGACACGCACGCTCCTTTCTCAAGCTATGGCTTCAGGGGCATGGATGCCTTATATAGGGCACTATCTAGTGGGGGAATGTGGAAAAATCTGGAGATAGCTACATTGTGACTCTGGTAACCTATCAAAACGCCATCTAGTGGCATATAAAGGGATTGCTTGTAATGGATAAATAATATAACCGTGGTACAATAATAGTAAATAAAAAACTAGTAGCCAAACAACATTAACATATGTTTAACGTTGTTTTTTCTACATGGTCACAGAAAAGTACCCGCTGGCTAGGGAAAGCGAACATTGCAGAAAATGGTTTCTGATGAGTAGAGACAGACTAGTGAGGTCTCCTCATACAGTGGAAACAGTACTATCCTGGTTTAACATAAACCACTACCCTTTAAGCGGACCCAATCCTCCGACAGCACCAAAAAGTCAGATAACATTGTGATATTACAGTTCTTGGATTGCTTATACTGGTGCCCACAGAATTGTTTATATATGACACCTACAAACCTGTGCATATTAATACAAGATCATTTAGTATACTAAAGACTCTGTGTGTGATTACTTCTTGTCTGGATACCCTGGTGCAGGCCCACCTGCAAGCACATATGTGAAAATTAGTTCCTTTGAAACGTACAGTATTCACAAAAAAGGCACGTGCAAGGTACACCTTCACACACAAACAGTTTAAGCTTGGTCATTTTTTTTAAACTCTGCACATATATTTCTTTTCATGGTGAATCAGGGACAATCCGTGTTATGTGGAAATTAGGAAATACCAAACTTTCATTAGTATGACTAGAATAAACTACTGAATAAAAATATGTTTACTAAGCGGAAGAATAGCAAAGGATAATTTAAACCTGGTTTTGTAAGCTAACAGAACACTGTTTTAGTCACTGACATATCTAAGCCCTATTTAACTTAATAGAATGTTTGAGGTCAGTCCACTCATCTCTACTGCTGTATGCTGATCTCCAGCTGCTACGTGTAACTGTATGATTTTAAGAAATAGATTCCCAAGGCCAAAAGTGTACAATAAATTAATGGCAATCTGTACTGAAGGTATTAATAAGCAAATAACTAATGATAACAACTAGAGTGTTGTGTGTAGTTCTTAGAACTGAAACTCCATACCTATTTCTAACAACCTCTTAATCTGGCTACAAAACAAAATAAACTGTACATTTTAACTGATATACATCAGTGCTCATTTTGGTACCAATAGCTTAATTCACAAGCATTTAAGTATGTCTCATTTTTTTTGTTTAATTGTTTATTTATGTAAATTTTTCATGAGGCATTACAAGTATATATCACAATCAGCAAATATGAACATTGTACAATTTGCATGTGCAGACATAAAGTTATATAACAAGGGGAGAAAACAAGTTGTTCGAGTGAACCATTAGACAGTGTAAGGGTCACGTAGAGGGGAGGTAGTATGTTATTAATAGCATATCAAGGTATCATGTTAGCACGAAGGTAATCAGTGTTGGGAACTGGAGCTAAAATTTCCTGAACAGACAGTGAGATACCCAGAAAGACCATTTCCTTATCTCGGTGTGAGGGTCTAGTATTCCGAATTATTATATTCCGATGTATCCCATTTTTCCCAAATGACCTCAAATTTTGGTAGTGCATCCTCTATGATTGCCGTGATATGTTCCATTTTACGAATATCAGTGACCGCAGAAAGGAATTGCGTAAAGGTAGGTGGAACACCAATGTTGCGGGATTACTCGTTTAGCTGCTAGTAAGATGAATGTCAGTAGTTTGTTAATAGTTTTGGTGGTATTCCGAAGAGGTAAGCCTAATAGCAGGTGTATGGGTTGGAAAGGGATCTGGATCTCCAATATCTTTTCCAGCAAGGCATGAACATTGGTCCAAAAGGGGACCAAAATAGGGCATTCCCAAAATATGTGAAAGTGCGAGCCCACAGAGGAGCCACACCTCCAACAGTGACTAAATTGAGCTAGTTTATGAGTTGCTAGAAATTCAGGGGTCCTGTACCAAAACATTAAGATTTTGTACGCCGTTTCCCTCTGGGCCACGCATCTGGAGACTTTAGAGGTAGCATCCCATATCGCCCCCCACTGAGCTATAGAGATAGGACTATGAAGGACCTGGGCCCATTTCCTCATATATGAGTGGGTCTGTTCAGAGATGGGATCAGTGCTCTGGAGGATCTTGTAGATGCAAGAAATTTGTTGAGGTTCATGTGGGCCATATGAGCATAGCTTTTCAAATTCTGTAGGAACAACCAGGGTCAATTGGGGTGATCTAAAAACAAAATAATGTTTTACCTGTAAGTAAGAAAAGAGTAGTGTGTTCGGTAAGTTATGTTTGGTTTGCAGGTCCGAAAAAGGGAGTAAAGTGCGTGTTACTGGATGCACCAGATGTCACAGTTGAAATATGCCTGCCTGGGTCCATGGCATCATGGAGTCATAGGATAAGCTGTCGGGAATTTCTGGGTTAAATAAAATGTTTATCAGTGGGGGGCATTGGGAAGATAGAGCATATTTACTTGAGCAGCGTTTCCAGATTGAGAGTGTGAATATCATAGGGTTCAGGCAGATCTTCCGTATTTGAGATGTAAATTTATCTGAAGAGGGCCAAAGTAGACTACATGGATGTGCAGGGGAAGTAATATTTATCTCGATTTCTGACCATCTGTTTGATGCATAGCGAGATGTCCACGAGGAAATGACTCTAAGGTGAGTAACATAATAATATTTGATTACATCCGGTGCCCCCAGACCCCCACGTTAGGGTGGGGCCAGGAGAACCGAACTGGCAATCCTGTGGGACTTGTTATTCCATATAAAATTCAGAAAGTTCCTATGAAGTAATTTAAGTTGGGTCAATGGGATTGCTACAGGTAGTGTTTCGAAAATATACAGCAGCTTGGGGAGAATAGACATCTTCAAAACGTTGATTCTACCAATGAGAGAGATAGGGAGTGTTGTCCATTTTTTAAGTAGCTTGTTGATGTCTGAGAAAAGGGGAGGGAAATTTTCTTGGTAGAGAGTGGAGTACGATCGGGATAGGCGTACACCGAGATACTGAAGGGACTGCATGCACCATCTATACTTGAAGTTGGTTTGCAGGGTTAGAAGAAGGTCAGCCGGAATATTAATGGGTAAAGCTTCAGTTTTAGTCGGGTTAATTTTGAATCCGGAGATATGGCCAAAAGTTTGTAAGGTTGAATGGAGAGAGGGGAGAGAAATGTGTGGGTGGGTAATTGTCAGCAGCACATCATCTGCAAAAAGAGATAACTTGTATTCCAGACGCCTCAACATCACTCCCCTAATGTCCGGATGGACGCGTATGGCTGCTGCCAAGGGCTCAAGGCTTAAAATAAAGAGCAGGGGCAATAGTGGGCAACCTTGCCTAGTACCGTTGCTAAGGGGGAATGACGCCGAGGCGTGGGAGGCCAGCTGTACCTGAGACGTAGGAGTAGAGTATAGTGCCTTTAATGCTTGTATAAATGGACCCGAGAATCCAAATCTTGAAAGTGTAGCGAACAAAAATGACCAATTCAGGCGGTCAAACGCTTTTTGTGCGTCTAAACTGAGAATTATAGCCGGTCGCTTGGTTTTGGTCAGGAGGTCTATTAAATCTATGGTTCGTCTAGTATTGTCCCCAGCATGTCTGGATGGCACAAAACCGACCTGGTCTCTGTGGATTAGTTTGGGGAGGAGCAGGGACAGTCTGTTGGCAAGTATTTTTGTAAAAATTTTATAGTCAGAATTTAGGAGAGCTATGGGGCGGTAGTTGTCAGGTAGGGATGGGTCTTTTCCTGGTTTGGGGATCACCGTGACGAACGCATGTAGGAATTGAGCGTGGGGGATTTTTCCGTTCATTAAAGAGGCATAAAGTTTTTCCATGTAGGGTAAAATGGTGGGGAGGAATTTTTTATAGTAGGAGTAGGGAAGACCATCCGGCCCTGGGGTTTTATTAGTCGGTAGCTGTTTAATAACTGCAGTGATCTCTTCAACTGACACGTGTGCGTTTAGTCTTGAGCGATCGTCTGAGGACAGAGTGGGAAGCTTAAAAGAGTCCATAAAATTGTTAAACTTGTCTTGTGTGAATTGAGTGGTCGGGTCTGTGGATAGGCAGTTATATAGTTTCTTATAGAAGTCTCCGAATACATTAGCCATAATTCTAGGGCAATATGTGGGCTTACCGTCTTGTTGTGTTAAGAAGTCGGGTAAAGATGAATGGGGGCGTGGTTTCAGAATTTGGACAAGCATCCTATGGGGTCTATTGGCGAATTCATAAAATGTTTGCTTTGCCCAGAGCATGGATTTAGTGATTCTTGCCGAATCTAGTGTTTTGATACGATTTCTTAGTGCTGTTACGGCTCTGAGACCCTCCATCATGGGGCGTCTGAGAAGTTTTTGTTCAGCTTCTAATAACTGAGTCAGTAAAGTCGATCTCTGCAAAACACGGTCTTTTTTAAGGCGAGATCCAGTTGCGATGCATTCACCTCTGAAGAACGCCTTATGTGCCTCCCACAGAACGGAGATCTCCGACACCGAGTCTTTATTTATCTGAAAATATTCGTTCAGTTTGTCTTGTAGTGGTAGATGGGTCTTAGGTGAGTTTAGGAGTGACTCGTTAAGGCGCCAATGACATTTCCTAGGCATGGGTGAAGACAATAGGAGGTCAATAGTGATGGGGGCATGGTCAGACCATGTAATTGGGAGAATGTTGGCGTCAACCAGGTATGGCAATAGGGGTGCAGAGATGAAAAAATAGTCAATTCTCGTGTACAGCTTGTGGGGTGGAGAGAAGAAGGTGAACTGTTTGGTTGTCGGGTGTTTTACCCTCCAAGAATCAAACAGTCTATTTGTTCTAATTGTTTTGCGGAACGAGGAGGAAGATTTATGTGCCTGTAGTGGAGGTTTGTCTTGAAAAAGGGCGGCCCTATCCCCAATTGGAGACATGCACAAGTTAAAATCTCCCCCAATAATCTGAAAGGGTTGGGCATATTTGTGTAGTTTGTCAAAGAAAGTGTCAAGAAAACCAATTTGGCCTGTGTTGGGAACATATACATTCGCTAAAGTAAAAGAAGTATTTTGGTGACCACAGTCCAGGAGGATAAAGCGACCTTGGGGGTCCAAATATGAGGATTTCACCTTTATGGTGGATGAGCGTTTAAGGAGAATCGCCACTCCAGCTTTTCCAGAGGGAGAAGACGCCACAAAAGTTGTGGGGTAGTGCCTAGAAGCAAATTTGAAAGAGCCCCCCGCCCTAAAATGTGTCTCCTGGACCATGATCACCTCAGCATTAGATGCTTTGAACTCTTTAAGGGCAAGCCATCTCTTCCGAATGGAATTTAGACCTTTAACGTTACATGAGAAGACACTAACTGCCATAGGTGCAGAATGGGGAAAAATCTGACATTACATTTGTGTAAAATGCATTAAGCGTATACCATATTGTGGACAAAAGACTTCGTACAATTGTATGTTTAAACCCATATAGGAAGAACATGGGAATAAAAACATAGAAAAATTTTCTGAGTAGTTCAAAAAATAGACCTCCGTGCAACCCTAATGATATGAAAACATGTAATATAACATACATTCGTGAATAGAAGATTCTAACGTAGGTAAATATGGGATCAAAAAGGATCCCTAAAAAACATGGGAGAACAAAAAGAAAAAGAAAAAGTAAAACAAAAACGACATACCGTGTAGGTAGAGTGCCCGAGGAGAAACTCATCTCCAAGGGATTATGGTCAAAAAACACGACCATAGTGGGGGAAACACAGCAGCTCGCATGGCCGAGCTAACCGGTCTCAACCTGATCCGAAAAAGCAAATGTAGAAAAAGTTAAAGTTAAGGTTAAGTGGGAACCGTAGAACTGTAGTTGTCCCTGAGGGCAGTCGCCCATGGATGAACAAGTAGAAGGGGGGAGAACACCGGTCTCTGAGCCCAAAGACTTTTCAAAGGGATTGCATAGGCCCAACATCAGGGCCTCTTCGACCTAAGTAGATCGGGGGAAAGGAGAAAAAGGATTACACACCAGACGTGAGGGTCCATGGATATTTCAGGTGGGGCCTTTAGAAGATGTGTTCCTTTGTGGGGTGAACGTGGTTTTTCTGGATCTGTGACGAACCGGGGTCCACATCTTCCCGGATGTTGACAGAGGTCTAGAGGGTGGGAATTGGGCTTGCAGATCCTCCTCAGGAACAGGGGGGAGTCCCAGGCTCCTGACAAAGGACTCACCTTCCTGGAGGTCCCTCATGGTGTGTTGCGCGCCATCCTTGGTCACCGTCAGACGAAAGGGGAAGCCCCATCTATAGGGTACGTGGTGGTGTTGTAAGTGGGCAGCAATAGGGCGAAGGTTGCGTCTTTTATTTAGCGTTATGGGTGATAGGTCACTGAAGATTTGTATCTTTGCCCCCTTAAAGTCCACTCTAGGTTTGTTTCTTGTGGCGATTGTCAGGGCCTCTTTGCTTTCGTAAAAATGAAAGCGGACTATGATGTCCCTGGGATTAGCACCCTGAGGGGGTTTAGGGGCCAGTGATCTGTGTGCTCTGTCAAGGCGCAGATCAATGTCCGGGATATCGGGAGCCAGGGAGTTAAACAGGGCTAGCAAGTATGGCCTAATGTCCTTGTCAGCAACAGACTCAGGGACTCCTCGTATGCAGAGGTTTTGCCTACGTTCTCTGTTCTCGAGGTCTTCTTGCTGCAACTGCAGTTGCAGTACTGCATTCTTTAGGTTAGCATTCTCCTCTTCTAAGGCTTGCACATAATTCACCACCTCATCTAGTTTTGTTTCAAGGGTGTCTGTTCTTTCCCCCAGCTGGTCAATCTCCCCTCTCAGTTCGTGAGCTAGTTTATTAACCTCCTTTGCAACGTTGTCAGTGATACTCTGGAGCAATGTCTGCAGTTTCAGGTCCAGGACATCTACTGTTATCAGGGACGTCATTGGAGGTTGCTGCGAGGAGCTGTTGTGTGAGAAGGCAGGGGGGTTATCTATAAACAATGAGGGATCGACCAGCGGGAGTGCGTCTGGCTGATCTGCGGCGTCTGCCGTAGAAATTGAGGCCGGGGACTGCGGCCTAAGCAGGTATTTTTCCATGTGGCACGCGGGTTGCGATGCGGCCTGTGAGGATCGTGTCTGGTATATGCGCCTCTGGTCACCGATCTTACCCATACAACGTTCGGCAGGTAGCTGAGGGGTTCCCGGTTCAGTGGAGGTGGCTCCCGGAGCAAAAGTCTCTAGTGTAGCGGAGCGGGAGCTTATGATGCAGGAGGTGAGGCCGAGCTCTAGTCAAGTTCATTCGCCATCCTACGAGCTGCGTATGCGCCCCCTTTACTATGTCTTTTAGTACATCCTGTCTCGTGTATCGCAGGTTAAAGACTCATTACAGGACTGCAATAATGATATGTACTTCCTGATGAGGGGGGTGCGGGACCATCAGAGTAAGAGTTAAACAATTAGGAACCCGGGAGAACAGGTTAATGGGGTGTAGCAAGATGGCCGCTCCTAGGAGTATAGTGATGCAGAATGCGGCGTCTTTTGAAGTAATAAGTAAGGGGATCTAATGAAGGGGATTGAGCTTGGTAGACCAATCTGCTGGGTAGTTCAGGAGCCTCTGAAGTGTGACTTAAAAGAATACGTGGAGCCCCAGTTACACTGCTGTTGGGTGTAGCAAGATGGCCGATTTAGGTGTCTATGGGGACAGGGACTTGGTGATCACTGGGGTTAGGCAAGTTCTCCCACCCCGCAGCCTGGGTCTCCCCCCTTGCGGTCAGGATGTTAATTTGGGGCTTGGTTGTAGATTATGGGGGATGGAGAGGCTACTAGTGTGCCCAGGGTGTAGCAAGATGGCCGCTGCTCACCTCTATGCTCAGCGCGCCGTCCACCACAGGATGCCTCTGCCGGCCTTCGGACCTCCCCAGGTCTGTCCCGCTAGTCCAGGGAGGCTTATTCGGGTGTATCCTGGGGTGTTCACCGCTCGTCTCGCGGTCGCGGTACTCGAGCGCCGGGGATTCGGAGTCCCCGCAGGCCTCAAGATGGCGGCGGAGCCCTCGTGGATGGGAGCAGTCCAGAAGGTTCCTATAGGCCTCAGCTGAAGACAGGGCCCAGGATGGGGGTCCGGGCGGATGTCGAGTGGAGATCCCGGCCCTCAGAGTCGGATCGGGCCGGCCGCACTACGCTCTCACGGGGGTACAGCCGTAGGAGAGACTGGGGATTCAAGGCCTCACTAGGCCGCGTGGAGTAACGGCCACCACAGATGGTTCCGGGATTCGGCTCTGCCTCCAGGTAGTTTAAGGTAAGAGGATGGGTGGCGGGTGGGGACGGATGGTGGTCCCTTACCTCCAAGACTGCTGGGGTCTGGATCTTCCGGGAGGCTTTAGGCCGAGAAGATGGTGGCGACTGCAGACGCTGAAGACGTCGGATCTCGGGCGTCCCCCGATCGATTCGCACCGGAACAACGGTCCAGGACCCTTTAGTGGGGCAAGGTGAGCAGGTCGGTGTGAATTTAGGACCCGAATAGGGGTTTTAGCGGTCCGGATGGCGGTGGATGAATTTCTGGAGACCTGGAGCTCCTCCAAAGCACGTCCGTCCCTCAAGTATGTCTCATTTTTAATCACAGCATAAACAGTTACATTAATTTGTGTGTGTTGTATATAATTTTATAACAAAAATCCATGACAGCATATGATTACTATTTATTGCATGCAGCGATAAAAAAAAAACCTTTGTAGTATTCATATAATGAATGACCTTTTTCCAAGATAGAGCAGACACTATTTTAGTTTTTACTGATGCCTTTTTTTCTCTAATCACTGCTATATTGTTTACCTATTTAAGGAAATAACATTATTTGAAATAATGTCCTTTTTAAAGGTGGCTGTTGGTAGGATCACTTAGAATTAGAGTAGATTTAACACAATTAACTTTGAGTGCAAGTTCTTTATTTTAAATATGAATTAATATTTGATAACCAAACAATCTGTGATAGCATACTTTAAATTAATATAAAATCAGAGTTTTTTTTTAAAGTCCTGTCACCAGACCATTCATTTCATTCCAACAAATCTTCCTATAGGATTATATGTGCATTTCATGTAATTTATGCATGTAATTTACCTATAAAAGCTTTGTGTGGACATTCCAAAATCCCTAAGATTGCTGCTGAGCATCACCATTCTGGATGTGAGGTCAGTACTGTTGCCTAATTGACACTCGTCTATAGCAGGGGTCTCCAAACGTTCTAAACAAAGGGTCAGTTTACTGTCCTTCAGACTTTAGGGGGGCTGACCTGTGGCCATTGGGAGTAGAAATGGTCCTGGTGTCAGTGGGAATAAACAATGCATCTTTGGTATTAGGGGGAGTAGGGATGAGCTTCGAGTTCGAGTTGAACTCATGTTTGACTTGAACATTGCCTGTTCGCCCGTTCGCCGAACAGCGAACAATTTGGGGTGTTCGCGGCAAATTCGAAAAGCCACGGAACACCCTGTAAAAGTCTATAGGAGAAATATAAAGTGCTAATTTTAAAGGCTTATATGCAAGTTATTGTCATAAAAAGTGTTTGGGGACCTGGGTCCTGCCCCAGGGAACATGTATCAAAGCAAAAAAAAAGTTTTAAAAACTGCCGTTTTTTCGGGAGCAGTGATTTTAATAATGCTTAAAGTGAAACAATAAAAGTGAAATATTCCTTTAAATTTCGTACCTGGGGGGTGTGTATGATATGCATGTAAAGTCGCGCATGTTTCCCGTGCTTAGAACTGTCCCTGCACAAAATGTCATTTTTTAAAGAAAAAAAGTCATTTAAAACTCACTCGCGGCTATTAATGAATTGTCGGCTTTTATCAATACATAAAAAAGTCATTGATAAAAAATAAAAAAAAAGCGTGGGGGTTCCCCCAAATTCAATTACCAGGCCCTTCAGGTTATGGATATTAAGGGGAACCCTGCGTCAAATTTAAAAAAAAAAAATTATGTGGGGTTCCCCCCAAATATCCATACCAGACCCTTCAGGTCTGGTATGGATTTTAAGGGGATCTCCACGCCAAATTTAAGAAAAAATGGCGTGGAGTTCCCCCCAAAAATCCATACCAGACCCTTTATCCAAGCACACAACCTGGCAGGCCGCAGGAAAATAGGGGGGGACGAGAGGGCGCCCCCTCTCCTGAACCGTACCAGGCCACATGCCCTCAACATGGGGAGGATGCTTTAGGGGTCTGTGACCCCTCAAAGCACCATGTTCCATGTTTATGGGGACAAGGGCCTCATCCTCACAACCCTTGCCCGGTGGTTGTGGGGGTCTGCGGGCAGGGGGCTTATCGGAATCTGGAAGATCCCTTTAACAAAGTGGACCCCCAGATCCCGGCCCCCCATGTAAATTGGTAAGGGGTACATTGTACCCCTACCATTTCACAAAGAAAGTGTAAAAAAAAACACAGACACCGTTGGAGAAAGTCCTAAAAAAATCAAAAAATCAAAATAAAAAAAAATAAAAAAAAGATTCCAGCGGTGGTAATCCACTCTCGATATCCTGCGATGAGTGATCTCCTCTCCGGGGTCCAGCGATGGGTGATCTCTCCTCTCCAGGTCCAGGCTCCAACGATGATGTCCAGCGCAGCGAGGAACAGCACACGGTCCTCTCTTCACCGGAGCGGAGACACCCCGGGAATGACGCGGCTTCAGCCAGTGACAGATCTTAAGTAGCTGAGGGCGGGGCCACCCGTCACGTGACCCCGTCCCCCTCTGACGCAAGGGGAAACCCGGCTTCCCCAGTGACGTGCAGGTGACCCCGCCCCCCTCTGATGCAACTGAAACCTGCGTTAACGGAAAACCCGGGTCCCCAAACACTTTTTATGACAATAACTTGCATAGAAGCCTTTAAAATTAGCACTTTAGATTTTCATGTTCGAGTCCCATAGACTTAAACGGTTGTTCAAATTAATTTATTGCCTGTTCGTAAGTTCTGGTGCGAACCGTACTGGGGGGTGTTCGGCTCATCCCTAAGGGGGAGGAATAAACCCTGTTGTGGGTGTCAGTGGGAGGAATAGTGTCCGATCTTTGGTGTCAGTGGGAAGAATAATGCTCCATCATTGGTATCATTGGAAGGAATAGTGCCCCATTGTTCATATCAGTGGGTGGAATAGATCCCCGTCGTTGGTGTCAGTTTGAGGAATAGTGTCCTATTGTTGGTGTCAATGGGAGAAAAAATGCCCCGTTGTTGATGTCACCATGGAATTATGGCCCATTGTTGGTGTCAGTGGAAAGAATAGTGTCTTGTAACAGTGGGAGGAAAACTACCCCAAGGGTAGGATAAAGGCAAGCAAAGGTCTACATCTGGCTCCTGGGCCACATGCAGGAGAACACTGCTCTATAGCATTCACTTTCTTCCCTCCTCCTCTGCTACAGAAATGGTTATGTAGGGTGTAGTAATGAGCTTAGTGGTTAGGACATTCCGCACAGATAAATGAAAAAGCTTCTGGTTGTCAATAGTTGCTGGGGAAGCAGTGCCTGCTTAAAGCCATTGCATCCCTACCAACCGCTGATGTCACCTGGCTCATTCACTTACAAGGCCAGAAATCCATGCCATGTAAGTAAATGGGTGTGGAATGGAGCAGGTTACATCATTTCCTAAATATTACCACACAGCCATATTTCGACCATATTTATAAAGGAAGGAAAATTTTTATCTCTAAGTGCAGTGGTTAAAACACTTACAAGATAGTAAGCGGTCATAGGCATATAATAAATTGTCCTCATGCAGATAGCTCTAATCCTCATCTGTCTGGGCGAGAGAGTTATTCTGCAGCTGTCAGAGTCTCTGGTTACGTGGATTGGCGAGGAGGTGGAGATGCGATGAGGCGGCCCGGGTTCTGGAACCAAACTTGAACTTACGCGGCCGATGTGACATCAGGTGAAGGTGGTGGGTGGTACCGCTTTTCGGAGCATGCAGTTCCTCAAGGTCTGACGAAGTAGCTGTGCATGCTCCAAAACGAGTTACCGCCTACCACCTTCACCTGATGTCACATCGGCTGCATGCCTTACAGCTTGGTTTTGTCCTGGTGTCATCAGGTATCGCCAATTCACGTCACCAGGGACTCTGACAGCTGCAGGACGTCTCTCTCTCTTCCCCAGACAGACGAGGATTACAGTGATCCGCATAAAGACAAATCATTATATGCCTATGACCTCTTACTACCTTGTAAGTGTTTTTAATCCCATTGTGCCTGTACTAAATCTTTTAACCACTGCACTTAGAGTCGACTTTCTCTTTCCTTTATGACCCTCCAGAGCTTATTCTTCTCTACAAAGTGCTGCCTTCAGTGCCATCTCTCCACTGCTACTAAGGACCAGATACCCAGCCTCACCAGAGTGCCCTCATCTCTCCCTCCTTTGGGCCATATTTAGGCAATGCTGTCAATGGTTATTAAAGAAAGCAGCGACTGCTGGGTGCTGCCTCATCCTTACCAAGCACTGACATCACCCGGCCCATTGACTTATATGGCCAGGAAATTTAAGCAAATGTGCAAAGAAAAGAGCCTTTCATCATTGCCTAAATATAGCCACATGGCCATATTTGGGAAGTAACATGTGCAAAAATTATATTTACACAGGAAAAAAAATCCTGGCAAATGACATTCATTGCCAGCTTCTTAAAAAAAGGCAAAAAACAAAAAACAGAACACAAACCCCTCCAAACATTTCCCAAAAAAACAAAGCAGGCAATTAGAAGGGTGTTTTAACAAAGAAGCCAGCAACGACAGCTGTCAAAATAATTTATCAGCAATTTTAAATTGTTTTTCCTTTGTAAATGTCAGTGCTGCTGTAGCACTTTTTGTACTTTGCAGAGATGTGCCCCCCCACAGGCATGTCATTAAGGCTTCATTCACATATATGCAAATTGGATGCATTTTGAACCACATCCAATTTGCAGTATATGTAAATCAAACCAGCTTTCTATTTACTTGATGCATTGAAAAAAAAAAAAAAAACACTGCTCCTGGGTGAATGGGCAGTAGGGAATATTATTTTTGACACCTCCTTTTAAATTTGACAGATTTAGCTCCCAATGATTTCAATGAGATTTGGGTTTGTCATCCAAATATCTGTAAAAATTGTCAAACCTTGCTGAACTGAACCCGGGGCTCATCACGAATAGGGAGGTTAACGAGAGGACAGAGGAGCTGGACCAGCCCAGACAGTAATTAAACAATCTCAGAAGAGTAAGAGCCTATGAAGTGAAAGAAGAGAGGGGTGTGCTAGGCAATTAATTAGGAAGATTTTGTTTTTGCCACCTGGGGGGTGTATTTTTTTCAGATTCATACAGCTTTCACCCAAGATTCATAGGTGTTTCTAATTGGATTCCTAGATGAAAGTTGTGTGATTCTTGTGTGAAAAAAATAAATAGACCTCTTAGGCTGGGTTCACACTATTGTGAATTGGATGCGGGTTTCTCCACAACCAAATCGCATGTCAGGGGACAGTGACTGGCTCCAAATGGAGCCGGTTCACACAGCTTCGGGAGGGCTGTGGAGCGAATTGCACAGGAGTCCTGTGTGTCTTCTGGTCCGAATTCCACCAAAAATTTGGACCGAAATCGGACCTGAAACGGTGAACAGGGACACACCAGACCCCTGCTGTGAGCCACTCCGCACTGCAGTGTAAACCCAGCCTTCATGTTTTTTTGTTTTTGTGTTTTTCTTCTCTTTTTTTTTGTAGATTGTTTTTCTACTTCTAAGTATGTGTAGCTAGCTTCGGGTGCTTTCAACTAGTTTGTCCTTATTCAAGGTGAAAGCACTAAATATTTTGAGTTAGTATACATTATGAATTATTTTTGCAGATTTTACCTTGAAGTCATTTTGATGTCACTTTTACACACTTTCTCTTTCTGTTTATTAATGTATGAAATGTAGATGTTTGTGGATTATTTACTAGAGCCAGGTGGATTAGCTACAACAATGATTCTATCTAACTTCTTAAAATGACTCTGTCATGAAAATAAAAAAAATTAAAAAATCCTGTTTAATAACATAATGTCATAATGTTTCCTATCCTGCCATCTATGACTTGGATTTTTGCTCTGTTAATGAGCTATATCTGCTAAAAAATCTTTAACATCTGACACACTTAAATCCCTAGTTCCCCACTATTCATTGTGGTTCCACCTGCTGGTCACTTTGCCACTAATATTTTACAAGCTAGCAAATATCCACTCTGAATAGAATATGATATTCTAAAGCCTCATACACACGAACGAGTTTCTCGGCAAAAACCAGCAAGAAACTTGCTGGCAGAGATTTTTTGCCGAGAAATTCGTTCGTGTGTATGGTTTCTCGTCAAGAAAAGCGACAAGAATCTCGACAAGAAAATAGAGATCCTGCTCTCTATTTTCTCGTCGAGATTCTCGTCAGCCTGTTTCTCAACGAGAAAATTGTGTGTGTGTACACTTACCTTTTCGCCGGGAAGCCCGCGCATGCTCAAAATGACTTTGACGCATGCGCGGTAGCTTCCTAGGCATAGGTAGGGTGAACCAAGATGGCGGCGACGGCATCGAATGTGACGAGCGCATGCTCGTCATATTCGATTACGTCACCGCGTTCGCTCCATTCAAAGAACCGCGGGTTCTTTGAATCGAGTGTGTGTACACTCGGCCGGGACAAGTTTCTTGTCCAAGAATCTCGTCGAAAAAAACGACATGTTTTTTTCGACGAGAATCTCGGCCGTGTGTACGAGGCTTGAGACCTTTGTGGCTCCCCATTGGTATTCCTCATCCTCAAGCATAGGGAATAGATGACAGAACAAAAATACTATAAGAAGGGAAATGTGGCTATATCAGGGCTCACATAAATACTCATGTTTTGCTAATTTTGCTAAAATTATTTCAAAAGCACTTTAAATGCAATTCTATAGATTCCACTTTGCATTTAACTTTTTTGGACGCAGCAGGTTCTTTCATATCTTTGTGCACTGCAGATGACGCATGCCATTGATGCATTTGAGTATAAAATAAAAAGTTAATAATAACACCCAGCTTTATGGGACCTTAATTCTACAAACTTAGGTTAATGATACATTGCATATTGAAAACAAATCACCAAGAGGAATTAGGTTTGATTTAGCAAAACGTTGTCAATTAACAAAGGGTATAAAATCAATGTTAAACTAGTCCACTTTCATGTAGCCACTCTGTTTTGGAACATGGGCATTTAACCATTCTGTTTTGGAGCTCATCTTTGCTGTCCCCCAAACTTAGAGTGGGGGAGAGTAAATGGGCCAATAGGTTAACACACCTTATACTAAAGTAGAACTGTTGTCTCACAACATAGTTCTTAACTTGAAAAATGCTGTAAGTAAAACAAACTTTTTGGTTAAAAAACACAGTTTTCCCTTTACTTTTTATGTTTCTTCCCCTGTAATTTAATTATGTTGATTTTGTAGGAAATGTATGTTGATAAGTGCACTCCAGCCATGACTGAACACCACTACATGTGACTATCTAGTCCAATGTAAGAGCCCGTAGCAAAAGTTACAACGCCACAGTTAGGTGGTCTTGAGGCCAAGAAGTAACTTAAGTCCCTACCTATATTTCAAGCCATTCTCTTAAAAGCTCAGCTCCACCTAAAAGAAAGCACCTGCTCTGTGTTTAAATTAAAAGAAAACAAAAAAACATAGAGGCCCCTCTAGAGTGTGAAATTACTTTTCTGCGGACTTACTCACCTGTCACAAATGGAGAGACAAACACTTGGTGTACCATATATATAAACAAGTGTAGCGCTGGATAATAAAGTGTACAAAAATACAAAAATTAAGAAATTGTGCAATGTCTATATAACATGACGTTCTTAGTAAACATATGTGAACAGTTCAAGCGTGAGTGTCCGGTGAAGAACAACACTGTAGAAGCATATGTGAAATCGATCAAATCTTGTGCAGCCCGCCACCTCAGGTAAAAATAAAGGCTTACCAAAAAGCCTGCGACCACCCTTATTCAGGGGGGTCAGACAAGGCTTAGCAGAGTGGTGTCCTCACTATATCATAGGATGTTCCTTCCACATGCGGTTAGCTGTAAGCGTTGAGCCCGTGATCACAAACAGACATCCGAGAGGCAATCCATACACATCAGTGTGTATACTCTTCCATGGATGCGGAGGCAGGTGTCCAGTGGATAACCAGTATGTTATTCAAAACGAAAAACAAAAAGAGATCCAATAGTGTAGAAGTTCCTCCAAAGAGAAACAAATCTCAAGTGAATGATCCGTGCTTCACTCTGGCTGCTAGAACCGTGAGAGGGAACTATCCGGGTGAGCAAAACCCACTCAGGCCTGAGTGGCGATGAGTAGTAATTAAGTGCCGCATGCCTGAACCTGTATTCCTGTTTAACTCTCTCTCTCTAACTTTCCTATCGAGTTGCAAGCAAAAGGAAAATAAACTCTTTTATTGGGTTTAACATTGTCTGGACATTGGCTTTCCTCAGGAGAAAAATTGACTTTTCCCTACACTCTAGGGACGAGAACCAATGGAAAGAGGTAACTCGCTGCAGAACCCAAAATTGTTAACACCGCTCACCCTCTACAAAATGGAGGATACTGGGCATGTGGCATGGTGTGTCACACTCTGCCAGAGGAGGTAAGTGGGGTAAAGGATCTGTGTGCTACACTCACATAGCTTGTAGGCAGGTTTCCTACTGTGTTAATTTAGCTAGGGTTGTGTGGCTACCCAGGTTAGGGGGAAAGGGTTAACACTGATTTGCATTCCCTGCTCACATTTGCGGGATTTTTTTGGGTCCAGCCTTCTGTTCTGTGACATATAAAAGGCAGAGTTCCCAAAAGAGCTTGGGGTAGTGGGTTAAAGAACAGGAACCTTGCAGACCTTTTGGAACACACCCAAGCCATGTACTACTCCAGTGGAGTCATGCCAGCTATGGATTTCAACCATGAGAACGTTACCTATGCTGGTACGCTGGGGCAGGCGCTGCTAGTGTTAGGTAAAGGACATTTTGTTGTGTTATTTTTGCTATGCTGAACTCTCAGTAAAAGTTGTTTAAGCATACAAAGCCTGGTCTGAAGTTACTCAACAGGTGCATGTGGGGTTCTGGTACTTATTAAGGGGACTGAGACTACTACAGTACACTAGGGGTTCTTGCAACACACCAACAACAAAAGACTAAGCTACAACACTAAGGAGAGAAGAGAGTTATCATGAGTAACAATAAGCAGAACTGCAACCAGTCGTTGGTTTGATACCTGGTTAGGTGACAGGCCCTCTGGTAGCGAGGGGATACTGTGTTTTGGATCCCTCCCTAGCTGTCTATCTTTGTTCGTCTCCAGGAACAAATTAGCATTAAGGAGACTTGATACCTGGTCACTTGATACGTAACAAAAAGGGTTTAGTGGAGCATGCATGAGATCCACATTATGTGCTCAGTGGGACTCCATTCTGCTACTGGGAGTGAGGTAACAGAGGTACACTAACGGGTGGAATGGACAAAGGCTCTGAATGTCCCTCCCAATGGAACACATACACCTGTTCAAGTGTGTAGGACAAAAGGCAGTATATTTGAAAGAACTCTGCATGCAACATTACACACAAGTGGCTCTTCTCTCAGTTGGGAGACTACTTTAATGTTTGACTTTCACTTGACTGTGGCCCTCGCCTTGTCCCAGGCATTGGGGAGCATGACTTCAGGCAAGGTATAACCCCTGTGCTAGTATGAGTGACCCTAGATATTACCTGGTGTAGCCCAGAAGAACCCACCCAAGGGTAGGCCTCCTGTGTGGCGCCCATTGAGTACATGGGAAACACTTGAAGGAGGCATCATCTGCCCACTGCAACATGCACCCTGCCCTTACAAGTTGACCCAAGGTATCTTCAAACTTATTTTCAAAATAATAGAGGATTTAAGCTCCTTGCTGTAGTTAAAGTGCAATTTATAAAAAAAGGGATTCATTGTGTCTCAGAGTGGACCTATAATCCATATTTAGTAAAAAAAAGTAATTAATATCATTTAAAGATTAGGTTGGAAGACTCCTTGGGTCACACAAAGCTACTATTGTCATGGTGACTACATATGCAAATCTGGCTATATCATTAGGTGAGTTGATCAGTTATCAGTGTATATTCTGTCCAATCTTAGGATCTTACTGTTACTCCACATCATCCTGGGGAAAGTACTCAAAGTATACAAAGTATTTGATTTTTGATCCTCATAATGCCATGATGATGCAGTGCTCCCATAAGACTGTGCACTGTATTATCTATATAAAGTCTCCCTACTATTAGGCACATTCACATAGTGATTGGGGATTACTGTGAATGGGCAGTGGGCAGAGGGGTACTGTATACTCTACATATAGGAAGTGAAGCTATAAGAGGTCCACAGGTTCTCTTTGTTATTAATAGGTGAATCGGTTCAATCATCACAATGGATTGGATCAGCCGGATTTACTGCAAATCTGGATTTCTACAAACTGTTTTCATTTACTACTAATTGTCAGCAATTTAAAACAACCTAATCTGGCCAAAATGTAGCCTTTGTATAGTTTGTATCTGTTTTGTACTGCTTTTTAGTGTTAAAAGATCATTGTGTTTTCTAATGTTGGTTAAAAATAGCAATGTAGCTTATTTTATCATGCTATTACTGTTTCTCTCCCCAAGATCTTGCATGAAGTTTATGATATCTATTATTCAGATGTGCAAACTCAGTATTAAAATGTATTTCTATATTCATAGGCTTTTTTCTTCTTGATGGTATCTCATTTGAAATCAAGGTTACATTCAAAGCATAATGTCCCCTAATGTTTTTTTTATTGCTTTTTTGGACAAATATTCCTACTGCCCTCTTTTCGATCATTTATTATTTTGCAAGCAAAATCGTAAAATAATCTGTTTATTATGTGCAAAATGCTTTTGATCAGCCAACTGAAAAACTAATTTCATTTTCTCATTACACTGCCTCAGGCATCTTTTAACGTCAATTTTTATTACAGACAATGTAAGAAAATTAAAATGACCATTTATGGGGTGAGATGCAATATCTGTTTCTCAGAGAGAGAATCTAAGAAATAACATGCATTGAACCCTATAATTTTTACCCAATAAGGACAATTATTAAAGAAGTATAGAGCCATTTCCATGATTCAATGTATATTCTTATGTAAACTACATATTAAGATGTTGGATATAACAATCTCTGTAATTACATTCTATCTTTTCTGCTTATCTTAAAGATTAGAGATAACATAACAGCTCAGACTTAATGTGTTATCTTCTATTAATCAAAACATATTTATTTTTAGATAGAGTGTATCAATTAGAAAGGAAACTAAAATGAAAAAAGGTCACTATGCATTTAGGAAAGAACCTGCAGTGTGATTGTTGGTGTGATTGTTGGTGCACGCTTAAAGAAATCCTATGCTGAGAGAAATATGAAGGTTGCCATTTTTAATCTGATTTTAAGAATGCTAGTTTTTCAGCTATACATGTCATCAATCATTTCTGAACGACTAGAACAGAAGAAGAATACAAATAAAAGTGGGAATTAATTCAAAACAAACAAAGTCAATTGGGTTGATTTCGTAAAGGCAAATAAGCCATTCAGATTGCAAGAGAATTCTCACTTTGCAAGGGAATTTTTCCTTAGCTAAGTGAATGAGATGAAGTTCTGCTGACTTCCATCATCCAATCATGTGCAAGCATAAATACCTTCTTTTTTTGTTTTTACTTTCCTTGCACATGGTTGGTTATTTATTGCAAAACTTGATTTTTTACTATATTTACTAAACAAAGGGAATTTTTTCTTGAAAAGTAAGTAGCCTATTTGCCTTTACTAAATCACCCCCAATTACCTAATAAACATAATGTATCATAATTGTATCCAGGCAACTAGTAATTTTAATAAGTAGAGGACAGAAATATAAGCAGCCATGTTTAAAGGGGTTGAAAGCCCTCATGGTTTTTCATCTTAATGCATTCTATGCATTAAGGTGAAAAAACTTTTTTAGTGCTGCAGCCCCCCAGCCCCCGTTTAACTCACCTGGATGCTGTCATCATCTGTCTGGGAACGAGCACACCAGCTCTAGCTGGTGCCTCGTGTCCTGAATGGATAGATAGATAGCAGCGCAGCCATTGGCTCTCGCTGCTGCCAATCAAATCCAATGACATAGCACTGGGGGGCGGGGCAGAGTCCTGCATTCTGTGTGAATGGACACGGATGCGGGACACGGATGAGGGACTCGGGAGCGCGCACGCACGGTTGTCCACCAAGGAGAGCACTTCTCCAACATGGACACTCAATGTGGGGAGGAGCCACCAGCGCTGAGGAACCCCAGAAGAGGAGGTTTGGGGCCACTCTGTGCAAAACAAACTGCACATTGGAGGTAAGTATGACATGCTTGTTATTTAAAAACAAGGGTTTACAGCCCCTTTAAAGTATGTTCAGCCTGTGGGTGCATGTACGGTAGCCCAAAATGGTGGATGCTTAATCCTGCAGCTTTGTTTCCACTCTGCCTTTCTTCTTTCCCACTTGGGTAACATCTGCATTCTGCATCACAGGAGACCCAGATCCTGACAGACTGATCCCTGCAGCCTTATATGTATAAAATCAGGTGGAGAAAAACAAAAAAAAGTCCCATGACCAAAGTTTTTTTCTTGTTTGTAATGGATAAAATCAGGTGACAGAAACCCAGCAGCCTAATTCTCTCAGCATAGGATTTCTTTAATGTGCTTAGTGACCTTTTCTCATTGTAGTTTCCTTCCGAATTTATACACTCTATCTAAAAATAAATATGTTTTGAGTAATAGAAGATCACGCATTAAGTCTGCGCTCACCTCCCCAGGAACAGTAGCCTACATGCATGGACAGATACCTGTGGCAGCCAGTGACCTTGGACACCCAGCTAGCCTGCACAGACATGCTCTTGGTTCCTGGGGAGGATATACAGTAGGTACAGCTTCTCCCTCAACATCACCACCACCAGTGCCATATCTTACAGCAGATGTTCTAGATGAAAAGCTTATACTTTCGTTAAAAATCTGGGACTACCTTCTTTTCCAGATGAAGCACTAGCTATGTCTCTCCCTAGAACTCATCCAGAAACTACGCCAAGTAAGATTTAGTTATTGGCTAAGTCCAAGGCAAAGAAATACCCTTACGTCTTCCAATGGGTCTCCCTGCTTAGGCCCCCTACTTGAGACTGTAGAGTGAGTGAGCTTAGATTTGTTTTATATTATAGCTACTAGATTACTATGACTATTCTTTCCCTTTTGGAAACCCTACGTATACCCATATGGTTTTATTTTTTGTCTTCTCAGGCATTACTTTACTCATATTTTCTGAAAGGCAGAGAGTGACCTCCAGTGAGTGACATACTCCTTACCTATTACTGCACTTCAACTCATCATACCAGATATTTCCTTTTCTTTTCCTTTTCTTCATGGCTTAAGGCAGGTCTGATGACTTTTCCTCTTTTCAGCAACTACAAGCTCAATATGCTATTGACTCCAAGGACTTTTACAAATACTTAAGACTCCGATCAGCTCTCTTGTGCATAACTTGGTCTGACAAACTGCTGCTTTGGCAGCTTCTGAAATTTTATGACCAGCGATCTCCTTACTGCCATGGAATCTCTCTATAAACTTATGATTTACCTACTGTAACCAATCAAATCTTTGTCAATTCTCTACTGGGAAAGGATACTGTAGCTCAATCTCCTCAACAATAGTGCCATGCTTTCAATTTTCCTCTAAAAACCTCCCATTGTATCCTCCATTGGGAGTCAGTTCGGAAATTATTCCATAATTGGTATCTCACTCCCTCAAAACTTTCTTGCCTTTACCCCGCTACCACTAACAAATGCTGTAGAAAATGTGGACATCCTGGAACTCCTCTTAATATTTGTTGGGACTGCCCAATACTCACTAACTTTTGGACTGATCTTATTAATCTAATTATTTTCATAACACAAGATACTTTTCTTTTTTCACCACATATGATCCTATTGGGTTTGAATATGGTTGTTTGGTGCCAAATCCTCCATACTATTATCACTCATGTCTTTTTTCACTTGACCTCTGGAAGTTTTTATCCCCTTCCTGACCAGAGCATTTCTTGCTATTTGACACTGTGCTAACATTTCTTGAGGTGCTAAAATACCAGGGCAGTACCACCCCCTCCCAGAATTACCCCTTTTTGGAATGTAGACACCCCAATAAATTATCTGGGAGGCATGCTCAGCCCTTGGAATATTACATTTTTGGTCACAAGTTTTTGAAAAATTACAATTATCTTTTTTTTTACACAAAGTTGACATTTAAATGATATATTGCTCACACATGCCATGGGTATATGTGTAATTACACCCCAAAATACATTCTGCTGCTTCTTCTGAGTATGGGGATACTACATGTGTAAGACTTTTTTGGAGGTTAGCTGCGTACAGGTGCCGAAAACCAATCACTGCCTTCAGGATTTCAAAGAGTGTAAATTGCTAATTTCACCTCCTCACTACCTATCACAGTTTTGGAGGCCCTGAAATGCCAAGATAGCACAACACCCCCCCCCCCAATTGACCCCTTATTGGGAAGTGGACACCCAACCAAAGCCATTTGCTAAGAGGCATGTTGAGCCCATGGAATATTTAATTTTTTGCCATAAGTGTCTGGAAGAGTTTAAAAATGATCAGTTTAAAATGTCATCACTCTTGTTAACTTTTTGAATTTTTTGTACCTCTACCCTCTTAGTACAATCTTTGAGTTCTATGCAGATTGTCACATTAGCTCCAGCAAAACCCGAGCAAGACACTTCTTACCTCTACACTTCGGGATCTACTGCGGATTATCCTCAGCCTCCTTCTAGCAGTGAGTACCGACTACCATCCAACACCACTCACATACTTTTGCTACAATGACTATCACAATATTCTCCCTAAAAACCAGAGGCCTTAACCACTCTGCCAAACATGCCTCATTATGGAAAACTGCCTCGGAACACAAATGTAATGTTCTGTGCATCTAAAAAAGGCATTTTGCTCAGGATGCACAACCCCTACAGTATGTAAAAATAAACGTTTCCCTTACATCATCAAGGCCTGTTGGCCACAGAAAAAACGTGGAGAACTTGTTGCCTCCAACACAGTATTTGCGACAAAAACGGACGCCACAACATCTTGATATGAACCATTAACAATACCCAATATACAATCCTGAACATCTATGCCCCTAACCAGCGGCAAATCCACTTTATCAATGCCACTCTCAAGAAGGCGAAACAAATACAGAAAGGACACTTACTTATATTACTTATATGCAGCGATTTTAACCAGGTCCCTGACCACCACATCAAGCCCCAAACGCTTTGAATCTTCTTTGAACAAATTTATCCACAGCAACGACCTTTATGACGTATGGAGATATCATTACGCAGACGAGAGGGACTACACCTACCTGTCTCTATGCCACAATACTTATTCTCGTATAGACCTCTTCCTGACCGATAAATGGTTGCTCCAGAAAATACAATCTTCAAGCATCCACACTGCGACTTACAAAATACAAATTCTCCTGGACAGGCAGACTGGCAGCATTCAAAATGATGCACCTCCCTCAGCTCTTATACTTATTTAGGACCTTACCTATCCCAATCTAGACTTCTTACCTTAAATCCCTGCAGTCCACTACTACTGGGCCACCATCCTCACACAACTTAAAGATTGGTTCCAACACCCACCCGACACTCTTTGGGGACACATAGAATCCTCCTATACTTTGCGTCAACCACTAAAAACATGGCTATTAAGCATCGACTTTGGGGCCAAAATCCCCTCATATTGTCAATCACCTATGATAGCCTTAATGAAAGCATGGAGAAAACGTACTTCCTTATCTCAGTCCTACCCCGCCAATGAAACTCTTAAAATATTACATAAATTCCCTGAAGACCTGACCCTTATCCACTGGACGAATAAAGGCATACACTACATAAACAATTTGCTCACAGACTCAGGCCCCAAGTCCTTCTCTTGTCTCCAAAAAGAATATTATTCATTTACCTCCGTATATCCGATTGCATGACGTCTCTCCCCAACTGGCCATGCAAAACTCCCCGCCCAGCATGGGTATACCTCAACACCCCCGTAACCACATCAAGAGGCATCTCGCTTTCTTATGATCAATGTTTTTTATTGAATTATATTGCAAAGAACAAGATGAAAAAAGTTATACATTGACAAAGGATAAAGAATCACTTAAGTACGTACAAGTGACAGAACATGGCAATAACAAGTGAATGGTAGGAAGATATTATTGCTACTTTTTAGGCAAAGGTATTGTCCAACCCCCCCAGACACCCCATATGGGAACAAACTGTGTCAAAGGGGGAGACAACACCCGTCTCCATCAGTGCTATACTTTTTATAAGGAACAAGAGGGTGAGTATCAAGAGACACCTGTTGGAAATGGAGGTATTATAACATAGGGCCCTTATTTTGTTGTCGGTAAGAGCATACTAAAATAATCATACAGGGCACTTATGTGGGTAGGTAAGGTGCACTTGAAAGGATAAGGAAGGGATGGGGGAAAGAGAAAGAGAGAAAAAAAGGGGGGGAGAGGAAGAGGATGGAAACTGGATAGTCACCATATGTTAGACATTATGAAAGTGCATGGACTGGGTTATAATATGGACATACTGTACAAGTTATCATACTTTGACTGTGCATTTCGAATTAGATAGCCAAATGTCCTATTTAGTTCTAAATGGCATGAGCTTAAGGTCGATAATTGCCAAAATTTTCTCCATTTCACACTGATGATTAAGAGTGAAGATGGCTTCAGTAGGAGAGGGTGAGTCTGATGTCTTTCATAGTCTTGTGATTGTAAGTTTCGCTGCTAATAAAAGTTGTATAACCACTACTCGTAAATTGGATGTAAATTTGTGGATATTTAGGTGTAGTATGGCTAATTCTGGATTGGGGACTATATATCTGATATTATAGAGAACATTTTGTTCCAGAAGGATCGTATAGATCTACACGAACCAAAGGATGTGGTACAATGTGCCAGGTTCTCCGCAATTCCGCCAGCAGAGGGCTGAATGATTGGGATAAAACTTAGAAGCCCCGTACACACGATCGGTTTGACTGATGAAAACCGTCCGATGGACGGTTTTCATCAGACCAACCGATCGTGTATGGTACCCATCGGTCTTTTTTCCATCGGTTGTAAAAAATAGAACTTGTTTTAAAATTTTCCGATGGATAAAAAACCGATGGGAATTTCCGATCGTCTATGGGCAAGTCCATTGGTTAAAAAACCCACGCATGCTCAGAATCAAGTCGACGCATGCTCAGAAGCATTAAACTTCATTTCTCTCAGCTCATCGGAGTGTTTTACGTCACCGCGTTTGGAACGGTCGGTTTTTTGACTGATGGTGTGTGGCCAAGACTGATGAAAAACAGTTTCATCGGATTTCCGATGGACAAATCCATCGGACGAAAATCCATAGGTTATCCAATCGTGTGTACTGGGCTAGAGAGTTTGTACGGAGTGAAGTACCAAGAGTGTACAACCTTCTGGAAATGTTCCCAGTGATTTACACATCTGGATAATGAGTATGTGGTGGAGAAAGCTTTATTCCAGCAGATGCCTGAAAAGGTCCTGCCTAGGGTTTTTTTTTTTCCCCATTTGATAATAGTGGTAGTCTTAGAGAAGGATTTTTAATATGCAGTAGATTTTTATTGAAAATTTTTAATTTACAACCAATGAACACAAAACTCTGCTGAACACAGGTTTTTAAAGGCTAAAACCGGCGTTTAGAAAAGCCCATTTTGCTGCGATTGCAGCTGGGTTTAACCATGTTTTACCGCGTTTGCGTCTATAAGCGTTTAGTCAACATCATAAGACCCTCCCTAAGCTCAAAAAACAGTATTATTTAACCATTTCAGCCATTTTGTGAGACCAGAGTGAGTCTGAGAGAGCAGCAGTGTACTTGTATTTAGCGTATCACTTTTAAGATAATACCGACGTTAGATCTCAATTTATTTATTATTTATTATTATTCATAAAATATAAAAATAGTATTTTCATTATACAATTACCTCCAAAAATACAGTACCACACATATCCCCAAATAATTGCAAGCTCCATCTTAGCCTGCAATTTTATCAGGAGTTTTATCTGTTGTCTTATTTTGGTAAATCTCATAATAATTCATACACATAAAATAAATGTATACACCAAACTATATGGCCTATTATCATGTCACCTATTTTTATGTATCACCGTTCTTCCAGTGACCCATTATGATTAAGATTGCAAAAGTGTTGCGTATACCTATCATTTTAATTAACTAATTTTGAAAGATTTAACTCATATTACTTGAATCATATAATACATGTACGGATATAATTTTAGTGTGTTTTTATATATGTCCCGTTTAGTATTATTACATATTTTAGAACTTGGTATTCTCTTTTTAAAATTGCCTTTACTAGTGTAAGACACCTATTTTATATAGTGTGCACTTACATCTAGCCCCACAAGGTGGCAATACCACCAAGGCATATAAAAAGGATGTATACAGCCAGTAACAAACCAGCTTGAAAAGGATTCTCGCAGGGACTTTCATCACTTTCCTGTGCTTGCATTGAAACGCGTTGCATGCCGGTCCTGACTTCACTCCGCTGTAGGACGCGCCCCAGCAAAGACTCTGAGTTTTTGTTCCAGCCCTCCCTTTGGCTAGCCGCAGCCATACACGGAAGTCATCCTATGTGGGCAGAAAACCAGCCCCGCTCAACACAGGCAGATTGTCTATCAGCTTCCGGGACCACTAACCACAGCGGAGTTTGATCGTCGATTGGACTTGAATATGCCTGCTTACAGTATTTCTAAAAAGTGAGTGCTTTGATGCCTTTCAAATTAAAGTGTTACAGCTTTAACTAAGTGGTGCCTGTCCTTCTGTTTTCTTGTTTACAAGCTGTGGATTGTCCACTTGCCACGTCACCTGACACATCACCTGGCCATGTAACCTTCCACAAGTTGTGGATTGTCCACTTGCCACATCACCTGCCACGTCACCTGCCACAAGTTGTGGATTGTCCACTTGCCACGGTACCTGGCCACGTCACCTGGCCACGTTAACCTGGCCACGTCACCTGCCACAAGTTGTGGATTGTCCATTGGCACGTCATCTGCCACGTCACCTGCCACGTCACCTGGCCACATTACCTGCCACAAGTTGTGGATTGTCCACTTGCCACGTAACCTGTCACGTCACCTGGCCACATCACCTGCCACAAGCTGTGGATTGTCCACTTGCCACGTCACCTGCTACGTCACCTGGCAACGTCACCTGCCACAAGTTGTGGATTGTCCACTTGCCACGTTACCTGCCACAAGTTGTGGATTTTCCACTTGCCACGTCATCTGCCACAAGTTTTGGATTGTCCACGAAGCAATGCAAGCTATTACAGTTATTTTTATATATTTTTTAATGGTTTTTCATCATTTGCCATCATTTTTGAGATTTATAATGTAAAAAAATAGGTCACCTTTAATAAAAATGCTTATAAACTAAAACGTGGCAAAACGCCAGTACCACGTTTAGCCGCGTTTAGCCGCGTTTTGAGTCTGAAACGTGGAAAACTTTTGCGTCTGAACCCATTTTTTTGCTTCTGGAAAAACAAGGTTAAACGCAACTGCCTAAAAACGGCAATAAACGAGACTGTGCGCATGGACACATAGGATAACATTGAATGTGTTCAGGGGCAGTTGAAACAAGTGTCCAACTGCCTCTGAACACACATTTAACAGCGTCTCGTGTGCATGGGGCCTGATACAGAATTGATTTGTTAAACAACTATAGAGAAATTTATATGTGAAGTAATACAACAGTATCATTGTGGATGGTATGATATTTATGCAGTTTATCTGGTTCTTCTGGGTATGGCGGATGTATGAGAGTTGACTGCCCTCCCGGACACCCCAATGGGTGCTTTACTGTGCCCGGGTTGGAGGCAACTATCCCTCTCTCGTAGAATATACCTTAATATTACAAGCCTATAATGTCAAAGCAATTCAAACAGTAAGGGTAACTCATTAAAGCAGAACCATACAATTCCTAACTATCAAAGTTAGGACCAAAGAGCCTTAAAAATTTCTGGGGATCTAGTCCAGATTACCCATGGTTGCCACAGTTTATTGCTGTGGTCCTTGTTTTTATGGCGCAATGCTAATATTGATTCATGGATGAAGTGTACTTGGGTCGTGTCCACCACATCTCTTAGTGTGGGCGGATCAGTTTTCCTCAAATTTCTAGTAATGTTAAGTCTCGCTGACAGCAACACATGTGTTATGATGTTTCTAATCGGATTCGGGTAGCGTTCTATTTCTAGAGATAGCAGTGCCAATGAAGGGCTCATAGGGATTGTGGTTCGGGTAGGTGCAGAGAGTAATTGGAAGGTGGATGTCCAATAATGTGTTAGTTTGGGGCATTTCCAGAATATATGTAGCATACATCCCCTTTGTCCACACGGTCCCCAACATTTATCATCTAGTTTGGAGTCAACTTTATCAGGGGTGAGGTACCAACGTTGTGTTATTTTGATGGACAGTTCCCATAGGGTGGAACAACAGGTGGCTTTATATGTGGAGTTGCAGGCTTTCTCTCATTGTTCCACAGTATAGGTAGATCCTAGATCTGATTCCCATCTAAGTAATGGGGACGATTTGGTAAAGATATTTTTTGTTGGAGGATATTGTAGAAGAGTGAAATCCCCTTTTGGCGTGGTGTGGGTGTTCTAAAAAAGATCCAAGCCAACTGGGGTAGTTTACAGGACCATGTTGGGAGCTTGGTGATACAATGTTGGGTTAGGAAGAGGTCTGAGTTTGGTAGGTGAAACTCTTTTTGTAGTGTGGGGAATGGTTTAATTTTACCCTTGTTGATCAGATCAGTTAAGTATGTAATTCCGTTCGCTTTCCAGGGTGCAAAGGATGTGGACTGCATGAAATTGTGCAGTACCTCCAGAGGGATATGGACCTCGGATTGGAGAGGGTGTGATGCACTAGTTTTTATAAAGTGAACCCAGGCTTTCAGTGTTGCTAAAATTGATGGGGAGACACAGGAGGGGATTTTAGCTCCAAGTGCAATAGAGAAAATCCATGTAGATAAGTTTCCCCCTGGGAGAGTTGAAGTTTCCATTTTTCCCCATAAGGTGGAGGGGGAAGATAGGAACCATTCTTTGTATTGTGTGAGCACCGAGGCCAAGTAATAATCTTGGAAGTCTACATATCCAGTACTGCCTGCCTGACATTGTTTTATTAGTTTTACATGTCCGCATAGTCCTTTTACCTTGCCATATGAATCTAGATAGAATAGTTTGAAGTAATTTGAAATAATTAGATGGTATTGGGATCGGGAGGGCTCTAAATAGATAAAGAATTTTGGATAGATGAAGCATTTTGAAGGCTGCTAGGGGCCTATCCACGAGAATTCATACAATGCCAGTCTGGTGAGATCCTCTTGTAGTTTAGCGTGGAATGGTAAGTAGTTGTGTTTAAAAAAAAGTATTTAGTTGAGGTAGTCAATTGTACCCCTAGGCAGGTGATATTGTTATCCGCCCAAGTATAAGGGAATCTTTGTTTGAGACAATCTCTAGTGAAGGCGTTTACACCTAGGTTTAAGATATACGATTTATTCTTGTTTATTTTGTAGTAAGATATATCACTAAACCAGGCTAGCGTCTTCTGAATCTCAGGTAAGGAGTTGATGGGATCGGTGACCATGAGAATAACGTCATCCGCAAATAGGCAAATTTTATGCTCCTGGTCAGCAATGGATATCCCTGAAATTTGTTGGTTGGCTCTAATGCTAGGGGTTCCATAATAAGATTAAATATTAGAGGTGATAGAGCGCATTCTTGTCTCTTTCCGTTTGAGATCTGGAATGGTAGTGATAGGGAGTCTGCTGAATAGACTTGAGCTGATGGGGCAGAGTACAAGGCCATTATGGCATTGTGAATCTGGCCTTGCAGCCCAGATTTGGGTAAGACTGACAAAGGGTAGCCCCAATGTACCCTATCAAACGCTTTCTCATTGTCTAACGATAGGAAGATGGAAGGTGTGTTTGTGGATTCTACATGGTGGATAGCGTTTATTACTCGTCTGGTAGTGTCAGACGCTTGGCTACCTTTCGTAAATCCCAATTGGTCTTTGTGAATAAGGGTTGGTAATATGTCCTCTAGTCTATTGGCTATGAGTTTTGCATAGATTTTTAAGTCAATTTTGAGCAAAGATATAGGTCGGAAATTTTTCGGCGAGGAAGGTACTTTGCTTGGTTCCGGTAGGGTCACTACTAATGCTCTAAGCATTTCATTGGGGAAAGTCGAAAAAGTGGCAGTGGAATTGTAGTACACACATAGCATAGGGGCTACAATATTTTTTATAGTATTCCCCAGTAAAGCCATCTGGTCCTGGGGATTTGGAGTTTGGGAGTTTATAGATAACTTGTAATATTTCAGATATGTTGAAGGGGGCGTATAGAAGCGCAAGTTGTTGTGGCAAAATAGCTGGAAGGTTAGTATGTTCCAGGAAGGCTAAAATATCCTCTTGAGAGGGTTGGTGAGTGCTGCTATTCTCCTTAATGTTGTAGAGATCCTTATAATATGCACTAAATGCATTAGCTATGGAGTTGGGTTTAAGTAATTTTTCGTTTTGGATCTATGGCCTTTGACACGTAGTGACATTGCTTTACCTGCTTTGTTCCCTGTGGCATAAGTAGTACATTTTTTATGTTTTTTCATACGCCTCTAGAAGTAGAGAACGTAATTCATGGTGTAGCGAGAAGATTTTTGATTGGAGGAGAGGGGAAGGGTTGGATTTGTTTAAGGAGTCAGAGGCTGCTATGTCCACCGTAATTTTATCTAACCTCTGCATTGTTTTTTTTCCTTGCTCTAGCTCCCAATTGAATAAATACGCCTCTCATAACAGCTTTATGAGTATTCCACACCACCAGCGTGTCAGGTACTGAGGTCGAGTTAATTGAGACAAAGTCCTCTAGATGTTGTTGGAGGAGGGCGGAATAGCAAGGGGTGTTGAGGAGGTAATTATTAACTCTTCAGAGATAGGAATTAGGTTGAGAAGATTTGGCGGCTACGGTAATGCTAATAGGGGCATGATCTGACCAGCTGGTGGTGTATATAATGGAGGCCAATATGTTTTGAAGCAACCATTTATCTGCGAGAAATAAATCAATTTGTGAGTAGGTGTTGTGACGCAGCGAGAGGTAAGTAAAATCCCTTTCGCTCGCATAACAACACCTCCACACGTCAAACAAATCATTAGCAGTAATAAATTTGTCTAGAGGGGATGCATGTCTTTTGGAACCTGCAATTGAGTCCATTATGTTATTTGGGACCAGATTGAAGTCTCTGCATATCAGCAGGTGGCCCTGTTGTATTTTTTTCACTGCTCACAGTGTCTTTTTGAGGAAGATCATCTGTCGAGTGTTCGGGTCATATACGGAGACTAAAGTATAGGGTACATTATTGATGGTACAGATTAGGAAAATATACCTTCCGTCCGGATCTGTAATGGAATTGTGCAGTTGAAAGGAAAGAGTGTTCCTGATGGCTATTAGGACGCCTCTTTATTTCTTAGAAAAGCTTGCTTGAAAAACATGTGGGAACTGTCTGTGATGGCGCAGGGGAGATGCGTCTTGAACAAAATGTGTCTCTTGGACGCAAAGGATATCACAATTAAGTGAAAGGGATGTCTTTCACATGGATGCCCATTTTGACGGATGGTTCAGGCCTTTTGCATTGAGGTATAGTATACTGAAAGCCATGTTAATGTGTGGGGGTGTGTTACCTGGGTGCTATTGACTTATGGTTGAAGTAGATCAGCGGACGTGTCCTCAGGAAATGGGCTGTTGATGATGGGGATAACCTGTACTTGTTCGCTCTGATTGGTACTGCAAAGGTGTTAGTTCGTCAAGGTTCTATTGAAGGTATAGAGTAAGGTATGTATTGCATTGTAAATGCTAAAACACCAGAATCAGGTTATGAGAAGTTTAAGTACTGAAAAAAACAAAACACGACAGAAACAAAATAAAAAATAAAGATGCAACTGAAAATCTAGCAGACAGTCACGTCAGCAGTGTTCAACTCTCAGGAGATGCTGACCGAACTGTTGCCTATTGAGTATAGGGCAGAAGATCCTCATTTGTGTTTAGATTTGCCATACCCCCGGTTCTGCCCAAAGTGAAAGGGGTTTGGTTTCCCATGTATATCAGGAAGTTGTTGCAGGGGTTCTAGGATGATACCCCACGAGTGGAGAAGTTTAATTCCTCCTTCAATGTTGGATAAGGCATGATGGGTTCCATTGTATGTGACCAGTATAGTAGCCGGGTGGCGCCACTTGTAGGCAATCTTATGGTTAGACAGGGCCTTTGTCACCGTTTTTAGCTGCCTTCTCATTTGTAAGATGAATTGTGACAGATCCGCGAACAACTATATATCTGAGTATGGCGCTGGGAGGGTGTATATTTCCCTTGCCTTTAATAGGATTTGTTCCTTAGCCTGATAGAAATTAATCCGCAGGAGGACATCTCTAGGGATAGCCTTCTCCAGGTGACGCGTATCTGTGGATACGATCAATGGTGAGCTCAATTGGCGACAGTTCTGGCAGTAGATTAGAGAACATGGTGCTAGCGTATTTGCGCAATTCTGGGGGAGGAATGAACTCAGAGATGCCGCGTATTTTTATGTTATTTCGGCAAGAGCGGTGTTCGAGGTCCGTGAGCTTAGCCTTGATCCACATAGAATCATCTTTTTGCTCTGTATATGCATCAACTAAGTCATTTACTGTTACAGTACATTCCTCCATTTTGTCTTCCATATACTGCACTCTGTCATCCATATGTTTCATCTCCAGAGAGAACATATGAATCAGGGAGGATAGGTTTGTCATGAGAGAGGATTGAAGTGAGAGAAGCATATCTTTTATTGTGGTATCTAATACAGGCTGCCCTGATGTTGGAAACGCAGCAATGGATGATTGCAGTGAGGAGATTGTGTTGTCATTGTGCAGGCCTGTACTCACTGTGTCTGCGGCCTGGAGATAAGGATCCATCCACATCCTCAATTTAGCTGGGCTCTGTGAGACCAGAGAAGCAGGAGAGGAGTCATGGGGAGAGGAGGGTGCTAATCCCCCTCTCATTTCTCGTGGATGTTCAGCAGGGAGATCTATACATGCCGCTGTTGCTCTTACCGCGGCTATGGCGGCGCCATCTTGGCTTCTTCCCTGCAACCGTCCAGGTTGGAAGAAGAAGGCCGTGAGCTTTTTCGGGCCTCGTTCCTGGCTCCACTTGCGGGACATCAGTGCGGTGAGTGCCGCGGGAATGTGGGGTGAGCCTGGGTGTCTCGATGGGGCCGTTTGCCTGCCCTTTAGCTGTTTCTGTCTGGTCAGCTGATCAGAGCTCTAGGCTTATGCTGCCATCTTCCTGCACATGCAAGCCACACCCCCTTGGAGAAGGATTTTTGACCATTGTAGAGATTGTAAAATAATGTGATTCCTTTTATCGGAGAAGTAGGTTCCTGGAAGAGTGCGTATATTGAGCATCTCGCTTTTTTACACTGTATTCCAGAAGAAACCCACTTTTATCAAAACAGACTATTACAAACTATGGGAACATAACATAGGGACCACATATACTGATGAACAATGGATTAGGGCAAATGACCTATAAGGTTACTCACTGTTCCACATTATGGGAATTATCCCAGAAAATTACCTTACGCTGGTACCTGACTCCAGACAAATTATCATACTTTTATTACCAATCTTCTAACCTCTGCTAGAGACAATGTGTGAAGAAAGGAGATCTTCTGCACACACTTTGGAGCTGTACAAAACTCACAACTTTCTGGTCCTCCATTTTTCACCTCATCTCTAACATCACCCATACTCCTATCTCTCCCTCTCCAGCCCTAGCCCTACTGAACCTGGACATGGAAAATCATCCAACACTCTTCCGACACATAATCACCCACATTCTTCTAGCGGCACGGCTCTGTGTCACCAGAAAATGGAAATCAATCACACCCCCTACCCTATCAGACATGGTGGAACTGACCCAATTGAATTTCCTGTACGAACATATAATGACTGCTAGCATGGGAAATCTTGCCCAGACACGCACAATGTGGCAGCCCTGGTCCCTATGGAAGGCTCACAACCCTTGAACCCTGATAATTACCCCCCCAATGTTCAACTCTGCAGCAACCCCAGAGCAGCAACCTCCTCTTTTTCTGTTCACTTTACCTGTATACTCTTTTGAATAGTATAAAAGGAAATATTGTATTCATTAGGACAGTGGTTCTCAACCTTGCTAGTGCTGTGACCCCTTGATAAAATTTACCAAGTTGTGGGGACCCCTAACAGTAAAATTATTTTCGTAGCGTGGGTTGTCAAGTAATTTGCTCCCCTAACCCACAGACATTTAGCACTCCCTGAGTCCCTTCCACTCATACAGTATTGAAACCCCTTATGGTACATTTTAGGATGTACCACTCCTTTTCTTTGTTCTCATTTTTTTCCCATTTATCTCTCTCTGTATTCTAATTTCTTGTTTTTTTCCCCCATCCCTCTCTCTAGCCGTCTTTCTTGTTCTTTCTCTTATTCTTTCTCTCCCTTTTTCTTTGTTCCTCTCCCTCTTATCCTCTCCCTTCCATGTATTCTCTATTTTTATTCCTTCTCTTACTCCTTGGTGGGGGGGGGAATGGAATTAGTGGCAGTGCTGGCGAGGAGTTGGAATGAGTGGGGGGGAGTTCTGATCAGCCAATTTAGGTGCTCTTGATCAAGGTCATCTGCTGATCTGAGAACTGTAGTGGGTATTTTTAATGACAAGTATAATCGCAGGTAGTGTTACTCACTGTAGATCTGAGGGGGACATGCAAGGAAAATAAAACACAACATTTTAGCTCGCACATGATTGGATGATAAAATCAGCAGAGCTTCCCCTCGTTTCAGATCTACCCCTAAGATTTACAGCGACTGCACTTCCAAGTGCACTTTCAGCGCAATTTCAAGTGCACTTTGCACTTATAGTTTTCACTTGTAGTGCAAAGTGGATTTGCCTTTCGAAAATAACCCCCAGTGTATCCGGCTTCACTGTGTCTCCAACTTTGTGGTGTCTCATAGCAGTGACACCTATTCTGAAATCAGGAGATTCGGTCTCCTTCAGCCCCTCCCCCTTCACATTCCTCACCAGTCAGCTGATCTCTAGTCTCTGCCCCCCAGCCATGCCATGAACAGAATGGGGGCTGTGAAGAGGTTTAGTGGGCAGCCGTGGGCTCCAGGAACAGCCCAGCTGGGCATCCACAGGGTCCAGGGACAGCCCTGCTGGGTGGCTGAAAAAAGGCTAGGAGAGTGGTGCAGGCTTAAGAACAGCCCAGGATTCAGTGACCCTTGAATCTTGAGGACCAAAATAATAATAAAAAAGAAAAGAGGGCTACAGTACAGCAGTTGTTCCGCAGCAGGTTCTATACATGGTAAAGAGGCGCCACTTTACAGGTAGACTAAGTGGACCCCAGGCACTATATTTAAAGTGTTTAATTTTTATTGTTTTGCATTAAGCATCACTGGTCCTTTAAAAAATATCATTTTTTTAAAGTTTGCATTGATACATGTCCCCCAGAACAGTACCTGAGCCCTCATACCCTTCTTATGGCCAGTAACTTGCATATAAGCCTTCAAAATGGGCACTTTTGATTTTGCAAGTTCAGATCCCATAGACTTTATTAAGGTTTGTGGTTCGGGTCCAAACTTTTTCCATGTTCGGGAGATCTGGTGTGAATCCAACCCATCACTACTTGTTAACAAAAAGAGCCAGAATAGGCTTGGTCTTCAAATGGATAATTATGGATGTATATGCACTTAGAGGCATTTTCCTTCTGTTCTTCTGTTTATGGAGCCTGCTTCTGTTTTCTAGAAATGTTTGCCCTGGTGCTTCCATTGGACTATTTGGACTTTATATACAGTATACTGTATATAACATAGTTTTTTTTTATAACTTATGGATTGATTTTATACTAATTTATTTTATCATTGTGAAACTGATAGCACCTACATCCCTCCCTTCTCTTTCTATATTCACATCAAGGAGCTTTCAGGAGACCAGTAAGCAAATGGTATAAGCACCGTACAGCTCTTAACAAACTAGAATTTCAAGAAAACAGGAACAGAATTAAAAATGCACACTTATGAGAACTGCCCAAATCAATGTGAAATGAGGATCTCCAAAATACAATATGGGGCATACAGTTGTGCTCAAAAGTTTGCATACCCTGGCAGAAATTTTGAAATTTGGGCATTAATATTAAAAATATGACTGATCATGCCAAAAACAGTCTTTTATTTAAGGAAAGCAATCACATGAAGCCATTTATTATCACATAGTTTTTGGATCCTTTTTAAATCATAATAAAACAGAAATCACCCAAATGGCCCTGATAAAAAGTTTACATACTCTGGAATGTTTGGCCTTGGTACAGACACAGAAGGTGGCACACACAGTTTAAAATGGCAATTAAATGTTAATTTCCCACATTATGGCTTTTTTAAATCAAAATTAGTGTCTGTATATAAATAGTCAATGAGTTTGTTAGCTCTCACATGGATGCACTAAGCAGGCTAGACACTGAGCCATGAGGAAGTAGAAAAGAACAGTCAAAAGACCTGTGTAACAAGATAATGAAGCTTTACAAAGATGGAAAAGGATAAAAAAAAAGATATCCAAAGCCTTGAATATGCCACTTAGTACTGTTTAATCACTTATTAAGAAGTGGGAAATTAGGGGCTCTTTTGATACAAAGCCAATTTGGCTATCTAACACCCTGCTGGATAAATTGGCTACTTCAACCCTGGAGTTTGACTGAATGCACCGAATTTTACACCTATGCAACAGAATGTCATCTGTTACTTCAATTACTTTGAGGATGAAGAAGAAGTAATGCATAAGCTCAGATATGCTCCTTATATAGATTATGATGGTGCAACCTTCACAGTGTTCTCTTAGCAAGAGAGACCCTGAAACGTCCCAGAGCATTGCGCCCGCTTTTGGCCAAGCTTTGTGTCACTAACATACCATATGGCTGCCTGCCTGATCACTCACAAATATGACCACTCTGTTCTTAGATTAACTGAGAAGCTGGAGACCTTTGTACCAACCTCCACCCTGAATGTAGACCTTCTGTACCAACCTCCACCTTAAATCTCCTAAACTCTATGGCTGACAAGATACAATAACAACCTTCATCACTTTCCCTAATGCCCTGTACACACGATCGGATTTTCGATGGTCTAAAATCCGATGGAATTTTCCGTCGGAATTCTGATGAAGCTGACTTCCATTAGTCTTGCATACACACCATCAGACAAAATTCCGACCGTCAAAAACACGGTGATGTAAAACACTACGACGAGCCGAGAAAAATTAAGTTCAATGATTCTGAGCATGCGGCAACTTGATTAGTTTTACTAGAACGAGCGCTCCCGTCTTCTAATTTAGTCTAAGCAAGCGTGGATTTTTATCCGATGGAGTTCCACACAGACGATCGGAATTTCCTATCGTTTTTTTTTCCATCGGAAAAATTTAAAACATGTTCTATTTTTTTACACCGATGGAAAAAAGTCAGATGGGGCCCACACACGATTGGAATTTCCGATGAAAAAAGTCCATCGAACTTTTTTCATTGGTAAAACTGATCGTGTGTACAGGGCATAAGAGTCAATGCAGATATTGTCCAAGAAAAGATGCTTAGACTTACTTAACAAGAAGATGGGTGAGATCACTCTAATGCCCTGTACACACGATCGGATTTCCGATGGAATAAAATCCGATGTAATTTTCCGTCGGAATTCCGATGAAGCTGACTTCCATCAGTCTTGCATACACACCATCAGACAAAATTCCGACCGTCCAAAACGCGGTGATGTAAAACACTCAGACGAGCCGAGAAAAATTAAGTTCAATGCTTCTGAGCATGCGTTGACTTAATTCTGAGCATGCATGGGTTTATTCTCCATTGGAGTTCCACACAGACGATCGGAATTTCCTATCGTTTTTTTTTCCATCGGAAAAATTTAAAACATGTTCTATTTTTTTACACCGATGGAAAAAAGTCAGATGGGGCCCACGCACAATCATTTTTTCCGATGAAAAAAGTCCACCGGACTTTTTTCATTGGAAAAAACGATTGTGTGTATAGGGCATTAGTATCTTGTTTTGTTATCTAACATTAAAAAAAACTTTCTGTATACATATTAGGTGTGACAAATATGAAGCATGTTCCACTAAACTATAGACCAGGGGAAGGCAACCTCGGCACTCCAGCTGTGGTGAAACTACAAATCCCAACATGCCTCTGCATCTAGAAGTCATGTCTGTGATTGTCAGGGTCTTGCAATGTCTCATGGGACTTGTAGTTTCACCACAGGTGGAGGGCCGAGGTTGCCTAATCCTGCTATAGACTTTTCCATGTTTCATCATACTGTATGTGCTGCTTACATGACTGTGTTATGGAGGGCTACATTATGTATTTTCAGTTATTTTAAATCAACCACACAAATTGTTGAACTCAGGTGTACTACCTAAATAGTGGATAGTAGTTCTTTCTTGGTTTTCTGTTACTCTGACATAGGGTTTTAATGTTGAGGAACTCCTCTTACTATGAACCTGGATATTCGTAGGTCAGTGATGTCTTCCCCACAGGATTTTCTATCCATTTGTCCTGGTTCCTAGCATCCCACACACTTTAGTTATCTGTATAGTGCATAAATTTGTTTGTCCTTTGCACGGCCATAATATGTTCTTGTGTACAACTTGTGACAGCAGGAAGGTAAAGTCACCTGGTTGCATCCAGGGGGGTAGATATATTTCTCCCAGATTCAGGCTTTATGCTGACTTATACAACTAGGGTGGAGAGTTGTATAAGCCCAGCTGAGGCTAGTAGGCTCATGGATGACTCATACCTCTAGGGAGAGTGTGGGGCGTCGTACAGACAGGGAGTTGATGAGGCCAGCTGAAGCTTGTCAGCTCATTTAGGCCTCTATAAGAACTCCCAGATTCATTAGATGTTAGCTCATGCCTGGAACCAGACCTGTGTGGACTGTCTAGGGAGAGTGAACCCCTGTGCGGTGAGAAAAAGCCTGTGTGGCTATTTGCTTGGACATTTAAAACCAGGGACTTAGGGACTAGGACAGCACTAGGCTGATCCCAGTTGTTAGTTAGGAAACCTGTATGTTTAGTCAGAGGTCAAGTTGACCAGGATTTATTTTGTTTATATGTTTCTTTTGGCTTTGCTGTGTTTTGTCACTGTAAATAGAAAATAAACCGCACCTTTTTTTTGATTTTGAAAACCACAACCTCCGTTTGCTGGGCCTGTTTTTGTGTGGGGAGCCCATCCCGGGGGTCACACACACCCGCTGCCGAGCTAACCCCCTCACAGTTGGTGGAGAACCAGTGGCAGTTTTTTTTAAGCCAGCATGGAGGAGATACTGAAGCAGCTGGCTCTAGCAAATGCCAATCAACAGCAGACAAATGCAGGTTTGCAAAAGAGCCTTGCAGCTCAACAACAGAACTTTGCAGCCCAGCAGCAAGCTCACCAACAGAGTCTGGAAGCTCAGCAACAAGCCCAGCAGCAATCTGAGGCCCGCTTCATAGACCTGTTACAGAAGCAAGAGCAGAGACTACAACAAATGGAAGCAGTAATGCAGCAACGTCCGCAGACCAGTGAGGAAAGCCGTCCCACTAATACCGCGTCCTTTGGGGTGAGTCGTTTATTGACAAAAATGACTGGAGAGGATGATCCAGAGGTATTTTTGACCACATTTGAAAGGACTGCTGAAAGAGAAAAGTGGCCTGAGGAGCAGTGGGCTGGACTGGTGGCTCCTCTGTTAACTGGTGAATCGCAGAAGGCTTACTATGACCTAGAGCCTGACCAAGCAAAAGACTATGTGATGCTAAAAGCTGAGATATTGGCAAGGCTGGGTGTCACCCAGGCTGTCCGGGCTCAGCGTGTGCATAACTGGACTTTCCAGCTTGGAAAACCCCCCAGGTCTCAAATGTATGATCTCATTCACCTGAGCAGAAAGTGGCTACAGCCAGAGACTTTGTCCGCACCAAAGATTGTGGAACGTGTTGTAATGGATCGGTTTTTGAGAGCTCTTCCTACTGCCATCCAAAACTGGGTAAGCCATGGAGACCCAGAGACGGCCAATGGTCTTGTGGATCGTGTGGAGAAATACTTGGCTACAGAGAACCTGACGGCCTCTTCCAGAGACACTCTGACTTTCCACCCTAAGACCAGACCATCCCCAGGGGCGGATAAGAGGATTCCAAGGGGTAAGGGTGGAGAGAGTGAGAGGGTGGGAGCTCTACCCCAAGTTTGGCGAGAACAGCCTGGGAAATCAGCGGCTCAAGAGGCGGCAAGAAGGATCGTTTGCTACCGCTGCCGGCAAGCGGGACATATTGCAGCCAATTGCCCGGTTGTGGAGGAACCCATGCAGTGTGACTTTCTGACGGGCAGACGTCAGTCGCTGTGTGCGACAGTCGCATGCACTGCCATTCGAGGAATTGAGAAACATTTATGCAAAATGTGTGTTAATGGTAGAAATGTTGTGGTATTGCTGGATTCAGGTAGCCTTGTGACCCTGATAAAGGCTGAGTTAGTTAAAACAGAGGTCTCTGGGAATAGCAAGGTAGCTGTTATTTGTGTGCATGGGGACACCCGAGAGTATCCAGTGACTACAGTGTGTTTCGAGACCCCCAAAGGTACCCTCTCTCATCCAGTGGGCTTAGTATCTCAGTTACCGTATGACGCCATTGTGGGAAGGGATTTTCCGAAGTTCTGGGAACTGTGGGATGATCCTGAGCCCCCCACTGGTGCCCCTATGTACCAGGAATGTGATAGCCAGAACTCCCCTGAGAGTGGTGAGGACTCTCCGGAATTTCCCTTATCAGTATTGGCAGGGGAGACTCAAGAAACTGGAGAGGAGCCCACCTCCTCAGACGAAAACCTACCGTCTGTGGAGTTTTCTGATCTTGAGGTTCACAGGGAAAACTTTGCCACAGAACAGTTGAAAGACCCCGCCCTAATAAAGGCACGCGAAAACGTAGTGAAAATAGATGGCGAGTTAGTGAACCCAGATAATACCTGCACTTACCCATACTTCAGCGTAGAGAAGGACCTACTGTATCGGGTGGCAAAAAGGGCAGAAGAAACCGTTGAGCAGCTTGTGGTGCCCAAACCTTACAGGAAGTTGGTGTTGGAGTTGGCCCATGGGCACATTCTTGGAGGTCATCTGGGGACAGAGAAAACCCGAGAGAGGGTATTACAGAGATTCTATTGGCCGGGGGTGATAAAGGACATAGAAAATTATTGTTCCTCCTGCCCTGTGTGTCAGAGGTCGGCCCCGATGCCACATTTCCGTAGCCCGCTGGTCCCTCTACCCATCATTGAGGTCCCGTTTGAGAGGATCGCCATGGATTTGGTAGGTCCTATAATCAAGTCCGCTAGGGGGCACCAGTACATATTAGTTATAATGGACTATGCCACCCGTTATCCAGAAGCGATCCCTCTCCGAAATACCTTGGCCAAAACCATAGCCAAAGAGCTATCTCTTGTGTTTAGCCGGGTGGGTATTTGTAGAGAACTGCTTACGGACCAAGGTACACCCTTTATGTCCCGGGTTATGAAGGAGCTGTGTAAATTGTTCAAAGTGACGCAATTACGTACATCTGTGTATCACCCCCAAACCGATGGGCTGGTTGAAAGATTCAACAAAACCCTAAAGCAAATGTTGAAGAAAGTGGTGGATAGAGATGGAAAGGATTGGGACTGTCTACTTCCTTATCTGATGTTTGCTATTAGGGAGGTGCCCCAATCCTCTACGGGATTCTCCCCCTTTGAGTTACTGTATGGGAGACACCCAAGAGGGCTGTTGGATATTGCCAAGGAAACTTGGGAAAGTGAGAGTTCTCCCCACAGGAGTGTGATTGAGCATGTCGCCCTGATGCAAGACCGAATTGCACAGGTAATGCCCATCGTGAAGGAACATTTGGCCCAAGCGCAGTTAGCACAGCAGAGAGTGTACAACCGTGGAGCCAAGACCCGTACCTTTTCCCCGGGGGATAGGATACTGGTACTTGTCCCTACGGTTGAAAGTAAATTCCTTGCCAAATGGCAAGGCCCCTACGAGATAATGGAAAAAGTGAGTGAAGTGAATTACAAGGTCAGACAACCAGGAAGGCGAAAGCCCGAACAGATCTATCACGTTAATCTGTTGAAAGCCTGGAGGGATAGAGAGTCCCTAGTCGCAGACACTTGGTCACCAGCTCAAACTGGTTGCGTGATTCCTGAGGTTGGAATAGCAGCCACCTTGTCACAACCCCAACAACAGGAGGTTAAGGAGTTTGTGCTTCGCAACAAGGAGGTATTCTCTGAGCTGCCGGGACAAACATCTGGGGTAGAGCATGACATCATTACCCCGCCCGGTGAAAGGGTGAAGTTAAAACCCTATCGGATCCCAGAGGCCCGACGGGAGGCAATACGGGAGGAAGTACAGAAAATGCTGAACTTAGGGGTGATAGAGGAGTCCCAAAGTGATTGGTCTAGTCCCATTGTGTTGGTGCCTAAACCGGATGGGAGCTGGCGATTTTGTAACGATTTTCGTCAGTTGAACAAAGTTACAAAATTTGACACCTACCCCATGCCACGTATAGATGAGTTGATCGACCGGCTGGGAACAGCCCGATACATGACGACTCTTGACCTCACAAAAGGGTATTGGCAAATCCCCCTGGCCAAATTGGCCAAAGAGAAAACCGCATTTGTAACCCCAGACGGGGCGTTCCAATATAAAAGAATGCCGTTCGGGTTACAGAATGCGCCGGCCACATTCCAGCGGAAAATGGACCAGATGCTGAGGCCCCATCGGAAGTATGCTGCGGCTTACCTGGATGACGTAATTGTCCATAGCACAGATTGGGCCTCACATCTGCCAAAAGTGCAAGCAGTCCTGGACTCTGTTCGGGAAGCGGGGTTTACGGCTAACCCCAAGAAGTGTACCATTGGGCAGGAGGAGGCCAAATATCTTGGGTACACCATTGGGAGGGGAGTAATAAAACCCCAACTCAACAAAGTCGAGGCCATCCAGAGTTGGCCACGTCCCAACAGCAAGAAGCAGGTACGAGCCTTTCTGGGAATCGCTGGGTATTATCGGCGATTCATTCCCCACTTTGCCTCTAAGGCTGTGCCCCTAACCAACCTAACGAAGGGGAAAGGGTCGGTCATGATTAAATGGACCCCCGAGGCTGAGGCAGCATTCCAATTCTTGAAACAAGCCTTATGTAGCCAGCCAGTGTTGTACTCACCCGACTTCTCTAAAGACTTTGTCGTACAAAGTGATGCGTCAGATGTGGGGTTAGGAGCAGTATTGTCCCAGGTCTGGAACGGGGAAGAGCACCCAGTCATTTACCTCAGCAGGAAGTTGAAGTCCCATGAGGTAAATTACGCCACCGTTGAAAAGGAGTGTTTAGCGGTGAAGTGGGCTCTAGATTCCCTTCGGTACTACCTGCTAGGTAGGCACTTTGACATGGTTACGGATCACGCTCCGTTAAAGTGGATGGCTCAAAACAAGGAAACAAATAGAAGAGTGAATAGGTGGTTCCTGGCCCTCCAGGAATTCAACTTCACAGTAAAGCATCGCCCTGGCGTTCAAATGGGGAATGTGGATGCTTTGTCTCGAGTACATGAATGCCTGATTGCTGGTGTTCCAACCCCGAGGTTAAAACAAGAGGGGGGGTATGTGACAGCAGGAAGGTAAAGTCACCTGGTTGCATCCAGGGGGGTAGATATATTTCTCCCAGATTCAGGCTTTATGCTGACTTATACAACTAGGGTGGAGAGTTGTATAAGCCCAGCTGAGGCTAGTAGGCTCATGGATGACTCATACCTCTAGGGAGAGTGTGGGGCGTCGTACAGACAGGGAGTTGATGAGGCCAGCTGAAGCTTGTCAGCTCATTTAGGCCTCTATAAGAACTCCCAGATTCATTAGATGTTAGCTCATGCCTGGAACCAGACCTGTGTGGACTGTCTAGGGAGAGTGAACCCCTGTGCGGTGAGAAAAAGCCTGTGTGGCTATTTGCTTGGACATTTAAAACCAGGGACTTAGGGACTAGGACAGCACTAGGCTGATCCCAGTTGTTAGTTAGGAAACCTGTATGTTTAGTCAGAGGTCAAGTTGACCAGGATTTATTTTGTTTATATGTTTCTTTTGGCTTTGCTGTGTTTTGTCACTGTAAATAGAAAATAAACCGCACCTTTTTTTTGATTTTGAAAACCACAACCTCCGTTTGCTGGGCCTGTTTTTGTGTGGGGAGCCCATCCCGGGGGTCACACACACCCGCTGCCGAGCTAACCCCCTCACAAACTGTTAATGTTTTTTCCTACTTTTTGTCTCCTTTTTTTCTCCTTTTTCTCTTCCACCCACTCTTCTTACCTATTCCTTTCTCGCTTGGTCCCAATCACAGATGGTTAGTGCAAATGTTTGGTTCTTGTATTGTTATGATGGCCATCAGTAGTGATGAGCCGAACACCCCCGGGTTCGGTTCGCACCAGAACCCGCGAACGGACCGGAAGTTCGAACGAACATTAGAACCCTATTAAATACAATGGATGCGAACGTTCGAATTCTAAAGTGCTAATTATAACAACTATTATGCATGTTATTGTCCTAAAAAGGGTTTGGGAACCCGGGTTCTGCACCAGGGGACATGTATCAATGCAAAAAGAAGTTTTAAAAACGGTCGTTTTTCGGGAGCAGTCATTTTAATGATGCATAAAGTGAAAAAAAAAAAGTCAAATATTCCTTTAAATATCGTACCTGGGGGGTGTCTAAAGTATGCCTGTGAAGTGCCACGTGTTTCCCGTGTTTAGAACTGTCCCTGCACAAAATGACACTTCTAAAGGAAAAAAAAGCCATTTAAAACTGCTTGCGGCTTTAATGTAATGTCTGGTCCCGGTAATATGGATGAAATTCTTTAAGAAAAATGGCATAGCTACCCCATGACCCCCCCCCCCCTACCCCAGCCCATTACCAGCCCCTTTGGGTCTTGTATGGATATTAAGGGGAACCCCGCACATAAAATAAAAAAGGCCCTATATACTCTGAACAGCCGTATACAGGCGGTGCATACAAGACAGGGACTGTAGGTTTGTTCTTATGTAGAATCTGTTTGTAATTTTGAACAGGTACATTGTTGAAGTGTAGCTCCAGCCCAAAAATCTATTTTTAAACTTTTTGGAAAACATAGGTAAGGGTTATCACCCCTGTAACATTTGTTTTGCTGTCTGTGCCCCTGTTCAGAACATTTCACCTCACTTTCCGTCCCAATGACAACTGTTTTTGAAATGTGGTGTTTTTCTTGAAACAAGGATTGCTGATAAAGCATCAGTACAGAGGAGACACCTTTCTCCCATATTTATTCTTACAGGAGAGAATTTTCCTTCCTAGTGGTAGATTTCCTCTCACTTCCTGTTGTCTTCTTGCGTTTGCAAGTAGGAGTCGTTTGTAAGTTGGATGTTTGAAAGTAGGGACCTGCCGTATATACTCTGCAGAAATAGGCCCCTTAGTTGTTGGTGTTGGCACAACACTGTAAGCACTCACAGTTACTCTTGGTTGGTGCTGGAACGCCCTGCTGTCAACTATTATATCAGGAATTTTAATTACATATAATTGTTGAACAGTGGTAGTAAAAATTGGGCCTTTGATGGTGGTGCTGGTGCCACAACACTGTAAGCCCTGACAGTTACTCTTGGTGGGTGCAGCAATGGGCCCTGCTGTGAATTATTAGATCAAGAATTGTAATTACATGCCCCTGTTGAACAGGGGCTGAAAAATTGGGCCTTAGGCACTGGTGGCACAACACTGCAACCCCTCACAGATACTGTACTTGGAGCACAGCAATGAGCCCTGTTGCAAAGTATTGCTTCAAAAATTGTAATGACACGCCCCTGTTAAACAGGGGCTGAAAAATTGGGCCTTAGGCACTGGTGGCACAACACTGCAACTCCTCACAGATACTGTACTTGGAGCACAGCAATGAGCCCTGTTGCAAAGTATTGCTTCAAAAATTGTAATTACACGCCCCTGTTAAACAGGGGCTGAAAAATTGGGCCTTAGGCACTGGTGGCACAACACTGCAACTCCTCACAGATACTGTACTTGGAGCACAGCAATGAGCCCTGTTGCAAAGTATTGCTTCAAAAATTGTAATTACACGCCCCTGTTAAACAGGGGCTGAAAAATTGGGCGTTAGGCACTGGTGGCGGCACCCATAAACAAAAATGATCTTCCAAGCTATCATCATCAATCGTATCATTGAGGACTCGGAGGAGGAGGATAGCCAGTCAACATAACAGCACAGGCACTCAGCATCAGCATCAGTCTTGAAGGGATGTGACATTTTAAAATCAATTAGTCTGTTATATCAGCATCAGGTGTGTGGTAGCTGGTGGTGATCCAAGACTGGTTCATCTTGATGAAAGTCAGTCGATCAACCGAGTCGGTGGACAGGCGCACCCTGTGATCCGTGACAAATCCTCCAGCAGCACTGAATGTGCGTTCCGAAAGAACGCTGGATGCAGGACAGGCCAGTAGCTCAATTGCATACTGTGCAAGCTCTGGCCAGTGATCCATCCTCAAGACCCAGTAAGCCAGAGGATTTTCGGTGGGGAAGGTGTCCAAGTCTGACCTTGCCCCTAGATATTCCTGCACCATGTTTATCAGACGCTGGCGATGGTTGCTGGAACCAATCATACTTTGGGGCTGCGGACTAAAGAATTGTCTGAACGCATCGGTCAGACGGCCACCTTCCCCACCGCTCCTTCTTTGACTGGCCGAAGCCTCAGCAACTCGTTGTCCAGGACCAGGAGTTTGCAACCTCCCAGTCTCTGGGAACGCGTTGCACAGACCTTTCTGCAAGGCCTCCCGGAGTTGTCTCATCCTCTGCTCCCTCTGCGACGGTAACATAAGGTCCGCAACCTTACCCTTGTACCGTGGATCAAGGAGAGTGGCCAGCCAGTAATGGTCCCTCTCCTTGATCCGAAGAATACGAGGATCCTTCCGCAGACTTTGCAGGATCAGGGAGGCCATGCAGCGTAGGTTTGCTGAGGCATTCGCTCCGGAGTCCTCTGGGTCACTAAGGACGACATGATCCGCAGCCACCTCCTCCCAGCCACGTACAAGTCCACTGGTTTCTTGGGACTGTAAATCATCCCTAAAAGACTGCTGCTGATGATGCTGAGTGCCAGCCTCCACCTCCATGCTGACACAATCCTCCTCCTCCTCCTCCTCCTCCTCCTCTTCCTGTGCGATGGGTGGGACAGAAGGAACACTGTCTGGGTAAAGGGGGCCTTGAGAGGCAAGGAAGTCCTCCTCTTCCTGCCTCTGTTCTGCCTCAAGTGCCCTGTCCATTATTCCACGCAGCGTGTGCTCCAACAGGTGGACAAGAGGTACAGTGTCACTGATGCATGCACTGTCACTGCTCACCATCCTCGTGGCCTCCTCAAATGGTGCCAGGACAGTGCATGCATCCCTGATCATGCCCCACTGGCGTGGAGAAAAAAAACCAAGCTCCCCTGACCCTGTCCTGGTGCCGTAGTCGCACAGGTACTCATTAATGGCCCTCTGCTGCGTGTGCAGCCGCTGCAGCATGGCCAACGTTGAGTTCCACCTGGTGGGCATGTCACATATAAGGCGGTTCTTGGGCAGGTTCAACTCCTTTTGCAGCTCAGCCAGGCGAGCACTGGCATTATAAGATCTGCGGAAATGCACACAGACTTTCCTGGCCTGCCTCAGGACATCCTGTAAGCCCGGGTACCTGCCCAAGAACCGCTGCACCACCAGGTTAAGGACGTGAGCCACACAGGGCACATGGGTCAGTTGTCCCTGTCGGAGGGCGGAGAGGAGGTTGGTGCCATTGTCGCAAACCACCATTCCTGGCTTAAGCTGGCGTGGCGTCAACCACCTCTCGGCCTGGCCCTGCAGAGCAGACAGGACCTCTGCCCCAGTGTGGCTTCTGTCCCCCAAACACACCAGCGCAAGCACGGCATGGCATCTTTTTGCCTGCGTACTTGCGTAGCCCCGTGAACGGCTACGGAGCACCGCTGGTTCATAGGACAAACCACAGGAAGAGGCCATGGAGGAAGAAGAAGAGGAGGGGGTGGAGGAGAGAGGTGTGTCACAACCAGTAGTAGCATTTTGGAGGCGTGGCGGTGGGACAACCTCCAACACTACTGCACCTTGTCCTGAATCCTTCCCAGCTGCCAAAAGAGTGACCCAATGGGCCGTGAAAGAAAGGTAACGTCCCTGTCCATGCCTGCTGGACCATGAGTCAGCGGTAATATGCACCTTACCGCTGACCGCCCTGTCCAGCGAGGCCAAGACATTGCCTTCCACATGCCGGTAGAGAGCCGGAATAGCCTTCCGTGAGAAAAAGTGGCGTTTGGGAACCTGCCACTGAGGAACCGCACATTGCACAAACTCACGGAAGGGGGCCGAGTCTACCAACTGAAAAGGCAGCAGTTGAAGCGCTAGCAATTTAGCCAAGCTAGCATTCAACCGCTGGGCATGTGGATGGCTGGGAGTGAACTTCTTTCGACGGTCCAGCAGCTGGGGCAGGGAAATTTGCCTGCTAGAATCGGACGTCGGTGTACTGCTAGCAGAGTGGGCGCAAGTACTTGGCTGTGACACACCTAATTCTACACCTTCATTCCTCTCAGTGCATGTTTCAGAGAGGACTGAAGTTATAGTGGGGTTGGAGATCCCAGCTGATGCGGTGCAAGGAGAGGTCCGCTTTGTTCTTTGGTGTGGGTCTTTGAGGTAGGCTTGCCAACGAGCTGCATGGCAGGTCAACATATGTCTGGTCAGGCATGTGGTACCCAAGCGGCTGATGTTTTGGCCACGCGATATACGCTTGAGACATATGTTGCAAACAGCAGCTGTGCGATCTGATGCACTAGCCTCAAAAAAGGCCCACACCAAAGAACTTTTTGAATGACGGGCAGAGGCAGCGCCCTGCACAGGCGGAGCTCTGCGGTGTGATTCCGTCGGTGTACTGCCCTTACGCTGGCCACCAAAGGGCATCCTGCCTCGTTGGAGATGTGCCTCCTCCTCATCCTCCTCCTCCTCCTCTCTCCTATTAGGCACCCACGTGGAGTCATTGACCTCATCATCCCCTCCCTCCTCATCACTGGAGCCAATCTGGCAGTATGCTGCAGCTGCTGGAACATGACTGCCAGATTGGTGTCCTTCTTGAGCATCCCCTCTGTCTGCTCTCACGCTACTGCCTTCCTCTAGCTGGGTTTCATCATCAGACCCTTCGAAACGCTGGGCATCCTCCTGGAGCATGTACCCAACACTGTGCTGAAACAGTTCGGGGGACTCCTCAGGAGGAGGACATGGTGGGTCTAGGGAAGGAGTGACTGATGATTTGTCTGACATTGATACCAGGGAAGACGACGCTTTGGCAGCTGCTTTTCCAGTACCCTGAGCCTGGGTGAGAGAGGATGAGGAGGAGGAGGAGGGCTTGGTCATCCACTCTACCAAGTCTTCGGCATGATGTGGCTCAACATGTCCAGCTGCCGAAAAGAAGGACAAGCGTGTCCCATGGCCATGTGCTGATGACAATGCACCGCGTCCACGACCAGCACTGTTGCCCCCAGACACAGAGCCTGCTTGCCCTCTTTTATTGCCTCCTGACTGTCTGCCTCTCCTTGTTTGCCTTCCAGACATTCTAATAGATGGCCTGCAGGGAGATGGGAAAAAAGCAATAAGGGCTACCTTCAGGTGTCCTTCTCTGTCCCTGGAAACAAGGACTTGCAGAGTGAAAGAAAAAAAACACTCTCCCTACCTACAGTTTTCTGTCCCTAGAAAAAATGTTTTTTTTAATCACAATATAGCACAAGGAAAATTAACTCACTGTCCTTACAGGTCCCTGGAAACAAGGACTTGCAGAGTGAAAGAAAAAAAACACTCTCCCTACCTACAGTTTTCTGTCCCTAGAAAAAAATGTTTTTTTTAATCACAATATAGCAAAAGGACAATTCACTCACTGTCCTTCCAGGTCCCTGGAAACAAGGACTTGCAGAGTGAAAGAAACTGACACTGTCCCTACCTAGAGTTTTCTGTCCCTGGAATAAATGTTTTTTTCAGCACAATATAGCACAAGGACAATTAACTCACTGTCCTTACAGGTCCCTGGAAACAAGGACTTGCAGAGTGAAAGAAAAAAAATACTCTCCCTACCTACAGTTTTCTGTCCCTAGAAAAAAATGTTTTTTTTAATCACAATATAGCAAAAGGACAATTCACTCACTGTCCTTCCAGGTCCCTGGAAACAAGGACTTGCAGAGTGAAAGAAACTGACACTGTCCCTACCTAGAGTTTTCTGTCCCTAGAATAAATGTTTTTTTTAATCACAATATAGCACAAGGAAAATTAACTCACTGTCCTTACAGGTCCCTGGAAACAAGGACTTGCAGAGTGAAAGAAAAAAAACACTCTCCCTACCTACAGTTTTCTGTCCCTAGAAAAAAATGTTTTTTTTAATCACAATATAGCAAAAGGACAATTCACTCACTGTCCTTCCAGGTCCCTGGAAACAAGGACTTGCAGAGTGAAAGAAACTGACACTGTCCCTACCTAGAGTTTTCTGTCCCTAGAATAAATGTTTTTTTTAATCACAATATAGCAAAAGGACAATTCACTCACTGTCCTTCCAGGTCCCTGGAAACAAGGACTTGCAGAGTGAAAGAAACTGACACTGTCCCTACCTAGAGTTTTCTGTCCCTAGAATAAATGTTTTTTTTAATCACAATATAGCAAAAGGACAATTCACTCACTGTCCTTCCAGGTCCCTGGAAACAAGGACTTGCAGAGTGAAAGAAACTGACACTGTCCCTACCTAGAGTTTTCTGTCCCTAGAATAAATGTTTTTTTTAATCACAATATAGCAAAAGGACAATTCACTCACTGTCCTTCCAGGTCCCTGGAAACAAGGACTTGCAGAGTGAAAGAAACTGACACTGTCCCTACCTAGAGTTTTCTGTCCCTAGAATAAATGTTTTTTTTAATCACAATATAGCAAAAGGACAATTCACTCACTGTCCTTCCAGGTCCCTGGAAACAAGGACTTGCAGAGTGAAAGAAACTGACACTGTCCCTACCTAGAGTTTTCTGTCCCTAGAATAAATGTTTTTTTTAATCACAATATAGCACAAGGAAAATTAACTCACTGTCCTTACAGGTCCCTGGAAACAAGGACTTGCAGAGTGAAAGAAAAAAAACACTCTCCCTACCTACAGTTTTCTGTCCCTAGAAAAAAATGTTTTTTTTAATCACAATATAGCAAAAGGACAATTCACTCACTGTCCTTCCAGGTCCCTGGAAACAAGGACTTGCAGAGTGAAAGAAACTGACACTGTCCCTACCTAGAGTTTTCTGTCCCTGGAATAAATGTTTTTTTCAGCACAATATAGCACAAGGACAATTAACTCACTGTCCTTACAGGTCCCTGGAAACAAGGACTTGCAGAGTGAAAGAAAAAAAATACTCTCCCTACCTACAGTTTTCTGTCCCTAGAAAAAAATGTTTTTTTTAATCACAATATAGCAAAAGGACAATTCACTCACTGTCCTTCCAGGTCCCTGGAAACAAGGACTTGCAGAGTGAAAGAAACTGACACTGTCCCTACCTAGAGTTTTCTGTCCCTAGAATAAATGTTTTTTTTAATCACAATATAGCAAAAGGACAATTCACTCACTGTCCTTCCAGGTCCCTGGAAACAAGGACTTGCAGAGTGAAAGAAACTGACACTGTCCCTACCTAGAGTTTTCTGTCCCTAGAATAAATGTTTTTTTTAATCACAATATAGCAAAAGGACAATTCACTCACTGTCCTTCCAGGTCCCTGGAAACAAGGACTTGCAGAGTGAAAGAAACTGACACTGTCCCTACCTAGAGTTTTCTGTCCCTAGAATAAATGTTTTTTTTAATCACAATATAGCAAAAGGACAATTCACTCACTGTCCTTCCAGGTCCCTGGAAACAAGGACTTGCAGAGTGAAAGAAACTGACACTGTCCCTACCTAGAGTTTTCTGTCCCTAGAATAAATGTTTTTTTTAATCACAATATAGCAAAAGGACAATTCACTCACTGTCCTTCCAGGTCCCTGGAAACAAGGACTTGCAGAGTGAAAGAAACTGACACTGTCCCTACCTAGAGTTTTCTGTCCCTAGAATAAATGTTTTTTTTAATCACAATATAGCACAAGGAAAATTAACTCACTGTCCTTACAGGTCCCTGGAAACAAGGACTTGCAGAGTGAAAGAAAAAAAACACTCTCCCTACCTACAGTTTTCTGTCCCTAGAAAAAAATGTTTTTTTTAATCACAATATAGCAAAAGGACAATTCACTCACTGTCCTTCCAGGTCCCTGGAAACAAGGACTTGCAGAGTGAAAGAAACTGACACTGTCCCTACCTAGAGTTTTCTGTCCCTGGAATAAATGTTTTTTTCAGCACAATATAGCACAAGGACAATTAACTCACTGTCCTTACAGGTCCCTGGAAACAAGGACTTGCAGAGTGAAAGAAAAAAAATACTCTCCCTACCTACAGTTTTCTGTCCCTAGAAAAAAATGTTTTTTTTAATCACAATATAGCAAAAGGACAATTCACTCACTGTCCTTCCAGGTCCCTGGAAACAAGGACTTGCAGAGTGAAAGAAACTGACACTGTCCCTACCTAGAGTTTTCTGTCCCTGGAATAAATGTTTTTTTCAGCACAATATAGCACAAGGACAATTAACTCACTGTCCTTACAGGTCCCTGGAAACAAGGACTTGCAGAGTGAAAGAAAAAAAATACTCTCCCTACCTACAGTTTTCTGTCCCTAGAAAAAAATGTTTTTTTTAATCACAATATAGCAAAAGGACAATTCACTCACTGTCCTTCCAGGTCCCTGGAAACAAGGACTTGCAGAGTGAAAGAAACTGACACTGTCCCTACCTAGAGTTTTCTGTCCCTAGAATAAATGTTTTTTTTAATCACAATATAGCAAAAGGACAATTCACTCACTGTCCTTCCAGGTCCCTGGAAACAAGGACTTGCAGAGTGAAAGAAACTGACACTGTCCCTACCTAGAGTTTTCTGTCCCTAGAATAAATGTTTTTTTTAATCACAATATAGCAAAAGGACAATTCACTCACTGTCCTTCCAGGTCCCTGGAAACAAGGACTTGCAGAGTGAAAGAAACTGACACTGTCCCTACCTAGAGTTTTCTGTCCCTAGAATAAATGTTTTTTTTAATCACAATATAGCAAAAGGACAATTCACTCACTGTCCTTCCAGGTCCCTGGAAACAAGGACTTGCAGAGTGAAAGAAACTGACACTGTCCCTACCTAGAGTTTTCTGTCCCTAGAATAAATGTTTTTTTTAATCACAATATAGCAAAAGGACAATTCACTCACTGTCCTTCCAGGTCCCTGGAAACAAGGACTTGCAGAGTGAAAGAAACTGACACTGTCCCTACCTAGAGTTTTCTGTCCCTAGAATAAATGTTTTTTTTAATCACAATATAGCACAAGGAAAATTAACTCACTGTCCTTACAGGTCCCTGGAAACAAGGACTTGCAGAGTGAAAGAAAAAAAACACTCTCCCTACCTACAGTTTTCTGTCCCTAGAAAAAAATGTTTTTTTTAATCACAATATAGCAAAAGGACAATTCACTCACTGTCCTTCCAGGTCCCTGGAAACAAGGACTTGCAGAGTGAAAGAAACTGACACTGTCCCTACCTAGAGTTTTCTGTCCCTGGAATAAATGTTTTTTTCAGCACAATATAGCACAAGGACAATTAACTCACTGTCCTTACAGGTCCCTGGAAACAAGGACTTGCAGAGTGAAAGAAAAAAAATACTCTCCCTACCTACAGTTTTCTGTCCCTAGAAAAAAATGTTTTTTTTAATCACAATATAGCAAAAGGACAATTCACTCACTGTCCTTCCAGGTCCCTGGAAACAAGGACTTGCAGAGTGAAAGAAACTGACACTGTCCCTACCTAGAGTTTTCTGTCCCTAGAATAAATGTTTTTTTTAATCACAATATAGCAAAAGGACAATTCACTCACTGTCCTTCCAGGTCCCTGCAAACAAGGACTTGCAGAGTGAAAGAAACTGACACTGTCCCTACCTAGAGTTTTCTGTCCCTAGAATAAATGTTTTTTTTAATCACAATATAGCAAAAGGACAATTCACTCACTGTCCTTCCAGGTCCCTGGAAACAAGGACTTGCAGAGTGAAAGAAACTGACACTGTCCCTACCTAGAGTTTTCTGTCCCTAGAATAAATGTTTTTTTTAATCACAATATAGCAAAAGGACAATTCACTCACTGTCCTTCCAGGTCCCTGGAAACAAGGACTTGCAGAGTGAAAGAAACTGACACTGTCCCTACCTAGAGTTTTCTGTCCCTAGAATAAATGTTTTTTTTAATCACAATATAGCAAAAGGACAATTCACTCACTGTCCTTCCAGGTCCCTGGAAACAAGGACTTGCAGAGTGAAAGAAACTGACACTGTCCCTACCTAGAGTTTTCTGTCCCTAGAATAAATGTTTTTTTTAATCACAATATAGCAAAAGGACAATTCACTCACTGTCCTTCCAGGTCCCTGGAAACAAGGACTTGCAGAGTGAAAGAAACTGACACTGTCCCTACCTAGAGTTTTCTGTCCCTAGAATAAATGTTTTTTTTAATCACAATATAGCACAAGGAAAATTAACTCACTGTCCTTACAGGTCCCTGGAAACAAGGACTTGCAGAGTGAAAGAAAAAAAACACTCTCCCTACCTACAGTTTTCTGTCCCTAGAAAAAAATGTTTTTTTTAATCACAATATAGCAAAAGGACAATTCACTGACTGTCCTTCCAGGTCCCTGGAAACAAGGACTTGCAGAGTGAAAGAAACTGACACTGTCCCTACCTAGAGTTTTCTGTCCCTGGAATAAATGTTTTTTTCAGCACAATATAGCACAAGGACAATTAACTCACTGTCCTTACAGGTCCCTGGAAACAAGGACTTGCAGAGTGAAAGAAAAAAAATACTCTCCCTACCTACAGTTTTCTGTCCCTAGAAAAAAATGTTTTTTTTAATCACAATATAGCAAAAGGACAATTCACTCACTGTCCTTCCAGGTCCCTGGAAACAAGGACTTGCAGAGTGAAAGAAACTGACACTGTCCCTACCTAGAGTTTTCTGTCCCTAGAATAAATGTTTTTTTTAATCACAATATAGCAAAAGGACAATTCACTCACTGTCCTTCCAGGTCCCTGCAAACAAGGACTTGCAGAGTGAAAGAAACTGACACTGTCCCTACCTAGAGTTTTCTGTCCCTAGAATAAATGTTTTTTTTAATCACAATATAGCAAAAGGACAATTCACTCACTGTCCTTCCAGGTCCCTGGAAACAAGGACTTGCAGAGTGAAAGAAACTGACACTGTCCCTACCTAGAGTTTTCTGTCCCTAGAATAAATGTTTTTTTTAATCACAATATAGCAAAAGGACAATTCACTCACTGTCCTTCCAGGTCCCTGGAAACAAGGACTTGCAGAGTGAAAGAAACTGACACTGTCCCTACCTAGAGTTTTCTGTCCCTAGAATAAATGTTTTTTTTTAAGCACACTATAGCAGAAGCACAAAACACACTGACACTCTCCCTACCTATCCTTCTCTTTCCCTAAACTAAAGGAATCCAGGTTAAGCAAGAAAGAAATAACAGTCACTGTCCCTGCCTATGCTACTCTATCCCTGCTCCGGAACACACTACACTAGGCCGCCGTGCTGGCGGCCTTTTATAGTGTGGGGCGTGTACTAAACACCCTCAGCAATAATTGGCCACAGGCATCCTGCCTGTGGCCAATCATTGCTCTCCTCGCTGCCGGCGCTGTGATTGGCCAAGCATGCGGGGTCACAGTGCATGCTTGGCCAATCACAGCGCCTGGATGACACTGCGATGGCGTAGTGCATTGTGGGCCGTTCGCGTCACTCGAATTTGGCGCGAACGGCCCAAATCGTTCGATCTTCGTCGAACGATCGAACAGCCAATGTTCGAGTCGAACGTATGTTCGACTCGAACACGAAGCTCATCCCTAGCCATCAGGGATGAGCCGAACACCCCCCTGTTCGGTTCGCACCAAAACCTGCGAACAGACAGAATGTTTGCGTGAACTTTAGAACCCTATTAAATACAATGGACTCAAACGTTCGAAATCTAAAGTGCTAATTATAAAGGCTAATATGCAAGTTATTGTCCTAAAAAGTGTTTGGGGACCCGGGTTCTGCCCCAGGGGACATGTATCAATGCAAAAAAAAGTTTTAAAAATTGACGTTTTTACGGGAGCAGTGATTTTAATAATGCTTAAAATGAAAAAATAAAAGTGAAATTATCCTTTAAATTTCGTATCTGGGGGGTGTGTATGATATGCATGTAAAGTCGCGCATGTTTCCCGTGCTTAGAACTGTCCCTGCACAAAATGTAATTTCTGAAGGAAAAAAAGTCATTTAAAATTCACTCGCGGCTATTAATGAATTGTCGGCTCCCGGCAATACATAGAAAAGTCCCCCCACCGCAAATTGAAAAAAAATACGTGCGGTTCCCCCCAAATATCCATACCAGGCCCTTCAGGTCTGGCATGGATTTTAAGGGGAACTCCGCCCCAATTTTTTTTTTAAATGGCGTGGAGTCCCCCCAAAAATCCATGCCAGACCCTTATCCGAGCACGCAACCTGGCAGGCTGCAGGAAAAGAGGAGGGGCGAGAGAGAGCCCCCCCTCCTGAACCGTACCAGGCCACATGCCCTCAACATGGGGAGGATGTCCCCACATTGATGGGGACAAGGGCCTCATCCCCACAACCCTTGCCCGGTAGTTGTGGGGGTCTGCGGGCAGGGGGCCGGGATCTGGGGGTCCCCTTTGTTAAAGGGGTCTTCCAGATTCCGATAAGCCCCCTGCCCGCAGACCCCCACAACCACCGGGCAAGGGTTGTGGGGATGAGGCCCTTGTCCCCATCAACATGGGGACATCCTCCCCATGTTGAGGGCATATGGCCTGGTACGGTTCAGGAGGGGGGGCACTCTCTCATCCCCCCCTCTTTTCCTGCGGCCTGCCAAGTTGCGTGCTTGGATAAGGGTCTGGTATGGATTTTTGGGGGGACTCCACGCCATTTTTTTAAAAATTTGGGGTGGAGTTCCCCTTAAAATCCATGCCAGACCTGAAGGGCCTGGTATGGATATTTGGGGGGAACCGCACGCATTTTTTTTTTTAGTTTGCGGCGGGGTTCCCCTTAATATCTATACCAGACCTGAAAGGCCTGGTAATTGAATTTGGGGGGACCCCCACGCTTTTTTTTTATTTTTATCAATGACTTTCCTATGTATTGCCGGGAGCCGACAATTCATTAATAGCCGCGAGTGAGTTTTAAATGACTTTTTTTCCTTCAGAAATTACATTTTGTGCAGGGACAGTTCTAAGCATGGGAAACAAGCGCAACTTTACATGCATACTATACACACCCCCAAGGTATGAAATTTAAAGGAATATTTCACTTTTATTGTTTCACTTTAAGCATTATTAAAATCACTGCTCCTGAAAAAACGTCAGTTTTTAAAACTTTTTTTTGCATTGATACATGTCCCCTGGGGCAGGACCCGGGTCCCAAAACACTTTTTATGACAATAACTTGCATATAAGCCTTTATAATTAGCACTTTAGATTTCTCCCATAGACTTTTTGAATTTGCCGCAAACACCCCAAATTGTTCGACTCAAACTCGAAGCTCATCCCTAATGGCCATTATTCTTGTCTCTTACAATGTGTGAGGACTTGAAACTCTGGGTTGGAAGTTTTCAATTGTGTAAAGGATGTTGTTTTTCTTAAATAAACTCAGTTGATGCTTATTGATACTACTACCCATTGTATTATCCCTAATGGTATTATGGTTTAACAGACATAAAAAAAGTTAAAGTGGTTGCCATTTGTATTTTTGGGAACACCCTCTTAGTTCTTTATTATATAATTGCTGATGATCATATGGGAGATACTTGTTTCTAAGTAACTACATAGTTAACTAGCACTGCACACTAACTAATTTATGCAGGCACAATCAATGACTAGCCACTTTCCTGTCATACATTCTCACTAAAATATCCAAATATACCTCATTGTTATGGCTGGGACATTTATGTAATATTGAAACTTTTGTTAGGTACTTCTCATGGGTCTTCCTTCATCAACTATGAACAGCTCAGGTTTACTAAAAAAAACTTCTCATGAGGCCCAACCTATTGACACTTGGAGATCTTTATTCCCTGTGACTGAGATTTCTCAAATTATTAATCAATCCAGAATTCATATTCAAGAATTTATGCTATCTTCATAGTCCAACACCATCTTGTATAGCTAAGCATAGCAACAGCTACCTCCTTGGAACATTTTCCTTACGTAGCCTAAGTGTATATGCCCATGCTATTTCCCTGCAGGTGCCACTGAAAGCTAAATGATTCCCTTCTTACAGACCCTCTAGACTTATCCCAGCTAACACATGAACTTAAAACATATTTTCAGATGAATAAAACATTGAATGTTTCCCCTATGGCAGATCTGTCAGCGAAATCAGGCTGTATGCAGAGCACACAGCCAGATATCGTGTCTCTAATAGTAACACATTTCATCTCAATGATATAATGCATCTTAAGCTAAAATTCACTCACCTTCCATTCGATTCCCATTCATTCAAATCAAGAAGCATCACCACACTGCTAGGTTCATCTCAGCATCCCAGCTAAGACTGCTCGCGCAGAGCCTCACGGCTCCTTTTTATTAAAATCCCAGCCGGAAGTGATGTCACAGCATGTGACCTCCTCCATAGAAAGTGAGCTCAAAACATGTGACCTCCTCCATGAGAGTGGTCACCACAGGATGTCCCCTTCACACAGGAAATGTCCATATAAGGGCGTCCCTCTAACAGGATGTCCCATACAATACAATACAATACATGAATACAACAAAAGAACCAATCACAGACATGTATACATTCAAATAGACTAGCAGTGACGTGCACCGCTTCCAATGACGGGAACCATATGAAAATTATGGCTCAATGGGCCACAATTGTCGTATAGTTATGCTATAGTTCTCGTGGACGCAGATCTGTCCGCTTGGAGTCATTTAATGCCAACGCCAAGAAGTGGCCAGTCCCCTGGCGAGGCATAAAACAAACATCCCTAAAAGAGCAAACATCTCTGTCCACAGGAAGATTTTCACGCCACCGGTCATCCATCAACGTCTGTATGTGCGAATACGCTCACATGAGCACATTACGGCAAAACCGACACTGGGGGACATCTGACAACATACATTAATAATATTTTCCACAACAGTCCTCTCTTTTTTGTCATATGGTCCCATGTGTCCTTCGATTAAACTTGATCTCCTTCTTATATCTGGAAATGAATCAGTCCTTACAGTCCATACGAGTCCATAAAAACAAAAACACGGCTTGACATGTAGACTCTGTTCTTCAGAAGCATGACTTATAAGGAGGACACGACATGGTGAGCTGTAGTAATAGCCGATCGGTCTGTGATCCTCTGTGTCTTGTACATGGTGGGAGCGTTTCATCAAGGAAGATGTGGTCATCTGCTCGGGCTCTGGTCACGAGTCCAATCAGGCAACAGGAGCACCTCGTCACGACATATAGAAAGAATAGAAATAAAAACGACATGAGTATATATGTAAAAAATGGGGGGAACTCCCGTGCTGCCCTAGCGTGTGGTAAAAAGGTGAGCCAATAAACCGGAGGGGGGGACACTGCTGCCAGACACCTGTGAATCCAATTCGGGAAAACTCAAGACAATATAAAACAGTGGTGGTGTTAGCGCTTTGTTAAACAAAGGGAGAATAAGAAAGCTGGGGGAAGTTTGACTGATAACACACTAAACCTAGATAGTAGTGTGACCTTAGGGAAAAACAAATTGATGAATAAATAAAACTCAGAACTTTACGTAGGTGGACGTGGTCATCTAACCACATTCATCCAGCCTATCCAATCGTGATCGATCCAGAAAATAGTGTACTAGCATGTATAATAAATATATGCAGTTGCAGAAAAAATATTAATAAAAAGTCCAATTGAACCATGCAATCCAAAAGTACATATAGGGTGATTCCCATCACCAGAGTGAAACAATAAATAGAACACACGTCAGTGCAGTGCTCCAAATTTATTTTCTCTTCAGTGTTCAACCTCTGTGCCTGTAAGCAGCTTATATTGTTGCTAATTAAGCTTAGCATAAACAGGTCACAGGGTGTTGAGAACTGGTAAACAGTAGTTTTGGCAGTGCCGGTCTCCTTCCTGTTGCTGCAATCCTCTCAGACGTCATATATAAAGCCAGAAAAAAATAATAATCATAGTGTAGCTCCGCTGCTGTCCAGAGACACAAACACACGCCAGGAATGCACTCACTTTATAAGGAAACAATGTGGGAACTTCTCCATGAGCGCTGAACTCGTCGTCCCTCTGGTTGTCTGTGGCTCTGTTTAGGTCTCAGTGCAGCAAGGGATCTCAAATGGACATGGTGCTCAATGTAATATAAAAAGACAGGGCAGACATCGCATAATCCCGTACCGGAAGGTTTTATTAAAATAAACAATATAAATATAACACTCACATGTATTTTAAAAGAGAATGCAGGATATTCTACGAGCGCCTCGCTTGTCTACCTGCTCGGGTCCTGGTATGTCAGCGAAGCTCCAATCCCCCTACGTGTATCGTCACGTGTCACGTGACTTCATCAGGGGATCACTGAAGATGATTTTATTTTATTAATATTTTTTCTGCAACTGCATATATTTATTATATTTATTATACATGCTAGTACACAATTTTCTGGATCGATCACGATTGGATAGGCTGGATGAATGTGGTTAGATGACCACGTCCACCTACGTAAAGTTCTGAGTTTTATTTATTCATCAATTTGTTTTTCACTAAGGTCACACTACTATCTAGGTTTAGTGTGTTATCAGTCACACTTCCCCCAGCTTTCTTATTCTCCCTTTGTTTAACACAGCGCTAAAACCACCACTGTTTTATATTGTCATGAGTATATATATTCCCACTTCCTTTAACCAGGATCCACTGTAAAATAAAAATTAGATCCCCAAAGATTCCCAGACCGTTAAAAGGATTCCCAACCTTCACTAAGCTATAGCTCTGGCTTCAACAGTTACAACAGAAGCATCCCATCCTCAATGGATGAGAATTGTTCAATCGTATCATAAGCTCAAGCCCCCCCCCCCACCTTGTACATGCAGGAAATCATGCCCAGACCTGGTCGGGGTTGGTGAACAATTCCCTTCTAGCTGTCCCTGTCATTCTTAATTTCTCTTGCGCCATCAGATCCTCACGATCGGCCGCCACATAAGATGCTGGGACAGCTTCACCAGCACGCATGAACCTCTTGCATTGGGGGAATTACCTTATAAGCTGTAGATCCGCATAGGCACCAAACTAAAGTTCAAACACACTTGTGGGCTACCTAGTTGTCCCAATACCCAAACCGACAAGAGGCAGACCTATTAAAACTATAACCAATTTTACCCTCTAAAATGCATCGTTAAATTCCATTGACAAGTATCTGTTTGGAGTCTTCACTAGTTTGTCAAAACTCCTCATACCAATAATAACATCATAAATAAGCATGTACCGCTGTCATCGCTGGGGACTAAAACTCGGTGGAGACTCAGAACAGACCAAGCAATCGGTCCTGTTCGCTTTCTTAGCTAGTCAGGAAATACACTTTAAATAATAACTTGGGATGCTTTTCATCGTTACCCTTGCTAAAATTTACTAAACAAAAAAATGTAAATAAACAAAGATACTACTCATTCTTTGGTGTGGTTGAGCCGCTTCTTGCAGTGGCTGGCGTGGCCTCATCCCTCAAGCTTCTTTACAACGACCCAGTCACCTGGTTGGACTCGTGAACCCTCTGGTGGACATTTTGAAGTTCATGTCACAGCGATCGCACCCACCCCATCAGCTGAGAATATAAGTGACAGCTAATGAGGAAAGTACGATCGCTGTGACATGAACTTCAAAATGTCCAGAAGAATGTAAATGTACAGAAGCTTGAGGGATGAGACCACGCCAGCCATTCTTACATTTATCATCCCCCCCTTTTCTTCCTCATTAGAAACTGAAGGAAGAACTGCGGGATTTAGAGTGGTGCAGGAAACAAGAAACAATGAAATAGCCCATGATACTTTTACCTCCCTTAGACTCGTGTATTTATCCATGTGTACAGCTGTCTAAATACACCTGCTTTCTATGTACATACACTTTCAGAAGCTCCTTGGACCTGAAAAATACTTATAAGCAAAAATTATTACTATATCCTTCATATTTAACCTGCAAAGAATGGCAAAAAATAATGACATTCCTGTACATTGGTAAATTGTCAATGACATTCTTCAAAATCGATTCAAACAAAACCCTCTGTAACCCTTACTTTTCCAGTTCCTACAAAAATACAACAGCCGCAACGCATCGGAGGATCGCCGCGGTAAGTTCAAACATATTCACGTTACTACATAGAAACATTCATATACAAATGTGGGGGAGATACTTCACAGTTTCCAAAACAAAAATGAAAAAAACAAAAACAGCCAGAATTCTATCTTCACTCTTTCAGCAATAGAAAAAAATACAATGGGAAAAACATGAGAGCAGCTCGAAAACTTTGCATGGACCAGCCATACAAAGTTCAAACAAACGGCATGAGAATTTTAACCACCGTTCCTCCTCTGAGAATCACAAAAACGTGTACTAAACCTCCATCAACACACTCATCATTACAAATTTCTGAAGCCACAGCTGAACTACATCAACTCCAGAGGGATACCCAAAATAGTATCCTTGGACCACCTATGTTAATCGTTTTGGGGTTCAAAGGCCTTTGCCCCAAAACTAGACTTCGTGCACTGTGTAACCACATGACTGTGGGAAGCCTTCCCTTGCACAGACCTCATGTCCATGGCGATTTGAATCGGCTTATCGTCTTGCCCCCGCGTCCAGGGGAAACCATTGCACCCACTTCGGGGAGCACCGCCCGGTGTCTTCTTCTATGGGGGATTGACAGACTACAACCACTATATCTGGTCCAGACCCCCAACTAGAAACCCTAACTGAGGCGTTATCACCCCCTAAATTATGCCTCTACCCCTCACAGTGTATGCATAAACAAGCATTTTCCACTATACACCCATACACTGCGTCGCCAGACTAAACCACACAGAACACTTACGCCCATTTACAACCTACAGAACAATGTGGCTTCTCTCTGTATCTAGATGTTACAACAATAATGGTGATGCCCACCGTACTACTCTCTACCCAAAACTGCATTTCAGTAAAAAAAAACACAAAACTGGAACAAAATATAAAACACTCTTTTTCGGCAAAACGTTTTCCACCTTCCTTCCAAGCACAAATCTCATTGCTCACCTTTCAGAAGACCCCAAGCTCCTCCCACCAACTTCCTGCTGACACATAAATGCTGAAAAGAACTTCCTGTGGCATTCTCAGCTCTAAAAATAAAAAAACTGATTTATTTTCACATCAACGTACAGGAAGTGTGGGGGGGGGGGGGCTAGCCCCATCACCTTGTCTATTAAGACACCAAAAAGAAATCCATGGCTAATATTATATATATTTCAACAATTTAAAAAAAACGTTGTCAAGGAAATGATGGAATAAACCCCCCTTTTCAAATGGGAGGGAATCCCCCCTGACCCAAACATCCCCTGGAAGTCAAACCACAAGTTTCGAGACCCAAATACGAACTCCTGCAAAAAGATGGCTCAAGGAGTTCAATTAAACCCCCCCCTCCTCTTTTGCAGGCTATACAATACAAGCTTCAAAACCAATGAATTGCCTTCTGGGAAACTCCCAAATATTTAAACATAAAAACAACACACACCACTGTGTACAAAAAGTTAGTCTATTAAAATTCAGTGTAAGGTAGGGATTTCACTTAAAACCAAAATCCAATACAAAAACCGCCGCTCATATACTGTAAAGTCAGCTAACCTGCAATAGCTTACATTCACTTAAATGAAAACAGAGAAATCCCCATCCCAACACCATCTGCCTGGAGTTTGCATGTTCTCCCTGTGCCTGCGTCGGTTTCCTCCCACACTCCAAAGACATGTTGGTAGGTCAACCAGATCCCATCCATAACTGGGCCCCAGCATGTGCATGATACCACTCTACTCAACTCAAAAGGCGATGCTTAGAAAAACCATCCAAACCAGCGAATTCAGCATTAAACAAAACAGCCACTCAGTATGTCATCCCGGTGTCTCACCACTCTGGGACGACCCACAGGCCAAACTGTATAAAGCAAAAAATCCCTCAAGATGTAGGTTTCTCCCGGATAAAAACGCTAACAAGAACTGCGCCTCTAAATCACCTTTTTAAAACAGGACAGACCGTACTACATACACACGAAGGAAAACAAGAATGGTGTCCACCAGATTCCAACACAGAAAAGACCGCACTACTCAGATCACACCAAACATCGAAATCTGCCCCAAAAGCTGCGAAATTCCACCAACAAGATAGCCAACGAATGCCACAGCACGGTCACATGGTATCACACCCAAAGGAAAGGTGGCTGCACCTTTCCCTCTATGATGGCCCACAGGCCAAACAGCCTGCGCCTCTCAAAATAGCCGCCAAGCCAGGCCACAACAAAATGGTGGATGAAATCTGGACCACAGCAAGATGGCCACCAAACTCAGTTTTTCCCACCAAAACCAGCACAAACTTCTCTACTAGCCAAAACATCTCCACAAACACTGACAAACATTAAAACTTTTCTAAATGACCATCAAAATCCACTGAAAAATTTGTGTCTTGAGTAGTGATGAGCCGAACACCCCCGCGTTCGGTTCGCACCAGAACCCGCGAACGGACCGAAAGTTCGCACGAACATTAGAACCCTATTAAATACAATGGATGCGAACGTTCGGATTCTAAAGTGCTAATTATAACGACTATTATCCATGTTATTGTCCGAAACAGAGTTTGGGAACCCGGCTTCTGCACCAGGGGACATGTATCAATGCAAAAAGAAGTTTTAAAAACGGACGTTTTCCGGGAGCAGTCATTTTAATAATGCATAAAGTGAAAAAAAAAAGTCAAATATTCCTTTAAATATTGTACCTGGGGGGTGTCTAAAGTATGCCTGTGAAGTGCCACGTGTTTCCCGTGTTTAGAACTGTCCCTGCACAAAATAACATTTCTAAAGGGAAAAAAGTCATTTAAAACTGCTTGCGGCTTTAATGTAATGTCTGGTCCCGGTAATATGGATGAGAATCTTTAGGAAAAATGGCATAGCTACCCCATCAACCCCCCCCCCCCCTACCCCAGCCCATTACCAGCCCCTTTGGGTCTTGTATGGATATTAAGGGGAACCCCGCACACAAAATAAAAAAGGACCTATATACTCTGAACAGCCGTATACAGGCGGTGCATACAAGACAGGGACTGTAGGTTTGTTCTTATGTAGAATCTGTTTATAATTTTGAACAGCTGCATTGTTTAAGTGGAGCTCCATGGCAAATTCCTTTTTTTTAGCTTTTTGTAAAACATAGGGAACGGTTATCACCCCTGTCACATTTTTTTTGCTGTCTGTGCCCCTGTTCAGAACATTTCACCTCACTTTGCGTCCCAATGACAACTGTTTTTGAAATGTGGTGTTTTTATTGAAACAAGGATTGGTGATAAAGCATCAGTAGAGAGGAGACACCTTTCTCCCATATTAATTCTTAAAGGAGAGAATTTTCCTTCCAAGGGGTAGATTTCCTCTCACTTCCTGTTGTCTTCTTCCGTTTGCAAGTAGTAGTAGTTTGTAAGTTGGATGTTTGAAAGTAGGGACCTTCCGTTTATACTCTGCAGAAATTGGCCCCTTAGGTGTTGGTGTTGGCACAACACTGAAAGCACTCACAGTTATTCTTGGTGGGTGCTGGAACGCCCTGCTGTCAAGTATAATATCAGGAATTGTAATAACATATAATTGTTGATCAGTGGTAGTAAAAATTGGGCCTTTGATGGTGGTGCTGGTGCCACAACACTGTAAGGCCTGACAGCTACTCTTGGTGGGCGCAGCAATGGTCCCTGCTGTGAATTATTAGATCAATAATTATAATTGCATGCCCCTGTTGAACAGGGGCTGAAAAATTGGGCCTTTGGTGGTGGTGGTGGTGGTGATGGTGGTGCTGGTGCCACAACACTGTAAGGCCTGACAGTTACTCTTGGTGGGCGCAGAAATGGTCCCTGCTGTGAATTATTAGATCAATAATTATAATTGCATGCCCCTGTTGAACAGGGGCTGAAAAATTGGGCCTTTGGTGGTGGTGGTGGTGGTGATGGTGGTGCTGGTGCCACAACACTGTAAGGCCTGACAGTTACTCTTGGTGGGCGCAACAATGGTCCCTGCTGTGAATTATTAGATCAATAATTATAATTGCATGCCCCTGTTGAACAGGGGCTGAAAAATTGGGCCTTAGGCACTGGTGGCACAACACTGCAATCCCTCACAGATACTGTACTTGGAGCACAGCAATGAGGCCTGTTGCAAATTATTGCATCAAAAATTTTAATTACACGCCCCTGTTAAACAGGGGCTGAAAAATTGGGCCTTAGCCACTGGTGGCGTCACCCATAAACCAAAATGATCTTCCAAGCTATCATCGTTAATCGTATCATTGAGGAGGAGGATAGCCAGTCAACATAACAGCACAGGCACTCAGCATCAGCATCAGTCTTGAAGGGATGTGACATTTTAAAATCAATTAGTCTGTTATATCAGCATCTGGTGTGTGGTAGCTGGTGGTGATCCAAGACTGGTTCATCTTGATGAAAGTCAGTCGATCAACCGAGTCGGTGGACAGGCGCACCCTGTGATCCGTGACAAATCCTCCAGCAGCACTGAATGTGCGTTCTGAAAGAACGCTGGATGCAGGACAGGCCAGTAGCTCAATTGCATTCTGTGCAAGCTCTGGCCAGTGATCCATCCTCAAGACCCAGTAAGCCAGAGGATTTTCGGCGGGGAAGGTGTCCAAGTCTGACCTTGCCCCTAGGTATTCCTGGACCATGTATATCAGACGCTGGCGATGGTTGCTGGAACCGATCATACTTTGGGGCTGCGGACTAAAGAATTGTCTGAACGCATCGGTCAGACGGCCACCTTCCCCACCGCTCCTTCTTTGACTGCCCGAAGCCTCAGCAACTCGTTGTCCAGGACCAGGAGTTTGTAACCTCACAGTCTCTGGGAACGCGTTGCACAGACCTTTCTGCAAGGCCTCCCGGAGTTGTCTCATCCTCTGCTCCCTCTGCGACGGTACGATAAGGTCCGCAACCTTACCCTTGTACCGTGGATCAAGGAGAGTGGCCAGCCAGTAATGGTCCCTCTCCTTGATCCGAAGAATACGAGGATCCTTCCGCAGACTTTGCAGGATCAGGGAGGCCATGCAGCGTAGGTTAGCTGAGGCATTCAGTCCGGAGTCCTCTGGGTCACTAAGGACGACATGATCCGCAGCCACCTCCTCCCAGCCACGTACAAGTCCACTGGTTTCTTGGGACTGTAAATCATCCCTAAAAGACTGCTGCTGATGATGCTGAGTGCCAGCCTCCACCTCCATGCTGACACAATCCTCCTCCTCCTCCTCCTCCTCCTCCTCTTCCTGTGCGATGGGTGGGACAGAAGGAACACTGTCTGGGTAAAGGGGGCCTTGAGAGGCAAGGAAGTCCTCCTCTTCCTGCCTCTGTTCTGCCTCAAGTGCCCTGTCCATTATTCCACGCAGCGTGTGCTCCAACAGGTGGACAAGAGGTACAGTGTCACTGATGCATGCACTGTCACTGCTCACCATCCTCGTGGCCTCCTCAAATGGTGCCAGGACAGTGCATGCATCCCTGATCATGCCCCACTGGCGTGGTGAAGAAAACCCAAGCTCCCCTGACCCTGTCCTGGTGCCGTAGTCGCACAGGTACTCATTGATGGCCCTCTGCTGCGTGTGCAGCCACTGCAGCATGGCCAACGTTGAGTTCCACCTGGTGGGCATGTCACATATAAGGCGGTTCTTGGGCAGGTTCAACTCCTTTTTAAGCTCAGCCAGGCGAGCACTGGCATTATAAGATCTGCGGAAATGCACACAGACTTTCCTGGCCTGCCTCAGGACATCCTGTAAGCCTGGGTACCTGCCCAAGAACCGCTGCACCACCAGGTTAAGGACGTGAGCCATACAGGGCACATGGGTCAGTTGTCCCTGTCGGAGGGCGGAGAGGAGGTTGGTGCCATTGTCGCAAACCACCATTCCTGGCTTAAGCTGGCGTGGCATCAACCACCTCTCGGCCTGCCCCTGCAGAGCAGACAGGACCTCTGCCCCAGTGTGGCTCCTGTCCCCCAAACACACGAGCGCAAGCACGGCATGGCATCTTTTTGCCTGCGTACTTGCGTAGCCCCTTGAACGCCTACGGAGCACCGCTGGTTCATAGGACAAACCACAGGAAGAGGCCATGGAGGAAGAAGAAGAGGAGGGGGTGGAGGAGAGAGGTGTGTCACAACCAGTAGTAGCATTTTGGAGGCGTGGCGGTGGAACAACCTCCAACACTACTGCACCTTGTCCTGCATCCTTCCCAGCTGCCAAAAGAGTGACCCAATGGGCCGTGAAAGAAAGGTAACATCCCTGTCCATGCCTGCTGGACCATGAGTCAGCGGTAATATGCACCTTACCGCTGACCGCCCTGTCCAGCGAGGCCAAGACATTGCCTTCCACATGCCTGTAGAGAGCCGGAATAGCCTTCCATGCGAAAAAGTGGCGTTTGGGAACCTGCCACTGAGGAACCGCACATTGCACAAACTCACGGAAGGGGGCCGAGTCTACCAACTGAAAAGGCAGCAGTTGAAGCGCTAGCAATTTAGCCAAGCTAGCATTCAACCGCTGGGCATGTGGATGGCTGGGAGTGAACTTCTTTCGACGGTCCAGCAGCTGGGGCAGGGAAATTTGCCTGCTAGAATCGGACGTCGGTGTACTGCTAGCAGAGTGCCCGCAAGTACTTGGCTGTGACACACCTAATTCTACACCTTCATTCCTCTCAGAGCAGGTTTCAGAGAGGACTGAAGGTATACTGGGGTTGGAGATCCCAGCTGATGCGGTGCAAAAAGAGGTCAGCTTTGTTCTTTGGTGTGGGTCTTTAAGGTAGGCTTGCCAACGAGCTGCATGGCAGGTCAACATATGTCTGATCAAGCATGTGGTGCCCAAGCGGCTGATGTTTTGGCCACGCGATATACGCTTGAGACATATGTTGCAAACAGCAGCTGTGCGATCTGATGCACTCGCCTCAAAAAAGGCCCACACCAAAGAACTTTTTGAATGACGGGCAGAGGCAGCGCCCTGCACAGGCGGAGCTCTGCGGTGTGATTCCGTCGGTGTGCTGCCCATACGCTGGCCACTCAAGGGCATCCTGCCTCGTTGGAGATGTGCCTCCTCCTCATCCTCCTCCTCCTCCTCCTCCTCTCTCCTATTAGGCACCCACGTGGAGTCAGTGACCTCATCATCCCCTCCCTCCTCATCACTGGAGCCAATCTGGCAGTATGCTGCAGCTGCTGGAGCATGACTGCCAGATTGGTGTCCTTCTTGAGCATCCCCTCTCTCTGCTCTCACGCTGCTGCCTTCCTCTAGCTGGGTCTCATCATCAGATCCTTCCAAACGCTGGGCATCCTCCTGGAGCATGTACCCAACACTGTGCTCAAACAGTTCGGGGGACTCCTCAGGAGGAGGGCATGGTGGGTCTAGGGAAGGATTGACTAATGAAGATAATGATACCAGAGAAGAGGACGCTTTGGCAGCTGCTTTGCCAGTACCCTGAGCCTGGGTGAGAGGGGATGAGGAGGATGAGGTGGGCTTGGTCATCCACTCTACCAAGTCTTCGGCATGATGTGGCTCAACATGTCCAGCTGCCGAAAACAAGGACAAGCGTGTCCCATGGCCATGTGCTGATGACAATGCACCGCGTACACAACCAGCACTGTTGCCCCCAGACACAGAGCCTGCTTGCCCTCTTTTTTTGCCTCCTGACTGTCTGCCTCTCCTTGGTTGCCTTCCAGACATTTTAATGGATGGCCTGCAGGGAGATGGGAAAAACAGCAATAAGGGCTACCTTCAGGTGTATATTGTGCAGGAGGCTTAGCAACAATGACACTGACACTGTCCCCTGCCTATCCTTCTCTGTCCCTAAACACAAGGATTGAAAATATGGTTCAGCAAAAAAGTTTTAGAACAGAATAGCACACTGACACTTTCCCTCACTGTCCTACTCTGTCCCTCCCTACAAACAAGATTTAGCACAGAATAGCACACTGATAATTTCTACGAGTGTCCTGCTCTGTCCCTCAACTCAAGGATTGAAAATATGGAACAGCAAAATTGGTTTAGAACAGAATAGCACACTGTCAGTTTCACTCACTGTACCTCTCTGTCCCTCAACTCAAGGATTGAAAATATGGTTCAGCAAAATAGTATTAGAACAGAATAGCACACTGACACTTTCCCTCACTGTCCTACTCTGTCCCTCCCTACAAACAAGATTTAGCACAGAATAGCACACTAAAAATTTCTACGAGTGTCCTTCTCTGTCCCTCAACTCAAGGATTGAAAATATGGAACAGCAAAATTGGTTTAGAACAGAATAGCACACTGTCAGTTTCACTCACTGTAACTCTCTGTTCCTCAACTCAAGGATTGAAAATATGGAACAGCAAAATTGGTTTAGAACAGAATAGCACACTGTCAGTTTCACTCACTGTACCTCTCTGTAGGCTTGTGCAATTCGTTTCGTAACGAATCAAAATTCGTCCGAATTTAGCAACTTTCGGACATTCGGAAGCATTCGAATTTCCGAACAGAGCAATTACGAATAAAACCGAATCCGAAATAAATTATACCGCAAAATAGCGAATGCCCGAAGGTCTTCGGCATAATTCGTTATGAAAAAAGTTACGAATGTACGAATCCATTCGAAGCACAATAACACTCACTCTGCTCTCTGCTTCTCCCTCACCATGCTGAACTCCCTCTCAAAATGGTGTACAGGGGCGGAGGCTATAGCCGCATGAAAAAACGAAAGTAAAATACGAGATTTCAAATCCATTCGAAGCACAATAACACTCACTCTGCTCTGCTCTCTGCTTCTCCCTCACCGTGCTGAACCCTCTCAAAATGGTGTACAGGGGCGGAGCCTATAGCCGCATGTAAAAAACGAAAGTAAAATACGAGATTTCGAATCGTTACAAATAACCGCTATGTATTTAGAAAAGTACAAATCCATTCGAAGCACATTAGGCATAATAGGCAGCGTCGTTGTGAGAGAGACACGGAAAATTACGAATCAACGAACCCAAAAAAAGTTACGAAAGTAGGAGTTGTGTCCAGAATCAACGAAAAACAACGTACTCTACCGAAAGTACGAATTATAAAGCAACAAAAAATTCAACGAAAAATGTCGCTTGCAAAAATACGAATGAGTCCGAACACGAAAAATCCCGTCTAGCAAAATTACGAATGATTACGAATCAACAGGACCGGAAAGAAACAAACCGAAACGGATCAAATTTTTCCGTTGTGCACAAGTCTACCTCTCTGTCCCTCAACTCAAGGATTGAAAATATGGTTCAGCAAAATAGTTTTAGAACAGAATAGCACACTGACACTTTCCCTCACTGTCCTACTCTGTCCCTCCCTACAAACAAGATTTAGCACAGAATAGCACACTGATAATTTCTACGAGTGTCCTTCTCTGTCCCTCAACTCAAGGATTGAAAATATGGAACAGCAAAATTGGTTTAGAACAGAATAGCACACTGTCAGTTTCACTCACTGTACCTCTCTGTCCCTCAACTCAAGGATTGAAAATATGGAACAGCAAAATAGTTTTAGAACAGAATAGCACACTGACACTTTCCCTCACTGTCCTACTCTGTCCCTCCCTACAAACAAGATTTAGCACAGAATAGCACACTGATAATTTCTACGAGTGTCCTTCTCTGTCCCTCAACTCAAGGATTGAAAATATGGAACAGCAAAATTGGTTTAGAACAGAATAGCACACTGTCAGTTTCACTCACTGTACCTCTCTGTCCCTCAACTCAAGGATTGAAAATATGGAACAGCAAAATTGGTTTAGAACAGAATAGCACACTGTCAGTTTCACTCACTGTACCTCTCTGTCCCTCAACTCAAGGATTGAAAATATGGAACAGCAAAATTGGTTTAGAACAGAATAGCACACTGTCAGTTTCACTCACTGTACCTCTCTGTTCCTCAACTCAAGGATTGAAAATATGGAACAGCAAAATAGTTTTAGAACAGAATAGCACACTGTCAGTTTCACTCACTGTACCTATCTGTCCCTCAACTCAAGGATTGAAAATATGGTTCAGCAAAATAGTTTTAGAACAGAATAGCACACTGACACTTTCCCTCACTGTCCTACTCTGTCCCTCCCTACAAACAAGATTTAGCACAGAATAGCACACTGATAATTTCTACGAGTGTCCTTCTCTGTCCCTCAACTCAAGGATTGAAAATATGGAACAGCAAAATTGGTTTAGAACAGAATAGCACACTGTCAGTTTCACTCACTGTACCTCTCTGTCCCTCAACTCAAGGATTGAAAATATGGAACAGCAAAATTGGTTTAGAACAGAATAGCACACTGTCAGTTTCACTCACTGTACCTCTCTGTTCCTCAACTCAAGGATTGAAAATATGGAACAGCAAAATTGGTTTAGAACAGAATAGCACACTGTCAGTTTCACTCACTGTACCTCTCTGTCCCTCAACTCAAGGATTGAAAATATGGAACAGCAAAATTGGTTTAGAACAGAATAGCACACTGTCAGTTTCACTCACTGTACCTCTCTGTCCCTCAACTCAAGGATTGAAAATATGGAACAGCAAAATAGTTTTAGAACAGAATAGCACACTGACACTTTCCCTCACTGTCCTACTCTGTCCCTCCCTACAAACAAGATTTAGCACAAAATAGCACACTGATAATTTCTACGAGTGTCCTTCTCTGTCCCTCAACTCAAGGATTGAAAATATGGAACAGCAAAATTGGTTTAGAACAGAATAGCACACTGTCAGTTTCACTCACTGTACCTCTCTGTCCCTCAACTCAAGGATTGAAAATATGGAACAGCAAAATTGGTTTAGAACAGAATAGCACACTGTCAGTTTCACTCACTGTACCTCTCTGTCCCTCAACTCAAGGATTGAAAATATGGAACAGCAAAATTGGTTTAGAACAGAATAGCACACTGTCAGTTTCACTCACTGTACCTCTCTGTCCCTCAACTCAAGGATTGAAAATATGGAACAGCAAAATAGTTTTAGAACAGAATAGCACACTGACACTTTCCCTCACTGTCCTACTCTGTCCCTCCCTACAAACAAGATTTAGCACAGAATAGCACACTGATAATTTCTACGAGTGTCCTTCTCTGTCCCTCAACTCAAGGATTGAAAATATGGAACAGCAAAATTGGTTTAGAACAGAATAGCACACTGTCAGTTTCACTCACTGTACCTCTCTGTCCCTCAACTCAAGGATTGAAAATGTGGAACAGCAAAATAGTTTTAGAACAGAACAGCACACTGACACTTTCCCTCACTGTCCTACTCTGTCCCTCCCTACAAACAAGATTTAGCACAGAATAGCACACTGATAATTTCTACGAGTGTCCTTCTCTGTCCCTCAACTCAAGGATTGAAAATATGGAACAGCAAAATTGGTTTAGAACAGAATAGCACACTGTCAGTTTCACTCACTGTACCTCTCTGTCCCTCAACTCAAGGATTGAAAATATGGAACAGTAAAATTGGTTTAGAACAGAATAGCACACTGTCAGTTTCACTCACTGTACCTCTCTGTCCCTCAACTCAAGGATTGAAAATATGGAACAGCAAAATAGTTTTAGAACAGAATAGCACACTGACACTTTCCCTCACTGTCCTACTCTGTCCCTCCCTACAAACAAGATTTAGCACAGAATAGCACACTGATATTTTCTACGAGTGTCCTTCTCTGTCCCTCAACTCAAGGATTGAAAATATGGAACAGCAAAATTGGTTTAGAACAGAATAGCACACTGTCAGTTTCACTCACTGTACCTCTCTGTCCCTCAACTCAAGGATTGAAAATATGGAACAGCAAAATTGGTTTAGAACAGAATAGCACACTGTCAGTTTCACTCACTGTACCTCTCTGTCCCTCAACTCAAGGATTGAAAATATGGAACAGCAAAATAGTTTTAGAACAGAATAGCACACTGACACTTTCCCTCACTGTCCTACTCTGTCCCTCCCTACAAACAAGATTTAGCACAGAATAGCACACTGATAATTTCTACGAGTGTCCTTCTCTGTCCCTCAACTCAAGGATTGAAAATATGGAACAGCAAAATTGGTTTAGAACAGAATAGCACACTGTCAGTTTCACTCACTGTACCTCTCTGTCCCTCAACTCAAGGATTGAAAATATGGAACAGCAAAATTGGTTTAGAACAGAATAGCACACTGTCAGTTTCACTCACTGTACCTCTCTGTCCCTCAACTCAAGGATTGAAAATATGGAACAGCAAAATAGTTTTAGAACAGAATAGCACACTGACACTTTCCCTCACTGTCCTACTCTGTCCCTCCCTACAAACAAGATTTAGCACAGAATAGCACACTGATAATTTCTACGAGTGTCCTTCTCTGTCCCTCAACTCAAGGATTGAAAATATGGAACAGCAAAATTGGTTTAGAACAGAATAGCACACTGTCAGTTTCACTCACTGTACCTCTCTGTCCCTCAACTCAAGGATTGAAAATATGGAACAGCAAAATAGTTTTAGAACAGAATAGCACACTGACACTTTCCCTCACTGTCCTACTCTGTCCCTCCCTACAAACAAGATTTAGCACAGAATAGCACACTGATAATTTCTACGAGTGTCCTTCTCTGTCCCTCAACTCAAGGATTGAAAATATGGAACAGCAAAATTGGTTTAGAACAGAATAGCACACTGTCAGTTTCACTCACTGTACCTCTCTGTCCCTCAACTCAAGGATTGAAAATATGGAACAGCAAAATTGGTTTAGAACAGAATAGCACACTGTCAGTTTCACTCACTGTACCTCTCTGTCCCTCAACTCAAGGATTGAAAATATGGAACAGCAAAATTGGTTTAGAACAGAATAGCACACTGTCAGTTTCACTCACTGTACCTCTCTGTCCCTCAACTCAAGGATTGAAAATATGGAACAGCAAAATTGGTTTAGAACAGAATAGCACACTGTCAGTTTCACTCACTGTACCTCTCTGTCCCTCAACTCAAGGATTGAAAATATGGAACAGCAAAATTGGTTTAGAACAGAATAGCACACTGTCAGTTTCACTCACTGTCCTACTCTGTCCCTCAACTCAAGGATTGAAAATATGGTTCAGCAAAATAGTTTTAGAACAGAATAGCACACTGACACTTTCCCTCACTGTACCTCTCTGTCCCTCAACTCAAGGATTGAAAATATGGAGCAGCAAAGTTGGTTTAGAACAGAATAGCACACTGTCAGTTTCACTCACTGTACCTCTCTGTCCCTCAACTCAAGGATTGAAAATATGGAACAGCAAAATTGGTTTAGAACAGAATAGCACACTGTCAGTTTCACTCACTGTACCTCTCTGTCCCTCAACTCAAGGATTGAAAATATGGTTCAGCAAAATAGTTTTAGAACAGAATAGCACACTGACACTTTCCCTCACTGTCCTACTCTGTCCCTCCCTACAAACAAGATTTAGCACAGAATAGCACACTGATAATTTCTACGAGTGTCCTTCTCTGTCCCTCAACTCAAGGATTGAAAATATGGAACAGCAAAATTGGTTTAGAACAGAATAGCACACTGTCAGTTTCACTCACTGTACCTCTCTGTCCCTCAACTCAAGGATTGAAAATATGGTTCAGCAAAATAGTTTTAGAACAGAATAGCACACTGACACTTTCCCTCACTGTCCTACTCTGTCCCTCCCTACAAACAAGATTTAGCACAGAATAGCACACTGATAATTTCTACGAGTGTCCTTCTCTGTCCCTCAACTCAAGGATTGAAAATATGGAACAGCAAAATTGGTTTAGAACAGAATAGCACACTGTCAGTTTCACTCACTGTACCTCTCTGTCCCTCAACTCAAGGATTGAAAATATGGAACAGCAAAATTGGTTTAGAACAGAATAGCACACTGTCAGTTTCACTCACTGTACCTCTCTGTCCCTCAACTCAAGGATTGAAAATATGGAACAGCAAAATAGTTTTAGAACAGAATAGCACACTGACACTTTCCCTCACTGTCCTACTCTGTCCCTCCCTACAAACAAGATTTAGCACAGAATAGCACACTGATAATTTCTACGAGTGTCCTTCTCTGTCCCTCAACTCAAGGATTGAAAATATGGAACAGCAAAATTGGTTTAGAACAGAATAGCACACTGTCAGTTTCACTCACTGTACCTCTCTGTCCCTCAACTCAAGGATTGAAAATATGGAACAGCAAAATTGGTTTAGAACAGAATAGCACACTGTCAGTTTCACTCACTGTACCTCTCTGTCCCTCAACTCAAGGATTGAAAATATGGAACAGCAAAATTGGTTTAGAACAGAATAGCACACTGTCAGTTTCACTCACTGTACCTCTCTGTTCCTCAACTCAAGGATTGAAAATATGGAACAGCAAAATAGTTTTAGAACAGAATAGCACACTGTCAGTTTCACTCACTGTACCTATCTGTCCCTCAACTCAAGGATTGAAAATATGGTTCAGCAAAATAGTTTTAGAACAGAATAGCACACTGACACTTTCCCTCACTGTCCTACTCTGTCCCTCCCTACAAACAAGATTTAGCACAGAATAGCACACTGATAATTTCTACGAGTGTCCTTCTCTGTCCCTCAACTCAAGGATTGAAAATATGGAACAGCAAAATTGGTTTAGAACAGAATAGCACACTGTCAGTTTCACTCACTGTACCTCTCTGTCCCTCAACTCAAGGATTGAAAATATGGAACAGCAAAATTGGTTTAGAACAGAATAGCACACTGTCAGTTTCACTCACTGTACCTCTCTGTTCCTCAACTCAAGGATTGAAAATATGGAACAGCAAAATTGGTTTAGAACAGAATAGCACACTGTCAGTTTCACTCACTGTACCTCTCTGTCCCTCAACTCAAGGATTGAAAATATGGAACAGCAAAATTGGTTTAGAACAGAATAGCACACTGTCAGTTTCACTCACTGTACCTCTCTGTCCCTCAACTCAAGGATTGAAAATATGGAACAGCAAAATAGTTTTAGAACAGAATAGCACACTGACACTTTCCCTCACTGTCCTACTCTGTCCCTCCCTACAAACAAGATTTAGCACAAAATAGCACACTGATAATTTCTACGAGTGTCCTTCTCTGTCCCTCAACTCAAGGATTGAAAATATGGAACAGCAAAATTGGTTTAGAACAGAATAGCACACTGTCAGTTTCACTCACTGTACCTCTCTGTCCCTCAACTCAAGGATTGAAAATATGGAACAGCAAAATTGGTTTAGAACAGAATAGCACACTGTCAGTTTCACTCACTGTACCTCTCTGTCCCTCAACTCAAGGATTGAAAATATGGAACAGCAAAATTGGTTTAGAACAGAATAGCACACTGTCAGTTTCACTCACTGTACCTCTCTGTCCCTCAACTCAAGGATTGAAAATATGGAACAGCAAAATAGTTTTAGAACAGAATAGCACACTGACACTTTCCCTCACTGTCCTACTCTGTCCCTCCCTACAAACAAGATTTAGCACAGAATAGCACACTGATAATTTCTACGAGTGTCCTTCTCTGTCCCTCAACTCAAGGATTGAAAATATGGAACAGCAAAATTGGTTTAGAACAGAATAGCACACTGTCAGTTTCACTCACTGTACCTCTCTGTCCCTCAACTCAAGGATTGAAAATGTGGAACAGCAAAATAGTTTTAGAACAGAACAGCACACTGACACTTTCCCTCACTGTCCTACTCTGTCCCTCCCTACAAACAAGATTTAGCACAGAATAGCACACTGATAATTTCTACGAGTGTCCTTCTCTGTCCCTCAACTCAAGGATTGAAAATATGGAACAGCAAAATTGGTTTAGAACAGAATAGCACACTGTCAGTTTCACTCACTGTACCTCTCTGTCCCTCAACTCAAGGATTGAAAATATGGAACAGTAAAATTGGTTTAGAACAGAATAGCACACTGTCAGTTTCACTCACTGTACCTCTCTGTCCCTCAACTCAAGGATTGAAAATATGGAACAGCAAAATAGTTTTAGAACAGAATAGCACACTGACACTTTCCCTCACTGTCCTACTCTGTCCCTCCCTACAAACAAGATTTAGCACAGAATAGCACACTGATATTTTCTACGAGTGTCCTTCTCTGTCCCTCAACTCAAGGATTGAAAATATGGAACAGCAAAATTGGCTTAGAACAGAATAGCACACTGTCAGTTTCACTCACTGTACCTCTCTGTCCCTCAACTCAAGGATTGAAAATATGGAACAGCAAAATTGGTTTAGAACAGAATAGCACACTGTCAGTTTCACTCACTGTACCTCTCTGTCCCTCAACTCAAGGATTGAAAATATGGAACAGCAAAATTGGTTTAGAACAGAATAGCACACTGTCAGTTTCACTCACTGTACCTCTCTGTCCCTCAACTCAAGGATTGAAAATATGGAACAGCAAAATAGTTTTAGAACAGAATAGCACACTGACACTTTCCCTCACTGTCCTACTCTGTCCCTCCCTACAAACAAGATTTAGCACAGAATAGCACACTGATAATTTCTACGAGTGTCCTTCTCTGTCCCTCAACTCAAGGATTGAAAATATGGAACAGCAAAATTGGTTTAGAACAGAATAGCACACTGTCAGTTTCACTCACTGTACCTCTCTGTCCCTCAACTCAAGGATTGAAAATATGGAACAGCAAAATTGGTTTAGAACAGAATAGCACACTGTCAGTTTCACTCACTGTACCTCTCTGTCCCTCAACTCAAGGATTGAAAATATGGAACAGCAAAATAGTTTTAGAACAGAATAGCACACTGACACTTTCCCTCACTGTCCTACTCTGTCCCTCCCTACAAACAAGATTTAGCACAGAATAGCACACTGATAATTTCTTCGAGTGTCCTTCTCTGTCCCTCAACTCAAGGATTGAAAATATGGAACAGCAAAATTGGTTTAGGACAGAATAGCACACTGTCAGTTTCACTCACTGTACCTCTCTGTCCCTCAACTCAAGGATTGAAAATATGGAACAGCAAAATAGTTTTAGAACAGAATAGCACACTGACACTTTCCCTCACTGTCCTACTCTGTCCCTCCCTACAAACAAGATTTAGCACAGAATAGCACACTGATAATTTCTACGAGTGTCCTTCTCTGTCCCTCAACTCAAGGATTGAAAATATGGAACAGCAAAATTGGTTTAGAACAGAATAGCACACTGTCAGTTTCACTCACTGTACCTCTCTGTCCCTTAACTCAAGGATTGAAAATATGGAACAGCAAAATTGGTTTAGAACAGAATAGCACACTGTCAGTTTCACTCACTGTACCTCTCTGTCCCTCAACTCAAGGATTGAAAATATGGAACAGCAAAATTGGTTTAGAACAGAATAGCACACTGTCAGTTTCACTCACTGTACCTCTCTGTCCCTCAACTCAAGGATTGAAAATATGGAACAGCAAAATTGGTTTAGAACAGAATAGCACACTGTCAGTTTCACTCACTGTACCTCTCTGTCCCTCAACTCAAGGATTGAAAATATGGAACAGCAAAATTGGTTTAGAACAGAATAGCACACTGTCAGTTTCACTCACTGTCCTACTCTGTCCCTCAACTCAAGGATTGAAAATATGGTTCAGCAAAATAGTTTTAGAACAGAATAGCACACTGACACTTTCCCTCACTGTACCTCTCTGTCCCTCAACTCAAGGATTGAAAATATGGAGCAGCAAAATTGGTTTAGAACAGAATAGCACACTGTCAGTTTCACTCACTGTACCTCTCTGTCCCTCAACTCAAGGATTGAAAATATGGAACAGCAAAATTGGTTTAGAACAGAATAGCACACTGTCAGTTTCACTCACTGTACCTCTCTGTCCCTCAACTCAAGGATTGAAAATATGGTTCAGCAAAATAGTTTTAGAACAGAATAGCACACTGACACTTTCCCTCACTGTCCTACTCTGTCCCTCCCTACAAACAAGATTTAGCACAGAATAGCACACTGATAATTTCTACGAGTGTCCTTCTCTGTCCCTCAACTCAAGGATTGAAAATATGGAACAGCAAAATTGGTTTAGAACAGAATAGCACACTGTCAGTTTCACTCACTGTACCTCTCTGTCCCTCAACTCAAGGATTGAAAATATGGTTCAGCAAAATAGTTTTAGAACAGAATAGCACACTGACACTTTCCCTCACTGTCCTACTCTGTCCCTCCCTACAAACAAGATTTAGCACAGAATAGCACACTGATAATTTCTACGAGTGTCCTTCTCTGTCCCTCAACTCAAGGATTGAAAATATGGAACAGCAAAATTGGTTTAGAACAGAATAGCACACTGTCAGTTTCACTCACTGTACCTCTCTGTCCCTCAACTCAAGGATTGAAAATATGGAACAGCAAAATTGGTTTAGAACAGAATAGCACACTGTCAGTTTCACTCACTGTACCTCTCTGTCCCTCAACTCAAGGATTGAAAATATGGAACAGCAAAATTGTTTTTGAACAGAATAGCACACTGTCAGTTTCACTCACTGTACCTCTCTGTCCCTCAACTCAAGGATTGAAAATATGGAACAGCAAAATTGGTTTAGAACAGAATAGCACACTGTCAGTTTCACTCACTGTACCTCTCTGTCCCTCAACTCAAGGATTGAAAATATGGAACAGCAAAATTGGTTTAGAACAGAATAGCACACTGTCAGTTTCACTCACTGTACCTCTCTGTCCCTCAACTCAAGGATTGAAAATATGGAACAGCAAAATTGGTTTAGAACAGAATAGCACACTGTCAGTTTCACTCACTGTCCTACTCTGTCCCTCAACTCAAGGATTGAAAATATGGTTCAGCAAAATAGTTTTAGAACAGAATAGCACACTGACACTTTCCCTCACTGTACCTCTCTGTCCCTAAACTCAAGGATTGAAAATATGGTTCAACAAAATAGTTTTAGAACAGAATAGCACACTGACACTTTCCCTCACTGTACCTCTCTGTCCCTACAAACAAGGATTAGCACAGAATAGCACACTGTCACTGACACTCTCCCTACCTATCCTTATTTGTCCCTAAACACAAGGAATCCAGGAATAGTAAAGGAAAAATAATGACACTGTCCCTGCCTATGCTTCTCTTTCCCTGCTCCGGAACACACTACACAAGGCCGCCGCGCTTGCGGCCTTTTATAGTGTGGGGCGTGTACTAAACCCCATCAGCAATAATTGGCCACAGGCATCCTGCCTGTGGCCAATCATTGCTCTCCTCGCTGCCGGCGCTGTGATTGGCCAAGCATGCGGGGTCACAGTGCATGCTTGGCCAATCACAGCGCCTGGATGACACTGCGATGGCGTAGTGCATTGTGGGCCGTTCGCATCACTCGAATTTGGCGCGAACGGCCCAAATCGTTCGATCTTCGTCGAACGATCGAACAGCCGATGTTCGAGTCGAACGTATGTTCGATTCGAACACAAAGCTCATCCCTAGTGTAGAGGATATATATGCATCCTAGGTGTTGTATATATATTTACACACTGTATTCAATTTAGCTAGATCTGTTCCTGTTATTCTCTATACTGACAGGCAGCAGGAAGGTGATTGTGCTAGATGCAGTGTTCACTTAGTGTACTGTGTCCATTGCACAGTGTGTACCAAAAGCTTACCTGAATACAATTGCTGGTGTTCTGATACAAATACAGGCAGGGAGCTGCAGTATTTTGCTTTAGTGTCCTTTGCACAGTGTGCACCAAAAGCTTACCTGAATACAATTGCTGGTGTTCTGATACAAATACAGACAGTGAGCTGCAGTATTTTGCTTTAGTGTCCTTTGCACAGTGTGCACCAAAAGCTTACCTGAATACAATTGCTGGTGTTCTGATACAAATACAGGCAGGGAGCTGCAGTATTTTGCTTTAGTGTCCTTTGCACAGTGTGCACCTAAAGCTTACCGCAATACAATTGCTGGTGTTCTGATACAAATACAGGCAGGGAGCTGCAGTATTTTGCATTAGTGTCCTTTGCACAGTGTGCACCTAAAGCTTACCTCAATACAATTGCTGGTGTTCTGATACAAATACAGGCAGGGAGCTGCAGTATTTTGCTTTAGTGTCCTTTGCACAGTGTGCACCCAAAGCTTACCTCAATACAATTGCTGGTGTTCTGATACAAATACAGGCAGGGAGCTGCAGTATTTTGCTTTAGTGTCCTTTGCACAGTGTGCACCTAAAGCTTACCTCAATACAATTGTTGGTGTTCTGATACAAATACAGGCAGGGAGCTGCAGTATTTTGCTTTAGTGTCCTCTGCACAGTGTGCACCTAAAACTAACTGAAGACAATTGCTGGTGTTCTCATACTAATAACACAGCAGGCAGTTGATTCTACTAGCTGCAGTATAATCACTATAGATCTATATATATATATACATCCCACCTTTTGCAGCTACATCTCACTCCAGGCCATTAGTATGTCTGAAAGGCAAACAAGGAGAGGCAGACACTCACGAGCCAATAAAAGAGGGCAAGCAGGCTCTGTGTCTTGAGGCAACAGTGCTGATCGCGTACACTGTGCATCCTCATCAGCACGTGGCCGTGGGACACGCTTGTCCTTCTTTCTTTTTCGTACATCACGGGACACAGAGCGACTTAGTCATTACTAATGGGTTATATAGATTACCTTCAGGTGCTGGCACTGGCCACTTCCAAACCGGAAGTACCCTCCCCTATATAAGCCCCTCCCATCCGGGAGCACCTCAGTTTTTTGCCAGTGTCTAAGGTGTTGGCCAAAGAGTAACATGTGTTTTCACTGGGCTTGCGTACAGGTTCTTTTGGGCCTTAGTAAGCTGTTCCGGATCCCACCAAAAAAGCTTCATAGCTAAACGGTCGGTACCCGGGCCTTGCAGCAGAAGAGCAAGGTTTTGCCTGTAATGCCTCTCTTAGGAGGGCTGGACCCTGGGATCCAGAGCTCTGGTCATACCCACGACCAAGATGTTGTCTGTGCAGGGTGCTATACAGGTCCAGGGGAGTGGAATCCTTGGGAACCCGGTCCCTGAAGGTTTAATTACAATGCCTGCCGTGATAGGTGAAGTTTGGGCTTCTGTGGGCCAAACAGAGTCCTGCGGCGGGGATCAGGTAAGTGGGGGCCCCCAGGAACTTGGTTCTATTGGGGGACCCCCAAACCTAATTTGTCTTTCTGTCTGTTACCTAACGGTATTCCCGCTAATATCTGTGTATGCCTGTAACTACTGAAAATGTAAAATTTTTAATAGTAGTCAAGAAAAAAAAAAAAAAAAAAAAGAGGACCGCGGTACCTGTGTTAAACCACTAGAGGCCGCTGTGGTCCATTTTTCTTGTCATGTGGATCTTTGGTTTTTTCTCGAGTCAAAAGATCCAGGCAGTTGGTAAGTTTCTCTGTGGGAATCCAGTTCCTCTGCCCTGTTGCTGCGCTCATCCACCGCACAAGCTCTCCGGCAAAAAGGGCCCTGGCTCCTAGTCCCTGTTTGGTTTCGAAAAGGGCGCCAATGGCGCACGGGCGCGCGCGCGGGCGCGTGCACGCGCCTCCTATGAAAAAAAAGGGGCGGGGCGGGTGGATGACGCTCGATGCGTGCCGCGGCGCTTCTGCGCATGTGCAGGCGTCCCAGCTTGTATAAAGACACAGTACAAGTGTCAGTTGGGTGCAAACAGAGCTAGCAACAAACAGTGGCACACAGAGGCGGTTGATGCAGGCATCCCCATAGAAAGGCACTTTAGTGGACACCAGCTGGTATATAGCAGCAACTGTGTTAGACTATTACCAGCAAAATTGGTGTATGACGACGGGAATACCTCAGCTTTGTGCTTAAAGGATATGTCGTCCAGACGCTCCGGAAATAAGTCTTCCAGGAAGCCAAAGGGGTCTCCATCGGGCTCTGAGGATATTGGGCATGCTTCTGCTGCACCAATCTCCCCTGAGAATTCAGAGGTCAGTAGCTGTAGAAACCCCGCAGGAGTGCCTGGTGCTGCGGCTGTCCCCAGTCCACCTGCTCCTGTATATATAACAGAGGAGGTTTTATCCTCAACTCTGGGAGGATTGGAAGAGAGATTAACAGCATTGATCGCTGCTTCCCTGTCTCAGGGAAAGCGCGTCCGATCTCCGTCTCCTCCTTCAGAGTGCCTGTTAGTGGAGGAACAGCCCCACACAGGGATCGACCTACCTGAAGGGGATCAGGATGAGGTTGATTCAGTTATGGAGGAATCAACAGTGGAAGAACCTTTCTCAGCATCTCAGGCTGAAAGATTATGGGTTCAGTCTCTGACTAACATGGTCCGATCAGCATTTAAAATGCCTCTAGCGGAACCACCATCCACTACGGTTTCCTCGCTGGGGTCGCTAAAAGCTCCCCAGGCTGTCTGTTCCTTCCCAATCCACCCTTTATTAGAAGGGCTTATTTACCAGGATTGGGAGCATCCTGATAAAATATTTGCTCCCCCCAAAAGATTTCCGGTGATCTATCCCATGGAGGATAAGTTCATAAAAAAAAAAAAAAAATGGAGGGTCCCTACAGTGGACGCAGCCGTCTCTTCTGTGAACAAATCACTGACATGTCCAGTAGATAATGTTCCAATGTTCAAAGACCCAATAGATAAAAAATTGGAGTCTTTACTAAAATCTGCTTTCTCTACAGCAAGCATGGTGACACAACCTGCAGTAGCAGCGATTGGAGTCTGCCAAGCAATGAAAGATCAGTTGAAACAAGTCTTAAGGGACTTACCAGATCAGCAGGCTCTTGCCCTAGCTGACCTACCTAGAGCCTTGTGTTGCGGTGGACGCCATAAAGGATACAATCCAACAGGCATCCCGCTTTACGCTGTCTGTAGACATATGCGTAGACTTCTATGGCTCAAAAACTGGTCTGCTGAAGCTCCCTGTAAGAAATTGCTGATTAGCTTCCCATTTCATGGAGAACGCTTATCTGGAGATGATCTGGACAAATATATCCAGAAAACTTCTGCCGGTAAAAGTACACTCTTGCCGGTTAAGAACAAGGGTAGAAGTCCTTCTTTTAAGAGGCCTACTTCTCCAGTCCCTGGCACATCGGCTGTGAAACAGTTCCGACGGCCTCCGCGGTCAAATCCAGGGGGCAGAAATCAGGGACAATCACAGGGTAACAAGAAACCCTGGGTCAAGAGAGGTACAAAACCTCCCCTCAAGTCATGAAGGGTTGCCCCCACTCAATCGGGTGAGGGGAAGACTTCAGTTGTTCACAGAGACCTGGCGGGACACCATCAGAGACAGATGGGTGATCTCCGCAGTAAGTCTGGGATACAGGCTGGAGTTAAAAGACATTCCTCCTGCCCATTTTATAAGGTCAAACGTGCCAAGCGATCCCCAGAAGAGTGGATCCCTCCTTCTGGCACTAGAGCAACTATTGCTCCAAGGGTAATCATGAAGGTTCCCTTGGAAGAAAGTGGGTTCGGGTTTTACTCGAACCTTGTCACAGTCCCCAAACCAAATGGGGACATGAGGCCCATATTGAATATAAAAGGGCTAAACAAGTTCCTACATATCAGGACTTTTTCGGATGGAGTCGATCCGATCGGTGGCCACCGCCCTACAAGGGCAGGAATGGTTAGCCTCGATCGACATAAGGGATGCTTATTTGCATATTCCCATCTGTCCGGCCCACCAGAAATTTCTACGCTTTGCAGTAGAAGGGCGCCATTTTCAGTTCAGAGCCTTACCTTTCGGTCTGGCCACAGCACCACGAGTGTTCACAAAAATTCTGGCCCTACGATTGGCCAAACTAGGAACACAAGGTGTAACGATAATGGCATATCTAGACGACTTGTTGCTGATAGACCACTCAGTGAAAAAAAAACTAGAAGTGGTCGTTCACAAGATAATCAAGTATCTGGAATCTCACGGTTGCATTATCAACCGAGACAAGTCAGCCCTAAAACCAGTCAAAAGTCTGGAATACTTGGGGGCTAAGACTGGATTCAAATCAGAGAAAGATTTTCTTACCTCCAGAGAAGGTGTCGTCTTTGAAAGATTTGACCCACTTAGTGGGTACAAAAAAGAAAACCATCCATACGCCTGTGTATAAGGCTGCTGGGAAAAATGGTGGCTTCATTCGAAGCAGTACCCTACGGTAAATTCCATTCAAGGAACTTGCAGAGGGCCATACTGTCAGCCTGGAACAAAAAAGTTCAGGCTTTAGACTTACCAATGTCCCTGTCCCCTTCCGTTCGCAAGAGCATCCATTGGTGGTTGGTGCCCCAGAATCTGGAAAAAGGGAAACCCTTCAGTCCGGTTTCTTGGAAGGTGGTCACTACAGATGCCAGCCTCATAGGCTGGGGGGCAGTACTGGAGCAATGGTCTCTCCAGGGCAAGTGGTCAGAAGCAGAGAAGGCCCTGCCCATCAATCTCTTAGAGATACGAGCAGCCCGGTATGCCCTAGTAGCATGGACATCCAAACTCCAAGGGTCACCTGTCAGAATTCAATCAGACAATGCCACAGCAGTGGCATATATCAATCACCAGGGTGGCACCAGGAGTCGTGCAGCCCAGAGGGAAGCGAATTGCATCCTGGAATGGGCAGAAAGGTATGTCACAGCCATATCCGCGGTTTTCATCCCAGGAGTGGAAAATTGGAGAGCGGACTTTTTAAGTCGCCAGCAATTATGCCCGGGGGAATGGTCTCTTCACCCCGAGGTTTTCCAGGCAATATGCCAGCGGTGGGGAACACCGGATGTAGATCTGCTAGCATCCAGATTCAACGCAAAGGTGGACAGATTTGTGTCTCGCACAAAGGACCCCCTAGCTTGCGGTTCGGATGCCCTAGTGTTCCCTTGGGATCAGTTCAAGCTGATATATGCATTCCCACCGCGATTAATCCGCAGAATCAGGGTAGAAAAGAAACCAGTGATTCTGGTGGCTCCAGCGTGGCCCCGAAGGGCATGGTACGCGGAGATTGTAAAAATGTCAGTGGGAAGTCCTTGGACCCTCCCACATCGTCCGGACCTGCTTTCGCAAGGACCGATATACCACCCTTCCTTACCAGCCCTAGGTTTGACGGCCTGGCTATTGAAGCCCACATTCTAAAAAAGAGAGGGCTCTCTAATCCTGTGGTATCTACCATGATCAATGCCAGGAAGCCGGTATCCAGGCAGATCTATTATAGGATCTAGAAGGCGTACATCACGTGGTGTGAGGCCAAGAAATGGCATCCACGTAAGTACGTAATAGGTAGGATTCTGGACTTCCTACAGTGGGCTGTACATAGGAAGCTTGCCTTGAGTACTATCAAGGGTCAGACGGCCTTGTCAATATTTTTTCAAAGGCCCTTGGCTTTGCATTCATTAGTCAAAGCTTTCATACAAGGAGTGATGCGTATTAGCCCTCCGGTTAGTATTCCCATATGTCCATGGGACTTAAACCTGGTTCTGTCGGTTCTACAGAATCAACCATTTGAACCATTGCGGCACATTTCCTTGGTTCTTTTCACCAGGAAATTGATTTTCTTAGTAGCCATTTGTTCGGCTAAAAGAGTATCGGAATTAGCCGCCTTGTCCTGTAAGGAGCCATATTTGGTTGTCCATAAGGACAGAGTAGTATTACGTCCTCACCCAGCCTTCTTCCTAAGGTGGTATCGAGGTTCCATTTGAACCAAGATGTGGTTCTTCCTTCCTTTTTCCCCAAACCTAGTTCGGTAGAGGAAAAAGTTATTGCATTCTTTGGATGTAGTAAGAGCAGTTAAAGCTTATCTTAAAGCCACTGCTCAGATTCGTAGAACGGATACTTTGTTTGTTCTGCCGGAAGGCCCCAGAAAGGGTCAGGCAGCATCAAAAATCTACTTTAGCCAAGTGGATTTGACAGGTCATAATGCAAGCCTATGGCTTGAGAAGGAGACCGCCTCCGTTCAAAGTTAGGGCGCACTCCACAAGAGCAGTTGGAACTTCATGGGCAGTGCATCACCAGGCCTCCCTGGCTCAAGTCTGTAAGGCCACAACATGGTCCTTAGTACACACGTTTACTAGATTCTACCAGGTAGACGTCAGAAGTCAGGAGGATGTCGCCTTTGGGCGCAGTGTGTTGCAGGCCGCAAAAGAGCCTCATGCCTGATGGCGCCCAGCTTATGTATAGTGTATCCCTCCCCTCATTGGGCATTGCTTTGGGACGTCCCATTAGTAATGACTAAGTCGCTCTGTGTCCCGTGATGTACGAAAAAGAAAAAGGGATTTTTATAACAGCTTACCTGTAAAATCCTTTTCTTGGAGTACATCACGGGACACAGAGCTCCCACCCCTCTTTTTGGGACACTTATTGCTTTGCTACAAAACTGAGGTGCTCCCGGATGGGAGGGGCTTATATAGGGGAGGGTACTTCCGGTTTGGAAGTGGCCAGTGCCAGCATCTGAAGGTAATCTATATAACCCATTAGTAATGACTAAGTCGCTCTGTGTCCCGTGATGTACTCCAAGAAAAGGATTTTACAGGTAAGCTGTTATAAAAATCCCTTTTTTTGGCAGATGGCCATGTTGAGCCGCAACATGCCGAATACTTGGTAGAGTGGATGACCAAGCCGTCCTCATCCTCCTCATCCTCTCTCACCCAGGCTCAGGGTTCTTTGTTTGGCAAAGCAGCTGCAAAAGCGGCCTCTTCCCTCGGATCCATGGCATCAGTCACTCCTTCCCTGCCCCACCATGTCCTACTGAATGAGTCCCCCGAACTGTTTGACCACAGTGTTGGGTACATGCTCCAGGAGGATGCCCAGTGTTTTGAAGGCTCCGATGATGGTACTCAGCTAGAGGAAGGCAGTAATGTGAGCTCAGAGAGAGGGGGTGCCCATCAAGGACAGCAATCTGGCAGTCATTTTTTCCCCAGCTGCAGCATACTGCCAGATTTTCTCCAGGGATGAGGAGGGAGGGGATGATGAGGTCACTGACTCCACGTGGGTGCCTGATAGGAGAGAGGAGGAGGAGGAGGAGGAGGCACATCTTCAACGAGGCAGGATGCCCTCCAGGGGCCAGCTTAAGGGCAGCCAACCGACTGCATCACACTGCAGTGTTCCACATGTTCAGGGCGCTGCTGTCTCGCCGCGTTATTCCAAAAGTTCTTTGGTGTGGGCCTTTTTTGAGACGTGTGCAGCAGATTGCACCGTTGCTATTTGCAACATATGTCTGAAGCGCATCTTGTGTGGCCAAAACATGAGCCGCTTGGGAACCACATGCTTGACCAGACATATGTCGACCTGCCATGCAGTCCGTTGGCAAGCATACAAAAAAGACCCACACCAAAGAACAAAGCGGACCTCTCCTTGCTCCTCATCAGCTGGGATCTCCAACCCCACTATACCTTCAGTCCTCTCAGAAACCTGCAGAGGAATTAAGGTGTAGAATTAGGTGTGTCACAGCCAAGTACTTGTGGGCAATCTGCTATCGGTACACCAACGTCAGATTGCACCAGGCAAATTTCCCTGCCCCAGCTGCTGCACCGCCAAAAGAAGTTTGCTCCCAGCCATCCACATGCCCAGCGGTTGAATGCTAGCTTGGCTAAATTGCTAGTACTTCAACTGCTGCCTTTTCAGTTGGTAGACTCTGCCCCCTTCCGTGAGTTTGTGCGGTGCTTGAGCTGGTGTGCTTGGGGGACAGGAGCCACACTGGGGCAGAGATTCTGTCAACTCTGCAGGGGCAGGCTCAGAGGTGGTTGACGCCACGCCAGCTTAAGCCAGGAAAGGTGGTTTGTGACAATGGCACCAACCTCCTCTTCGCCCTCCGACAAGGACAAATGACCCATGTGCCCTGTTTGGCTCACGTCCTTAACTTGGTGGTGCAGCGGTTCTTGGGCAGGAACCCGGGCTTACAGGAGGTCCTGAAGCAGGCCAGGAAACTCTGTGGGCATTTCTGCCGGTCATATAATGCCAGTGCTCGGCTGGCTGACCTGCAAAAGGAATCCAACCTGCCCAAGAACCGCCTAATCTGTGACTAAACCCCACTATACCTTCAGTCCTCTCTGAAACCTGCACTGAGAGGAATGAAGGTGTAGAAATAGGTGTGTCACAGCCAAGTACTTGCGGGCACTCTGCTATCAGTACACCGACGTCCAATCTTAGCAGGCAAATTTCCCTGTCCCAGCTGCTGGATCGTCGAAAGAAGTTCCCTCCCAGCCATCCACATGCCCAGCGGTTGAATGCTAGCTTGGCTAAATTGCTAGCACTTCAACTGCTACCTTTTCAGTTGGTAGACTCGGCCCCCTCCTGAGAGTTTGTGCAATGTGCGGTTCCTCAGTGGCAAGTTCCCAAACGCCACTTTTTCTCACGGAAGGCGATTCCGGCTCTCTACCGGCATGTGGAAGGCAATGTCCATTCCTCGCTGGACAGGGCGGTCAGCGGTAAGGTGCATATTACCGCTGACTCATGGTCCAGCAGGCATGGACAGGGACGTTACCTTTCTTTCACGGCCCATTGGGTCACTCTTTTGGCAGCTGGGAAGGATGCAGGACAAGGTGCAGTAGTGTTGGAGGTTGTTCCGCCGCCACGCCTCCAAAATGCTACTACTGGTTGTGACACACCTCTCTCCTCCACCTCCTCCTCTTCTTCTTCCTTCATGGCCTCTTCCTTTGCTTTGTCCTCTGAACCAGCGGTGCTTCGTAGGCGCTCAAGGGGCTACGCAAGTACGCAGGCAAAAAGATGCCATGCCGTGCTTGCGCTGGTGTGTTTGGGGGACAGGAGCCACACTGGGGCAGAGGTTCTGTCAGCTCTGCAGGGACAGGCCGAGAGGTGGTTGACGCCATGCCAGCTTAAGCCAGGAATGGTGGTTTGCGACAATGGCACCAACCTCCTCTCCGCCCTCCAACAGGGACAACTGACCCATGTGCCCTGTGTGGCTCATGTCCTTAACCTGGTGGTGCAGCGGTTCTTGGGCAGGTACCCGGGCTTACAGGATGTCATGAGGCAGGCCAGGAAAATCTGCGTGCATTTCCGCAGATCATATAATGCCAGTGCTCGGCTGGCTGAGCTGCAAAAGGAGTTGAACCTGCCCAAGAACTGCCTTATATGTGACATGCCCACCAGGTGGAACTCAACGTTGGCCATGCTGCAGCGGCTGCACACACAGCAGAGGGCCATAAATGAGTATCTGTTGCAATATGGCACGAGGACAGGGTCAGGGGAGCTTGGATTTTTTTCCCCACACCAGTGGGCCATGATCAGGGATGCATGCACTGTCCTGGCACCATTTGAGGAGGCCACGAGGATGGTGAGCAGTGACAGTGCATGCATCAGTGACACTGTCCCTCTTGTCCACCTGTTGGAGCACAGGCTGCGTGGAATATTGGACAGGGCACTTGAGGCAAAACAGAGGGAGGAAGAGGAGGACTTCCTTACCTCTCAAGGCCCCCTTTATCCAGACAGTGTTCCTGCTGGCCTGCCTATCACACAGGAAGAGGACGAGGAGGAGGAGGAGGAGGATTGTGTCAGCATGGAGGTGGAGCCTAGCACTCAGCATCAGCAGCAGTCTTCAAGGGATCAATTACAGTCCCAAGACACCCATGGACTTGTACATGGCTGGGAGGAGGTGGCTGTGGATCATGTCATCCTGAGTGACCGAGAGGACTCTGGACCAAATTCCTCAGCAAACCTACGCTGCATGGCCTCCCTCATCCTGCAAAGCCTGCGGAGGGATCCTCGTATTCGTGCTATCAAGGAGAGGGATCATTACTGGCTGGCAACCCTCCTTTATCCACGTTACAAGGGTAAGGTAGCAGACATTATCTTGCCGTTGCAGAGGGAGCAGAGGATAAAGCATCTTCGGGAGGCCTTGCAGAAAGGTCTGTGCAACGCGTTCCCAGAGACTGGGAGGTTACAAATTCCTGGTCCTAGACAACGTGTTGCTGAGGCTTCGGTCAGTCAAAGAAGGAGCGGTGGAGAAGGTGGCCGTCTGACCGATGCGTTCAGACAATTTTTTTAGTATGCAGCCCCAAGGTATGATCGGTTCCAGCAACCATCGCCAGCGTCTGGTTTACATGGTGCAGGAATACCTAGGGGCAAGATCAGACTTGGACACCTTTCCCACTGAAAATCCTCTGGATTACTGGGTCTTGAGGATGGATCACTGGCCAGAGCTTGCACAGTATGCAATTGAGCTACTGGCCTGTCCTGCATCCAGCGTTCTTTTGGAACTCACATTCAGTGCTGCTGGAGGCTTTGTAAGCGATCACAGGGTGCGCCTGTCCACCGACTCGTGCGATCGACTGATCTTCATAAAAATGAATCAGTCTTGGACCACCACCAGGTACCAAGGACCTGATGCTGATTTAACAGAATAATTTTCTTTGAAATGTCAGATCCCTTCAAGACTGCCTATGCTGATGCAGAGTGACTATCCTGTAATGCTGAGTGACTATCCTCTTCCTCCTCAATGATCATGCTGATAGCATGTAAAAACATTTTTGTTTCCAGGCACCGCCACCAGTGGCTAAGGCCCAATTTTTCAGCCCCTGTTTAACAGGGGCATTTAATTACAATTTTTAATGCAATACTTTGCAGCAGGGCTCATTCCTGTGCTCCAACTAGATTATCTGTGAGGGGTTGCAGTGTTGTGGCACCAGCACCAGTGCCTAAGGCCTAATTTTTCTGCCCCTGTTTAACAGGGGCGTGTAAATACAATTTTTGATGCAATACTTTGCAGCAGGGCTCATTGCTGCACTCCAACTACAGTATCTGTGAGGGGTTGCAGTGTTGTGGCACCAGCACCAGTGCCTAAGGCCCAATTTTTCAGCCCGTTTAACAGGGGCGTGTAATTAAAATTTTTGATGCAATACTTTGCAGCAGGGCTCATTCTTGCGCTCCAACTAGAGTATCTGTGAGGGGTTGCAGTGTTGTGGCACCAGCACCAGTGCCTAAGGCCTAATTTTTCTGTCCCTGTTTAACAGGGGCGTGTAAATACAATTTTTGATGCAATACTTTGCAGCAGGGCTCATTGCTGCACTCCAACTACAGTATCTGTGAGGGGTTGCAGTGTTGTGGCACCAGCACCAGTGCCTAAGGCCCAATTTTTCAGCCCCTGTTTGACAGGGGCGTGTAATTACAATTTTTGATGCAATACTTTGCAGCAGGGCTCATTCTTGCGCTCCAACTAGAGTATCTGTGAGGGGTTGCAGTGTTGTGGCACCAGTGCCTAAGGCACAATTTTTATGCCCCTGTTCAACAGGGGCATGTAATTACAATTCTTGATCTAATATTTCACAGCTGGGCCCATTCTTGCGCCCACCAAGAGTAACTGTGAGGACTTACAGTGTTGTGGCACCAGCACCACCACCAAAGGCCCAATTTTTCCTACCACTCTTCAACAATGGCATGTAATTACAATTCTTGATATAATAGTTCACAGCAGGGCATTCCAGCACCCACCAAGAGTAACTGTGAGGACTTACAGTGTTGTGGCAACTTCAACACCTAAGGGCCAAATTTCTGCAGAGTATATACGGCAGGCCCCTACTTTCAAACATCCAACTTACAAACGACTCCTACTTGCAAACGGAAGTGAGAGGAAATCTACCCCTAGGAAGGGAAATTCTCTCCTGTAAGAGTTAATATGGGAAAAAGGTGTCTCCTCTCCACTGATGCTTTATCACCAATCCTTGTTTCAATAAAAACCCCAAATTTTCAAAAAACATTTGTCATTGGGACGGAAAGTGAGGTGACATGTTCTGAACAGGTGCACAGACAGCAAAACAAATGTTACAGGGGTGATAACCCGTCCCTATGTTTTCCAAAAAGCTTAAAAATAGATTTTTTTAGCTGGAGCTACAGTTTAAAAATGTACCTGTTTACAAATTACAAACAGATTCTACTTAAGAACAAACCTACAGTCCCTGTCTTGTTTGCACCGCCTTTATTCTGCTGTTCAAAGTATATAGGGCCTGGGGGCCCCACGCCTTTCCTTTTTTTAATTTGGGTGCGGGATTCCCCTTAATATCCATACAAGACCTAAAGGGGCTGGTAATGGGCAGGGGGGGAGGGTACCCAGACATTACATTAAAGCCGCAAGCAGTTTTAAATGACTTTTTTTCCTTTAGAAATGTCATTTTGTGCAGGGACAGTTCTAAACACGGGAAGCATGCGCCACTTCACAGGCATACTATAGACACCCCCCAGGTATGATATTTAAAGGAATATTTCACCTTTTTTTTTCACTTTAAGCATCATTAAAATCACTGCTCCCAAAAAAACTGCCATTTTTAAAACTTTTTTTTGCATTGATACATGTCCCCTGGGTCAGGACCCAGGTCCCCAAACCCTTTTTAGGACAATAACTTACATATTAGCCTTCATAATTAGCACTTTTGATTTCAAACGTTCGAGTCCCATAGACTTTAATAGGGTTCTAAAGTTCACGCAAACTTTCCGTCCGTTCGCAGGTTCTGGTGCGAACCGAACTGGGGGTGTTCGGCTCATCCCTAATCACTAACCATTTAATCATTTTTTCATTTTTTGTTCTTATTAAGATACTTCATTTCATTAGGGTGTGTGGTGGAGACATGTAGGCTGAGGCCACTCCTTATTGTTTATTTGGCTGGGCTGCTCAGGAATAACGGCGATCCATTCCTCTTTGCAATTGCTAGCCCTCTGGATTGGTATTAGGATAAGCCTGCGCCCCATGTTCTGGGACACAGGGATAGGCTTTAATCTCTACTTTGATTGGCGCCAAAAGCAATATAACAAAACTGAGTACAATTAGCTCAACCTTACCTATCACAGTCACAGTTGATGTATATGCAGGTTACCTCATGTACACTGCCCTATGCTAGTGTTTTCTGTCATACAAATGTCCAAAAATATTTGAATAAACACTTGTTAAACCAAAAAATCTTGTATTGGACTAAAAAGGATGAAGCTGTATTTCTTATGTTAAAATAGTTTAAATTGATGGTAAATCAGAGTTTTTTTTTTTGATACACCCACAAACAGCTAACATATTTTTAAAACTTCCAAAAACTGTTCTAAAAAGACACTGGTAAATAAATAAGTGGAATACTTTTTTAAAGAATAAGCAATAATGTATTCTTTCATATTAACTTTTATTTTATATTGATATGGATCAAGCATAATTTAAATATAAAGAGCTGTATTTTACCTGGATTATCTTTTAGATGCATCCCTTGACACCAGTGCAGGACTTACTTGTTGGGAGGGCTATTTAATGTACAAAAGCTCAGAATGTACCTTTTGTAGGAAAGTCTTATGATTCCGTAAACACAATAGTAACCTTATAATGGCATATCAAATTTACCAGTTAGAAGCTTATTTAGCAAGGTAACAAGCAAAGCAGTACATGTATAGTACATCCAAAGCAACCAAAGAATTTATCTTTCAGAGATTTAACTTTGGTAAAGTGTATTGGCTTTATACCTCAGCTAAATTCTGTGAACTACAGTAATGAATAAAACTGAAGCCAAAGGTTTCACAGTGATGAAAAGACTAAAGCTGGCCTTACATGTTCAATTAAATTGTATGACATATTTAAATTTACTAGCAAGTCATTACATTTAGATCCAATTAGGTAGGCCTCACATTGCAATGTTGTTGGAAAATCTAAAAACGTTTGTGTAATCAAATGATAATATTTATGGCAAGCTTTAGAGACTTTTCACTGACTAATTAAAAAATACCTGGATCTATTGCATGGATCACTAATAATTTGCCACACTGGGTCACAACTCTTCTTTATTCTGGACTGCAGTGTGTGGGAATCCTTTCAGTGTCCATGTCAGGTGGACGCCTTCCATTGGCTGTTAGAAGAGTCCATTATTTTAATCAATAGATTTTTTGGAAGTTTTAGGGCACATTAATAAACTTACATACATGTGGTTTTGTATTTCACACATGAAAAAATGTAACACCTCATGCAACCCAACATGTAATTGCCATCATCCCAAATATGTATAAAATGAGAAAAAACCTCTAGTTTGTGGGATTTTGGAGGCAATGTAAAAAATATGAAAAAACCTCAATTAAAATTTCAAAATATTTATTTATACACATGCCACATAACGCGGACACATATATGAAAAAAGAACAAATGGTACAAAAAAGCACATATATATGAAAATTGTACAGAAACTACATAGATCTGACATAATACAAATCTTCCGAAGATGAATACAATAGCCTGAGTTGACCGCTCCAGCCAGAAGCAGATCAAGGGAGGCTTGTCCAACGCGTTTCAAACTGTAAACGTCCTTCTTCAGGGCATTCAAATGTATTCACTTCTACGAGAATAAATTTTCTATTAAATACAGAAACAATAAAATAAATTTCCACTTTAATTTCAACTGTTATATGGAATACAGCGAAACAGCCAAAAAACTTACACAAAAAACTCATATGAAAAAATGTTCCATCAATGCTCCCATATGTGCATCTCAGGTTCCAGTAACACTGTGTTGTGGATTCCCCGATGCCCTCAAAGTTCCAGGAAAACTTTTCCATCAGAAACAAGTCCATATAAGAAGTGCGGACATATGAAAAAATTGGTCCAAGATAGGTGCCTTAAATAAAAAATAACATACATAGGTATGAAAGTAATTCCATTGGGGAGTAAAATAAATCTCCCTAAAGAAAATGGATATGGTACCTGTAGATGGAAAGTGGAAATCTACCATTCGGATTCATCAGGTAATATAACTCATATAGGAGGACAAAAAAACAGTGGATTCTTGAGTCCAAAGATATATGTCCTAAAACATCAAAAAATATATATGAAATAAGATAAAAAATTATTCTATCCATCAAAAAGAGAGAGAAGAAATTCCTCCCTCTCCTAGGTGGAACTTTTAAAATATTACCTGTCAAGAGGATCAAGAATCACGATTGATATCCAGAAAAGGTTCCATGCAACAGAGGTCCATATGGAAACATCCTCTGCCTGCCAGCAGAGGGAGAGAATGACACCATATAACTTCTTTGGCGTCCTATATATCCCTCTGCTGTGTCTGATTGGTCCAGATAGGGTCACATGACGCACCTGCTCATAAAGCAGAGCGTCATGTTGCCATGGATACGCCGCATTTGCCACGCCAGATCACGTCCAGCGCCGGTCACATGACGCAACCGCACCAATCAGCGGCGCGTCTGCCCTCGGCGCATATGGGCAGCAAAACAAGGCAGCGAAGCCAAAAAACTGGCTCACGGTCCCATTACATGCCCGATGTGAAGCCATCCATCGCGCCCCGCTAAAGAGAAGGGCACGATGAGTGACCACAGAAGCCCGATCAGCCCCAATTCTGGTCCGTTCCACACCGCAGGAAGTGCAGATACGGCCATCTTGAATGTGGGCAAATTTAGGGGATACCGATATAAAGGGTAAAAAATATGGTACTGGGTTGTGATGGGACAGTCAGACATGGAGTAACAGTGTGAACTGGTACCCAGGATATAGATCCTTCTCCCAGAACAATGATATGGACGGGGAGCGGGCCATGGACTAATACCACCGGTGCTGTTTTTAACCTATGATAGGAAAATGTCCCTAACAAGGAAAAAATTGATAGGGGGCAATTTCCAATGGGGAAAGCCCCCTCCCCGGCACCGGATATGAACATGTAAAGTCGGAAAAAAAAGGAATACTGGATGGAGAGATATGACGGGCCACCCCAAAGACATACCTCTGGTTGTGTCACTGACCAATTGGATGCATGCATGGGAGCATATCAAGAAATCCCTTCCGCCCAGGGGATCATATATACCTCCGCAGAAAAGACTGTTAAGAACATTCAACATACAAAATACATATAAACAACAATCTATATATATCTCAAACCCCACATGTGTGTCAATGTGTCTAGAAAAAAGAGAGATCATCCTATATCCATTGATATGGAGAAAAGCTGGAATAACAGAGATAATTAAAAATTGAGAAATCAATTTCAAACAAGGATGGGTGGGACATCAGGGTATATCAATAACAGGAAAAAACCCAAAACAGAAACAGAAACAAAACTAATCAGTCTTTCCAGAGCTGAAGCCCTCCAGGAATGGATGAAAACTTTTGACCTCATTCAGACCTGGGGGCGTGGTTGCCCTAAGGTGCCTGATCCAGCGCATTTCCCGCTGGAGCAGGACCTTATTCCAATCCCCCCCCTACATGGAATATGAATCCTTTCAATGACTGAAAAAATTACATTAGGCATTCTATACCTATACACCTCAGACCCCATGTGATGGATCTCCCTTCGTACACCAAAGACACAATCCACCTTCTGCAAATATTGGAAGGTCTTGTCGTACCTCCATCGGCCTTTTTGGTGACTGTAGACGTAGAGTCACTCTATAACAGCATACCACACGATCTTGGTATTGCAGCTGTCCAAAGAGTGTTACGACAACGCCCAACCACTGACTGGAAGTTTAATCAATTCATCATACAGATGCTTGATTTTATTTTACATCATAATATTTTTTTTATTTCAGGGCTCCCACTACCTCCAGGTGCAGGGGGTGGCTATGGGGACGTGCTGTGCACCCTCATATGCCAACCTGTACCTGGGGGAGTGGGAGAAGGATTTCCTCCTGGGAGATAATGCGTCTATGTGTGCCTGCCACATTCTTATGTGGCAGCGCTACATAGACGACATCTTCATTATTTGGGATGGGCCTGAAGATATGCTCAAGAAAGTTTTGGAACTTATGAATACCAACAACCTAAATTTATTCTTCACTATGTCCTACGACTTTGAGAAAGTCAGCTTTCTCGATATCCTTATATCTAAAGATATACAGGGAAAAGTCCAAAGCAGACTATTTAGGAAGGAGACGGCTGGCAACATGATGTTGCACGCAGCCAGTTTCCACCCAACAACACTCAAAGAATCCATACCTTTTAGCCAGTTCCTCCGAATTAGGAGGAATTGTACATCAGATGAGGATTTTCAATTTGAATCTAATGAGCTAAGTAACCGCCTACTAGCGAGAGGTTATAGTAGATCCACCTTAAAGAAAGCTTTCAACAGAGTAAAGGGAATGGAAAGACACACTTTGATTTTCAAAACTTCTAAGAAAAAGAAAAAAACTCAGGAAGATAATACTTCAAGGATAATTTTCAAATTCTCCAATGAGCATAAGAAAATCAGACAGATTCTAACTAAATACTGGCCCATCCTTACTGAGGATCCAATCCTTAAGACACTAGTACCATCCAAACCAGTGATCACTTTCAAAAAGGCAGAATCCATCGGTGGCATGTTGGTCAAAAGTGAATACAAGGGAGAGGCTAGAAAGGACCCATGCAAAATCTTTGGGACCTATCCTTGTGGGGCATGCTCTCAATGTACTGTCATTGGCGGAGGATCCACGCTCACTTTACCCAATGGGGAGACCTTCACATTTAGGCATTTTGCCAATTGTAAGACACAAGGTGTGGTCTATTTGATGGTCTGTCAGTGTGGATCCTTTTACGTCGGAAAAACAAGACAGGAATTAGGGAAGAGAGTGGAAAAACATATACATAGCATGAGGATAGGGAATCTCTACTTGCCTCTTGGGAGACACGTAGCTAAAAAACATAGGTATAGAATGCCTAATGTAATTTTTTCAGTCATTGAAAGGATTCATATTCCATGTAGGGGGGGGGATTGGAATAAGGTCCTGCTCCAGTGGGAAATGCGCTGGATCAGGCACCTTAGGGCAACCACGCCCCCAGGTCTGAATGAGGTCGAAAGTTTTCGTCCATTCCTGGAGGGCTTCAGCTCTGGAAAGACTGATTAGTTTTGTTTCTGTTTTGGGTTTTTTCCTGTTATTGATATACCCTGATGTCCCACCCATCCTTGTTTGAAATTGATTTCTCAATTTTTAATTATCTCTGTTATTCCAGCTTTTCTCCATATCAATGGATATAGGATGATCTCTCTTTTTTCTAGACACATTGACACACATGTGGGGTTTGAGATATATATAGATTGTTGTTTATATGTATTTTGTATGTTGAATGTTCTTAACAGTCTTTTCTGCGGAGGTATATATGATCCCCTGGGCGGAAGGGATTTCTTGATATGCTCCCATGCATGCATCCAATTGGTCAGTGACACAACCAGAGGTATGTCTTTGGGGTGGCCCGTCATATCTCTCCATCCAGTATTCCTTTTTTTTCCGACTTTACATGTTCATATCCGGTGCCGGGGAGGGGGCTTTCCCCATTGGAAATTGCCCCCTATCAATTTTTTCCTTGTTAGGGACATTTTCCTATCATAGGTTAAAAACGGCACCGGTGGTATTAGTCCATGGCCCGCTCCCCGTCCATATCATTGTTCTGGGAGAAGGATCTATATCCTGGGTACCAGTTCACACTGTTACTCCATGTCTGACTGTCCCATCACAACCCAGTACCATCTTTTTTACCCTTTATATCGGTATCCCCTAAATTTGCCCACATTCAAGATGGCCGTTTCTGCACTTCCTGCGGTGCGGAACGGACCAGAATTGGGGCTGATCGGGCTTCTGTGGTCACTCATCGTGCCCTTCTCTTTAGCGGGGCGCGATGGATGGCTTCACATCGGGCATGTAATGGGACCGTGAGCCAGTTTTTTTGGCTTCGCTGCCTTGTTTTGCTGCCCATATGCGCCGAGGGCAGACGCGCCGCTGATTGGTGCGGTTGCGTCATGTGACCGGCGCTGGACGTGATCTGGCGTGGCAAATGCGGCGTATCCATGGCAACATGACGCTCTGCTTTATGAGCAGGTGCGTCATGTGACCCTATCTGGACCAATCAGACACAGCAGAGGGATATATAGGACGCCAAAGAAGTTATATGGTGTCATTCTCTCCCTCTGCTGGCAGGCAGAGGATGTTTCCATATGGACCTCTGTTGCATGGAACCTTTTCTGGATATCAATCGTGATTCTTGATCCTCTTGACAGGTAATATTTTAAAAGTTCCACCTAGGAGAGGGAGGAATTTCTTCTCTCTCTTTTTGATGGATAGAATATTTTTTTATCTTATTTCATATATATTTTTTGATGTTTTAGGACATATATCTTTGGACTCAAGAATCCACTGGTTTTTTGTCCTCCTATATGAGTTATATTACCTGATGAATCCGAATTGTAGATTTCCACTTTCCATCTACAGGTACCATATCCATTTTCTTTAGGGAGATTTATTTTACTCCCCAATGGAATTACTTTCATACCTATGTATGTTATTTTTTATTTAAGGCACCTATCTTGGACCAATTTTTTCATATGTCCGCACTTCTTATATGGACTTGTTTCTGATGGAAAAGTTTTCCTGGAACTTTGAGGGCATTGGGGAATCCACAACACAGTGTTACTGGAACCTGAGATGCACATATGGGAGCATTGATGGAACATTTTTTCATATGATTTTTTTGTGTACTTTTTTTGCTGTTTCGCTGTATTCCATATAACAGTTGAAATTAAAGTGGAAATTTATTTTATTGTTTCTGTATTTAATAGAAAATGTATTCTCGTAGAAGTGAATACATTTGAATTCCCTGAAGAAGGACGTTTACAGTTTGAAACGCGTTGGACAAGCCTCCCTTGATCTGCTTCTGGCTGGAGCGGTCAACTCAGGCTATTGTATTCATCTTCGGAAGATTTGTATTATGTCAGATCTATGTAGTTTCTGTACAATTTTCATATATATGTGCTTTTTTGTACCATTTGTTCTTTTTTCATATATGTGTCCGCGTTATGTGGCATGTGTATAAATAAATATTTTGAAATTTTAATTGAGGTTTTTTCATATTTTTTACATTGCCTCCAAAATCCCACAAACTAGAGGTTTTTTCTCATTTTATACATATTTGGGATGATGGCAATTACATGTTGGGTTGCATGAGGTGTTACATTTTTTCACGTATCATAGGGTGGACAATACACCTATAAACCTCGTCCTTACACCCATGCACCCATACATGGACCCCATTTTTGTGTTATAATTATAAATAACTTGATGCACTATTTTTCCCATATATCTGCCATCTTGGAGAAATCCAACATTGGCAGGAGTGTGGTGCACATTTTTTGAGAGCTGATATTTATTTTGGAAATACAGCTATAATAACATATGTCTCTTGTGTTCTGAAATTTGTTTTGTTTCTCCTTTCAATCATTGAATATGGGGGATCTTCAGGGAGATGGATGGGAGGAGCTTATGTCGGGGATTCAGAAGAACTATCAAGGGACTGAACAGCCAATCTCAGATCTGTCATCTTTATTTTTCAATCTTAGGAAAACACTAGAGAAAAAATCTGCCTTATATTGGCACATTAATTCATTTGACAGGTATATTAAAGAACATATCAATCCTATCGGCTTGAGGATTCAGATATTTCCGATCTTGGAAAATATCAGTAAAAACCTCAAGTTGAACTGGGAAACCAAGTTAAATGAATGTTCAATGAATTTGATGATGTTATTGCAGGAGGAGTATAGACAGCAGCTGGTTGTTTTGGATATAGAAATAGAATCACTATATGCTCGCCTCTCACTCCTAAAAATGCATAAAGAATATAGTAACTTTGAAAAAAATCTCAAAGAACATTTGGAAAATTTTGGTAAAACAATACTTGTGAAAAAAGAGAAAAAGTATTGGAGAGATAAAAATGCGTTCAGTGAGGGTCGAGCATATAGATGGAATCAAGAGAAAAAATATAAAAACAATCAATTCAATAAATATAAAAATCGAGGGGGAGATACCAATGCACAAAATGATTATTCGTCTGACACCCCGTCTAACTCTTCCTCCTCAGTAGTGATGAGCCGAACACCCCCGGGTTCGGTTCGCACCAGAACCCGCGAACGGACCGAAAGTTCGAACGAACATTAGAACCCTATTAAATACAATGGATGCGAACGTTCGAATTCTAAAGTGCTAATTATAACAACTATTATGCATGTTATTGTCATAAATAGGGTTTGGGAACCCGGGTTGTGCACCAGGGGACATGTATCAATGCAAAAAGAAGTTTTAAAAACGGTCGTTTTTCGGGAGCAGTCATTTTAATGATGCATAAAGTGAAAAAAAAAAAGTCAAATATTCCTTTAAATATCGTACCTGGGGGGTGTCTAAAGTATGCCTGTGAAGTGCCACGTGTTTCCCGTGTTTAGAACTGTCCCTGCACAAAATGACACTTCTAAAGGAAAAAAAAGCCATTTAAAACTGCTTGCGGCTTTAATGTAATGTCTGGTCCCGGTAATATGGATGAAATTCTTTAAGAAAAATGGCATAGCTACCCCATGACCCCCCCCCTACCCCAGCCCATTACCAGCCCCTTTGGGTCTTGTATGGATATTAAGGGGAACCCCGCACATAAAATAAAAAAGGCCCTATATACTCTGAACAGCCGTATACAGGCGGTGCATACAAGACAGGGACTGTAGGTTTGTTCTTATGTAGAATGTGTTTGTAATTTTGAACAGGTACATTGTTGAAGTGTAGCTCCAGCCCAAAAATCTATTTTTAAACTTTTTGGGAAACATAGGTAAGGGTTATCACCCCTGTAACATTTGTTTTGCTGTCTGTGCCCCTGTTCAGAACATTTCACCTCACTTTCCGTCCCAATGACAACTGTTTTTGAAATGTGGTGTTTTTCTTGAAACAAGGATTGCTGATAAAGCATCAGTACAGATGAGACCCCTTTCTCCCATATTTATTCTTACAGGAGAGAATTTTCCTTTCTAGGGGTAGATTTCCTCTCACTTCCTGTTGTCTTCTTTCGTTTGCAAGTAGGAGTCGTTTGTAAGTTGGATGTTTGAAAGTAGGGACCTGCCGTATATACTCTGCAGAAATAGGCCCCTTAGTTGTTGGTGTTGGCACAACACTGTAAGCACTCAGTTACTCTTGGTTGGTGCTGGAACGCCCTGCTGTCAACTATTATATCAGGAATTTTAATTACATATAATTGTTGAACAGTGGTAGTAAAAATTGGGGCTTTGATGGTGGTGCTGGTGCCACAACACTGTAAGCCCTGACAGTTACTCTTGGTGGGTGCAGCAATGGGCCCTGCTGTGAATTATTAGATCAAGAATTGTAATTACATGCCCCTTTTGAACAGGGGCTGAAAAATTGGGCCTTTCGTGGTGGTGGTGGTGGTGGCGTTGCCACAAGACTGTAAGCCCTCAGAGTTACTCTTGGTGGGTGCAGCAATGGACCCTGCTGTGAATTATTAGATCAAGAATTGTAATTGCATGCCCCTGTTGAACAGGGGCTGAAAAATTGGGCCTTAGGAACTGGTGGCACAACACTACAACCCCTCACAGATACTGTACTTGGAGCACAGCAATGAGCCCTGTTGCAAAGTATTGCTTCAAAAATTGTAATGACACGCCCCTGTTAAACAGGGGCTGAAAAATTGGGCCTTAGGCACTGGTGCCACAACACTCCAACCCCTCACAGATACTGTACTTGGAGCACAGCAATGAGCCCTATGGCAAATTATTGCTAAAAAAATTGTAATTACACGCCCCTGTAAAACAGGGGCTGAAAAATTGGGCCTTAGCCACTGGTGGCGGCACCCATAAACAAAAATGATCTTCCAAGCTATCATCATCAATCGTATCATTGAGGACTCGGAGGAGGAGGATAGCCAGTCAACATAACAGCACAGGCACTCAGCATCAGCATCAGTCTTGAAGGGATGTGACATGTTAAAATCAATTAGTCTGTTATATCAGCATCAGGTGTGTGGTAGCTGGTGGTGATCCAAGACTGGTTCATCTTGATGAAAGTCAGTCGATCAACCGAGTCGGTGGACAGGCGCACCCTGTGATCCGTGACAAATCCTCCAGCAGCACTGAATGTGCGTTCCGAAAGAACGCTGGATGCAGGACAGGCCAGTAGCTCAATTGCATACTGTGCAAGCTCTGGCCAGTGATCCATCCTCAAGACCCAGTAAGCCAGAGGATTTTCGGTGGGAAAGGTGTCCAAGTCTGACCTTGCCCCTAGATATTCCTGCACCATGTTTATCAGACGCTGGCGATGGTTGCTGGAACCGATCATACTTTGGGGCTGCGGACTAAAGAATTGTCTGAACGCATCGGTCAGACGGCCACCTTCCCCACCGCTCCTTCTTTGACTGGCCGAAGCCTCAGCAACTCGTTGTCCAGGACCAGGAGTTTGTAACCTCCCAGTCTCTGGGAACGCGTTGCACAGACCTTTCTGCAAGGCCTCCCGGAGTTGTCTCATCCTCTGCTCCCTCTGCGACGGTAACATAAGGTCCGCAACCTTACCCTTGTACCGTGGATCAAGGAGAGTGGCCAGCCAGTAATGGTCCCTCTCCTTGATCCGAAGAATACGAGGATCCTTCCGCAGACTTTGCAGGATCAGGGAGGCCATGCAGCGTAGGTTTGCTGAGGCATTCGCTCCGGAGTCCTCTGGGTCACTAAGGACAACATGATCCGCAGCCACCTCCTCCCAGCCACGTACAAGTCCACTGGTTTCTTGGGACTGTAAATCATCCCTAAAAGACTGCTGCTGATGATGCTGAGTGCCAGCCTCCACCTCCATGCTGACACAATCCTCCTCCTCCTCCTCCTCCTCCTCCTCCTCTTCCTGTGCGATGGGTGGGACAGAAGGAACACTGTCTGGGTAAAGGGGGCCTTGAGAGGCAAGGAAGTCCTCCTCTTCCTGCCTCTGTTCTGCCTCAAGTGCCCTGTCCATTATTCCACGCAGCGTGTGCTCCAACAGGTGGACAAGAGGTACAGTGTCACTGATGCATGCACTGTCACTGCTCACCATCCTCGTGGCCTCCTCAAATGGTGCCAGGACAGTGCATGCATCCCTGATCATGCCCCACTGGCGTGGAGAAAAAAAACCAAGCTCCCCTGACCCTGTCCTGGTGCCGTAGTCGCACAGGTACTCATTGATGGCCCTCTGCTGCGTGTGCAGCCGCTGCAGCATGGCCAACGTTGAGTTCCACCTGGTGGGCATGTCACATATAAGGCGGTTCTTGGGCAGGTTCAACTCCTTTTGCAGCTCAGCCAGGCGAGCACTGGCATTATAAGATCTGCGGAAATGCACACAGACTTTCCTGGCCTGCCTCAGGACATCCTGTAAGCCCGGGTACCTGCCCAAGAACCGCTGCACCACCAGGTTAAGGACGTGAGCCACACAGGGCACATGGGTCAGTTGTCCCTGTCGGAGGGCGGAGAGGAGGTTGGTGCCATTGTCGCAAACCACCATTCCTGGCTTAAGCTGGCGTGGCGTCAACCACCTCTCGGCCTGGCCCTGCAGAGCAGACAGGACCTCTGCCCCAGTGTGGCTTCTGTCCCCCAAACACACCAGCGCAAGCACGGCATGGCATCTTTTTGCCTGCGTACTTGCGTAGCCCCGTGAACGGCTACGGAGCACCGCTGGTTCATAGGACAAACCACAGGAAGAGGCCATGGAGGAAGAAGAAGAGGAGGGGGTGGAGGAGAGAGGTGTGTCACAACCAGTAGTAGCATTTTGGAGGCGTGGCGGTGGGACAACCTCCAACACTACTGCACCTTGTCCTGCATCCTTCCCAGCTGCCAAAAGAGTGACCCAATGGGCCGTGAAAGAAAGGTAACGTCCCTGTCCATGCCTGCTGGACCATGAGTCAGCGGTAATATGCACCTTACCGCTGACCGCCCTGTCCAGCGAGGCCAAGACATTGCCTTCCACATGCCGGTAGAGAGCCGGAATAGCCTTCCGTGAGAAAAAGTGGCGTTTGGGAACCTGCCACTGAGGAACCGCACATTGCACAAACTCACGGAAGGGGGCCGAGTCTACCAACTGAAAAGGCAGCAGTTGAAGCGCTAGCAATTTAGCCAAGCTAGCATTCAACCGCTGGGCATGTGGATGGCTGGGAGTGAACTTCTTTCGACGGTCCAGCAGCTGGGGCAGGGAAATTTGCCTGCTAGAATCGGACGTCGGTGTACTGCTAGCAGAGTGGCCGCAAGTACTTGGCTGTGACACACCTAATTCTACACCTTCATTCCTCTCAGTGCATGTTTCAGAGAGGACTGAAGTTATAGTGGGGTTGGAGATCCCAGCTGATGCGGTGCAAGGAGAGGTCCGCTTTGTTCTTTGGTGTGGGTCTTTGAGGTAGGCTTGCCAACGAGCTGCATGGCAGGTCAACATATGTCTGGTCAGGCATGTGGTACCCAAGCGGCTGATGTTTTGGCCACGCGATATACGCTTGAGACATATGTTGCAAACAGCAGCTGTGCGATCTGATGCACTAGCCTCAAAAAAGGCCCACACCAAAGAACTTTTTGAATGACGGGCAGAGGCAGCGCCCTGCACAGGCGGAGCTCTGCGGTGTGATTCCGTCGGTGTACTGCCCTTACGCTGGCCACCAAAGGGCATCCTGCCTCGTTGGAGATGTGCCTCCTCCTCATCCTCCTCCTCCTCCTCTCTCCTATTAGGCACCCACGTGGAGTCAGTGACCTCATCATCCCCTCCCTCCTCATCACTGGAGCCAATCTGGCAGTATGCTGCAGCTGCTGGAACATGACTGCCAGATTGGTGTCCTTCTTGAGCATCCCCTCTGTCTGCTCTCACGCTACTGCCTTCCTCTAGCTGGGTTTCATCATCAGACCCTTCGAAACGCTGGGCATCCTCCTGGAGCATGTACCCAACACTGTGCTGAAACAGTTCGGGGGACTCCTCAGGAGGAGGACATGGTGGGTCTAGGGAAGGAGTGACTGATGATTTGTCTGACATTGATACCAGGGAAGACGACGCTTTGGCAGCTGCTTTTCCAGTACCCTGAGCCTGGGTGAGAGAGGATGAGGAGGAGGAGGAGGGCTTGGTCATCCACTCTACCAAGTCTTCGGCATGATGTGGCTCAACATGTCCAGCTGCCGAAAAGAAGGACAAGCGTGTCCCATGGCCATGTGCTGATGACAATGCACCGCGTCCACGACCAGCACTGTTGCCCCCAGACACAGAGCCTGCTTGCCCTCTTTTATTGCCTCCTGACTGTCTGCCTCTCCTTGTTTGCCTTCCAGACATTCTAATAGATGGCCTGCAGGGAGATGGGAAAAAAGCAATAAGGGCTACCTTCAGGTGTCCTTCTCTGTCCCTTGAAACAAGGACTTTCACAGTGAAAGAAACTGACACTCTCCCTACCTACAGTTTTCTATCCCTAGAATAAATGTTTTTTTTAAGCACAATATAGCACAAGGACAATTCACTCACTGTCCTTACAGGTCCCTGGAAACAAGGTTTTTTGAGTGAAAGAAAAAAAACACTCTCCCTACCTACAGTTTTCTGTCCCTAGAAAAAATGTTTTTTTTAATCACAATATAGCACAAGAACAATTCACTCACTGTCCTTACAGGTCCCTGGAAACAAGGACTTGCAGAGTGAAATAAACTGACACTCTCCCTACCTACAGTTTTCTGTCCCTATAAAAAATGTTTTTTTTAATCACAATATAGCACAAGAACAATTCACTCACTGTCATTACAGGTCCCTGGAAACAAGGACTTGCAGAGTGAAATAAACTGACACTCTCCCTACCTACAGTTTTCTGTCCCTAGAAAAAATGTTTTTTTTAATCACAATATAGCACAAGAACAATTCACTCACTGTCCTTACAGGTCCCTGGAAACAAGGACTTGCAGAGTGAAATAAACTGACACTCTCCCTACCTACAGTTTTCTGTCCCTAGAATAAATGTTTTTTTTAATCACAATATAGCACAAGGACAATTCACTCACTGTCCTTACAGGTCCCTGGAAACAAGGACTTGCAGAGTGAAAGAAAAAAAACACTCTCCCTACCTACAGTTTTCTGTCCCTAGAAAAAATGTTTTTTTTAATCACAATATAGCACAAGGACAATTCACTCACTGTCCTTACAGGTCCCTGGAAACAAGGACTTGCAGAGTGAAATAAACTGACACTCTCCCTACCTACAGTTTTCTGTCCCTAGAATAAATGTTTTTTTTAATCACAATATAGCACAAGGACAATTCACTCACTGTCCTTACAGGTCCCTGGAAACAAGGACTTGCAGAGTGAAAGAAAATAAACACTCTCCCTACCTACAGTTTTCTGTCCCTAGAATAAATGTTTTTTTTAAGCACAATATAGCACAAGGACAATTCACTCACTGTCCTTACAGGTCCCTGGAAACAAGGACTTGCAGAGTGAAATAAACTGACACTCTCCCTACCTACAGTTTTCTGTCCCTAGAATTAATGTTTTTTTTAAGCACAATATAGCACAAGGAGAATTCACTCACTGTCCTTCCAGGTCCCTGGAAACAAGGACTTGAAGAGTGAAAGAAAAAAAACACTCTCCCTACCTACAGTTTTCTGTCCCTAGAAAAAATGTTTTTTTTTAATCACAATATAGCACAAGGACAATTCACTCACTGTCCTTACAGGTCCCTGGAAACAAGGACTTGCAGAGTGAAATAAACTGACACTCTCCCTACCTACAGTTTTCTGTCCCTAGAATAAATGTTTTTTTTAAGCACAATATAGCACAAGGACAATTCACTCACTGTCCTTCCAGGTCCCTGGAAACAAGGACTTGCAGAGTGAAAGAAAAAAAACACTCTCCCTACCTACAGTTTTCTGTCCCTAGAAAAAATGTTTTTTTTAATCACAATATAGCACAAGGACAATTCACTCACTGTCCTTACAGGTCCCTGGAAACAAGGACTTGCAGAGTGAAATAAACTGACACTCTCCCTACCTACAGTTTTCTGTCCCTAGAATTAATGTTTTTTTTAAGCACAATATAGCACAAGGAGAATTCACTCACTGTCCTTCCAGGTCCCTGGAAACAAGGACTTGCAGAGTGAAAGAAAAAAAACACTCTCCCTACCTACAGTTTTCTGTCCCTAGAAAAAATGTTTTTTTTAATCACAATATAGCACAAGGACAATTCACTCACTGTCCTTACAGGTCCCTGGAAACAAGGACTTGCAGAGTGAAATAAACTGACACTCTCCCTACCTACAGTTTTCTGTCCCTAGAATAAATGTTTTTTTTAAGCACAATATAGCACAAGGACAATTCACTCACTGTCCTTCCAGGTCCCTGGAAACAAGGACTTGCAGAGTGAAAGAAAAAAAACACTCTCCCTACCTACAGTTTTCTGTCCCTAGAAAAAATGTTTTTTTTAATCACAATATAGCACAAGGACAATTCACTCACTGTCCTTACAGGTCCCTGGAAACAAGGACTTGCAGAGTGAAATAAACTGACACTCTCCCTACCTACAGTTTTCTGTCCCTAGAATAAATGTTTTTTTTAAGCACAATATAGCACAAGGACAATTCACTCACTGTCCTTCCAGGTCCCTGGAAACAAGGACTTGCAGAGTGAAAGAAAAAAAACACTCTCCCTACCTACAGTTTTCTGTCCCTAGAAAAAATGTTTTTTTTAATCACAATATAGCACAAGGACAATTCACTCACTGTCCTTACAGGTCCCTGGAAACAAGGACTTGCAGAGTGAAAGAAAAAAAACACTCTCCCTACCTACAGTTTTCTGTCCCTAGAAAAAATGTTTTTTTTAATCACAATATAGCACAAGGACAATTCACTCACTGTCCTTACAGGTCCCTGGAAACAAGGACTTGCAGAGTGAAATAAACTGACACTCTCCCTACCTACAGTTTTCTGTCCCTAGAATAAATGTTTTTTTTAAGCACAATATAGCACAAGGACAATTCACTCACTGTCCTTACAGGTCCCTGGAAACAAGGACTTGCAGAGTGAAAGAAAAAAAACACTCTCCCTACCTACAGTTTTCTGTCCCTAGAAAAAATGTTTTTTTTAATCACAATATAGCACAAGGACAATTCACTCACTGTCCTTACAGGTCCCTGGAAACAAGGACTTGCAGAGTGAAATAAACTGACACTCTCCCTACCTACAGTTTTCTGTCCCTAGAATAAATGTTTTTTTTAATCACAATATAGCACAAGGACAATTCACTCACTGTCCTTACAGGTCCCTGGAAACAAGGACTTGCAGAGTGAAAGAAAATAAACACTCTCCCTACCTACAGTTTTCTGTCCCTAGAATAAATGTTTTTTTTAAGCACAATATAGCACAAGGACAATTCACTCACTGTCCTTACAGGTCCCTGGAAACAAGGACTTGCAGAGTGAAATAAACTGACACTCTCCCTACCTACAGTTTTCTGTCCCTAGAATTAATGTTTTTTTTAAGCACAATATAGCACAAGGAGAATTCACTCACTGTCCTTCCAGGTCCCTGGAAACAAGGACTTGCAGAGTGAAAGAAAAAAAACACTCTCCCTACCTACAGTTTTCTGTCCCTAGAAAAAATGTTTTTTTTAATCACAATATAGCACAAGGACAATTCACTCACTGTCCTTACAGGTCCCTGGAAACAAGGACTTGCAGAGTGAAATAAACTGACACTCTCCCTACCTACAGTTTTCTGTCCCTAGAATAAATGTTTTTTTTAAGCACAATATAGCACAAGGACAATTCACTCACTGTCCTTCCAGGTCCCTGGAAACAAGGACTTGCAGAGTGAAAGAAAAAAAACACTCTCCCTACCTACAGTTTTCTGTCCCTAGAAAAAATGTTTGTTTTAATCACAATATAGCACAAGGACAATTCACTCACTGTCCTTACAGGTCCCTGGAAACAAGGACTTGCAGAGTGAAATAAACTGACACTCTCCCTACCTACAGTTTTCTGTCCCTAGAATAAATGTTTTTTTTAAGCACAATATAGCACAAGGACAATTCACTCACTGTCCTTCCAGGTCCCTGGAAACAAGGACTTGCAGAGTGAAAGAAAAAAAACACTCTCCCTACCTACAGTTTTCTGTCCCTAGAAAAAATGTTTTTTTTAATCACAATATAGCACAAGGACAATTCACTCACTGTCCTTACAGGTCCCTGGAAACAAGGACTTGCAGAGTGAAAGAAAAAAAACACTCTCCCTACCTACAGTTTTCTGTCCCTAGAAAAAATGTTTTTTTTAATCACAATATAGCACAAGGACAATTCACTCACTGTCCTTACAGGTCCCTGGAAACAAGGACTTGCAGAGTGAAATAAACTGACACTCTCCCTACCTACAGTTTTCTGTCCCTAGAATAAATGTTTTTTTTAAGCACAATATAGCACAAGGACAATTCACTCACTGTCCTTACAGGTCCCTGGAAACAAGGACTTGCAGAGTGAAAGAAAAAAAACACTCTCCCTACCTACAGTTTTCTGTCCCTAGAAAAAATGTTTTTTTTAATCACAATATAGCACAAGGACAATTCACTCACTGTCCTTACAGGTCCCTGGAAACAAGGACTTGCAGAGTGAAATAAACTGACACTCTCCCTACCTACAGTTTTCTGTCCCTAGAATAAATGTTTTTTTTAAGCACAATATAGCACAAGGACAATTCACTCACTGTCCTTACAGGTCCCTGGAAACAAGGACTTGCAGAGTGAAAGAAAAAAAACACTCTCCCTACCTACAGTTTTCTGTCCCTAGAAAAAATGTTTTTTTTAATCACAATATAGCACAAGAACAATTCACTCACTGTCCTTACAGGTCCCTGGAAACAAGGACTTGCAGAGTGAAATAAACTGACACTCTCCCTACCTACAGTTTTCTGTCCCTAGAAAAAATGTTTTTTTTAATCACAATATAGCACAAGAACAATTCACTCACTGTCCTTACAGGTCCCTGGAAACAAGGACTTGCAGAGTGAAATAAACTGACACTCTCCCTACCTACAGTTTTCTGTCCCTAGAATAAATGTTTTTTTTAAGCACAATATAGCACAAGGACAATTCACTCACTGTCCTTACAGGTCCCTGGAAACAAGGACTTGCAGAGTGAAAGAAAAAAAACACTCTCCCTACCTACAGTTTTCTGTCCCTAGAAAAAATGTTTTTTTTAATCACAATATAGCACAAGGACAATTCACTCACTGTCCTTACAGGTCCCTGGAAACAAGGACTTGCAGAGTGAAAGAAAAAAAACACTCTCCCTACCTACAGTTTTCTGTCCCTAGAAAAAATGTTTTTTTTAATCACAATATAGCACAAGGACAATTCACTCACTGTCCTTACAGGTCCCTGGAAACAAGGACTTGCAGAGTGAAATAAACTGACACTCTCCCTACCTACAGTTTTCTGTCCCTAGAATAAATGTTTTTTTTAATCACAATATAGCACAAGGACAATTCACTCACTGTCCTTACAGGTCCCTGGAAACAAGGACTTGCAGAGTGAAAGAAAATAAACACTCTCCCTACCTACAGTTTTCTGTCCCTAGAATAAATGTTTTTTTTAAGCACAATATAGCCCAAGGACAATTCACTCACTGTCCTTACAGGTCCCTGGAAACAAGGACTTGCAGAGTGAAATAAACTGACACTCTCCCTACCTACAGTTTTCTGTCCCTAGAATTAATGTTTTTTTTAAGCACAATATAGCACAAGGAGAATTCACTCACTGTCCTTCCAGGTCCCTGGAAACAAGGACTTGCAGAGTGAAAGAAAAAAAACACTCTCCCTACCTACAGTTTTCTGTCCCTAGAAAAAATGTTTTTTTTAATCACAATATAGCACAAGGACAATTCACTCACTGTCCTTACAGGTCCCTGGAAACAAGGACTTGCAGAGTGAAATAAACTGACACTCTCCCTACCTACAGTTTTCTGTCCCTAGAATAAATGTTTTTTTTTAAGCACAATATAGCACAAGGACAATTCACTCACTGTCCTTCCAGGTCCCTGGAAACAAGGACTTGCAGAGTGAAAGAAAAAAAACACTCTCCCTACCTACAGTTTTCTGTCCCTAGAAAAAATGTTTTTTTTAATCACAATATAGCACAAGGACAATTCACTCACTGTCCTTACAGGTCCCTGGAAACAAGGACTTGCAGAGTGAAATAAACTGACACTCTCCCTACCTACAGTTTTCTGTCCCTAGAATAAATGTTTTTTTTAAGCACAATATAGCACAAGGACAATTCACTCACTGTCCTTCCAGGTCCCTGGAAACAAGGACTTGCAGAGTGAAAGAAAAAAAACACTCTCCCTACCTACAGTTTTCTGTCCCTAGAAAAAATGTTTTTTTTAATCACAATATAGCACAAGGACAATTCACTCACTGTCCTTACAGGTCCCTGGAAACAAGGACTTGCAGAGTGAAAGAAAAAAAACACTCTCCCTACCTACAGTTTTCTGTCCCTAGAAAAAATGTTTTTTTTAATCACAATATAGCACAAGGACAATTCACTCACTGTCCTTACAGGTCCCTGGAAACAAGGACTTGCAGAGTGAAATAAACTGACACTCTCCCTACCTACAGTTTTCTGTCCCTAGAATAAATGTTTTTTTTAAGCACAATATAGCACAAGGACAATTCACTCACTGTCCTTACAGGTCCCTGGAAACAAGGACTTGCAGAGTGAAAGAAAAAAAACACTCTCCCTACCTACAGTTTTCTGTCCCTAGAAAAAATGTTTTTTTTAATCACAATATAGCACAAGGACAATTCACTCACTGTCCTTACAGGTCCCTGGAAACAAGGACTTGCAGAGTGAAATAAACTGACACTCTCCCTACCTACAGTTTTCTGTCCCTAGAATAAATGTTTTTTTTAATCACAATATAGCACAAGGACAATTCACTCACTGTCCTTACAGGTCCCTGGAAACAAGGACTTGCAGAGTGAAAGAAAATAAACACTCTCCCTACCTACAGTTTTCTGTCCCTAGAATAAATGTTTTTTTTAAGCACAATATAGCACAAGGACAATTCACTCACTGTCCTTACAGGTCCCTGGAAACAAGGACTTGCAGAGTGAAATAAACTGACACTCTCCCTACCTACAGTTTTCTGTCCCTAGAATTAATGTTTTTTTTAAGCACAATATAGCACAAGGAGAATTCACTCACTGTCCTTCCAGGTCCCTGGAAACAAGGACTTGCAGAGTGAAAGAAAAAAAACACTCTCCCTACCTACAGTTTTCTGTCCCTAGAAAAAATGTTTTTTTTAATCACAATATAGCACAAGGACAATTCACTCACTGTCCTTACAGGTCCCTGGAAACAAGGACTTGCAGAGTGAAATAAACTGACACTCTCCCTACCTACAGTTTTCTGTCCCTAGAATAAATGTTTTTTTTAAGCACAATATAGCACAAGGACAATTCACTCACTGTCCTTCCAGGTCCCTGGAAACAAGGACTTGCAGAGTGAAAGAAAAAAAACACTCTCCCTACCTACAGTTTTCTGTCCCTAGAAAAAATGTTTGTTTTAATCACAATATAGCACAAGGACAATTCACTCACTGTCCTTACAGGTCCCTGGAAACAAGGACTTGCAGAGTGAAATAAACTGACACTCTCCCTACCTACAGTTTTCTGTCCCTAGAATAAATGTTTTTTTTAAGCACAATATAGCACAAGGACAATTCACTCACTGTCCTTCCAGGTCCCTGGAAACAAGGACTTGCAGAGTGAAAGAAAAAAAACACTCTCCCTACCTACAGTTTTCTGTCCCTAGAAAAAATGTTTTTTTTAATCACAATATAGCACAAGGACAATTCACTCACTGTCCTTACAGGTCCCTGGAAACAAGGACTTGCAGAGTGAAAGAAAAAAAACACTCTCCCTACCTACAGTTTTCTGTCCCTAGAAAAAATGTTTTTTTTAATCACAATATAGCACAAGGACAATTCACTCACTGTCCTTACAGGTCCCTGGAAACAAGGACTTGCAGAGTGAAATAAACTGACACTCTCCCTACCTACAGTTTTCTGTCCCTAGAATAAATGTTTTTTTTAAGCACAATATAGCACAAGGACAATTCACTCACTGTCCTTACAGGTCCCTGGAAACAAGGACTTGCAGAGTGAAAGAAAAAAAACACTCTCCCTACCTACAGTTTTCTGTCCCTAGAAAAAATGTTTTTTTTAATCACAATATAGCACAAGGACAATTCACTCACTGTCCTTACAGGTCCCTGGAAACAAGGACTTGCAGAGTGAAATAAACTGACACTCTCCCTACCTACAGTTTTCTGTCCCTAGAATAAATGTTTTTTTTAATCACAATATAGCACAAGGACAATTCACTCACTGTCCTTACAGGTCCCTGGAAACAAGGACTTGCAGAGTGAAAAAAAAAAAACACTCTCCCTACCTACAGTTTTCTGTCCCTAGAAAAAATGTTTTTTTTAAGCACAATATAGCACAAGGACAATTCACTCACTGTCCTTCCAGGTCCCTGGAAACAAGGACTTGCAGAGTGAAAGAAAAAAAACACTCTCCCTACCTACAGTTTTCTGTCCCTAGAAAAAATGTTTTTTTTAATCACAATATAGCACAAGGACAATTCACTCACTGTCCTTACAGGTCCCTGGAAACAAGGACTTGCAGAGTGAAAGAAACTGACACTCTCCCTACCTACAGTTTTCTGTCCCTAGAATAAATGTTTTTTTAAGCACAATATAGCACAAGGACAATTCACTCACTGTCCTTCCAGGTCCCTGGAAACAAGGACTTGCAGAGTGAAAGAAACTGACACTGTCCCTACCTACAGTTTTCTGTCCCTAGAATAAATGTTTTTTTTTAAGCACACTATAGCACAAGCACAAAACACACTGACACTCTCCCTACCTATCCTTCTCTTTCCCTAAACTAAAGGAATCCAGGTTAAGCAAGAAAGAAATAACAGTCACTGTCCCTGCCTATGCTGCTCTATCCCTGCTCCGGAACACACTACACTAGGCCGCCGTGCTGGCGGCCTTTTATAGTGTGGGGCGTGTACTAAACACCCTCAGCAATAATTGGCCACAGGCATCCTGCCTGTGGCCAATCATTGCTCTCCTCGCTGCCGGCGCTGTGATTGGCCAAGCATGCGGGGTCACAGTGCATGCTTGGCCAATCACAGCGCCTGGATGACACTGCGATGGCGTAGTGCATTGTGGGCCGTTCGCGTCACTCGAATTTGGCGCGAACGGCCCAAATCGTTCGATCTTCGTCGAACGATCGAACAGCCGATGTTCGAGTCGAACGTATGTTCGACTCGAACACGAAGCTCATCCCTACTCCTCAGTCTCCTCAAACACAGGTCATCTGTTTGGGACTAAAAGGAAAGGTCCTTCACCTAGATCCAATGGAACTGATGGAGAGGTCCTACAATGCAACAAAAAAGCAACAACGGATTCCAAGGTATTCTCCACACAAAATGGAAGAGGGAGTGGACATAGTCGGGGTACATATAAAAATAACCCCAAGGGATCTACCACTCGAAGTAAAACGGCTTCTCAGAGGGAATTGGGGGCAATACCCAAATCTGGGGCCATCTCTCGAGTCCAGTCACTTCCAGTGGAGGATTTTTTAGAGAAGGGCAAAATACAACCTTTTCCACCCTCGCCCATGACACAATTAGTCATGGAACCCTTTGTGACCAAAATAACTCCGGGGGAAAACTCAATATTATAAATCTATCCTCCTACAAGTTATCTGATTTGGAACATGAAGTATTGTCTTTGGGCCTTTCTTTTTGCCCAACCAGCAATACGGACAGTTTTGAAACAGTGAAGGATATTCATCTGTTTGCTCGTAAGCTCTTTTATAAGAGCTTGTATGCTAAACAAGAGAATCAAGAAAATGAAGTGGCACCGAATCTTAAAGCGGCCGACTTCAAGGCCCCGAGGGACCTAAATCTCCTCCTCCAAGAAAATGCCCCTTTGAGTCAGATAGGGGAGGAAAATTTGGAGGAAGAGGAGAGTGATGATGGGGAAAATAATCAGACACTTTTTACCCCCAAAAAATTTAAAAGGAAGTCTCATAACTTCCCACCAATCAACCAAAATCCTGCTTTAGCTCTGTTTGTAAGACAAACATCTAAGGAAATTGAGGTCCTGAGGAAAGAGACTTTACATTGCAATCTCAATCCAGAGCAAAAACATGCCCTAAAAACCCTTAAGAACAATGTTAACATCACGATTAAAGGCTCAGATAAAGGGGGTAACATCGTCCTTATGGACAACCCAGATTACGAGGAGATGTGCATGAAAATTCTCAGGGATCCCAAATGCTATCGCAAAATCTCCTCATCCACAGTGGATAGAATGAATAGTGAATTCTATCAATTGGTTGATGAATCCTTCAGAGACGGTGCCATAAACCAAGATACCTGGGACTTTATTAGAACCCGGCACCCACGTACCCCTACGATGTATGCACTTCCCAAAGTGCACAAAAACCTGTTGAGGCCACCAGGTAGGCCCATCATATCGGGTAATGGTTCCATCTCTGAAGGTGCTAGCCGAGTCATTGACCAGCACCTCAGACCCCATGTGATGGATCTCCCTTCGTACACCAAAGACACAATCCACCTTCTGCAAATATTGGAAGGTCTTGTCGTACCTCCATCGGCCTTTTTGGTGACTGTAGACGTAGAGTCACTCTATAACAGCATACCACACGATCTTGGTATTGCAGCTGTCCAAAGAGTGTTACGACAACGCCCAACCACTGACTGGAAGTTTAATCAATTCATCATACAGATGCTTGATTTTATTTTACATCATAATATTTTTTTATTTCAGGGCTCCCACTACCTCCAGGTGCAGGGGGTGGCTATGGGGACGTGCTGCACACCCTCATATGCCAACCTGTACCTGGGGGAGTGGGAGAAGGATTTCCTCCTGGGAGATGATGCGTCTATGTGTGCCTGCCACATTCTTATGTGGCAGCGCTACATAGACGACATCTTCATTATTTGGGATGGGCCTGAAGATATGCTCAAGAAAGTTTTGGAACTTATGAATATCAACAACCTAAATTTATTCTTCACTATGTCCTACGACTTTGAGAAAGTCAGCTTTCTCGATATCCTTATATCTAACGATATACAGGGAAAAGTCCAAAGCAGACTATTTAGGAAGGAGACGGCTGGCAACACGATGTTGCACGCAGCCAGTTTCCACCCAACAACACTCAAAGAATCCATACCTTTTAGCCAGTTCCTCCGAATTAGGAGGAATTGTACATCAGATGAGGATTTTCAATTTGAATCTAATGAGCTAAGTAACCGCCTACTAGCGAGAGGTTATAGTAGATCCACCTTAAAGAAAGCTTTCAACAGAGTAAAGGGAATGGAAAGACACACTTTGATTTTCAAAACTTCTAAGAAAAAGAAAAAAACTCAGGAAGATAATACTTCAAGGATAATTTTCAAATTCTCCAATGAGCATAAGAAAATCAGACAGATTCTAACTAAATACTGGCCCATCCTTACTGAGGATCCAATCCTTAAGACACTAGTACCATCCAAACCAGTGATCACTTTCAAAAAGGCAGAATCCATCGGTGGCATGTTGGTCAAAAGTGAATACAAGGGAGAGGCTAGAAAGGACCCATGCAAAATCTTTGGGACCTATCCTTGTGGGGCATGCTCTCAATGTACTGTCATTGGCGGAGGATCCACGCTCACTTTACCCAATGGGGAGACCTTCACATTTAGGCATTTTGCCAATTGTAAGACACAAGGTGTGGTCTATTTGATGGTCTGTCAGTGTGGATCCTTTTACGTCGGAAAAACAAGACAGGAATTAGGGAAGAGAGTGGAAAAACATATACATAGCATGAGGATAGGGAATCTCTACTTGCCTCTTGGGAGACACGTAGCTAAAAAACATAGGTATAGAATGCCTAATGTCATTTTTTCAGTCATTGAAAGGATTCATATTCCATGTAGGGGGGGGGATTGGAATAAGGTCCTGCTCCAGCGGGAAATGCGCTGGATCAGGCACCTTAGGGCAACCACGCCCCCAGGTCTGAATGAGGTCGAAAGTTTTCGTCCATTCCTGGAGGGCTTCAGCTCTGGAAAGACTGATTAGTTTTGTTTCTGTTTTGGGTTTTTTCCTGTTATTGATATACCCTGATGTCCCACCCATCCTTGTTTGAAATTGATTTCTCAATTTTTAATTATCTCTGTTATTCCAGCTTTTCTCCATATCAATGGATATAGGATGATCTCTCTTTTTTCTAGACACATTGACACACATGTGGGGTTTGAGATATATATAGATTGTTGTTTATATGTATTTTGTATGTTGAATGTTCTTAACAGTCTTTTCTGCGGAGGTATATATGATCCCCTGGGCGGAAGGGATTTCTTGATATGCTCCCATGCATGCATCCAATTGGTCAGTGACACAACCAGAGGTATGTCTTTGGGGTGGCCCGTCATATCTCTCCATCCAGTATTCCTTTTTTTTCCGACTTTACATGTTCATATCCGGTGCCGGGGAGGGGGCTTTCCCCATTGGAAATTGCCCCCTATCAATTTTTTCCTTGTTAGGGACATTTTCCTATCATAGGTTAAAAACGGCACCGGTGGTATTAGTCCATGGCCCGCTCCCCGTCCATATCATTGTTCTGGGAGAAGGATCTATATCCTGGGTACCAGTTCACACTGTTACTCCATGTCTGACTGTCCCATCACAACCCAGTACCATCTTTTTTACCCTTTATATCGGTATCCCCTAAATTTGCCCACATTCAAGATGGCCGTTTCTGCACTTCCTGCGGTGCGGAACGGACCAGAATTGGGGCTGATCGGGCTTCTGTGGTCACTCATCGTGCCCTTCTCTTTAGCGGGGCGCGATGGATGGCTTCACATCGGGCATGTAATGGGACCGTGAGCCAGTTTTTTTGGCTTCGCTGCCTTGTTTTGCTGCCCATATGCGCCGAGGGCAGACGCGCCGCTGATTGGTGCGGTTGCGTCATGTGACCGGCGCTGGACGTGATCTGGCGTGGCAAATGCGGCGTATCCATGGCAACATGACGCTCTGCTTTATGAGCAGGTGCGTCATGTGACCCTATCTGGACCAATCAGACACAGCAGAGGGATATATAGGACGCCAAAGAAGTTATATGGTGTCATTCTCTCCCTCTGCTGGCAGGCAGAGGATGTTTCCATATGGACCTCTGTTGCATGGAACCTTTTCTGGATATCAATCGTGATTCTTGATCCTCTTGACAGGTAATATTTTAAAAGTTCCACCTAGGAGAGGGAGGAATTTCTTCTCTCTCTTTTTGATGGATAGAATATTTTTTTATCTTATTTCATATATATTTTTTGATGTTTTAGGACATATATCTTTGGACTCAAGAATCCACTGGTTTTTTGTCCTCCTATATGAGTTATATTACCTGATGAATCCGAATTGTAGATTTCCACTTTCCATCTACAGGTACCATATCCATTTTCTTTAGGGAGATTTATTTTACTCCCCAATGGAATTACTTTCATACCTATGTATGTTATTTTTTATTTAAGGCACCTATCTTGGACCAATTTTTTCATATGTCCGCACTTCTTATATGGACTTGTTTCTGATGGAAAAGTTTTCCTGGAACTTTGAGGGCATTGGGGAATCCACAACACAGTGTTACTGGAACCTGAGATGCACATATGGGAGCATTGATGGAACATTTTTTCATATGAGTTTTTTGTGTACGTTTTTTTGCTGTTTCGCTGTATTCCATATAACAGTTGAAATTAAAGTGGAAATTTATTTTATTGTTTCTGTATTTAATAGAAAATGTATTCTCGTAGAAGTGAATACATTTGAATTCCCTGAAGAAGGACGTTTACAGTTTGAAACACGTTGGTCAAGCCTCCCTTGATCTGCTTCTGGCTGGAGCGGTCAACTCAGGCTATTGTATTCATCTTCGGAAGATTTGTATTATGTCAGATCTATGTAGTTTCTGTACAATTTTCATATATATGTGCTTTTTTGTACCATTTGTTCTTTTTTCATATATGTGTCCGCGTTATGTGGCATGTGTATAAATAAATATTTTGAAATTTTAATTGAGGTTTTTTCATATTTTTTACATTGCCTCCAAAATCCCACAAACTAGAGGTTTTTTCTCATTTTATACATATTTGGGATGATGGCAATTACATGTTGGGTTGCATGAGGTGTTACATTTTTTCACGTATCATAGGGTGGACAATACACCTATAAACCTCGTCCTTACACCCATGCACCCATACATGGACCCCATTTTTGTGTTATAATTATAAATAACTTGATGCACTATTTTTCCCATATATCTGCCATCTTGGAGAAATCCAACATTGGCAGGAGTGTGGTGCACATTTTTTGAGAGCTGATATTTATTTTGGAAATACAGCTATAATAACATATGTCTCTTGTGTTCTGAAATTTGTTTTGTTTCTCCTTTCAATCATTGAATATGGGGGATCTTCAGGGAGATGGATGGGAGGAGCTTATGTCGGGGATTCAGAAGAACTATCAAGGGACTGAACAGCCAATCTCAGATCTGTCATCTTTATTTTTCAATCTTAGGAAAACACTAGAGAAAAAATCTGCCTTATATTGGCACATTAATTCATTTGACAGGTATATTAAAGAACATATCAATCCTATCGGCTTGAGGATTCAGATATTTCCGATCTTGGAAAATATCAGTAAAAACCTCAAGTTGAACTGGGAAACCAAGTTAAATGAATGTTCAATGAATTTGATGATGTTATTGCAGGAGGAGTATAGACAGCAGCTGGTTGTTTTGGATATAGAAATAGAATCACTATATGCTCGCCTCTCACTCCTAAAAATGCATAAAGAATATAGTAACTTTGAAAAAAATCTCAAAGAACATTTGGAAAATTTTGGTAAAACAATACTTGTGAAAAAAGAGAAAAAGTATTGGAGAGATAAAAATGCGTTCAGTGAGGGTCGAGCATATAGATGGAATCAAGAGAAAAAATATAAAAACAATCAATTCAATAAATATAAAAATCGAGGGGGAGATACCAATGCACAAAATGATTATTCGTCTGACACCCCGTCTAACTCTTCCTCCTCAGTCTCCTCAAACACAGGTCATCTGTTTGGGACTAAAAGGAAAGGTCCTTCACCTAGATCCAATGGAACTGATGGAGAGGTCCTACAATGCAACAAAAAAGCAACAACGGATTCCAAGGTATTCTCCACACAAAATGGAAGAGGGAGTGGACATAGTCGGGGTACATATAAAAATAACCCCAAGGGATCTACCACTCGAAGTAAAACGGCTTCTCAGAGGGAATTGGGGGCAATACCCAAATCTGGGGCCATCTCTCGAGTCCAGTCACTTCCAGTGGAGGATTTTTTAGAGAAGGGCAAAATACAACCTTTTCCACCCTCGCCCATGACACAATTAGTCATGGAACCCTTTGTGACCAAAATAACTCCGGGGGAAAACTCAATATTATAAATCTATCCTCCTACAAGTTATCTGATTTGGAACATGAAGTATTGTCTTTGGGCCTTTCTTTTTGCCCAACCAGCAATACGGACAGTTTTGAAACAGTGAAGGATATTCATCTGTTTGCTCGTAAGCTCTTTTATAAGAGCTTGTATGCTAAACAAGAGAATCAAGAAAATGAAGTGGCACCGAATCTTAAAGCGGCCGACTTCAAGGCCCCGAGGGACCTAAATCTCCTCCTCCAAGAAAATGCCCCTTTGAGTCAGATAGGGGAGGAAAATTTGGAGGAAGAGGAGAGTGATGATGGGGAAAATAATCAGACACTTTTTACCCCCAAAAAATTTAAAAGGAAGTCTCATAACTTCCCACCAATCAACCAAAATCCTGCTTTAGCTCTGTTTGTAAGACAAACATCTAAGGAAATTGAGGTCCTGAGGAAAGAGACTTTACATTGCAATCTCAATCCAGAGCAAAAACATGCCCTAAAAACCCTTAAGAACAATGTTAACATCACGATTAAAGGCTCAGATAAAGGGGGTAACATCGTCCTTATGGACAACCCAGATTACGAGGAGATGTGCATGAAAATTCTCAGGGATCCCAAATGCTATCGCAAAATCTCCTCATCCACAGTGGATAGAATGAATAGTGAATTCTATCAATTGGTTGATGAATCCTTCAGAGACGGTGCCATAAACCAAGATACCTGGGACTTTATTAGAACCCGGCACCCACGTACCCCTACGATGTATGCACTTCCCAAAGTGCACAAAAACCTGTTGAGGCCACCAGGTAGGCCCATCATATCGGGTAATGGTTCCATCTCTGAAGGTGCTAGCCGAGTCATTGACCAGCACCTCAGACCCCATGTGATGGATCTCCCTTCGTACACCAAAGACACAATCCACCTTCTGCAAATATTGGAAGGTCTTGTCGTACCTCCATCGGCCTTTTTGGTGACTGTAGACGTAGAGTCACTCTATAACAGCATACCACACGATCTTGGTATTGCAGCTGTCCAAAGAGTGTTACGACAATGCCCAACCACTGACTGGAAGTTTAATCAATTCATCATACAGATGCTTGATTTTATTTTACATCATAATATTTTTTTATTTCAGGGCTCCCACTACCTCCAGGTGCAGGGGGTGGCTATGGGGACGTGCTGCGCACCCTCATATGCCAACCTGTACCTGGGGGAGTGGGAGAAGGATTTCCTCCTGGGAGATGATGCGTCTATGTGTGCCTGCCACATTCTTATGTGGCAGCGCTACATAGACGACATCTTCATTATTTGGGATGGGCCTGAAGATATGCTCAAGAAAGTTTTGGAACTTATGAATATCAACAACCTAAATTTATTCTTCACTATGTCCTACGACTTTGAGAAAGTCAGCTTTCTCGATATCCTTATATCTAACGATATACAGGGAAAAGTCCAAAGCAGACTATTTAGGAAGGAGACGGCTGGCAACACGATGTTGCACGCAGCCAGTTTCCACCCAACAACACTCAAAGAATCCATACCTTTTAGCCAGTTCCTCCGAATTAGGAGGAATTGTACATCAGATGAGGATTTTCAATTTGAATCTAATGAGCTAAGTAACCGCCTACTAGCGAGAGGTTATAGTAGATCCACCTTAAAGAAAGCTTTCAACAGAGTAAAGGGAATGGAAAGACACACTTTGATTTTCAAAACTTCTAAGAAAAAGAAAAAAACTCAGGAAGATAATACTTCAAGGATAATTTTCAAATTCTCCAATGAGCATAAGAAAATCAGACAGATTCTAACTAAATACTGGCCCATCCTTACTGAGGATCCAATCCTTAAGACACTAGTACCATCCAAACCAGTGATCACTTTCAAAAAGGCAGAATCCATCGGTGGCATGTTGGTCAAAAGTGAATACAAGGGAGAGGCTAGAAAGGACCCATGCAAAATCTTTGGGACCTATCCTTGTGGGGCATGCTCTCAATGTACTGTCATTGGCGGAGGATCCACGCTCACTTTACCCAATGGGGAGACCTTCACATTTAGGCATTTTGCCAATTGTAAGACACAAGGTGTGGTCTATTTGATGGTCTGACAGTGTGGATCCTTTTACGTCGGAAAAACAAGACAGGAATTAGGGAAGAGAGTGGAAAAACATATACATAGCATGAGGATAGGGAATCTCTACTTGCCTCTTGGGAGACACGTAGCTAAAAAACATAGGTATAGAATGCCTAATGTAATTTTTTCAGTCATTGAAAGGATTCATATTCCATGTAGGGGGGGGGATTGGAATAAGGTCCTGCTCCAGCGGGAAATGCGCTGGATCAGGCACCTTAGGGCAACCACGCCCCCAGGTCTGAATGAGGTCGAAAGTTTTCGTCCATTCCTGGAGGGCTTCAGCTCTGGAAAGACTGATTAGTTTTGTTTCTGTTTTGGGTTTTTTCCTGTTATTGATATACCCTGATGTCCCACCCATCCTTGTTTGAAATTGATTTCTCAATTTTTAATTATCTCTGTTATTCCAGCTTTTCTCCATATCAATGGATATAGGATGATCTCTCTTTTTTCTAGACACATTGACACACATGTGGGGTTTGAGATATATATAGATTGTTGTTTATATGTATTTTGTATGTTGAATGTTCTTAACAGTCTTTTCTGCGGAGGTATATATGATCCCCTGGGCGGAAGGGATTTCTTGATATGCTCCCATGCATGCATCCAATTGGTCAGTGACACAACCAGAGGTATGTCTTTGGGGTGGCCCGTCATATCTCTCCATCCAGTATTCCTTTTTTTTCCGACTTTACATGTTCATATCCGGTGCCGGTGAGGGGGCTTTCCCCATTGGAAATTGCCCCCTATCAATTTTTTCCTTGTTAGGGACATTTTCCTATCATAGGTTAAAAACGGCACCGGTGGTATTAGTCCATGGCCCGCTCCCCGTCCATATCATTGTTCTGGGAGAAGGATCTATATCCTGGGTACCAGTTCACACTGTTACTCCATGTCTGACTGTCCCATCACAACCCAGTACCATCTTTTTTACCCTTTATATCGGTATCCCCTAAATTTGCCCACATTCAAGATGGCCGTTTCTGCACTTCCTGCGGTGCGGAACGGACCAGAATTGGGGCTGATCGGGCTTCTGTGGTCACTCATCGTGCCCTTCTCTTTAGCGGGGCGCGATGGATGGCTTCACATCGGGCATGTAATGGGACCGTGAGCCAGTTTTTTTGGCTTCGCTGCCTTGTTTTGCTGCCCATATGCGCCGAGGGCAGACGCGCCGCTGATTGGTGCGGTTGCGTCATGTGACCGGCGCTGGACGTGATCTGGCGTGGCAAATGCGGCGTATCCATGGCAACATGACGCTCTGCTTTATGAGCAGGTGCGTCATGTGACCCTATCTGGACCAATCAGACACAGCAGAGGGATATATAGGACGCCAAAGAAGTTATATGGTGTCATTCTCTCCCTCTGCTGGCAGGCAGAGGATGTTTCCATATGGACCTCTGTTGCATGGAACCTTTTCTGGATATCAATCGTGATTCTTGATCCTCTTGACAGGTAATATTTTAAAAGTTCCACCTAGGAGAGGGAGGAATTTCTTCTCTCTCTTTTTGATGGATAGAATATTTTTTTATCTTATTTCATATATATTTTTTGATGTTTTAGGACATATATCTTTGGACTCAAGAATCCACTGGTTTTTTGTCCTCCTATATGAGTTATATTACCTGATGAATCCGAATTGTAGATTTCCACTTTCCATCTACAGGTACCATATCCATTTTCTTTAGGGAGATTTATTTTACTCCCCAATGGAATTACTTTCATACCTATGTATGTTATTTTTTATTTAAGGCACCTATCTTGGACCAATTTTTTCATATGTCCGCACTTCTTATATGGACTTGTTTCTGATGGAAAAGTTTTCCTGGAACTTTGAGGGCATTGGGGAATCCACAACACAGTGTTACTGGAACCTGAGATGCACATATGGGAGCATTGATGGAACATTTTTTCATATGAGTTTTTTGTGTACGTTTTTTTGCTGTTTCGCTGTATTCCATATAACAGTTGAAATTAAAGTGGAAATTTATTTTATTGTTTCTGTATTTAATAGAAAATGTATTCTCGTAGAAGTGAATACATTTGAATTCCCTGAAGAAGGACGTTTACAGTTTGAAACGCGTTGGACAAGCCTCCCTTGATCTGCTTCTGGCTGGAGCGGTCAACTCAGGCTATTGTATTCATCTTCGGAAGATTTGTATTATGTCAGATCTATGTAGTTTCTGTACAATTTTCATATATATGTGCTTTTTTGTACCATTTGTTCTTTTTTCATATATGTGTCCGCGTTATGTGGCATGTGTATAAATAAATATTTTGAAATTTTAATTGAGGTTTTTTCATATTTTTTACATTGCCTCCAAAATCCCACAAACTAGAGGTTTTTTCTCATTTTATACATATTTGGGATGATGGCAATTACATGTTGGGTTGCATGAGGTGTTACATTTTTTCACGTATCATAGGGTGGACAATACACCTATAAACCTCGTCCTTACACCCATGCACCCATACATGGACCCCATTTTTGTGTTATAATTATAAATAACTTGATGCACTATTTTTCCCATATATCTGCCATCTTGGAGAAATCCAACATTGGCAGGAGTGTGGTGCACATTTTTTGAGAGCTGATATTTATTTTGGAAATACAGCTATAATAACATATGTCTCTTGTGTTCTGAAATTTGTTTTGTTTCTCCTTTCAATCATTGAATATGGGGGATCTTCAGGGAGATGGATGGGAGGAGCTTATGTCGGGGATTCAGAAGAACTATCAAGGGACTGAACAGCCAATCTCAGATCTGTCATCTTTATTTTTCAATCTTAGGAAAACACTAGAGAAAAAATCTGCCTTATATTGGCACATTAATTCATTTGACAGGTATATTAAAGAACATATCAATCCTATCGGCTTGAGGATTCAGATATTTCCGATCTTGGAAAATATCAGTAAAAACCTCAAGTTGAACTGGGAAACCAAGTTAAATGAATGTTCAATGAATTTGATGATGTTATTGCAGGAGGAGTATAGACAGCAGCTGGTTGTTTTGGATATAGAAATAGAATCACTATATGCTCGCCTCTCACTCCTAAAAATGCATAAAGAATATAGTAACTTTGAAAAAAATCTCAAAGAACATTTGGAAAATTTTGGTAAAACAATACTTGTGAAAAAAGAGAAAAAGTATTGGAGAGATAAAAATGCGTTCAGTGAGGGTCGAGCATATAGATGGAATCAAGAGAAAAAATATAAAAACAATCAATTCAATAAATATAAAAATCGAGGGGGAGATACCAATGCACAAAATGATTATTCGTCTGACACCCCGTCTAACTCTTCCTCCTCAGTCTCCTCAAACACAGGTCGTCTGTTTGGGACTAAAAGGAAAGGTCCTTCACCTAGATCCAATGGAACTGATGGAGAGGTCCTACAATGCAACAAAAAAGCAACAACGGATTCCAAGGTATTCTCCACACAAAATGGAAGAGGGAGTGGACATAGTCGGGGTACATATAAAAATAACCCCAAGGGATCTACCACTCGAAGTAAAACGGCTTCTCAGAGGGAATTGGGGGCAATACCCAAATCTGGGGCCATCTCTCGAGTCCAGTCACTTCCAGTGGAGGATTTTTTAGAGAAGGGCAAAATACAACCTTTTCCACCCTCGCCCATGACACAATTAGTCATGGAACCCTTTGTGACCAAAATAACTCCGGGGGAAAACTCAATATTATAAATCTATCCTCCTACAAGTTATCTGATTTGGAACATGAAGTATTGTCTTTGGGCCTTTCTTTTTGCCCAACCAGCAATACGGACAGTTTTGAAACAGTGAAGGATATTCATCTGTTTGCTCGTAAGCTCTTTTATAAGAGCTTGTATGCTAAACAAGAGAATCAAGAAAATGAAGTGGCACCGAATCTTAAAGCGGCCGACTTCAAGGCCCCAAGGGACCTAAATCTCCTCCTCCAAGAAAATGCCCCTTTGAGTCAGATAGGGGAGGAAAATTTGGAGGAAGAGGAGAGTGATGATGGGGAAAATAATCAGACACTTTTTACCCCCAAAAAATTTAAAAGGAAGTCTCATAACTTCCCACCAATCAACCAAAATCCTGCTTTAGCTCTGTTTGTAAGACAAACATCTAAGGAAATTGAGGTCCTGAGGAAAGAGACTTTACATTGCAATCTCAATCCAGAGCAAAAACATGCCCTAAAAACCCTTAAGAACAATGTTAACATCACGATTAAAGGCTCAGATAAAGGGGGTAACATCGTCCTTATGGACAACCCAGATTACGAGGAGATGTGCATGAAAATTCTCAGGGATCCCAAATGCTATCGCAAAATCTCCTCATCCACAGTGGATAGAATGAATAGTGAATTCTATCAATTGGTTGATGAATCCTTCAGAGACGGTGCCATAAACCAAGATACCTGGGACTTTATTAGAACCCGGCACCCACGTACCCCTACGATGTATGCACTTCCCAAAGTGCACAAAAACCTGTTGAGGCCACCAGGTAGGCCCATCATATCGGGTAATGGTTCCATCTCTGAAGGTGCTAGCCGAGTCATTGACCAGCACCTCAGACCCCATGTGATGGATCTCCCTTCGTACACCAAAGACACAATCCACCTTCTGCAAATATTGGAAGGTCTTGTCGTACCTCCATCGGCCTTTTTGGTGACTGTAGACGTAGAGTCACTCTATAACAGCATACCACACGATCTTGGTATTGCAGCTGTCCAAAGAGTGTTACGACAACGCCCAACCACTGACTGGAAGTTTAATCAATTCATCATACAGATGCTTGATTTTATTTTACATCATAATATTTTTTTATTTCAGGGCTCCCACTACCTCCAGGTGCAGGGGGTGGCTATGGGGACGTGCTGCGCACCCTCATATGCCAACCTGTACCTGGGGGAGTGGGAGAAGGATTTCCTCCTGGGAGATGATGCGTCTATGTGTGCCTGCCACATTCTTATGTGGCAGCGCTACATAGACGACATCTTCATTATTTGGGATGGGCCTGAAGATATGCTCAAGAAAGTTTTGGAACTTATGAATATCAACAACCTAAATTTATTCTTCACTATGTCCTACGACTTTGAGAAAGTCAGCTTTCTCGATATCCTTATATCTAACGATATACAGGGAAAAGTCCAAAGCAGACTATTTAGGAAGGAGACGGCTGGCAACACGATGTTGCACGCAGCCAGTTTCCACCCAACAACACTCAAAGAATCCATACCTTTTAGCCAGTTCCTCCGAATTAGGAGGAATTGTACATCAGATGAGGATTTTCAATTTGAATCTAATGAGCTAAGTAACCGCCTACTAGCGAGAGGTTATAGTAGATCCACCTTAAAGAAAGCTTTCAACAGAGTAAAGGGAATGGAAAGACACACTTTGATTTTCAAAACTTCTAAGAAAAAGAAAAAAACTCAGGAAGATAATACTTCAAGGATAATTTTCAAATTCTCCAATGAGCATAAGAAAATCAGACAGATTCTAACTAAATACTGGCCCATCCTTACTGAGGATCCAATCCTTAAGACACTAGTACCATCCAAACCAGTGATCACTTTCAAAAAGGCAGAATCCATCGGTGGCATGTTGGTCAAAAGTGAATACAAGGGAGAGGCTAGAAAGGACCCATGCAAAATCCTTGGGACCTATCCTTGTGGGGCATGCTCTCAATGTACTGCCATTGGCGGAGGATCCACGCTCACTTTACCCAATGGGGAGACCTTCACATTTAGGCATTTTGCCAATTGTAAGACACAAGGTGTGGTCTATTTGATGGTCTGTCAGTGTGGATCCTTTTACGTCGGAAAAACAAGACAGGAATTAGGGAAGAGAGTGGAAAAACATATACATAGCATGAGGATAGGGAATCTCTACTTGCCTCTTGGGAGACACGTAGCTAAAAAACATAGGTATAGAATGCCTAATGTAATTTTTTCAGTCATTGAAAGGATTCATATTCCATGTAGGGGGGGGGATTGGAATAAGGTCCTGCTCCAGTGGGAAATGCGCTGGATCAGGCACCTTAGGGCAACCACGCCCCCAGGTCTGAATGAGGTCAAAAGTTTTCGTCCATTCCTGGAGGGCTTCAGCTCTGGAAAGACTGATTAGTTTTGTTTCTGTTTCTGTTTTGGGTTTTTTCCTGTTATTGATATACCCTGATGTCCCACCCATCCTTGTTTGAAATTGATTTCTCAATTGTTAATTATCCCTGTTATTCCAGCTTTTCTCCATATCAATGGATATAGGATGATCTCTCTTTTTTCTAGACACATTGACACACATGTGGGGTTTGAGATATATATAGATTGTTGTTTATATGTATTTTGTATGTTGAATGTTCTTAACAGTCTTTTCTGCGGAGGTATATATGATCCCCTGGGCGGAAGGGATTTCTTGATATGCTCCCATGCATGCATCCAATTGGTCAGTGACACAACCAGAGGTATGTCTTTGGGGTGGCCCGTCATATCTCTCCATCCAGTATTCCTTTTTTTTCCGACTTTACATGTTCATATCCGGTGCCGGGGAGGGGGCTTTCCCCATTGGAAATTGCCCCCTATCAATTTTTTCCTTGTTAGGGACATTTTCCTATCATAGGTTAAAAACGGCACCGGTGGTATTAGTCCATGGCCCGCTCCCCGTCCATATCATTGTTCTGGGAGAAGGATCTATATCCTGGGTACCAGTTCACACTGTTACTCCATGTCTGACTGTCCCATCACAACCCAGTACCATCTTTTTTACCCTTTATATCGGTATCCCCTAAATTTGCCCACATTCAAGATGGCCGTTTCTGCACTTCCTGCGGTGCGGAACGGACCAGAATTGGGGCTGATCGGGCTTCTGTGGTCACTCATCGTGCCCTTCTCTTTAGCGGGGCGCGATGGATGGCTTCACATCGGGCATGTAATGGGACCGTGAGCCAGTTTTTTGGCTTCGCTGCCTTGTTTTGCTGCCCATATGCGCCGAGGGCAGACGCGCCGCTGATTGGTGCGGTTGCGTCATGTGACCGGCGCTGGACGTGATCTGGCGTGGCAAATGCGGCGTATCCATGGCAACATGACGCTCTGCTTTATGAGCAGGTGCGTCATGTGACCCTATCTGGACCAATCAGACACAGCAGAGGGATATATAGGACGCCAAAGAAGTTATATGGTGTCATTCTCTCCCTCTGCTGGCAGGCAGAGGATGTTTCCATATGGACCTGTGTTGCATGGAACCTTTTCTGGATATCAATCGTGATTCTTGATCCTCTTGACAGGTAATATTTTAAAAGTTCCACCTAGGAGAGGGAGGAATTTCTTCTCTCTCTTTTTGATGGATAGAATAATTTTTTTTCTTATTTCATATATATTTTTTGATGTTTTAGGACATATATCTTTGGACTCAAGAATCCACTGTTTTTTTGTCCTCCTATATGAGTTATATTACCTGATGAATCCGAATTGTAGATTTCCACTTTCCATCTACAGGTACCATATCCATTTTCTTTAGGGAGATTTATTTTACTCCCCAATGGAATTACTTTCATACCTATGTATGTTATTTTTTATTTAAGGCACCTATCTTGGACCAATTTTTTCATATGTCCGCACTTCTTATATGGACTTGTTTCTGATGGAAAAGTTTTCCTGGAACTTTGAGGGCATCGGGGAATCCACAACACAGTGTTACTGGAACCTGAGATGCACATATGGGAGCATTGATGGAACATTTTTTCATATGAGTTTTTTGTGTAAGTTTTTTTGCTGTTTCGCTGTATTCCATATAACAGTTGAAATTAAAGTGGAAATGTATTTTATTGTTTCTGTATTTAATAGAAAATTTATTCTCGTAGAAGTGAATACATTTGAATACCCTGAAGAAGGACGTTTACAGTTTGAAACGCGTTGGACAAGCCTCCCTTGATCTGCTTCTGGCTGGAGCGGTCAACTCAGGCTATTGTATTCATCTTCGGAAGATTTGTATTATGTCAGATCTATGTAGTTTCTGTACAATTTTCATATATATGTGCTTTTTTGTACCATTTGTTCTTTTTTCATATATGTGTCCGCGTTATGTGGCATGTGTATAAATAAATATTTTGAAATTTTAATTGAGGTTTTTTCATATTTTTTACATTGCCTCCAAAATCCCACAAACTAGAGGTTTTTTCTCATTTTATTGTATTTCACACATAATCGTAAGAGGTTAGCAACAGAAATGGAATGCAGATGCATCAGCCACTTTAAAAGAACAAATATATGTAGCCTGCATCTTTAGAATGTTCCGTACATGTTTCCAAAAATTACAATATTATAAAAACATGTTGATAACTAAAGCAATGTCATGATAACTAAGGCAGGACCATGAAGTTATCAAAGTATATCAGCACAGATACATGTAAAAAAAAAGTGAGTCGTAGTCAATGTATATAACAGCAGGCTGCTATCTTATCCATGACCCCTAAGAGCCAACTTTTCAGCACAGCAGTCATATCGCAGGTAATGTTATAAAATCAAACCAATTTGGCATCAAGGATGCCTAAACATGAAATACAACCTTGAAATAAATATAATACTGGAAAAGAAAAGAAATGATAGGTAATGAAAGACCTGAAAAAAGTATACAGAAAGAAAGGACAATTGCAGGTGATTTAGTGTGGATAACCAAGAAAGGACCCAATATGGACACATCTATCCGTATCACTAGGTTGTAGCCTGAGTGTGATTTACTAAATTGACAAAATCTGCCTAATATTGAAAAGTTACCCACGTGGACCAAGTTTTATTAAAATTCTTGTTGTTTCATTGACTATTGCAACCAATTGTTATAAAGCTTTTTTTTTTGCGATATAAACGGAAAAAGACTGAAAATTTTGAAAAAAAATGATATTTTTTACTTTTTGTTATAAGAAAAATCGAATAAACTAAATTTTAGTCATACAACTAGGCCAAAATGTATTCAGCCACATGTCTTTAGTAAAAAAAATGTCAATAAGCGTATATTTATTGGTTTGCGCAAAAGTTATAGCGTCTACAAACTAGGGTACATTTTCTGGAATTTACACAGCTTTTAATTTATGACTGCCTATCTCATTTCTTGAGGTGCTAAAATGGCAGGGCAGTACAAAACCCACCCAAATGACCCCATTTTGGAAAGTAGACACCCCAAGGAAATTGCTGAGAGGCATGTTGAGCCCATTGAATATTTTTTTTTGTCCCAAGTGATTGAATAATGACAAAAAAAATTAAAAATTACAAAAAGTTGTCACTAAATGATATATTGCTCACACATGTCATGGTTATATGTGGAATTGCACCCCAAAATACATTTTGCTGCTTCTCCTGAGTACGGGGATACCACATGTGTGGGACTTTTTGGGAGCCTAGCCGTGTACGGGCCCCCGAAAACCAAGCACCGCCTTCAGGATTTCTAAGGGCGCAAATTTTTGATTTCACTCCTCACTACCTATCACAGTTTTGAAGGCCATAAAATGCCAAAATAGCACAAAACCCCCCCAAATGACCCCATTTCAGAAAGTAGACACCCCAAGGAAATTGCTGAGAGGCATGTTGAGCCTAGTGAATATTTTTTTTTGTCCCAAGTGATTGAATAATGACAAAAAAAAAAATTACAAAAAGTTGTCACTAAATGATATATTGCTCACACATGCCATGGTTATATGTGGAATTGCACCCCAAAATACATTTTGCTGCTTCTCCTGAGTACGGGGATACCACATGTGTGGGACTTTTTAGGAGCCTAGCCGCGTACGGGACCCCAAAAACCAAGCACCGCCTTCAGGATTTCTAAGGGCGCAAATTTTTGATTTCACTCCTCACTACCTATCACAGTTTCGAAGGCCATAAAATGCCAAAATAGCACAAAACCCCCCAAATGACCCCATTTTGGAAAGTATACACCCCAAGCTATTTTCGGAGAGGCATGGTGAGTATTTTACAGCTCTCATTTGTTTTTGAAAATTAAGAAATTAAATAATTTTTTTTTTTTTTAATTTTCAAAACTTTGTGACAAAAAGCGAGATCTGAAAAATACTCACAATACCTCTCAGCAAATAGCTTGGGGTGTCTACTTTACAAAATGGGGTCATTTGGGGGGGTTTTATGCCATCTGGGCATTCCATGGCCTCCGAAACTGTGATAGGCAGTGAGGAGTGAAATCAAAAATGTATACCCTTAGAAAGCCTGAAGGCGGTGCTTGGTTTTTGGTGTCCCGTACGCGGCTAGGCTTCCAAAAAGTCTCACACATGTGGTATCCCCGTACTCAGGAGAAGCAACAGAATTTTGGGGTGTAATTCCACATATGCCCATGGCATGTTTGAGCAATATATCATTTGGTGACAACTTTGTGCAAAAAAAAAAAAATATTGACTTTTTTCCGCAACATGTGTCAACATATCAAATATTCTATGGACTCGACATGCCTCTCAGTATATAGCTTGGGGTGTCTGCTTTCCAAAATGGTGTCATTTGGGGGGGTTTTGAACTGTCCTGGCATTTTATACACAACATTAGGAAGCTTACACCCAGTCTTCTAACCACTTGAAGACAAAGCCCTTTCTGACACTTTTTGTTTACATGAAAACATTTTTTTTTTGCAAGAAAATTATGTTGAACCCCCAAACATTATATATTTTTTAAAGCAAAGGCCCTACAGATTAAAATGGTGGGTGTTGCATTTTTTTTCCACACAGTATTTGCGCAGCGATATTTTTTAAACGCATTTTTTGGGGAAAAATACACTTTTTTTAATTTTAATGCACTAAAACACACTATACTGCCAAAATGTTTGATGAAATAAAAAAGATGATCTTAGGCCGAGTACATAGATACCAAACACGACATACTTTAAAATTTTGCACAAAGGCGCAGTGGCGACAAACTACATACATTTTTAAAAGCCTTTAAAAGCCTTTACAGGGTACCACGTTAGATTTACAGAGGAGGTCTACTGCTAAAATGACTGCCCTCGATCTGACCTTCGCGGTGATGCCTCACATGCATGATGCAATTGCTGTTTACATATGACGCCAGACCGACGCTTGCATTCGCCATTGCGCAAGAGCAGGGCGGGACAGGGGTGCTTTTTTTATTATTTATTTATTTATTTATTTTATTATTAATTTTGCTTTTTTATTTTATTTTTAAACTGTTCTTTCCATATTTTTTTTTTTTATAATTTTTATTGTTAATTCAGGGAATGTAAATATCCCCAATGATAGCAATAGGTAGTGACAGGTACTCTTTTTTTGAAAAAACTGGGGTCTATTGGACCCTAGATCTTTCCTCTGCCCTCAAAGCATCTGACCACACCAAGATCGGTGTGATAAAATGCTTTCCCAATTTCCCAATGGCGCTTTTTATATCCGGGGGGGGACATTCCCTCCCACTGCTTGTAAAAGCAGTCCAGGGGCTAATTAGCTGCTAGGATTGCTTTTACATGAAAGTCGGCCGCTGGCTGAAAAGAATGATACCAAGATGATACCTAAACCCGCAGGCATCAATCTGGTATAACCAAAGTCCAGCAACATGCCAGTACGTTGCTGGTCCTTGTTGGACATGTATTGTAAAAAAAATGTCATGCAGCCTGTTGGCTAAACGAAAAAAAGAGATTGATCGGTGGGTATGCCCACCATTAGAATACCACCCTTCATTCACCCACTTCTAATGATGGGCATACATGCACCATTTATATATGCCGAAGCATGGGGGCATCCTCCCGCAAAAGTTATGCCACGTACACACGGTCAGACTTTTCCACGGGCAAGCCTCCGTTGGAATTTTGACCGTATGTACGTGGCATTAGGAGCAAAATCGCTCCTCCGCCCCTGCTGCCCCTATGCTTCAGCATATATGCTCTTTTTTTTATAACTGTGGTGGTGAAATCACCTCCTACAGCACTGGAGTCGCAGGGATCAGGCCTGTCTCTGCGAACGCTGCATTTATGTGTGTTGTGTTTTGTAAGTGACAGTGATCGATCGATACTGCACTTGGGTGGCCTGGGCTGGACGGAGGGGCAAAACGCAGGTGCTAGCAGGTATCTGGGCTGATCCCGCTAACACTGCGTTTTTGGGAACCCTAAACTGCTGGGGGCGCTAGTGTAGATCTGATCAGATCAGATATTGATCTGTTCAGATACTATACCACTAAGGGAGGTGTATGCTTCACGCGTGGGTGTTAGCATTCCTGGCACTAACCTGACGCTGCCTGGGGCGACGCAGACCCTCTCTGACACTAAAACCTAATTGATATCACCCACCGGGCGATCAGGGGGTTAAACCTTTATTGGGTTATATACGGCGGGTGCCCTGACACTATAAAAAGCAAACTAACTAACCAGCGTCACCCGTAGCACTTATATGGTGATCACTGGTGAAAGAGTTAACTAGGGGAAATCAGGGGGTTAAACCTTTATTAGGTAATATATGGGGGTACCTGACGCTATATAAAAACCTGACGGGGAACCTAAATAGCAAAATAACTAACTGGCTAACCAGTGTCACCAGTAACACTTATACGGTGATCACTGGTGAAAGGGTTAACTAGGGGAAATTAGGGGGTTAAAAACTTTATTAGATAATATATGGGGGTACCTGACGCTATAAAACCTGCGGCGAACCTAAAAAAAATAACTGGCTACCTATCGGCATCACCGACACTAAGACAGCGATCAGAAAAACGATCGCTTGGTGACACTGGCAAAAGGGGGTGAAAGGGTTAGCTGGGGGGGCGATCAAGGGGTTAAACCTTTGATAGGTAATATATGGGGGTACCTGACGCTATAAAAACCTGCGGCGAACCTAAAAAAAAATAACTGGCTACCTGTCGGCATCACCGACACTAAGACAGCGATCAGAAAAACGATTGCTTAGTGACACTGGCAAAAGGGGGTGAAAGGATTACCTGGGGGGCGATCAAGGGGTTAAACCTTTATTAGGTAATATATGGGGGTACTCGACGCTATAAAACCTGCAGCGAACCTAAAAAAAATAACTGGTTACCTATCGGCATCACCGACACCTAGACAGCGATCAGAAAAACGATCGCTTAGTGACAGCGGTGAAAGGGTTACCTGGGGGGCGATCAAGGGGTTAAACCTTCATTAGGGGGGTTAGGGGGCTACACTGGACCTAAACCTGACACTTTTACAGTCACAAATGTCACTGATTGCAGTAATCAGTAAATAAATGGTCACTGCAATGACACTGTGACTGGGGGGTGATCTGGGGGGTGATCTGGGGGTGTCTGGGGGGTCTGGGGGGGCGATCGTGTGCCTATGTGTGTGGTGTCAGTGTGCTGTTATGTGCACTAACCTGTGTGTCTTCTCTCATGCGGCGCTCGGTATATGTGAGCGCCGCAGGAGAGATGACATCACTTCCTCCTGCCTGTGTAAACATTACACAGGCGAAGGAAGCATTTGGGGGTGGCCAGAATCGAATGGTGGCCCCCTCATCACGGATCGCTCCCGAAGCGATCCCAGCCGCTCACTGTACTGGAGGGGGGTCCGATTTGACCCCCCACCCATTTGAAGGCAGGCACGTACAGGTACGTGATTGTGCCTGTCCGTGCCATTCTGCCGACGTATATATACAGTGGGTGGTCGTTAAGTGGTTAAAAGATATAATAAAATATTTTCAAAAATGTGAGGGGTGTACTCACTTTTGTGAAATACTGTATATACCATTAAAATTTTATTTTCAGCTGTATTACCCTTAAGGCAAATAGATTTGAAAAGAGTCAGAGGTCTCAGCAAAGAATGTTTTCACGCTTTAGTGAAAATATAACTATATATCTGATGGTACATACATTTTGCCATAGCCTGATTCCCCAATTCTGCTGCCAGACTGGCATGCAGTTTTTATTTGCCCTCTTGTACACAGTGTTTAACTAATGAAGGTGTGTGTTCATTCAGCTGCAGTTTAGCAGAAGAAGCCATCTCTGGTGGAAAGTCTGGATTAGATCCCAGTGGAGTTAAAGGACCAGGGGAAGTGGACAAGTCAGAGCCCTAAAAGAGTCCGTTATTAAGCTCAGTGTCCAGGAGATTTTAAGAGGCGGTGTCACTGTTCTCCACTACAAGAAGAGATGATGTGAATGGTCACATAACAGAGTATTCAGGTGAGGTAAAAAATGTGTTAGAAGGTTTTATTTTTAACTGGTGATTGTGAATCACTTAAAGCTCTAGAGATTCTGAATAGGTTGTAGTATTGAGGCAATCCCCAGAGATGGGCTTTAAGCAAATACATTTCTGAAAAAAGGAAGCCACAGAAAAAAATGACGTATGTTGGTGACCTAATCTACTTAATTGAAAGGCTTTGAATGAAGTTCTCCTTCAATATAGTCACTTGTAAATTTGCATACCCCTGCCACACAGCACAGACAGGAAAGATCCCTTCATGGCCTCTTAGTTTAGCTTTGATGCTACCAAGATTGTCTACCTGCTAACTAGACTGAGCTAATGACGCTGACTAATTTTCCAATAAACAGGCTGGCAGAAGAAAGTTAACATAAATTGCTTCACTGTGCAGTGTGTTAGAGATGTAATGCTTATAAGATTTGTCAAAGAGAATTACAAAACATTTGGCAGGAAAAACAGTAAACATATTATTGTGTCAACTACATGTTTAGCTGTTTTCCTGGAGGTCCAGTTTGGGTAAAATTTGATGGTTTGAAATGATGAAATAAGAATTAGTAAGAATAGTAAAAAATATATTATTTGATTCACTGTAAAATATTAAACGGTTTACAGATACAATATTATTTTTCAAATTAAGCATCATCTCTTAAATGGCCCCAAAATTATAATTTTGAAACATGTCATACAGCATTCATGCAGAATTCCCAGCTTGTTCAGAATAGCCAAGAAAATTATATGCTTTACTTAAGAAAAACTCCTATAAACACATTTCCTCCAGGCAACATAACATTTATTAATTTATTCATGAGCAGAGCATGTAATCTAGCAAAGTTCTCTTGTAGTCCTTTGTGAAATTAATGTCTTATAGTACATTTCGACCCCATTTTTAACTGTGCCTTTGAGCAAACAACATTTTTCCTGTATCTTCCCAGCAGAATTAATTGCATTGAGATGCCAGAATAAAATGTATTTTATCATAAAAAGAACTAATGACACAAATCTAATCTATCACTGCACCATACAAGATATGCTAGAAAAGTAGTACAATGAAATATAATTGAAGAAATTATGTACTTTCTGTATATCTGTAGTCTACATCACAATATGTTTTTTTTTACATACATTATTTTTTTTTAATGGATAGTTTTGGTTTCTTTTATTTGCATTTTACTGGAAAAATACATTTAGTACATCATAATTCTTCTTCAAATTGTTTTTGTGCTTTTTAAAAAAAAAATTTTTCAGTATTTTAAGAAATGCCCAGGGGGAAAATGGCTTTTCAACACATATAATCAAAGCCAGACATTTCACTTAAACTGTACTGTATGTTTAAGGAGTTATAGGTCGCTGGTCAAAATGATGAAATTAGATTTTAGCAGAACACATCCTGACCTTTCTTTAAGGCAGAACTGTTTACTTTATAATGTAAAGCAATGTGACCATATTGCGTACTTGAAACTAAAGCAAAGGTTAAGCATATTTGGTCATATAAAGCAAATTTTTTTGTTTAGTTTTATTTATATTCATATTAATGTTAAAAGGGGGAAAGGGGAAGTGGACAAAGTTGGGACTTTAAATGGAACACACAGCAGTACAGTATAGGAATGGATAGTCAAGCGACTGCTAAAGTCATGTATTTTATTTGAACACCATTCAAACAACATTTTAAGGGCATGCAGCCTCTAAATAAATGGATACATAAGTAGCATACATTACATACAGATATACAGTCAGTAATATGAAATATTATCAGTAAAAAACACTTGGTAACTCAAGACAATGTATATTTAACCAAAGTGTAACAACTACCTAATTGGTCTAAAAGATCCTTACATAAATGAAATTGGGGGGAAGGAGAAGGGGAAAACACAAAGTATATACCATAGTGGTACATAAAGCAGAAATTGGACACATTAATAATTGATAAAATTTGATCCATGGTATATAGTGGTGGTCAAGTGTTTGGTGGCTCTACGCGTTTCGCGGTCTAATAACCGCTCATCAGGAGCAATAAACCATGGAGTTTATCTAGAGAGAGAGAGAATATACATTTAACTGGATATTTACCAATGATTAAAATGGGATATACAGGGAAAAAAAAGGAAGACAAAGTATATTGGGATAAGATTAAAATTAAAAAATTATATGGGGGATTGGTTGCACATCCAACTTACATCGGCAACTGCGCAGCCGCAGCATGCAACTAAGAACCCCCAGCACCCAATGGGACCTCACCTCCGGGTGCTGAGGTGGCTTGGCTTGGCAGCAACATCCAACACAGGCAGGTAGGAACAGGTGAGTCTGAGTGAATACCCTGAACAGGGGTGTATGTAGGTGATCCCAGAAGGGGGCCTATGTGAAAAAAAGCACATAATAAGGGTGAATGTGAATGATAGTGTTGGAGGTGTATAAGATCAGTGAAAAGAGAAACGAATCAAGAGGAAAGGGAAAGGTGAGAACAAATAGGAAAATAAGGAGAGTGAGGGGGAGGGAAGGAAAAAGCAAGAAAAGAGAGAGGAGAAAGAAAGAAAAAATGAAAAGGAAATTAGTAAAGAAAGAATGAAAAAAGAAATAGCATGAAAAAGACAAAAATGGGTTAATAGTGAAAATAAATGTACCTATTGTCAAATCAGAAAACTGAGTTCCATGGACGTGTGGTGATCCTGGTGGGAAGTGAAGGAAATCATATGTGTGTGTCTGCCAAGTACTGCCTATATAGGTGTGCCGCCAAAACCAACCCCCCTACGTCACGCATGCAATCACTGACTGAGGGAGAGGAAACCGCTTTCACCTGGGCGGCATAGCCGTCTGGCGATCAGCGCCTATCCTAATCCCTCATGTGAATGCCGGCAAGGGGACACCGCCTATGGGGGCGTACCCAGATGACGCGGAGCATCCGGCGTGTATTGAGTTGGCGTAGAAGACGCCGGGACAGTGCATCCACCCCTTCCCCCGTCACCGAAGGGCGGGGAGAAGGTGGAGCCCGTCCAGCACATCTAAGCCAACGGAGGGGAGGTATCAGGTGGGAACCGGCCAGTCCAGACGCAGTCTGCAGCCACGCAGATGCAGACCAAGGATATACTAGCCATGGGACTAATAAACAAAGATTATATTAAATACAAAATTAATAGGGGGAACCTATTGTAAGGCCATATAGAAGGTTAGTTTTGGGAACTAGAAAATTAACAAGACCAAGGGAATAAAAAGCCAGGCATATAGTTGAAGTTATTGAAGTTACTGAAATAAACTACTACTGTGTGTTCCCATCCCTGGTTAATTAATGAAGTACGGAGAAGTTTTTGGGACTTTAAATGAGGCTAGAACCAAAGGGGTAGTGCCTCCATCCCGGGTATCATTGTTAAAAGGGGGAAAGGGGAAGTGGACAAAGGGGGGACTTTAAATGGAACACACAGCAGTACAGTATAAGAATGGATAGTCAAGCGACTGGTAAAGTCATGTATTTTATTTGAACACCATTCAAACAACATTTTAAGGGCATGCAGCCTCTAAATAAATGGATACATAAGTAGCATACATTACATACAGATATACAGTCAGTAATATAAAATATTATCAGTAAAAAACACTTGGTAACTCAAGACAATGTATATTTAACCAAAGTGTAACAACTACCTAATTGGTCTAAAAGATCCTTACATAAATGAAATTGGGGGGAAGGAGAAGGGAAAAACACAAAGTATATACCATAGTGGTACATAAAGCAGAAATTGGACACATTAATAATTGATAAAATTTGATCCATGGTATATAGTGGTGGTCAAGTGTTTGGTGGCTCTACGCATTTCGCGGTCTAATAACCGCTCATCAGGAGCAATAAACCATGTAGTTTATCTAGAGAGAGAGAGAATATACATTTAACTGGATATTTACCAATGATTAAAATGGGATATACAGGGAAAAAAAGGAAGACAAAGTATATTGGGATAAGATTAAAATTAAAAAATTATATGGGGGATTGGTTGCACATCCAACTTACATCGGCAACTGCGCAGCCGCAGCATGCAACTAAAATATTTTTTTAATTTTAATCTTATCCCAATATACTTTGTATTCCTTTTTTTCCCCTGTATATCCCATTTAAATCATTGGTAAATATCCAGTTAAATGTATATTCTCTTTCTCTCTAGATAAACTCCATGGTTTATTGCTCCTGATGAGCGGTTATTAGACCGCAAAACGCGTAGAGCCACCAAACACTTGACCACCACTATATACCATGGATCTAATTTTATCAATTATTAATGTGTCCAATTTCTGCTTTATGTACCACTATGGTATATACTTTGTGTTTTTCCCTTCTCCTTCCCCCCAATTTCATTTATGTAAGGATCTTTTAGACCAATTAGGTAGTTGTTACACTTTGGTTAAATATACATTGTCTTGAGTTACCCAGTGTTTTTTACTGATAATATTTCATATTACTGACTGTAAATCTGTATGTAATGTATGCTACTTATGTATCCATTTATTTAGAGGCTGCATGCCCTTAAAATGTTGTTTGAATGTTGTTCAAATAAAATACAGCGTGTCACATGACATCCTGGCTGCCTATAAAAGCTGACCAAATCCCCAAGAAAATTGCTGTTTTGTCTTCAGCTTCCTGTGTCTCAAGTTCCTGTTTCCTACCTGCCTGATCTACTGCTGTGACCCGGATTGCCTCTTGACTACCCTGATCTCTCCTGACCTGACAATTGGCTTGCTTATTGGACTTTGCTGCTGTCTCCTGTGTTTGACCCTCTGCTTGTGACCCGGACTTTGCTGCCAGCCTCCTGCACCTGACCATTTTGCCTGTGACCCAGATTACCTCCAGTCTCCAGTACTTGACCCTTTGCTTGCCTTTGGACTTCCCTCCTTTTGGGTGTTTGACCGCCGGCCTGCTCTGGAATTTCTGCACAACTACACCAGCTGAGTTCTGATCACCATCAGTTCCTGTACCTGTCTTCTGTGACCTTCACGCAAGTCCTGCTCAGCCTACTGGTAGCTTGTGCCTCTTTGTGCCATCCACCCTCTGTCCCATCTCCAGGGGCTGGAGTGCGCTTAGTCTCAAGAGTGAGACGCCCTCTGCATCTCGGCCTCGGTGAGTACCCTTTTCTGACAATTATTTTCCATTGCAGGAAGTTCTTAAAGGCTGTATCTGTGGGGCGCATGCGCGGCTTTCCGACATGGCGGACGTGCTCTGAGTGAGCTCCGGGTCTCCGCCGCTCTTCGTGACCTCCGTATAGCTTCATTAGCCTCCAATTGATCTGGGGGTAAGCCTGATACTCCGCTCTACTCCCTGGGCGCCCTATGGAAAAGATTGGCCAGCAGCAGCGCAACTATAACCCGCTGTTTGGGCCGCGAGCAGGAACGGAGATGGAACGCTTCATTACTAGGCCGCAATCCGCGGCCTCGATTTCGCAAGCAGACCCCTTTGCCGCGATGGATCCGTTCATTGATGCGGAGGAACCGGGACTCCCTGGGCTTACGAACGCGCCGATTGTGAGCACCGCCACACACGCACCTCAGGAGATTCTCACTCCTGACATTTTAGATAAAAAATTGGATTCCAAGCTGCAGCACCTGCTCCTACAAATCACCCGGAACATTGCGGCAGAGGTGAGCAAGATCTCAGCTGAACTGAGGGGGGAAATTACTCAAATTGGGGAACGTGCTGATGCATTGGAACACAAGTTTGATGAGATGGTGAACTATGTGCAGGCAATTGAGGAAGAAAACTACAATCTTAAACACTCTGTCTCCCAATTGCAGCTTCAACAGGAAGATTTAGAGAACAGGGAGAGGCGCCAAAATCTGCGCTTCCGTGGTATCCCTGAGTCGGTGGGGGACTCCTCCCTACGCTCATATCTCTTGGGGCTTTTTAATGTTCTAGCTCCCTCAGTAGTGGATGTGGATTGGCGTTTGGACAGGGCTCATCGCTCCCTGGGCCCAAAACCCCCGTCGGGGGCCAGACCCAGAGATGTAATCGTGAGGTTTCATTATTATGACAGCAAGGAAGCCCTGGTCCTGGCCACACGTAATACATCTCAGCTTTCATATAAGGAGATGAAGCTACAGATCTTCAGTGATCTCTCTCCCATTACTTTGGCGAAAAAGGAGAAATCTGCGTCCGATTACAACTCACCTACAGCTACACAAAGTCCTCTACTACTGGGGCTTCCCCTTTCGCCTCATTGTGTCTAAAGATGGTGTTCAGCATAGTTTGCGTGACCTACAAGAGGGTGAAGCGTTTATAAAAAGCCTTGGTCTCCCACCTCTGCCTGAAGAGGACCCTCATCTTGCTCCTGCTCAAGCTCGTCCTTTTCCACCCACTCCCAGTCGCCTCTGGACCCCTGTGAGGAGCCAATCGAGGAAACATCTCTCCACCCCTCAGCGCCCAAGATCCTCCAGACAACCTGCTTGATTTCCTTGAAGGGGGTGACCGGATCCCCATTTATCGCTCTTGTTTCTCCTCATTGAGTCCTTGGAAGGCTTTCAGCTGCAATCTGGACTCTAGGTTTGGATAACTACCCCCCCACCTGTGTGGGGGGGAGTTCTTGGTATCTGTCCCATGGGGCAACAAAGTTTCAAAGTTTTGTCGTTTTTTCTTCTCCTTTTTGGTTCAAGGTTACGCCTTTTTCAAAATTGATGCTCTTTTGAAGGATTTTCTTTTGCCTAAGAAGATGCGGCGGACACAGCCCTGTTCCAAGACTTCCATGTTGGAGGCCCCCTTGTGCCCATACTGGTCCCTTGACGTTGTTCAGGGTCCCCTGAGTTGTCATAACACCTCAGGTTCTCAATTAATGTTTTTCTTTTTTTTTCTGTGGAATATATACTTCCTCATCTGGTTTTGCCCTTTTAATTATATGCTCATACGTCAGTTCTGCTGGTCGAGGTCCCTTTTTTCCTGTTTTTTTCCTTTTTTCTTTTTTTTTCTTTTGTCTGTATTTTTTAGTTTACCTAAGGTATACTGGTACTTCTCAAGGTATAATACTAACATGAGACTTTGTTTTGTTTCTGTATGTACACCACTAATTTTTCCAAGTAGTGCAGGAATATGTCCTTGTAATTTTTATTTGCAAACACAGGCTACTTTGTTACAACTGTGCTTATGTCTCTGAGAATTATGTCCTTTAATGTGAAGGGCCCGAACTCTGTTCAAAAGCGCTGGATTGCTTTGAAGGAGTTCAGATCCTCAGGAGCTGATATAGTCATGCTCCAGGAAACCCATTTTAAGGCTAACGGCTCTTTAAAATTTGCTTCTAGGTTCTATCCCAACTCCTTTCTTGCCTCTGACTCCACTGGCAAGGCAGGAGTTGCTATATTGATTAAGAAAACATGTCCCATCAGGGTCAAAGATTCATATTCTGACCCTCATGGTAGGTTCCTTATCTTGGATTGTGAATATATGTCCTCCTCTTTTACCTTAGATAACATCTATGCTCCTAATACCGGTCAGGTTGATTTTCTGACCAAGGTTTTAGATATGCCTCAGTGTCGCCCTCAACCCTTCATGATAGTGGGGGGGACTTCAATCTCGTCATGTTCCCTACTAGAGACAGGCTAACTATTCCTCTTGATACGCGGTCTAGAAAGGTAGTCTCCACAGCTAGATCCTTTCGTAGATGTATTAGATCCCATCAATTATTTGACTCATGGAGGATTAAACACCCCTCCGCTAAACAGTATACTTTCTATTCCATGGCCCATAAAATGTTCTCTCGTTTGGATCATTTTTTTGTTTCAGCCCCACTCATCCCCCACATTACAGATTCAGACATATCCCCCATTACGTGGTCGGACCATGCCCCTATCACTTTGGATGTCCAATTGTCTCAAACCCCTTCTAGATCTTGTCACTGGCGGTTAAATGACCAACTTCTTCAATCTGAACCTTCCCGCACGACGTTAGCATCTGCACTGAAGGAGTTTTTCCTACTTAATTTAGGGTCAGTTGCGGATTTTTCCACGCTGTGGGAGGCACACAAAGCGGTTTTCCGTGGTGTGTGCATCGCGGAGGGTACTCGCCTGAAAAGGGATAGGAACAGCCTCCTGAAATCCTTGACGGCTGCCCTTGGGTTGGCCGAGCGCAAACTTCTGTGCAAACCCACGGTGTTGAAACTCCGCACTGTTATGTCTATTAGAGAACAAATTAAATCATTACATCAAGGTAAGGCCGCTAGATCTCTCCTATGGGCTAAACGAAAGTTTTATGAATTCTCCAACAAACCTCACAGGATGTTGGTCAATAAGCTCAGGCCACGCCCATTTCATTCCTTTCCAGATTTTCTCCTCCGTGCGGATGGAACTAGGACCCACTGCCCTCTTGAGATGTCTAAGATATTTGGTAGCTTCTATCGGAAGCTATACAGTTGTCTTACACCCGAAAATCACTTCAATTTCACGCAAGATAAATTCAATGACTTCTTTACAGGCCTAAAACTCCCGAAAATTTCCACATCGAATCTGGCGGAACTGAATACTCCCATAACTACCGAGGAACTTCATAATGTACTTAAGGAACTCCCACTTCATAAATCCCCAGGCCCTGATGGACTCCCCTATTCATATTTTAAAGCTTTTGAAGATATCTTGTCTCCTCATTTACTGTCCCTCTATGGTACCCTCCTTAAAGGACATCCTCCGCACTCTCAGTTTTCCCACTCCTATATCTCTGTAATACCTAAGCCGGGTAAGGACCCCTCTTCCCCTGACAACTATAGGCCTATAGCACTTTTAAATTCAGATTACAAGATTTTCACCAAAATCCTTGCGTCCAGATTATCCAAATATATCCCTAAATTGATTAATAGAGACCAGGTGGGCTTTGTCTCGGTGAGACATGCTGGCGACAATACTCGCCGCATGGTTGACTTGATTGATCTTTTGAACAGATCCTCACACCAAGCATTGGTTCTCAGCCTGGATGCGCAAAAAGCGTTTGACAGTCTGAGCTGGCCCTATATGTTCTCGACACTCCGGTTTTATGGTTTCAGGGGGCCTTTTCTAAATGCATTACACGCATTATACTCCCAAGTTACAGCTCAAGTCCAGATGTCTTCTTTTCTGTCGCCCCGCTTCCCCATGTCCAATGGTACTCGCCAGGGTTGCCCTCTTTCCCCATTGCTTTTTATACTATGCTTGGAGCCCCTGGCTGAGGCCATCCGTTCCCATCAGGATATTCGTGGGGTTGTGATGCGACAGAGGGAATACAAACTTTCGCTATTTGCTGATGACATTCTGCTTACTATTACTCACCCTTTGCTTTCCCTCCCATCTCTACACAACCTCCTTAACCACTTAACGACCGCTCACTGTATATATACGTCGGCAGAATGGCACCGACAGGCACAATCACGTAGAGTGTACGTGATTGCCTTTGTACAGTTGGGGGGTCCAATCGGACCCCCCTTCTGTACAGTGAGCGGTGGCTAAGTGTCCGGGAGCGTTCCTGGGATGAGGGGGCAGCCATTCGTTTCTGGCCACCCCCTCGCGATCGCTCCCGGCGAATGGAAATGCCCCCTCTGTCTGTGTCAGACAGAGGGAGCAGGAGGAAGTGATGTCATCTCTGGTGCGGCGCTCACATATACCGAGCGCCGTACAAGAGAAGACATCAGGTCAGTGCACACAACACTACACTGACACCAGGACACATAGGGACATAAATCGCCCCCCAGGCCCCCCAGACACCCCAGATCACCCCCCCAGCCCCCAGTCACAGTGTCACTGATTGCAGTGACCATTTATTTAGTGATCACTGCAATCAGTGACATTTGTGACTGTAAAAGTGTCACCAAAGTTTAGTCTTAGGTCCAGTGTAGCCCCCTAACCCCCCCTAATAAAGGTTTAACCCCCTGATCACCCCCCAGATAACCCTTTCACCGCCTATCACCACTGTCGCTTAGCGATCATTTTTCTGATCGCTGTCTTAGCGTCAGTGATGCCGATCGGCAGCCAGTAATTTTTTTTAGGTTCGCCGCAGGTTTTTATAGCGTCAGGTGCCCCAATATATTATCTAATAAAGGTTTAACCCCCTTGATCGCCCCCCAGGTAACCCTTTCACCCCCTATCACCACTGTCACTAAGCGATCGTTTTTCTAAACGCTGTCTTAGTGTCTGTGATGCAGATCGGTAGCCGGTAATTTTTTTTAGGTTCGCCGCAGGTTTTTATAGCGTCAGGTACCCCAATATATTATCTAATAAAGGTTTAACCCCCTTGATCGCCCCCCAGGTGACCCTTTCACCCCCTATCACCACTGTCGCTAAGCAATTGTTTTTCTAAACGCTGTCTTAGTGTCGGTGATGCAGATCGTAGCCAGTAATTTTTTTTAGGTTTGCCGCATGTTTTTATAGTGTCAGGTACCCCAATATATTATCTAATAAAGGTTTAACCACCTTGATCGCCCCCCAGGTAACCCTTTCACCCCCTATCACCACTGTCACTAAGCGATCGTTTTTCTAAATGCTGTCTTAGTGTCTGTGATGCAGATCGGTAGCTGGTAATTTTTTTTAGGTTCGCCGCAGGTTTTTATAGCGTCAGGTACCCCAATATATTATCTAATAAAGGTTTAACCCCCTTGATCGCCCCCCAGGTAACCCTTTCACCCCCTATCACCACTGTCACTAAGCAATTGTTTTTCTAAACGCTGTCTTAGTGTCTGTGATGCAGATCGGTAGCCGGTAATTTTTTTTAGGTTCGCCGCAGGTTTTTATAGCGTCAGGTACCCCCATATATTATCTAATAAAGGTTTTAACCCCCTGATTGCCCCTAGTTAACCCTTTCACCAGTGATCACCATATAAGTGTTACGGGTGACGCTGGTTAGTTAGTTTGCTTTTTATAGTGTCAGGGCACCCGCCGTGTATATAACCCAATAAAGGTTTAACCCCCTGATCGCCCGGCGGGTGATATCAATTAGGTTTTAGCATCAGAGAGGGTCTGAGTCACACCCCAGGCAGCGTCAGGTTAGTGCCAGTAACGCTAACACCCACGCGTGAAGCATACACCCCCCTTAGTGGTATAGTATCTGAACAGATCAATATCTGATCTGATCAGATCTATACTAGCGTCCCCAGCAGTTTAGGGTTCCCAAAAATGCAGTGTTAGCGGGATCAGCCCAGATACCTGCTAGCACCTGCGTTTTACCCCTCCGTCCAGCCCAGGCCACCCAAGTGCAGTATCGATCGATCACTGTCACTTACAAAACAAAAACACACATAACTGCAGCGTTCGCAGAGACAGGCCTGATCCCTGCGACTCCAGTGCTGTAGGAGGTGATTTCACCACCACAGTTTAAAAAAAAAGCAAATATGCCGAAGCATTGGGGCAGCAGGGGCGGAGGAGCGATTTTGCTCCTAATGCCGCGTACATACGGTCGAAATTCCGACGGAGGCTTGCCCGTGGAAAAGTCCGACCATGTGTGTGCGGCATAACTTTTTTGCGGGAGGATGCCCCCATGCTTCGGCATATATAAATGGTGCGTGTATGCCCATCATTGGAAGTGGGTGGATGAAGGGCGGTATTCTAATGGTGGGCATACCCACCGATCAATCTCTTTTTTCGTTCAGGCAACTGGCTGCATGAAATAAAAAGATTACAATACATGTCCAACAAGGACCAGCAACGTACTGGTATGTTGCTGGACTTTGAATGTTTATACCAGAATGATGCCTGCGGGTTTAGGTATCATCTTGGTATCATTCTTTTCAGCCTGCGGCCGGCTTTCATGTAAAAGCAATCCTAGCGGCTAATTAGCCTCTGGACTGCTTTTACAAGCAGTGGGAGGGAATTCCCCCCCGGATATAAAAAGCGCCGTTGGGAAATTGGGAAAGCATTTTATCACACCGATCTTGGTGTGGTCAGATGCTTTGAGGGCAGAGGAAAAATCTAGGGTCTAGAAGACCCCAGTTTTTTCAAAAAAGAGTACCTGTCACTACCTATTGCTATCATAGGGGATATTTACATTCCCTGAGATAACAATAAAAATGCTAAAAAAAAAATACTTGGAAGGAACAATTTAAAAATAAAATAAAAAAGCAAAATTAATAATAAAAAAAAAAGCACCCCTGTCCTGCCCTGCTCTTGCCCAATGGCGAACGCAAGCGTCGGTCTGGCGTCATATGTAAACAGCAATTGCACCATGCATGTGAGGTATCACCGCGAAGGTCAGATCGAGGGCAATCATTTTAGCAGTAGACCTCCTCTGTAAATCTACTGGGGTAACCTGTAAAGGCTTTTAAAGGCTTTTAAAAATGTATGTAGTTTGTCGCCAATGCGCGTTTGTGCGAAATTTTAAAGCATGTCGTGTTTGGTATCTATGTACTCGGCCTAAGATCATCTTTTTTATTTCATCAAACATTTGGGCAATATAGTGTGTTTTAGTGCATTAAAATTAAAAAAAGTGTATTTTTTAACCCAAAAAATGCGTTTGAAAAATCGCTGCGCAAATACTGTGTAGAAAAAAAAAATGCAACACCCACCATTTTAATCTGTAGGGCCTTTGCTTTAAAAATATATATAATGTTTGGGGGTTCAACATAATTTTCTTGCAAAAAAAAAAATGTTTTCATGTAAACAAAAAGTGTCAAAAAGGGCTTTGTCTTCAAGTGGTTAGAAGAGTGGATGTAAGCTTCCTAATGTTGTGTATAAAATGCCAGAACAGTTCAAAACCCCCCCAAATGACCCCATTTTGGAAAGTAGACACCCCAAGCTATATACTGAGAGGCATGTCGAGTCCATGGAATATTTTATATGTTGACACAAGTTGCGGAAAAACGACAATTTTTTATTTTTTTTTGCACAAAGTTGTCACTAAATGATATATTGCTCAAACATGCCATGGGCATATGTGGAATTACACCCCAAAATACATTCTGTTGCTTCTCCTGAGTACGGGGATACCACATGTGTGAGACTTTTTGGGAGCCTAGCCACGTACGGGACCCCAAAAACCAAGCACCGCCTTCAGGCTTTCTAAGGGTGTAAATTTTTGATTTCACTTCTCACTGCCTATCACAGTTTCGGAGGCCATGGAATGCCCAGATAGCACAAAACCCCCCAAAATTACCCAATTTTGGAAAGTAGACACCCCAAGCTATTTGCTGAGAGGTATTGTGAGTATTTTGCAGATCTCGCTTTTTGTCACAAAGTTTTGAAAATTGAAAAAAAAAAATATATATATATATATATATATTCTTTCTTCATTTTCAAAAACAAATGAGAGCTGTAAAATACTCGCCATTCCTCTCAGCAAATAGCTTGGGGTGTCTATATTCCAAAATGGGGTCATTTGGGGGGGTTTTGTGCGATTTTGGCATTTTATGGCCTTCGAAACTGTGATAGGTAGTGAGGAGTGAAATCAAAAATTTGTGCCTAGAAATCCTGAAGGCGGTGCTTGGTTTTCGGGGTCCCGTACGCGGCTAGGCTCCTAAAAAGTCCCACACATGTGGTATCCCCGTACTCAGGAGAAGCAGAAAAATGGATTTTGGGGTGTAATTCCACATATAACCATGGCATGTGTGAGCAATATATCATTTAGTGACAACTTTTTGTAATTTTTATTTTTTTTTGTCATTATTCAATCACTTGGGACAAAAAAAATATATTCAATGGGCTCAACAGGCCTCTCAGCAATTTCCTTGGGGTGTCTACTTTCTAAAATGGGGTCATTTGGGGGGGGGGTTTGTGCTATTTTGGCATTTTATGGCCTTCGAAACTGTGATAGGTAGTGAGGAGTGAAATCAAAAATTTGCGCCCTTAGAAATCCTGAAGGCGGTGCTTGGTTTCCGGGGTCCCGTACGCGGCTAGGCTCCCAAAAAGTCCCACACATGTGGTATCCCCGTACTCAGGAGAAGCAGCAAAATGTATTTTGGGGTGAAATTCCACATATAACCATGGCATGTGTGAGCAATATATCATTTAGTGACAACTTTTTGTAATTTTTTTTTTTTTTTTTAGTCATTATTCAATCACTTGGGACAAAAAAAAATTCAATGGGCTCAACATACCTCTCAGCAATTTCCTTGGGGTGTCTACTTTCCAAAATGGGGTCATTTGGGGGGGTTTTGTACTGCCCTGTCATTTTAGCACCTCAAGAAATGAGATAGGCAGTCATAAATTTAAAGCTGTGTAAATTTCAGAAAATGTACCCTAGTTTGTAAACTCTATAACTTTTGCGCAAACCAATAAATATACGCTTATTGACATTTTTTTTACTAAAAACATGTGGCTGAATACATTTTGGCCTAAATGTATGACTACAATTGAGTTTATTCGATTTTTCTTATAACAAAAAGTAGAAAATATCATTTTTTTTCTAAATTTTCGGTCTTTTTCCGTTTATATCGCAAAAAATAAAAATCGCAGAGGCAATCAAATACCATTAAAAGAAAGCTCTATTTGTGGGAAGAAAAGGACGCAAATTTCGTTTGGGTACAACATTGCATGTCTGCACAATTTACAGTTAAAGCAGTGCAGTGCAAAATTCTGAATTCACCTCTGGTCCTTTAGCTACCAAATGGTCCGGGGCTTAAGTGGTTAATTCCTTTGGTGCTATTTCTGGTTATAAAATAAACACTACAAAAACTGAGGCCCTTCCTATCCATATCCCTCCCACATTACTGTCCCAACTTATGACTTCTTACCGCTACAAGTGGTGTTCCATCTCCCTCAAATATTTAGGGGTTCATCTCACCCCTACGTACTCCACTCTATATTCAGTAAATTTTCCTCCCTTATTTTCGGACATCAAAAAATCATTACAAAGTTGGGCCAAATATCCTATCTCCCTTTTAGGGAGGATTAACGTATTGAAAATGTCAATTTTGCCCCGGCTATTATATTATTTTGAGACATTACCAGTCGCTATACCTATGTCTCAACTTAAATCCCTCCACAGATCCTTTTCAAATTTCATCTGGAACGACAGGGCGCACCGCATTCCCAGTTCTGTGGTTTTCGCGTTGAAATCCAGGGGAGGCCTGGGGGCCCCAGATATTCTTAAATATTACTATGTCACTCACCTTAGGACGATAGCTTCCTGGTCTACCCTGCATGCCCCTAGCCATTGGTCTGATATAGAGAAGGGAGTGCTTTTTCCGGTTCATCCCTGTTCCTTGATTTGGTCTCTTTCCCCTCATATAGATCCTGTTTATAGACGTCAATGTACAGCCCCTATGAACTTCACTCTATCAATATGGAGTAAATGCCTCAAATCATACCCCCTCATGTCATCTTGCCCCCCCTTCTTAATGTTTTATTTAATCCGTCCATCCCTGATAGTCTATCACTAGGTCGGATATTCCCCTGGGTCGATGCTTCTTTGTTCCAGCTCCGCAATTTAGTGCATCCGGTAACTCGTAGGCTACACCCATTTGATTTTTTCAAAGAAAAGTTCCATATTCCTTCTCGACTTTTTTATTTCTGTTTACAGATCAGGCATTTCCTTCACTCTAGATCTCCATCTTTGTCTTTGACCTCTCCTACCCCCTTTGAATATCTGTGTGCCCAAGGTCCCCATCAACTCCATTTGGTTTCCTCTATTCATCGTATCCTCCATGAGTCATTTATCCTCACTGAGGACACCCATCTGTATATGAAAAAGTGGGCCCAACTGCTGCAAAGACCCATAAGTTCTCAAATGTGGGACAGGATATGGTCCTCCGTCTCGAAATCTTCTAGATGTGTTATTCATAGGGAGACCTCAGTGAAGATCCTCATGTTCTGGTATAGGACCCCTGAACTTATACATAAATACGACCCCTCAATCTCGAGGAATTGTTGGCGATGTAATAAGGAAATAGGGTCAATGTATCATATTTTTTGGCAATGCCCTTTGATTCAGCCCCTCTGGTTGGATGTCATGAGGCTGATCCAGAGGGTGGTGGATGTCTCCTTGCCGCTTGATCCTCTACACTATTTGTTGGGTCTCCCCTTTAAGGGCATAACTAAACACGGGAACAGACTGATTTCCTATATTCTGTTAGCTGCCAAGAGACTGATCCCCCTTTGCTGGTTATCTAACTCCATCCCCCTTGGTCCAGATTCCTCCAACTAGTTGCTGGGATACGTAGGATGGAATATCTGACGGCTTCTGTAAATGACGCATTGCCCCAATTTGATAAGATCTGGGATCTATGGGATGCCTCGGAATATGGAATGCATCCTTTGGCTAATAAATCATGATTTGCCCAATCCCTTCCCCCCTCTCCCCCTTCTAGTCTAATAAACCCGGTAATGCCTCACTTAGATTATGGTCCATGCTCTGGTATTATCTTGACTTTCGTGTGTTTTTTTTTTTTTTCCCCCACCTTTTTTAATCTCTAAACTGTGACCTCTATTTCCTCTAGTTTCTTTGTTATGCATATGAGCCTGTTCTCCAACTTCCTTTGCTATACGGTTCACTCTTGTGTTCTGTATTTTTCGACACTTCGGCTGAAGTGTTCTGCCTGTAATGTACATTCTGATTTGCTTGAATTGCTTTGTAATTTACTTTGTGATTATTGTCATTTTGCAAAAATTTTCAATAAAAATACAATTATAAAAAAAAAAAGGCTGTATCTGTGAATAATATTTTGCAAACTGAGAGAGGACTTGTGTTTTTAATGTCAGGCCTGTAAATGAGTGTCTCACCCACTGGATGTTTAAAACATTCACGTACTAATATATAGCTAAGAATACCAGCCCATGGACAATACTGTTTAATTTTAAAGGGCGTTGTACTGGTAGTTCTAATCAGCATGCCAAGTGTCTTAGGAGTTACATAACTAGAATATGTAGTACAAGTAAGGAAACTTTAAGGTGGAGTTCAACCCAAAAATGGAACTTCCACTTTTTAGAATCCTCCCCCCTCTGGTGTCACATTTGGCACCTTTCAAGGGGGAGGGGGGAGCAGATACCTGTCTAATACAGGTATTTGCTCCCACTTCCTGGCATAGATCGCCTCAGTGATCTACGCCACTTCTGGCGCCTACTCTGTCCCCCCCGCTGTCTTCTGGAAGACACACAGGTCCCAGAACACAGAAGGGACCAGTGATGATGCGCAGCGCGACTCGCACATGCGCAGTAGGGAACCGGGAAGTGAAGCCGCAATGCTTCACTTCCTGATTCCCTTACTGAGTATGGCGGTGGCAGCAGCCGATCCTTGAGTGACAGATCGGCTTCGGCTGTCGACATCGCGGGCGCCCTGGACAGGTAAGTGTCCATATATTAAAAGTCAGCAGCTGCTGTATTTGTAGCTGCTGGCTTTTAATATTTTTTTTTAGTGGGACCTCCGCTTTAAGGAAAAAAATCCTTTATGCAGTAAAAAGAATGTATGTTTAGTGCTATGATGTACATGGCAGGTCTGTATATGACTGCCCTAACAATCAGACCTTTATACAATTATTTTATCTTTTCAAACGAAAACACCTATCATATGGAAGGAACTATTTTGGTGCCTCATGCCCCATACACACGATCGTTTTTAATGCCGTTAAAAATGCCATTTTTTCAAATGGCCATTAAAACCGATCGTGTGTATGCTCCAGAGCATTTTTAACGACGTGAAAAACGGCCATTAAAAATTTCGAACATGCTCTATTTTTTCACGTCGTTTTTCATGTCGTTTTTTTTAATGACGTGAAAAACGATAGTGTGTATGCTTTAACGACGTGAAAAAAACGTGCGTGCTCAGAATCAAGTATGAGACGGGAGCGCTCGTTCTGGTAAAACTAGCGTTGGAAATGGAGATGGCACATTCGTCACGGTGGAATTAATAGCATCGTTTTAATGCTGCGCAATCCGTTCTTCTTTTGATAATGCTTAAATAATTACCTTCTTTTGCTAATGAGATTTGAGAGTTATGCCAAACTAGGTTCTTAAGTAATTCCTAATTGATCTAATGATTGTAAAATATTCTTTTGAAGCCACATCTCCCTCATAAATTCATAACTAAATGTAAAGATCACAATAATTATATATATTTTATTTATTTATTTTTTTATTTTTTATTTTAGTAATTAAGTTAGCTTTATTATTTTTGATGGGCTTCTTTGATATATGTAGGTTTTTTTTTTTTTTTGGGTGATTTTGCTTAAATTATTGGTGTGTAAAGTTACCACACCAACCTTCAAAATGTGTCTAATTTTGCCTCAAGGAGGTTTGTGTCCCTTGTTAATAACAATAATATTATTTGAAATGTCCCTGCCTACTCCCTAGCAAAGTCTCTTTTGAAATACAAATCACATAGTCAAGTATTTGAAGCCAAAAAAAAGAATCCTTTATTTAGGTACATTACAAATTAAAGGTGAAGGCAGCACTGGAGAGCCTGCTTGCATTTGTGCATCCTTTGGACCCCACAACAACCATCCAAGATGTCAAAACCAAACTATTTAATAATAAAAAAAAAAAGCAGCCGAATCTTGGCTTGAACTCCCAGAGGTCAGGAACAGCAGCAGATAAGTCATATATGTCCCCAGTCTGTGGTACTACAGCAGACATTATTTTTTTCTCTTCCTTGTAGCCTTCTCTCCAGCCTTCTCTGCAGCCTTCCCTGCAGCCTTCCCTGCAGCCTTTGTTGGTTGCTTCCTCGGAGGCTGGGGATCAGGAGGAGAGGAGGTGGCAGGAGGAGTAGTAGGAGGAGGAGGTGGAGGAGTAGGGACAACCTCAGTGATGTCAGTGAACTTGGTCAGTTCACCGAGCAACCCCTTGTTAATCACCTTCAGCAAAAGGTTCTCACTATAGAGCTTTTGCCGCAAGTCCATTTGGCCTAACTTATGGGCCAGGACAGCGGCAAAGCCCTCCTCAGCATAGGGTGCCTCTCTGAGGGCCACAGTAGCCTCTTTTAGAAAGGCTCTTGTTTCCTCCTCCACCTGCCTAGCTCTCCTTGGCCCTCGTTGTTTCATTATCAGGGGAGGCATCTGGGCTCTTGTGCTGGGCCCAGCCTCCTCCTGTGTGCCACTGGGCCCTGCCTCCTCCTGGTCCCCAACATCACCCTCTTCCTGGCTCAGCTCTGGCTGTAAAAAAAGAAAGGGACATTTTTTATTTTTTGCCACCATCAATCACACACATTGTTCACCTCCAGACATTTTTGAATTGAATGTCAAAAGGTATTAATTTTGCATAGCTTCCGCCTCCTGATATTGTTGCCTTGTCCCCATCAAATTTGACCACTACTGTATCTTGCTCTTTAAATCCTCTTTTTTTTTGATCATTAAATACCTAACAATACTAACAACAATTTTAAATCATCACTTTTGTAACATATAAATGGAGATATCAATACTTTACCTGGCTCCATATATCAAAATCTGCCTCCTCAAGGACCTCATCTTGATCCTCAGGGGAAGCCAGAGCAGGGTTGCTAGGAAGGCTGGAGGGCTGGCTGCAAGGAAGGCTGGAGGGCTGGCTACAAGGAAGGCTGGATTGACCTCTGGGGGAAGGGTGGACAGAGATTCCTGCACTTCCAGCTGGTCATCCAGGAAAGATAACTTGCTGTAGTACCACAGACTGGGTTTATAAACCTTATCTGCTGCAGCACCTGACCTCTGGGACTTCAGGACCATATTCCTCTGGGTCTTGTATGTCCCCCTGATGGTAGCAATTTTGGTTTTCACATCTTGGAGAGTTGTTGTGGGTATCTGTGTTTGCACAAATGCAAGCAGGCTCTCCAGTGCTGCTCTCCTGGCCACTTTATTTTTATTTCCACCACTTTTTGTCTGCCAAAGGATAGGGAGGTCTTTCCATTTATCAATGAACTCCCCCATAAAGTCTGGGTTTTTGAAACTATTCATTCTCTCTGTAAAATCAAGCAACAAGAAAATACATATGTTTCAGGCAACATTCATCAAATCAGCATTTTTGACAGATTTTCAAGCCCAAAATCTCCTCCTCTGATGAAACCCAAATCCTTTTAAAAACGTATGTACCTTGGTCAACACGTTCGTTGCTAACTCCCTCTCCCGCCAAATGAACGTATTTTCGACACATGGATCTTCACTTGATATACACTGCGCATGCGTGAAGCTCCGCACGCTTTCCCCGCCCCTGACGTTCGAGATTGTACTTTCCCCGCCCCTTCTCACTCTTCATAGTGCTTAACAACATGGCGGAGACACAGGTGGCTGAGATTACCTCTACAGAGGAGGAAATTCCAGAGGAGCCCAAATCCCGATCCAGGAGATATAAGGAATCCAACATGTCATTCGAGGAAATGGTAGAGATGGTCGCCATTTTGAGGAGGGAGGATTATGATGCCAAGCATGGGCCGTATAAAAGACCTAATCTTGTCAAGACAAAAATTATGGGCAAAGTGGTCAAAACTCTTCACCAAAAATTTGGGGTGTGCAGAACGAAGGAACAGCTCAGAAAACGATGGTCTGATCTGAAGTTGCGGGAGCCCGACCAATACAAAAGAATCAAGAAAGTTATAGGAAAAAGAAAGTACTTTTTCTTCATTTTCCCTGCTAAAGATTATACTTGTATTAAGTCGTGTATATTTAGACTTTGATATAGTACAGTGAAAGATAACAACTTTCAATGTTCGTCCGCACACTAAACGGACGTAGTAAACCTCTTTCTCCGTCCAGTTCCTAAAACAATGTTTTTGGATCATCCAGTGTGAACACACAATTGTTTTTTTTTGTTTTGGGGAGAAAATTTGGTAAACAATTTGCTTTATATTTAGAATCCAAATGACATTTTTTGGGGGGAAAAAGGGTAGGCATTGTAATGTTAAGGGAGAGAATGCTCAGCAGCTGCTTAAACATCTGAACGCAGTAGTACAAGTGTGGGACAAAACCCCTAAATTTTTAGGGTGTCACACACAGGTGATCCTGTGTATATACTTTGGGGTGTTACAATGTGTCAAACTTTGTTTCAAAAAGTATACGCTTTGGTTTTGGCAATGTATCCAATCATGTGTTCCGGTTGTCACTGTGGGTACATTTAAATATGGACCACACTTCCAAATAATATTTAGAAATCTCTTTTTCTTGTTTTTTTGTGGCCCAAAAATTATTAGTTACTAATGAAACTCTACCTTTTATTGCAATCTCCATAGGGCTTCAAAAAGCTACGTCAGATCAGCCTATAAATCCAACACCTTCAGCAATACCCCCAGAACCACATGATGGAGAGGAATGTGAAGTTGTGGAAGTGGAAAGTGGCACCACAAGAGGTCAGTGTCAAACCAGACAGATGCAGGTTAATAGATGTAGGCCTACATATTCTATACTACATGATTTGTTTTTGTTTAGGTGCATTTCTGGCCGGAGACCCCGAAAAGTTTACACATCACTGTGCCCAGATCCTGATCCAATACCTCATGGTCTGCTGTCGTGACCTTGAAAAAATAAAGGGAGACTTGATAGAGATCAGGCAAAATACCAAGCGGGTTGAGGAAAAGCTACAAAAAATAATGGCTGTGCTTGGGCGTGTATAATGTTTGAACACAAAAGAACATTGAACTTGCTGTGTTTTGGCAGGTTTGTTTTTGTTTTAAGCTTGATAATGAATAGTACATGTTTACATTTTCACGTTTTTTTATTTGTTAATTTTTTTAGGCATGGCTGTTCATGAGTTTTAACCCCAAAAATATTTTAATAACATCTACACTTCAAAGGAAGTTTCCTCAAAAATAATTAAAAAAGGTATTTTCTTAACCAGAATTTGTGGCTTCATTATGTAAATGTTGTGCAAAGTGAACTAAACAATGTTTTTTGTTTACACTGACAATGAAGGCTAATTAAGAATGCAAAATACACATGGCAATACAAGTGCATTAGGTAAACCAACGAGAAACCTAAAAGAATATTAAATGAAAACACCTAAACAATATTTTCTCAAAAAAAGGTTTCATTTTTAAAAATAATAAAGTTAAAATTCATCAGGCATATCAATGGCCCCCCTACCCACAAAATAATCGACATATTGTTGACGGACCTCACGTCCGGTTTGGGGGGCCAAGCCTGGACGGCCAGCTTCCAGGGCCACAAGATTTTCCGCTTCAAATAATGAGGCCTCAGGCCCAGTCAAAGTCAGATAATTGCTTGAATGCACCCTGAGATAATTATGGAGCACACAACAAGCCATTACAACATGGTTCCATTTGTAAGGGGCAAGGTGGATGGAGGTGAGGAACAGGCGGAATCGGCTGGCCATGATGCCAAAGGCATTTTCCACCACCCTTCTTGCTCTGGCCAGCCGATAGTTGAACACCCTCCTCCCAGGGGTGAGGGTGCGTTGCGGGAATGGCCTCATCAAATGGGGACCCAGGCCAAACGCCTCATCCGTCACAAAGACAAATGTGAGTCCCTCCACATTCTGCTCCGCTGGTGGCAAGGCCAGCTGATCCAAAAGGAGCCGTTCCCCAAACTCCGTCTGTGCAAAGACTCCTCCATCAGACATCCTGCCATTCTTGCCAACGTCCACATAGAGGAATTTGTAGGTGGCCGACACCACTGCCATCATGACGATGCTGTGGAACCCCTTATAGTTATAATAAAAGGATCCCGAATGGGGTGGTGGGACGACCCGAACATGTTTGCCGTCGATGGCCCCTCCACAGTTCGGAAAGTTCCATCGTTGGGCAAACTCAGATGCCACATTCTGCCATTCATGTGGCGTAGAAGGGAACTGTGGAATTAAATGTAAAAAAATAAATAATACTTTGAGACAGAAACATTGAAAGCAGATTTAAGAAAACCATTCATGGCCAACAGTGGGAGAAACCGAAAAATTCAAACATTATTAGTAAGCAACAACAAACCAAAAACAAACCCCCCAAAAAATGGGGGGGGTTGAAGATGAGTTGGGGAGATCACAAATGTAGGCTGTAGCACTCTGTATGAATTATTGAAAAATGTTACATTCCTAGGCAATCTTTAGGGGGCGTTTAGGGTAAAGCACTACGATGTAGCATAGATTAAAATACATGGAAATGACTAGTCAAGGTGGGTATGGCCCCAGGATAGCATGCTGGAGAGGTTAGGTAAGGCAAATTTAAATGTAGGCCTAATAAAAACATTCCCAAAAATAACTATGTGGAGAAAGGGGACATTCCCTGCAGCTAAGAATCATGGGAATTAGGGACTGCTAATAAACCCAAAAAAATTAATTAAACAAAGAAATACATACAATGTGATGTTGGAAATAAGAACACTTACCTTAATATAGTCCTCCTGCAAAACTTGAAGGATGGCAGAACACGTCTCTGGTATGATGATACCCAGAGCCTGGGGGGATATGCCTGTGGAGAACTTTAGGTCCTGCAGGCTTCTCCCAGTTGCCAGGTATCGCAACGTGGCAATGAGCCTCTGCTCAGCACTGATGGCTTCACGCATAACGGTGTCCTGCCTGGTAATGTAGGGGGACACCAAAGCCAACAGATGCTGAAATATGGGGTCAGACATCCTGAGAAAATTCCTGTAGTCCTCAGGATTATTCTCCCTGATCTCCCGCAACAAAGGCATATGACAGAACTGGTGCCGCTGGAGCAACCAATTCTTGGTCCATGAACTCCTCCTCACCCTGTTCATGGCCTGGAGTCGGGATACAGCATGAACCCCTGCACCAACTACAGCACGAACTCTACGACGAGTACGTAGCCGCAACATGGCTAGATAATGGTCGGCAGCTCAGAACGAACTAGAAGAACGAACGGAAGAACAGCAAGGCCTATGAAGAACAAGCTGAAAAACGGGAACGAGCAGACAAGAACGCACTGAATAAACAGATACGAACTGACTACAAGCACTGCAAGACAGATACGAACCCACAGGCACAAACTGAACTCCACAAAACGATCTTCAAAGCACGAAGACTTAAAAGCGCGAATCGTCTCTCACCAAACTTTTACTAACACGCGGTAACACGAAATTAGCAAAAGCGTCCCAAAGGGTGGCGTCATTAGAACGGAACTTCCCCTTTATAGTGCCGTCGTACGTGGTGTACGTCACTGCGCTTTGCTTGAACGTTTTTTTAAATGATCGTGTGTACGCAAGACAGGCTTGAGAGGAAACATGAAAAAAAACAACGTGAAAAACGTCGGGTTAAAAAATGGCATGAAAAACGATCGTGTGTACGCCGCATCAGACTTCTCAACCATGCTTATGAGAGAGAAAGTAAAAGACATTTTAGCAATTTCCCACTTTTAACTGCTACTGCTGGGAAATCTGAACAATCAGTATGGCTGTCAGTATATTACAGGAAATATTGGGGAAAAGTAATCAATATTGAGAGGAAAATGCCTAGGAGCTAAGAATAGAGATGCATCTATAAAATGTATCTATAAAGCAATAAATCAAAAGGCTTATTCTGAGGGCATGGCTTGACTCCGTGCTTGATGGCCGCACATTGATCCTGCTCTGTCTCTCAGCGACACTACAGGGCTCACAGCATGGGCATAACCATCCGGACATCGGCAGTTTTGCCCCACATCGACTCACCATCTCCCTGGGAATGTCCATATGGAGGAAAGAAAACAAGGCTCTGAAGAAGATGACAGGATTCTTTCCCCCGCCAGCCCCCTTGGCAATCCAAAATGGCGACGGCAGCAGCTTGTCTCAATGTCACAGCAGGACTGAGATGGAGGGGGAGAGCGCCGCTTCATACCAGAACACCGAAAATACACAGTAAGTGATGGATCTCACTCCCAGACATCCTCCACTTCTAATACCCTGGCTAAATCCAGGCCCAGGTTCTGCCCTATTGAGGAGCAGCACAAAGAGGAGAACTTCTCACTGAAATCTGACATGGGGGAACATGTCACCAGAACTCCATTGCTGCATATCCCACTACTGGCCTAAAACTAGGCATAAAAACAAGTACCATCATCTAAATATTGTATAGAAACAAGGGAAGGAGGGAGGGTGGGGAAAGTTGCTGAAGCTGTCCTACCACACACTCCGACCAAAAGGAGAAAATTGTGGACTATCTTGGAACTAATAAACAATGATAAACTCATGGTAAAAAATATATAATTTATTACATATAAAAGGCATACAATTGAGCAATCTCAATAAAAAAACAGGGTGAAGGAAACTTCATACAGTATACAAATACTTGTAGGCTTCCCAATGATTATTAATAATGGAATTTTCTCACAGATTATACAATTCTCTACTAGTTTTGCGGTCCATAGGCTGCTTTGTCAGGAGGAATAATCTATAAAACAAGTATTATATTTAGAACCAAAAACAGAAAAAGTTTAGAAAGACATGTTACAAAGCATAAACCATCAACAGTAGTACTGAGCAATCGTTTACCCGTAGATCTAAGGCCAATAACAGCCCCTAATCACCCAGAAAGTCCCCCCGTGGCGGACATGGGGGATTTTAGCGGAAGCGTATCTAGATAAGTACAAATAAAAGGGTTATTGGGATAAGGTTCATTAGGATGATATATACTTCACTAGGTGGGGGCAAAGGAAAGAAGGAGAAGAGGAGGAAGGGAGGATGGGAAGGGGAAAGAAAGGGGTGGAGGGGGAAAGGTTGTACTTAATGAGAACGAGTAAGGAAGGAGGATGGAGAGAAGAAAGGTAAAGGGAGAGGGGGTTGGAGGTATGTTAGGGGAAGGGGGGTTTAGAGAAAGGTTCTGGTTACTGGGAAGGCGAGGAGGAGGGCCAGAGAAAAAGGGGGAGGAGGGGGGAGAAAAGGAGGGAAGGGACAACTTGGTACACAAACCAAGGTCGGAAAACAGGAGGTGTGCAGGCTTACAATACTGGATTAAGGTATTACGACCTACCTGGTAAAAATAGTCTGTAAAATTCTTATAGATTATTCCTACTGACGAAGCAGCCCAGAGACTGCAAAACTAGTAGAGGATTGTTTAATCTGTGAAAAAAATCCATTACTAGATAATCATTGGGAAGCCTACAAGTATTTTTATACTGTATGAAGTTTCCTTCACCCTGTTCTTATATTGAGATTGCTCAATTGTATGTCTTTTATATGTAATAAATTATATATTTTTTACCATAAGTTTATCATTGTTTATTAGTACCGAGATAGTCCACAATTTTTTCCTTTTGGTCGGAGTGTGTGGTAGGACAGCTTCAGCAACTTTCCCCACCCACACTGATATTGTAAGTATGGTTTGTCCTTTTAAAGCTATAATCCATGACCTAGTTCACAGGTACAGTGAATAGGGGATCTGGAAGATCTTTCTAGACGGAATGATTTAAAGATTAGAGGCATCCCCCCAAACTGTCAAACCAACCGCATTAAAAGATTATTTCATTAAACTTATATCAGATATTTTGCCTGAAGTTCCAGCAACCAAATTGATCATTGATCGCATACACAGGCTGCCTAAACCTCCACACCTATCAAACATATTTTTAAGGGACACAATTGTCCGCATTCACTTTTACCTCATTAAAGAACGCCTCCTCTGGACCACTAGGATCATAGCGTCCATTCCTAAGCAATACTCTGGCATTTCCTTTTTTGCTGATCTGTCCAAATACACACTGCTTCAAAGGAAAAACGTAGCCATCATCACCAAGCCTCTATGAAACCACAACAAATAATGTATAAATGGGGACACCTCATGAAATTGGCTATTACCAAAGATGGAAAAGAACACATCATTCACTCCCTAAAGGAAGGGTTGGCTTTATTGTTATGCTGGAATGTTCTGTAACCCCAGGCCTCTCCTGGTACCTCATCCTCTGATCGTCAGCACACTGACTTCTACTGGAATGTTTCCAACCTGTTAACTGAAATGATTACTTGATTTTTTCCTAGAGATCCACTAAATCTACCTTAGCCCACGTAGTTTCCCTATGAGAATGGGCCCTTGGTTGATCTCCCTCAAACTATTTAAAAGAAATATATAAATACCCGTGCTATGGTGTATAAATAATCAATTAATTACCCTTAATAAACAAATAACATGGGCTTCAGCTGACGTGTAAGGTAAAAAAAAAAATGGTAATACAAAATATTATACTCAGCGCTGCTCCAAACTAATATCCTTAATAAATCCACAATAAACCAAAAAGTAAACACAGAAAGTGCAAAAAAGTGCAAAACTGCATAAAGTCCTTTCATTGCAAAATACATGTGTAGACTCCTGTTTGTGAGGATTCCAGTGCCACTCTGTGCTCCCCTCCTGGGTCCCCACTCACCAGCAGTAAGCTATAAACACGCAAGATCTTTACTCAACAACAATCAGGATGTCTCCCTTCACTATTGGTAATAAAGGTCTCTAGAATAAACCAAGATGTCTCCTTATTATTATTCCATTAATTGATCTCCATTGTAGTGATATAGACAGTACATGTGCCAAATGGAGATGCACATAGCATGATATTGCTAAAATTTATTGTTAAAATCACAACTGAAATGCACTTACATCAAAGAAAGGCATATAGACAGAAAATTGCAGCCTTGGCATGCTGCCACCATCACTGAACCTTGTGTGTATGGTCCTTGCCTTATTTTTGGGGCAGAGGATATGGCAGACCCCCTTGGAGGTGATACAGAGGGAGAGGAGGTTACTGGGGACCTCTCAGAGGACCAATGAATTATTGGAGACCAAGGAGGGGACACAGTAGGTATCCACCCCCATACTACACAGGAGAAGGAAGAGTAGAGGTAGTAGTGGAAGGAAGAGGCAAAAGGAAAAGAGAAACCTAGGTGCAGGCATATTCATCCATCACTTTTAGTGCAGAGGAATGCAGGGTATTAGGAATAGGTTTAAAATATGCCCCACCCAAAAACGTTAGAACTTTCATTTATTTACATACATTTATTAGAAAGATCAATATTAGGAAGCATTTTGCTAATAAAATTGCTAATGTTCAACCCACAGACCCATTATTTGCCCAGAGTGGACTAAAGAAAAAACATAGCAGTTACCAATGCTTAGATGTTTTTAAAATGATGGTAGAACAGGATATTGAAGCCATCAAAATACATCCCATGAGAGTTAATAAACAGATTAACCGCTTAAGCCCCGGACCATTTGGCTGGCCAAAGACCAGAGCACTTTTTGCGATTCGGCACTGCGTTGCTGTAACTGACAATTGTTTGTGCGACGTGGCTCCCAAACAAAATTTACGTCCTTTTTTTCCCACAAATAGAGCTTTCTTTTGGTGTTATTTGATCACCTCTGAGGTTTTTATTTTTTGCGCTATAAACAAAAATAGAGCCACAATTTTGAAAAAAAAAACAATATTTTGTACTTTTTGCTATAATAAATATCCACAATTTTTTGTTAAAAAAGCAAATTTTTTATCAGTTTAGGCCGATATGTATTCTTCTACATCATTTTGGTAAAAAAAATCACAATAAGCGTATATTGATTGGTTTGCGCAGAAGTTATAGCGTCTACAAAATAAGGGATCGTTTTATGGCATTTTTATTATTATTTTTTTTACTAGTAATGGCGGTGATCAGCGATTTTTATCGTGACTGCAACTTTATGGCGGACACATCGGACACTTTTGACACATTTTTGGGACCATTGTAATTTTTACAGCGAACAGTGCTATAAAAATGCACTGAATACTGTAAAGATTTCACTGGCAGTGAAGGGGTTAACCACTACGTGGCGCTGAAGGAGTTAAGTGTGTCCTAGGGAGTGATTCTAACTGGTAGGGGGAGGAGCTACCAGTGACACATCACTGATCACTGTTCCCGATCACAGGGAACAGTAGATCACTGACGTGTCACTAGGCAGAATAGGGAAATGCCTTGTTTACAAAGGCATCCCCCTGTTCTGCCTTTGCCGACCGCAATCGCGGGCGCCCGGGAACATCGAGTTACCGGAACCCGCGGGCGCACTCACGAGGCACGGTGGTGCACACACGCCTGCTGGGCGACAAATTTAAAAGGACGTACAGGTACGCCCATTTGCCTGCCCGTGCCATTGTGTCGAAGTACATCGTCGTGCGGAGTGGTTAAACAGGGCCTTAACAATTTAGAAAAAAATAAAAATATTATAATAAGACTGGCTGATAAAGGGGGGGGGGTAATTTTATCATGGGTTCTATTAGTGGATTTTTGCAGTAAGGAGAGATCTGTCTGGGATATGAAAAATTTATCAATTTGAGAATACTTCTGATGTAGGGGCAAAAAATAGGTATAGATTTTTTTGGGGGGTTTTCGTGTTCTCCAGGCATCATGAAGCATGAGACCTTGAAGTTGCAGTTTAATCTGTTTAAGCGCTCTGTAGAGCAAGAAAGAGGTGCATGAAGATGTGTCTAAGAGGGGGTTTAGAGGTACATTGAAGTCTCTGCTTAGTATTAAAATACCTAAGGAGAAATAAGTTAACAAATCTCCTATTTGGCAAAAAAAAGGAGACTTGTTTAGTGTTTGGAGCATAGATATGTGTGATTGTGATGGGCCGTGAGCCAATATTTCCTTTAAAGAAAATATATCTGCCTTCAAGATCAAACATAGAATCAATCAGTTGAAAAAGGTGTTCGTTTAGAGATTAGGATGGAGGCATACGAGAACTATTTGTCATACAGTTTAGGAATCTTGCCCAACATAAAGTGAGTTTCCTGAATGCATACAATATTGCCTTTAAGTTTGTGTAATTCTCTAAGAAATTAAGAGCGCTTATCAGGGATATTATACCCCTTGAGAGGGGGATTGTGGGGTCTGAGTGAGCATGTTGAGGCCAGTCACAGTGATGGAGGCAGGAGAGTACTGGTATAAAGATTTAGGAACGGGAGAGTAGAGGGCAAACTTGGTGTACAGAGAGAGAGGGACCAGGAATAAGAATCTTGCCCGACATAAAGTGAGTTTCCTGAATGCATACAATATTGCCTTTAAGTTTGTGTAATTCTCTAAGAAATTAAGAGCGCTTATCAGGGATATTATACCCCTTGAGAGGGGGATTGTGGGGTCTGAGTGAGCATGTTGAGGCCAGTCACAGTGATGGAGGCAGGAGAGTACTGTTATAAAGATTTAGGAATGGGAGAGTAGAGGGCAAACTTGGTGTACAGAGAGAGTGGGACCAGGAATAAGAATAAAGTGGTAAGGGGGAAAGAAGAAGGGGAAAAAAGGGGGGGGGATAGGGAGTTAAGTAGAGATAAGAAAAAAAGGGGAAAATTAGAAGGGTAGAAGGCGTGTGAATATACAGGAGGTAGAATAGGGCCTGATAGTTTACCTTAAGTGAAAAAAAGGCAAAGAAAAAAACTGGAATTTTCAGAAGGGATAGGGTGGACCCTTCTGTGTGGGTGCGAAATCTAGTTAGGTCTGGTTAAAATTGAGCTCCTGCTAACATAAGGCCAGGTATTTAGAGGAACGTAAAAATGTTTTTGGGAGTTTGTAAGAGAGATTAATTGAAGAGGGAGGCTATACCCTGATATTAGTCAGACAATCAAAAGAGGTATATGTCTAATTGATTAACATGCAGACAAAACTGTTAAAGATTTAACATCTATGATATACATGGTTAATTGGACAAGAATTGTCCGCTGCAGAGTATTAATAATTTGGCCCAATGTGGCAACATGCTTTCTGCAGGTATGACTATTTTATTCTATTCCATTATTCTCACTATTTTCTGGTTTTCACATGTAATTTACTTTTCTTCCACACCTTTTTTCTTTTACCTTGGTATTAGTAAAATACACCTTTATTTATCATTAGTATCTACTGTTCTTGCCTTGGTTGTCTTTCTACTCCACCACTATCGCAGTCATTTTTCAGCGTCTCCTTTTCTTGGTCCTGGGATTGATTGGTAGTTTGGTTACACATAAGTCACTCTATGTATTTAATTCACTAATTGGGACAAAGTTAATATATATATACATATTATTTACACTTTTTAGAACCACCTATGGGCCACTAAGGACTCCCCTATGGAGACTTGAACTCCTCTTACAGCCTGTTGTTTACCATATGACCTGCATGAGTATAGTTCCCACAGTTCCCGGGCTAGACTTTCTGAGTCAATCCCTGGCTATCCACGCCACATTTGTACAGTGTAAGTTGATCAGTAAGTCAACTCTTGAAGGTTGCCATTTTCTATTTGTTTTCCTAGTGTAGCGGGGTCCTCAATTTAGGGGTAGTGTTTGAGTGGTAGTTATGCTCAAACACCTAAATTGTTAGGACATTATCAACCATTTTGTCTGCAGGAAGAGTATCAGTGTGCCGTTCCCTGTGGCCTGCAGGTGGCGCTGCCATAGTGGGCCAGGGTTGAACCACTGATACAGTGCTGTGCCTTGTGTGTCCCCTCTCGGCAACCATACAGTGGGAGTGTTCGGCCTGCTGTGCATGCTGGAGAGGATATAAAAGGGTCAGACGCTGCCTGTTTGTGGTTCGTTCGTCATTGGGAGTCCTACTCCCAGGGAGTGTGTGTTCCTGTCCGCCCCGGGCACCTTTGGCCCAGGGGCGGATGTCAGTGAATCAGTCCCAGGCACCTTTAGCCCTGGGGCTGCAACTAAAGGCCTTGGGCCCAGCACCTTCAGCTGGGGCCCATCAAGGATTGAGGAATCTCAGGGACCCGCATCTTAGACGAGGAGGCCGGGGGACTGGTGAGAAGTCACAGTGAAGGAAGGGGCCCGGTAACTCTCTGGAGGGATGTCTTCTCCTTACAAAGAGGCCAAGCTTTGAAAAACAAGTTCACCAGGTCTGTGGCAGAGACCAAGTTCACCAGGTCTGTGGCAGAGACCAAGTGCACCAGTTTGTGTAGTGATGGTGCGGTTAATTAAAGTACCATTTTGGCTGCTTGTCCCTATCTAGGGAGACTATCCAAATGGGCTAAGTCTGTTTGAGAAGCCAAGCAGTGAAGTGTATTACGTTTGTGCCTGGACTTCTCCCACACCTTATGCTGTCCTGTTCTCTCTCCAACCTTTCCTATCAGAGACTGTCTTTTAAGAGAAATAAACTCTACGTTGGAGTTACGGCTGGTGTGGACATTGAAGTCATTGGGGGAAATAGAGACTTGTCTTTATTGACTATAGAGATAAGAACCATTCTCTGGAGAATCTGACTGTGGAGACCCATCACAACACCGCTCAACCTCTTCACACAGGAGAGTACGGGCATATAGAGCTGGGTGTGCCCTCTCTTCCTGCGAGGAGTCAAAGACAAGGAGGAGAGGGTGGTAAGTGCTATACTAGTAATATACTTTTTTAGATTTTTTGGTTTAATGCAAATTGGTGACCACCCAGTTTATACATTTTGTATAGATACATGGATTGCACCTGCTCCTGAGGATGTGATTTTTTTCACGAAACACGTAGAGCACTAGGATGCAATCTTTATTCATTTTACCACAATCTACTATTGGTCATCAATTAAAAGATGTTTATTATTTATTCCTATTTTGGTGTACCAATGGCCCTGCGGGAGTTTCTACTTGTTACAGCATCCACATATTTCACCCTGCTGCCAGACATCCATTAGACACACTTCTCAGTCAATAAAGTCTCTTGCTTGTTTTTGTTCTTTTAATTAGGGGATTTAACATGGTTGGGGAAAAGGGACATGGGATGCCCATAGGATAAATTGTACTTTGAAGAATAAAGATGATTGACCCTAAACTTGACAGACTTTTACCTCAGAACACTTCTTCCAGCACGCTTCCTTCAGCACACTACTTCACTGTCCAACATTAGTACTCCTGTCACACCATCAGCATGACTAGGCCTCACTTTGAATAAGTCCCAGTGTCTTTAATTAATAGCCCTTTGTAGGCCGGGGCCTGCAGTACCCCTTTATGGCAGCAACCAATTTACTTTACTATCCTGCCTGCCCTCCTGGCTGCAGCGACTTGACACAAACTCCCACAGTCTCTCAATCTGGCTCTAAATCCAGCTCCCCTGGCATGTCTCTTCCAGAGCTTTCCACTGTGCTTTCCACTCACCGACACCCGTCCTGGATCCTTTCTGAATGACTTTACTTCAGACATGCGGACCAACTGTCTCCTCCAGCTCCTGTTCCAGGACACCTCTCCATGACCATGTAAGGAGAGGCTCCCTCCCAGCTCCCGAGCTCCCCGCCTGAGGTACACCCCCCCAGAAAGGGGGTTTCCTCAGACATGACAGTCTAACACTCCACCATCCAGTTCACCCAGACGACAACTCCTCCCCCAGCAGGCTGACCATGGGTATATGCCCTGCCCCCTACCAATTGGTCAGAGCTCCTCATATGCACCCTATGTCACTCCAGCTCTCTGTCCTGCCCCTTTTCCAGAACATTCTCCCTGGAAACAGAGGAGGCACACAAGAGCTGAAGTACATGTCAGTCACCTACTGCTATACTAAACCACTCCCATGCCCCCAGATCAAAACAAACAGGCCTAGCTCACAGCATAGGCCTGCTTAAATTTACCTGCACAGGCAGCTTACACAAAACCCTTACACTTAGCACCTACCTATCTACCTACCTAAGGTAGTGGGTGCTACATTGTTTTTTCTGTCTCTCTGCAGTTTCTATCAGTATACAACCTTATGAATGCTATGGTTTCAATGTATTACTGCTCTGTGCAAATATCTGACCAGTGCTTTTAATTTGTACCATCTTTGGCAGGAATGTACTATTTAATAAAACATTTGTTCTTATGTATTTACCTTTTGCTAATTATGGTTATATAAATATATATGTACTTTATTTAACAGTGGCTACACGCCTCATACAAAGTTCCACCCCCCCCTCATGAGGTGGAAGCACTGCTGGGCTCTGAGGAAGAAGTGTATGACTTCGAAACGCGTAAGCCGGCAGTGGCTCCATTCATATGCGCGGTGCGTCTGTGGAGTATGGTTTCGAGCTCATGTCTCAGCTGCCATCTATGTGGAATATCATTGCACTGCAAGTTTTTTTCTACTACACTTGTAAGTAGTATCTATGCTTTTTTAATAAAATCTATCCTAAACGATATTGCACTAGGCTGGTGCACCCTTGTTTCCTTTCTTCTATGGCCCAGAAGAGACTGAGCGACTTGGGGACAAAATGGCATTGATATAATGTAATGTAATGTAATGCTACATCCCTCCTCCCCCACCCCCCTCCCCCTCTTGTTGGTCATGGCATGTAGACAAAGGTCTGGAAACACCTCCCAGCAGGGAATGTGTAATGCCTTGTACACACAATCAGAATTTCCGATGAAAAAAGTCTGACGGAATTTTTTCATCGGATATTCCGACCGTGTGTGGGCCCCATCAGACTTTTTTCCGTCGGAGTTTAGAAAAATAACATGTTTTATTTTTTTCTGATGGAAAAAAATCCTATCAGAAATTCCGATCGTCTGTGTGGAACTCCGATGAAGAAAAAACCATGCATGGTCAGAATCAAGTCGACGCATGCTCGGAAGCATTGAACTTAATTTTTCTCGGCTCGTCGTAGTGTTTTACATCACCGCATTTTGGACGGTCAGAATTTGGTCTGACAGTGTGTATGCAAGACAGCTTGAATGGAATTCCTACGGAAAATTCCATCAGATTTTATCCCATCGGAAATTCTGATCGTGTCTACAGGGCATAAGGAGGGGCTGCCTACTTAGTATAATCCCTTGGTGTGTTTCAACTGTAGTTTCTGTTTCAATGTACAAGTGTTGAGTTTCCATTGGTTCTTCCTTGTCCCCTACCCCCCCTCTATGACAAGGCTAAGGGGAGTGTCCTTAACTGTGTTTAAAGGTGTATGTTTTGTATTTAATAAACAGTTTATGTTCTGCATGTTTAATCCTCAACACCTATTTGGCTTGTTTCATGATTGAGGGGGTAAGGGATGGTAATGGCGAGTCTGCAGGCTGCGGGTGCGTTTGGAGGACAGGAAACACAGGTCTGGTGGAGGTGCCCAGAAGGGGTATCTGAGATCCGTCACACAGGTAATGATACACAATTCACTATATAATACTAGTGTAAATCGGCTGGAAATTTAAATATCTCACAAAAAAAACGAACAACCTATAACATATCATACAAAATTTGTATGGGCTTTTGTTGCCCCCAGAAACAATGGATACAGACATATGTTATTTAATCTTCAATATAATACATTAGTTGACGTAAGCAACATAAAACTATAGCCAAAATATTGAACTTGTCTAGTACTCTATAAGAGTAGTGAGCAACTTAAATGATGAAGATACCGTATTTATCGGCATATAACACGCGCCGGCGTATAACACGCACCCCAAGTTTAGCAGGGAATTTTAGGGAAAAAAACTTTTAGGAGGGAAGTTTAAGAAAAAAAAAATTACATTTAAATGCAGCCTTACCAGTGTCATTTGCAGCCTTGTCACAGTGCAGCGTTGCCAGCAGCCTTGCCAGTGTCCAGTGCAGCCTTGCCAGTGTCCAGTGCAGCATTGCCAGTGTCTAGTGCAGCCTTGCCAGTGTCCATTGCAGCATTGCCCAGTGTCCAGTGCAGCCTTGCCAGTGTCCAGTGCAGCCTTGCCAGTGTCTAGTGCAGCCTTGCCAGTGTCTAGTGCAGCCTTGCCAGTGTCCATTGCAGCATTGCCCAGTGTCCAGTGCAGCCTTGCCAGTGTCCAGTGCAGCCTTGCCAGTGTCCAGTGCAGCCTTGAATTTAAATTTGGCGCCGCCGAGATCACCGGTGATACAGGGCGGAGCGCGGCGAACGCCGCAGAGAACGCAGGGACTGGGCGGAGCCGAGATACACATAGCCGAGTGTATTCAGCTATACTCGGCTTTTCTCGGCTTCACTCACAGTCACGCCAAGTCCCGCCCTATGATGGACATATCACAGGTCCAATGGCGGGACTGGGCGTGACTGTGAGCGGAGCCGAGAAAAGCCGAGTATAGCTGAATACACTCGGCTATGTGTATCTCGGCGGCGATCGCTCCGCTCCGCTCACAGTCAGCGGAGATCGCCGGGGATAGGTGAGTATCGGCGTATAACACGCACCCACGATTTTCCCCTGATTTTAAGGGGAAAAAAGTGCGTGTTATACACCGATAAATACGGTAATTCTTTAAAAGGAGGAACTCAATCTCTTTTAGTTGGTGGGTAAGCTTTAATAACTTCCCAGTAGAGTTGGGTGAACGGTTCGGCCCGAGTATGAGGCATAACAATTGACTGTTCGCCCATTTGATGAACAACCAAATTATCGGGGCGTTCGACCATTTTTTCTGCCCGCCAAATGACCACAATGCACTGCACCGCCGCACAGTGCATTGGAAGCCCTGATGGGCTGAAGCAATGACAGCTTTTACTTGCATATAAGCCTTCAAAATGGGCACTTTTAAATTTTCCAGTTCAGGTCCCATAGACTTCAATAGGATCATTGTTTCGTTCCGAACTTTTGGCCTATATCTACTTCCTAGGTAGGAGACCGTAGTAATATAATCATGGTGCATATGGGAATTTTATACAATAATATGAGAGTATTGATATTTCCCTGCCAGGTCATAGGAAAATCATATTGAGATCAGCATATTGGCATATGATGATCTGGTGTGTTGGATAAGGCTATCAGAGAGGATTTGGGAAAGAGAGACATTGCTCCCCATTCCTGAAGGTCAACCAGGGAGAGAGATTTATTGGACCCGGGTCAGTAAGGATGAAACATCATAATTAGAACTTGCAATACGATTCATTTTAAATCGATCTCCCATTTGGAATATAAGATGTCAGTATACAGTTAAGCCCTGTACACACGATCGGATATCCGATGGATTCTCATCCGATGGATTTTTCCATCAGAAATCCGATGAAACTGTTGTCCATCAATCTTGCCCACACACCATCATTAAAAAAAACGACCACACCAAAACGATGTGACGTACACCAGGTACGACAGCACTATAAAGGGGAAGTTAAAATCGAATGGCGCCACCCTTTGGGCTGCTTTTCTGATTTCGTGTTACCGCGTGTTAGTAAAAGTTTGGTTAGAGCCGATTCGCACTTTTCAGTCTCCGTGCTTTTCAGATGGTTTTTGGGTATTCAGTTTGTGCTTGTGGGTTCGTATTTGTCATTCAGTGCGTGCAGTCATGTTGGTTACTGTTTTGCAGTGCCTTCTTGGCTGTTCATTACTGTTTTTCAGGTCGTTCTTCTCAGGCCTTGCTGTTCCTCGTTGCGTTCTGTTTGAGTTTGTTCTGACCAGCCGACCTGTTTAAAGCCATGTTTGAAGTACGTTCTCCTCGTAGAGCTCGTGCTGGCTATGGACTTGGTGTTGCGGTTAACACTGTAACCCGAGTTCAGTCCATGAACAGGGTGAGAAGGAGTTCATGGACCAAGAATTGGTTGCTCCAGTGGGACCAATTCTCTCATATGCTTCTGCTGCGGGAAATCCATGAGAATAATCCTGATGATTTCAAGAAATTATCTCCGGATGACGAACCCCATTTTTCACCGTCTGTTGGATTTGCTGTCCCCCTATATCACGAGGCAGGACACTGTGATACGCCAGGCGATCACTGCCGGGCACAGGCTTATTGCTACGTTGAGATACCTGGCGACTGGGAGAAGCTTGCAGGGCCTCAAGTTCTCAACAGGCATCTCCCCCCAGGCTCTTGGGATCATTATCCCTGAAACGTGTTCTGCCATCATACAAATCATGCAGAAAGACTATATTAAGGTAATTTTTATCCTTTAACATCACATTATATGTTTTGATTGTTTGCTAAAGTATTGTATTTCTTTCATCCTTCCCAAATTGCCATGATTGTAAGATTCTGGGAATGTCCCCTTTCTCCCCATGCATGTTTTTTCTTTTATATGTTTTGATTTTTGGCCTACATGCCTATTTCCCTTCACTAACCTCTCCTGCATGCTATCCTGGGCCCATATCCACCTAGCCTAGTCTGTTCTTTAATGATGTTTTTGTCTGCGCCATTGTCGTTTTGAACCCCCCCCCTAAAATGTGTCCTAAAGATTTTTGCACATTCAAGGTCAGCAGAGTGGTAGAGCCTTTTGTTGCGGGGCACAAAATCTGCTTAAACAACATCCCCCCATTATATTTTGTTCCAATGGCCCATCAGTGGGGGTGAGTCATCTGATAAGTGGGCCTTCTATTTTTGTGTTTAAATACTCCTAATAAATGTTATACTGACGGTGGCCAAGAATGTATTTGGGTAATCTGCTTGCAATGTAATGTGCAAAAGTACTAATTTCTTCTTTTTGTTTGACTCCACAGTTCCCTTCATCGCCACAGGAATGGCAGAATGTGGCCTTCCAATTTGCCCAGCGGTGGGACTTCCCCAACTGCGGAGGGGCAATTGATGGGAAGCACGTCCACATAGTGCCGCCACCCCGTTCGGGGTCTTACTATTATAACTATAAAGGTTTTAATAGTATAGTGTTAATGGCGGTGGTGTCGGCACGCTATGAGTTCCTGTATGTGGACGTGGGGAAGAACGGCCGGATGTCCGATGGCGGAGTGTTTGCGCAGACGGAGTTCACTCACCGTCTGCAGTCTGGGGGCCTGGCACTGCCTCCAGATGCAGACAACGTGGATGGACTTCCCTTTGTGTTTATAGTGGATGAAGCCATTGGACTGGGACCACACTCAATCACATTCATCCTTTTCCTCATTATGTCCATTTCACTACTACATTCCATTATTTCTTGAATGACGATTTGTGCACTAGCACTTGAGAATGGAGCAGTAGGAGTTTCTGTCACACCACCATGTTCATCACCTAAAAATAAAAAGGTATTAGAAATATGCAGGCCTACATGTCTTTTTACCAGAAGCCGTGGTGACAGACACTGACCTGTTGTGATGATAAGCTCCACCTCTCCTTCCTCCACCTCTCCTTCCTCCACCTCTCCTTCCTCCACCTCTGCTTCCTCCACCTCTGCTTCCTCCACATGCTGATCTTGGGGTTCTTTTGGATCTTGGTTTTCTTTATGTGGTATGTGCTTCCTAGGCTCCTCACATTGGTGTCCTCCCAGTCTCCTCTCCCCTATGAGAATGAAACAATCAAAAGGTATCCTTTAGCATACAGAGATTTGAGGGCATAATTTTATAACTTTGCCTGGAAGTGGGGTACAATTGTTGGTTTTGCCAGAGTTCCAAGATGAGCATATGAGATTTTGCTAATTCAACAAAGCAAGAATACTTTCATTCTTGGTCCTCAAAAATAAAAAGGAAACACCCCAAGGTATCCACTGGAGCACCTGTGTGTGACACCCTAAAAAGGTTGTTCTGGTGGCCCACACTATAGTCCTCCTGAGTCAAGATGTGTAACCAGCTGCTTGAGTGTCCTCTCCTTTACATAGAATCTAGTTTACCATTTAACATTCTACTTATACTTACAACACATCATCTAGACAACAATGTATATATAAACATTGTTTAACACCAAATAGGCATGACCACATGTGGTTTACGTGTATATGTGCAAAACATGTTATTTTTTACACGATCGCTGTTTACTAGGAAACATTACCAAAAATGAGTCAACTTCACATGAAAGTTGCCATTCTACAATATGAAACCAGACAATCCAAGCACTTGGAGCAAAACATGCAAGAATAAGAATACATATTCCAATTTGATTAAAGACAGTAAAAAAAAAAGCTTACTTCTGTCCAGGAATTTTTTAAGCTTCCTATACTGGTCCGGCTCCCTCAGCTTCAGGTCAGACCACCTTTTGCGTAGCTGCTCCTTGGATCTCCTGACCTCAAATTTATTATAGAGACTCCTCGCCACTTTGTCCATTATTTTAGACTTCATGAGATTAGGGGTGTCGTATGGCCCATGCTTCCCATCGTAATCCTTCCTCCGCAGGATGTCCACCATCTCCGCCATCTCAGCAAATGACATATTAGTGGCCTTGATTCTTTTATTCCTGGATCGGGACGTTCCCGCCTCCGGGCTTTCCTCGTCGGTACTTAATAATAAAGCACGCACCTGTGTCACCACCATGTCATCGTCTCCCACTGTGCGCCGAATGAGAAGGGGCGGGGAAATTCAGAAAAAGACCATCATGGGCGGGCGATGCGGCCGGAGTTTCACGCATGCGCAGGGTATATAAAGGGTAACCGAGGTTGTTGTTGCACTGAGTAAGGACGACCGGAAGTGCCGAATGAATCCTAGGTAAGAAATTAACTTGGGGCATCAGTGGCCTATACTGGTTCATGATTGTAAAGGCCTATATTGGGCTATGATTAGGACAATTGAAGCTGATCTCCTTTTTTGTCTTGTGTTTAGGGTTGAGCGAACCCGAACTGTAAAGTTCGGGTCCGTACCGAACTTTAGCTTTTTCCCGAACCCGAACCCGGACTTTGCGCGAAAGTCCGGGTTCGGGTTCGGCAATCTAATGGCGCAGTTAGAAATGCTTCAGGGGCCAGCCAATCACCTTTTGATTAGCTGGTGTGCCCTTAGAAGCCATCATAGCCATGCCTACTAATGGCATGGCTGTGATTGGTCAGTGCAACATGTGACCCAGCTTCTATATAAGCTAGAGGCACACAGCACACACGTCACTCTGCTTCAGAATAGATAGGGAGAGGATCTTGTCTGCTGCTGTTGCTTTTAGGGAGAGATTGAAAAATACATGAGTTAGTCCTGATTCTGGAATCTGAGGGAAAATATAGAGAGACAGTGTAGTGTAGGGCCAGGTTCCTGTTGGTGCTTTCAGGGAGAGAGATTTATTATATAGGAATAGGAGTCCAGATTCAGAGATATAACTCAGCGATCTGCATAGGTTTACCTGTTTGTGTTGCAGTGCAGTCTTTTTACACTGCCATGAGCCCAGTGTCAGAGAAAATCTACCTTTTATCTGCAAGCTCAGTGCACCAGCACTGCATATATTACGTTGAGAGATACACCGTTTCCATACTGTGGGTGTATTCTGCTCTTGGAAAAAGATCCATTTAGAGCAAAAAAAAAAGGCACTTTATTGTGCTCTTTTCCAACAGACCCATTAAGGGCAAAAAAAATAAAAAATTTGCATTTTATTTTGCTTGTGCAAAAAAAGACCCGTTTAGGGCAAAAAAAGAAAAAAAATGTGCACTTTAATGTACGCTTGCAAAAAGACCCATTTAGGGCCACAAAAAATATTTTGCAGTGTGTTATACATATGTGGAGGTGTGTGAAATAAACCATTTCTATATATTTGTCTTCTACTGTGCTATACTAAAAAAAACAAAATTTTTTTTGAATAGCATTTTCTGCAGTTCTGTAGCTGTGCGATTCAGCGGTTACGTACTGTGGGTGTGTTGTGGTCTTCCAAAAAACGCCATTTAGGGCCACAAAAAATATTTTGCAGTGTGTTATACATATGTGGAGGTGTGTGAAATAAACAATTTCTATATAGTTTTCTTCTACTGTGCTATACTAAAAGAAAAAACCTTTTTTTTTAATAGCATTTTCTGCAGTTCTGTAGCTGTGCGATTCAGCGGTTACGTACTGTGGGTGTGTTGTGGTCTTCCAAAAAACGCCATTTAGGGCCACAAAAAATATTTTGCAGTGTGTTATACATATGTGGAGGTGTGTGAAATAAACAATTTCTATATAGTTTTCTTCTACTGTGCTATACAAAAAAAATACTTTTTTTTTTAATAGCATTTTCTGCAGTTCTGTAGCTGTGCGATTCAGCGGTTACGTACTGTGGGTGTGTTGTGGTCTTCCAAAAAACGCCATTTAGGGCCACAAAAAATATTTTGCAGTGTGTTATACATATGTGGAGGTGTGTGAAATAAACAATTTCTATATAGTTTTCTTCTACTGTGCTATACTAAAAAAACAACATTTTTTTTAATAGCATTTTCTGCAGTTCTGTAGCTGTGCGATTCAGCGGTTACGTACTGTGGGTGTGTTGTGGTCTTCCAAAAAACGCCATTTAGGGCCACAAAAAATATTTTGCAGTGTGTTATACATATGTGGAGGTGTGTGAAATAAACAATTTCTATATAGTTTTCTTCTACTGTGCTATACTAAAAAAACAAAAAATTTTTGAATAGCATTTTCTGCAGTTCTGTAGCTGTGCGATTCAGCGGTTACGTACTGTGGGTGTGTTGTGGTCTTCCAAAAAACGCCATTTAGGGCCACAAAAAATTGGACATATGGTAGCACATAGTAACAGGGCCCCTCACGGGCTCAGTTCGATCGCCACGCTTCGGGCACGGCCTTACTTGGCTCGGCTTGAACCACGGATGGTGTGGCCTTCACCTGAACTCACCACGCAGGCGCCGTTCGTCTTGGGAGATTTTCGAAATCCCCTTGTCCTACATACTGAGCAAGCGCAGTACAGGGTGGACACTATTTGACGGGGGACAGAATTCGACACATCACCGGCCTTACCCAGCCATTGTTGTATTTTTGAACCAGTGTTGGCTACCTCGTCCTCCTCCACCGCCGCTTCCACCTACACAGCCACATCCACCGCCACCTCAACCTCCTACTCCATATGGACCTCGTCCTCCTAGGTCAAGATTATAATTTTTATTTTAATTTTTTTGTAGCGCACAGATCCTTTCCCCCTTACCTGCCTTAATGTTGTTGGCTCCTCGCAGGAGGGAGAAAGGCACACCGCACTACCAGCCCATACCCTCCTATATAAAGAGGTTGAGCGGTGTACTTGACGGGCCGTGTCCACAGCCGGAGTCAAAACTCCTCCAGAGGATGATTCTCACCTCTACTGTAGGTAGAGGCAAGTCCTTTAATTCCCAGTAAAGTCAATGTCCACACCAGCTGAAATTACAACTCTTATTCTCTCATGGCAAAATAAACTCTACTCGGATAGAAAAGGTTAGAGCAAAGAAACAGGACAGCTTAAGGTGTGGAGGAGGTCCAGGCACAAACGTAGCACATTCACTTCACTGCTTAGGTTTCTCAAACAGTTTTAGGTGCACGGTCTCTGCCACAGACCTTGAGGTTGGTCTCTGCCACAGACCGGGTGTACAAGGCCCCTGCCACAGACCTGGAGAACTTTGGTCTCTGCCACAGACCAGGGTGTATAAGGCCCCTGCCACGGGCCAGGTGAATAAGGCCTCTGATACAGTCAAGATGACCTTGAGCTTCTCCTTCTACGAACCTAGCCCATATCAAGGGGAAGACATCTCTCCAGGGAGTCAACAGACCCTTCCTTCACCGTGACTCCCGCATCGGTCCATCAGAATGATCCTTCCTTCCCTGGAACATGGTCCCCTACATGAGGCGGCACCCTAAGACTCCTCGACCCTTAGCGGACTCCAGACGAAGGCTCTGGACTCCAGGCTTTACTCCCGCACCTAGGCCTCCATACCCAGGGCAGCAGGAACTCCAGGATAGTACCTCACCCCGGGCTAAAGGTACCCGAGATGGAACAGGAACACATGCACCCAGGCCAAAGGCACCTGGGCGTGGACCCCACTGGACATCAGCCCCCAGGCCAAAGGTCTGCCCCTTTTATATGCTCTCCCGGCATGCACAGCAGGTTCCCCGCCCCGCTGTACTACTGCCAAGAGGGGACACAAAAGGCACAGCACTGTATCGGCGGTTCAACCCTAGCCTACCATGGCAGCGCCACCTGTAGGCCGCAGGCAACTGCACACCAATACTGTCCCCCGAGGACAAAATGGTCCATGAATCCTACAGAATTAGGGTGTTTGATTCTATTTACTACTCAAACACTTCCCTTAAATTTAGCACCCCGCTACATTTTTATTTCAAAGTATTTTATTTTCCCACTAGCTTATCCATTAAATTGAATAATTTATTCCAGAAAGGGCGTATTCTGGGGCATTCCCACCATATGTGTGGCATTGTGCCGTTGAGTTTCTGAGGTTCTTAATGACTTCCCGTACCTCTTCTGCTGAAAAGGGGGCCTCCAGCATATTTTTTTATTTTTTTATTTTTTTTATGTTATTTTAAGTTATTTCCCTATCCACATTTGTTTGCAGAGCACTTGCCATGCTCTTAACAACATTTTGCTGCCATTTGCAGCCCTCTAGCCCTTTCCATTACTTTTTTAGAGCCTTTTTAGTCCTTAGAAGTTCGGGTCCCCATTGACTTCAATGGGGTTTGGGTTCGGGTTCGGGTTAAAGTTCGGTCCCGAACCCGAACTTTTTTCCGAAGTTCGGCCGAACCCGTCGAACCCAAACATCCAGGTGTCCGCTCAACTCTACTTGTGTTTTATCTTGTAGAAAGAACTATGCATAAATTGCGTGAGCCAGACGTGATGTTAATTTTTATAGAAAAGTATAAGGAAATGCGCAACCTCAGGGAGCTAAAAAATAGCTCCTACCATAATAGCCAAGTACGCAAGGCAACAATTGTTAAATTAGCAGAATATATGAAGACCTGGATCCCAGAGGCAGACTATACTATGATGAATAGTAAAATCAACAACATGAGGAATGCGTACAAAAAACGCTATAAAGAAGTGCGTGCTTCAATGAGATCAGGAGCAGCAGCAGACAAAGTAGTTAAGCCCAAGCTGTGGTACTACAAGCATCTGCAATTTCTGGATGACCAGATTGAGGCTAGGGAATCACTTCCACCCTTCCCTCAACCCTTCCTTCCACCCTTCCCTCCAGCGTTCCTTCCACCCTTCCCTCCAGCATTCCTTCCACCCTTCCCTCCACCCCTGCAGAGGGGGAGGAGGAGCCACCTGAGCTTGAAGAGCCGGATCTGCGCATCTTCAGCCAGGTATATTATTTTTAAATATATTTATTGTCCTTAATTGATTTTTGAGAACTAGATGTTATTATTTACAAATGACAAAATGTAAATGTTTAAAAAAATATATAAAAAAACAACAAACCATTAATGATTGGTACAGTATATAAAAAAGCAGGGGTCACAATGAGAGTCTTTTATATTTATTAAGATTCAAATTGCAACGGTCATGAGATGAAAATTGTGTGTGATTGATTCAACAAAAAATAAAACTATGTCCCTTTTTTCTACACAGGATGAGCTCAGCCAGGAGGAAGAGGCTCCGGAATGTGGCAGACAGGAGGAGGCAGGGGTGAGTGGCAGCCAGGAGGAGGCCGGACCAAGTGGCACTCAACAGGTCCCCAGGCCTAGTGGCAGCACACAGTCCCAAGTGGCTCCCTTCCACGTCAGACCCACAAAAAATCGGTGGATGACAAAGGTGGAGGAGGAGTCACTTCAGATGATAAGGGACACTGCTGCCATAATGAGGGCTCCCTCAACCCTGTTGAGGCCTTTAGTACATATCTTTCATCAAAACTTCTGAACCTGGAGGAGAGACAACGTGCCCTCTGTGAGCACCTGGTGTATACAGCCATTCACATGGCGGGGATGGGGCAGTTGACAGAGGCCACTCATCTCTGCCATCTGCCCCATCCTTCTTCTCCTCCTCCTGCCACATTACCACGACAGAGCCACAGCCTGCAAGTGGGCGTGGACGGGGCCGTGGAACAAATGCTGGAGGGAAGCGTGGAGGGAACACTGCAGGGAACAGTGCAAGGAAGGCTACCAAGAAGAGCAGAAGGTGATTCCCTGGCTTCAAGCTGCTCTTCTCAGAAGTTGCAGTTTGTAGGAGTACCACAGCTTGGGATGATGTATGTCTTCGGCTGCTGCTCCTGATTTCCTCATGTTGTTGATTTTATTGTTCATCATAGTAATGTCTGCCTTTAGGGTCCAAAGTCTTCATAAATTCCACTAATTTAGCAATTGTTGCCCTTCCTGTTTATTTATTTTTTGCCAGAATAAATAGATTTTTGATTTCGGAAAAATACGTGCCTATGTTTTTTTATTGGGAGTAGCAATAAGATGTCATAAATACAATGTGTAATTAACAAGGGACACCAACCTCCTTGAGGAAAAAAAATCAAAAAAAATTATGTTGTTGTGAGAACTTGACACCCAAAAAAATGAGCCCACAAGAACCAAAATCAAATAAAAAAAAAATGGTATATCTTGATTCTAAATAACAATTAAAATTAGGGAGATCTGGCTTTAAAAATATATAAAATTATTCTAGAGATGACAAGAAACTATAAAGAAATACATTTGTCAGAACTCGGGATAAAGATCTGCAGCAAAAAAAAATGTTTAAAGACCATTATAAAGAAGAAAACAATGCGCTGCATTAAACGAGGCAATAATTTGCAGAATGACGAATGTGCTCTCTCCATTAGGAACGCTAGTTTTACCAGAACGTGCGATCCCGTCTCATAATTCAGTCTGAGCATGCGTTGGTTTTTTAACCGATGGACGCATAGACGATCGGAATTTGCTATTGGTTTTTTATCCATCGGAAAAATTTAAAACATCTTCTATTTTTTGACACCGATGGAAAAAAGACCGATGGGGCCCATACACGATCGGTTTGTCCGATGAAAAAAATCCATCGGACTGTTTTCATCTGTAAATCCTATCGTGTGTACGCGGCTTAAGAGTCAGCATGAGGCTTTAGGAGAAAGAAGCGTAAGACACACAAAAGGATGGAGACACAGATTCTTCCATCTTGTAAATACCATGGTATCATCCTGGTATTAATAAGGAATGATTGTATGTGGTAACAGAACAGAACAAAAAAAAATAAAGTGTTTATATATGAAAATAACAGAAACTCACTGAAAGTTGACAGTTTTATAGGTAAAGAGAATGTGCTGTCCAAGGGAGGCCATTAAAATCATTGCCTGTAAACAAAATTAAAGAAAAAAGCTTGCAGATAGAATAGAGATTGTTTGGAATAAACTCGATATAGACAAGTAGAGCTTTTGCCCATGCCAGGATAGGCGTGACAATTATATTTTGAGGAAAGCAAGGCTTGATGCCAGCATCTGGATTGCAGATGAGCTGGAGGATGTTGAAAGTGAATCCAGAGGCATATCTCAGGTGTCCATACCTCCAGGTGTGGAAACCTCTCCAAAGTAAGAGGAACTACCATCTTAGATGTCACTAGAACATTTATGCTTATTAATATACTCTCACATCTTTCTTTGTTTACACTATCTTAGTGACAATGGCTATCAGCACATCGAAAATTGGGAGATCTCCCCAGAATGGGCACAGATAACAAAAAATTGAGACAGAGGTTCTAAAGACTTTCCCTCTACATACATTTTAATATGGAAATTCAACATTCTCTTATTTCCCTTCTCACCCCTCACTGTTGCAAAATTCCTCTGATTTTAGAAAACTGTGAAACCTTTTTTTTTCTTAGATTAGTTTGACATCCTCCCAATTCCTGTTCCTAGGTGGCAGTGACATATGTATCTAACACCTGCAGCCTCCTAAGATATCCATATTCAATGTCCCAGGAGGTTGTGTTTCCAAATGAGGTTAAACATTGCAAAAATGTGTTCATGGCAACATATAAACAATATAACTTGACATTATATCTCTTCTTGTGTAGGGATGAGCTCGGTGTTCGAGTCGAACATACGTTCGACTCGAACATCGGCTGTTCGATCGTTCGACGAAGATCGAACGATTTGGGCCGTTCGCGCCTAATTCGAGTGACGCGAACGGCCCACAATGCACTACGCCATCGCAGTGTCATCCAGGCGCTGTGATTGGCCAAGCATGCACTGTGACCCCGCATGCTTGGCCAATCACAGCGCCGGCAGCGAGGAGAGCAATGATTGGCCACAGGCAGGATGCCTGTGGCCAATTATTGCTGAGGGTGTTTAGTACATGCCCCACACTATAAAAGGCCGCCAGCACGGCGGCCTAGTGTAGTGTGTTCCGGAGCAGGGAAAGAGAAGCATAGGCAGGGACAGTGACATTTTTTTTTCTTGCTTAACCTGGATTCCTTTAGTTTAGGGAAAGAGAAGGATAGGTAGGGAGAGTGTCAGTGTGTTTTACTGTGCTAATCCTTGTTTGTAGGGACAGGGAAGGACAGTGAGGGAAATTCTCCTTGTGCTATACTGTGCTAAAGCATTGATCATCAACCATCTTTAAAAAAACATTTTTTCTAGGGACAGAAAACTATAGGTAGGGAGAGTGTCAGTGTGTTTTACTGTGCTAATCCTTGTTTCTAGGGACAGGGAAGGACAGTGAGGGAAATTCTCCTTGTGCTATACTGTGCTAAAGCATTGATCATCAACCATCTTTAAAAAAACATTTTTTCTAGGGACAGAAAACTATAGGTAGGGAGAGTGTCAGTGTGTTTTACTGTGCTAATCCTTGTTTCTAGGGACAGGGAAGGACAGTGAGGGAAATTCTCCTTGTGCTATACTGTGCTAAAGCATTGATCATCAACCATCTTTAAAAAAACATTTTTTCTAGGGACAGAAAACTATAGGTAGCGAGAGTGTCAGTGTGTTTTACTGTGCTAATCCTTGTTTCTAGGGACAGGGAAGGACAGTGAGGGAAATTCTCCTTGTGCTATACTGTGCTAAAGCATTGATCATCAACCATCTTTAAAAAAACATTTTTTCTAGGGACAGAAAACTATAGGTAGGGAGAGTGTCAGTGTGTTTTACTGTGCTAATCCTTGTTTCTAGGGACAGGGAAGGACAGTGAGGGAAATTCTCCTTGTGCTATACTGTGCTAAAGCATTGATCATCAACCATCTTTAAAAAAACATTTTTTTCTAGGGACAGATAACTATAGGTAGGGAGAGTGTCAGTGTGTTTCACTGTGCTAATCCTTGTTTCTAGGGACAGGGAAGGACAGTGAGGGAAATTCTCCTTGTGCTATACTGTGCTAAAGCATTGATCATCAACCATCTTTAAAAAAACATTTTTTCTAGGGACAGAAAACTATAGGTAGGGAGAGTGTCAGTGTGTTTTACTGTGCTAATCCTTGTTTCTAGGGACAGGGAAGGACAGTGAGGGAAATTCTCCTTGTGCTATACTGTGCTAAAGCATTGATCATCAACCATCTTTAAAAAAACATTTTTTCTAGGGACAGAAAACTATAGGTAGGGAGAGTGTCAGTGTGTTTTACTGTGCTAATCCTTGTTTCTAGGGACAGGGAAGGACAGTGAGGGAAATTCTCCTTGTGCTATACTGTGCTAAAGCATTGATCATCAACCATCTTTAAAAAAACATTTTTTCTAGGGACAGAAAACTATAGGTAGCGAGAGTGTCAGTGTGTTTTACTGTGCTAATCCTTGTTTCTAGGGACAGGGAAGGACAGTGAGGGAAATTCTCCTTGTGCTATACTGTGCTAAAGCATTGATCATCAACCATCTTTAAAAAAACATTTTTTCTAGGGACAGAAAACTATAGGTAGGGAGAGTGTCAGTGTGTTTTACTGTGCTAATCCTTGTTTCTAGGGACAGGGAAGGACAGTGAGGGAAATTCTCCTTGTGCTATACTGTGCTAAAGCATTGATCATCAACCATCTTTAAAAAAACATTTTTTCTAGGGACAGAAAACTATAGGTAGGGAGAGTGTCAGTGTGTTTCACTGTGCTAATCCTTGTTTCTAGGGACAGGGAAGGACAGTGAGGGAAATTCTCCTTGTGCTATACTGTGCTAAAGCATTGATCATCAACCATCTTTAAAAAAACATTTTTTCTAGGGACAGAAAACTATAGGTAGGGAGAGTGTCAGTGTGTTTTACTGTGCTAATCCTTGTTTCTAGGGACAGGGAAGGACAGTGAGGGAAATTCTCCTTGTGCTATACTGTGCTAAAGCATTGATCATCAACCATCTTTAAAAAAAACATTTTTTCTAGGGACAGAAAACTTTAGGTAGGGAGAGTGTCAGTGTGTTTTACTGTGCTAATCCTTGTTTCTAGGGACAGGGAAGGACAGTGAGGGAAATTCTCCTTGTGCTATACTGTGCTAAAGCATTGATCATCAACCATCTTTAAAAGAAACATTTTTTCTAGGGACAGAAAACTATAGGTAGGGAGAGTGTCAGTGTGTTTTACTGTGCTAATCCTTGTTTCTAGGGACAGGGAAGGACAGTGAGGGAAATTCTCCTTGTGCTATACTGTGCTAAAGCATTGATCATCAACCATCTTTAAAAAAACATTTTTTCTAGGGACAGAAAACTATAGGTAGGGAGAGTGTCAGTGTGTTTTACTGTGCTAATCCTTGTTTCTAGGGACAGGGAAGGACAGTGAGGGAAATTCTCCTTGTGCTATACTGTGCTAAAGCATTGATCATCAACCATCTTTAAAAAAACATTTTTTCTAGGGGCAGAAAACTATAGGTAGGGAGAGTGTCAGTGTGTTTTACTGTGCTAATCCTTGTTTCTAGGGACAGGGAAGGACAGTGAGGGAAATTCTCCTTGTGCTATACTGTGCTAAAGCATTGATCATCAACCATCTTTAAAAAAACATTTTTTCTAGGGACAGAAAACTATAGGTAGGGAGAGTGTCAGTGTGTTTTACTGTGCTAATCCTTGTTTCTAGGGACAGGGAAGGACAGTGAGGGAAATTCTCCTTGTGCTATACTGTGCTAAAGCATTGATCATCAACCATCTTTAAAAAAACATTTTTTCTAGGGACAGAAAACTATAGGTAGGGAGAGTGTCAGTGTGTTTCACTGTGCTAATCCTTGTTTCTAGGGACAGGGAAGGACAGTGAGGGAAATTCTCCTTGTGCTATACTGTGCTAAAGCATTGATCATCAACCATCTTTAAAAAACATTTTTTCTAGGGACAGAAAACTATAGGTAGGGAGAGTGTCAGTGTGTTTTACTGTGCTAATCCTTGTTTCTAGGGACAGGGAAGGACAGTGAGGGAAATTCTCCTTGTGCTATACTGTGCTAAAGCATTGATCATCAACCATCTTTAAAAAAACATTTTTTCTAGGGGCAGAAAACTATAGGTAGGGAGAGTGTCAGTGTGTTTTACTGTGCTAATCCTTGTTTCTAGGGACAGGGAAGGACAGTGAGGGAAATTCTCCTTGTGCTGTACTGTGCTAAAGCATTGATCATCAACCATCTTTAAAAAACATTTTTTCTAGGGACAGAAAACTATAGGTAGTGTGACAGCAGGAAGGTAAAGTCACCTGGTTGCATCCAGGGGGGTAGATATATTTCGCCCAGATTCAGGCTTTACGCCGATTTATACAGCTAGGTGGAGAGTTGTATAAGCCCAGCTGAGACTAGTGGGCTCATTGATGACTCATACCTCTAGGGAGAGGGCTGGGCGTCGTGCAGACAGGGAGTTGATGAGTCCAGCTGAACCTTGTCAGCTCATTTAGGCCTCTATAAGAAATCCCAGCTTCATTAGATGTTAGCTCATGCCTGGAAGCAGACCTGTGTGGACTGTCTAGGGAGAGTGAACCCCTGTGCGGTGAGAGAAAGCCTGTGTGGCTATATTTTGCTTGGACATTTAAAACCAGGGACTAGGACAGCACTAGGCTGATCCCAGTTGTTAGTTAGGAAACCTGTATGTTTAGTCAGAGGTCAAGTTGACCAGGATTTATTTTGTTTGTTTCTTTTGCTTTGCTGTGTTTTTGTCACTGTAAATAGAAAATAAACGGCACCTTTTTGATTTTGAAAACCACAACCTCCGTCTGCTGGCCCTGTTTTTGTGTGGGGAGCCCATCCCGGGGGTCACACACACCCGCTGCCGAGCTAACCCCCTCACAGTTGGTGGAGAACCAGTGGCAGTTTTTTTTTAAGCCAGCATGGAGGAGATACTGAAACAGCTGGCTCTAGCAAATGCCAATCAACAGCAGACAAATGCAGGTTTGCAAAAGAGCCTTGCAGCTCAACAACAGAACTTCGCAGCCCAGCAGCAAGCTCATCAACAGAGCCTTGCAGCCCAGCAGCAAGCCCAGCAACAGAGTCTGGAAGCTCAGCAACAAGCCCAGCAACGATCTGAGGCCCGCTTCATAGACCTATTACAGAAGCAAGAGCAGAGACTACAACAAATGGAAGCAGTAATGCAGCAACGTCCGCAGACCAGTGAGGAAAGCCGTCCCACTAATACCGCGTCCTTTGGGGTGAGTCGTTTATTGACAAAAATGACTGGAGAGGATGATCCAGAGGTATTTTTGACCACGTTTGAAAGGACTGCTGAAAGAGAAAAGTGGCCTGAGGAGCAGTGGGCTGGACTGGTGGCTCCTCTGTTAACGGGTGAATCGCAGAAAGCTTACTATGACCTAGAGCCTGACCAAGCAAAAGACTATGTGATGCTAAAAGCTGAAATATTGGCAAGGCTGGGTGTCACCCTGGCTGTCCGGGCTCAGCGTGTGCATAACTGGACTTTCCAGCTTGGAAAACCCCCCAGGTCTCAAATGTATGATCTCATTCACCTGAGCAGAAAGTGGCTACAGCCAGAGACTTTGTCCGCACCAAAGATTGTGGAACGTGTTGTAATGGATCGGTTTTTGAGAGCTCTTCCTACTGCCATCCAAAAGTGGGTAAGCCATGGAGACCCAGAGACGGCCGATGGTCTTGTGGATCGTGTGGAGAAATACTTGGCTACAGAGAACCTGACGGCCTCTTCCAGAGACACTCGGACTTTCCACCCTAAGACCAGACCATCCCCAGGGGCGGATAAGAGGATTCCAAGGGGTGAGGGTGGAGAGAGTGAGAGGGTGGGAGCTCTACCCCGAGTTTGGCGAGAACAGCCTGGGAAATCAGCGGCTCAAGAGGCGGCAAGAAGGATCATTTGCTACCGCTGCCGGCAAGCGGGACATATTGCAGCAAATTGCCCGGTTTTGGAGGAACCCATGCAGTGTGACTTTCTGACGGGCAGACGTCAGTCGCTGTGTGCGACAGTCGCATGCACTGCCATTCGGGGAACTGAGAAACATTTATGCAAAATGTGTATTAATGGTAGAAATGTTGTGGTATTGCTGGATTCAGGTAGCCTTGTGACCCTGATAAAGGCTGAATTAGTTAAAACAGAGGTCTCTGGGAATAGCAAGGTAGCTGTTATTTGTGTGCATGGGGACACCCGAGAGTATCCAGTGACTACAGTGTGTTTCGAGACCCCCAAAGGTACCCTTTCTCATCCAGTGGGCTTAGTGTCTCAGTTACCGCATGACGCCATTGTGGGAAGGGATTTTCCGAAGTTCTGGGAACTGTGGGATGATCCTGAGCCCCCCACTGGTGCCCCTATGTACCAGGAATATGATAGCCAGAACTCCTCTGAGAGTGGTGAGGACTCTCCCGAATTTCCCTTGTCAGTATTGGCAGGGGAGACTCAAGAAACTGGAGAGGAGCCCACCTCCTCAGACGAAAACCTACCGTCTGTGGAGTTTTCTGATCTTGAGGTTCACAGGGAAAACTTTGCCACAGAACAGTTGAAAGACCCCGCCCTAATAAAGGCACGGGAAAACGTAGTGAAAATAGATGGCGAGTTAGTGAACCCAGATAATACCTGCACTTACCCATACTTCAGCGTAGAGAAGGACCTACTGTATCGGGTGGCAAAAAGGGCAGAAGAAACCGTTGAGCAGCTTGTGGTGCCCAAACCTTACAGGAAGTTGGTGTTGGAGTTGGCCCATGGGCACATTCTTGGAGGTCATCTGGGGACAGAGAAAACCCGAGAGAGGGTATTACAGAGATTCTATTGGCCTGGGGTGATGAAGGACATAGAAAATTATTGTTCCTCCTGCCCTGTGTGTCAGAGGTCGGCCCCGATGCCACACTTCCGTAGCCCGCTGGTCCCTCTACCCATCATTGAGGTCCCGTTTGAGAGAATCGCAATGGATTTGGTAGGTCCTATAATCAAGTCCGCTAGGGGGCACCAGTACATATTGGTTATAATGGACTATGCCACCCGTTATCCAGAAGCGATCCCTCTCAGAAATACCTCGGCCAAAACCATAGCCAAAGAGCTATCTCTTGTTTTTAGCCGGGTGGGTATTTGTAAAGAACTGCTTACGGACCAAGGTACACCCTTTATGTCCCGGGTTATGAAGGAGCTGTGTAAATTGTTCAAAGTGACGCAATTACGTACATCTGTGTATCACCCCCAAACCGATGGGCTGGTTGAAAGATTCAACAAAACCCTAAAACAAATGTTGAAGAAAGTGGTGGATAGGGATGGAAAGGATTGGGACTGTCTACTTCCTTATTTGATGTTTGCTATTAGGGAGGTGCCCCAATCCTCTACGGGATTCTCCCCCTTTGAGTTACTGTATGGGAGACACCCAAGAGGGCTGTTGGATATTGCCAAGGAAACTTGGGAAAGTGAGAGTTCTCCCCACAGGAGTGTGATTGAGCATGTCGCCCTGATGCAAGATCGAATTGCACAGGTAATGCCCATCGTGAAGGAACATTTGGCCCAAGCGCAGTTGGCACAGCAGAGAGTGTACAACCGTGGAGCCAAGACCCGTACCTTTTCCCCGGGGGATAGGATATTGGTACTTGTCCCTACGGTTGAAAGTAAATTCCTTGCCAAATGGCAAGGCCCCTACGAGATAATGGAAAAAGTGAGCGAAGTGAATTACAAGGTCAGACAACCAGGAAGGCGAAAGCCCGAACAGATCTATCACGTTAATCTGTTGAAAGCCTGGAGGGATAGAGAGTCCCTAGTCGCAGACACTTGGTCACCAGCTCAAACTGGTTGCGTGATTCCTGAGGTTGGAATCGCAGCCACCTTGTCACAACCCCAACAACAGGAGGTTAAGGAGTTTGTGCTTCGCAACAAGGAGGTATTCTCTGAGCTGCCGGGACAAACATCTGGGGTAGAGCATGACATTATTACCCCGCCCGGTGAAAGGGTGAAGTTAAAACCCTATCGGATCCCAGAGGCCCGACGGGAGGCAATACGGGAGGAAGTACAGAAAATGCTGAACTTAGGGGTGATAGAGGAGTCCCAAAGTGATTGGTCTAGTCCCATTGTGTTGGTGCCTAAACCGGATGGGAGCTGGCGATTTTGTAACGATTTTCGTCAGTTGAACAAAGTTACAAAATTTGACACCTACCCCATGCCACGTATAGATGAGTTGATCGACCGGCTGGGAACAGCCCGATACATGACGACTCTTGACCTCACAAAAGGGTATTGGCAAATCCCCCTGGCCAAGTCAGCCAAAGAGAAAACCGCATTTGTAACCCCAGACGGGGCGTTCCAATATAAAAGAATGCCGTTCGGGTTACAGAATGCGCCGGCCACATTCCAGCGGAAAATGGACCAGATGCTGAGGCCCCATCGGAAGTATGCTGCGGCTTACCTGGATGACGTAATTGTCCATAGCACAGATTGGGCCTCACATCTGCCAAAAGTGCAAGCAGTCCTGGACTCTGTTCGGGAAGCAGGGTTTACGGCTAACCCCAAGAAGTGTACCATTGGGCAGGAGGAGGCCAAATATCTTGGGTACACCATTGGGAGGGGAGTAATAAAACCCCAACTCAACAAAGTCGAGGCCATCCAGAGTTGGCCACGTCCCAACAGCAAGAAGCAGGTACGAGCCTTTCTGGGAATCGCTGGGTATTATCGGCGATTCATTCCCCACTTTGCTTCTAAGGCTGTGCCCCTAACCAACCTGACGAAGGGGAAAGGGTCGGTCATGATTAAATGGACCCCCGAGGCTGAGGCAGCATTCCAATTCTTGAAACAAGCCTTATGTAGCCAGCCAGTGTTGTACTCACCCGACTTCTCTAAAGACTTTGTCGTACAAAGTGATGCGTCAGATGTGGGGTTAGGAGCAGTATTGTCCCAGGTCTGGAACGGGGAAGAGCACCCAGTCATTTACCTCAGCAGGAAGTTGAAGTCCCATGAGGTAAATTACGCCACCGTTGAAAAGGAGTGTTTAGCGGTGAAGTGGGCTCTAGATTCCCTTCGGTACTACCTGCTAGGTAGGCACTTTGACATGGTTACGGATCACGCTCCGTTAAAGTGGATGGCTCAAAACAAGGAAACAAATAGAAGAGTGAATAGGTGGTTCCTGGCCCTCCAGGAATTCAACTTCACAGTAAAGCATCGCCCTGGCGTTCAAATGGGGAATGTGGATGCTTTGTCTCGAGTACATGAATGCCTGATTGCTGGTGTTCCAACCCCGAGGTTAAAACAAGAGGGGGGGGTATGTGACAGCAGGAAGGTAAAGTCACCTGGTTGCATCCAGGGGGGTAGATATATTTCGCCCAGATTCAGGCTTTACGCCGATTTATACAGCTAGGTGGAGAGTTGTATAAGCCCAGCTGAGACTAGTGGGCTCATTGATGACTCATACCTCTAGGGAGAGGGCTGGGCGTCGTGCAGACAGGGAGTTGATGAGTCCAGCTGAACCTTGTCAGCTCATTTAGGCCTCTATAAGAAATCCCAGCTTCATTAGATGTTAGCTCATGCCTGGAAGCAGACCTGTGTGGACTGTCTAGGGAGAGTGAACCCCTGTGCGGTGAGAGAAAGCCTGTGTGGCTATATTTTGCTTGGACATTTAAAACCAGGGACTAGGACAGCACTAGGCTGATCCCAGTTGTTAGTTAGGAAACCTGTATGTTTAGTCAGAGGTCAAGTTGACCAGGATTTATTTTGTTTGTTTCTTTTGCTTTGCTGTGTTTTTGTCACTGTAAATAGAAAATAAACGGCACCTTTTTGATTTTGAAAACCACAACCTCCGTCTGCTGGCCCTGTTTTTGTGTGGGGAGCCCATCCCGGGGGTCACACACACCCGCTGCCGAGCTAACCCCCTCACAGTAGGGAGAGTGTCAGTGTGTTTTACTGTGCTAATCCTTGATTCTAGGGACAGGGAAGGACAGTGAGGGAAATTCTCCTTGTGCTATACTGTGCTAAAGCATTGATCATCAACCATCTTTAAAAAAACATTTTTTCTAGGGACAGAAAACTATAGGTAGGGAGAGTGTCAGTGTGTTTTACTGTGCTAATCCTTGTTTCTATGGACAGGGAAGGACAGTGAGGGAAATTCTCCTTGTGCTATACTGTGCTAAAGCATTGATCATCAACCATCTTTAAAAAAACATTTTTTCTAGGGACAGAAAACTATAGGTAGGGAGAGTGTCAGTGTGTTTCACTGTGCTAATCCTTGTTTCTAGGGACAGGGAAGGACAGTGAGGGAAATTCTCCTTGTGCTATACTGTGCTAAAGCATTGATCATCAGCCATCTTTAAAAAAACATTTTTTCTAGGGACAGAAAACTATAGGTAGGGAGAGTGTCAGTGTGTTTCACTGTGCTAATCTTTGTTTCTAGGGACAGGGAAGGACAGTGAGGGAAATTCTCCTTGTGCTATACTGTGCTAAAGCATTGATCATCAACCATCTTTAAAAAAACATTTTTTCTAGGGACAGAAAACTATAGGTAGGGAGAGTGTCAGTGTGTTTTACTGTGCTAATCCTTGTTTCTAGGGACGGGGAAGGACAGTGAGGGAAATTCTCCTTGTGCTATACTGTGCTAAAGCATTGATCATCAACCATCTTTAAAAAAACATTTTTTCTAGGGACAGAAAACTATAGGTAGGGAGAGTGTCAGTGTGTTTTACTGTGCTAATCCTTGTTTCTAGGGACAGGGAAGGACAGTGAGGGAAATTCTCCTTGTGCTATACTGTGCTAAAGCATTGATCATCAACCATCTTTAAAAAAACATTTTTTCTAGGGACAGAAAACTATAGGTAGGGAGAGTGTCAGTGTGTTTTACTGTGCTAATCCTTGTTTCTAGGGACAGGGAAGGACAGTGAGGGAAATTCTCCTTGTGCTATACTGTGCTAAAGCATTGATCATCAACCATCTTTAAAAAAACATTTTTTCTAGGGACAGAAAACTATAGGTAGGGAGAGTGTCAGTGTGTTTCACTGTGCTAATCCTTGTTTCTAGGGACAGGGAAGGGCAGTGAGGGAAATTCTCCTTGTGCTATACTGTGCTAAAGCATTGATCATCAACCATCTTTAAAAAAACATTTTTTCTAGGGACAGAAAACTATAGGTAGGGAGAGTGTCAGTGTGTTTTACTGTGCTAATCCTTGTTTCTAGGGACAGGGAAGGACAGTGAGGGAAATTCTCCTTGTGCTATACTGTGCTAAAGCATTGATCATCAACCATCTTTAAAAAAACATTTTTTCTAGGGACAGAAAACTATAGGTAGGGAGAGTGTCAGTGTGTTTTACTGTGCTAATACTTGTTTCTAGGGACAGGGAAGGACAGTGAGGGAAATTCTCCTTGTGCTATACTGTGCTAAAGCATTGATCATCAACCATCTTTAAAAAAACATTTTTTCTAGGGACAGAAAACTATAGGTAGGGAGAGTGTCAGTGTGTTTTACTGTGCTAATCCTTGTTTCTAGGGACAGGGAAGGACAGTGAGGGAAATTCTCCTTGTGCTATACTGTGCTAAAGCATTGATCATCAACCATCTTTAAAAAAACATTTTTTCTAGGGACAGAAAACTATAGGTAGGGAGAGTGTCAGTGTGTTTTACTGTGCTAATCCTTGTTTCTAGGGACAGGGAAGGACAGTGAAGGAAATTCTCCTTGTGCTATACTGTGCTAAACCATTGATCATCAACCATCTTTAAAAAAACATTTTTTCTAGGGACAGAAAACTATAGGTAGGGAGAGTGTCAGTGTGTTTTACTGTGCTAATCCTTGTTTCTAGGGACAGGGAAGGACAGTGAGGGAAATTCTCCTTGTGCTATACTGTGCTAAAGCATTGATCATCAACCATCTTTAAAAAAACATTTTTTCTAGGGACAGAAAACTATAGGTAGGGAGAGTGTCAGTGTGTTTTACTGTGCTAATCCTTGTTTCTAGGGACAGGGAAGGACAGTGAGGGAAATTCTCCTTGTGCTATACTGTGCTAAAGCATTGATCATCAACCATCTTTAAAAAAACATTTTTTCTAGGGACAGAAAACTATAGGTAGGGAGAGTATCAGTGTGTTTCACTGTGCTAATCCTTGTTTCTAGGGACAGGGAAGGACAGTGAGGGAAATTCTCCTTGTGCTATACTGTGCTAAAGCATTGATCATCAACCATCTTTAAAAAAACATTTTTTCTAGGGACAGAAAACTATAGGTAGGGAGAGTGTCAGTGTGTTTTACTGTGCTAATCCTTGTTTCTAGGGACAGGGAAGGACAGTGAGGGAAATTCTCATTGTGCTATACTGTGCTAAAGCATTGATCATCAACCATCTTTAAAAAAACATTTTTTCTAGGGACAGAAAACTATAGGTAGGGAGAGTGTCAGTGTGTTTCACTGTGCTAATCCTTGTTTCTAGGGACAGGGAAGGACAGTGAGGGAAATTCTCCTTGTGCTATACTGTGCTAAAGCATTGATCATCAACCATCTTTAAAAAAACATTTTTTCTAGGGACAGAAAACTATAGGTAGGGAGAGTGTCAGTGTGTTTTACTGTGCTAATCCTTGTTTCTAGGGACAGGGAAGGACAGTGAGGGAAATTCTCCTTGTGCTATACTGTGCTAAAGCATTGATCATCAACCATCTTTAAAAAAACATTTTTTCTAGGGACAGAAAACTATAGGTAGGGAGAGTGTCAGTGTGTTTTACTGTGCTAATCCTTGTTTCTAGGGACAGGGAAGGACAGTGAGGGAAATTCTCCTTGTGCTATACTGTGCTAAAGCATTGATCATCAACCATCTTTAAAAAAACATTTTTTCTAGGGACAGAAAACTATAGGTAGGGAGAGTGTCAGTGTGTTTCACTGTGCTAATCCTTGTTTCTAGGGACAGGGAAGGACAGTGAGGGAAATTCTCCTTGTGCTATACTGTGCTAAAGCATTGATCATCAACCATCTTTAAAAAAACATTTTTTCTAGGGACAGAAAACTATAGGTAGGGAGAGTGTCAGTGTGTTTTACTGTGCTAATCCTTGTTTCTAGGGACAGGGAAGGACAGTGAGGGAAATTCTCCTTGTGCTATACTGTGCTAAAGCACTGATCATCAACCATCTTTAAAAAAACATTTTTTCTAGGGACAGAAAACTATAGGTAGGGAGAGTGTCAGTGTGTTTTACTGTGCTAATCCTTGTTTCTAGGGACAGGGAAGGACAGTGAGGGAAATTCTCCTTGTGCTATACTGTGCTAAAGCATTGATCATCAACCATCTTTAAAAAAACATTTTTTCTAGGGACAGAAAACTATAGGTAGGGAGAGTGTCAGTGTGTTTCACTGTGCTAATCCTTGTTTCTAGGGACAGGGAAGGACAGTGAGGGAAATTCTCCTTGTGCTATACTGTGCTAAAGCATTCCTCATCAACCATCTTTGAAATCCTTGTTTTTTGGACAGTCAGGGAAATTGTCATTGTGCTATTCTGTGCGAAAGCAATCATCCTCAACCATATTTAGAAATCCTTAAGTAAAGGGACAGAGAAGGACACCTGAAGGTAGCCCTTATTGCTTTTTTCCCATCTCCCTGCAGGCCATCCATTGGAATGTCTGGAAGGCAAACAAGGAGAGGCAGACAGTCAGGAGGCAATAAAAGAGGGCAAGCAGGCTCTGTGTCTGGGGGCAACAGTGCTGGTCGTGGACGCGGTGCATTGTCATCAGCACATGGCCATGGGACACGCTTGTCCTTCTTTTCGGCAGCTGGACATGTTGAGCCACATCATGCCGAAGACTTGGTAGAGTGGATGACCAAGCCCTCCTCCTCCTCCTCATCCTCTCTCACCCAGGCTCAGGGTACTGTCAAAGCAGCTGCCAAAGCGTCCTCTTCCCTGGTATCAATGTCAGACTCATCATCAGTCACTCCTTCCCTAGACCCACCATGTCCTCCTCCTGAGGAGTCCCCCGAACTGTTTGAGCACAGTGTTGGGTACATGCTCCAGGAGGATGCCCAGCGTTTCGAAGGGTCTGATGATGAAACCCAGCTACAGGAAGGCAGTAGCGTGAGAGCAGACAGAGGGGATAATCAAGAAGGACACCAATCTGGCAGTCATGTTCCAGCAGCTGTAGCATACTGCCAGATTGGCTCCAGTGATGAGGAGGGAGGGGATGATGAGGTCACTGACTCCACGTGGGTGCCTAATAGGAGAGAGGAGGAGGAGGAGGATGAGGAGGAGGCACATCTCCAACGAGGCAGGATGCCCTTTGGTGGCCAGCGTAAGGGCAGTACACCGACGGAATCACACCGCAGAGCTCCGCCTGTGCAGGGCGCTGCCTCTGCCCGTCATTCAAAAAGTTCTTTGGTGTGGGCCTTTTTTGAGGCTAGTGCATCAGATCGCACAGCTGCTGTTTGCAACATATGTCTCAAGCGTATATCGCGTGGCCAAAACATCAGCCGCTTGGGTACCACATGCCTGACCAGACATATGTTGACCTGCCATGCAGCTCGTTGGCAAGCCTACCTCAAAGACCCACACCAAAGAACAAAGCGGACCTCTCCTTGCACCGCATCAGCTGGGATCTCCAACCCCACTATAACTTCAGTCCTCTCTGAAACATGCACTGAGAGGAATGAAGGTGTAGAATTAGGTGTGTCACAGCCAAGTACTTGCGGCCACTCTGCTAGCAGTACACCGACGTCCGATTCTAGCAGGCAAATTTTCCTGCCCCAGCTGCTGGACCGTCGAAAGAAGTTCACTCCCAGCCATCCACATGCCCAGCGGTTGAATGCTAGCTTGGCTAAATTGCTAGCGCTTCAACTGCTGCCTTTTCAGTTGGTAGACTCGGCCCCCTTCCGTGAGTTTGTGCAATGTGCGGTTCCTCAGTGGCAGGTTCCCAAACGCCACTTTTTCTCACGGAAGGCTATTCCGGCTCTCTACCGGCATGTGGAAGGCAATGTCTTGGCCTCACTGGACAGGGCGGTCAGCTGTAAGGTGCATATTACCACTGACTCATGGTCCAGCAGGCATGGACAGGGACGTTACCTTTCTTTCACGGCCCATTGGGTCACTCTTTTGGCAGCTGGGAAGGATGCAGGACAAGGTGCAGTAGTGTTGGAGATTGTTCCACCGCCACGCCTACAAAATGCTACTAGTGGTTGTGACACACCTCTCTCCTCCACCCCTTCCTCTTCTTCTTCCTCCATGGCCTCTTCCTGTGCTTTGTCCTCTGAACCAGCGGTGCTCCGTAGCCTTTCAAGGGGCTACGCAAGTACGCAGGCAAAAAGATGCCATGCCGTGCTTGCGCTGGTGTGTTTGGGGGACAGAAGCCACACTGGGGCAGAGGTCCTGTCTGCTCTGCAGGGCCAGGCCGAGAGGTGGTTGACGCCACGCCAGCTTAAGCCAGGAATGGTGGTTTGCGACAATGGCACCAACCTCCTCTCCGCCCTCCGACAGGGACAACTGACCCATGTGCCCTGTGTGGCTCACGTCCTTAATCTGGTGGTGCAGCGGTTCTTGGGCAGGTACCCGGGCTTACAGGATGTCCTGAGGCAGGCCAGGAAAGTCTGTGTGCATTTCCGCAGATCTTATAATGCCAGTGCTCGCCTGGCTGAGCTGCAAAAGGAGTTGAACCTGCCCAAGAACCGCCTTATATGTGACATGCCCACCAGGTGGAACTCAACGTTGGCCATGCTGCAGCGGCTGCACACGCAGCAGAGGGCCATCAATGAGTACCTGTGCGACTACGGCACCAGGACAGGGTCAGGGGAGCTTGGTTTTTTTTCTCCACGCCAGTGGGGCATGATCAGGGATGCATGCACTGTCCTGGCACCATTTGAGGAGGCCACAAGGATGGTGAGCAGTGACAGTGCATGCATCAGTGACACTGTACCTCTTGTCCACCTGTTGGAGCACACGCTGCGTGGAATAATGGACAGGGCACTTGAGGCAGAACAGAGGCAGGAAGAGGAGGACTTCCTTGCCTCTCAAGGCCCCCTTTACCCAGACAGTGTTCCTTCTGTCCCACCCATCGCACAGGAAGAGGAGGAGGAGGAGGAGGAGGAGGATTGTGTCAGCATGGAGGTGGAGGCTGGCACTCAGCATCATCAGCAGCAGTCTTTTAGGGATGATTTATAGTCCCAAGAAACCAGTGGACTTGTACGTGGCTGGGAGGAGGTGGCTGCGGATCATGTCGTCCTTAGTGACCCAGAGGACTCCGGACCGAATGCCTCAGCTAACCTACGCTGCATGGCCTCCCTGATCCTGCAAAGTCTGCGGAAGGATCCTCGTATTCTTCGGATCAAGGAGAGGGACCATTACTGGCTGGCCACTCTCCTTGATCCACGGTACAAGGGTAAGGTTGCGGACCTTATGTTACCGTCGCAGAGGGAGCAGAGGATGAGACAACTCCGGGAGGCCTTGCAGAAAGGTCTGTGCAACGCGTTCCCAGGGACTGGGAGGTTACAAACTCCTGGTCCTGGACAACGAGTTGCTGAGGCTTCGGCCAGTCAAAGAAGGAGCGGTGGGGAAGGTGGCCGTCTGACCGATGCGTTCAGACAATTCTTTAGTCCGCAGCCCCAAAGTATGATCGGTTCCAGCAACCATCGCCAGCGTCTGATAAACATGGTGCAGGAATATCTAGGGGCAAGGTCAGACTTGGACACCTTCCCCACCGAAAATCCTCTGGCTTACTGGGTCTTGAGGATGGATCACTGGCCAGAGCTTGCACAGTATGCAATTGAGCTACTGGCCTGTCCTGCATCCAGCGTTCTTTCTGAACGCACATTCAGTGCTGCTGGAGGATTTGTCACGGATCACAGGGTGCGCCTGTCCACCGACTCGGTTGATCGACTGACTTTCATCAAGATGAACCAGTCTTGGATCACCACCAGCTACCACACACCTGATGCTGATATAACAGACTAATTGATTTTAACATGTCACATCCCTTCAAGACTGATGCTGATGCTGAGTGCCTGTGCTGTTATGTTGACTGGCTATCCTCCTCCTCCGAGTCCTCAATGATACGATTGATGATGATAGCTTGGAAGATAATTTTTGTTTATGGGTGCCGCCACCAGTGGCTAAGGCCCAATTTTTCAGCCCCTGTTTAACAGGGGCGTGTATTTACAATTTTTGAAGCAATACTTTGCAACAGGGCTCATTGCTGTGCTCCAAGTACAGTATCTGTGAGGGGTTGCAGTGTTGTTCCACCAGTGCCTAAGGCCCAATTTTTCAGCCCCTGTTCAACAGGGGCATGTAATTACAATTCTTGATCTAATAATTCACAGCAGGGCCCATTGCTGCACCCACCAAGAGTAACTCTGAGGGCTTACAGTGTTGTGGCAACGCCACCACCACCACCACCACGAAAGGCCCAATTTTTCAGCCCCTGTTCAAAAGGGGCATGTAATTACAATTCTTGATCTAATAATTCACAGCAGGGCCCATTCCTGCACCCACCAAGAGTAACTCTGAGGGCTTACAGTGTTGTGGCAACACCACCACCACCACCACCACCATCAAAGGCCCAATTTTTCAGCCCCTGTTCAACAGGGGCATGCAATTACAATTCTTGATCTAATAATTCACAGCAGGGCCCATTGCTGCACCCACCAAGAGTAACTGTCAGGGCTTACAGTGTTGTGGCACCAGCACCACCATCAAAGGCCCAATTTTTACTACCACTGTTCAACAATTATATGTAATTACAATTCCTGATATAATAGTTGACAGCAGGGCGTTCCAGCACCAACCAAGAGTAACTGTGAGTGCTTACAGTGTTGTGCCAACACCAACAACTAAGGGGCCTATTTCTGCAGAGTATATACGGCAGGTCCCTACTTTCAAACATCCAACTTACAAACGACTCCTACTTGCAAACGCAAGAAGACAACAGGAAGTGAGAGGAAATCTACCCCTAGGAAGGAAAATTCTCTCCTGTAAGAATTAATATGGGAGAAAGGTGTCTCCTCTGTACTGATGCTTTATCACCAATCCTTGTTTCAAGAAAAACACCACATTTCAAAAACAGTTGTCATTGGGACGGAAAGTGAGGTGAAATGTTCTGAACAGGGGCACAGACAGCAAAACAAATGTTACAGGGGTGATAACCCTTACCTATGTTTTCCAAAAAGTTTAAAAATAGATTTTTGGGCTGGAGCTACACTTAAACAATGTACCTGTTCAAAATTACAAACAGATTCTACATAAGAACAAACCTACAGTCCCTGTCTTGTATGCACCGCCTGTATACGGCTGTTCAGAGTATATAGGGCCTTTTTTATTTTATGTGCGGGGTTCCCCTTAATATCCATACAAGACCCAAAGGGGCTGGCAATGGGCTGGGGTAGGGGGGGGTCATGGGGTAGCTATGCCATTTTTCTTAAAGATTTTCATCCATATTACCGGGACCAGACATTACATTAAAGCCGCAAGCAGTTTTAAATGGCTTTTTTTTCCTTTAGAAGTGTCATTTTGTGCAGGGACAGTTCTAAACACGGGAAACACGTGGCACTTCACAGGCATACTTTAGACACCCCCCAGGTACGATATTTAAAGGAATATTTGACACTTTTTTTCACTTTATGCATCATTAAAATGACTGCTCCCGAAAAACGACCGTTTTTAAAACTTCTTTTTGCATTGATACATGTCCCCTGGTGCAGAACCCGGGTTCCCAAACCCTTTTTAGGACAATAACATGCATAATAGTCGTTATAATTAGCACTTTAGAATTCGAACGTTCGCATCCATTGTATTTAATAGGGTTCTAATGTTCGTACGAACATTCGGTCCGTTCGCAGGTTCTGGTGCGAACCGAACCTGGGGGTGTTCGGCTCATCACTATTCTTGTGTATGTGCAAGATACAATATTGCATCATCAGGGTGGCAGCTAGAAGAAATAAAGACAGCCAACTCCACATGATAGAGGTAAAAAGATAGAGGCACCAAAGAAGATCTTCTGCAGCACAGTCTAGATTCCATAGCCTTTAAAGTATGCTTTTTATTACTGATTTATAGAAACCTTTACAGAGGAGATGTAAGAGAATTTTAAATGGGTTGGTGGAAGATCCCCATTAGATACCAAATTATGATCATAATATGAAGGGTGCTACCCAGTGAATGCAAGCTAGTAAAAAAGTAAAACTTGACTGATGAGCAGATGTAGTCTGGACCATAGCAGTAAAAAACAATATTGTGTTCCGTGCCAGGAGATGAAAATTAGCTGCAGCTTATCCCAGCTGTACCCACAGGTGTGGGATCAGTGAAGGAATATGAATATGAGAAATGTATATATGGGAAAGATTGGCGCTGCTAAGTGTTACCAATGTGATAAAGTATGTTAATAAAAATCCTTGGAAGATTAAGTAAAAAATGTAATGAAAAATTGAAAAAAAATTAAAAAGTGTACTGTCACTTTAAGACATCATCATATAAGGTGCAAATGTGTTAAATGTGCAAACACACTTAATAAAGTGTTAAAAAAAAAACTGATCAATGAGTACATGAGTAAATCAACAAGTGTCTATTTCTTTAGTTATTCCAAAGTGTATAGATCAGCAAAAGAACATCAACATAACAAAAAAATCACATAGAATCCATTCAATTTTAAAATTCATAAAAAATAGTGGTAAAGTGAAAAAATTATTTTATTCAACAAATTAGGTCCGCACTCACCAAAGGGATGTACCCCTGCAGGGGTAAAAGGCCTCACAATGGAGACAGCTCTTTGTCCTGTGTTCCCTCTTTGACATCCATGATCTTTCAATGCACTCACATATAGATGGGTAAGAAAAAAGGGGACCCCATCGTGTAAATCCGTAAATAAAAGTTTATTACATAAAAGTTTATTACATAAAAGTTTAGTAAAAAGCACTGCAAACAGTGCCAAAATGTAGTACACAATATACAACAAAATTGTCTGGGACGCCAATTGCCGTAGGTGTACGTCAGTCCCTTTAATGGATATAGGAGGCACGTGCCAGCGGAGCGTTGCTGGGGTCAATGTGCATGGCCAGCAGCCGCAATGTCCGTTGGCCACCCGTGATCGCTGCACAGAGAGCCACAACCTGGATCTGTCAATGACCTTTGAGGCCCACTCTGAAAAAAATTTTTTTTTGGATCTCAAGATCCGAGCAGAGAATAATAGACTAGTCACTGGTACTTTTTTTAAAACAACTAATTGAAACTCTTACATACCCACTGACAGCTGTTATTGTACCTTTTTATAGTTTCCAAGTATATATACTTCTCATCATTAGGGATGAGCTTCGTGTTCGAGTCGAACATACGTTCGACTCGAACATCGGCTGTTCGATCGTTCAACGAAGATCGAACGATTTGGGCCGTTCGCGCCAAATTCGAGTGACGCGAACGGCCCACAATGCACTACGCCATCGCAGTGTCATCCAGGCGCTGTGATTGGCCAAGCATGCACTGTGACCCCGCATGCTTGGCCAATCACAGCGCCGGCAGCGAGGAGAGCAATGATTGGCCACAGGCAGGATGCCTGTGGCCAATTATTGCTGAGGGTGTTTAGTACACGCCCCACACTATAAAAGGCCGCCAGCACGGCGGCCTAGTGTAGTGTGTTCCGGAGCAGGGAAAGACAAGCATAGGCAGGGACAGTGACATTTATTTCTTTCTTGCTTAACCTGGATTCCTTTAGTTTAGGGAAAGAGAAGGATAGGTAGGGAGAGTGTCAGTGTGTTTTACTGTGCGAGTCCTTGTTTCTAGGGACAAAGAAGGAAAGTGAGGGGAATTCTCCTTGTGCTATAGTGTGCTTTAAAAAAAACATTTTTTCTAGGGACAGAAAACTCTAGGTAGGGAGAGTGTCAGTTTCTTTCACTGTGCGAGTCCTTGTTTCTAGGGACAAAGAAGGAAAGTGAGGGGAATTCTCCTTGTGCTATAGTGTGCTTTAAAAAAACATTTTTTCTAGGGACAGAAAACTCTAGGTAGGGAGAGTGTCAGTTTCTTTCACTGTGCGAGTCCTTGTTTCTAGGGACAAAGAAGGAAAGTGAGGGGAATTCTCCTTGTGCTATAGTGTGCTTTAAAAAAACATTTTTTCTAGGGACAGAAAACTCTAGGTAGGGAGAGTGTCAGTTTCTTTCACTGTGCGAGTCCTTGTTTCTAGGGACAAAGAAGGAAAGTGAGGGGAATTCTCCTTGTGCTATAGTGTGCTTTAAAAAAACATTTTTTCTAGGGACAGAAAACTCTAGGTAGGGAGAGTGTCAGTTTCTTTCACTGTGCGAGTCCTTGTTTCTAGGGACAAAGAAGGAAAGTGAGGGGAATTCTCCTTGTGCTATAGTGTGCTTTAAAAAAACATTTTTTCTAGGGACAGAAAACTCTAGGTAGGGAGAGTGTCAGTTTCTTTCACTGTGCGAGTCCTTGTTTCTAGGGACAAAGAAGGAAAGTGAGGGGAATTCTCCTTGTGCTATAGTGTGCTTTAAAAAAACATTTTTTCTAGGGACAGAAAACTCTAGGTAGGGAGAGTGTCAGTTTCTTTCACTGTGCGAGTCCTTGTTTCTAGGGACAAAGAAGGAAAGTGAGGGGAATTCTCCTTGTGCTATAGTGTGCTTTAAAAAAACATTTTTTCTAGGGACAGGAAACTCTAGGTAGGGAGAGTGTCAGTTTCTTTCACTGTGCGAGTCCTTGTTTCTAGGGACAAAGAAGGAAAGTGAGGGGAATTCTCCTTGTGCTATAGTGTGCTTTAAAAAAACATTTTTTCTAGGGACAGAAAACTCTAGGTAGAGAGAGTGTCAGTTTCTTTCACTGTGCGAGTCCTTGTTTCTAGGGACAAAGAAGGAAAGTGAGGGGAATTCTCCTTGTGCTATAGTGTGCTTTAAAAAAACATTTTTTCTAGGGACAGAAAACTCTAGGTAGGGAGAGTGTCAGTTTCTTTCACTGTGCGAGTCCTTGTTTCTAGGGACAAAGAAGGAAAGTGAGGGGAATTCTCCTTGTGCTATAGTGTGCTTTAAAAAAACATTTTTTCTAGGGACAGAAAACTCTAGGTAGGGAGAGTGTCAGTTTCTTTCACTGTGCGAGTCCTTGTTTCTAGGGACAAAGAAGGAAAGTGAGGGGAATTCTCCTTGTGCTATAGTGTGCTTTAAAAAAACATTTTTTCTAGGGACAGAAAACTCTAGGTAGGGAGAGTGTCAGTTTCTTTCACTGTGCGAGTCCTTGTTTCTAGGGACAAAGAAGGAAAGTGAGGGGAATTCTCCTTGTGCTATAGTGTGCTTTAAAAAAACATTTTTTCTAGGGACAGAAAACTCTAGGTAGGGAGAGTGTCAGTTTCTTTCACTGTGCGAGTCCTTGTTTCTAGGGACAAAGAAGGAAAGTGAGGGGAATTCTCCTTGTGCTATAGTGTGCTTTAAAAAAACATTTTTTCTAGGGACAGAAAACTCTAGGTAGGGAGAGTGTCAGTTTCTTTCACTGTGCGAGTCCTTGTTTCTAGGGACAAAGAAGGAAAGTGAGGGGAATTCTCCTTGTGCTATAGTGTGCTTTAAAAAAACATTTTTTCTAGGGACAGAAAACTCTAGGTAGGGAGAGTGTCAGTTTCTTTCACTGTGCGAGTCCTTGTTTCTAGGGACAAAGAAGGAAAGTGAGGGGAATTCTCCTTGTGCTATAGTGTGCTTTAAAAAAACATTTTTTCTAGGGACAGAAAACTCTAGGTAGGGAGAGTGTCAGTTTCTTTCACTGTGCGAGTCCTTGTTTCTAGGGACAAAGAAGGAAAGTGAGGGGAATTCTCCTTGTGCTATAGTGTGCTTTAAAAAAACATTTTTTCTAGGGACAGGAAACTCTAGGTAGGGAGAGTGTCAGTTTCTTTCACTGTGCGAGTCCTTGTTTCTAGGGACAAAGAAGGAAAGTGAGGGGAATTCTCCTTGTGCTATAGTGTGCTTTAAAAAAACATTTTTTCTAGGGACAGAAAACTCTAGGTAGAGAGAGTGTCAGTTTCTTTCACTGTGCGAGTCCTTGTTTCTAGGGACAAAGAAGGAAAGTGAGGGGAATTCTCCTTGTGCTATAGTGTGCTTTAAAAAAACATTTTTTCTAGGGACAGAAAACTCTAGGTAGGGAGAGTGTCAGTTTCTTTCACTGTGCGAGTCCTTGTTTCTAGGGACAAAGAAGGAAAGTGAGGGGAATTCTCCTTGTGCTATAGTGTGCTTTAAAAAAACATTTTTTCTAGGGACAGAAAACTCTAGGTAGGGAGAGTGTCAGTTTCTTTCACTGTGCGAGTCCTTGTTTCTAGGGACAAAGAAGGAAAGTGAGGGGAATTCTCCTTGTGCTATAGTGTGCTTTAAAAAAACATTTTTTCTAGGGACAGAAAACTCTAGGTAGGGAGAGTGTCAGTTTCTTTCACTGTGCGAGTCCTTGTTTCTAGGGACAAAGAAGGAAAGTGAGGGGAATTCTCCTTGTGCTATAGTGTGCTTTAAAAAAACATTTTTTCTAGGGACAGAAAACTCTAGGTAGGGAGAGTGTCAGTTTCTTTCACTGTGCGAGTCCTTGTTTCTAGGGACAAAGAAGGAAAGTGAGTGGAATTCTCCTTGTGCTATAGTGTGCTTTAAAAAAACATTTTTTCTAGGGACAGAAAACTCTAGGTAGGGAGAGTGTCAGTTTCTTTCACTGTGCGAGTCCTTGTTTCTAGGGACAAAGAAGGAAAGTGAGGGGAATTCTCCTTGTGCTATAGTGTGCTTTAAAAAAACATTTTTTCTAGGGACAAAAAACTCTAGGTAGGGAGAGTGTCAGTTTCTTTCACTGTGCGAGTCCTTGTTTCTAGGGACAAAGAAGGAAAGTGAGGGGAATTCTCCTTGTGCTATAGTGTGCTTTAAAAAAACATTTTTTCTAGGGACAGAAAACTCTAGGTAGGGAGAGTGTCAGTTTCTTTCACTGTGCGAGTCCTTGTTTCTAGGGACAAAGAAGGAAAGTGAGGGGAATTCTCCTTGTGCTATAGTGTGCTTTAAAAAAACATTTTTTCTAGGGACAGAAAACTCTAGGTAGGGAGAGTGTCAGTTTCTTTCACTGTGCGAGTCCTTGTTTCTAGGGACAAAGAAGGAAAGTGAGGGGAATTCTCCTTGTGCTATAGTGTGCTTTAAAAAAACATTTTTTCTAGGGACAGAAAACTCTAGGTAGGGAGAGTGTCAGTTTCTTTCACTGTGCGAGTCCTTGTTTCTAGGGACAAAGAAGGAAAGTGAGGGGAATTCTCCTTGTGCTATAGTGTGCTTTAAAAAAACATTTTTTCTAGGGACAGAAAACTCTAGGTAGGGAGAGTGTCAGTTTCTTTCACTGTGCGAGTCCTTGTTTCTAGGGACAAAGAAGGAAAGTGAGGGGAATTCTCCTTGTGCTATAGTGTGCTTTAAAAAAACATTTTTTCTAGGGACAGAAAACTCTAGGTAGGGAGAGTGTCAGTTTCTTTCACTGTGCGAGTCCTTGTTTCTAGGGACAAAGAAGGAAAGTGAGGGGAATTCTCCTTGTGCTATAGTGTGCTTTAAAAAAACATTTTTTCTAGGGACAGAAAACTCTAGGTAGGGAGAGTGTCAGTTTCTTTCACTGTGCGAGTCCTTGTTTCTAGGGACAAAGAAGGAAAGTGAGGGGAATTCTCCTTGTGCTATAGTGTGCTTTAAAAAAACATTTTTTCTAGGGACAGAAAACTCTAGGTAGGGAGAGTGTCAGTTTCTTTCACTGTGCGAGTCCTTGTTTCTAGGGACAAAGAAGGAAAATGAGGGGAATTCTCCTTGTGCTATAGTGTGCTTTAAAAAAACATTTTTTCTAGGGACAGAAAACTCTAGGTAGGGAGAGTGTCAGTTTCTTTCACTGTGCGAGTCCTTGTTTCTAGGGACAAAGAAGGAAAGTGAGGGGAATTCTCCTTGTGCTATAGTGTGCTTTAAAAAAACATTTTTTCTAGGGACAGAAAACTCTAGGTAGGGAGAGTGTCAGTTTCTTTCACTGTGCGAGTCCTTGTTTCTAGGGACAAAGAAGGAAAGTGAGGGGAATTCTCCTTGTGCTATAGTGTGCTTTAAAAAAACATTTTTTCTAGGGACAGAAAACTCTAGGTAGGGAGAGTGTCAGTTTCTTTCACTGTGCGAGTCCTTGTTTCTAGGGACAAAGAAGGAAAGTGAGGGGAATTCTCCTTGTGCTATAGTGTGCTTTAAAAAAACATTTTTTCTAGGGACAGAAAACTCTAGGTAGGGAGAGTGTCAGTTTCTTTCACTGTGCGAGTCCTTGTTTCTAGGGACAAAGAAGGAAAGTGAGGGGAATTCTCCTTGTGCTATAGTGTGCTTTAAAAAAACATTTTTTCTAGGGACAGAAAACTCTAGGTAGGGAGAGTGTCAGTTTCTTTCACTGTGCGAGTCCTTGTTTCTAGGGACAAAGAAGGAAAATGAGGGGAATTCTCCTTGTGCTATAGTGTGCTTTAAAAAAACATTTTTTCTAGGGACAGAAAACTCTAGGTAGGGAGAGTGTCAGTTTCTTTCACTGTGCGAGTCCTTGTTTCTAGGGACAAAGAAGGAAAGTGAGGGGAATTCTCCTTGTGCTATAGTGTGCTTTAAAAAAACATTTTTTCTAGGGACAGAAAACTCTAGGTAGGGAGAGTGTCAGTTTCTTTCACTGTGCGAGTCCTTGTTTCTAGGGACAAAGAAGGAAAGTGAGGGGAATTCTCCTTGTGCTATAGTGTGCTTTAAAAAAACATTTTTTCTAGGGACAAAAAACTCTAGGTAGGGAGAGTGTCAGTTTCTTTCACTGTGCGAGTCCTTGTTTCTAGGGACAAAGAAGGAAAGTGAGGGGAATTCTCCTTGTGCTATAGTGTGCTTTAAAAAAACATTTTTTCTAGGGACAGAAAACTCTAGGTAGGGAGAGTGTCAGTTTCTTTCACTGTGCGAGTCCTTGTTTCTAGGGACAAAGAAGGAAAGTGAGGGGAATTCTCCTTGTGCTATAGTGTGCTAAAGCATTCCTCATCAACCATCTTTGAAATCCTTGTTTTTTGGACAGTCAGGGAAATTGTCGTTGTGCTATTCTGTGCAAAAGCAATCATCCTCAACCATATTTAGAAATCCTTAAGTAAAGGGACAGAGAAGGACACCTGAAGGTAGCCCTTATTGCTTTTTTCCCATCTCCCTGCAGGCCATCTATTAGAATGTCTGGAAGGCAAACAAGGAGAGGCAGACAGTCAGGAGGCAATAAAAGAGGGCAAGCAGGCTCTGTGTCTGGGGGCAACAGTGCTGGTCGTGGACGCGGTGCATTGTCATCAGCACATGGCCATGGGACACGCTTGTCCTTCTTTTCGGCAGCTGGACATGTTGAGCCACATCATGCCGAAGACTTGGTAGAGTGGATGACCAAGCCCTCCTCCTCCTCCTCATCCTCTCTCACCCAGGCTCAGGGTACTGGCAAAGCAGCTGCCAAAGCGTCCTCTTCCCTGGTATCAATGTCAGACTCATCATCAGTCACTCCTTCCCTAGACCCACCATGTCCTCCTCCTGAGGAGTCCCCCGAACTGTTTGAGCACAGTGTTGGGTACATGCTCCAGGAGGATGCCCAGCGTTTCGAAGGGTCTGATGATGAAACCCAGCTACAGGAAGGCAGTAGCGTGAGAGCAGACAGAGGGGATGCTCAAGAAGGACACCAATCTGGCAGTCATGTTCCAGCAGCTGCAGCATACTGCCAGATTGGCTCCAGTGATGAGGAGGGAGGGGATGATGAGGTCACTGACTCCACGTGGGTGCCTAATAGGAGAGAGGAGGAGGAGGAGGATGAGGAGGAGGCACATCTCCAACGAGGCAGGATGCCCTTTGGTGGCCAGCGTAAGGGCAGTACACCGACGGAATCACACCGCAGAGCTCCGCCTGTGCAGGGCGCTGCCTCTACCCGTCATTCAAAAAGTTCCTTGGTGTGGGCCTTTTTTGAGGCTAGTGCATCAGATCGCACAGCTGCTGTTTGCAACATATGTCTCAAGCGTATATCGCGTGGCCAAAACATCAGCCGCTTGGGTACCACATGCCTGACCAGACATATGTTGACCTGCCATGCAGCTTGTTGGCAAGCCTACCTCAAAGACCCACACCAAAGAACAAAGCGGACCTCTCCTTGCACCGCATCAGCTGGGATCTCCAACCCCACTATAACTTCAGTCCTCTCTGAAACATGCACTGAGAGGAATGAAGGTGTAGAATTAGGTGTGTCACAGCCAAGTACTTGCGGCCACTCTGCTAGCAGTACACCGACGTCCGATTCTAGCAGGCAAATTTCCCTGCCCCAGCTGCTGGACCGTCGAAAGAAGTTCACTCCCAGCCATCCACATGCCCAGCGGTTGAATGCTAGCTTGGCTAAATTGCTAGCGCTTCAACTGCTGCCTTTTCAGTTGGTAGACTCGGCCCCCTTCCGTGAGTTTTTGCAATGTGCGGTTCCTCAGTGGCAGGTTCCCAAACGCCACTTTTTCTCACGGAAGGCTATTCCGGCTCTCTACCGGCATGTGGAAGGCAATGTCTTGGCCTCGCTGGACAGGGCGGTCAGCGGTAAGGTGCATATTACCGCTGACTCATGGTCCAGCAGGCATGGACAGGGACGTTACCTTTCTTTCACGGCCCATTGGGTCACTCTTTTGGCAGCTGGGAAGGATGCAGGACAAGGTGCAGTAGTGTTGGAGGTTGTTCCACCGCCACGCCTCCAAAATGCTACTACTGGTTGTGACACACCTCTCTCCTCCACCCCCTCCTCTTCTTCTTCCTCCATGGCCTCTTCCTGTGGTTTGTCCTATGAACCAGCGGTGCTCCGTAGCCGTTCACGGGGCTACGCAAGTACGCAGGCAAAAAGATGCCATGCCGTGCTTGCGCTGGTGTGTTTGGGGGACAGAAGCCACACTGGGGCAGAGGTCCTGTCTGCTCTGCAGGGCCAGGCCGAGAGGTGGTTGACGCCACGCCAGCTTAAGCCAGGAATGGTGGTTTGCGACAATGGCACCAACCTCCTCTCCGCCCTCCGACAGGGACAACTGACCCATGTGCCCTGTGTGGCTCACGTCCTTAACCTGGTGGTGCAGCGGTTCTTGGGCAGGTACCCGGGCTTACAGGATGTCCTGAGGCAGGCCAGGAAAGTCTGTGTGCATTTCCGCAGATCTTATAATGCCAGTGCTCGCCTGGCTGAGCTGCAAAAGGAGTTGAACCTGCCCAAGAACCGCCTTATATGTGACATGCCCACCAGGTGGAACTCAACGTTGGCCATGCTGCAGCGGCTGCACACGCAGCAGAGGGCCATCAATGAGTACCTGTGCGACTACGGCACCAGGACAGGGTCAGGGGAGCTTGGTTTTTTTTCTCCACGCCAGTGGGGCATGATCAGGGATGCATGCACTGTCCTGGCACCATTTGAGGAGGCCACGAGGATGGTGAGCAGTGACAGTGCATGCATCAGTGACACTGTACCTCTTGTCCACCTGTTGGAGCACACGCTGCGTGGAATAATGGACAGGGCACTTGAGGCAGAACAGAGGCAGGAAGAGGAGGACTTCCTTGCCTCTCAAGGCCCCCTTTACCCAGACAGCGTTCCTTCTGTCCCACCCATCGCACAGGAAGAGGAGGAGGAGGAGGAGGAGGATTGTGTCAGCATGGAGGTGGAGGCTGGCACTCAGCATCATCAGCAGCAGTCTTTTAGGGATGATTTACAGTCCCAAGAAACCAGTGGACTTGTACGTGGCTGGGAGGAGGTGGCTGCGGATCATGTCGTCCTTAGTGACCCAGAGGACTCCGGAGCGAATGCCTCAGCAAACCTACGCTGCATGGCCTCCCTGATCCTGCAAAGTCTGCGGAAGGATCCTCGTATTCTTCGGATCAAGGAGAGGGACCATTACTGGCTGGCCACTCTCCTTGATCCACGGTACAAGGGTAAGGTTGCGGACCTTATGTTACCTTCGCAGAGGGAGCAGAGGATGAGACAACTCCGGGAGGCCTTGCAGAAAGGTCTGTGCAACGCGTTCCCAGAGACTGGGAGGTTACAAACTCCTGGTCCTGGACAACGAGTTGCTGAGGCTTCGGCCAGTCAAAGAAGGAGCGGTGGGGAAGGTGGCCGTCTGACCGATGCGTTCAGACAATTCTTTAGTCCGCAGCCCCAAAGTATGATCGGTTCCAGCAACCATCGCCAGCGTCTGATAAACATGGTGCAGGAATATCTAGGGGCAAGGTCAGACTTGGACACCTTCCCCACCGAAAATCCTCTGGCTTACTGGGTCTTGAGGATGGATCACTGGCCAGAGCTTGCACAGTATGCAATTGAGCTACTGGCCTGTCCTGCATCCAGCGTTCTTTCGGAACGCACATTCAGTGCTGCTGGAGGATTTGTCACGGATCACAGGGTGCGCCTGTCCACCGACTCGGTTGATCGACTGACTTTCATCAAGATGAACCAGTCTTGGATCACCACCAGCTACCACACACCTGATGCTGATATAACAGACTAATTGATTTTAACATGTCACATCCCTTCAAGACTGATGCTGATGCTGAGTGCCTGTGCTGTTATGTTGACTGGCTATCCTCCTCCTCCGAGTCCTCAATGATACGATTGATGATGATAGCTTGGAAGATCATTTTTGTTTATGGGTGCCGCCACCAGTGGCTAAGGCCCAATTTTTCAGCCCCTGTTTTACAGGGGCGTGTAATTACAATTTTTTTAGCAATAATTTGCCATAGGGCTCATTGCTGTGCTCCAAGTACAGTATCTGTGAGGGGTTGGAGTGTTGTGGCACCAGTGCCTAAGGCCCAATTTTTCAGCCCCTGTTTAAAAGGGGCGTGTCATTACAATTTTTGAAGCAATACTTTGCAACAGGGCTTATTGCTGTGCTCCAAGTACAGTATCTGTGAGGAGTTGTAGTGTTGTGCCACCAGTGCCTAAGGCCCAATTTTTCAGCCCCTGTTTAACAGGGGCGTGTCATTACAATTTTTGAAGCAATACTTTGCAACAGGGCTCATTGCTGTGCTCCAAGTACAGTATCTGTGAGGGGTTGTAGTGTTGTGCCACCAGTGCCTAAGGCCCAATTTTTCAGCCCCTGTTTAACAGGGGCGTGTCATTACAATTTTTGAAGCAATACTTTGCAACAGGGCTCATTGCTGTGCTCCAAGTACAGTATCTGTGAGGGGTTGTAGTGTTGTGCCACCAGTGCCTAAGGCCCAATTTTTCAGCCCCTGTTCAACAGGGGCATGCAATTACAATTCTTGATCTAATAATTCACAGCAGGGCCCATTGCTGCACCCACCAAGAGTAACTGTCAGGGCTTACAGTGTTGTGGCACCAGCACCACCATCAAAGGCCCAATTTTTACTACCACTGTTCAACAATTATATGTAATTAAAATTCCTGATATAATAGTTGACAGCAGGGCGTTCCAGCACCAACCAAGAGTAACTGTGAGTGCTTACAGTGTTGTGCCAACACCAACAACTAAGGGGCCTATTTCTGCAGAGTATATACGGCAGGTCCCTACTTTCAAACATCCAACTTACAAACGACTCCTACTTGCAAACGCAAGAAGACAACAGGAAGTGAGAGGAAATTACCACTAGGAAGGAAAATTCTCTCCTGTAAGAATAAATATGGGAGAAAGGTGTCTCCTCTGTACTGATGCTTTATCAGCAATCCTTGTTTCAAGAAAAACACCACATTTCAAAAACAGTTGTCATTGGGACGGAAAGTGAGGTGAAATGTTCTGAACAGGGGCACAGACAGCAAAACAAATGTTACAGGGGTGATAACCCTTACCTATGTTTTCCAAAAAGTTTAAAAATAGATTTTTGGGCTGGAGCTACACTTCAACAATGTACCTGTTCAAAATTACAAACACATTCTACATAAGAACAAACCTACAGTCCCTGTCTTGTATGCACCGCCTGTATACGGCTGTTCAGAGTATATAGGGCCTTTTTTATTTTATGTGCGGGGTTCCCCTTAATATCCATACAAGACCCAAAGGGGCTGGTAATGGGCTGGGGTAGGGGGGGGGGGGTCATGGGGTAGCTATGCCATTTTTCTTAAAGATTTTCATCCATATTACCGGGACCAGACATTACATTAAAGCCGCAAGCAGTTTTAAATGGCTTTTTTTTCCTTTAGAAGTGTCATTTTGTGCAGGGACAGTTCTAAACACGGGAAACACGTGGCACTTCACAGGCATACTTTAGACACCCCCCAGGTACGATATTTAAAGGAATATTTGACTTTTTTTTTTTCACTTTATGCATCATTAAAATGACTGCTCCCGAAAAACGACTGTTTTTAAAACTTCTTTTTGCATTGATACATGTCCCCTGGTGCAGAACCCGGGTTCCCAAACCCTTTTTAGGACAATAACATGCATAATAGTTGTTATAATTAGCACTTTAGAATTCGAACGTTCGCATCCATTGTATTTAATAGGGTTCTAATGTTCGTACGAACTTTCGGTCCGTTCGCGGGTTCTGGTGCGAACCGAACCCGGGGGTGTTCGGCTCATCACTACTCATCATTCATTTTTGACATATGTAGGTTGTTTTCCGTTGTTTTGATTGTATACTGTACCTTTTGTTGGCCCTTTTGCAGGAAAGAGTACAATATTTATTTTTATTAAATAGCCCTTTTTCATTAGACATTCTTAACCCATCTTTTTTTGTTTTGAATAATTTATTTTTGTTTTTAATTAATTTTTTAGGATTCTGTAGCAGACACACACTTCATATGTAATGCTTTCTGGCATGGTCCCATGCGTCTTGATTTCGGGGATGACACCGTGGGTTTTCCTCTTTTTTGGACATGAGGCTTGGTTTCCTTTTTTTTCCGTTTTTAACTCAAGGTCCGTTTTTCTGCTCAGAAGGAGGCCTAGTTATCCTAACTGACGTCTGCTTTTTACCCAACGTAGCGGCCATGTTAATCTACAAACGAGGCCTGGTATTTTTTCTTTTTTTATTTCAACTGAGAACGAGGCATGGCCATCCAATGTGATACTATGATTAGCCATTTTATTTCTACAAATGAGGTTTGGATTTCACAGGCGTGGGCCAACCCCTTTTTATTCAAATAAGGTTGGGGTATCCTTACGTTACTGGCGGCCACATTTAGCAATAATTGTTGCACTAGATCAGCTGTGCTCTTTCCGCCCTGGACCCTATATTAACCACTTGAGACCCAAGGACGTCCATGGACGTCCTTGAGTTTGAGCCGGGATATCTGAATGATGCCTGCAGCTACAGGCATCATTCAGATATCGTTTTTTAGAGCCGGCGATTCTCTGTACCGTAAGAATGATCATAGCGGCTGTTCCACCGCTTGATCGTTCTTACAGGCGGCGAGAGGGGACGTCCCCCCCTCCCGCTGCCCTCCGGTGCTTCTACCGACTCACCTGAGCGATCGGTGAGTCGGTGACAGGATCTGCTGGCCCCGGCTTTTTACCATAGAGATTTCCGGCGGACCAGATGGTCGCCAGAGTCTCTATGATCGTTCGGAGGCCGGGCGCGATGTTATGACGTCACGCCCGGCCTCTGCATTCAAAAAACCGGCGCCGCTTCAGCTAGGAAGCGGTGATCGTTTTTTTTTATTTTTTTAATACAGGCTTCTCAGCCTAGAGGTGAGATGTGGGGTCTTATTGACCCCATATCTCACTGTAAAGAGGACCTGTCATGCTTATTCCTATTACAAGGGATGTTTACATTCCTTGTAATAGGAATAAAAGTGATCTTTTTTTTTTTTTTTTTTAAAGACTCAAAGTAAAAAGGTTAAGATAAAATAAACAATAAATAATAAAAAAAAAATGTAAAGCGCCCCTGTCCCCGGTAGCTCGTACGCAGAAGCGAACGCATACGTAAGTCCCGCCCACATATGAAAACGGTGTTCAGAACACACATGTGAGGTATCGCAGCGAACGTTAGAGCAAGAGCAATAATTCTAGCCCTAGACCTCCTCTGCAACTCAAAACATGTGACCAGTAAAAAAATTTAAAGCGTCGCCCATGAGGATGTTTAAGTACCGAAGTTTGGCGCCATTCCACGAGCGTGTGCAATTTTGAAGGGTGACATGTTAGGTATCTATTTACTCGGCGTAACTTCATCTTTCACATTATGCAAAAAAATTGGGCTACCTTTAATGTTTTAATATTTTTTAATTCATGAAACCGTTTTTTTTCCAAAAAAAATGCGTTTGAAAAAATATTGAGCAAATACCGTGCGAGATAAAAAGTTGCAATGACCGCCATTGTATTCTCTAGGGTCTTTGCTAAAAAAAATATATATTGTTTGGGGGTTATATGTAATTTTCTAGCAAAAAAATGAGGCTTTTTACATGTAGGAGCGAAGTGTCAGAATTGGCCTGGATGCGAAGTGGTTAAGCGTGGCTCTCGACTCCACACCCCCGATGACGTCATATATTACAAAACTAGTAGGGGGAAAGTCTATGCTTAATACACTATAATATTAAATCCAAAAGTGCATAAATGCTAATATGAATAAAATACAGAATAAAATACTGGTAGAAAATAAATCCAATTGGGAATAAAATAATAATATGTGAATAAAATGAAGCTTAAAATAGTGATGCAACTTGGGGTATACACATAAGCTTAAAACATAAGACCAAGTCGCAATGTGAACTGCCAAAGTGCAATGTGCAGACTGTCAATATATCAATAAAGTGACAATATAGTGCAAAATAGAAATTAAATACATGAACGGCTGCAATGTGCAACAGCCGTTAATCACACAGTTCCTTTGCAAGTGTCTGAAACAATGTGCACAATGTGCTAAAAAACATACCGTAAGTGTCCAATGTGAACTAAAGCAGCAACAGTTCAATGAATTCAAAAATGCATCCGCTGGTGGTGCTAGTAGCAACAGAAGTGCTCTCTTCAAAAATGAGTGTCCCGTTTTTCATGCAGGGTGGTATAGAGATAATATTATCTCTTGTTCTGTGCAGCACACACTATGAAGTGAGGGTGGCCTCTTACCTTGCGGTAGCAAGGTAACCGCATATGAAAGCAATGGGAATGTTGGTTCCTCACATGGGGTCCTGGGTCAGTCACTGGATCCTAAGTGCTGGGTTATCTCTCAAATGGCACCAGGGTTTGCAAGAAGCAAAAGGAAACAAGGGATATCTCGATAGTGAAGTATGTAAAAACCAGCAGGGTACGTTTATTCGGCGCACATACTAGGTACTCACATTAACATTAAGTGCAAAAACGTATCTCATACGAGCGGCGAGCTCGTTAGCCTCCGTCTGTCTCTATGCCTTTTCTGTCCCTACGCGTGGCGTCACGGTCACGTGACTTCATCAGGGGATGATGGGAAGGCATGATTGTTGTCTTTAAATAGAGATACTATACTAGCGAATGCGGCGGCCATTTTCTTGTGGTCCAATGTAAACTATCATTGGCGGCCATTTTCTTGTGGGACGTCTTTTCATATGGACGCAACCATTTTGTTGGTTATCTAAAAACCACAACACCCGCCGCCATTTTCCCTATGCTAAATATGAGGAATCTGGCGGCCATGTTTTTGAAGTCTATGTGTGCAGACTCTATATAGATTAAGGGAATACCTTTATTGAAAACAATAATTAAAAAACATAGTTTAAATGTAACTGCGACTAATACTTGTATCCAATAGCTCAAGTTAAGGTGTTTATAAGTATGGATACAGTTTGTCGGTAAGGGAACATAAATAATTTAAATAATTTAAAAGATTTAAGAAACAACAGCCGAGATTCCAATATGTGGGTGGGGCTTATTATTGTCTCGGTATGTAGGTAGGTCTGGTGTGCATAAGATAGACGTAGGCTTATCCTGCAAACAAAGAATTTATAGGCACTATATGCCATGCATATTATATGCCATGCACTATATGCCGTGCATATTCCTAAAATATACATAGTGAAGCTAAAAAACTGAAGTTCATAAATATATAATGGCATAAAAGTTAAAAAATATATATATGAATTAAGATTGGAGGGAATGGAACTAGATAAAATAGAATCAGGGATGTAGTTTATAATAAATGCATGTAAAAATGCAACATAATTATAAGTGCTTCAGAAATCGCTAAGAAAACAATTGAGGTCAAATTCCACGTTTAAGCCCCTTGGCACAAAAGTGTCGAGGGTGAAAATCCATTTGGACTCTAATTGACTTAGAGTCCTCACCTTATGGCCCCCCCGCCAGTGTTTGGTGTATGGTTCAATTCCCCAGAATTTTAATTCTGACGGGTCTTTATTGTGGTGTAATAGGAAGTGTTTAGATACGTTGTGCTTATCAAAGCCTTTTATTATGTTTTGTACGTGTTCCTTAATGCGTATCCTCAAGGGTCTTTTTGTGCGTCCTATGTACTGTAGGCCACAACTACATTCTAGGGCATATACAGCCCCTTCCGTGTTACAGCAAATAAAATCTCTGACCTCATAGGTATTTCCTGTACTGTTGGATGTGAAATTCTATTTCTTTTCATTTGGTTTCTTAGTTTTCCTACATGCAAAGCATCTTTTGCAGGGGTAGAAACCCTTTAGTGTGAAGAAGGAGGAAAATGAAAAAGGTTTACTTGGGGGATCTGGTACGTTCTTTACTATTTTGTCGCGTAGTGTGGGAGCTCTCTTGTATATAAACCTCGGGTTTGTAGATATTGTCTCTTGTAGCTGCCTATCTGCCAGTAGTATGTGCCAATGTCGTCTAAGGATTTTTTCAATTGTTTTGTGTTGTACATTGAAGTCCAGGATAATGGGTACCGGTGCCTGTATTGATTTCTGTCTTATTTTGTCTTTGATTAACCCATCTCTATCCATTTGTACTACTTCGGTGATCTTCTCTTTGATGAATGTGTCTTTGTATCCTTTTTTAATGAATCTTTGTCCCATTTCTTCAGCTTGATTCATAAAAGTTTCCATACTACTACAGTTCCTTCTTAAACGCATAAGTTGACCTTTGGGGACGTTGAAGAGCCAGTTCTTGTGATGACAGCTTTCAATTGGCAGATAGCTATTTCTATCCACATTTTTAAAGTGAGTCTGGGACTTAAAACCAGAAATATCTTGTATGATTTCTAGGTCGAGGAATGTTACGTTTCTCTTACTCATGTCCCATGATAGTTTAATATTTCTATTGTTAATATTAAAATTATTTAAAAACGACTCTAATTGATTGGCTTCTCCTTTCCACAAAATAAAGATATCATCAATATACCTTTTGTATATTTCTAGTTCTTTAGGTCTGTTCTTGAAAACGTTTTCCTCTTCCCATTCGGCCATGAATAGCCCTGCTACGCTGGGGGCAAACTTGGCCCCCATTGCAACACCCGTTTGCTGATGGTAATAGTTTTTGTTATACCAGAAATAGTTATTTTTAAGACAGAAATCAAGACATTTAATTAAAAATTTCCTCTGTACGCATGGCAACTTCGTGTACTTCCTTAGTCCCCATTTTACAGCTTCACAAGCTTGATAGTGGAGGATAACCGTATATAAAGAAGATACATCTGCGGTGGCCATAATCCAAGGACTATCTTCTCTAGGGATATTGGCTATAATCTGTAGCATTTGTTTTGTGTCCCTTAGGTAGGCTCTCGTGTTTTGTACAGCCGGTTGGAGGTAGTGGTCTATATATTGACCTGTTCTGGCTGTAAGAGAATCTATTCCATTAACAATAGGCCTAGGTGGTGGATTCGTTTTGTCTTTATGTATCTTTGGAATAGAATAGATAATGGGCGTACGGCAGGAATCTGGTATGAGATACCGGGCCTCTTTTTTGTTGAGTATTTTCTTTTTTAACCCTAAATGTACTACTTGTTCAAGTGCTTTCCGGCACCTGAACATGGGATTACTAAGTAACTTATTGTATGTCTGGGTATCCTCTAGCATCTCTTTCATACTGTTATGATATTGGTCTTTAGAGAGAATCACAATCGCTCCCCCTTTGTCCGCTGGTCTGATCACGAGATCTTTTCTTCTTGTCAATTTTCGGATTCCACTTTTTATATGTTTGGGTTCTGTCTTCTTTATCTTTAGATCTTTAATATCTTCTAAAACCACTCTTTTAAAAACATCAACGTATTTATTGTTCTTCACGGGTGGGTTAAAAACTGATTTATTTCTTAACGTGCTATGTTCAATTCCTAGGTCTCCTGATCCTGGAAGTCTATGTGTGATAGGATTCCCTGCAATGTATTTATTGATATTCAATTTTCTTACGAATTTTTGTATACCAATATAGGTTTGAAATTTATCTAAATTCTTCATAGGGGCATATTTTAATCCCCTATCTAATACCCCTATTTCTTCATGGGTAAGGGTTTTGCCGCTCAAATTGAAGATTCCCTCTCCCTTTCGACTCTTTTCCTTTTTGAGTCTCTTTCCGGATCGGCAGCCTCTCTTCTTTCTTGGTTTCGTTGGGGTTTTGGTTCGTTCGGTGGGTGATTGCCCCTGCCCCTCTCTAAAAAAGACCTATTATAGTCCGGGCCATTATATTGTGTATTCTGAGGTCTGGTATGTCTGCCGTCCTCTTGATAGTTGGCCAAAGGGCATAATGGTTATATATCTGTACTGGGCTTCGTTCGTTCTGGCGATGATTTCTTTCATATCCATGGTCTCGGGCTGGGCTTCTCCCTCGGGGGCCGTATTGTTCATACGGCGGGGCTCTGTTGTCTCTATATTCGTAGGGGGGTTGTCTGTACTCCGGTGGGGGGCCCCTGTATTCTCTTTGTTCATATGGAGGTCTGTGCCAGTTATTACCATAATACGTTTTTTTATTGTTCTTCCAATAATGTGGTTTCTTCCATCCGTTTTGAGGTGTTCTATCATTAAAATATGGTCTTTTATCAGTCTGATGTGGGGTGTTGTGGTGTGGGTTTGCTTGTCTATCATTTTTTGGGGTACGGGCTCCATTCCCCTCTTTATGATCATAATGTCTTCCATTTTGCATGTTCTGAGCTGGATGTTCATCAATATGTTGTGGGTGGACCCTTACTGTTTTCTCAGGTGTTGAATACGCTGAGATGGGGTCCATTCTACCAATCTGTTTCTGCCATTTAAAAACTTCATCCGACTTAAAATCATTAATATCTCTAACATATTTTTTGCTTTTTCTTTGTTGCACCTCTCTGTCCATTTTGGTGAGATCTTTATTCAGCTGTATTGTGAGTGTTTTGTACTCCGTGGTGTCTTTATGTACTTCTTATTCATCCTTAATTTCCGCAATGTTCTGGTCGATTTTCTAGGTCTTCCTATGTTTCCTTTGTAATAGGAATTTAAGTAATCCTAGACCTTGTTCATTAAAAAACTTAAACCATTCATCATTAGATTCTTGGTCTGTTAATCCATCGTTAGGCGGGATATCCCATCTTAGCCTTCTTGGTACAATGCTTTCCTTAAGATATGTTTCGAAGGTATTAATGTCCCACCATAGGCTTACCTTCTTTTCCATATTATGTCCTAGTCGCCTCATTAGGCTTTCTAGGTCTGCTGTTTTGTTTTGTATAACATTTGTAGTACTGAAAATCTCCTCTAAATTGACCTGTCTTGTCTCCATAAAGGAGAAGACATCCATGGTTGCTGCGGGACTGGGTGGGTATTGAGAACAATGTATAGAGAAAAGGGGGGTTATTCCTGCACTACCAGAGAGGAGGAAATCGGTAGGTAAAAATAAATGAATAAAATAAATGAACTGCTGCAGTCACCGAAAGGGTCAAGCCGAACCCATAGGTAATAAATAGAGGTAAAAATGTGGTGTTGCGCTGTTCAAAATATATACTGCGTGAGGGGTAACCTCTATGCTCGGTAAAAAAATATAATATAATATTAAAACCAAAAGTGCATAAATGCTAATATGAATAAAATACAGAATAAAATACTGGTAGAAAATAAATCCAATTGGGAATAAAATAATAATATGTGAATAAAATGAAGCTTAAAATAGTGATGCAACTTGGGGTATACACATAAGCTTAAAACATAAGACCAAGTCGCAATGTGAACTGCCAAAGTGCAATGTGCAGACTGTCAATATATCAATAAAGTGACAATATAGTGCAAAATAGAAATTAAATACATGAACGGCTGCAATGTGCAACAGCCGTTAATCACACAGTTCCTGTGCAAGTGTCTGAAACAATGTGCACAATGTGCTAAAAAACATAAGTGTCCAATGTGAACTAAAGCAGCAACAGTTCAATGAATTCAAAAATGCATCCGCTGGTGGTGCTAGTAGCAACAGAAGTGCTCTCTTCAAAAATGAGTGTCTCGTTTTTCATGCAGGGTGGTATAGAGATAATATTATCTCTTGTTCTGTGCAGCACACACTATGAAGTGAGGGTGGCCTCTTACCTTGCGGTAGCAAGGTAACCGCATATGAAAGCAATGGGAATGTTGGTTCCTCACATGGGGTCCTGGGTCAGTCACTGGATCCTAAGTGCTGGGTTATCTCTCAAATGGCACCAGGGTTTGCAAGAAGCAAAAGGAAACAAGGGATATCTCGATAGTGAAGTATGTAAAAACCAGCAGGGTACGTTTATTCGGCGCATATACTAGGTACTCACATTAACATTAAGTGCAAAAACTTATCTCATACGAGCGGCGAGCTCGTTAGCCTCCGTCTGTCTCTATGCCTTTTCCGTCCCTACGCGTGGCGTCACGGTCACGTGACTTCATCAGGGGGATGATGGGAAGGCATGATTGTTGTCTTTAAATAGAGATACTATACTAATGAATGCGGCGGCCATTTTCTTGTGGTCCAATGTAAACTATCATTGGTGGCCATTTTCTTGTGGGACGTCTTTTCATATGGACGCGACCATTTTGTTGGTTATCTAAAAACCACAACACCCGCCGCCATTTTCCCTATGCTAAATATGCGGAATCTGGCGGCCATGTTTTTGAAGTCTATGTGTGCAGACTCTATATAGATTAAGGGAATACCTTTATTGAAAACAATAATTAAAAAACATAGTTTAAATGTAACTGCGACTAATACTTGTATCCAATAGCTCAAGTTAAGGTGTTTATAAGTATGGATACAGTTTGTCGGTAAGGGAACATAAATAATTTAAATAATTTAAAAGATTTAAGAAACAACAGCCGAGATTCCAATATGTGGGTGGGGCTTATTATTGTCTCGGTATGTAGGTAGGTCTGGTGTGCATAAGATAGACGTAGGCTTATCCTGCAAACAAAGAATTTATAGGCACTATATGCCATGCATATTATATGCCATGCACTATATGCCGTGCATATTCCTAAAATATACATAGTGAAGCTAAAAAACTGAAGTTCATAAATATATAATGGCATAAAAGTTAAAAAATATATATATGAATTAAGATTGGAGGGAATGGAACTAGATAAAATAGAATCAGGGATGTAGTTTATAATAAATGCATGTAAAAATGCAACATAATTATAAGTGCTTCAGAAATCGCTAAGAAAACAATTGAGGTCAAATTCCACGTTTAAGCCCCTCTGCACAAAAGTGTCGAGGATGAAAATCCATTTGGACTCTAATTGACTTAGAGTCCTCACCTTATGGCCCCCCCCGCCAGTGTTTGGTGTATGGTTCGATTCCCCAGAATTTTAATTCTGACGGGTCTTTATTGTGGTGTAATAGGAAGTGTTTAGATACGTTGTGCTTATCAAAGCCTTTTATTATGTTTTGTACGTGTTCCTTAATGCGTATCCTCAAGGGTCTTTTTGTGCGTCCTATGTACTGTAGGCCACAACTACATTCTAGGGCATATACAGCCCCTTCCGTGTTGCAGCAAATAAAATCTCTGACCTCATAGGTATTTCCTGTACTGTTGGATGTGAAATTCTGTTTCTTTTCATTTGGTTTCTTAGTTTTCCTACATGCAAAGCATCTTTTGCAGGGGTAGAAACCCTTTAGTGTGAAGAAGGAGGAAAATGAAAAAGATTTACTTGGGGGATCTGGTACGTTCTTTACTATTTTGTCGCGTAGTGTGGGAGCTCTCTTGTATATAAACCTCGGGTTTGTAGATAATGTCTCTTGTAGCTGCCTATCTGCCAGTAGTATGTGCCAATGTCGTCTAACGATTTTTTCAATTGTTTTGTGTTGTACATTGAAGTCCAGGATAATGGGTACCGGTGCCTGTATTGATTTCTGTCTTATTTTGTCTTTGATTAACTCATCTCTATCCATTTGTACTACTTCGGTGATCTTCTCTTTGATGAATGTGTCTTTGTATCCTTTTTTAATGAATCTTTGTCCCATTTCTTCAGCTTGATTCATAAAAGTTTCCATACTACTACAGTTCCTTCTTAAACGCATAAGTTGACCTTTGGGGACGTTGAAGAGCCAGTTCTTGTGATGACAGCTTTCAATTGGCAGATAGCTATTTCTATCCACATTTTTAAAGTGAGTCTGGGACTTAAAACCAGAAATATCTTTTATGATTTCTAGGTCGAGGAATGTTACGTTTCTCTTACTCATGTCCCATGATAGTTTAATATTTCTATTGTTAATATTAAAATTATTTAAAAACGACTCTAATTGATTGGCTTCTCCTTTCCACAAAATAAAGATATCATCAATATACCTTTTGTATATTTCTAGTTCTTTAGGTCTGTTCTTGAAAACGTTTTCCTCTTCCCATTCGGCCATGAATAGCCCTGCTACGCTGGGGGCAAACTTGGCCCCCATTGCAACACCCGTTTGCTGATGGTAATAGTTTTTGTTATACCAGAAATAGTTATTTTTAAGACAGAAATCAAGACATTTAATTAAAAATTTCCTCTGTACGCATGGCAACTTCGTGTACTTCCTTAGTCCCCATTTTACAGCTTCACAAGCTTGATAGTGAAGGATAACCGTATATAAAGAAGATACATCTGCGGTGGCCATAATCCAAGGACTATCTTCTCTAGGGATATTGGCTATAATCTGTAGCATTTGTTTTGTGTCCCTTAGGTAGGCTCTCGTGTTTTGTACAGCCGGTTGGAGGTAGTGGTCTATATATTGACCTGTTCTGGCTGTAAGAGAATCTATTCCATTAACAATAGGCCTAGGTGGTGGATTTGTTTTGTCTTTATGTATCTTTGGAATAAAATAGATAATGGGCGTACGGCAGGAATCTGGTATGAGATACCGGGCCTCTTTTTTGTTGAGTATTTTCTTTTTTAACCCTAAATGTACTACTTGTTCAAGTGCTTTCCGGCACCTGAACATGGGATTACTAAGTAACTTATTGTATGTCTGGGTATCCTCTAGCATCTCTTTCATACTGTTATGATATTGGTCTTTAGAGAGAATCACAATCGCTCCCCCTTTGTCCGCTGGTCTGATCACGAGATCTTTTCTTCTTGTCAATTTTCGGATTCCACTTTTTATATGTTTGGGTTCTGTCTTCTTTTTATCTTTAGATCTTTAATATCTTCTAAAACCACTCTTTTAAAAACATCAACGTATTTATTGTTCTTCACGGGTGGGTTAAAAACTGATTTATTTCTTAACGTGCTATGTTCAATTCCTAGGTCTCCTGATCCTGGAAGTCTATGTGTGATAGGATTCCCTGCAATGTATTTATTGATATTCAATTTTCTTACGAATTTTTGTATACCAATATAGGTTTGAAATTTATCTAAATTCTTCATAGGGGCATATTTTAATCCCCTATCTAATACCCCTATTTCTTCATGGGTAAGGGTTTTGCCGCTCAAATTGAAGATTCCCTCTCCCTTTTGACTCTTTTCCTTTTTGAGTCTCTTTCCGGATCGGCAGCCTCTCTTCTTTCTTGGTTTCGTTGGGGTTTTGGTTCGTTCCGTGGGTGATTGCCCCTGCCCCTCTCTAAAAAAGACCTATTATAGTCCGGGCCATTATATTGTGTATTCTGAGGTCTGGTATGTCTGCCGTCCTCCTGATAGTTGGCCAAAGGGGCATAATGGTTATATATCGGTACTGGGCTTCGTTCGTTCTGGCGATGATTTCTTTCATATCCATGGTCTCGGGCTGGGCTTCTCCCTCGGGGGCTGTATTGTTCGTATGGCGGGGCTCTGTTGTCTCTATATTCGTAGGGGGGTTGTCTGTACTCCAGGGGGGCCCCTGTATTCTCTTTGTTCATAAGGAGGTCTGTGCCAGTTATTACCATAATACGTTTTTTTATTGTTCTTCCAATAATGTGGTTTCTTCCATCCGTTTTGAGGTGTTCTATCATTAAAATATGGTCTTTTATCAGTCTGATATGGGGTGTTGTGGTGTGGGTTTGCTTGTCTATCATTTGTTGGGGTACGGGCTCCATTCCCCTCTTTATGATCATAATGTCTTCCATTTTGCATGTTCTGAGCTGGATGTTCATCAATATGTTGTGGGTGGACCCTTACTGTTTTCTCAGGTGTTGAATACGCTGAGATGGGGTCCATTCTACCAATCTGTTTCTGCCATTTAAAAACTTCATCCGACTTAAAATCATTAATATCTCTAACATATTTTTTGCTTTTTCTTTGTTGCACCTCTCTGTCCTTTTTGGTGAGATCTTTATTCAGCTGTATTGTGAGTGTTTTGTACTCCGTGGTGTCTTTATGTACTTCTAATTCATCCTTAATTTCCGCAATGTTCTGGTCGATTTTCTTGGTCTTCCTATGTTTCCTTTGTAATAGGAATTTAAGTAATCCTAGACCTTGTTCATTAAAAAACTTAAACCATTCATCATTAGATTCTTGGTCTGTTAATCCATCGTTAGGCGGGATATCCCATCTTAGCCTTCTTGGTACAATGCTTTCCTTAAGATATGTTTCGAAGGTATTAATGTCCCACCATAGGCTTACCTTCTTTTCCATATTATGTCCTAGTCGCCTCATTAGGCTTTCTAGGTCTGCTGTTTTGTTTTGTATAACATTTGCAGTACTGAAAATCTCCTCTAAATTGACCTGTCTTGTCTCCATAAAGAAGAAGACATCCATGGTTGCTGCGGGACTGGGTGGGTATTGAGAACAATGTATAGAGAAAAGGGGGGTTATTCCTGCGCTACCAGAGAGGAGGAAATCGGTAGGTAAAAATAAATGAATAAAATAAATGAACTGCTGCAGTCACCGAAAGGGTCAAGCCGAACCCATAGGTAATAAATAGAGGTAAAAATGTGGTGTTGCGCTGTTCAAAATATATACTGCGTGAGGGGTAACCTCTATGCTCGGTAAAAAAATATAATATAATATTAAATCCAAAAGTGCATAAATGCTAATATGAATAAAATACAGAATAAAATACTGGTAGAAAATAAATCCAATTGGGAATAAAATAATAATATGTGAATAAAATGAAGCTTAAAATAGTGATGCAACTTGGGGTATACACATAAGCTTAAAACATAAGACCAAGTCGCAATGTGAACTGTCAAAGTGCAATGTGCAGACTGTCAATATATCAATAAAGTGACAATATAGTGCAAAATAGAAATTAAATACATGAACGGCTGCAATGTGCAACAGCCGTTAATCACACAGTTCCTGTGCAAGTGTTTGAAACAATGTGCACAATGTGCTAAAAAACATAAGTGTCCAATGTGAACTAAAGCAGCAACAGTTCAATGAATTCAAAAATGCATCCGCTGGTGGTGCTAGTAGCAACAGAAGTGCTCTCTTCAAAAATGAGTGTCTCGTTTTTCATGCAGGGTGGTATAGAGATAATATTATCTCTTGTTCTGTGCAGCACACACTATGAAGTGAGGGTGGCCTCTTACCTTGCGGTAGCAAGGTAACCGCATATGAAAGCAATGGGAATGTTGGTTCCTCACATGGGGTCCTGGGTCAGTCACTGGATCCTAAGTGCTGGGTTATCTCTCAAATGGCACCAGGGTTTGCAAGAAGCAAAAGGAAACAAGGGATATCTCGATAGTGAAGTATGTAAAAACCAGCAGGGTACGTTTATTCGGCGCATATACTAGGTACTCACATTAACATTAAGTGCAAAAACTTATCTCATACGAGCGGCAAGCTCGTTAGCCTCCGTCTGTCTCTATGCCTTTTCCGTCCCTACGCGTGGCGTCACGGTCACGTGACTTCATCAGGGGGATGATGGGAAGGCATGATTGTTGTCTTTAAATAGAGATACTATACTAATGAAAGCGGCGGCCATTTTCTTGTGGTCCAATGTAAACTATCATTGGCGGCCATTTTCTTGTGGGACGTCTTTTCATATGGACGCGACCATTTTGTTGGTTATCTAAAAACCACAACACCCGCCGCCATTTTCCCTATGCTAAATATGAGGAATCTGGCGGCCATGTTTTTGAAGTCTATGTGTGCAGACTCTATATAGATTAAGGGAATACCTTTATTGAAAACAATAATTAAAAAACATAGTTTAAATGTAACTGCGACTAATACTTGTATCCAATAGCTCAAGTTAAGGTGTTTATAAGTATGGATACAGTTTGTCGGTAAGGGAACATAAATAATTTAAATAATTTAAAAGATTTAAGAAACAACAGCCGAGATTCCAATATGTGGGTGGGGCTTATTATTGTCTCGGTATGTAGGTAGGTCTGGTGTGCATAAGATAGACGTAGGCTTATCCTGCAAACAAAGAATTTATAGGCACTATATGCCATGCATATTATATGCCATGCACTATATGCCGTGCATATTCCTAAAATATACATAGTGAAGCTAAAAAACTGAAGTTCATAAATATATAATGGCATAAAAGTTAAAAAATATATATATGAATTAAGATTGGAGGGAATGGAACTAGATAAAATAGAATCAGGGATGTAGTTTATAATAAATGCATGTAAAAATGCAACATAATTATAAGTGCTTCAGAAATCGCTAAGAAAACAATTGAGGTCAAATTCCACGTTTAAGCCCCTCGGCACAAAAGTGTCGAGGGTGAAAATCCATTTGGACTCTAATTGACTTAGAGTCCTCACCTTATGGCCCCCCCCCGCCAGTGTTTGGTGTATGGTTCAATTCCCCAGAATTTTAATTCTGACGGGTCTTTATTGTGGTGTAATAGGAAGTGTTTAGATACGTTGTGCTTATCAAAGCCTTTTATTATGTTTTGTACGTGTTCCTTAATGCGTATCCTCAAGGGTCTTTTTGTGCGTCCTATGTACTGTAGGCCACAACTACATTCTAGGGCATATACAGCCCCTTCCGTGTTGCAGCAAATAAAATCTCTGACCTCATAGGTATTTCCTGTACTGTTGGATGTGAAATTCTATTTCTTTTCATTTGGTTTCTTAGTTTTCCTACATGCAAAGCATCTTTTGCAGGGGTAGAAACCCTTTAGTGTGAAGAAGGAGGAAAATGAAAAAGGTTTACTTGGGGGATCTGGTACGTTCTTTACTATTTTGTCGCGTAGTGTGGGAGCTCTCTTGTATATAAACCTCGGGTTTGTAGATAATGTCTCTTGTAGCTGCCTATCTGCCAGTAGTATGTGCCAATGTCGTCTAACGATTTTTTCAATTGTTTTGTGTTGTACATTGAAGTCCAGGATAATGGGTACCGGTGCCTGTATTGATTTCTGTCTTATTTTGTCTTTGATTAACTCATCTCTATCCATTTGTACTACTTCGGTGATCTTCTCTTTGATGAATGTGTCTTTGTATCCTTTTTTAATGAATCTTTGTCCCATTTCTTCAGCTTGATTCATAAAAGTTTCCATACTACTACAGTTCCTTCTTAAACGCATAAGTTGACCTTTGGGGACGTTGAAGAGCCAGTTCTTGTGATGACAGCTTTCAATTGGCAGATAGCTATTTCTATCCACATTTTTAAAGTGAGTCTGGGACTTAAAACCAGAAATATCTTTTATGATTTCTAGGTCGAGGAATGTTACGTTTCTCTTACTCATGTCCCATGATAGTTTAATATTTCTATCGTTAATATTAAAATTATTTAAAAACGACTCTAATTGATTGGCTTCTCCTTTCCACAAAATAAAGATATCATCAATATACCTTTTGTATATTTCTAGTTCTTTAGGTCTGTTCTTGAAAACGTTTTCCTCTTCCCATTCGGCCATGAATAGCCCTGCTACGCTGGGGGCAAACTTGGCCCCCATTGCAACACCCGTTTGCTGATGGTAATAGTTTTTGTTATACCAGAAATAGTTATTTTTAAGACAGAAATCAAGACATTTAATTAAAAATTTCCTCTGTACGCATGGCAACTTCGTGTACTTCCTTAGTCCCCATTTTACAGCTTCACAAGCTTGATAGTGAAGGATAACCGTATATAAAGAAGATACATCTGCGGTGGCCATAATCCAAGGACTATCTTCTCTAGGGATATTGGCTATAATCTGTAGCATTTGTTTTGTGTCCCTTAGGTAGGCTCTCGTGTTTTGTACAGCCGGTTGGAGGTAGTGGTCTATATATTGACCTGTTCTGGCTGTAAGAGAATCTATTCCATTAACAATAGGCCTAGGTGGTGGATTCGTTTTGTCTTTATGTATCTTTGGAATAAAATAGATAATGGGCGTACGGCAGGAATCTGGTATGAGATACCGGGCCTCTTTTTTGTTGAGTATTTTCTTTTTTAACCCTAAATGTACTACTTGTTCAAGTGCTTTCCGGCACCTGAACATGGGATTACTAAGTAACTTATTGTATGTCTGGGTATCCTCTAGCATCTCTTTCATACTGTTATGATATTGGTCTTTAGAGAGAATCACAATCGCTCCCCCTTTGTCCGCTGGTCTGATCACGAGATCTTTTCTTCTTGTCAATTTTCGGATTCCACTTTTTATATGTTTGGGTTCTGTCTTCTTTTTATCTTTAGATCTTTAATATCTTCTAAAACCACTCTTTTAAAAACATCAACGTATTTATTGTTCTTCACGGGTGGGTTAAAAACTGATTTATTTCTTAACGTGCTATGTTCAATTCCTAGGTCTCCTGATCCTGGAAGTCTATGTGTGATAGGATTCCCTGCAATGTATTTATTGATATTCAATTTTCTTACGAATTTTTGTATACCAATATAGGTTTGAAATTTATCTAAATTCTTCATAGGGGCATATTTTAATCCCCTATCTAATACCCCTATTTCTTCATGGGTAAGGGTTTTGCCGCTCAAATTGAAGATTCCCTCTCCCTTTTGACTCTTTTCCTTTTTGAGTCTCTTTCCGGATCGGCAGCCTCTCTTCTTTCTTGGTTTCGTTGGGGTTTTGGTTCGTTCGGTGGGTGATTGCCCCTGCCCCTCTCTAAAAAAGACCTATTATAGTCCGGGCCATTATATTGTGTATTCTGAGGTCTGGTATGTCTGCCGTCCTCCTGATAGTTGGCCAAAGGGGCATAATGGTTATATATCGGTACTGGGCTTCGTTCGTTCTGGCGATGATTTCTTTCATATCCATGGTCTCGGGCTGGGCTTCTCCCTCGGGGGCTGTATTGTTCGTATGGCGGGGCTCTGTTGTCTCTATATTCGTAGGGGGGTTGTCTGTACTCCAGGGGGGCCCCTGTATTCTCTTTGTTCATAAGGAGGTCTGTGCCAGTTATTACCATAATACGTTTTTTTATTGTTCTTCCAATAATGTGGTTTCTTCCATCCGTTTTGAGGTGTTCTATCATTAAAATATGGTCTTTTATCAGTCTGATATGGGGTGTTGTGGTGTGGGTTTGCTTGTCTATCATTTGTTGGGGTACGGGCTCCATTCCCCTCTTTATGATCATAATGTCTTCCATTTTGCATGTTCTGAGCTGGATGTTCATCAATATGTTGTGGGTGGACCCTTACTGTTTTCTCAGGTGTTGAATACGCTGAGATGGGGTCCATTCTACCAATCTGTTTCTGCCATTTAAAAACTTCATCCGACTTAAAATCATTAATATCTCTAACATATTTTTTGCTTTTTCTTTGTTGCACCTCTCTGTCCTTTTTGGTGAGATCTTTATTCAGCTGTATTGTGAGTGTTTTGTACTCCGTGGTGTCTTTATGTACTTCTAATTCATCCTTAATTTCCGCAATGTTCTGGTCGATTTTCTTGGTCTTCCTATGTTTCCTTTGTAATAGGAATTTAAGTAATCCTAGACCTTGTTCATTAAAAAACTTAAACCATTCATCATTAGATTCTTGGTCTGTTAATCCATCGTTAGGCGGGATATCCCATCTTAGCCTTCTTGGTACAATGCTTTCCTTAAGATATGTTTCGAAGGTATTAATGTCCCACCATAGGCTTACCTTCTTTTCCATATTATGTCCTAGTCGCCTCATTAGGCTTTCTAGGTCTGCTGTTTTGTTTTGTATAACATTTGCAGTACTGAAAATCTCCTCTAAATTGACCTGTCTTGTCTCCATAAAGAAGAAGACATCCATGGTTGCTGCGGGACTGGGTGGGTATTGAGAACAATGTATAGAGAAAAGGGGGGTTATTCCTGCGCTACCAGAGAGGAGGAAATCGGTAGGTAAAAATAAATGAATAAAATAAATGAACTGCTGCAGTCACCGAAAGGGTCAAGCCGAACCCATAGGTAATAAATAGAGGTAAAAATGTGGTGTTGCGCTGTTCAAAATATATACTGCGTGAGGGGTAACCTCTATGCTCGGTAAAAAAATATAATATAATATTAAATCCAAAAGTGCATAAATGCTAATATGAATAAAATACAGAATAAAATACTGGTAGAAAATAAATCCAATTGGGAATAAAATAATAATATGTGAATAAAATGAAGCTTAAAATAGTGATGCAACTTGGGGTATACACATAAGCTTAAAACATAAGACCAAGTCGCAATGTGAACTGCCAAAGTGCAATGTGCAGACTGTCAATATATCAATAAAGTGACAATATAGTGCAAAATAGAAATTAAATACATGAACGGCTGCAATGTGCAACAGCCGTTAATCACACAGTTCCTGTGCAAGTGTTTGAAACAATGTGCACAATGTGCTAAAAAACATAAGTGTCCAATGTGAACTAAAGCAGCAACAGTTCAATGAATTCAAAAATGCATCCGCTGGTGGTGCTAGTAGCAACAGAAGTGCTCTCTTCAAAAATGAGTGTCTCGTTTTTCATGCAGGGTGGTATAGAGATAATATTATCTCTTGTTCTGTGCAGCACACACTATGAAGTGAGGGTGGCCTCTTACCTTGCGGTAGCAAGGTAACCGCATATGAAAGCAATGGGAATGTTGGTTCCTCACATGGGGTCCTGGGTCAGTCACTGGATCCTAAGTGCTGGGTTATCTCTCAAATGGCACCAGGGTTTGCAAGAAGCAAAAGGAAACAAGGGATATCTCGATAGTGAAGTATGTAAAAACCAGCAGGGTACGTTTATTCGGCGCATATACTAGGTACTCACATTAACATTAAGTGCAAAAACTTATCTCATACGAGCGGCAAGCTCGTTAGCCTCCGTCTGTCTCTATGCCTTTTCCGTCCCTACGCGTGGCGTCACGGTCACGTGACTTCATCAGGGGGATGATGGGAAGGCATGATTGTTGTCTTTAAATAGAGATACTATACTAATGAAAGCGGCGGCCATTTTCTTGTGGTCCAATGTAAACTATCATTGGCGGCCATTTTCTTGTGGGACGTCTTTTCATATGGACGCGACCATTTTGTTGGTTATCTAAAAACCACAACACCCGCCGCCATTTTCCCTATGCTAAATATGAGGAATCTGGCGGCCATGTTTTTGAAGTCTATGTGTGCAGACTCTATATAGATTAAGGGAATACCTTTATTGAAAACAATAATTAAAAAACATAGTTTAAATGTAACTGCGACTAATACTTGTATCCAATAGCTCAAGTTAAGGTGTTTATAAGTATGGATACAGTTTGTCGGTAAGGGAACATAAATAATTTAAATAATTTTAAAGATTTAAGAAACAACAGCCGAGATTCCAATATGTGGGTGGGGCTTATTATTGTCTCGGTATGTAGGTAGGTCTGGTGTGCATAAGATAGACGTAGGCTTATCCTGCAAACAAAGAATTTATAGGCACTATATGCCATGCATATTATATGCCATGCACTATATGCCGTGCATATTCCTAAAATATACATAGTGAAGCTAAAAAACTGAAGTTCATAAATATATAATGGCATAAAAGTTAAAAAATATATATATGAATTAAGATTGGAGGGAATGGAACTAGATAAAATAGAATCAGGGATATAGTTTATAATAAATGCATGTAAAAATGCAACATAATTATAAGTGCTTCAGAAATCGCTAAGAAAACAATTGAGGTCAAATTCCACGTTTAAGCCCCTCGGCACAAAAGTGTCGAGGGTGAAAATCCATTTGGACTCTAATTGACTTAGAGTCCTCACCTTATGGCCCCCCCCGCCAGTGTTTGGTGTATGGTTCAATTCCCCAGAATTTTAATTCTGACGGGTCTTTATTGTGGTGTAATAGGAAGTGTTTAGATACGTTGTGCTTATCAAAGCCTTTTATTATGTTTTGTACGTGTTCCTTAATGCGTATCCTCAAGGGTCTTTTTGTGCGTCCTATGTACTGTAGGCCACAACTACATTCTAGGGCATATACAGCCCCTTCCGTGTTGCAGCAAATAAAATCTCTGACCTCATAGGTATTTCCTGTACTGTTGGATGTGAAATTCTATTTCTTTTCATTTGGTTTCTTAGTTTTCCTACATGCAAAGCATCTTTTGCAGGGGTAGAAACCCTTTAGTGTGAAGAAGGAGGAAAATGAAAAAGGTTTACTTGGGGGATCTGGTACGTTCTTTACTATTTTGTCGCGTAGTGTGGGAGCTCTCTTGTATATAAACCTCGGGTTTGTAGATAATGTCTCTTGTAGCTGCCTATCTGCCAGTAGTATGTGCCAATGTCGTCTAAGGATTTTTTCAATTGTTTTGTGTTGTACATTGAAGTCCAGGATAATGGGTACCGGTGCCTGTATTGATTTCTGTCTTATTTTGTCTTTGATTAACTCATCTCTATCCATTTGTACTACTTCGGTGATCTTCTCTTTGATGAATGTGTCTTTGTATCCTTTTTTAATGAATCTTTGTCCCATTTCTTCAGCTTGATTCATAAAAGTTTCCATACTCCTACAGTTCCTTCTTAAACGCATAAGTTGACCTTTGGGGACGTTGAAGAGCCAGTTCTTGTGATGACAGCTTTCAATTGGCAGATAGCTATTTCTATCCACATTTTTAAAGTGAGTCTGGGACTTAAAACCAGAAATATCTTGTATGATTTCTAGGTCGAGGAATGTTACGTTTCTCTTACTCATGTCCCATGATAGTTTAATATTTCTATCGTTAATATTTAAATTATTTAAAAACGACTCTAATTGATTGGCTTCTCCTTTCCACAAAATAAAGATATCATCAATATACCTTTTGTATATTTCTAGTTCTTTAGGTCTGTTCTTGAAAACGTTTTCCTCTTCCCATTCGGCCATGAATAGCCCTGCTACGCTGGGGGCAAACTTGGCCCCCATTGCAACACCCGTTTGCTGATGGTAATAGTTTTTGTTATACCAGAAATAGTTATTTTTAAGACAGAAATCAAGACATTTAATTAAAAATTTCCTCTGTACGCATGGCAACTTCGTGTACTTCCTTAGTCCCCATTTTACAGCTTCACAAGCTTGATAGTGGAGGATAACCGTATATAAAGAAGATACATCTGCGGTGGCCATAATCCAAGGACTATCTTCTCTAGGGATATTGGCTATAATCTGTAGCATTTGTTTTGTGTCCCTTAGGTAGGCTCTCGTGTTTTGTACAGCCGGTTGGAGGTAGTGGTCTATATATTGACCTGTTCTGGCTGTAAGAGAATCTATTCCATTAACAATAGGCCTAGGTGGTGGATTCGTTTTGTCTTTATGTATCTTTGGAATAGAATAGATAATGGGCGTACGGCAGGAATCTGGTATGAGATACCGGGCCTCTTTTTTGTTGAGTATTTTCTTTTTTAACCCTAAATGTACTACTTGTTCAAGTGCTTTCCGGCACCTGAACATGGGATTACTAAGTAACTTATTGTATGTCTGGGTATCCTCTAGCATCTCTTTCATACTGTTATGATATTGGTCTTTAGAGAGAATCACAATCGCTCCCCCTTTGTCCGCTGGTCTGATCACGAGATCTTTTCTTCTTGACAATTTTCGGATTCCACTTTTTATATGTTTGGGTTCTGTCTTCTTCTTTATCTTTAGATCTTTAATATCTTCTAAAACCACTCTTTTAAAAACATCAACGTATTTATTGTTCTTCTCGGGTGGGTTAAAAACTGATTTATTTCTTAACGTGCTATGTTCAATTCCTAGGTCTCCTGATCCTGGAAGTCTATGTGTGATAGGATTTCCTGCAATGTATTTATTGATATTCAATTTTCTTACGAATTTTTGTATACCAATATAGGTTTGAAATTTATCTAAATTCTTCATAGGGGCATATTTTAATCCCCTATCTAATACCCCTATTTCTTCATGGGTAAGGGTTTTGCCGCTCAAATTGAAGATTCCCTCTCCCTTTCGACTCTTTTCCTTTTTGAGTCTCTTTCCGGATCGGCAGCCTCTCTTCTTTCTTGGTTTCGTTGGGGTTTTGGTTCGTTCGGTGGGTGATTGCCCCTGCCCCTCTCTAAAAAAGACCTATTATAGTCCGGGCCATTATATTGTGTAATCTGAGGTTTGGTATGTCTGCCGTCCTCCTGATAGTTGGCCAAAGGGGCATAATGGTTATATATCGGTACTGGGCTTCGTTCATTCGTTCTGGCGATGATTTCTTTCATATCCATGGTCTCGGGCTGGGCTTCTCCCTCGGGGGCCGTATTGTTCGTACGGTGGGGCTCTGTTGTCTCTATATTCGTAGGGGGGTTGTCTGTACTCCGGTGGGGGGCCCCTGTATTCTCTTTGTTCATATGGAGGTCTGTGCCAGTTATTACCATAATTCGTTTTTTTATTGTTCTTCCAATAATGTGGTTTCTTCCATCCGTTTTGAGGTGTTCTATCATTAAAATATGGTCTTTTATCAGTCTGATGTGGGGTGTTGTGGTGTGGGTTTGCTTGTCTATCATTTTTTGGGGTACGGGCTCCATTCCCCTCTTTATGATCATAATGTCTTCCATTTTGCATGTTCCGAGCTGGATGTTCATCAATATGTTGTGGGTGGACCCTTACTGTTTTCTCAGGTGTTGAATACGCTGAGATGGGGTACATTCTACCAATCTGTTTCTGCCATTTAAAAACTTCATCCAACTTAAAATCATTAATATCTCTAACATATTTTTTGCTTTTTCTTTGTTGCACCTCTCTGTCCTTTTTGGTGAGATCTTTATTCAGCTGTATTGTGAGTGTTTTGTACTCCGTGGTGTCTTTATGTACTTCTAATTCATCCTTAATTTCCGCAATGTTCTGGTCGATTTTCTTGGTCTTCCTATGTTTCCTTTGTAATAGGAATTTAAGTAATCCTAGACCTTGTTCATTAAAAAACTTAAACCATTCATCATTAGATTCTTGGTCTGTTAATCCATCGTTAGGCGGGATATCCCATCTTAGCCTTCTTGGTACAATGCTTTCCTTAAGATATGTTTCGAAGGTATTAATGTCCCACCATAGGCTTACCTTCTTTTCCATATTATGTCCTAGTCGCCTCATTAGGCTTTCTAGGTCTGCTGTTTTGTTTTGTATAACATTTGTAGTACTGAAAATCTCCTCTAAATTGACCTGTCTTGTCTCCATAAAGGAGAAGACATCCATGGTTGCTGCGGGAATGGGTGGGTATTGAGAACAATGTATAGAGAAAAGGCAGGTTATTCCTGCGCTACTTGAACAAGTAGTACATTTAGGGTTAAAAAAGAAAATACTCAACAAAAAAGAGGCCCGGTATCTCATACCAGATCCCTGCCGTACGCCCATTATCTATTCTATTCCAAAGATACATAAAGACAAAACGAATCCACCACCTAGGCCTATTGTTAATGGAATAGATTCTCTTACAGCCAGAACAGGTCAATATATAGACCACTACCTCCAACCGGCTGTACAAAACATGAGAGCCTACCTAAGGGACACAAAACAAATGCTACAAATTATAGCCAATATCCCTAGAGAAGATAGTCATTGGATTATGGCCACCGCAGATGTATCTTCTTTATATACGGTTATCCTCCACTATCAAGCTTGTGAAGCTGTAAAATGGGGACTAAGGAAGTACACGAAGTTGCCATGCGTACAGAGGAAATTTTTAATTAAATGTCTTGATTTCTGTCTTAAAAATAACTATTTCTGGTATAACAAAAACTATTACCATCAGCAAACGGGTGTTGCAATGGGGGCCAAGTTTGCCCCCAGCGTAGCAGGGCTATTCATGGCCGAATGGGAAGAGGAAAACGTTTTCAAGAACAGACCTAAAGAACTAGAAATATACAAAAGGTATATTGATGATATCTTTATTTTGTGGAAAGGAGAAGCCAATCAATTAGAGTCGTTTTTAAATAATTTAAATATTAACGATAGAAATATTAAACTATCATGGGACATGAGTAAGAGAAACGTAACATTCCTCGACCTAGAAATCATACAAGATATTTCTGGTTTTAAGTCCCAGACTCACTTTAAAAATGTGGATAGAAATAGCTATCTGCCAATTGAAAGCTGTCATCACAAGAACTGGCTCTTCAACGTCCCCAAAGGTCAACTTATGCGTTTAAGAAGGAACTGTAGGAGTATGGAAACTTTTATGAATCAAGCTGAAGAAATGGGACAAAGATTCATTAAAAAAGGATACAAAGACACATTCATCAAAGAGAAGATCACCGAAGTAGTACAAATGGATAGAGATGAGTTAATCAAAGACAAAATAAGACAGAAATCAATACAGGCACCGGTACCCATTATCCTGGACTTCAATGTACAACACAAAACAATTGAAAAAATCGTTAGACGACATTGGCACATACTACTGGCAGATAGGCAGCTACAAGAGACATTATCTATAAACCCGAGGTTTATATACAAGAGAGCTCCCACACTACGCGACAAAATAGTAAAGAACGTACCAGATCCCCCAAGTAAACCTTTTTCATTTTCCTCCTTCTTCACACTAAAGGGTTTCTACCCCCGCAAAAGATGCTTTGCATGTAGGAAAACTAAGAAACCAAATGAAAAGAAACAGAATTTCACATCCAACAGTACAGGAAATACCTATGAGGTCAGAGATTTTATTTGCTGCAACACGGAAGGGGCTGTATATGCCCTAGAATGTAGTTGTGGCCTACAGTACATAGGACGCACAAAAAGACCCTTGAGGATGCGCATTAAGGAACACGTACAAAACATAATAAAAGGCTTTGATAAGCACAACGTATCTAAACACTTCCTATTACACCACAATAAAGACCCGTCAGAATTAAAATTCTGGGGAATCGAACCATACACCAAACACTGGCGGGGGGGCCATAAGGTGAGGACTCTAAGTCAATTAGAGTCCAAATGGATTTTCACCCTCGACACTTTTGTGCCGAGGGGCTTAAACGTGGAATTTGACCTCAATTGTTTTCTTAGCGATTTCTGAAGCACTTATAATTATGTTGCATTTTTACATGCATTCATTATAAACTACATCCCTGATTCTATTTTATCTAGTTCCATTCCCTCCAATCTTAATTCATATATATATATTTTAACTTTTATGCCATTATATATTTATGAACTTCAGTTTTTTAGCTTCACTATGTATATTTTAGGAATATGCACGGCATATAGTGCATGGCATATAATATGCATGGCATATAGTGCCTATAAATTCTTTGTTTGCAGGATAAGCCTACGTCTATCTTATGCACACCAGACCTACCTACATACCGAGACAATAATAAGCCCCACCCACATATTGGAATCTCAGCTGTTGTTTCTTAAATCTTTTAAATTATTTAAATTATTTATGTTCCCTTACCGACAAACTGTATCCATACTTATAAACACCTTAACTTGAGCTATTGGATACAAGTATTAGTCGCAGTTAATTTAAACTATGTTTTTTAATTATTGTTTTCAATAAAGGTATTCCCTTAATCTATATAGAGTCTGCACACATAGACTTCAAAAACATGGCCTCCAGATTCCGCATATTTAGCATAGGGAAAATGGCGGCGGGTGTTGTGGTTTTTAGATAACCAACAAAATGGTCGCGTCCATATGAAAAGACGTCCCACAAGAAAATGGCCACCAATGATAGTTTACATTGGACCACAAGAAAATGGCCGCCGCATTCATTAGTATAGTATCTCTATTTAAAGACAACAATCATGCCTTCCCATCATCCCCTGATGAAGTCACGTGACCGTGACGCCACGCGTAGGGACGGAAAAGGCATAGAGACAGACGGAGGCTAACGAGCTCGCCGCTCGTATGAGATAAGTTTTTGCACTTAATATTAATGTGAGTACCTAGTATATGCGCCGAATAAACGTACCCTGCTGGTTTTTACATACTTCACTATCGAGATATCCCTTGTTTCCTTTTGCTTCTTGCAAACCCTGGTGCCATTTGAGAGATAACCCAGCACTTAGGATCCAGTGACTGACCCAGGACCCCATGTGAGGAACCAACATTCCCATTGCTTTCATATGCGGTTACCTTGCTACCGCAAGGTAAGAGGCCACCCTCACTTCATAGTGTGTGCTGCACAGAACAAGAGATAATTTTATCTCTATACCACCCTGCATGAAAAACGGGACACTCATTTTTGAAGAGAGCACTTCTGTTGCTACTAGCACCACCAGCGGATGCATTTTTGAATTCATTGAACTGTTGCTGCTTTAGTTCACATTGGACACTTATGTTTTTTAGCACATTGTGCACATTGTTTCAGACACTTGCACAGGAACTGTGTGATTAACGGCTGTTGCACATTGCAGCCGTTCATGTATTTAATTTCTATTTTGCACTATATTGTCACTTTATTGATATATTGACAGTCTGCACATTGCACTTTGGCAGTTCACATTGCGACTTGGTCTTATGTTTTAAGCTTATGTGTATACTCCAAGTTGCATCACTATTTTAAGCTTCATTTTATTCACATATTATTATTTTATTCCCAATTGGATTTATTTTCTACCAGTATTTTATTCTGTATTTTATTCATATTAGCATTTATGCACTTTTGGATTTAATATTATATTATATTTTTTTACCGAGCATAGAGGTTACCCCTCACGCAGTATATATTTTGAACAGCGCAACACCACATTTTTACCTCTATTTATTACCTATGGGTTCGGCTTGACCCTTTCGGTGACTGCAGCAGTTCATTTATTTTATTCATTTATTTTTGCCTACCGATTTCCTCCTCTCTGGTAGCGCAGGAATAACCCCCCTTTTCTCTATGCTTAATACTCCATGCTAGTTTATTGTGATCTGCAGATTCTTTTAACCCAGGACTTTTTAGTCCATGTTTTATTGGACTTGTGGAAAATTTCAATAAACCACCACGGTTTTACACTATTTGGCGATCTTTCTCTTCCCTTCTATGTGAGAGAAGAAAAGGGAGAAACCATCAAGGCTGACTTCAATGACATTTTCGTTTCCAATGGATGGATCTTCAATGATGTGTGAATCTATGTCTTACTAGGCTCCTATCACATGGAGTCTAGCTATCCGTAAGGGAACATCTTTAATTTTCACGGTGGAAGGTGCACTGTGGGTGTTTTTGTCATTCATCACCCCAAGAGATACGATTTCAAGGATTTCTTCATGTTTGGACACTTTATTGACTAATCACCATTTAGTTAATATATTGTTCACAAGTTACTAGCGCAACAATCTTTTGTTTTGTATGTCAATGTAAACAAACAGACCCCTGTTCTGACAGGGGAGTAAAGAGGGAGATTGTCTGTTCCTAGTGATCAGGAACAGCGATTTCTATCTACTCCCAGTCAGTCAACTCCCCCCACAGTAGTTAGAAGAACCTCCCTAGGGAACACTTAACCCCTTGATCGCCCCCTAATGTTATTTACCAAAAATATGTGGAAGAATACATATTTGCCTAAACTGATGAAGAAATTTGTTATTTTTTATTTTTTTCTTGGATATTTATTATAGCAAAAAGTAAAAAATATTGGCTTTTATTTTTTTCAAAATTGTCAGTCTCTTTTTGTTTATAGCGCAAAAAAAAACAAAATGCAGAGGTGATCAAATACCACCAAAAGAAATCTCTATTTGTGAAAAAAAAGGACATAAATTTTGTTTGGGTACAGCATTTCACGACCGCGCAATTGTCAGTTAAAGCGACGCAGTGCCGTATCGCAAAAAATGTCCTGGTCATTAAGGGGGTAAATCCTTCCAGGGCTGAAGTGGTTAATGTTGTACAGCTTTTATCAGGAGCTTTAGCATGTATTTGTTTGAGGTTACTGCCAATTAAATAGGTTCCACTTGGTAATGTGATGAAAAATGTGATTCACAGATTTATTCCATCAGTGTAATTTTTTTAGTCTATGACCTTGGCTGCTAAAATCATCTGTTTAACAAATATACAGAAAGATAAAATGTTATGTGAGCTATTTATTACAGTAAACAAGACTGAAATTATACATTATTATTATGAGGAAGATAAATATCAGATCACATTTACGAACTACTTATGCATAAATCTGGACAATTTCTCTAGAATTCATTTTTCCACAACCATACTTTTCCTGTTTTTTTTTTTTCTGCTTAGTTGTACTGTTTTGCTATTTTTTTTTAACTTTGATGCTTATTTTAGTATTTTAGTGATATAGAGTCAATAAGACTTTTTATGGAAACAGGTAGTTAGAAAGTGGGTACACACAAAACAAGCAAGTATACAAGGCATGTTGTGGTAGCTTATGCTATTAAACAAAGAAAGTTGTAGAGCACGTTCAGAAATGTGTACTGCCTACATGGTGTAGGATTGTACACTTAATGAGGGTATAGGAGTCGGTTTTGAGATTTGGCATTAAAGTAAATAGAGAGTGAATCAAGGCAATGGTGAGCATTTAGGATGGGCAAGCCAGGAGATCCACTTTTTTGGGAATGCAGGGACTTGCAATTGGGCCCTGCCATACATATATTCCATTAAACAGTGGTTGTTTAATGATAGTATTACTTCCGTGATAGATCAAGGTTTTAGGGATTCCCAGTTTCTAGCAATAGCCAGATGTGTGGCAATGAAGATGTGGGATAGAATGGTGTGGGGCCGAGGGGGCCAGTGGTATAGACCTAAGAGGACCATTTGCGGAGATAGGGAAATAGAAGTTAAAAGGATAGAGGAGATAAATACAATTAGGGTAGACCAGAAGGGCTTTAATTGGGGGCAAGTCCACCAGATATGTAGGGGGGTTCAACGATATCCATATTTCCTCCAACAGGTAGGTAATGTAGAGGGGTAGATCCTTGCCAGTTTGGTTGGTGTCAGGTACCAGTTATTTAGAATCTTTTGTATGGTTTCCCAGTGCAGTATGCATCTGGAAAGTTTTAACGGGCTTAGAAGGGCTTGATGCCATTGTTGTGGTATATAGTTTTGGTTTATAAGGCTTTCCCAGTGTAGCATTGCAGAAGTTTTAGATTCGACTACAGGATTAATGATGTGCTTGTAGATATAGGATATGCCTTTCTGGTGAGGGTTATCCATGTCATAAAATTTCAGAAGGTGCCAGAAAAAGAGGTTCTGATCACAATTAGGGATGAGCCAAACACTCCCCAGTTCGGTTCGCATCAAAACATGCGAACAGGCAATACATTTGTTTGAACATCCGAACACCGTTAAAGTCTGGGACACGAACATAAAAAATCTAAAGTGCTAATTTTAAAGGCTTATATGCAAGTTATTGTCATAAAAAGTGTTTGGGGACCCGGATCTTGCCCCAGGGGACATGTATCAATGCAAAAAAAAGTTTTAAAAATGGCAGTTTTTTCGGGAGCAGTGGTTTTAATAAGGCCCCTTTCACACTGAGGCGCTTTGCAGGCGCTATTGCGCTCTAAATAGCGCCTGCAATGCGCCCCAAAAAAGCCTCTCAATACTATCCAATGTGAAAGCCTGAGGGCTTTCACACTGGAGCGTTGCGCTTGCAGGAGGCTCCAAAAACTCCTGCAAGCCGCATCTTTGAGGCGCAATAGGAGCGCTAAAAATAGCGCTCCTATAGCGCCCCTGCCCATTGAAATCAATGGGGTAGTGCCTCTAATACGCCCGCAAAATGCCTCAAAGAGGCGTTATTGCAGGCGTTTTTAACCCTTTTTCGGCCGCTAGCGGGGGTTAAAATACCCCCGCTAGCGCCCGCAAATCGCGGCCCAAAAAACGGTATAGCGGCGCTAAAAATAGCGCCGCTATACCGCCAGCGCATCCAGCGCCTCAGTGTGAAAGTAACCTAATGCTTAAAGTGAAACAATAAAAGTGAAATATTCCTTTAAATTTTGTACCTGTAAAGTAGCGCTTGTTTCCCGTGCTTAGAACTGTCCCTGCACAAAATGTCATTTCTGAAGGAAAAAAAGTCATTTAAAAGTACTCGCGGCTGTAATGAATTGTCGGCTCCCGGCAATACAGAGAAAAGTCATTGAAAGTCATTGATGAAAAAAAATGCGTGGGGGTCCCCCCAAATTCAATTACCAGGCCTCTCAGGTCTGGTATGGATATTAAAGGGAACCCTGCGCCAAATTAAAAAAAAAACCTTCAGGTCTGGTATGGATTTTAAGGGGAAATCCGTGCCAAATAAAAAAAAATGGCGTGGAGTTCCCCCCAAAAATCCATACCAGAACCTTATCCGAGCACGCAACCTGGCAGGCCGCAGGAAAAGAGGGGGGACGAGAGAGCGCCCCCCCTCCTGAACCGTACCAGGCCACATGCCCTCAACATGGGGAGGATGCTTTGGGGTCTGGACCCCAAAGCACCATGTCCCCATGTTGATGGGGACAAGGGCCTCATCCCCACAATTCTTGCCCAGTGGTTGTGGGGGTCTGTGGGTGGGGGGCTTATCGGAATCTGGAAGACCCCTTTAACAAAGGTGACCCCCAGATACATTGTACCCCTACCATTTCACAAAGAAAGTGTAAAAAATTGTAAAAAAAACACACACAGACACAATTGGGATAAGTCCTTTATTAAAAAAAAAAGAAAAAAAGAAGATTCCAGCGGTGGTAATCCACTCTCGATCTCCACCCCAGTGATGTCGGTATCCAGCGACGGATGATCTGCAGGCTCCAGCGATGATGTCCAGCGAGGAACAGCACACGGTCCTGTCTCCACTGGAGACACCCCGGGAATGACGTTGCGGCAGCCTGACAGGTCTTATGTAGCTGGGGACGGGGCCACCCATCACGTGACCCCATCCCCCTCTGACGCAAGGGGAAACCCAGGCTTTCCCAGTGACGTGCGGGTGACCCTGCCCCCCTCTGATGCAAGGAGAAACCTGCGTTACATCAGAGGGGGGGTCACCCATCATGAGTTTGACTCGAACTCGAAGCTCATCCCTAATCACAATGTGCAGGAGAGGGCAGAGCAAATTCTGAGATATTTGAAAAAGTCTTTAGAAGATGTGATGGCTCTTTTGCAGGTGTTGGAAAAAAGAAGCGTGGAATTTTGATAGAGATCTCCAATTTTTGGGAGGCCAGCGGACAGACAGTTTGATATTGGGATATCAGGCATGATAGCCTGCCTTGTGTTGAGGTGTATGAAGTTCAGAAGTCGGAATGTTACGCCTCCATATTGTTGGTAAGCCGCTCGCCATGTTCTGATGATAGCATTGATAGTTAACTTCACATATTTGATCTCTAAATTTCAAAAAACAGCTCGGGACTTGCAAAATATATAACTTTACCTATCACCTTCCTGCAATCGCACCTCAACAAATTACAAGCCATACTGACACCATTGTTGTCCATGGTGTTGCAAAAGTAGAGCACTGAGAAGCCTCTTGGGGCAAGTAGCTAATGCAGTTGCTTCTATTTGGAGCCAGGTATGTTGTAGATCAGGCTCGGTCAAGAATGGTTGCCTTAAAGTACACTGAAATGTTTGGTGCACCCATTCCACCGATAGATGTTGGTGAGCACAGGATAGAGTGTTTGACTGTAGGGTGTTTCCCATTTCAGATAAAGGAGCTCAGTATGGCTTGTAATTTGTTGAGGTGCGATTGCAGAAAGGTGATAGGTAAAGTTCGAAATACATACAGTACATGTGGTAGTAGGTACATTTTGGTTAGTGCAATGTGCCCAACCCACGAGGCTTGGATATTTTGCAAGTCCCGAGCTGTTTTTTGAAGTTTAGAGATCAAATGTGTGAAGTTAAGTAGGAGTAGACAAGAGGTAGGAGTAACAGGGCGCATGCCTAAATAGGAAAGGGTAGAGTCAGGAGCCCACGAAAAGAAGGTGTGTTGAGTAATGCTACGTCTAGTATTTCGGTCAATATTTGCTCCTATCATAGAGGACTTGGAATAGTTGATCCTGTACATTGAGACTTTGCTAAAAAAAAGTCCAGAGTATGATGGAGGTGATGGAGTGATTATGTGGGGTTGATTATGGAGAAGATCACATCATCGGCATATAGGCCGATTTTGTGATGGAAGTCCCCAACTTTGATGCTAGATATAAGAGGGTTGGTGCGAATGGAGTGGGCCAGTGGTTCCATGATGGGTGAAGATTAGAGGGGACACGGGGCCCTGACGAGTTCCATTGGTTATATGGAAGGGGTTAGACAAAATTCCTGACGTTACAACTTTAGCGCTAGGGGAGGAATAAAGTGCCATGATTGCTTTCAGGATCCGATTGCTTTCTCGAGCGCCGTGTGTTAGCCGCAGCTAGAGCCTCTGTAAGCCTCATGGAGACATCGGCTGTGTGTCTCACCTTCTTCACCAGCTCCATCTACAGCTAACACACGGCGCTCGTGGATCCCTCAATAGAGACTTTCCGGCGGTCCTTCTGTGCTCTTGTTACACTACACCCGCTCTAGCATTCGGCAAGTGCTCCAACATTTTTAATGCAAGATTTTAGTGTTGTTTTATACTTAAATACTGAATAAATTCCTAAGCTGTTTAACCACTTGCCGACCCCTTCACGGAGATATACGTCGGCAGAATGGCTCGTACAGGCACAATCACGTACCTGTACATGGCCCTTTAACTGCTGGCGGCGCGCTCGCAACCCCCCTGCCTTCCCCGTGAGTGGGATCGCGGGTCCCATGGACTCGATCGCCGCGGGGATCCCCGCGATCGTCTCACGGAGGCTCGGAGTGGGGAGATGTGTGTGTAAACACATCATCTCCCCGCTCCTCTACTGACAATGTCAGCGATCTCCGCTCTGTGTAATCAGAGCGGAGATCGGTGACGTGTCAGTCATAGCCACGCCCCCCTCAGTTAGTAACACTCCCCTAGGCACACTTAACCCCTCCAGCGCCCCTAGTGGTTAACCCCTTCACTGCCAGTGTCATTTTCATAGTAACCAGTGCATTTTTATTGCACTAATCGCTGTGAAAATGACAATGGTCCCAAAAATGTGTCAAAAGTGTCCGCTGTGTCCGCCATAATGTCGCAGTCACGAAAAAAAATTGCTGATCGCCGCCATAACTAGTAAAAAAAAAAAAATGCCTTAAAACTATCCCCTATTTTGTAAACGCTATAATATTTGCGTAAACCAATCAATAAACGGCGATTGCGATTTTTTTTACCAAAAATATGTAGAAGAATACGTATCGGCCGAAACTGAGGAAAAAATATGTTTTTTATATGTTTTTTGGGGATATTTATTATAGCAAAAAGTAAAAAATATGTTGTTTTTTTCAAAATTTTCGCTCTATTTTTGTTTATAGCGCAAAAAATTAAAACCGCAGAGGTGATCAAATACCACCAAAAGAAAGCTCTATTTGTGGGAAAAAAAGACGCCAATCTTGTTTTGGATCCACGTCGCACGACCGCGCAATTGTCAGTTAAAGCGACGCAGTGCCGAATCGCAAAAAGGGGCCTGGTCATAATGGCCCGTATTGGTCCGGGGCTTAAGTGGTTAAAGTATTGGCTTGGCGCTTCTTTCTCCTCCTTTTGCTTACCAGAGATGCTTTGCAGTTGTTCTGGAAATAATGATGGTAGATGTTTCAGGAACAAAGTAATATCCTCTGAAGTGGGGGGAGAAGTCCCGCCTGAGGAGGCGAAGTAGTACAATTTAGTGTAGAACTGACTAATCCTGTTGGCGATGTCTTGAGGGTTGGAGAGACAGGCACTAGTGGGGGAGGTGGGGTATGGGATTTTGGTGTGGATTAGGTGGCATTTAAGTTGTTTCACAAGGCTAGCTCCAGGTTTGTTGTGGTGTGCATAGAAGTGCAGCCTATGCTTTTTCAGGGATAAGTCAAAGTTTATATGTAGGTGGTCACTAAAGCCCTGTACACACGATCGGATTTCCTATGGTTTTTAAACCGATGGATTTTTCCATCGGAAAACCGATGAAGCTGACTTCCATCAGTCTTGCCTACACACCATCAGTCAAAAAACCGACCGTTCCAAACGCGGTGACGTAAAACACTCCGATGACCCGAGAAAATTAAGTTCAATGCTTCTGAGCATGCATCGACTTGATTCTGAGCATGTGTGGGTTTTAAATGTAAAACATGTTCTATTTTTAAACACTGATGGATAAAAGACCGATGGGGCCTATACACGATCGGTTTGTCCGATGAAAAAAGTCCATCAGACTGTTTTCATCTGTAAAACCTATCGTGTGTACACGGCTTAAGTGTTTGTCTTGCATTGCGGAATTCAGTTTCTAGGAGTGTGGAGGGTTGAGTCTTATGAGCAATTTCAAGGGACTGACATGGCTGACATCTAGATGGGAGTGGGCGGTTTCTCTGTCTCACACATGTACTGTCAGGGATACTGTATGCAGGCATCCAGCAAGGGTGATCAGATCAGTGTGACTGCACCTTAAGGAATCAGGACCAGATGAATAAGTAAACAATATGTTTATTAGGAAAATGACAAACATCCAATACCAACACCAGTAAATCAACAACAAGCTGATCTAGCGGAGGACCCGACCCACCTGTCAGCAATTGATCCTCAGTGCACGATTCCGAGGAGAGGATAGCAAGCACGATTAAATCAACAGTACATGCCGATTGTCCAGCTTGGTCTGGTAAGAAGTGAATCTATAGGGAGTGTTTTTCTCCAATCCCCACTATTTTATCAGAGCTATTAACGGGCTGAACTTATGCTGTTATTTTAGTGACTGTTTTGCGCTGAAGTGTCCTTTCCATGTTCCAACAACTATTGGGGACAGAATACACTATTGCACATTCAGAATGAACTATAATCTTCATGATTAAGGCTTTATTTTCTTATCAGCTTTATTCCAAGCGGGATTTGCGAATATACCGTGGGATATTGCTGGTTTTTGTAGCGCTGCCTTCACAGAATTCAGGTTTTGTGTGTTTCATAATATTTAGTCCGCTTGCTTTTAGTAAGTGTTTATGGCAGCAGCTCAATTCCTTTTTTTGCCTTAAATTGGTTTATATATTAAGCACTGCATTTGTTTCTTTATTTTGACCAATTTCTGAAGCGCTCAATTTTTGTAGTAGGAGGTTTTAGGGCATCTACAATTATTTTTATAAATTTCAAGGGACCGTGGGGAATTATTGTGCTAAATTTTTTTAGGTGGTTGCATTGCATTTATTTTTTTAGTGAGCCCCGAGTTTATTGAAAAGGCCTCTGATAAATGCCTTATGCGCATTCCAACAGACTGTTGGGTCAGACACAGAGCCAGCATTGGTTAAAAAGTTGTTTTCGAACGCAGTTGTGACATGTTTCTGGAGATAGAGAGAGAGAAGAGAAGTCTTGAGCCTACACATGGTTCCCTTTTGCGTGGGGTGAGAAGGGAATAGTTTGAGCAGTATTGGGGCGTAGTCGGACCACGTAATAGTGTCGATTTTGGCATCATGGACAGTTTGGAAGGTGTGTTTGTCTACCAGAAACATGTCTATTCTGGAATAGGATTTTTGTGTGTGCGAATAGAAGGTGTAATCCTGGGATCATATAAGTCTTCAGAGTAAAGAGGAGAGAGCAGTGGATTGTTTGGGAGATGTCTGACCCAGTCTAAATCTGGGTCTACTATTTGGTTAAAGTCGCCACATATAATTTGGGTGTTTTCTAGTTTTCTAGTTTCCCCATTACAGTTTTTTAAACTGGCCTTGGTGGTTATTCAGGGCGTAGATATTGACAATAGTCATAATGTAAAAAATGGTGCAGCGCGGGGGGTTCCCGAGGGGGGAGACGGATCTGCGCAAAAAAGGAGGCGAGTTTGAGGGATGCAGGCCTCTTTGATTTGAGTACTAACACCATCTCAATTGGTCTTAAGTTTGCTCCCTCAAAACCCCTGAAGAAATTCCAGACCTTTATAGACCTTCATAGGTACGTTCGAAAAATCAACATTAAAAGGTATATGATTACCAACCTATTTAGATCAACTAGAATGGCTTCAACTGAGTTTAAACACACTACGCTATCTAACGCCTCTTTGTTCAATCCGCCTGGTACTCTGGCTCCATCTCTTACTGTTTTTAGAGATCTAGTCAGTAAAGACATTGAACAACTGCAGATTCGTAATAGCAGAAGTGACCAGCGAAATTACATAGTGGTACGCCCCGCCGATAAAGGTGGGGGAGTGGTAACCTTGGACAAGGAGGCCTACCAAGAGGAGATGTTGAGATTGTTGTCTGATAATGACACTTACGTCCCTTTGAGAGGTATCCAATTATTCAATACAAAAAAATTTTCTTGAGTTTGGTGGAGGAAGGTTTTACTAAGAATTTGATCTCAAAAAAAGAAAAACTTTATCTGGTCCCTGTAGCCCCAAGAGTCCAGGTGATCTAATTTTTACCGAAAATCCACAAAGATCCCATTCATGCCCCTGGGAGGCCCATTGTAAGTGGGATCGATTCCATAACGTCAAGGGTTGGGCGATATGTGGACCACTTTTTGCAGCCTTTGGTCACCCAAACCCCCTCTTTTCTAAGAGATTCTACTCAGGTGTTGAATACTCTTAAATTAATAGAGTGGAAAGAAAATGATATATTGGCCACAGCGGACGTTTCGTCCCTATATACCATAATTTCACAACAACAGGGCCTTGAAGCAGTTGATTACTACTTACGTCAGGGTACACTTAAGAGGTCTCAGAGACATTTTGTGTTGAAGCTCCTTGACTATGCAATGGGCCATAATTACTTTTGGTTTGATGTTATATATTATTTACAGAATAAGGGAGTGGCAATGGGGGCCAAATTTGCTCCATCTATGGCCAGTCCCCTTTATTATGATAATTTAGTCTCCTTTTAACTAAAGATGACCCATTTCTTATTTACTAGTGAGAGTGATTAATTCTTCCTCGCTGGAGATCCCTTCGATTTTTTTTCCTCAATTGGTTATTTGTGCTTCCTCTCTCCTTCTTACCACTAGGGACAGAGTGGAGCCACATATTTTCTAATCTGAAGGATCGTAGTTTAACAATGATTTTTATGATATATATTTATGTATTTTTTCTATTTTTTAGGTTTGCTCTCTGGTCCTAATGTTTTTGATTAAGTATGTGCGGCTAGGTTGTAATTCATATTTAAATTAGGGAGAATGCAATTCTGCTGCCAGAGATTTGTGACACACCGAGGCTTGGTTTTGAATGTTTACAATTTAGAGTGATGGGTCGCCTGTTCCCCATTGACGATGTGTATCTGACACGAAACGTACGTCGGGAGGTTGACACGCTGACGTCATCACCAGAGGACAGGCGCCTGCAGGCCGGCCGGCTTTTTCTTATGGACATGATTTTATTGGTTCTATTGTAAGTGAGATTTAATTTTTTTCTAATAAACCATATGGTACAATATCACACTATTGAGTGTTCTTACATTTTGGGGCATGATTGGTGGCCTTCTGAGAGCTGGTTGATCGTATTTTTGCCCATTTGGATTCGGAGTCCTCCCGATCGATTGGAGTGCTGCGGATCACCTGATAGGCCTTATACCTAATTGCCTCTGGTAAGCGGTTTATTCAGATGGTGGTGGAGCACAAGTGTTTTTTGGTGTTCACGTTGAGCCTCATCCCCTCAATATTCCACATCACCTCAGTTGGTTTATCACGGTCCATTTGATTTGGAGATTTGGGACTTTTTATTCATCTTCTGACCACTGATTTTTACCAATATTTATAGTTTCCTTCACTGGTTTACAATGGACTTTCACTTTATTTTGTAATTTTTTTATTATGGTTATATCATTTGTATTCATTCATGATTATATGTCATCCTAATGATATATGCACTTTGTCACATGATGGACTGATCACATTGTTGGTTCTTCACTTTGTAGCACAGCCTTATTTTTCTGTTTGCCATTATACAGTTCTTATATAGGTAAGGGCGGGACCACCTGGCGACCTCACCTGATGGCACAGCACCTTTGTGATGTCACTGACCCAGCATGCACCAGTCGGTAAATTATTTTTACGTGCTGGTGGTGGTGACCAGGTCATTATTAATGATGGATTCACATTGGGGGGCATTGTTTTTTTATTTGTTAATAAAGGAATTCTCAAAAACTGTCTTTGTGCTTTTATTACTTTTTGACACTTTTTTGGTGAATAAGTAAGTACTCATTCACATGGGGGGTTGGGCCAGGATCTGGGGACCCCTTTGTTAAAGGGAGCTTCCAGATTCCAATAAGTCCCCCACCCACAGACCCCCACAACCACCGCCCAGGGTTTCTGGGGAGAGGCCCTTGTCCCCATCAACATGGGAACAAGTTGCGTTGGAGTGGGCGGGAAAACCCCCCTTGCCCCAAAGCACCCACAATGTTGAGGGCATGTGGCCTGGAATGGTTCAGGAGGAATGGTTCATGTGGCCTGGAATGGTTCAGTTAAAATGGCTGCAGCCAGACTTAGCGTAGAATCACTGTATGTATATATAAAATAATATGCAGAGTTGTTGGAGTGAAGCTTCAGAATGGCAAATATGTTTTTATTACAAATTATGTTAGCAGACTGCAGTTTCTCTTTAATTAAAGAAATCAGGCGGTAACTTGCACATTAAGTGGGATCTTTCTGGTCCTTAGAAAGAAGAGTAATGTGTGCTTTGCTTCCAATGAAGGGACATTGTTCAGAGATTGAGTTAAATGTGCTATCCAAAACAGGGGCTAAGGTAGTGGTTCTCAACCTTTCTCAAAATGTCCCAAGTTGTGGGACCCCCTAACAGTAAAATTATTTTCGTAGTGTGGGTTGTCAGCACCCAAGGCAAGACAAGTAATTTGCGCCCCTTACCCACAGACATTTTGTGCTCCCTGAGTCCCTTCCAATCGTACAGTGTTAAAACCCCTTATGGTACATTTTAGGATGTACCACTTTTTCTCTTTGTTCTCCTTTCTTTCCCTTGTATCTCTCTCTATCCTAATTTCTTGTTTTTCCCCCCATCCCTCTCTCTAGCCGTATTTCTTGTTATTTCCCTTATTCTTTCTCTCCCTTTTTCTTGGTCCCTCCCCCTATTTCCATCTCCCTTCCATGTATTCTCTATTTTTGTTCCATCTCTTACTCCTTGGTTGGGGGGGGGATGAGTGGCAGTGCTGGCAGGGAGTTGGGATGAGTGGCAATGCTGGAGGGAGTCCTGATCAGCCAACTTAGGTGCACTTGATCAAGGTCATCTGCTGATCTGAAAACTGTAGTGAGGACTTCTAATGGCAACTATAATCACAGGGAGTGTAACTCACTGTGTCTCCGGCTTCACTGTGTCTCCAACTTTGTGGTGTCTCGTAGCAGTGACACCTATGCCAAAACCAGGAGATAGGGTCTCCTCCAGCTCCTCCCACTTCTCATTCCTCACCAGTCAGCTAACCTCTAGTCTCTGCCACCCAGCCATGCCATGAACTGAATGTGCGGCTGCAAAGAGGCTGAGTGGGCAGCTGCAGGCTCCAGGAACAGCCCAGCTGGGCAGCCACAAAAGTCTGGGCAAGCGGTGTGGGCTTCAGGAACTGCCCAGGATTCAGTGACCCCTGGAAAATCATCATTAAACCCCCAAGGGGGTCCCGACCCCGGGTTGAGAACCACTGGGCTAAGGCATCTTGTAACTGTGTGTAGAAAGCATTTTAAAAGCAATCTAGGCCTGGAATCTTGCCCAACGGATGCCCTTTAATCTCTTGAGCAACTTCCTTAACAGTGAAGGGGGCATTCGAAGAATCAGCGGTAGACTGATCCAGTCTAGGAAGGGCTGTTGCTGAGTTTGCGCCAGAACCTGCAAACGGACAGAAAGTTTGCTTGAACTATCGAACCCCGTTAAAGTCTATGAGACTCGAACGTTCGGAAGTGCTAATTTTAAATGCTAATATGCAAGTTATTGTCCTAAAAAGGGTTTGGAGACCTGGGTCCTGCCCCAGGGGACATGTATCGATGCAAAAAGAAGTTTTAAAAACAGCCATTTTTTCGGGAGCAGTGATTTTAATGATGCATAAAGTGAAAAAAAAAGTGAAATATTCCTTTAAATATCGAACCTGGGGGGTGTCTATAGTATGCCTGTGAAGTGGCACACGTGTTTCCCATGTTTAGAACTGTCCCTGCATAAAATGACATTTCTAAAGGAAAAAAAGTCATTTAAAACTGCTTGCGGCTTTAATGTAATGTCTGGTCCCGGCAATATGGATGAAAATCATTGAGAAAAATGGCATGGGTACCCCCTTCCCCACCCCCCCAGCCCATTACCAGCCCATTACCAGCCCCTTTGGGTCTTGTATGGATATTAAGGGGAGTCCTGCACCCAAATTAAAAAAAGGAAAGGTGTGGGGCCCCCTGTCCTATATACTCTGAACAGCAGTATAAAGGCGGTGCAAACAAGAAAGGGACTGTAGGTTTGTTGTTACGTAGAATCTGTTTGTAATTTTGAACTGGTACATTTTTAAAGTGTAGCTCCAGCCAAAAATCTTTTTTTAAGCTTTTTGGAAAAAATAGTGAAGGGTTATCACCCCTGTAACATTTGTTTTGCTGTCTCTGCACCTGTTCAGAACATTTCACCTCACTTTCCATCCCAATGACAAATGTTTTTTGAAAATTTGGGGTTTTTAGTGAAACAAGGATTTTTGATAAAGCATCAGTGGAGAGGAGACTCCTTTTTCCCATATTAACTCTTACAGGAGAGAATTTCCCTTCCTAGGGGTAGATTTCCTCTCACTTCCTGTTGTCTCCTTCCGTTTGCAAGTAGGAGTCATTTGTAAGTTGGATGTTTGAAAGTAGGGGTCTGCCGTACATACTCTGCAGAAATATGGCCCTTAGGTGTTGGTGTTGCCACAACACTGAAAGCCCTCACAGTTACTCTTGGTGGGACGCTGGAACGGCCCTGCTGTGAAATATTATATCAAGAATTGTAATTACATGCACCTGTTGAACAGGGGCAGAAAAATTGGGCCTTTGGTGGTGGTGGTGATGGTGTTGCCACAACACTGTAAGCCCTCACAGATACTCTTGGTGGGCGCAGGAATGGGCCCTGCTGTGAAATATTAGATCAAGAATTGTAATTACATGCCCCTGTTGAACAGGGGCATAAAAATTGGGCCTTAGGCACTGGTGTCACAACACTGTAACCCCTCACAGATACTCTAGTTGGAGTGCAGGAATGAGCCCTGCTGCAAAGTATGGCATCAAAAATAGTAATTATACGCCCCTGTTAAACAGGGGCAGAAAAATTGGGCCTTAGGCACTGGTGCCTGTGCCCCAACACTGCAACCCCTCACAGATACTCTAGTTGGAGCGCAGGAATGAGCCCTGCTGTGAAATATTAGATCAAGAATTGTAATTACATGCCCCTGTTGAACAGAGGCATAAAAATTGGGCCTTAGGCACTGGTGTCACAACACTGTAACCCCTCACAGATACTCTAGTTGGAGTGCAGGAATGAGCCCTGCTGCAAAGTATTGCATCAAAAATTGTAATTACACGCCCCTGTTAAACAGGGGCTTAAAAATTGGGCCTTAGCCACTGGTGGCGGTGCCCAGAACCAAAAATGTTCTTACAAGCTATCAGCATGATCATTGAGGAGGAAGAGGATAGTCTCTCAGCATAACAGGATAGTCACTGGTTACATCAGCATCAGGTGCTTGGTAGCTGGTGGTGATCCAAGACTGATTCATTTATATGAAGGTCAGTCGATCGTCCGATTCGGTGGACAGGCGCACCCTGTGATCGGTTACAAAGCCTCCAGCAGCACTGAATGTGCGTTCCAAAAGAACGCTGGATGCAGGACAGACCAGTAGCTCAATTGCATACTGGCCAGTGATCTATCCTCAAGACCCAGTAACCCAGAGGATTTTCGGTGGGAAATGTGTCCAAGTCTGATCTTGCCCCTAGGTATTCTTGCACCATGTAAACCAGACACTGGCAATGGTTGCTGGAACCGATCATACCTTGGGGCTGTGGACTAAAAAATTGTCTGAAAGCATCGGTCAGACGGCACCTTCTCCACCGCTCTTTCTTTGACTGACCGAAGCCTCAGCAACACGTTGTCCAGGACCAGGAATTTGTAACCTCCCAGTCTCTGGGAACGCGTTGCACAGACCTTTCTGCAAGGCCTCCCGAAGATGTTTCATCCTCTGCTCCCTCTGTGATGGCAAAATAAGGTCCGCAACCTTACCCTTGTAACGTGGATCAAGGAGGGTTGCCAGGCAGTAATGATCCCTCTCCTTGATAGCACGAATATGAGGATCCTTCCGCAGGCTTTGCAGGATCAGGGAGGCCATGCAGCGTAGGTTTGCAGAGGCATTCGGTCCGGAGTCCTCTGGGTCACTCAGGACGACATGATCCGCAGCCACCTCCTCCCAGCCACGTACAAGACCATGGGTGTCTTGGGACTGTAATTGATCCCTTAAAGACTGCTGCTAATGCTGAGTGCTAGGCTCCACCTCCATGCTGACACAATCCTCCTCCTCCTCCATGTCCTCTTCCTGTGTGATAGGCGGGCCAGCAGGAACACTGTCTGGATAAAGGGGGCCTTGAGAGGTAAGGAAGTCCTCCTCTTCCTCCCTCTGTTCTGCCTCAAGTGCTCTGTCCATTATTCCACACAGCGTGTGCTCCAACAGGTGGACAAGAGGGACAGTGTCACTGATGCATGCACTGTCACTGCTCACCCTCCTCATTGCCTCCTTAAATGGTCCCAGGACAGTGCATGCATCCCTGATCATGACCCACTGGTGTGTAAAAAAAAAAAAAACAAGCTTCCCTGACCCTGTCCTGGGGCCATATTGACCCAGATACTCATTGATGCTCTGCTGTGTGTGCAGCCGCTGCAGCATGGCCAACGTAGAGTTCCACCTGGTGGGCATGTCACAGATTAGGCGGTTCTTGGGCAGGTTAAATTCCTTTTGCAGGTCAGCCAGCCGAGCACTGGCATTATATGACCTGCGGATATGCACACAGACTTTCCTGGCCTCCCTCAGGACATCCTGTAAGCCCGGGTACCTGCTCAAGAACCGCTGCACCACCAAGTTAAGGACGTGAGCCAAACAGGGCACATGGGTCAAGTGTCCCTGTCGGAGGGCGGAGAGGAGGTTGGTGCCATTGTCGCAAACCACCATTCCTGGCTTAAGCTGGCGTGGCGTCAACCACCTCTGAGCCTGCCCCTGCAGAGCTGACAGAATCTCTGCCCCAGTGTGGCTCCTGTCCCCCAAGCACACCAGCTCAAGCCCCGCATGGCCCTTGAATGCCTACAGAGCACCGCTGGTTCCGAGGACAAAGCACAGGAAGAGGCCATGGAGGAAGAAGAGGAGGGGGTGGAGGAGAGAGGTGTGTCAGAATCACCAGTAGTAGCATTTTGGAGGCGTGGTGGCAGAACAACCTCCAACACTACTGCACCTTGTCCTGCATCCTTCCCAGCTGCCAGCAGAGTCACCAAATGCGCCGTGAAAGATAGGTAATGTCCCTGTCCATGCCTGCTGGACCATGAGTCAGCGGTAATATGCACCTTACCGCTGACCACCCTGTCCAGCGAGGCCAAGACATTATAAACAGAAATAAGAAATAATTAAATATTAAGTACCTCTCCCTCAGTGCTCATGGGAATAAATATAATGATAAAGCTGCTACTATAATTTTAATAATGAATCAAAATATGTGTAAATAAAATAAAAATTATTTAAACATTAATAGCGCTAAAAGGTTGTTCAAAAAATGCACAGTCCAAAACTCTGCTTGCGTACTCACTTAAAATGCATAATCCAACAAACTCGGTTATAGATAGAAAGTTTATATCTGTGACACAAAAAACATCCTAAACAGGGAAAGATAATCTCCCTCCGCACACTGCTTGTCTGCTAATCCCCAAAGGAAAATCACTTACCATATGTAAGTGAATTCAGAGCATGTCTGTGTATCTCAGATGTCATCCAGCTGGCAGATAATCCCCTCTGATGGTCTCAGACTGGTGGATCGATCTTATATGGCTGTTGTCAGCGATCTCCAAAGGTTTCCATCTGTATGTAACTCATTAGGAAAAATAAAAGGGTGCACATAGTGTAATCCAGTAAGGAATCCTTTATTTAGAGCAATTCAATTAGATTTACACTTACAATGTGTCAACCTTGTTAAAAACAGTATCAAAAAATCTCTTAAATGAAGTCGTGTAGTCCTGCTATGCCTTACACTGCCACATCAGTGTTTCCCGGGAAGGCAGAGCAGACAGTACTACGGCGTAGGTTGCTGCGTGATCCTGCCCTGACATGCGTTTCCTCAATGCTTTTATCAGAGGGCGTGGCCATGCAGCGCAGCTCCCAGCCTAATATACTCACATAGCTGCCGGAGGATTAACCCACTTGTGCAAGCTTAATTAATTACAGACCAACACAACAGATGTCAAACCCTTGATTTCACAATCCTGTGTGGTCAAATAATCTTATTGGCTCCTGACTATATAGCACAGCGATGTGTATTAACTCATTTGTAGGGATGAGCTTGGTGTTCGAGTCGAATGTACGTTCGACTCGAACATCGGCTGTTCGACCGTTCGGCGAACATCGAACAATTTGAACAAACTATTTGAACAAATTCGAGTGACGCGAACGGCCCACAATACACTGCGCCATCGCAGTGCAATCCCGGCGCTGTGATTGGCCAAGCATGCACTGTGACCCCGCATGCTTGGCCAATCACAGCGCCGGCAGCTAGGAGAGCCATAATTGGCCAAAAGGCAGGTTGCCTGTGGCCAATTATAGCTCAGGGGGTTTAGCACACGCCCCACACTATAAAAGGCCACCAGCGCGGCGGCCTTTTGTAGTGTGTTCCGGCATAGGGAAAGAGAAGGATAGGCAGGGACAGTGTTGATATTCTTTGTGCTATTCTTGTGTGCAGGGAGAGAGAAGGATAGGCAGGGAGAGTGTCAGTGTCATATTCTTTGCTAAACCTTGTGTGCAGGGAGAGAGAAGGATAGGCAGGGGACAGTGTCAGTGTTATATTCTTTGCTAAACCTTGTGTGCAGGGAGAGAGAAGGATAGGCAGGGGACAGTGTCAGTGTCATATTCTTTGCTAAACCTTGTGTGCAGGGAGAGAGAAGGATAGGCAGGAAGAGTGTCAGTGTCATATTCTTTGATAAACCTTGTGTGCAGGGAGAGAGAAGGATAGGCAGGGGACAGTGTCAGTGTCATTGTTGCTAAGCCTCCTGCACAGTATACACCTTAAGTTAGCCCGTATTGCTGTGTTTACCTGGTGTGTTACACCAACAGGCATTTGCAGCACTTACAGCGGGCGGAGTGTGCCTCCTGCACATTATACACCTGAAGTTAGCCCGTATTGCTGTGTTATCCTGGTGTGTTACACTAACAGGCATTTGCAGCACTTACAGCGGGCGGAGTGTGCCTCCTGCACATTATACACCTGAAGCTAGCCCGTATTGATGTGTTTTTCTGGTGTGTTACACCAACAGGCATTTGCAGCACTTACAGCAGGCGTAGTGTGATTCCTGCAAAATATACTCCTGAAGCTAGGCCTTATTGCTGTGTTTTCCTGGTGTGTTACACTAACAGGCATTTGCAGCACTTACAGCGGGCGGAGTGTGCCTCCTGCACATTATACACCTGAAGTTAGCCCGTATTGCTGTGTTTTCCTGGTGTGTTACACCAACAGGCATTTGCAGCACTTACAGCAGGCGGAGTGTGCCTCCTGCACATTATACACCTGAAGTTAGCCCGTTTTGCTGTGTTTTCCTGGTGTGTTACACCTGGGCATTTGCAGCACTTACAGCAGGCGTAGTGTGATTCCTGCAAAATATACACCTGAAGCTAGGCCTTATTGCTGTGTTTTCCTAGTGTTTTACACCAACAGGCATTTGCAGCACTTACAGCAGGCGGAGTGTGCCTCCTGCACATTATACACCTGAAGTTAGCCCGTATTGCTGTGTTTTCCTGGTGTGTTACACCAACAGGCATTTGCAGCACTTACAGCAGGCGTAGTGTGATTCCTGCAAAATATACTCCTGAAGCTAGGCCTTATTGCTGTGTTTTCCTAGTGTGTTACACCAACAGGCATTTGCAGCACTTACAGTGGGCGGAGTGTGCCTCCTGCACATTATACACCTGAAGTTAGCCCGTATTGCTGTGTTTTCCTAGTGTTTTACACCAACAGGCATTTGCAGCACTTACAGCGGGCGGAGTGTGCCTCCTGTACATTATACACCTAAAATTAGCCCGTATTGCTGTGTTTTCCTGGTGTGTTACACCGACAGGCATTTGCAGCACTTACAGCAGGTGTAGTGTGATTCCTGCAAAATATACTCCTGAAGCTAGGCCTTATTGCTGTGTTTTCCTAGTGTGTTACACCAACAGGCATTTGCAGCACTTACAGCGGGCGGAGTGTGCCTCCTGCACATTATACACCTGAAGTTAGCCCGTATTGCTGTGTTTTCCTGGTGTGTTACACCAACAGGCATCTGCAGCACTTACAGCAGGCGTAGTGTGATTCCTGCAAAATATACTCCTGAAGCTAGGCCTTATTGCTGTGTTTTCCTAGTGTGTTACACCAACAGGCATTTGCAGCACTTACAGCGGGTGGAGTGTGCCTCCTGCACATTATACACCTGAAGTTAGCCCGTATTGCTGTGTTTTCCTGGTGTGTTACACCAACAGGCATTTGCAGCACTTACAGTGGGTGGAGTGTGCCTCCTGCACATTATACACCTGAAGTTAGCCCGTATTGCTGTGTTTTCCTGGTGTGTTACAACAACAGGCATTTGCAGCACTTACAGCAGGCGGAGTGTGCCTCCTGCACATTATACAGCTGAAGTTAGCCCGTATTGCTGTGTTTTCCTGGTGTGTTACACCAACAGGCATTTGCAGCACTTACAGCGGGCAGAGTGTGCCTCCTGCACATTATACACCTAAAGTTAGCCCGTATTGCTGTGTTTTCCTGGTGTGTTACACCAACAGGCATTTGTAGCACTTACAGCAGGCGTAGTGTGATTCCTGCAAAATATACTCCTGAAGCTAGGCCTTATTGCTGTGTTTTCCTAGTGTGTTATACCAACAGGCATTCGCAGCACTTACAGCGGGCGGAGTGTGCCTCCTGCACATTATACACCTGAAGTTAGCCCGTATTGCTGTGTTTTCCTGGTGTGTTACACCAACAGGCATTTGCTGCACTTACAGCGGGCGGGGTGTGTCTCCTGCACATTATACACCTGAAGTTAGCCCGTATTGCTGTGTTTTCCTGGTGTGTTACACCAAAAGGCATTTGCAGCACTTACAGCGGGTGGAGTGTGCCTCCTGCACATTATACACCTGAAGTTAGCCCGTATTGCTTTGTTTTCCTGGTGTGTTACACCAACAGGCATTTGCAGCACTTACAGCAGGCGTAGTGTGATTCCTGCAAAATATACTCCTGAAGCTAGCCCGTATTGCTGTGTTTTCCTGGTGTGTTACACCAAGAGGCATTTGCAGCACTTACAGCAGGCGTAGTGTGATTCCTGCAAAATATACTCCTGAAGCTAGGCCTTATTGCTGTGTTTTCCTAGTGTTTTACACCAACAGGTATTTGCAGCACTTACAGCGGGCGGAGTGTGCCTCCTGCACATTATACACCTAAAATTAGCCCGTATTGCTGTGTTTTCCTGGTGTGTTACACCGACAGGCATTTGCAGCACTTACAGCAGGTGTAGTGTGATTCCTGCAAAATATACTCCTGAAGCTAGGCCTTATTGCTGTGTTTTCCTAGTGTGTTACACCAACAGGCATTTGCAGCACTTACAGCGGGCGGAGTGTGCCTCCTGCACATTATACACCTGAAGTTAGCCCGTATTGCTGTGTTTTCCTGGTGTGTTACACCAACAGGCATCTGCAGCACTTGCAGCAGGCGTAGTGTGATTCCTGCAAAATATACTCCTGAAGCTAGGCCTTATTGCTGTGTTTTCCTAGTGTGTTACACCAACAGGCATTTGCAGCACTTACAGCGGGTGGAGTGTGCCTCCTGCACATTATACACCTGAAGTTAGCCCGTATTGCTGTGTTTTCCTGGTGTGTTACACCAACAGGCATTTGCAGCACTTACAGTGGGTGGAGTGTGCCTCCTGCACATTATACACCTGAAGTTAGCCCGTATTGCTGTGTTTTCCTGGTGTGTTACAACAACAGGCATTTGCAGCACTTACAGCAGGCGGAGTGTGCCTCCTGCACATTATACAGCTGAAGTTAGCCCGTATTGCTGTGTTTTCCTGGTGTGTTACACCAACAGGCATTTGCAGCACTTACAGCGGGCAGAGTGTGCCTCCTGCACATTATACACCTAAAGTTAGCCCGTATTGCTGTGTTTTCCTGGTGTGTTACACCAACAGGCATTTGTAGCACTTACAGCAGGCGTAGTGTGATTCCTGCAAAATATACTCCTGAAGCTAGGCCTTATTGCTGTGTTTTCCTAGTGTGTTATACCAACAGGCATTCGCAGCACTTACAGCGGGCGGAGTGTGCCTCCTGCACAATATACACCTGAAGTTAGCCCGTATTGCTGTGTTTTCCTGGTGTGTTACACCAACAGGCATTTGCTGCACTTACAGCGGGCGGGGTGTGTCTCCTGCACATTATACACCTGAAGTTAGCCCGTATTGCTGTGTTTTCCTGGTGTGTTACACCAAAAGGCATTTGCAGCACTTACAGCGGGTGGAGTGTGCCTCCTGCACATTATACACCTGAAGTTAGCCCGTATTGCTTTGTTTTCCTGGTGTGTTACACCAACAGGCATTTGCAGCACTTACAGCAGGCGTAGTGTGATTCCTGCAAAATATACTCCTGAAGCTAGCCCGTATTGCTGTGTTTTCCTGGTGTGTTACACCAAGAGGCATTTGCAGCACTTACAGCAGGCGTAGTGTGATTCCTGCAAAATATACTCCTGAAGCTAGGCCTTATTGCTGTGTTTTCCTAGTGTGTTACACCAACAGGCATTTGTAGCACTTACAGCAGGCGTAGTGTGATTCCTGCAAAATATACTCCTGAAGCTAGGCCTTATTGCTGGTTTTCCCATCTCCCTGCAGGCCATTAGAATGTCTGGAAGGCAAACAAGGAGAGGCAGACAGTCAGGAGCCAATAAAAGAGGGCAAGCAGGCTCTGTGTCTAGAGACAACAGTGCTGGTCATGGACGCGGTGCATCGCCATCAGCACGTGGCCATGGGACACGCTTTTCCTTCTTTTCGGCAGCTGGACGTGTTGAGCTGCATCATGCCGAAGACTTGGTAGAGTGGATGACCAAGCCCTCCTCATCCTCCTCATCCTCTCTCACCCAGGCTCAGGGTACTGGCAAAGCAGCTGCCAAAGCGTCCTCTTCCCTGGTATCAATGACATCATCAGTCACTCCTTCCCTAGACCAACCATGTCCTCCTGAGGAGTCCCCCGAACTGTTTGAGCACAGTGTTGGGTACATGCTCCAGGAGGATACCCAGCATTTCGAAGGTTCTGATGATGATACCCAGCTAGAGGAAGGCAGTAGCGTGAGAGCAGAGAGAGTGGATGCTCAAGAAGGACACCAATCTGGCAGTCATGTTCCAGCAGCTGCAGCATACTGCCAGATTGGCTCCAGTGATGAGGAGGGAGGGGATGATGAGGTCACTGACTCCACGTGGGTGCCTAATAGGAGGGAGGAGGAGGAGGATCAGGAGGAGGCACATCTCCAACGAGGCAGGATGCCCTTGAGTGGCCAGCGTATGGCCAGCACACCGACGGAATCAAACCACAGAGCTCCGCCTGTGCAGGGCGCTGCCTCTGCCCGTTATTCAAAAAGTTCTTTGGTGTGGGCCTTTTTTGAGTCGAGTGCATCAGATCGCACAGCTGCTGTTTGCAACATATGTCTCAAGCGTATATCGCGTGGCCAAAACATCAGCCGCTTGGGCACCACATGCTTGACCTGACATATGTTGACCTGCCATGCAGCTCGTTGGCAAGCCTACCTTAAAGACCCACACCAAAGAACAAAGCGGACCTCTCCTTGCACCGCATCAGCTGGGATCTCCAACCCCACTATACCTTCAGTCCTCTCTGAAACCTGCACTGAGAGGAATGAAGGTGTAGAATTAGGTGTGTCACAGCCAAGTACTTGCGGGCACTCTGCTAGCAGTACACCAACGTCCGATTCTAGCAGGAAAATTTCCCTGCCCCAGCTGCTGGACCGTCAAAAGAAGTTCACTCCCAGCCATCCACATGCCCAGCGGTTGAATGCTAGCTTGGCTAAATTGCTAGTGCTTCAACTGCTGCCTTTTCAGTTGGTAGACTCGGCCCCCTTCCGTGAGTTTGTGCAATGTGCGGTTCCTCAGTGGCAGGTTCCCAAACGCCACTTTTTCTCACGGAAGGCGATTCCAGCTCTCTACCGGCATGTGGAAGGCAATGTCTTGGCCTCGCTGGACAGGGCGGTCAGCGGTAAGGTGCATATTACCGCTGACTCATGGTCCAGCAGGCATGGACAGGGATGTTACCTTTCTTTCACGAGGTTGTTCTGCCGCCACGCCTCCAAAATGCTACTACTGGTTGTGACACACCTCTCTCCTCCACCCCCTCCTCTTCTTCCTCCATGGCCTCTTCCTGTGCTTTGTCCTCGGAACCAGCGGTGCTCCATAGGCGTTCAAGGGGCTACGCAAGTATGCAGGCAAAAAGATGCCATGCCGTGTTTGCGCTGGTGTGTTTGGGGGACAGGAGCCATACTGGGGCAGAGGTTCTGTCTGCTCTGCAGGGGAAGGCCGAGAGGTGGTTGACGCCATGCCAGCTTAAGCCAGGAATGGTGGTTTGCGACAATGGCACCAACCTCCTCTCCGCCCTCCGACAGGGACAACTGACCCATGTGCCCTGTTTGGCTCATGTCCTTAACCTGGTGGTGCAGCGGTTCTTGGGCAGGTACCCGGGCTTACAGGATGTCCTGAGGCAGGCCAGGAAAGTCTGTGTGCATTTCCGCAGAACTTATAATGCCAGTGCTCGCCTGGCTGAGCTGCAAAAGGAGTTGAACCTGCCCAAGAACCGCCTTATATGTGACATGCCCACCGGGTGGAACTCAACGTTGGCCATGCTGCAGCGGCTGCACACGCAGCAGAGGGCCATCAATGAGTACCTGTGCGACTACGGCACCAGGACAGGGTCAGGGGAGCTCGTTTTTTTTCACCACGCCAGTGGGGTATGATCAGGGATGCATGCACTGTCCTGGCACCATTTGAGGAGGCCACGAGGATGGTGAGCAGTGACAGTGCATGCATCAGTGACACTGTACCTCTTGTCCACCTGTTGGAACATACGCTGCGTGGAATAATGGACAGGGCACTTGAGGCAGAACAGAGGCAGGAAGAGGAGGACTTCCTTGCCTCTCAAGGCCCCCTTTACCCAGACAGTGTTCCTTCTGTCCCACCCATCGCACAGGAAGAGGAGGAGGAGGAGGAGGATTGTGTCAGCATGGAGGTGGAGCCTGGCACTCAGCATCATCAGCAGCAGTCTTTTAGGGATGATTTACAGTCCCAAGAAACCCGTGGACTTGTACGTGGCTGGGAGGAGGTGGCTGCGGATCATGTCGTCCTTAGTGACCCAGAGGACCGAATCCCTCACCTAACCTACGCTGCATGGCCTTCCTGATCCTGCAAAGTCTGTGGAAGGATCCTCGTATTCTTCGGATCAAAGAGAGGGACCATTACTGGCTGGCCACTCTCCTTGATCCACGGTACAAGGGTAAGGTTGCGGACCTTATCTTACCGTCGCAGAGGGAGCAGAGGATGAGACAACTCCGGGAGGCCTTGCAGAAAGGTCTGTGCAATGCGTTCCCAGAGACTGGGAGGTTACAAACTCCTGCACCAGAAGCCGCGAACGGACCGAAAGTTCGCACGAACGTTAGAACCCTATTAAATACAATGGATGCGAACGTTCGAAATCTAAAGTGCTAATTATAACGACTAATATGCATGTTATTGTCCTAAAAAGGGTTTGGGAACCCGGGTTCTGCACCAGGGGACATGTATCAATGCAAAAAGAAGTTTTAAAAATGGCCGTTTTTCGAGAGCAGTCATTTTAATGATGCATAAAGTGAAAAAAAAAAAGTCAAATATTCCTTTAAATATCGTACCTGGGGGTGTCTAAATTATGCCTGTAAAGTGCCACGTGTTTCCCGTGTTTAGAACTGTCCCTGCACAAAATGACATTTCTAAAGGAAAAAAATGCCATTTAAAACTGCTTGCGGATTTAATGTAATGTCTGGTCCCGGTAATATGGATGAAAATCTTTGAGAAAAATGGCATAGCTACCCCATCACCCCCCCCCTACCCCAGCCCATTACCAGCCCCTTTGTGTCTTGTATGGATATTAAGGGGAACCCCGCACACAAAATAAAAAAGGCCCTATATACTCTGAACAGCCGTATACAGGCGGTGCATACAAGACAGGGACTGTAGGTTTGTTCTTATGTAGAATCTGTTTGTAATTTTGAACAGGTACATTGTTTAAGTGTAGCTCCAGACAAAAAATCTATTTTTAAGCTTTTTGGAAAACATAGGGAAGGGTTATCACCCCTGTAACATTTGTTTTGCTGTCTGTGCCCCTGTTCAGAACATTTCACCTTACTTTCCGTCCCAATGACAAATGTTTTTGAAAAGTGGGGTTTTTATTGAAACAAGGATTGGTGATAAAGCATCAGTAGAGAGGAGACACTATTTTCCCATATTAACTCTTACAGGAGAGAATTTCCCTTCCTAGGGGTAGATTTCCTCTCACTTCCTGTTGTCTCCTTTCGTTTGCAAGTAGGAGTCGTTTGTAAGTTGGATGTTTGAAAGTAGGGGCCTGCCGTATATACTCTGCTGAAATTTGCCCCTTACATGTTGGTGTTGCCACAACACTGTAAGCCCTCACAGTTACTCTTGGTGGGCGCATGAATGGGCCCTGCTGTGAATTATTAGATCAAGAATTTTAATTGCATGCGCCTGTTGAACGGGGGCTGAAAAATTGGGCCTTTGGTGGTGGTGTTGACACAACACTGTAAGGCCTCACAGTTACTCTTGGTGGGCGCAGGAATGGGCCCTGCTGTGAATTATTAGATCAAGAATTGTAATTACATGCCCCTGTTAAACAGGGGCAGAAAAATTGGGCCTTAGGCACTGGTGCCACAACACTGCAACCCCTCACAGATACTGTACTTGGAGCACAGCAATGAGCCCTGTTGCAAAGTATTGCATCAAAAATTGTAATTACACGCCCCTGTTAAACAGGGGCTGAAATATTGGGCCTTAGGCACTGGTGCCACGACACTGCAACCTCTCCCAGATACTCTAGTTGGAGTGCAGGAATGAGCCCTGCTGCAAAGCATTGCATAAAAAATTGTAATTACATGCCCCTGTTAAACAGGGGCTGAAAAATTGGGCCTTAGGCACTGGTGCTGGTGCCACGACACTGCAACCTCTCCCAGATACTCTAGTTGGAGTGCAGAAATGAGCCCTGCTGCAATGCATTGCATAAAAAATTGTAATTACATGCCCCTGTTAAACAGGGGCTGAAAAATTGGGCCTTAGGCACTGGTGCTGGTGCCACGACACTGCAACCTCTCCCAGATACTCTAGTTGGAGTGCAGGAATGAGCCCTGCTGCAAAGCATTGCATTAAAAATTGTAATTACATGCCCCTGTTAAACAATGGCTGAAAAATTGGGCCTTTGGTGGTGGTGTTGACACAACACTGTAAGGCCTCACAGTTACTCTTGGTGGGCGCAGGAATGGGCCCTGCTGTGAATTATTAGATCAAGAATTGTAATTACATGCCCCTGTTAAACAGGGGCAGAAAAATTGGGCCTTAGGCACTGGTGCCACAACACTGCAACCCCTCACAGATACTGTACTTGGAGCACAGCAATGAGCCCTGTTGCAAAGTATTGCATCAAAAATTGTAATTACACGCCCCTGTTAAACAGGGGCTGAAATATTGGGCCTTAGGCACTGGTGCCACGACACTGCAACCTCTCCCAGATACTCTAGTTGGAGTGCAGGAATGAGCCCTGCTGCAAAGCATTGCATAAAAAATTGTAATTACATGCCCCTGTTAAACAGGGGCTGAAAAATTGGGCCTTAGGCACTGGTGCTGGTGCCACGACACTGCAACCTCTCCCAGATACTCTAGTTGGAGTGCAGAAATGAGCCCTGCTGCAATGCATTGCATAAAAAATTGTAATTACATGCCCCTGTTAAACAGGGGCTGAAAAATTGGGCCTTAGGCACTGGTGCTGGTGCCACGACACTGCAACCTCTCCCAGATACTCTAGTTGGAGTGCAGGAATGAGCCCTGCTGCAAAGCATTGCATTAAAAATTGTAATTACATGCCCCTGTTAAACAGGGGCTGAAAAATTGGGCCTTAGCCACTGGTGGCGGCACCCAGAAACAAAAATGTTCTTCCAAGCTATCATCATCAATCGGATCATTGAGGAGGAGGAGGATAGTCAGTCAACATAACAGGACAGTCACTCAGCATCAGCATCAGTCTTGAAGGGATGTGACATTTGAAAATAAATTAGTCTGTTATATCAGCTTCAGGTGTTTGGTAGCTGGTGGTGATCCAAGACTGGTTCATCTTTATGAAGGTCAGTCGATCAACCGAGTCGGTGGACAGGCGCACCCTGTGATCCGTGATAAATCCTCCAGCAGCACTGAATGTGCGTTCTGAAAGAACGCTGGATGCAGGACAGGCCAGTAGCTCAATTGCATACTGTGCAAGCTCTGGCCAGTGATCCATCCTCAAGACCCAGTAAGCCAGAGGATTTTCGGTGGGGAAGGTGTCCAAGTCTGACCTTGCCCCTAGGTATTCCTGCACCATGTATATCAGACGCTGGCGATGGTTGCTGGAACCGATCATACCTTGGGGCTGCGGACTAAAGAATTGTCTGAACGCATCGGTCAGACGGCCACCTTCCCCACCGCTCCTTCTTTGACTGACCGATGCCTCAGCAACTTGTTGTCCAGGACCAGGAGTTTGTAACCTCCCAGTCTCTGGGAACGCGTTGCACAGACCTTTCTGCAAGGCCTCCCGGAGTTGTCTCATCCTCTGCTCCCTCTGCGACGGTAAGATAAGGTCCGCAACCTTACCCTTGTACCGTGGATCAAGGAGAGTGGCCAGCCAGTAATGGTCCCTCTCCTTGATCCGAAGAATACGAGGATCCTTCCACAGACTTTGCAGGATCAGGGAGGCCATGTAGCGTAGGTTAGCTGAGGCATTCGGTCCGGAGTCCTCTGGGTCACTAAGGACGACATGATCCACAGCCACCTCCTCCCAGCCACGTACAAGTATACGGGTTTCTTGGGACTGTAAATCATCCCTAAAAGACTGCTGCTGATGATGCTGAGTGCCAGGCTCCACCTCCATGCTGACACAATCCTCCTCCTCCTCTTCCTGTGCGATGGGTGGGACAGAAGGAACACTGCCTGGGTAAAGGGGGCCTTGAGAGGCAAGGAAGTCCTCCTCTTCCTGCCTCTGTTCTGCCTCAAGTGCCCTGTCCATTATTCCACGCAGCGTATGTTCCAACAGGTGGACAAGAGGTACAGTGTCACTGATGCATGCACTGTCACTGCTCACCATCCTCGTGGCCTCCTCAAATGGTGCCAGGACAGTGCATGCATCCCTGATCATGCCCCACTGGCGTGGTGAAAAAAACCCGAGCTCCCCTGACCCTGTCCTGGTGCCGTAGTCGCACAGGTACTCATTGATGGCCCTCTGCTGCGTGTGCAGCCGCTGCAGCATGGCCAACGTTGAGTTCCACCTGGTGGGCATGTCACATATAAGGCGGTTCTTGGGCAGGTTCAACTCCTTTTGCAGCTCAGCCAGGCGAGCACTGGCGTTATAAGATCTGCGGAAATGCACACAGACTTTCCTGGCCTGCCTCAGGACATCCTGTAAGCCCGGGTACCTGCCCAAGAACCGCTGCACCACCAGGTTAAGGACGTGAGCCACACAGGGCACATGGGTCAGTTGTCCCTGTCGGAGGGCAGAGAGGAGGTTGGTGCCATTGTCGCAAACCACCATTCCTGGCTTAAGCTGGCGTGGTGTCAACCACCTCTCGGCCTGCCCCTGCAGAGCAGACAGAACCTCTGCCCCAGTGTGGCTCCTGTTCCCCAAACACACCAGCGCAAGCACGGCATGGCATCTTTTTGCCTGCGTACTTGCGTAGCCCCTTGAATGCCTACAGAGCACCGCTGGTTCTGAGGACAAAGCACAGGAAGAGGCCATGGAGGAAGAAGAAGAGGAGGGGGTGGAGGAGAGAGGTGTGTCACAACCAGTAGTAGCATTTTGGAGGCGTGGCGGCGGAACAACCTCCAACACTACTTCACCTTGTCCTGCATCCTTCCTAGCTGCCAAAATAGTGACCCAATGGGCCGTGAAAGAAAGGCAACGTCCCTGTCCATGCCTGCTGGACCATGAGTCAGTGGTAATATGCACCTTACCGCTGTCCAGCGAGGCCAAGACATTGCCTTCCACATGCCGGTAGAGAGCCGGAATCGCCTTCCGTGAGAAAAAGTGGCGTTTGGGAACCTGCCACTGAGGAACCGCACATTGCACAAACTCACGGAAGGGGGCCGAGTCTACCAACTGAAAAGGCAGCAGTTGAAGCGCTAGCAATTTAGCCAAGCTAGCATTCAACCGCTGGGCATGTGGATGGCTGGGAGTAAACTTCTTTCGACGGTCCAGCAGCTGGGGCAGGGAAATTTGCCTGCTAGAATCGGACGTCAGTGTACTGCTAGCAGAGTGCCCGCAAGTACTTGGCTGTGACACACCTAATTCTGCACCTTCATTCCTCTCAGTGCAGGTTTCAGAGAGGACTGAAGGTATAGTGGGATTGGAGATCCTAGCTGATGCGGTGCAAGAGAGGTCCGCTTTGTTCTTTGGTGTGGGTCTTTAAGGTAGGCTTGCCAATGAGCTGCATGGCAGGTCAACATATGTCTGGTCAAGCATGTGGTGCCCAAGCGGCTGATGTTTTGGCCACACGATTTACGCTTGAGACATATGTTGCAAACAGCAGCTGTGCGATCTGATGCACTCGACTCAAAAAAGGCCCACACCAAATAACTTTTTGAATAACGGGCAGAGGCAGCGCCCTGCACAGGCGGAGCTCTGCGGTGTGATTCAGTCGGTGTGCTGCCCTTACGCTGGCCCCACCGAGGGAATCCTGCCTTGTTGGAGATGTGCCTCCGCCTCATCCTCCTCCTCCTCCTCCTCTCTCCTATTAGACACCCACGTGGAGTCAGTGACCTCATCATCCCCTCACTCCTCATCACTGGAGCCAATCTGGCAGTATGCTGCAGCTGCTGGAACATGACTGCCAGATTGGTGTCCTTCTTGAGCATCCCCTCTCTCTGCTCTTACGCTACTGCCTTCCTCTAGCTGGGTATCATCATCAGACCCTTCGAAACGCTGGGCATCCTCCTTGAGCATGTACCCAACACTGTGCTCAAACAGTTCGGGGGACTCCTCAGGAGAACATGGTGGGTCTAGGGAAGGAGTGACTGATGATGACATTGATACCAGGGAAGAGGACGCTTTGGCAGCTGCTTTGCCAGTACCCTGATCCTGGGTGAGAGAGGATGAGGAGGATGAGGAGGGCTTGGTCATCCACTCTACCAAGTCTTCGGCATGATGCGGCTCAACACGTCCAGCTGTCGAAAAGAAGGACAAGCGTGTCCCATGGCCACGTGCTGATGACGATGCACCGCGTCCACGACCAGCACTGTTGTCTCTAGACACAGAGCCTGCTTGCCCTCTTTTATTGGCTCCTGACTGTCTGCCTCTCCTTGTTTGCCTTCCAGACATTCTAATGGCCTGCAGGGAGATGGGAAAACCAGCAATAATGGGTAGCTTCAGGTGTATATTTTGCAGGAAGCACACTACGCCTGCTGTCAGATGACTGCCTGTGTTACACAACAGGAAAAAACAGCAATAAGGGCTAGCTTCAGGTGTTTATTTTGCAGGAAGCACACTCCGCCCGCTGTAAGTGCTGCAAATGCCTGTTAGTGTAACACAAAAGAAAAAAGCTCCAGCAATAAGGGCTAGCTTTAGGTGTATAATGTGCAGGAGGCACACTCCGCCCACTGTAAGTGCTGCAAATGCCTGTTAGTGTAACACACCAGGAAAACACAGCAATACGGGCTAGCTTCAGGTATATATTTAGCAGGAGGCACACACCGCCCGCTGTAAGTGCTGCAAATGCCTGTTAGTGTAACAAACCAGGAAAACACAGCAATACGGGCTAGCTTCAGGTGTATAATGTGCAGGAGGCACACTCCGCCCGCTGTAAGTGCTGCAAATGCCTGTTAGTGTAACACACCAGGAAAACACAGCAATACGGGCTAGCTTCAGGTGTATACTGTGCAGGAGGATTAGCAACAATGACACTGACACTGTCCCCTGCCTATCCTTCTCTCTTCCTGCACACAAGGTTTATCAAAGAATATGACACTGACACTGTCCCCTGCCTATCCTTCTCTCTCCCTGCACACAAGGTTTAGCAAAGAATATGACACTGACACGCTCCCTGCCTATCTTTCTCTCTCCCTGCACACAAGGTTTAGCAAAGAATATGACACTGACACTCTCCCTGCCTATCCTTCTCTCTCCCTGCACACAAGGTTTAGCAAAGAATATGACACTGACACTGTCCCCTGCCTATCCTTCTCTCTCCCTGCACACAAGGTTTAGCAAAGAATATGACACTGACACTCTCCCTGCCTATCCTTCTCTCTCCCTACACACAAGAATAGCACAAAGAATAGCACAATGACACTGTCCCTGCCTATCTTTTTCTTTCCCTGGGCCGGAACACACTACACAAGGCCGCTGCGCTGGCGGCCTTTTATAGTGTGGGGCGTGTGCTAAACCCCCTGAGCTATAATTGGCCACAGGCAACCTGCCTGTGGCCAATTATGGCTCTCCTAGCTGCCGGTGCTGTGATTGGCCAAGCATGCGGGGTCACAGTGCATGCTTGGCCAATCACAGCACCGGGATTGCACTGCGATGGCGCAGTGTATTGTGGGCTGTTCGCGTCACTCGAATTTGGCGCAAACGGCCCAAATAGTTCGATCTTCGTCGAACGATCGAACAGCTGATGTTCGAGTCGAACGTATGTTCGACTCGAACACCGAGCTCATCCCTAATCCTTAATGGAAGCAATTAGCTTAGAGATCGCAACCAATCGTCCAATGTATGTTATCCATTAGTGACTGATTAAAAAACACAAATTTAAAAACCAACAGCAAAGGTTTATAGCATTATGAGGTGAAGATATATGCATATTTAACATAAATTTTGTAAATGCCCACCCATATAAAGCCTCATTATCCGAAAAAGCAGGTGATTCTATATCACTGTATGAATATATAAATGGATATACCCAATTTGCTTATTTAAACTGGCAACATACATTAGACACATCTAATATAAGCAGCAGCAAATACATTTGACATGCTCATCATATAAATAACCAACTATATGAATCTAGTTGTGAAAAACTCATATATGTTCGCATATCAATATGCATAATTACAATATATTCAACCAAACAAGAATATATGTATATATTAAAATTAATCCATTGAAGTCCATATACCTAATATTTCTACCCACTGAGAAAATATTAAAAAACACCCGATAGATTCATTAAAAATATTAAAATTTATTTGATAAAAAAATTAAAATTGTGTAATATATGATAAAAATTTATGATCACTTATAAAACAATTTATATCCAATTCAACGTTCAATCCCCTGGGAGTAAAAGAGTCGGTTAACCACTTGAGGTTCCGCACACGCCGATGTACGTAGGCAAAATGGCACGGCTGGACATGTGAGCGTACAGGTACGTCCCCTTTAAAAACCCAGTCGTGGGTCGCGCAGCGCGTTGCCGGCCTCTCTTCTGTGACCGTCCCCACGGGAACAGCGGACCCGATCGCCGGACACCAGTGTACCCGATCGCCGCTGGTGTCCCACGAATGGGTCACAGAGAGGAAGAACGGGGAGAGGTAAGTGTAAACAAACCTCTCCCGGTGCTTCCTAGTGTGACTGACACTGATCGTCAGTTCCCTGTCATAGGGAACGACAATCAGTGATGTCACACGCTAAGCCACGCCCCCCCCCCCCCCACAGTAAGGAAAACACATTAGGTCACACTTAACCCCTACAGCGCCCCCTCCTGGTTAATCCCTTCACTGCCAGTGTCATTTTCACAGTAATCAGTGCATTTTTATAGCACTGATCGCTGTAAAAATGACAATGGTCCCAAAAATGTGTCAAAAGTGTCCGATGTGTCCGCCATAATGTTGCAGTCATGAAAAAAATCGCTGATCGCCGCCATTACTTGTAAAAAAAAAAATTTTATTTTTTTTATAAAAATGCCATAAAACTATCCCCTATTTTGTAAATGCTATAACTTTTGCGCAAACCAATCAATAAACACCAATTGCGATTTTTTTTTACCAAAAATATGTAGAAGAATATGTATCGGCCTAAACTGAGGAAAAAAAATGTTTTTTTATATATTTTTGGGGGATATTTATTATAGCAAAAAGTTTAAAATATTAAAAAAAATTCAAAATTGGCACTCTATTTTTGTTTATAGCGCAAAAAATAAAAACCGCAGAGGTGATCAAATACCACCAAAAGAAAGCTCTGTTTGTGGGAAAAAAAGGACGCCAATTTTGTTTGGGAGCCATGTCGCACGACCGCGCAATTGTCAATTAAAGCGACGCAGTGCCAAATTGTAAAAACACCTTGGGTCCTTATGCTGCATAATGGTCCGGGTCTTAAGTGGTTAAATAAATCCATTTGGTTTCACACTTGGATAGTTCTCTGACTCTATTACTACCCCTCCAATTTGGTGGTATTTTCTCCACTTCCCAGAATTTTAGCCCTGACGGGTCTCTATTGTGTTTAATTTTAAAGTGCATAGATACACTATGATCCTTGCAGCCATTACAAATGTAATGTGTTCTGACACCCGCTTGCTCAAGGTGCGTTTGGTGCAACCAATGCATAACAAGTTGCATGGACACTGAAGTGCATAGACTACATGTGTTGACATACATGTAATGAAATCCTTAATTTTAAAAGTCTTCAGGTTGCTGGTCGATTGGAATTCTGTAAATTCTCTTAATCTTGTGTGAACATGAGATGCATCTCCGGCACGCATAAAAACCTGGGCTCGCAAAAAAATATGATTGGTCTTTTAGGTGGATTTAAAAAAAATGTAACCACTTTGTCTCCAAATGACTGTCCTTTTCTATAAATAGATATAGGATTAGGGGGAAGTTCTTTTGTTAAAATCTTATCCGTACTCAACAGTGCCCAATATTTTTTTAAAGTCGCTTCAACCTCCTTATATTGTGCATGATATGCGTTAATGAAACCTCATTCATGTTGGGTGTCATGTTGTTTACCTTTATCCTGTAAACACATACTTTGAGGTATTGTTTGCAACTCCTTCATAGTTTTATCAAGTATTTTTTGGTCGTACCCTTTCTCAGCAAACTGTTTTTTTCAAAATGTGTGCTTGGATGCTATAATCTTCATCACTGGTGCAGTTCCTCCTCACCCTTGTAAACTGTCCCTTTGGGATGTTTCGCAACCATATTGGATGATGTCCACTGTGGATCGACAGATAACTATTACGATCGGTCGGTTTAAAGAAACATTTGGTCACCAGTTGATGGTTGATGAGCTTTACGGTCACATCCAAGTAATTAATCATCTCACGACTCCATTGACATTCTAACCTGATGTTATTCTCATTTTTGTTGAGTTCACTCACAAATGATATTAAGGAGGACTCTGTACCAATCCATATAAAGAATAGGTCATCAATGAAGCGTTTGTAGAATAAAAACTCTTTTCTATGTGTAGCGCACCCACCTATCCCCAACCTGCATTTAATTAGGCTCCTCGCAGGCAGAGAGAGGCACACCGCACCACAAGCCCGTACCCTCCTGAGTAAAGAGGTTGAGCAGTGTTAGTTTTGAGCCTTGTCTGCGGCCAGAGTCAAAGTCCTCCCGAGAATGATCTCACCTCTACTTTAAATAGATGCAAGTCCTCGTTTTTCCCAGGAATGTGAATGTCCACACTAGCTGAAAGTCCAACTCAACATTTATTTCACACAGGATAATAAACAGCCTCTTTGAGAGCAGACAGGTTGGAGCGAAGATAAAGGACAGCTTAGGTGTGGAGGAGGTCCAGGCACAAACGTAGCTTAACTCTTTAGACTGTTTAGGTTTCTCAAACAGCTTTGGCGCACGATCTCTGCCACAGACCGTGAGGTTGGTCTCTGCCACAGACCGGGTGAAAAAAGTCACTGCCACTGACTTGAAACGTAGGGTCACTGCCACTGACCTGATGAATAGGGCCTTGCCCTATGAAGTCACTGCCACTGACTTGAAGCGAGTAGGGTCACTGCCACTGACCTGAACGAGTAGGGTCACTGCCACTGACCTGATGAACTTCCTTCTTAAAGTATTTGGCCCATGTCAAGGAGAAAAACATCCCTCCGGAAAGTTACCAGAGGCCCTCACCGTCACCACGACTCTGCGCTGGGTCTTCGGAAAGGGTTACTTCCCTGGCCACTTCATCTCAGATCCGGGTCCCCTCGCATGGCGGCACCCTGAGAGTCCTCTATCCCTAGCGGACCCCAGCCGAAGGTTGCTGGGCCCCAGGCCTTAAAAATAGTACCTCACCCCAGACTGAAGGTGTCTGGGATGGAACAGGAACTCCACCTCTGGGCCTAAGGCATCCGGAGATGACCCTCCTCCGGAGATGACTATCTAAAAAAAAACATTTTTTGAGCAACAAAAAAAAACTGCCTGTTTGTGCCGGGACCTATACATGGGGAAAGGGGGTTAAACATAGAAAAGAAAGAAGAGCAACACATATGTGCACATTAAAACATCAAATGTCACATGACATACTTCAATAAATATTTACATTTCCCTCCCACCTGCACTAACTAAGGTTCACCCCATTCTCAGTAACCTTCTTGGACGTCTGCCTGCAGGGGAAGAAAAGAACACACAACTAAAAATGACACTCGTTGGAATGAACAGATTATCCCCTAGAGCAGTGGTTCTCAACTCCTGTCCTCAGGAACCACTAACAGGCCAGATTTTAAGTATTACCTTGGTGAGATGCAGACTAGAATACTGCAATCCCTGAGCAGCAAATTATATCACCTGTGATGCATTTCAGTTATCTTGCAAACCTGGCCTGTTGGTGGGCCCTGAGGACAGGAGTTGAGAACCACTGCCCTAGAGGAAAATCCCTTCCTTCCAAAAGTAAAACTGCATATATCACCTTTTTGCAAAGCAATGTTGCACAACATCACCACCTAGTGGTAGTGCTGTGATTAAGACACAGGTGCTTGACAATCCTCTTCTTCTTGACCGTGGCCCTGAACGATCTACTCCCCAAAGTCCTTGTATCTCTGCGGTAGGGAGAGAGGGGAGAAAAAAAAACAACAGCTCCCGCTCCTCCAATGAGCAGAATACCCTTCTGTTAGGGCAAAGTTCCTGGGCTCCAGAGGATGCACTATAGAAATAAAGCAACACAAAGGAGTCTAGTCTCTTAAAGGTAAAAGTGTGGGTCTGGCAACACCAGCGGTTTCCAATGCTTATCGAAAGTGTCAATGTGATACTCGACATTGTCCTTATCTTTCCGGCAGATGAGCACCTTGTCCGCATAAATGTGCCGACCGAGCATCCAGGCAGCCTTACAGTCCTTATATCTCTGAGTAGCTGCAAGAGAACATGAGAAGTATCTGCAGGCCTGGGGTACTTTAATGTGTGTTCATATAAAGTCCGCGTACCACCGGTGTCTGCAGGCCTACACCTCAAACAAAAGTTCTTTAAGCAGGTACGGATACTCCCATTTATACTCGCTGGCTACCTACTGGTTAAATAACCTCTGCAATCTGGACAATGGTGGCATGGTGGCACGGTCTCCCGTACCAGGTAGAATGATGGCATCCGGGTGTCGAGGTACTTTCACTACCTCAGGACCAAACATAGGGGCCCGCAGTGACACCCGTCCCATTTCAGCAGCTGTTACAGGAATCTCCAGCTGTGGAAGGGCAGACAAGGGGACAGATCCCTCCTCAGGCTTTGAGGCCTCCACCCGGGGCGTACTATCCCCAATGGACATGGGTGAGTCCCTGTTTCTACGGGACGAGGACAGGGGCATCTTATCCCATCCCTTCCATTCAAACAGTTCATCAACTGCGGCGTCATCTCCTGCATCGGAGATTGACTCCAGGTCGGAGGTGTCATATTCCTCCGCAGGCAGGTAACTCCTGGTAGAGGACGAGTCACCCCCTTTGACTAGTTCACGGGCATGTGAATCCCCAATAGTGATGAGCCGAACACCCCCGGGTTCGGTTCGCACCAGAACCCGCGAACGGACCGAAAGTTCGCACGAACATTAGAACCCTATTAAATACAATGGATGCGAACGTTCGGATTCTAAAGTGCTAATTATAACGACTATTATCCATGTTATTGTCCGAAACAGAGTTTGGGAACCCGGCTTCTGCACCAGGGGACATGTATCAATGCAAAAAAGAAGTTTTAAAAACGGACGTTTTCCGGGAGCAGTCATTTTAATGATGCATAAAGTGAAAAAAAAAAAGTCAAATATTCCTTTAAATATTGTACCTGGGGGGTGTCTAAAGTATGCCTGTGAAGTGCCACGTGTTTCCCGTGTTTAGAACTGTCCCTGCACAAAATAACATTTCTAAAGGGAAAAAAGTCATTTAAAACTGCTTGCGGCTTTAATGCAATGTCTGGTCCCGGTAATATGGATGAAAATCTTTAGGAAGTATGGCATAGCTACCCCATCAACCCCCCCCCCCCCTACCCCAGCCCATTACCAGCCCCTTTGGGTCTTGTATGGATATTAAGGGGAACCCCGCACACAAAATAAAAAAGGACCTATATACTCTGAACAGCCGTATACAGGCGGTGCATACAAGACAGGGACTGTAGGTTTGTTCTTATGTAGAATCTGTTTATAATTTTGAACAGCTGCATTGTTTAAGTGGAGCTCCATGGCAAATTCCTTTTTTTTAGCTTTTTGTAAAACATAGGGAACGGTTATCACCCCTGTCACATTTTTTTTGCTGTCTGTGCCCCTGTTCAGAACATTTCACCTCACTTTGCGTCCCAATGACAACTGTTTTTGAAATGTGGTGTTTTTATTGAAACAAGGATTGGTGATAAAGCATCAGTAGAGAGGAGACACCTTTCTCCCATATTAATTCTTAAAGGAGAGAATTTTCCTTCCAAGGGGTAGATTTCCTCTCACTTCCTGTTGTCTTCTTCCGTTTGCAAGTAGTAGTAGTTTGTAAGTTGGATGTTTGAAAGTAGGGACCTTCCGTTTATACTCTGCAGAAATTGGCCCCTTAGGTGTTGGTGTTGGCACAACACTGAAAGCACTCACAGTTATTCTTGGTGGGTGCTGGAACGCCCTGCTGTCAAGTATAATATCAGGAATTGTAATAACATATAATTGTTGATCAGTGGTAGTAAAAATTGGGCCTTTGATGGTGGTGCTGGTGCCACAACACTGTAAGGCCTGACAGTTACTCTTGGTGGGCGCAGCAATGGTCCCTGCTGTGAATTATTAGATCAATAATTATAATTGCATGCCCCTGTTGAACAGGGGCTGAAAAATTGGGCCTTTGGTGGTGGTGGTGGTGGTGATGGTGGTGCTGGTGCCACAACACTGTAAGGCCTGACAGTTACTCTTGGTGGGCGCAGCAATGGTCCCTGCTGTGAATTATTAGATCAATAATTATAATTGCATGCCCCTGTTGAACAGGGGCTGAAAAATTGGGCCTTTGGTGGTGGTGGTGGTGGTGATGGTGGTGCTGGTGCCACAACACTGTAAGGCCTGACAGTTACTCTTGGTGGGCGCAGCAATGGTCCCTACTGTGAATTATTAGATCAATAATTATAATTGCATGCCCCTGTTGAACAGGGGCTGAAAAATTGGGCCTTAGGCACTGGTGGCACAACACTGCAACCCCTCACAGATACTGTACTTGGAGCACAGCAATGAGGCCTGTTGCAAAGTATTGCATCAAAAATTTTAATTACACGCCCCTGTTAAACAGGGGCTGAAAAATTGGGCCTTAGCCACTGGTGGCGTCACCCATAAACCAAAATGATCTTCCAAGCTATCATCGTTAATCGTATCATTGAGGAGGAGGAGGAGGATAGCCAGTCAACATAACAGCACAGGCACTCAGCATCAGCATCAGTCTTGAAGGGATGTGACATTTTAAAATCAATTAGTCTGTTATATCAGCATCTGGTGTGTGGTAGCTGGTGGTGATCCAAGACTGGTTCATCTTGATGAAAGTCAGTCGATCAACCGAGTCGGTGGACAGGCGCACCCTGTGATCCGTGACAAATCCTCCAGCAGCACTGAATGTGCGTTCTGAAAGAACGCTGGATGCAGGACAGGCCAGTAGCTCAATTGCATACTGTGCAAGCTCTGGCCAGTGATCCATCCTCAAGACCCAGTAAGCCAGAGGATTTTCGGTGGGGAAGGTGTCCAAGTCTGACCTTGCCCCTAGGTATTCCTGGACCATGTATATCAGACGCTGGCGATGGTTGCTGGAACCGATCATACTTTGGGGCTGCGGACTAAAGAATTGTCTGAACGCATCGGTCAGACGGCCACCTTCCCCACCGCTCCTTCTTTGACTGCCCGAAGCCTCAGCAACTCGTTGTCCAGGACCAGGAGTTTGTAACCTCCCAGTCTCTGGGAACGCGTTGCACAGACCTTTCTGCAAGGCCTCCCGGAGTTGTCTGATCCTCTGCTCCCTCTGCGACGGTACGATAAGGTCCGCAACCTTACCCTTGTACCGTGGATCAAGGAGAGTGGCCAGCCAGTAATGGTCCCTCTCCTTGATCCGAAGAATACGAGGATCCTTCCACAGACTTTGCAGGATCAGGGAGGCCATGCAGCGTAGGTTAGCTGAGGCATTCAGTCCGGAGTCCTCTGGGTCACTAAGGACGACATGAACCCCAGCCACCTCCTCCCAGCCACGTACAAGTCCACTGGTTTGTTGGGACTGTAAATCATCCCTAAAAGACTGCTGCTGATGATGCTGAGTGCCAGCCTCCACCTCCATGCTGACACAATCCTCCTCCTCCTCCTCCTCCTCTTCCTGTGCGATGGGTGGGACAGAAGGAACACTGTCTGGGTAAAGGGGGCCTTGAGAGGCAAGGAAGTCCTCCTCTTCCTGCCTCTGTTCTGCCTCAAGTGCCCTGTCCATTATTCCACGCAGCGTGTGCTCCAACAGGTGGACAAGAGGTACAGTGTCACTGATGCATGCACTGTCACTGCTCACCATCCTCGTGGCCTCCTCAAATGGTGCCAGGACAGTGCATGCATCCCTGATCATGCCCCACTGGCGTGGTGAAAAAAACCCGAGCTCCCCTGACCCTGTCCTGGTGCCGTAGTCGCACAGGTACTCATTGATGGCCCTCTGCTGCGTGTGCAGCCGCTGCAGCATGGCCAACGTTGAGTTCCACCTGGTGGGCATGTCACATATAAGGCGGTTCTTGGGCAGGTTCAACTCCTTTTGAAGCTCAGCCAGGCGAGCACTGGCATTATAAGATCTGCGGAAATGCACACAGACTTTCCTGGCCTGCCTCAGGACATCCTGTAAGCCCGGGTACCTGCCCAAGAACCGCTGCACCACCAGGTTAAGGACGTGAGCCATACAGGGCACATGGGTCAGTTGTCCCTGTCGGAGGGCGGAGAGGAGGTTGGTGCCATTGTCGCAAACCACCATTCCTGGCTTAAGCTGGCGTGGCGTCAACCACCTCTCGGCCTGCCCCTGCAGAGCAGACAGGACCTCTGCCCCAGTGTGGCTCCTGTCCCCCAAACACACCAGCGCAAGCACGGCATGGCATCTTTTTGCCTGCGTACTTGCGTAGCCCCTTGAACGCCTACGGAGCACCGCTGGTTCCGAGGACAAACCACAGGAAGAGGCCATGGAGGAAGAAGAAGAGGAGGGGGTGGAGGAGAGAGGTGTGTCACAACCAGTAGTAGCATTTTGGAGGCGTGGCGGTGGAACAACCTCCAACACTACTGCACCTTGTCCTGCATCCTTCCCAGCTGCCAAAAGAGTGACCCAATGGGCCGTGAAAGAAAGGTAACGTCCCTGTCCATGCCTGCTGGACCATGAGTCAGCGGTAATATGCACCTTACCGCTGACCGCCCTGTCCAGCGAGGCCAAGACATTGCCTTCCACATGCCTGTAGAGAGCCGGAATAGCCTTCCGTGCGAAAAAGTGGCGTTTGGGAACCTGCCACTGAGGAACCGCACATTGCACAAACTCACGGAAGGGGGCCGAGTCTACCAACTGAAAAGGCAGCAGTTGAAGCACTAGCAATTTAGCCAAGCTAGCATTCAACCGCTGGGCATGTGGATGGCTGGGAGTGAACTTCTTTCGACGGTCCAGCAGCTGGGGCAGGGAAATTTGCCTGCTAGAATCGGACGTCGGTGTGCTGCTAGCAGAGTGCCCGCAAGTACTTGGCTGTGACACACCTAATTCTACACCTTCATTCCTCTCAGAGCAGGTTTCAGAGAGGACTGAAGGTATACTGGGGTTGGAGATCCCAGCTGATGCGGTGCAAGAAGAGGTCAGCTTTGTTCTTTGGTGTGGGTCTTTAAGGTAGGCTTGCCAACGAGCTGCATGGCAGGTCAACATATGTCTGATCAAGCATGTGGTGCCCAAGCGGCTGATGTTTTGGCCACGCGATATACGCTTGAGACATATGTTGCAAACAGCAGCTGTGCGATCTGATGCACTCGCCTCAAAAAAGGCCCACACCAAAGATCTTTTTGAATGACGGGCAGAGGCAGCGCCCTGCACAGGCGGAGCTCTGCGGTGTGATTCCGTCTGTGTGCTGCCCATACGCTGGCCACTCAAGGGCATCCTGCCTCGTTGGAGATGTGCCTCCTCCTCATCATCCTCCTCCTCCTCCTCCTCTCTCCTATTAGGCACCCACGTGGAGTCAGTGACCTCATCATCCCCTCCCTCCTCATCACTGGAGCCAATCTGGCAGTATGCTGCAGCTGCTGGAGCATGACTGCCAGATTGGTGTCCTTCTTGAGCATCTCCTCTCTCTGCTCTCACGCTGCTGCCTTCCTCTAGCTGGGTATCATCATCAGATCCTTCCAAACGCTGGGCATCCTCCTGGAGCATGTACCCAACACTGTGCTCAAACAGTTCGGGGGACTCCTCAGGAGGAGGGCATGGTGGGTCTAGGGAAGGATTGACTAATGAAGATAATGATACCAGAGAAGAGGACGCTTTGGCAGCTGCTTTGCCAGTACCCTGAGCCTGGGTGAGAGAGGATGAGGAGGATGAGGTGGGCTTGGTCATCCACTCTACCAAGTCTTCGGCATGATGTGGCTCAACATGTCCAGCTGCCGAAAACAAGGACAAGCGTGTCCCATGGACATGTGCTGATGACAATGCACCGTGTACACGACCAGCACTGTTGCCCCCAGACACAGAGCCTGCTTGCCCTCTTTTTTTGCCTTCTGACTGTCTGCCTCTCCTTGGTTGCCTTCCAGACATTTTAATGGATGGCCTGCAGGGAGATGGGAAAGACAGCAATAAGGGCTACCTTCAGGTGTATATTGTGCAGGAGGCTTAGCAACAATGACACTGACACTGTCCCCTGCCTATCCTTCTCTGTCCCTAAACACAAGGATTGAAAATATGGTTCAGCAAAAAAGTTTTAGAACAGAATAGCACACTGACACTTTCCCTCACTGTCCTACTCTGTCCCTCCCTACAAACAAGATTTAGCACAGAATAGCACACTGATAATTTCTACGAGTGTCCTTCTCTGTCCCTCAACTCAAGGATTGAAAATATGGAACAGCAAAATTGGTTTAGAACAGAATAGCACACTGTCAGTTTCACTCACTGTACCTCTCTGTCCCTCAACTCAAGGATTGAAAATATGGAACAGCAAAATTGGTTTAGAACAGAATAGCACACTGTCAGTTTCACTCACTGTACCTCTCTGTCCCTCAACTCAAGGATTGAAAATATGGTTCAGCAAAATAGTTTTAGAACAGAATAGCACACTGACACTTTCCCTCACTGTCCTACTCTGTCCCTCCCTACAAACAAGATTAAGCACAGAATAGCACACTGATAATTTCTACGAGTGTCCTTCTCTGTCCCTCAACTCAAGGATTGAAAATATGGAACAGCAAAATTGGTTTAGAACAGAATAGCACACTGTCAGTTTCACTTACTGTACCTCTCTGTCCCTCAACTCAAGGATTGAAAATATGGAACAGCAAAATAGTTTTAGAACAGAATAGCACACTGACACTTTCCCTCACTGTCCTACTCTGTCCCTCCCTACAAACAAGATTTAGCACAGAATAGCACACTGATAATTTCTACGAGTGTCCTTCTCTGTCCCTCAACTCAAGGATTGAAAATATGGAACAGCAAAATTGGTTTAGAACAGAATAGCACACTGTCAGTTTCACTCACTGTACCTCTCTGTCCCTCAACTCAAGGATTGAAAGTATGGAACAGCAAAATTGGTTTAGAACAGAATAGCACACTGTCAGTTTCACTCACTGTACCTCTCTGTCCCTCAACTCAAGGATTGAAAATATGGAACAGCAAAATAGTTTTAGAACAGAATAGCACACTGACACTTTCCCTCACTGTCCTACTCTGTCCCTCCCTACAAACAAGATTTAGCACAGAATAGCACACTGATAATTTCTACGAGTGTCCTTCTCTGTCCCTCAACTCAAGGATTGAAAATATGGAACAGCAAAATTGGTTTAGAACAGAATAGCACACTGTCAGTTTCACTCACTGTACCTCTCTGTCCCTCAACTCAAGGATTGAAAATATGGAACAGCAAAATTGGTTTAGAACAGAATAGCACACTGTCAGTTTCACTCACTGTACCTCTCTGTCCCTCAACTCAAGGATTGAAAATATGGAACAGCAAAATTGGTGTAGAACAGAATAGCACACTGTCAGTTTCACTCACTGTACCTCTCTGTCCCTCAACTCAAGGATTGAAAATATGGAACAGCAAAATTGGTTTAGAACAGAATAGCACACTGTCAGTTTCACTCACTGTACCTCTCTGTCCCTCAACTCAAGGATTGAAAATATGGAAAAGCAAAATAGTTTTAGAACAGAATAGCACACTGACACTTTCCCTCACTGTCCTACTCTGTCCCTCCCTACAAACAAGATTTAGCACAGAATAGCACACTGATAATTTCTACGAGTGTCCTTCTCTGTCCCTCAACTCAAGGATTGAAAATATGGAACAGCAAAATTGGTTTAGAACAGAATAGCACACTGTCAGTTTCACTCACTGTACTGATTGCCAGTCTTGTTGGTTGGAGGGTAGACAGTGGAGGAGACCTTGCGTGGAGAGTGAAGAAGTTTCTGCTTTTGACTGCTGGGTTGCATTTTTGGTTATTTTTGGCTCTTTTTCCTTGCAGCTTTTTAACACCTTTTTCTGGCACATTTTAAACAGCCTTTTTTTTCTCTTTTTTTCCTTCAGCCTACTAATTAAGGGGAGTGGTTAATTGGTCACAGGTGCTTGAGGCCTATATAAATTTCTGTAGAGCTCATTTAGAGCCTGCTCATTTTGAGTTGCTGGAACTCTGTCCAAGTGGAACTGGACTAAGTGGTGAGTTAAAATCAAGAGTTGAAAACAGGAGGTTAAAACAGGGGTCATAGTAGATGTGTAGTGTGAGTACCTGGGTGTTGTCTGAGTAGTGTGTGTGGATCGTTAGTACTTGTGTATTGTAGGTGCACGCTGGTCTGCGAGTGCACGCGGGTCCGTGGGTCTGCGAGTGCAGGTGGGTCTGCGAGTGCACGCGGGTCCGTTGGTCTGCGAGTGCACGCGGGTCCGTGGGTCTGCGAGTGCAGGTGGGTCTGCGAGTGCACGCGGGTCCGTTGGTCTGCGAGTGCAGGTGGGTCTGCGAGTGCACGCTGGTCTGCGAGTGCACGCGGGTCCGTTGGTCTGCGAGTGCACGCTGGTCTGCGAGTGCACGCGGGTCCGTTGGTCTGCGAGTGCACGCTGGTCTGCGAGTGCACGCGGGTCCGTTGGTCTGCGAGTGCACGCTGGTCTGCGAGTGCACGTGGGTCCGTTGGTCTGCGAGTGCACGTGGGTCCGTTGGTCTGCGAGTGCACGCTGGTCTGCGAGTGCACGCGGGTCCGTTGGTCTGCGAGTGCACGCTGGTCTGCGAGTGCACGTGGGTCCGTTGGTCTGCGAGTGCACGTGGGTCCGTTGGTCTGCGGGTGCACGTAGGTCTGCGAGTGCACGCGGGTCCGTTGGTCTGCGAGTGCAGGTGGGTCTGCGAGTGCACGCTGGTCTGCGAGTGCACGCGGGTCCGTTGGTCTGCGAGTGCACGCTGGTCTGCGAGTGCACGCGGGTCCGTTGGTCTGCGAGTGCACGCTGGTCTGCGAGTGCACGCGGGTCCGTTGGTCTGCGAGTGCACGCTGGTCTGCGAGTGCACGTGGGTCCGTTGGTCTGCGAGTGCACGTGGGTCCGTTGGTCTGCGAGTGCACGCTGGTCTGCGAGTGCACGCGGGTCCGTTGGTCTGCGAGTGCACGCTGGTCTGCGAGTGCACGTGGGTCCGTTGGTCTGCGAGTGCACGTGGGTCCGTTGGTCTGCGAGTGCACGTGGGTCCGTTGGTCTGCGAGTGCACGTGGGTCCGTTGGTCTGCGAGTGCACGTGGGTCCGTTGGTCTGCGAGTGCACGTGGGTCCGTTGGTCTGCGAGTGCACGCGGGTCCGTTGGTCTGCGAGTGCACGCTGGTCTGCGAGTGCACGTGGGTCCGTTGGTCTGCGAGTGCACGTGGGTCCGTTGGTCTGCGAGTGCACGTGGGTCCGTTGGTCTGCGAGTGCACGTGGGTCCGTTGGTCTGCGAGTGCACGTGGGTCCGTTGGTCTGCGAGTGCACGTGGGTCCGTTGGTCTGCGAGTGCACGCGGGTCCGTTGGTCTGCGAGTGCACGCGGGTCCGTTGGTCTGCGAGTGCACGCGGGTCCGTTGGTCTGCGAGTGCACGCGGGTCCGTTGGTCTGCGAGTGCACGCGGGTCCGTTGGTCTGCGAGTGCACGCGGGTCCGTTGGTCTGCGAGTGCACGCGGGTCCGTTGGTCTGCGAGTGCACGCGGGTCCGTTGGTCTACGAGTGCACGCGGGTCCGTTGGTCTGCGAGTGCACGCGGGTCCGTTGGTCTGCGAGTGCACGCGGGTCTGTTGGTCTGCGAGTGCACGCTGGTCTGCGAGTGCACGCGGGTCCGTTGGTCTGCGAGTGCACGCGGGTCCGCGAGTGCACGCAGGTCCGTTGGTCTGCGAGTGCACGCTGGTCTGCGAGTGCACGCGGGTCCGTTGGTCTGTGGGTGCACGTGGGTCTGCGTGGTACCTGTGTATTGTCTTGTTGAGTACCTGTGTATTGTCTTGTTGAGTACCTGTGTATTGTCTTGTTGAGTACCTGTGTAATGTCTTGTTGAGTACCTGTGTATTGTCTTGTTGAGTACCTGTGTATTGTCTTGTTGAGTACCTGTGTATTGTCTTGTTGAGTACCTGTGTATTGTCTTGTTGAGTACCTGTGTATTGTCTTGTTGAATAGTTGGGTCAGGAAGCTAGTGTTAGGTAATTTGGACAGGGTATAATCTCGAATCCTCATTAAATTAATAGGTACGATGCCCAGCGGGTGTGGCGAGGCGACTCGGTGTACATCTTGCAGCATGTATGCGTTCCTTGATCATCTGATCGAGGGCGATTACTGCTGTGCAAAATGTAAGCACATTGTTTCCCTGGAAGCCCAGGTTCTGAATCTAGGGAAGCAACTGTCAGCACTGGGAAGTCCCTCCACACTAAAGGAGAGCTGGATACGTACCCGGCAGGTGATGGCAGGGGCCAGCACAGAGGTGGGTGGAGTCAAAGAGGTGCAGGCACTAGAAAATAGTAGATGGGTGACAGTCAGGAAGGGTAGAGGGCGAAGTGCCAGGGAGGCCGATCCAGGGCTGGAGCATCCCAATAAGTATGCTCCATTGAGTGACATTGGTGAAACCAGTCCGGGACCAGCACTGCTGGAGCTGAGGGACTCTCCTAGCTGCCAGGGGAAGAACTCCTCCAGTGAGAGTGGGGAGGAAGCGAAGGGAAAGGAAAGACAGATTCTGGTGGTAGGGGACTCAATTCTTAGAAGGACAGAGAGGGCAATCTGTAACAAAGACCTGAAGCGCCGAACTGTATGTTGTCTACCGGGCGCTCGGGTTCGGCACATCACGGATCTGGTGGACAGATTACTGGGAGGGGCTGGGGAAGACCCAGCTGTCATGGTGCACGTTGGCACCAATGACAAAGTCAGAGGCAGATGGAGTGTCCTAAAGAACGATTTTAGGGACTTGGGAGCTAAATTGAGGAAAAGGACCTCCAAGGTAGTATTCTCGGGAATACTACCGGTACATCGAGCCACACCAGAAAGGCAGAGGGAGATTAGGGAAGTGAACAAGTGGCTGAAGAGCTGGTGTAGTAAGGAGGGGTTTGGGTTCCTGGAGGACTGGGCCGACTTCTCAGTCGATAACCAGTACTATAGAAGGGACGGACTGCACCTAAATGAGGAGGGTGCAGATCAGCTGGGAATAAGGATGGCCAAAAAGTTAGAGGGGTTTTTAAACTAGGTGACAGGGGGGAGGGTCCAGAGATAGTGAGAGTCAGCGGGGAACATATTCTAAAGGGTAGTATTAGGGGCATTAGTGGTAGGGTAACCAAAGAACATAAACCCAAGGTAAGTATAGTAGCAAGTCCTAGTTGCAATCTGGGAACACCCAAGAGGATAGTATGTGACCGGTCAAATAATATTAATGCATTAAAGTGTCTGTTCACCAACGCCAGAAGTCTGCCAAGCAAAATAGGTGAGTTGGAAGCTCTGGTGCATGAGGAGAGCTATGATGTAATCGGTATTGCTGAAACTTGGCTTCATTCCTCACACGACTGGGCTATTAATATTCCTGGCTATGCACTCTTTCGGAAAGACAGGGTAAAAAGGAAGGGTGGAGGGGTCTGTCTCTATGTGAGAAGTGATCTCAAAGCGAGTGTGAAAGAGGACCTGGTGGATGGAGAGTGTGATGAGTCTGAAGCATTATGGGTAGGACTGCATACAGATGTGCGTAGTTCAAAGCTAATCATTGGAGTTTGTTATAGACCACCCAATGTTAATGAGGAGTTAGAGACTCAGCTCCTTGCACAGATGGAAAGGGCTGCAAGGGCTGGGACGGTGATAATAATGGGGGATTTTAACTACCCAGAAATTGACTGGAGTAATGGAACTGCTGGGACAGTTAAAGGGCAAAAATTTATAAACCTATTGCAGGACAATTTTATGGTCCAGTTTATTGAGGCCCCAACTAGGAATGATGCTCTGTTGGACCTGGTAATCTCAAACCATGCAGAGCGTATTACTAATGTTCAGATAAAGGAACACCTGGGTAGCAGTGACCATAACATGATTTCATTTGATGTTAGTTGTAAGCAAAAATCACATACAGGAAAGATAAAAACACTTAATTTCAAGAGAGCAAATTTTCCAAGGATGAGTGCTGCTCTCCAGGACTTAGACTGGGAAGGAATATTGGCATCAATGGGCACAGAACAGAAATGGGAATTCTTCAAAAAGACTGTTTGGGAACTCACTGCAAAGTATATTCCCATGGGCAATAAGTTTAAAAGGCTAAAAATAAAACCTATGTGGCTCACTGACAAAGTTAAAAAAGCTATAAACTATAAGAAAAGAGCTTTTAAAAAATATAAAAATGAGGGAACACTAGTGTCATTTAAATGTTACAAAGAATATAACAGGATATGTAAAAAGGAAATCAAGGATGCAAAAATTCAAAATGAACGACAGATTGCAAAAGATAGTAGGACAAACCCCAAAAAATTCTTCAAATATATTAATAGCAAAAAGGTCAAGTCTGAGCATGTAGGCCCTTTACAAAATAATCTAGAGTGGGTGACTGGGGACAAAGAGAAGGCTAATTTATTAAATACTTTCTTCAGTTCTGTGTATACAAAGGAGCATGGGGGAGCTCATGTCCAAAATGGGGGTGGTAGTGACACAGCCCCAAATCCACAATGGCTCAAAAGTGATATGGTCCAGAAATATTTAGATGGAATAAAGGTGGATAAAGCACCTGGACCAGATGGCATACACCCACGGATCCTAAAAGAATTGAGCTCTGTAATTTCAAAGCCATTGTATTTAATTTTTAGGGACTCATTAATGACAGGAATAGTACCACTGGATTGGCGCAGGGCCAATGTGGTGCCTATATTTAAAAAGGGAATTAAGTGTTTACCAAGTAACTTTAGACCTGTTAGTTTAACTTCTATAGTTGGGAAAATACTGGAGAGATTAATAAAAGACCACATAGATGAGTTCTTGCTGGAAAAAAACTATTTAAGCAACAGACAGCATGGATTCATGAAAGACAGAAGTTGTCAAACAAACCTGATTTCTTTTTATGAAGAGGTAAGTAAGACCTTGGACAGAGGGGTGGCAGTGGACGTGGTATACTTGGATTTTGCAAAAGCGTTCGATACAGTTCCCCACACACGGCTCATGTGTAAGGTAAAGTCTACAGGATTGGAAATATCAGTTTGTAAATGGATAGAAAACTGGCTAAAAGACAGAATTCAGAGAGTAGTGGTTAATGATTCTTACTCTGAATGGTCCAAGGTTATCAGTGGTGTACCCCAAGGTTCAGTGCTGGGACCCTTACTTTTTAATATGTTTATAAATGATATTGGGTCTGAGATCAAAAGTAACATTTCTGTCTTTGCAGATGACACCAAGCTATGCAGTGGAATAACGTCCTTACAGGATGTCGCCAATTTACAAGCCGACCTCAATGCTCTGTCTAATTGGGCGACTATGTGGCAGATGAGGTTTAATGTTGATAAATGTAAAGTTATGCACTTGGGGGCTAATAATATGAATGCATCATACATACTAGGGGGAGTACAACTGGGGGGATCCGTAGTGGAGAAGGATCTGGGGGTTTTGGTAGATCATAAGCTCAATAATGGCATGCAATGCCAAGCTGCGGTTTCCAAAGCGAGCAAAGTCCTTTCTTGTATTAAGAGAGGTATGGTCTCCAGAGAGAGAGATATCATTTTGCCCCTGTTCAAATCATTAGTAAGACCTCATCTGGAATATGCAGTTCAGTTTTGGGCCCCAGTTCTCAAAAAGGATATTGGGGAACTGGAGAAAGTGCAGAGAAGGGCAACCAAACTGATAAGAGGCATGGAGGAGCTCAGCTATGAGGAGAGATTAGAGGAACTGAATTTATTCTCTCTTGAGAAGAGGAGATTAAGGGGGGATATGATCAACATGTACAAATATATAAGGGGTCCATATAGTGAACTTGGTGTTCAGTTATTCACTTTACGGTCAACACAAAGGACAAGGGGGCACTCTTTGCGTCTAGAGGAAAAGAGATTTCACCTCCAAATACGGAAAGGTTTTTTCACAGTAAGAGCTGTGAAAATGTGGAATAGACTCCCTGCAGAGGTGGTTCTGGCCAGCTCAGTAGATTGCTTTAAGAAGGGCCTGGATTCTTTCTTAAATGTACATAATATAACTGGGTACTGACATTTATAGGTAAAGTTGATCCAGGGAATATCCGATTGCCTCTCGGGGGATCAGGAAGGAATTTTTTCCCCTGCTGTAGCAAATTGGATAATGCTCTTCTGGGTTTTTTGCCTTCCTCTGGATCACCTGTGGGTATAGAATTGGGTATATGGGATTGTACGATATATGTTTATTTTTATTTTTTTATTTTTATTTTTTACGGTTGAACTGGATGGACTTGTGTCTTTTTTCAACCTGACTAACTATGTAACTATGTAACCTCTCTGTCCCTCAACTCAAGGATTGAAAATATGGAACAGCAAAATAGTTTTAGAACAGAATAGCACACTGACACTTTCCCTCACTGTCCTACTCTGTCCCTCCCTACAAACAAGATTTAGCACAGAATAGCACACTGATAATTTCTACGAGTGTCCTTCTCTGTCCCTCAACTCAAGGATTGAAAATATGGAACAGCAAAATTGGTTTAGAACAGAATAGCACACTGTCAGTTTCACTCACTGTACCTCTCTGTCCCTCAACTCAAGGATTGAAAATATGGAACAGCAAAATTGGTTTAGAACAGAATAGCACACTGTCAGTTTCACTCACTGTACCTCTCTGTCCCTCAACTCAAGGATTGAAAATATGGAACAGCAAAATTGGTTTAGAACAGAATAGCACACTGTCAGTTTCACTCACTGTACCTCTCTGTCCCTCAACTCAAGTATTGAAAATATGGAACAGCAAAATAGTTTTAGAACAGAATAGCACACTGACACTTTCCCTTACTGTCCTACTCTGTCCCTCCCTACAAACAAGATTTAGCACAGAATAGCACACTGATAATTTCTACGAGTGTCCTTCTCTGTCCCTCAACTCAAGGATTGAAAATATGGAACAGCAAAATTGGTTTAGAACAGAATAGCACACTGTCAGTTTCACTCACTGTACCTCTCTGTCCCTCAACTCAAGGATTGAAAATATGGTTCAGCAAAATAGTTTTAGAACAGAATAGCACACTGACACTTTCCCTCACTGTCCTACTCTGTCCCTCCCTACAAACAAGATTTAGCACAGAATAGCACACTGATAATTTCTACGAGTGTCCTTCTCTGTCCCTCAACTCAAGGATTGAAAATATGGAACAGCAAAATTGGTTTAGAACAGAATAGCACACTGTCAGTTTCACTCACTGTACCTCTCTGTCCCTCAACTCAAGGATTGAAAATATGGAACAGCAAAATTGGTTTAGAACAGAATAGCACACTGTCAGTTTCACTCACTGTACCTCTCTGTCCCTCAACTCAAGGATTGAAAATATGGAACAGCAAAATTGGTTTAGAACAGAATAGCACACTGTCAGTTTCACTCACTGTACCTCTCTGTGCCTCAACTCAAGGATTGAAAATATGGAACAGCAAAATTGGTTTAGAACAGAAAAACACACTGTCAGTTTCACTCACTGTACCTCTCTGTCCCTCAACTCAAGGATTGAAAATATGGAACAGCAAAATAGTTTTAGAACAGAATAGCACACTGACACTTTCCCTCAATGTCCTACTCTGTCCCTCCCTACAAACAAGATTTAGCACAGAATAGCACACTGATAATTTCTATGAGTGTCCTTCTCTGTCCCTCAACTCAAGGATTGAAATTATGGAACAGCAAAATTGGTTTAGAACAGAATAGCACACTGTCAGTTTCACTCACTGTACCTCTCTGTCCCTCAACTCAAGGATTGAAAATATGGAACAGCAAAATTGGTTTAGAACAGAATAGCACACTGTCAGTTTCACTCACTGTACCTCTCTGTCCCTCAACTCAAGGATTGAAAATATGGAACAGCAAAATTGGTTTAGAACAGAATAGCACACTGTCAGTTTCACTCACTGTACCTCTCTGTCCCTCAACTCAAGGATTGAAAATATGGAACAGCAAAATAGTTTTAGAACAGAATAGCACACTGACACTTTCCCTCACTGTCCTACTCTGTCCCTCCCTACAAACAAGATTTAGCACAGAATAGCACACTGATAATTTCTACGAGTGTCCTTCTCTGTCCCTCAACTCAAGGATTGAAAATATGGAACAGCAAAATTGGTTTAGAACAGAATAGCACACTGTCAGTTTCACTCACTGTACCTCTCTGTCCCTCAACTCAAGGATTGAAAATATGGAACAGCAAAATTGGTTTAGAACAGAATAGCACACTGTCAGTTTCACTCACTGTACCTCTCTGTCCCTCAACTCAAGGATTGAAAATATGGAACAGCAAAATTGGTTTAGAACAGAATAGCACACTGTCAGTTTCACTCACTGTACCTCTCTGTCCCTCAACTCAAGGATTGAAAATATGGAACAGCAAAATTGGTTTAGAACAGAATAGCACACTGTCAGTTTCACTCACTGTACCTCTCTGTCCCTCAACTCAAGGATTGAAAATATGGAACAGCAAAATTGGTTTAGAACAGAATAGCACACTGTCAGTTTCACTCACTGTACCTCTCTGTCCCTCAACTCAAGGATTGAAAATATGGAACAGCAAAATTGGTTTAGAACAGAATAGCACACTGTCAGTTTCACTCACTGTCCTACTCTGTCCCTCAACTCAAGGATTGAAAATATGGTTCAGCAAAATAGTTTTAGAACAGAATAGCACACTGACATTTTCCCTCACTGTACCTCTCTGTCCCTAAACTCAAGGATTGAAAATATGGTTCAGCAAAATAGTTTTAGAACAGAATAGCACACTGACACTTTCCCTCACTGTACCTCTCTGTCCCTACAAACAAGGATTAGCACAGAATAGCACACTGTCACTGACACTCTCCCTACCTATCCTTATTTGTCCCTAAACACAAGGAATCCAGGAATAGTAAAGGAAAAATAATGACACTGTCCCTGCCTATGCTTCTCTTTCCCTGCTCCGGAAGACACTACACAAGGCCGCCGCGCTGGCGGCCTTTTATAGTGTGGGGCATGTACTAAACCCCATCAGCAATAATTGGCCACAGGCATCCGGCCTGTGGCCAATCATTGCTCTCCTCGCTGCCGGCGCTGTGATTGGCCAAGCATGCGGGGTCACAGTGCATGCTTGGCCAATCACAGCGCCTGGATGACACTGCGATGGCGTAGTGCATTGTGGGCTGTTCGCGTCACTCGAATTTGGCGCGAATGGCCCAAATCGTTCGATCTTCGTCGAACGATCGAACAGCCGATGTTCGAGTCGAACGTATGTTCGACTCGAACACGAAGCTCATCCCTAATCCCCAACACTTGGGACCTTGGACAGAGTCTCTTCCCCCGGCTTACCTCGGCTTGTAGTTGAACCAGGACGTCCGGGACCTTTCCCTTCGGATGCATCCGTTCCGAGTAAGCGCTGGGGCGTATCTTCCTCTTGGGCGGTGGGAGAAAGGACTCTGTGGTGACCGAAGCAGCCTCCTCCGGTCTCTCAATCTCTGGAACAATCTCATCTGTGACTTCCTCCGAAGTCCCGACAGTGCGCGCAGGGGTGGCTGTGTAAGCTCTGATTCCTCCTTCCAGAGTGGTGGCGCCCGTAAGGCAATTGAGGTGGAAAGCCTGAGGCTTTTCTGTAGGTTGCTCCACCTCAAACAGGAACTCCTTACATAGCTCACATCGCCCGAAGAATGGCTTCAGATGTACCACCAGTCGCGAGCAGCCGGGACAAATCACTCCGAGGGCCTCCACATCTTTGCAAACGTAGAGGGCAAAACGTCCTTGGGGCTTGAGCCAAATCCCTGTATCCGTTAAGGGAGCAGCAAATTAAGTCATCTTCATGGTAGTAGTAGCCAGAACCCATGAGGCATGAGAAGCCATGTTATCCATTCGCTGTTCCATCGCGCATTGTCCTTTTCGCGCCAAAGTCCCCACGTGCAACTCCACACATGGCCAGACTCCTCCCATCTCCTCATCTCCTGCATTGTTTGCGGTCTTTCTCTCTGTCACGCCCACAAACTACACAGTCAGGGTTCTCCTCGTGGCACAGTTTTCAATATGGCCGACCTCCACGGAACTTCACTGGGGAATAAAGTTTAAACTCTGGGGGGGGGTTCTTCAACACTTCCAACCGCAAAAAAATCCCGGACTCGAGCCCCCAGGTGTAGCGCACCCACCTCTCCCCAACCTGCATTTAATTAGGCTCCTCGCAGGCAGAGAAAGGCACACCGCACCACAAGCCCGTACCTCCTGAGTAAAGAGGTTGAGCGGTGTTAGTTTTGGGCCTTGTCTGCGGCCAGAGTCAAAGTCCTCCCAAGAATGATCTCACCTCTACTTTAAATAGATGCAAGTCCTCGTTTTCCCCAGGAAATAGCTGAAAGTCCAACTCAACATTTACACAGGATAATAAACAGCCTCTTTGAGAGCAGACAGGTTGGAGCGAAGATACAGGACAGCTTAGGTGTGGAGGAGGTCCAGGCACAAACGTAGCTTAACTCTTTAGATTGTTTAGGTTTCTCAAACAGCTTTGGCGCACGATCTCTGCCACAGATGGTGAGGTTGGTCTCTGCCACAGACCGGGTGAATAAAGTCACTGCCACTGACTTGAAACGTAGGGTCACTGCCACTGACCTGATGAATAGGGCCTTGCCCTATGAAGTCACTGCCACTGACTTGAAGCGAGTAGGGTCACTGCCACTGACCTGAACGAGTAGGCGAGTAGGGTCACTGCCACTGACCTGATGAACTTCCTTCTTAAAGTATTTGGCCCATGTCAAGGAGAAAAACATCCCTCCGGAAAGCTACCAGAGGCCCTCACCGTCACCACGACTCTGCGCTGGGTCTTCAGGAAAGGGTTACCTCCCAGGCCTCTTCATTTCAGATACGGGTCCCCTCGCAAGGCGGCACCCTGGGAGTCCTCGATCCCTGGCGGACCCCAGCCGAAGGTTGCTGGGCCCCGGGCCTTCAAAATAGTACCTTACCCCAGACTGAAGGTGTCTGGGATGGAACAGGAACTCCACCTCCGAGCCTAAGGCACCCGGAGACGACCCTCTTCACGCCCAGGTCGAAGGTGCCTGGGCGTGGACAAACCACACACACCCAGGCTGAAGGTGCCTGGGCGTGGGCGAACCCCAATGGAAGAAGTCCGCCCCCTTTTATACCCTCTCCCGACAGGCACAGCAGGTTCCCCCCGCCGTTCCACTGCCGAGAGGGGACACAAAAGGCGCAGCCCTGGATTGGTGGTTCAACCCTGGCCCATGGCGACAGCGCCACCCGTAGGCCACAGAGAACTGTGTACCAAACACTATCTTCCATTAACAAAAATGGTCCATTAACCCTAACAATCAATGTGTCTGAGCCTAATTACCACTCAGACACTACCCTTAAATTGAACACCCCACTACATATGTTTCCCGTATATAAACTTGTCCTCCCATGCACTCATGAACAGATTTGCTAATGATGGGGCATACTTAGCACCCATTGCCATGCCTTTGATTTGTGTGTAAAAAGACACTGAATTCATACTGTTTACAATTGGTCTTGCAGGAGGATGTGTGGGGTCTTTATGCATTTTAGGCAATGTATAGATTGTTGGCACACGATTAAAACTGGGGGTAAAAATCTCTTTTCTTTTTCATTTAAAACTCTCATATTATAACCATGTTCAATCAGACATGTTAAATTTTTTCTATAACTTGCAGTGGGATCACTGGTAAGTTGTTTATAGGTATCAGTGTCAGATAACATGTTACTTAATTGTGAGTGGTAAAAATCACTATCTAAAATCACCACTCCTCCCCCTTTGTCTGCAAATTAATCCCTTTTTCTAAAGATTTTAACCCCTCTTCAATGTATTTTGGGTTCACATTTTTTTGAGGGATTAGTTTGTCTACATCCTTCAGCACCATTTGCTTGAACACTTCAACATGTTTATTCGAAGGCAGTAGAGGATTGAACAATGATTTGTTTTTCAGACCACTATCCACACCGATCGTTGTGTTGTCGATTATGTGTGATGGTGCTGCATTGATGCCCAAAAAATATCTCTTTATATTGATTTTTCTTATATATTTGTGTATGTCAATATAGACACTGAATTTATTAATCAGTCTATTTGCAGCACATTTTAGGCCTGCATTTAAAATATTAATTTCTTTGTCGTTGAGTTGGATATTAGTTAAATAAAAAATGCCATCTAATCTTTTACCCTTCTTCTTTTTCTGGATTCGCTGTCCCCCTCTGCAACCTCAAAATTTTGTGTTATGTTGGTTAATCTTTGATTTATTTGTTGTACGTGTTGTAGGGGGTTTCACCATCCCTGTTCTTTCTGATATTGGGTGTTCACTGGAGGCCTTGCCTTTCATTGGTTGCCTCTCCATCCTCTTTGTCCTCCTCTCCCTCCTCGGATTAAAAAAAAGGCTTGCTTGTTTTAGGACTTGCATAATTATAGTCATTTAGTTTTTCATACCGATTGGAAGTTTGTATTGGATATGGAATCCACTGGTGTCTATCTTCATATTGTTGTTGAGTAGACCATCCATTATAGTATTGTTCCCTATCAGAATGTAAACTATAATCCTCATTATTTCTAAAAGGTAATGGTCTTTGTGGGGCATCCGCAGTATTCTGTGGGTATTGGTATTATGATTGTGGGTTCTGATCATTATTCCCATTACCCCCGTTTTTTCTGCCTCTTCTCCTTCGCTGACCTCCTCTACCTCTATGTGTAGAGTTTGATGGTACTTGTGTCCAATTAGGTGTCTGTGGCTCAGCATTTAATGCTGCAGCTGAACCAACCTTAATTGATGACAGGGCTGGTTTGGCCTTCTCATCCACATCATTCGTTGCATTGGTAGTGGTTTGCCATGTATAAACGGTATTGTTTTTAAAGTCACCCATATCTCTATGGTACTTTTTAATTTTCTTTTTTGTGTGTCTCTGTCTATTTTTTCTAATTTCTTTTTCATATCAGCATTGAAATTCAAAACTTGCTGGGTGTCTTTGATTGGATCGAGTTTCCTTTGTAAATCAGCTATTTTTGTTTCCAATAGCCTCATTTTGTGTTGTTTTCTCTTCAACACTAACTGTTGTAATTTATAGCCGACCCCATTAAATAAGTCTAATCACTCACTCATAGACCCCTCATCATTTAAACCATCTTGTGGGATTACTTCCCATCAGACTCCTCATAATAATCTTATCTTTTAAATACTGTTCAAAAGTACATATTTTTTTTGTTCAATATATTTTTATTGAGAAAGATATATAAGCATCTCAATCAAATGAAGTACATTGGAACAGAGAGGAGTACACTGGGCGAACGTGTGAAAATAATCACTCATGAGTATAGTAGAGACATTAAGAGTGACCCAGCATACCAAATTAAAATAACAATATAAAAAGCATAAAAAGAGAAACAAAAGGGGGGAGGAAGAGAGAAGTGCAAGAGAGGAAGGTGGGATGGGGGGGGGAGGGAGAAGAAGGAAGGGGGTTGGCACACATGGCAGCAAAAAATTTATATTTGGCATGTGCTAACATTGAATTTAATCCTTATATAGAAATAAAATCCACAGCATTTACATAAATAAGAGTGAGACATCAGGGACCTGGGTTGTTCAGGGGGAAGAAGAAATTATGTCCTTATAACATTGGGTAGATAGGAAGGAGGACCACGGGGCCCAGGTTAGAGTAAATTGTTTGGTAGTGTCTCTCGCAATGTGGGTGAGGTCTTCCATGAGGTAAACGTCAGAGACTCTTTGCAGCCAACACTTAGTGGACGGAGATGTAGATTGACCCCAAAGCACAGGAATGAGAGCCTTAGCCGTGTTAAGAAGATGTGGAATCAGCGAGCGTTTATATCTACCTATTGACATTGAGGTAGCATGGAAGAGCACTGTCCAAGGATCCAAAGGTAACTTGATCTCAGTGATCTGGTGAATAAGGTCTATTACCGCGGACCAGTAAGGGCGAATGATCGGGCAGAACCACCAGATGTGAGCATGGGTGGCCTCCTGTCCGCAATTTCTCCAGCATAGCGGGGAGTTGGAAGGGAACATGCGGTTTAATTTAACAGGTGTATGATGCCATCTAGTGATGAGTTTGAAGTTAGAGTCAGCCATGGAAGAAGCTAGAGAGGAGGTATGCGTCAGAAGTAAAACTTTATCCTTTGTCTTATCTGTGAGAACAACACCCAGGTCACGCTCCCAACTGGTCAGATACTGCGGGTGGGTAGGATTTTGTAAGTTGATAAGCGCTTTGTAAAATAGGGCAATACCGTGGAGAGGGGGATCCTTATGAAGGAACACATGTTCAATGCCATTCAGATCTTGGATTCCCCGTAGTGGTTGGGGGAGTGTTTGAAGAAAGCAGCTCAGTTGATTATATCTCCACTTATCCATAAACTTTGATGGTCCATGGCCTAGTAGTTCAGACAAAGGTTTAAGTGTATTGGAGTTTAAAACATGGTGCAAGAGGAGGGGGCCTCCAGGCGACCAGGATTGGAAACCCGGGTCTAAGGATCCTGGTACAAAGTAGTTATGATTCAGGAGAGGAGTTAGCGGGGAGTTATAAGGCCATAAGAATTTCCTATGAAGGCCATCCCAGACGTCTAGAGAGGATACGGTAATAGGTGAGGTATTGTGGCCGAGGGTTCTAAAAGATCGTGGTATCCACAGAGCAGAGGAAAGGTCAGAGTCACATAGGGCATATTCCAGCTGTACCCAGAGTTTAGAAGCAAAGGCATATTTCCAATCTGCTATACGTGACAGAATGACAGCATGATAATAAGTCCTAAAATTGGGCAGGGATAGTCCCCCAGAGCGCTTGGTCCGAAATAGGACCTTCCTAGAGACTCTGGGGTGACCATCCCTCCAAATAAAGCGGGTAACCATGGTCTGCAATAAAGTAAAGAAGCCTACAGGAATCTTTAAGGGAATCATTTGAAGGATAAAGAGAACGCGGGGAAGTATGTTCATCTTAACTATGTTCACCTTACCTAGCCATGAATGTGAGAGGGAGGACCATTTTCTGAGGTCAGCTCTTATGTTATTAAGAAGAGGAATATAGTTATATCTAAAAAGGGAGTGGAGGTGAGGAGTTAAGTATATGCCAAGGTATTTCATGCGTGAGGTTTCCCAGCGAAAGGGAAATAGGGGCTTCAGCTGATCAACTACTGGTTGAGGTACCGAAATATTCAGAATTTCAGATTTTGACAGATTAATTTTAAAATTGGATAGCATTTGGAAGGTAGAGAATTCCGACATCAAGTTAGGTAATGAAATGCGTGGTTGTTGAATAAAAAATAGGATGTCGTCAGCATAGGCTGCGTATTTATGGGATCTACAACCAACTTGAATGCCATGTATATTTCTATTATGTCTAATTGTGGCCAGAAAGGGTTCCAGAGAGATAGCAAAAAGGAGAGGAGATAAAGGACATCCTTGTCTTGTTCCATTATGTAGTGTAAATGGGTCGCTCAAGGAGCCATTAATCCGAATCTGCGCAGTAGGGTCAGAGTAGAGAGAAGAAATACAATGAAACATTCTGGGGCCCAAACCGAAATAGCGGAGAGTGGTTTTGAGGTAGTCCCAGTCCACCCTGTCAAACGCCTTTTCGGCGTCCGTAGAAAGGAGGAGGGTGGACCGGGAGCACCTACGCACATAGTGGATCAGGGACAAAGCGCGTAGCGAGTTGTCCCTGGCCTCTCTGTTAGGGATAAATCCAGTTTGATCAGCCGAAACCCATTGGGATAGAAAGGGAAGTAGCCTGTTAGCCAAAACCTTGGAATAGAGTTTAGTGTCGATGTTTAAGAGGGAAATAGGTCTATAACTACTGCACAGAGTGGGATCCTTGTCAGATTTGGGGATAACAGTAATATGAGCGGATAGTGATTCCGGACGAAGGCCAGTTTTGAGGGAGATGGAATTTGCATATGCCGTAAGATGAGGAAGAAGGATGTCACTAAAGGTTTTGTAGTATAAAACGGTGAAACCATCAGGGCCGGGGGCCTTACCTGAGGGGGAGGATTTAAGAGCGTGTTGAAATTCCTCAGTGGAAAAATCAGCTTCTAATCCAGCGAGTGCTGACTTCGACAACTTGGGGAGGCCGGCCTCTCTGAGATAAGAGAGTATACGTTTACGTTTTTCCGACAGTGGTAGAGAGGCCAGGCCACCCTCCACACCGTATAGGTCAGCATAAAACTCCCGGAAGGCTTTCGAAATTTGAGGGGTGGTGTGGACTAGTTCTCCTGTTGGTAATTTTATTTTGGGAATGAAGGATAGAGTTTTTCGGGCCGTGAGGGATCTAGCCAACTGTCTACCTGGTTTATTACCTCATTCGTATATTTTCTGGGAAACAGAATGAAATTTCCGCTTGGTTTCAAGATTGAGGAGAGTTTTAAGCTCCTCTCTCTGAAGGGCGAGGGCCTCGAGATGTGAGATATGTAAAGAAAGTTTATGCTTTTTCTCTAGGTCAGCAATCCGCTGTAGGACCTGTTTAAGCTGTTGCCCGTGCTCTCTCTTTCTCCTTGCGCCCAATTCAATAAGAATACCCCTCATGGAGGCCTTATGCGCCTCCCACAAAACAGAGGGGGAGGTGTCCGAGGTTGTGTTTTCTTTGAAATATTGAGCCAAGGTATTAGATAACATGGAGACCTCTGTTGGATTAGAAATGAGAAAGTCATTGAGCTTCCAGTTATTGGGGCGAGGAGGCAGATCGGGCACGTCCAAGCAAATGGAAACAGGGGCATGGTCGGAAAGGGTAGCAACACCAATGTGGGCTGAGCGGAGAAAAGGCAGGTGAAAGTGATCAAGGAAGATGTTATCAATTCTAGAGTAAGAGTTGTGCGTTTTAGAGAAGTGGGAGTAGTCCTTTTCTTTAGGGTGCATGAGACGCCAAACGTCCATAAGCTGAAGATCTAGGAGTTTTTTTTTTGACCTGAGCTAATCTTTTAAATGGGATACCCGAGCGGCCTTGGGAGGTATCCATAATGGGATCCAGAGGTATATTTATATCTCCCGCCAGAACTATCATACCCTCAGCAAAATGGGATAGTTTCGTGAGTATTTGATTAAAGAAAACAGGTTGATTGTGGTTGGGGCAATAAATGTTTGCTAGAGTACATCTAGTATTGCCTATAAACCCCTTTACAAAAAGGAAGCGACCATGATCATCCGCTAACATGTCTGAAAACCGAAATGAAGCACTCTTGCTGAGTCCAATAGCCACTCCCTTGGCTTTGTTAGTGTCAGACAGGCTATAATACCATTGTGGAAAATACTGTGAGTATAATTTAACTGACGTTGTATGGGTCAAATAGGTTTCTTGGAGGAAGGCAATAGAGCAAGCAGAGTTCTTCAATTCCCGTAACACTTTATGTCTCTTTGCGGGGACACAGAGGCCTCTAACATTGTACGAGAGAATCTTCAGAGTAGCCATATCATCAGCAAAGAGTGGATCAATAAAACATATAGCCAAGCGTGCCAACAAAACAGAGAAGGGAGGGGGGACGGGAAGGAGAGAAGGGGAAGGAGAAAAGTCAGAAAAAAAGAGAAAGAGGAAATAAGACATACATGAAGAACAGTAGAACAACCATTATAACGATTGGGAATGGAATCAAAATCACGCAGCGGTCTGCGGTGGTCCCAGTGGGGATGAGGGGAGCAGGCAACCAGGAAGGGTTGCAGACAAAGATCAAGAAGAAAAGATAAATTGCCAACTCCCACCAACCCCAAGAGGAGAGGGGCAGAGAACGGACTCCTTTGTGGAGGCATGGATTAGGAGCATAAAGCCCCGTCAGCTAACGGCCTGTAAAATAGTAAGAAACATTTATGATACCAGCAATGGTCAGGACAAATATGCACATAGACATAACAACAGGTCCTCAACAAAAAACGAAAACAGAGGATGATTAATAGGGTTAATTAAACCTTTGGCCTAAAAGATGATACCATCATAACCAAGGTATAGTCAAGGAAGGTGAGTGTGGGCAGTAAGACGCCTCATCCATTTTTCTGAGATGAGCCAGGATTGGAGACACGCCCTTGCTTGGCTGGGGTTTTCCGCCAACGAGGGGAACAGGAAGCGGAAAAGGTGGGTATAGTATTCTGCCAGCCCGGTAACTCCGTGTGCGGCAAATTGAGATCCTGTAGGAAGGTAGGTAGGTCTTCGTGGAACCGCAGAGTTGAAGAGCGGCCGTTTTTAGTAGCAATTAAGCATGCAGGAAAACCCCATCTGTAAGTAGTCCCGTCACCCCGCAGATGCTCCAAAAGAGGTTTTAAAGCCCTGCGGCGATCAAGGGTCTCCTTGGCTATGTCAGGAACGATGCTAAGGGTAGCTCCATCAAAGTCAATTTTAGGAGTGTTCCGCAGTTTGATCATGATGGCGTTTTTGTGTTCATAGTAGTGGAGGCGACAAATCACATCCCTGGGTTGGTCAGAGGAGAAGTTACGAGGTCTCAGAGCGCGGTGAACTCTGTCAAAACGCAGAGGGTCAGTAACTGAGTTGCCTAATATGGTATTAAGGATGCCACGGATCGAGGGTTCCAGGTCGTTATCTCTGGTCGCTTCTGGCAGTCCTCTTATACGTAGGTTATTTCTACGATTGCGATTTTCGAGGTCTTCGAGCTTGTATAATGAGGCTCTGTGAGCATATGCTAATTGAGTAACAGTCTCTTGCAGTTCTTTAATGGCCACCTCTTGTGAGTCTTGGCGTTGTTCTGTCTCCTCAACTCTGACAAGCAAATGTGCCATGTCCGCCCTAACCGCGGAAATTTCCTTTTTGATAGATTTTTCCATATTGTGAAACATACCCGCCATTTCTTTTTTGAGTTCACTCAACAAAGAAGACATGTCAGAACCTGTGGGGGAGCCGGGGTCCTCCATCAACTCCGAGCCGCAGGATGAGGCCGGAGAGCTTTCACGGGCGGAGGCGGCGTGTGAGGCTGGGGATATAAGAGATCGTGAGGCTCTGGTCTTGTTAACCCGAGTGCTGGGGCTTTCGCGCTCCGAAGCTAGGAATCTTTTGATAGATCCGACAGTAGCTTGATGTAAGGTTGAGGATTTTGCAGAACGTTTGTTTATTGATGAACGGGAACTTGATCCCTTAGAAGGCATTGCTAGTTGTGTATGAGGCCGAGAGCTGAACGGGGCTCGATTTAAGTGCTTGCCATCAGTGCCATGTGTGGTTCAGCGGCACCAGACGAGCAGGGGAAGCAAATATTTTAGGCGTAGGCGACTTAAGGATGTGCTAGACAGAGACCAGGAGGGTATAATGGCCGTAAATAAACTATAACCGTCAGCAGCCCAGGTTCAGGCAGGTCAGTAATAGTTTGTGGGCATAGGCAAAGCGGACTTCAGTGCCACTCTTAGCAGAGGCCGGTTAAATCCCTGTTGTGTATAGTCTTTGGGGTGAGGTGCACCAAGATGGCCGCCGTAGCACCTAGTGGACCTGAGAGGGTGTAAGCAGAGAGTATCTGTATATGGCCCCAGCAGATCCCTGTAGAGCAAGCAAGTGACAGGGGACTCCCGGCTCACCATGTATCAAGGAAGCCGAGCGGTGAGGGGCCGGAGGGGCCGTGGAGGGGATATGACACTGTCCTCAGGTGTAGCAAGATGGCCGCCGCACCTCCGTGAATAGGCCGAAGCCGCGGTCTCGAGTACAGGGCGAGGAAGGGTGCGGCGCTGACGGCCTCGGGTGGTGTGGCGGGTGAACTGGGGTCTAGCTAGTGGTAAGAGAGCCTGGATGCTAGTGGGCTGAAGTCCGATGCGGACCGCTAGGTACTCACTGCGTTCCGGAGGCCAGGCCGCATCCGCGATTGTAGGCCGCAAGTCGTCAGGTCACACCGCTAGAAGCGATTTTCGTCTGTGACCTCCAGCTGCAGCGTGGGTGACAACCGAGGCTGGATGGTGTATGTGCCTCACAGGTCGCGGCCTTCAGATGCTGGTAGTGGCAGGGGATCCACAGGCCCCAAGATGGCGGAGGGCCCTGGGAGCGTGGAGCCAGTCACAGGCCCAAAGCGGAGCAAGGTGCTCAGAGTAAAAAAAAAAACAAAAAAACCTCCGGGGCAGCAGCAGGGAATGACCAGGGATTGATGCAGGCAGACCAGGGCCCAAATAGTGCAAATTGGGCAAAGGATGGGGGTAGATCAACGCTGGATGCCAGGAGCTCTGTAGCAGCACGTCTTCCCTGCTTCACGTCCGGACACGCCCCCCTCAAAAGTACATATATCCCACCAAGTACGAATTTGCTTTTCTAATGTGTGACCCAAAGTTATTAATAGTTGTCCTTGGTCTACATAATCTACTGGTGTGATATCTAGAGTGAATATGGAGTCTAGATTGATTATTCTATTGCTAATAAATTTAATTGCATCCATAGCTGCTATTGGTAACAAAATTGAATATAAACAGAAATGAGAAATAATTAAATATTAAGTACCTCTCCCTCAGCACTCATGGGAATAAATATAATGATCAAGCTGCTACTAAAAGGTTAGTAATGAATAGACATGTGCAATTCGTTTCATTTCTAATTAGTTTTTCACGAATTTAGAGAAATTCGTTAATTCCGAAATTTCCGAATTTCCAAATTTTTCAATTTCCGAATTTTCGGATTTTCGGATTTCCGAAATTTTGGATTTACGGAATTCCGAATTTCCGAATTTTTCAATTTACGAATTTTCGAATTTTCGGATTTCCGAAATTTTTAATTTACGAATTCACGAATTTTGGAAATTCGTAATTTTGGATATTCGGATTTCCGAAATTCGGAATTTCGGATTTTCTAATTTTCAAATTTCCGAATTTCGGAAATTAGGAATTTCGGATTTTCTAATTTTCTAATTTCCGAATTTCGGAAATTTGGAATTTCGAAAATTCGAAAATTGGAAATTTAGAAAATTCGAGATTCGAAAATTCAAAATTGCAAAATTCGAAAATCTAAAATTCGAAAATCTAAAATTCGAAAATGGGAAATTTGGAATTTTCGAATTCCGAATTTTTAGAATTCCCGAATTTCCGAAAACCGGAAATTTGTTTTTTTTTCCTTTTTTCGGAAATTCGAAAAATTCGTTTTTTTCATTTTTCGTTTTTTCTTTTTTTTGGAAATTCGGAAATTCGAAAATTTGGAATTCGAAAAATCGGAATTCCGAAAGAAGCAAAAAAAAAGCGAAAAAAAGAAATTTTCGAATTTTCCAAATTTTCCAAATTTCCGGCAAAAAAAGAAAAAAAAAAGAAAACAAAAAAAAGAATTTTTCGAAATTTCCAGAATTTCCGAAAAAAGAAAAAAAACAATCAATGTGTCCGAGCCTAATTACCACTCAGACACTACCCTTAAATTGAACACCCCACTACATATGTTTCCCGTATATAAACTTGTCCTCCCATGCACTCATGAACAGATTTGCTAATGATGGGGCATGCTTAGCACCCATTGCCACGCCTTTGATTTGGGTGTAAAATTGTCCAGAGTACCAAAAATAATTGTGGCTCAAACAAAAATCAAGAGCCATCCCTAAAAACTTTTTGGGGATAAAAGGCAGATCATCCCTTTTACTTAGTGCCCAATTTAGAGATAAAAGAGCATCCTCATGTTGTATTATAGTATATAATGAGGCGATGTCTGCAGTCACTAAAAAAACATCTTGTTCTTTGGGAATAGCAATTTTCTCTAAAAGTTGTAAAAACTGCCTTGTGTCTTTCAGATAGGCTTTGGTATTAATCACACTGTTCTGTAGGAAATTATCCAAGTATTGACCCACTCTAGCAGACACTGAATTTATACTGTTTACAATTGGTCTTGCAGGAGGATGTGTGGGGTCTTTATGCATTTTAGGCAATGTATAGATTGTTGGTACACGATTAAAACTGGGGGTTAAAAATCTCTTTTCTTTTTCATTTAAAACTCTCATATTATAACCATGTTCAATCAGACATGTTACATTTTTTTCTATAACTTGCATTGGGATCACTGGTAAGTTGTTTATAGGTATCAGTGTCAGATAACATGTTACTTAATTGTGAGTGGTAAAAATCACTATCTAAAATCACCACTCCTCCCCCTTTGTCTGCAGGCCTAATAATCAAATTAATCCTTTTTTCTAAAGATTTTAACCCCTCTTCAATGTATTTTGGGTTCACATTTTTTTGAGGGATTAATTTGTCTACATCCTTCAGCACCATTTGCTTGAACACTTCAACATGTTTATTCGAAGGCTGTGGAGGATTGAACAATGATTTGTTTTTCAGACCACTATCCACACCGATCGTTGTGTTGTCGATCTTGTGTGATGGTGCTCCATTGATGCCCAAAAAATATCTCTTCATATTGATTTTTCTTATATATTTGTGTATGCCAATATAGACACTGAATTTATTAATTGGTCTATTTGCAGCACATTTTAGGCCTGCATTTAAAATATTAATTTATTTGTCGTTGAGTTGGATATTAGTTAAATAAAAAATGCCATCTAATCTTTTACCCTTCTTCTTTTCCTGGATTCGCTGTCCCCCTCTGCAACCTCTAAATTTTGTGTTATGTTGGTTAATGGTTGATTTATTTGTTGTACGTGTTGTGGGGGGTTCCACCATCCCTGTTCTTTCTGATATTGGGTGTTCACTGGAGGCCTTGCCTTTCATTGGTTGCCTCTCCATCCTCTTTGTCCTCCTCTCCCTCCTCGGATTAAAAAAAGGCTTGCTTGTTTAGGACTTGCATAATTATAGTCATTACATTTTTCATACCGATTGGAAGTTGGTATTGGATATGGACTCCACTGGTTTCTATCTTCATACTGTTGTTGAGTAGACCATCCATTATAGTATTGTTCCCTATCAGAATGTAAACTATAATCCTCATTATTTCTAAAGGGTAATGAATGGTCTTTGTGGGACATCCGCAGTATTCTGTGGGTATTGGTAATATGATTGTGGGTTCTGATCATTATTCCCATTACCCCCGTTTTTTCTGCCTCTTCTCCCTCGCTGACCTCCTCTACCTCTATGTGTAGCGTTTGATGGTACTTGTGTCCAATTAGGTGTCTGTGGCTCAGCATTTAATGCTGCAGCTGAACCAACCTTAATTGATGGCAGGGCTGGTTTGGCCTCCTCATCCACATCATTCGTTGCATTGGTAGTGGTTTGCCATGTATAAACGGTATTGTTTTTAAAGTCACCCATATCTCTATGGTACTTTTTAATTTTCTTTTTTTGTGTGTCTCTGTCTATTTTTTCTAATTTCTTTTTCATATCAGCATTGAAATTCAAAACTTGCTGAGTGTCTTTGATTGGATCGAGTTTCCTTTGTAAATCAGCTATTTTTGTTTACAATAGCCTCATTTTGTGTTGTTTTCTCTTCAACACTAACAACACTTACAATTAACAACACTAACAACAATTACAACAGTAATTTATAGCCAACCCCATTAAAGAAGTCTAACCACTCACTGATAGACCCCTCATCATTTAAACCATCTTGTGGGATTACTTCCCATCAGAGACTCCTCATAATAATCTTATCTTTTAAATACTGTTCAAAAGTACATATATCCCACCAAGTACGAATTTGCTTTTCTAATGTGTGACCCAAAGTTATTAATAGTTGTCCTTGGTCTACATAATCTACTGGTGTGATATCTAGAGTGAATATGGAGTCTAGATTGATTATTCTATTGCTAATAAATTTAATTGCATCCATAGCTGCTATTGGTAACAATATTGAATATAAACAGAAATGAGAAATAATTAAATATTAAGTACCTCTCCCTCTCAGCGCTCATGGGAATAAATATAATGATCAAGCTGCTACTATAAGGTTAATAATGAATCAAAATATGTGTAAATAAAAGGAAATTATTTAAACATTAATAGCGCTAAAAGGTTGTTCAAAAAATGCACAGTCCAAAACTCTGCTTGCTTAATCACTTAAAATGCATAATCCAACAAACTCGGTTATAGATAGGAAGTTTATATCTGTGACGCAAAAAACGTCCTAAACAGGGAAAGATGATCTTCCTTCGCACACTGCTTGTCTGCTAATCCCCAAAGGAAAATAACTTACCAGATGTAAGTGAATTCAGAGCATGTCTGTGTATCTCAGATGTCATCCAGCTGGCAGATAATCCCCTCTGATGGTCTCAGACTGGTGGATCGATCTTATATGGCTGTTGTCAGCGATCTCCAAAGGTTTCCATCTGTATGTAACTCATTAGGAAAAATAAAAGGGTGCACATAGTGTAATCCAGTAAGGAATCCTTTATTTAGAGCAATTCAATTAGATTTACACTTACAATGTGTCAGCCTTGTTAAAAACAGTATCAAAAAATCTCTTAAATTAAGTTGTGTAGTCCTGCTATGCCTTACACCGCCACATCGGTGTTTCCCGGGAAGGCAGAGCAGACAGTACGACAACGTAGGTTGCTGCGTGGCCACGCAGCGCAGCTCCCAGCCTATTATACTCACATAGCTGCCGGAGGATTCACCCACTCGTGCGAGGACATTGCCTTCCACATGCCGGTAGAGAGTCAGAATCGCCTTCCGTGAGAAAAAGTGGCGTTTGGGAACCTGCCACTGAGGAACTGCACATACCACAAACTCACGGAAGGGGGCAGAGTCTACCAACTAAAAAGGCAGCAGTTGAAGTGCTAGCAATTTAGCATTCAACCGCTAGGCATGTGGATGGCTGGGAGCGAACTTCTTTCGGCGGTGCAGCAGCTGGGGCAGGGAAATTTGCCTGGGACAATCTGACGTTGGTGTACCGATAGCAGATTGCCCGCAAGTACTTGGCAGTGACACACCTAATTCTACACCTTCATTCCTCTCAGTGCAGGTTTCTGAGAGGACTGAAGGTAGAGTGGGGTTGGAGATCCCAGCTGATGAGAAGCAAGGAGAGGTCCGCTTTTTTCTTTGGTGTGGATCTTTTAGGTGTGCTTGCCAACGAACTGCATGGCAGGTCGACATATGTCTAATCAAGCATGTGGTGCCCAAGCGGGTGATGTTTTGGCCACGCGATATACCCCTGAGACATATGTTGCAAAAAGCAGTGCTGCGATCTGATGCACTCGCCTCAAAAAAGGCCCACACCAAAGAACTTTTGAAATAACGTGCAGAGACAGCAGCGGCCTGCACATGAGCTCTGCGGTGTGATGCTGTTGGTGTGATGCCCTTAAGCTGGCCCCTAGAGGGTATCCTGCCTCGTTGGAGATGTGCCTCCTCCTCCTCCTCATCTCTCCTATCAGGCACCCACGTAGAGTCTGTGACCTCACCATCCCCTCCCTCCTCCATCACTGTAGCAAACCTGACAGTATGCTGCAGCTGGGGGAACATGACTGTCAGATTGCTGTCCTTCTTGGGCACCCCCTCTCTCTGGGCTCACGTTACTGCCTTCCTCTAGCTGGGTACCATCATCGAAGCCTTCAAAACGCTGGGCATCCTCCTGGAGCATGTAGACAACACTGTGGTCAAACAGTTCGGGGGACTCCTCAGGAGGACATGGTGGGGCTAGGGAAGGAGTGACTAATGCCATTGAGCTGAGGGAAGAGGCCGCTTTGGCAGCTGCTTTGCCAGACAAAGTACCCTGAGCCTGGGTGAGAGAGGATGAGGAGGATGAGGGCGACTTGGTCATCCTCTCTACCAAGTCTTCGGCATGTTGCGGCTCAACACGGCCAGCTGCTGAAAAAAAGGACAAGCGTGTCCCACGGCCACGTGCTGATGAGGATGCACCGTGTCCACGACCAGCACTGTTGCCTCTAGACACAGAGCCTGCTTGCCCTCTTTTATTGCCTCGTGACTGTCTGCCTCTCCTTGTTGTCCTTCCAGACATACTAATTGCCTGCAGGGAGATGTAGCTGCACAAAGCTGGGATGTATATATATACTGATTATACTGCAGCTAGCAGAATCAACTGCCTGCCTATAGTATTATTAGTATGAGAACACCAGCAATTGTCTTCAGTTAGCTTTAGTTGCACACTGTGCAGAGGACACAGTACACTAACTGAAAATACTGCAGCTCCCTGCCTGTGGTATTAGTATGAGAACTCCAGCAATTGTATTCAGGTAAGCTTTAGGTGCACACTGTGCAAAGGACACTAAAACAGAATACTGCATCTCCCTGCCTGTATTTGTATGAGAACACCAGCAATTGTATTGAGGTAAGCTTTAGGTGCACACTGTGCAAAGGACACTAAAACAAAATACTGCAGCTCCCTGCCTGTATTTCTATGAGAACACCAGCAATTGTATTGAGGTAAGCTTTAGGTGCACACTGTGCAAAGGACACTATAACAAAATACTTCAGCTCCCTGCCTGTATTTGTTTGAGAACACCAGCAATTGTATTGAGGTAAGCTTTAGGTGCACAGTGTGCAGAGGACACTAAAACTAAATACTTCAGCTCCCTGCCTGTATTTGTATGAGAACACCAGCAATTGTATTGAGGTAAGCTTTAGGTGCACACTGTGCAAAGGACACTAAAACAAAATACTGCGGATCCCTGCCTGTATTTGTATGAGAACACCAGCAGATGTATTCAGGTAAGCTTTAGGTACACACTGTGCAAAGGACACTAAAACAAAATACTGCAGCTCCCTGCCTGTATTTGTATGAGAACACCAGCAATTGTATTCAGGTAAGCTTTAGGTGCACACTGTACAAAGGACACAGTACACTAAGTGAAAATACTGCAGCTAGCACAATCACCTGCCTGCCTGTCAGTATATTATGAAGAGAATAACAGGAACGGGTCTAGCTAAACTGAATACAGTGTATAAATATATATAAGAAAAGAGGGGGGTGGAGGCGCCAACTAAAATAATCCTACTGTGATAAATAATGTAAGTATAGTATATATACTTATATGTTCACTTGGAAATGATGTCCATCGATGGACATCATTTCCAAGTGAACCTGTAAGTATATATACTATACTTACATTATTTATCACAGTAGGATTATTTTAGTTGGCGCCTCCACCCCCCTCTTTTCTTCTACTTCTTGCTGACAGAGGACAAGGACACCCTCTGAGGATGGCTGCCTCCTCTTGTTTTTTAATATACAGATTGACTTAGAAGTGCCATTAGAGTCACTATTACATTCATTTTATTTTTTTTATTTTTTTTGTTTACAAAAGTTTTATTTGGAAGATTTAAAAGAAAAATACGTTACACAGTTGTGAGGATACTCTTCAGAAGAAGATATAAAGCAGTACAAGATAAACAATGGTGATTAAGTGATGGTTCAAGTAAGAGCAGAAGATAAGATAATATGTCAATATGAGGAAAGGGTGCCAGTTGGAGTTGATACCATTCAGAGTAGGAGGTGTCATGGGGAGTGTGGAAACCCAAAAAAGGTCAGCACATAAAAATATACAAAAGATCCGGGAGGCATATGGATCAGTCATTGGACCAGAACATCCATTTCGAGTTAAAGGTGGGGATGCTATCAAATAGTGTGTGATGAATTCTTTCGGATAACTGAATATTTCTCATTCTGGATATTACCTGGGGCCAGGGGAGATTGTTGGATCTCCAGTTGAGGGCAATCATCCATTGGATTGAGCTTACTAATGAGTGAATAAGTCTAACACAGGGAGGGGAAATATCAGGGTTATTAGCATAAAGAATACATATTTGTGGGGAGAGGGAGATTTTATTTTTAATCATGGATTCTATTTTCAGTTCTGCCTGTCGCCACACTGCCTCCAGGCATCTACAGCTCCAGAAAATATGAGTGTATGTGCCAATTTCTGAGCAACCCCTGAAGCAATATGGAGAAGCAGATGAATAGAAAGAGTGGATCTTATCAGGGGTTAGATATAGTCTAGAAAATAGTTTCATAGGGGATTCTCTGTATGCTGGAGCTATATTACATTTGCGGAGATTCTCAGACATAGTCTTCCATGTATCTATGGGAATGTTGCAGCCTAGTTCGGATTCCCAGTGTAGCATTTGGGTCGATTTTTCAGGCAATGAGGTACTGTTAAGGTCTTTGTAAAGCGTGGAGATTAAGCCTTTATCTCTTGAGGAGTGTATGCAGATGTGTTCAAAAATCGTCATAGGAGGACGTATAGTTAAAGAATAATGCTCATTGAAGAAGTTTTTAATTTGAATAGAGTTTGTGAGTTCCGAGGAAGGAAGATTGTATTTAGATTGGAGTGCAGAGAATGTGAGGAAAGTATTGTTAGAGGACAATGCTTTTAGGGAGGACAAATTGTTATTTCGCCATAGGGGGAACGAATGCATGTTGTTCAAGTTCTGTATAAGCCTAGGGTCCCCCAAGAAGGAAGCAAGAGGGGGTGTGTCAGATGAGAGTTTGAGGGTTTTAGTGAGGACGAGCCATAATCGAAGGAGATGGGCCACTATAAGATTAGATTTGAGAAGTTTTTGGTGGAGAATAAAATTAGACAAAATAATTCCTTGAAGATGGTATGGGGTAATAGAAAAAGATTCGAAAATAAGCCAAGGGAGGTTTAAGGTGGGAGCATGCCATTGGGCTATCTGTGAGAGCTTAGTGGCAATGAAATAGTGCCAGATATTGGGGATGCCTAGGCCGCCCTTATTTTGGGGTCTGAATATTACATTCATTTTAAAGGCATCACAGCGCTAGGAGCGCCAGAATCCCCCTCTTTCTATGACATAAATATATATACAACACCTAGGATGCATATATATCCTCTACACACTGTAACTGAAGCTAACTGACTCGCCTGCCTGCTCTATCTAACTCAAATTAAATGACACTGTCTCTCTCTCTCTCTGTCTTCAACCACCACCGCAACACACTACACAAGGCCACCACGCAGGCGGCCTTATATAGTGTGGGGTGTGTACTAAACCCCCTGAGACATAATTGGCCAAAGCCACCCTGGCTTTGGCCAATTATGACTCTCCGTTTTTTCCGCGCTGTGATTGACCAAAGCATGCGGGTCATAGTGCATGCTTGGCCAATCATCAGCCAGCAATGCACTGCGATGCCGCAGTGAATTATGGGCTGTGACGTGCCACTCGAATTTGGTGCAAACAGCCCATAATGTTCGAAATTTGCCGAACAGACGATGTTCGAGTTGAACATGGGTTCGACTCGAACTCGAAGCTCATCCCTATTGCTAAGATGTATTGAGAAATCTGGACTAGGCCCAGAGTATTAGAAGGAGCCGTAAAAGGACTGACGACTGAACCAGGCCCCTTAAGGGCAACATAATTTAGGATTATATGTACAGTACATCCTAATATCATGCGGATTGACCTGGATAGTGGCCTACTTGCTTTGTTACCAAACTTGTACATTGTTCTAGGAATACAGTCTTTATGTCGAAAGTACTCCTGATCTAATAACTGATGGAGATCTTTAAGTTTCCTTTCCATTTGCTGGAAGGAATCAGCCTCTAGAGTATGTTTATGGCAGAGTTCCAGCATATAGATTTCCTGCAAAAGCTTTGTGATATCTGACTACTGCTCTTTTTTTAGCCAAGAGCCCTCTAAAATATGGGTTCCTCTTATGATGCTTTTCAAAGCCTTCCATTTGTTAGGTTGTGCTGTCATGTCTAAATTATGGTCAAAAAGAAATTGAGAGACCGTGCGTCTGACCGCAGCACAGGTCGGACCGTCTTTTAAGAGAGCTTCATTCAGCCTCCACCAGGCTGTTGGTTTAGAAGAATGTGGTAAAAGTATAAAAAAAAGTGGAAAATTATCCAACCAAAGTTGGGATCAAATAGACGCCTGGAGTCGCCAGCTAAGTAGGTTATGAGAAACAAGCAATAGATTTATCCTGCTAGAAGTAGTGTGAGTCCTGAAAAAACTAAAAAGATAGTCACGGTTTTTGTTTTATCCAGCTATATTTACTCAGTGCAACTTATAACATCCAAGTGAAAGATATAACACCAACAAGTCAGAAAAAAATAAAATAATAAAAAAAAACAGAATCACTAAGTTGGAAAAAGGACCCGTGTGTCAGTATTTTTTTGAACCGCCTTTTGCTTTAATTACAGCCTTTAGTCTGCTGAGATATGTCTCTACTAACTTTGCACATCTAGACTTTGCAATATTTGCCCACTCTTCTTTGCCCAACTGCTCAAGTTTAGTTAAATTTGATGGTGACCTATTATGAACTGCAGTCTTCCAGTAATTTCACAGATTTTCAATGAAGTCTGGGCTCTGACTAGGCCATGCAAGAACTTTCACATTTTTCTCCTTCAACCACTGTGTGGTCATTTTTGCTGTTACATAGTTACCTAGTTAGTCATGTTCATGTTGGAAGGTAAACCTTTTTATAATTGACAACTTTCTGGCAGAGGGAAGCAGATTTTCCTCCTTGATCATATTTTTCCCCATCCATTTTTTCCTTCTATTCTGACAAGTGCTCCAGTCCCTGCTGCAAAGAAACACTCCTATAACAGGATATTACCACCTCCATGCTTTACTGTAAAAAAAAGGGGTTATTTGGATGGTGAGCTGTATTGCATTTCTGCCAAACATATCATTTGGTGTTAATGCCAAATAATCCATTTTTAGTATCATCTGATCATAACACCTTTTTCCATGTGGCCTCAGAATCTTCAAGGTGCGTTTTGGCAAAGCTCAGTCGTGGCTGCATGTGGCCTTTCTTGAGGAGTGGCTTTTTTCTTGCAACCCTCACATACAAGCCACATTTGTGGAGAATTTGTGATATTGTTGTCACATTCAATGACCACTCTTTGTTATAAATTCCTGTATTTTCTACAGAGTTGCTGTAGGCCTCTTAGTAGCCTCTCTGACAACTTTTCTCCTGGCTCTTTCATCCAGTTTGGAGTGACGTCCTGATCCAGGGAGGGTCTGTTTTGTACCAAATACCCTTTACTTCTTAATAATAGACTTCACTGTGCTTCTAGGCATTGATAAAGCCTTTGAAATGTTTTTGTATCCATCTCCTAACTTGTGCCTGTCCACAACTTTATCCTGGAGATCTTTTGATGGTGCCAGTTGATTGTTTGCATGAGTTGCACTACCAGGGACTGAATAATGCCAGGAAAGCTCTTTTCATGAGCTAATCAAAATAACCACAGATGATCACAGTTAAAAGTCAAATGGCTTTGTGTGCTATTGAGAAGGTAATTAGCTACACCTGATTGAGTTTACAAATCATTCTTAGGAGTGGGTGATCCTATTACTAACTCAGTGATTCTGTTTTTGAATTTAAAAAAATGTTCCTGACATTTTGGTGTTATATCTTTCATTTGATGTTATGAGTTGCACTGAGTAAATGCAGCTGTATAAAAAAAACTGTGTCTCTCTTCATTGCAGGCTGCAAAGCAAACAGAATGTGATTATTTTAAAAGGGGGGGGGGGGTGATTCTTTTTTATACCCACTGTATGTATAGATAAAATCAAAGGGTCCAAAGTTTCGTCCACCCACACTGAAGATCCCACCACTGTGCCAGGATAAATAAGAGCACTAGAGTCAAATGCTAACGCTGCCACATAAATGTATAATAGTAAACTACTGTATAAACTACTAAAGTGAATAGTGGCCCTGTAAATTAACAAATAAATAACATTAAATAAATAATAAATAAATCACCCTGTGACAAGTAATAAATAAACAAAACAAAAGCAAAAGTCCATTGTCTAAATAAGTTCTTAAATGTAACCGTGATTGATCAATAAATATTCAAAATGCATTGAAAGCAGATTCAATATAGTTCATCCACCACACCATGTGCAAACAGTGATTCCACTCCCCTCTGGGTGTCCACTCACCAAATGAAGTTGCCTTGCACTCTCATGCACAGCAAATAACCATCATAGCTATGGCTGACCCAGCAGCTGGAGGTGGAAGAGCAGAGAAAACAGCCCTGCAAGTATCTCTTCAGCTTCAGTGGTGGGATCTTTCCATGGGATCAATAATATGGACGGGAGGGCGTGGCTTGGACTCCACTGTGATGGCGGTGTGATCCCTGAGCTCCGGCTTACAGCGGGTTACAATAGCGGCTTACAGTGACTAGAGGCACTGAAAACTGCTCCCTTGTCAGCGATCTGACCCCTAACTATCCGGGCACCATGACTAGGAAGCGTCAGGCGGAACACCGCCCGAAGAAACTAACAGATTACTACTCCTTGCCGCTGGCGCCTCGTGGGCAAGATGGCGCTGGCGCGTCTCCCTTCTCCGGAGCAGAGCGAGGCCACTCACTGAATGGCAAAGGACCTAGGAATAGACAAACTCATGGCTCCTTCATCCGTCAGCGGCAGCCCAGCGAAAACCAGGTTCAGAACGGAGGACCCAGAGCTGCAGCAATGTGAGGTAAGGTCCAACACAGACTCACAGGAGGACACTAGGGAGCTTCCAGACTCCATAGTCTCCTTCCCCACGCTGCATCAGCCTGTGATGGACACCACACTTAAGGACATGCTGATCTCTCTTCGCAGCACTATCCATAGTGACATGATGGCTTGCATGAGAAAATTTAACACTGAACTAGCTGCAGTAGGTGACAGAGTTGATCACATAGAGGTGAAGATGGGGGAATATGCCACTACCATTAATGATCTAGTGGACGCGAATGATTCAGCAGAAGAGGAGCAATTGTGGATTAAAGCCAAATTAGCAGATTTAGAAGACAGGTCCAGAAGAAACAATTTAAAATTCAGAGGCATTCCAGAAACAATTCAATCTTCTGACCTGCGCTCCTATGCTATTACCATGCTCTCCACACTTATGCCTGATCTCCCCATTATTGAACTTTCTATAGACAGAATCCACAGACTACCTAAACCCTCATTCATACCAGAAACTGCTCCCAGAGATGTTTTATTTCGGATGCATTTTTACCAGACAAAAGAGAGACTAATGACAATCACCCGTAAGGGTGAACACTGCGATACTGCATACGCCACTCTTCAATTCTATGCTGACCTATCCCAACACACCCTGCAACTCCGTAAAAATTTGAACACTATTACCAAAGCCTTAAGAAACCACAAGATTGATTACAGGTGGGGATACCCCACGAAACTTCTGATCACCAAAGATGGCACTACACATGCTATCACCTCGCCATCTAAAGGCTTCCGACTACTCCAAAAATTTAAGATCCTACCTGATGAACAAGCTGAATCTTCCAAAGCAGACAACAAGGGCAGGATCTCCCCATAATGGAAACAAGTCGGCAAAAACCCATGATCTGCAAACTATTTAATTATTTTGCCTCGGTGCCTTTGTTCGTCGCCCTCATATAGGGCCCCGCACTTCGGAGCTTCCCCCACACTACAAGCTCCCACCTATTTCAGCAGAAATGTTCTGCAACAGGGTTATGATAACCCTCCTTTTATGTTTTACTTTCTGTTATTTTAACTTTGTTCACCAGTTCTACTCACAGGATCTGCACCGAAATATACTCCCAAAACTCGCTACCTTTCAACATCACTTCAAACAAGACCTCTTCAGCAACACCACAAAGACTCCTGACCATGGTCATTTTCAGCCCCCCTCCAGTGGAAACCATACCGTCAGATCTGGCTGTAAGTACTTTTATTCATTGCTACACACAGCACCTCTAGATAATCACCATGCCAATTAAAATACTTTCAATCAATGCCCACGGCCTGAATCACCCCGCCAAGAGAGCATCCCTGTGGAGAGAAGCGGATTCTTCCCGCTGCGACATACTCTGTGTGCAGGAGACCCATTTCCATCTTAAAGCACCACCTAAATGTACCCACAAATCTTTTCAACATTACTTTTTCTCCAACATGGAGGCCAAGAGGAGAGGGGTTATGATAGCAATTAGGGACACAATATCATTTAAACTTATTTCAGAACATGCTGATCCTTAGGGCAGATTCCTGATCCTTATTTGTGAAATCAACAACGCTCGCTATACTGTGGTGACAATATATGTGCCAAATAAACGCCAGATTAATTACCTCAACAGACTCATGAGTAAGGTGAAAAAAGTACAGCAAGGCTCCCTAGTGATCTGTGGGGATTTCAACATTGTACCCGATCCAAAGATGGACTCTACCACTTCCCCGGTGAAAAGGACCCCCTCACTGGGAATTTTTTTGCGTTCTCATGACCTATATGATGCCTGGCGGTGTACACACGCCAGCGAAAAATACTTTTCTTTTTTTTCCCACAGGCATTGTTCTTATTCAAGGATTGATCTGTTCCTGCTGGACAAGTGGTTGCTTCAAAAAGTATCATTAACGAAAATTGGACCCATAGCTTGGTCAGACCACGCCCCTATCCTTCTCACATTGCAGGATTCTTATCCTGCCTCCACTGCCTTTGTTTGGCGCGCCAATGCCCAAATTGAAAGGTTCTGGTACTGTTTGGTTCTGTTGGACCTTCTTGGCTCGAGCTGGACTCAGGATCTGTGGAAGTCTCTCTGACCGGTCGGATATTCAAGACACCAATAAACAGTGAATAGGTATACTAGAATATGTGTTTTAATGGTTACATGACCTTTTTTATACACAGCGAGAAAAGTTGCCTCCCTCCTATGGACCTATCAGCAATAAGCAAAAACCTCATGATTTAGACAAAAATAAATAGTAACAGGTTTTTTGACTTCTGCAAAAGCGGTCAGTTAACATACGTCAATTGTGGTCAAACTAGACATGTTCTGACATTTGAAACAGGAAGATAAGAAACGCCAGATGTCAGTGTGGTCAATCTGTCAGTTAAAAAGCAGAAGTGAGATAAACTTTTTCCTGGAAAAGGCCTAACCACAAAGTCACATTTCAACCTAAATATACATGTCTGTTACACAGAAGAAAGATTAGCTTGACCACAAAAGTCACATCCTGTTCACACTCATGTCAGAGAAACATTATTGTAAAATATATATATATTTGAGGAGAACTCTAACCATGAATATTGGTTCATGATCTTCTTATACCTTACAACCCCTCCTTATGATCATGGCTTCAAGAATTGAAGCCCATCGATCATTGGATTATTAAGGACGACAGGTGGTGTGCCGTTTAGGAGAGGGGTGAAGTTTAGAGGTACTGCCATTAGGGGGATCCTAGCAGTGCTAGGATGGAGTTTACTACATATCCAACATTTTTCATATCCTGATTTTTGAGCATAAGCATACTTAAATTTAAGCAGCAGCATTTTACCACTAAAATTGTCTTCCATACTTCTTTTTGGTCTGTTAGAATTATCTGACCAACACTGTCCTACGATTATGAGCATTAAAATAAACAATGTAATCATTAAGGAAAAAAGAAAAAGTTTTGCCGAAGTGACCCCTCCTTTTTGACCATTAGTGTCTATGGGTATGGAACTCTGAGTTTCTTGTTTTTTATGGTCCACTAGGGAGTATTTTCCGGATCCTTTTCTGGAATACTCTCCAGAACAGAGGTCTTTGTCTTCTCCTTCACCTTCTTCCAGATTCCCTTCGGAAATGTTATTAGTCTGGATGCATGGATCCATTGTGGTCCTTGATCTGTAAGAACGGCTGTTCTGGCAACCTTCAGAATTTCAAATGGTCCTTGGAAGATAGGGCCTGGTTGTTTCCGGACGGCAAGTTGTTTTATCAATACTTTGTCTCCTGGGATATACGGATGTGTAGGCTCTGTGGAGAGAGGAGGAAAAGTGACAGCAACCTTGTCCTCTGTTTCACGTACTCTTCCTGTAAAGAATAAAGATTAACCTCCTCTCCCTCATCAGGTTTCCTCTGTGCTGGCCTACCCATAAGTATCTCAAAAGGAGATATTCCTGTTCTGTGGGGGGGGGGGGGGTAGTCCTGATTTGATATAAGACTGCTGGCAAGTAATCTAACCACTTTTTCATTGTGCCACCTGTTGCTTTTTTCAATTTGTCTTTTATGGTTCTGTTTATGCTTTCCTCTACTCCTGAACTCTGTGGGTTACTAGCTCCTTCACTAAGGCCGAGGTAAATGCTGGACCTTGATCTGACCATATAGTGGCCGGAAGGCCAAACCTACAGATCTATATAGTTTGGAAAAACCTGCGCTAAACCGAAAGTATATTTTAAAAAATGGTGAATAAATAAATGATCCAAAAAATGTGGTGCTGCTGCAAGTAAAAAGTTAAAAATACTAAAACTCAAAAGACATGTGTAAAAGGACAAGCGCGCAACCACTGACATTGATTAAATAAAAAATGATGAATATATTACTAATAACACACTATGTGAAAAAAACCACAAGAGAATATATACTGAATCTCAATAGTGAAAAAAAAACACAAGAGAATATATACTGAATCTCAATAGTGAAAGTGAAATTGTTCTCCAAAGGCAAATATTAATTTAAAAATTAAAATTATAAAGGTGAGATTGAAAAAAATGTCCACAACACATTTAAATTCCAAAGGTGAAATCCACTTGCTTCATATGGATAAGGGATATCCAAAGGGAGCCTTACTCTATAGATGTTCAGTGATAACAGATAATCTTAAAGCCGCTTACCAGATGGACGGGACCTCAGATCATAGAGGTCACAAAGGCGTGTGCATCAGCCTGCCGGCAGCGATGGTATTCACCTGTTCCTTTATCCCAGGTGGCCTGTCCTCACTCCACCAGGTAATCAGATATCTTGACACACAGTATCCAAAACGAAAAAGGTAGGCGGGAATAGAATCGCTCCAGCTTCCAAGTGTACTCCTAAGAGCTTGTTCAACTCAGCAAGGAAGGATTAAAAAAAGGACTTCATGGTGCAGTATTTTCCAAAAATTCAAAAGGATTTATTGTAAAAACACACAGCAAAAAAGCCAAAATCAAAAAGTCCACATCCAATCCACAAATAGTAAAATAGGCCATGAAGTGACGATCTGTGCTGTGTGCCTCTTGCTTATATAGAAGCTGGTCACATGCTGGGTCACATGTTGCACTGACCAATCACAGCCATGCCATTAGTAGGCATGGCTATGATGGCTTCTAAGGGCACACCAGCTAATCAAATGGTGATTGGCTGGCCCCTGAAGCATTTCTAACTGCGCCATTAAATTCCCGAATCCGGACCCGAACCCGGACTTTAGCGCAAAATCCGGGTCCGGGTCCGGGGTCGGGAAAACGCCAAAATTCGGTACGGACCCGAACTTTACAGTTCGGGTCCGCTCAACACTATTCAGTATATATTCTCTTGTGTTTTTTTTTACATAGTGTGTTATTAGTAATATATTCATCATTTTTTATTTAATCAATGTCAGTGGTTGCGCGCTTGTCCTTTTACACAAACCTACAGATCCACTGATTTATTAGTACTCTAGCTGTCTCTCCTGTGGTAGGGATTGCTTCTACCCATCCTGTAAATCTGTCAACTATAACCAAAAGATATTCTAAATTGCCCTTCTGTGTGGGGACTTGTGTGTAATCTAGGGATTCTATCATGTGGTGCACCCCTTTTATTCCCTATTATCCCCTCCTTGGTTGACCAAAGTCCAGTAGGATCTTTTGTCAACCCGTGTACCCATATCTGCTGTTAGTGTAAATGTTTACATCTTTTCCTTCAAAAATCTGACAAACCATAGTTATAGCAATGAGTTCTGCAATCTGGACTGAACTAGCATTCAGAGATTTGGCTTCAATCATTACATCTGGCAATTGAACAATGGCATAACCAGTTTTGATAAGTTTTGTCATCAGGTCGGGAGCAGCTGCCATCTACATAAACATTTTCCACATTTGGATACTGAACATCTGTGAGGTCTGGTCTAGGGAGGGTAGTTTCTGCAAGTACCTCAGTGCAATCGTGTTCCTGAGTGTAATAACCTAATGGGCTTTGAGGTTTCTGAACATGATTTTATGGTTAGATTATGTGTTTTTAGCAAGATAATCTCATAGCCGCTGCACCTTTGCATTGTCATGTGTTGTGTGTTCATGTTTGTCATGAGGTGTGTAGTATACAGTGTGAGGTCATGTCCCAGAACCACCTTTGAAGCCTCTTGTACTGCCATTGCACAGGCGGCTACGGCCTGTAAGCAACGTGGCATACCTTGAACTTGATCTGGAAGTTTCTTTGAGATGTATGATACGGGTCTCAGAGAATTCCCATGTGATTGTGCTAGGACCGCTGCAACCGTAGGTCCAGATACCACACAGTACAATGAAAAAGGCCCTGCGCACTCTATAAGTCCCAATGCAGGGGCTTGCCTTAGAGAGCTGATTAATGCTGTGAAAGCCTTAACCCTCTCTGTTGTCCAATCAATAAACTTTGGGGCATCCTGCAGGGTAGCAGACCTTAGGATAGAATCATAATAAGAGCAATCAGGTATCCACTGCCTGCAGTATATTATGGACCCTAGGAAAGAGAGAAGCGCTGACTTGTCTCTTGGTGGACTCCAGGAGGACAGTGCCTTGACTCGAGCTGGTGACACCAAACGTTCGGTTCGGATTATACACCCCAAGTACTCAACCTGCGACCTGCACCACTGGATCTCTTTGCGAGACACCAAGTGACCTTTTGAGGCGAGGTGAGTTAGTAGGTGCTCTGAGTCCTCCGCACAGCTGACCTCATTTTCATTACACAGCAATAGTGATGAGTAGTGATGAGCCGAACACCCCCGGGTTCGGTTCGCACCAGAACCCGCGAACGGACCGGAAGTTCGAACGAACATTAGAACCCTATTAAATACAATGGATGCGAACGTTCGAATTCTAAAGTGCTAATTATAACAACTATTATGCATGTTATTGTCCTAAAAAGGGTTTGGGAACCCGGGTTCTGCACCAGGGGACATGTATCAATGCAAAAAGAAGTTTTAAAAACGGTCGTTTTTCGGGAGCAGTCATTTTAATGATGCATAAAGTGAAAAAAAAAAAGTCAAATATTCCTTTAAATATCGTACCTGGGGGGTGTCTAAAGTATGCCTGTGAAGTGCCACGTGTTTCCCGTGTTTAGAACTGTCCCTGCACAAAATGACACTTCTAAAGGAAAAAAAAGCCATTTAAAACTGCTTGCGGCTTTAATGTAATGTCTGGTCCCGGTAATATGGATGAAATTCTTTAAGAAAAATGGCATAGCTACCCCATGACCCCCCCCCCCCCCCCACCCCAGCCCATTACCAGCCCCTTTGGGTCTTGTATGGATATTAAGGGGAACCCCGCACATAAAATAAAAAAGGCCCTATATACTCTGAACAGCCATATACAGGCGGTGCATACAAGACAGGGACTGTAGGTTTGTTCTTATGTAGAATCTGTTTGTAATTTTGAACAGGTACATTGTTGAAGTGTAGCTCCAGCCCAAAAATCTATTTTTAAACTTTTTGGAAAACATAGGTAAGGGTTATCACCCCTGTAACATTTGTTTTGCTGTCTGTGCCCCTGTTCAGAACATTTCACCTCACTTTCTGTCCCAATGACAACTGTTTTTGAAATGTGGTGTTTTTCTTGAAACAAGGATTGCTGATAAAGCATCAGTACAGAGGAGACACCTTTCTCCCATATTTATTCTTACAGGAGAGAATTTTCCTTCCTAGTGGTAGATTTCCTCTCACTTCCTGTTGTCTTCTTGCGTTTGCAAGTAGGAGTCGTTTGTAAGTTGGATGTTTGAAAGTAGGGACCTGCCGTATATACTCTGCAGAAATAGGCCCCTTAGTTGTTGGTGTTGGCACAACACTGTAAGCACTCACAGTTACTCTTGGTTGGTGCTGGAACGCCCTGCTGTCAACTATTATATCAGGAATTTTAATTACATATAATTGTTGAACAGTGGTAGTAAAAATTGGGCCTTTGATGGTGGTGCTGGTGCCACAACACTGTAAGCCCTGACAGTTACTCTTGGTGGGTGCAGCAATGGGCCCTGCTGTGAATTATTAGATCAAGAATTGTAATTACATGCCCCTGTTGAACAGGGGCTGAAAAATTGGGCCTTAGGCACTGGTGGCACAACACTGCAACCCCTCACAGATACTGTACTTGGAGCACAGCAATGAGCCCTGTTGCAAAGTATTGCTTCAAAAATTGTAATGACACGCCCCTGTTAAACAGGGGCTGAAAAATTGGGCCTTAGGCACTGGTGGCACAACACTGCAACTCCTCACAGATACTGTACTTGGAGCACAGCAATGAGCCCTGTTGCAAAGTATTGCTTCAAAAATTGTAATTACACGCCCCTGTTAAACAGGGGCTGAAAAATTGGGCCTTAGGCACTGGTGGCACAACACTGCAACTCCTCACAGATACTGTACTTGGAGCACAGCAATGAGCCCTGTTGCAAAGTATTGCTTCAAAAATTGTAATTACACGCCCCTGTTAAACAGGGGCTGAAAAATTGGGCGTTAGGCACTGGTGGCGGCACCCATAAACAAAAATGATCTTCCAAGCTATCATCATCAATCGTATCATTGAGGACTCGGAGGAGGAGGATAGCCAGTCAACATAACAGCACAGGCACTCAGCATCAGCATCAGTCTTGAAGGGATGTGACATTTTAAAATCAATTAGTCTGTTATATCAGCATCAGGTGTGTGGTAGCTGGTGGTGATCCAAGACTGGTTCATCTTGATGAAAGTCAGTCGATCAACCGAGTCGGTGGACAGGCGCACCCTGTGATCCGTGACAAATCCTCCAGCAGCACTGAATGTGCGTTCCGAAAGAACGCTGGATGCAGGACAGGCCAGTAGCTCAATTGCATACTGTGCAAGCTCTGGCCAGTGATCCATCCTCAAGACCCAGTAAGCCAGAGGATTTTCGGTGGGGAAGGTGTCCAAGTCTGACCTTGCCCCTAGATATTCCTGCACCATGTTTATCAGACGCTGGCGATGGTTGCTGGAACCAATCATACTTTGGGGCTGCGGACTAAAGAATTGTCTGAACGCATCGGTCAGACGGCCACCTTCCCCACCGCTCCTTCTTTGACTGGCCGAAGCCTCAGCAACTCGTTGTCCAGGACCAGGAGTTTGCAACCTCCCAGTCTCTGGGAACGCGTTGCACAGACCTTTCTGCAAGGCCTCCCGGAGTTGTCTCATCCTCTGCTCCCTCTGCGACGGTAACATAAGGTCCGCAACCTTACCCTTGTACCGTGGATCAAGGAGAGTGGCCAGCCAGTAATGGTCCCTCTCCTTGATCCGAAGAATATGAGGATCCTTCCGCAGACTTTGCAGGATCAGGGAGGCCATGCAGCGTAGGTTTGCTGAGGCATTCGCTCCGGAGTCCTCTGGGTCACTAAGGACGACATGATCCGCAGCCACCTCCTCCCAGCCACGTACAAGTCCACTGGTTTCTTGGGACTGTAAATCATCCCTAAAAGACTGCTGCTGATGATGCTGAGTGCCAGCCTCCACCTCCATGCTGACACAATCCTCCTCCTCCTCCTCCTCCTCCTCCTCTTCCTGTGCGATGGGTGGGACAGAAGGAACACTGTCTGGGTAAAGGGGGCCTTGAGAGGCAAGGAAGTCCTCCTCTTCCTGCCTCTGTTCTGCCTCAAGTGCCCTGTCCATTATTCCACGCAGCGTGTGCTCCAACAGGTGGACAAGAGGTACAGTGTCACTGATGCATGCACTGTCACTGCTCACCATCCTCGTGGCCTCCTCAAATGGTGCCAGGACAGTGCATGCATCCCTGATCATGCCCCACTGGCGTGGAGAAAAAAAACCAAGCTCCCCTGACCCTGTCCTGGTGCCGTAGTCGCACAGGTACTCATTGATGGCCCTCTGCTGCGTGTGCAGCCGCTGCAGCATGGCCAACGTTGAGTTCCACCTGGTGGGCATGTCACATATAAGGCGGTTCTTGGGCAGGTTCAACTCCTTTTGCAGCTCAGCCAGGCGAGCACTGGCATTATAAGATCTGCGGAAATGCACACAGACTTTCCTGGCCTGCCTCAGGACATCCTGTAAGCCCGGGTACCTGCCCAAGAACCGCTGCACCACCAGGTTAAGGACGTGAGCCACACAGGGCACATGGGTCAGTTGTCCCTGTCGGAGGGCGGAGAGGAGGTTGGTGCCATTGTCGCAAACCACCATTCCTGGCTTAAGCTGGCGTGGCGTCAACCACCTCTCGGCCTGGCCCTGCAGAGCAGACAGGACCTCTGCCCCAGTGTGGCTTCTGTCCCCCAAACACACCAGCGCAAGCACGGCATGGCATCTTTTTGCCTGCGTACTTGCGTAGCCCCGTGAACGGCTACGGAGCACCGCTGGTTCATAGGACAAACCACAGGAAGAGGCCATGGAGGAAGAAGAAGAGGAGGGGGTGGAGGAGAGAGGTGTGTCACAACCAGTAGTAGCATTTTGGAGGCGTGGCGGTGGGACAACCTCCAACACTACTGCACCTTGTCCTGAATCCTTCCCAGCTGCCAAAAGAGTGACCCAATGGGCCGTGAAAGAAAGGTAACGTCCCTGTCCATGCCTGCTGGACCATGAGTCAGCGGTAATATGCACCTTACCGCTGACCGCCCTGTCCAGCGAGGCCAAGACATTGCCTTCCACATGCCGGTAGAGAGCCGGAATAGCCTTCCGTGAGAAAAAGTGGCGTTTGGGAACCTGCCACTGAGGAACCGCACATTGCACAAACTCACGGAAGGGGGCCGAGTCTACCAACTGAAAAGGCAGCAGTTGAAGCGCTAGCAATTTAGCCAAGCTAGCATTCAACCGCTGGGCATGTGGATGGCTGGGAGTGAACTTCTTTCGACGGTCCAGCAGCTGGGGCAGGGAAATTTGCCTGCTAGAATCGGACGTCGGTGTACTGCTAGCAGAGTGGGCGCAAGTACTTGGCTGTGACACACCTAATTCTACACCTTCATTCCTCTCAGTGCATGTTTCAGAGAGGACTGAAGTTATAGTGGGGTTGGAGATCCCAGCTGATGCGGTGCAAGGAGAGGTCCGCTTTGTTCTTTGGTGTGGGTCTTTGAGGTAGGCTTGCCAACGAGCTGCATGGCAGGTCAACATATGTCTGGTCAGGCATGTGGTACCCAAGCGGCTGATGTTTTGGCCACGCGATATACGCTTGAGACATATGTTGCAAACAGCAGCTGTGCGATCTGATGCACTAGCCTCAAAAAAGGCCCACACCAAAGAACTTTTTGAATGACGGGCAGAGGCAGCGCCCTGCACAGGCGGAGCTCTGCGGTGTGATTCCGTCGGTGTACTGCCCTTACGCTGGCCACCAAAGGGCATCCTGCCTCGTTGGAGATGTGCCTCCTCCTCATCCTCCTCCTCCTCCTCTCTCCTATTAGGCACCCACGTGGAGTCATTGACCTCATCATCCCCTCCCTCCTCATCACTGGAGCCAATCTGGCAGTATGCTGCAGCTGCTGGAACATGACTGCCAGATTGGTGTCCTTCTTGAGCATCCCCTCTGTCTGCTCTCACGCTACTGCCTTCCTCTAGCTGGGTTTCATCATCAGACCCTTCGAAACGCTGGGCATCCTCCTGGAGCATGTACCCAACACTGTGCTGAAACAGTTCGGGGGACTCCTCAGGAGGAGGACATGGTGGGTCTAGGGAAGGAGTGACTGATGATTTGTCTGACATTGATACCAGGGAAGACGACGCTTTGGCAGCTGCTTTTCCAGTACCCTGAGCCTGGGTGAGAGAGGATGAGGAGGAGGAGGAGGGCTTGGTCATCCACTCTACCAAGTCTTCGGCATGATGTGGCTCAACATGTCCAGCTGCCGAAAAGAAGGACAAGCGTGTCCCATGGCCATGTGCTGATGACAATGCACCGCGTCCACGACCAGCACTGTTGCCCCCAGACACAGAGCCTGCTTGCCCTCTTTTATTGCCTCCTGACTGTCTGCCTCTCCTTGTTTGCCTTCCAGACATTCTAATAGATGGCCTGCAGGGAGATGGGAAAAAAGCAATAAGGGCTACCTTCAGGTGTCCTTCTCTGTCCCTGGAAACAAGGACTTGCAGAGTGAAAGAAAAAAAACACTCTCCCTACCTACAGTTTTCTGTCCCTAGAAAAAATGTTTTTTTTAATCACAATATAGCACAAGGAAAATTAACTCACTGTCCTTACAGGTCCCTGGAAACAAGGACTTGCAGAGTGAAAGAAAAAAAACACTCTCCCTACCTACAGTTTTCTGTCCCTAGAAAAAAATGTTTTTTTTAATCACAATATAGCAAAAGGACAATTCACTCACTGTCCTTCCAGGTCCCTGGAAACAAGGACTTGCAGAGTGAAAGAAACTGACACTGTCCCTACCTAGAGTTTTCTGTCCCTGGAATAAATGTTTTTTTCAGCACAATATAGCACAAGGACAATTAACTCACTGTCCTTACAGGTCCCTGGAAACAAGGACTTGCAGAGTGAAAGAAAAAAAATACTCTCCCTACCTACAGTTTTCTGTCCCTAGAAAAAAATGTTTTTTTTAATCACAATATAGCAAAAGGACAATTCACTCACTGTCCTTCCAGGTCCCTGGAAACAAGGACTTGCAGAGTGAAAGAAACTGACACTGTCCCTACCTAGAGTTTTCTGTCCCTAGAATAAATGTTTTTTTTAATCACAATATAGCACAAGGAAAATTAACTCACTGTCCTTACAGGTCCCTGGAAACAAGGACTTGCAGAGTGAAAGAAAAAAAACACTCTCCCTACCTACAGTTTTCTGTCCCTAGAAAAAAATGTTTTTTTTAATCACAATATAGCAAAAGGACAATTCACTCACTGTCCTTCCAGGTCCCTGGAAACAAGGACTTGCAGAGTGAAAGAAACTGACACTGTCCCTACCTAGAGTTTTCTGTCCCTAGAATAAATGTTTTTTTTAATCACAATATAGCAAAAGGACAATTCACTCACTGTCCTTCCAGGTCCCTGGAAACAAGGACTTGCAGAGTGAAAGAAACTGACACTGTCCCTACCTAGAGTTTTCTGTCCCTAGAATAAATGTTTTTTTTAATCACAATATAGCAAAAGGACAATTCACTCACTGTCCTTCCAGGTCCCTGGAAACAAGGACTTGCAGAGTGAAAGAAACTGACACTGTCCCTACCTAGAGTTTTCTGTCCCTAGAATAAATGTTTTTTTTAATCACAATATAGCAAAAGGACAATTCACTCACTGTCCTTCCAGGTCCCTGGAAACAAGGACTTGCAGAGTGAAAGAAACTGACACTGTCCCTACCTAGAGTTTTCTGTCCCTAGAATAAATGTTTTTTTTAATCACAATATAGCAAAAGGACAATTCACTCACTGTCCTTCCAGGTCCCTGGAAACAAGGACTTGCAGAGTGAAAGAAACTGACACTGTCCCTACCTAGAGTTTTCTGTCCCTAGAATAAATGTTTTTTTTAATCACAATATAGCACAAGGAAAATTAACTCACTGTCCTTACAGGTCCCTGGAAACAAGGACTTGCAGAGTGAAAGAAAAAAAACACTCTCCCTACCTACAGTTTTCTGTCCCTAGAAAAAAATGTTTTTTTTAATCACAATATAGCAAAAGGACAATTCACTCACTGTCCTTCCAGGTCCCTGGAAACAAGGACTTGCAGAGTGAAAGAAACTGACACTGTCCCTACCTAGAGTTTTCTGTCCCTGGAATAAATGTTTTTTTCAGCACAATATAGCACAAGGACAATTAACTCACTGTCCTTACAGGTCCCTGGAAACAAGGACTTGCAGAGTGAAAGAAAAAAAATACTCTCCCTACCTACAGTTTTCTGTCCCTAGAAAAAAATGTTTTTTTTAATCACAATATAGCAAAAGGACAATTCACTCACTGTCCTTCCAGGTCCCTGGAAACAAGGACTTGCAGAGTGAAAGAAACTGACACTGTCCCTACCTAGAGTTTTCTGTCCCTAGAATAAATGTTTTTTTTAATCACAATATAGCAAAAGGACAATTCACTCACTGTCCTTCCAGGTCCCTGGAAACAAGGACTTGCAGAGTGAAAGAAACTGACACTGTCCCTACCTAGAGTTTTCTGTCCCTAGAATAAATGTTTTTTTTAATCACAATATAGCAAAAGGACAATTCACTCACTGTCCTTCCAGGTCCCTGGAAACAAGGACTTGCAGAGTGAAAGAAACTGACACTGTCCCTACCTAGAGTTTTCTGTCCCTAGAATAAATGTTTTTTTTAATCACAATATAGCAAAAGGACAATTCACTCACTGTCCTTCCAGGTCCCTGGAAACAAGGACTTGCAGAGTGAAAGAAACTGACACTGTCCCTACCTAGAGTTTTCTGTCCCTAGAATAAATGTTTTTTTTAATCACAATATAGCAAAAGGACAATTCACTCACTGTCCTTCCAGGTCCCTGGAAACAAGGACTTGCAGAGTGAAAGAAACTGACACTGTCCCTACCTAGAGTTTTCTGTCCCTAGAATAAATGTTTTTTTTAATCACAATATAGCACAAGGAAAATTAACTCACTGTCCTTACAGGTCCCTGGAAACAAGGACTTGCAGAGTGAAAGAAAAAAAACACTCTCCCTACCTACAGTTTTCTGTCCCTAGAAAAAAATGTTTTTTTTAATCACAATATAGCAAAAGGACAATTCACTCACTGTCCTTCCAGGTCCCTGGAAACAAGGACTTGCAGAGTGAAAGAAACTGACACTGTCCCTACCTAGAGTTTTCTGTCCCTGGAATAAATGTTTTTTTCAGCACAATATAGCACAAGGACAATTAACTCACTGTCCTTACAGGTCCCTGGAAACAAGGACTTGCAGAGTGAAAGAAAAAAAATACTCTCCCTACCTACAGTTTTCTGTCCCTAGAAAAAAATGTTTTTTTTAATCACAATATAGCAAAAGGACAATTCACTCACTGTCCTTCCAGGTCCCTGGAAACAAGGACTTGCAGAGTGAAAGAAACTGACACTGTCCCTACCTAGAGTTTTCTGTCCCTGGAATAAATGTTTTTTTCAGCACAATATAGCACAAGGACAATTAACTCACTGTCCTTACAGGTCCCTGGAAACAAGGACTTGCAGAGTGAAAGAAAAAAAATACTCTCCCTACCTACAGTTTTCTGTCCCTAGAAAAAAATGTTTTTTTTAATCACAATATAGCAAAAGGACAATTCACTCACTGTCCTTCCAGGTCCCTGGAAACAAGGACTTGCAGAGTGAAAGAAACTGACACTGTCCCTACCTAGAGTTTTCTGTCCCTAGAATAAATGTTTTTTTTAATCACAATATAGCAAAAGGACAATTCACTCACTGTCCTTCCAGGTCCCTGGAAACAAGGACTTGCAGAGTGAAAGAAACTGACACTGTCCCTACCTAGAGTTTTCTGTCCCTAGAATAAATGTTTTTTTTAATCACAATATAGCAAAAGGACAATTCACTCACTGTCCTTCCAGGTCCCTGGAAACAAGGACTTGCAGAGTGAAAGAAACTGACACTGTCCCTACCTAGAGTTTTCTGTCCCTAGAATAAATGTTTTTTTTA